>CM073312.1:9832856-12232856 GCA_037043255.1 Diadegma fenestrale
ATTTCATAATATGAAAGTTTAATAACATTGTTTCGTACTCCCAGTCCAAGAGTCTTCGGGTTCTCGGCTTTTCACTGGGACGAGTCTAAACTGCTAATATTTTACCCCACGATGGGTGAGATAAAGTTCGCTTCTATGAAGTAAGTCGAGCAAGCTCATGAAACGCGAGTTTCTACTCGGCTGCCCGTGGACAAAAACTCTTCACGTTTTTCCACGAGTTCGTATGAAATTTTTCTACCTTTTTTAAGAATTATATAAAACGCTCATGAAATTTAGAGTTTTTCCTGCCAAAGTCCTCGATATTTCGTATCGACCATGGAAAACATGAGACTCACGAATTTTCGATTACCCCGGCAAACCTCCAGATAATCGGGGTCACGAAAACGTGCTAATTAGTTATTTGTGTATTTTTTGTTCCCACGTATTGAGCAGATGTAACGGATACAAGGTCAATTCCTATATCGCAGAGACCACACAGACCAACGAGTTCTGCTTCAAGTTGAAATTAAAAATTTACTTTGTCTACATTTTCTGAAATGCGTAGTTCATCGTACGTATAAAAGCAAACAATTTTTTTGACATTCATCAGTCACTCGCATTAGTGATTGCCGTATAGAGTTCTGTAAAGAAATTTCCCTGTATTAAAAATCTTCAATCTTCGAGCTTGAAAATGTTGAGAAATCGCAAATTCTTAATCTTTGGGCTGCTCATTGTTGGCTTCGTCGGGGTATAAAACGATTTACATCAAACAAGATTACAAGGGAAGCGTAATTAAAAATTGACGTAATGAATTTCGTGTATTCTGTTTGTAGCTCTCGATCGGTGGAAAGAAAAGTAAAGGTTCAACAGCATCTTGCAAAGGAAGTGGGACTGAGGAGCAATACCGGACCTGGCTGAAAGGAATGAGGTCCACAGTAAGTGTTTCGATGATTATCCATTCCCTGGCAAAAATAAATAAATATTGGTGAATTTTAATAAAACGTGCATAAAGATTTTTAGTTCAAATATAAAAAATGCTTATTTTTGTTTTTAATTATCATCGAGGCTACAAAATTGTCCAGAACCTTGAACTACTCGAAAGATTTTGCGTCAATAACCGCGAGCACACCTTCATTTTTTACGATGTTGAAGTTTGCATCGTTGGAATGCAACGAACTCCTGTTGTTTCTTTAGCAGAGCTAACGATTCTCATACAATATTTAATCAGGACGATTTGAACACAAAATCGATAGGAAAATGTTCGTTGTTTTCTAAATTCGTTGGATCTCAACGTTGCAAACTTCAGTGTCATCATTTTTTTGCATTTTTGTGGGACTGAGGGCAGCGAACTGTCTCTATATAAAAATGTCCCGGAAGTGAGTAAAACCGATGGAAATTTCAGATCGCCAAATCTCACACTCCAGTGTCCACCGATGAATTGTACGAGGCATGGCAAAACGATCGGCTAGAACTGGTTCTCAATGAACACAATCTACCCTCAGGCAACTTACCGCCAAGACCTGCAAATAGTAAGGGCATGTGTTCACAGACACATAGTACGAAAAGTCACGCATCGTCACACAGCCATAAAAGTTCTTCGTCGAGACACAGCAGCAGTAAGGGAAGTTCTTCGTCGGGGCACAGTAAGGGAAGTTCCTCGTCCGGACACAGCAAAGGAAGTCGAAGTAGCTCGCGTCATTCGTGAGCCTTTTGCCTCTAAAAATATCTAGTGGTGTATCCAGAAGAAAAAAAAATCAGTGTAACTTCAAAATCGATTTTTTCTAATCACGTGAACTCAACAGTTTTAATTGACGAAAAATGCCAACAATTTTCCCTCGATTTTCTCGTCCACCCGTTGTTTACGTAAAGCACGTGACACACAGCTTCAAATAAATATTATTCAGCCAAATGATTTGATTTACCTCATTGAGTCTATGAGCGATGCAGGGAGACCAAAAGTGACTTTTGTGCTTGACGTTTGTCGTTTCTTCAATGATTGTTTTGCTCGAGGGAAATCGGGTTCAATTTTTGCATGGCTCTGAGTTTGAATTCGAAGGTAATCAAGAAAACTGCATCCTCGTTTATAAAAACGTGACTGATGCTGATTTTTACTGCTTAAACTTTTCTTTTCAATATTTTGCAACGAGGCTCTTTGTTTGGAGCTTGGTGAAACGAAAATTTCATCTTGTCTACGAGAAAATGGCATTCGAGATAATAATCAAGCTGTGAGTGTGACTCGCGCACTAATTTATGCTCCTCTTTATTCATGAAATGTGGCATACATCACAGGAAAACGAATCTACGTCAACGTGTCGGAAGATATATCAAAAGCACGAAGCGAGCGAATATCTTTCCTTGAAATTTGAGGCGGAATTATTTCGGAAATATTCCTAAAATTGTATTTCAGGCCCAAAAAATATTATCTTAACGAATAAAAAAAAAATTGATGTGCGAAATGATTCGGTCGAGCTATTTTTTGCTCTCGGAGCTTTTACCTAATTGCCTGCTTGTGCTGAAAGTTTTTCCCAGAAATAAATCCTCCAGAATTCACGTCGTTTTGAGGATGAAAAAAATGGGAATGCGCTGACAAATCCACGAGTTTTAGCTCAATAGAATATTTTTTTTTCGGAAAATCCACTCGGAAATTCGCTGGCTCGGAGTGAGAGAGCTCTGGCAAAAAAAAGAAAACTTTTTCCGTTAACGTCGTGAGTATATTCTTCAATTCGTCTTCAGCGCACGTTTATTGATCCCCCGTGCTTTTCTCGACTCTAGGGGGCACACACGTCCGTCCATCAAGTGCTTTCGCAATACGGATAACGTTCGCAGCACGCTTTTTACTTGTCACGTCAAAAAAAAAAAGAGAAAAAAAAATGAAAACGAGCAAATAAAAAAGTACAATGGACTTAGATCCGAAGAATCGATATGACGGAAAGTAGAAAATAAATCCTGGCGGAATATCTTGTATTTCTCGCTGATCCAGGAATGTGACTCTTTTCTCTTCGTTCCCAAACGACCAGGTGCAAAAGCCCATCAAAAAAATGTGTGTGATAAAACACGTTATGTATTCGCCTGACACATAAAGGTTATGACAAAGAGGACACAAGAACATGTCTGTCCAATGTGAAGACGCAAACGAAGAGAAATAACGACTGACTGTCCGATCGTTATCAATTCACTGCTATCATGAAACCAGCTCCATACAGATATATTCACTGGCCTTATCTATTTTATATACATAAATTGATACCGGATATAGGACAAAAAAATATGAAGCTTTGGCTTGTACAAGGCATGAAAACGAATGAAATGAGGCTTCTCGTTTGTTCTGTCGTCGTTGGGAGATCATTATTTTCAAGCTTTGTCTATGATCCAGTGGCTGAGCCGATTCCCTTAGTTTTTGGTACTTTATCAAAATGTATAACTTTTTATTTCGAAAAAGGTCCTATTTTGATCTTCGGTCGTTTTCTGCGTTAATAAATCTTTGAAGAGAGTATATCTCACTTTAGTTTCATAAAATGTCATCACTTCATACCGCCATGTAACTTTTTCCTCCCGCTGACACCATTCATCACCCACGGGTTCGTTTTCATTCAATTTTTTCAGTTCCTATTTCATGGTTTTTTCAATATCCCAGCTTTTGGCTTGTGAATCCGCTTGCAAATCTCGAAAAAAGTTTTTCTTTCGTCCTCGTGTATATTTTTGCGAAATGTCTGTAAAGTAGGATGAGTACTCGAGCTACAAAGAACTTTTTTTTAGGGCGTATCGTGAGCTTCGTATGAAATTACATGGCGAGCTTGTGACTGAACTAAAAGCGAAATCGCGTGGTTTTATTCGCAAACCTTGAAAAGTGAATACGCAACTTTTCATTGGCGAAAGAATCTGTTGCGTTGGCTTTGCATTGAAATTGTGAAAAATCGTGGCGTTTGCCGCTCGCAACGAAAATAGATAAGACAGAAAATAGACAGATTCTTCACGAACGATAACATTTCAATTTCAACAACATTAGGAAGTTTCCAGACCATGTTACGTGGTGGATCGATTTACCGAGGGATACCCCGTAAATATTTTTGCAGCCTCCTCAACGCAGGCTCCCTTAGTCTTTAGGACAACGTGATTCGATTTTTCTCAGGAAATAGCAACGTGTATATATTTCGTAGCTTTCGAACAAGGCAACGTCGAAGAAACTTTCTTTGGCTCTTATTCCCACGAAAAGTTTTGTGATAAGCTTAAGAGAGTCGCAATACATCGGGGGTAAGTGCAAAAATAAATAAAAACTAAAAAAGCAGACAAGTTTGAGATCACTCAAAGGTTGGCGACAGTTTCCAAAGTTTTTAGCTGATGAGACTCGGCTTTGAATACGACGCCTAAACTATTCGAGGCTTTTTCTTATCAGTTTTATCGTCCCAAGCCCGCGTCTCCGTATCATGGGATATTTCTTATGAAACATTTTTATTTTCAACGCTGAGCCTTAATTACGGATAATGACGTAACGGAATTACGGCGAAGCTAAAATAAAGTAAAATAAAGTTTCCAAAGGGCACTTTCGTTCGTTGCATGGGGACAAAAATGCATCAGCGATGGCCCAACTGCAAGCAAGCCCGTGCATTTGGTAGCTAATGATTATTTTTATCTCTCTGCTCAGCGCTCTGAACCGACCGCTCAGTTCGCTGGAGTGATTTTTTAAATTATTTTTAATTAACTCCAGCAATCCACACCTTTTTTGAACTCTAATCAAGAAATTGCAGACGTTTGAAAAAAGAGAAACGCTGCGATGAAAAAAGTTTCTAATGGTGAGTATTTCTGGAGGAATAAAAATATGAATAATTTATTATCCAGCTGGATATTGCACGAAGCGCGATATGGAGAAGCTCCGAGCAATCTGTAGGCGGAGATTCAACCGTGCAACATATTTTGTCATCATATACAGAGAAAACGCGCACGAAAGAGTACGCAGTAACGAGACCAGCAGCTCCCGCACGGCTTTTGTTAATTAAGGGTCTCATGTCAATCAACGACTCGGGAGAAAGAAGACTTTCCTGCCACCAGGGATTTTATGGCTTCGTGTCAAAGATGAGACAAACGCTTCGTCCTGTTTTCTGGTAAAATAACTTTCCTTTTACTTTCTCAATTCATTTGTAATCACGATGATTTTTCCAGAAGATCGTCGTAGACAAAATCTTCATAAAAATCTTTAAATATTTCCAGCGAATTTTTAATTTTCTGTCCAGCAAGATTGTTCCTTTCGATCTGCCATTTCTACCCCATAATTTTCTTGTCCCAGACTTTCTGCTTTTCTCTTAATTTCTCTAGACCAAAAGAAGTGACTGAATGGAAGTTAAAGCGTCGCAAATTAATCGAAGATCGTAAACATCCGGCCAAATCTTCCAGTTTACGGAGTAAAATTTTGCTCTCGTGTGAAAAAATAACAGAGGAATAGAAGACACGGAAAAAAATTAATACTAAAAGAAATTTGTGATCAAGGAAGCGGATGCTCTGATTCACTTCTCAAACCCGTTGGAAATTTTTCTCACTCTCTTTCTTGACGAGATTTTCACGTAGCGTGAAATTACAGAACCTTGAGAGAATTCTTCTTCCCTCTCGCGGCTCTATCACATTTTCCATTTCCGGTACTCGGTCGTGTCTTGCGCATCATATTGTAGGGAAAGTCACCCACGTATGTACATTAAGATTGTGACATTTTCAGAATTGATAGATATTAATTTTTCGTCTTCCGAGTCTGTGCAGCTGAATTTTTTGTCATGCCTTAATGTTTATTACAGAAATTTAATTGAATCGTACGTCAAAAAGATTTTTTCTCAATTAATTCTCGTTTCTTTTCGAATGACCAAATTTCCATGATCGTGTTTCGATGGATTTGTTTATGCGTCGCGGGTAAATATGAGGAAACGTATAGTTTTATAATCTGAGAATCAATTCGGTCCATTTGCTTCACGTCCTTAAGATGTTGAGTGAGTAAAAGAGCGAGAGAGAGCAAGAGAAAGATGAGGGTCTTACAAAATCCGTTGATGAGTTTCTTTTAATCCGGATTTGCATGGATATTGCAAGAGCCATTTAACTCGATGGGCAGATTTGCCACAGAGCTCTCGCGCGTCCTCCGCAACGATCCAGCAAGGAAATTTTCGCTCGGGGATCGCGAAAGATATTGTTCAGCGAAGCAATTGCTTCATCCTTTCACCCCCTCCCCTCCTTTACGTTCTCAAGGGCTGAACCCTAGCACTTTGCGTGTCGTGCCTCAAATCCACCACTTTTCCGAATTCCATCAAGCAATTCGTTCGATTTTCCTCTGAGAAATGAACTGGATCTCTCATAAGATGCAATCGATCTCGCGAATCGAGCTAAAAAATATTTCATTTTCCCCTTGAAATACACCAACGAACTCGGTTTTATCACCAGCCTCGTCGACTTTATTGAATTATATTTTTTTTCTTTACTTTCGTCACACGAAAAAAAAACGTGAAATTCTCATTTTTCGAATTGAATGCTCCAGTGATTTGATCATCAAGTGCTGAATAATTGATAATTAATCAACTTTACAATCGTAATTGGGGAAGGAAAGAAAAACAAAGCGAGACTAATACGTTCCGGGCAGAACTTCGTCAAGAGTACACATCGGATAGTTAACAAGATTAGTCTGTCAATTGAGCGATGTTTACAGAGCTCTAAAGTCCACATTATTGTAATTCGCAGTACTTTTTATTCATGATCGTGTTCCATTTTATTCAGAGGATTGAGATTATCTTTCTATGATGGTTGTGAGGGGCCTCAGAAATGGTGGATTCTCTGGAAACGAGTCCATTATATCCGAAATTGAAAGGAGTCTGAAAACGACTCTCCATTTTCTTTATGCCCATGGGTAAAGGGAAGTTTTAGATTTGTTTTTGTTCTGGCAGAAGAGAAAGAAGAATTTTCTGTATTTGCATCCGGTAATAAAGTTTCAAAATGTTTTTCCTCGTGTACTAGGGTTAGGGAATCGAGATGTGAAATGATTGAGATGATGAGGATTATATATTTGATGCACGTTTCAAAGTGTATTATATCTTTCTGAAGAACATCTCCGAACGGAATATCAGCCAAGATAACTCGTCGATGGAGTTGGCTTATGTGTGCAGAGAGTATGTCAATACTATACAGGCCTTTCCAGAGTTGTACGGGCATCAAGGCACGTGCGGGGGTGACTATAGGTTTATGTATTCCGAGTGTACGCTTGGAATAATAAGCAGCTCTTACCACTAGCTCAGTAGCTGTTCGCATTACAGTCTCATATTACAAGCGAATCACTTGCGTTCTGACTTCCGCCATATCCGCGATAGTCTCCGAGGCTAATGAATTTTTCGCGGTGACGTTGAATCAAGCCGGAGGTTTCATTTTCAGTCTAAAAATTTGCCTCGGATAAGGGAGAGGACTTTTCTGACAATTTTTCGAGGAAAAGAAACAAATATCATTTGAAATTTCGCTGAGGAGCTAATTTTTCAAAAAATTAACGTTACCTTGGTGCACAGGTGTGGGCGATTCATTCTTCGAACTATTTCATCTCCATCAAGCCGAAGTAATTTCAGCTCAAGTGCTGCCATGCTATTCTGCACAGAAAAAAACACAAATTAAGAAAATCCCACCCACGACTTTTTCAGGACACACTCCGCTCCCCTACTTGAAGAAAAAAAACGTTTAATTTCCTTGGGGTTTTAATGGTTATGAAAAATAACTTTTGTAAGGACTTTTCTTATTTGTTTTTTGCTCTTAATTAAGCCCGCGTTTCCTCTAGCTCAAAGAGTCGAGCAACGTGAGGCCTCAACGTGAATGAAACCGCGATTTTTAACAATGCTCCAGAAAGCCTGACTCAAAACAAATTCGTTTCGTACAACGCACTGTGATATTGCGGTTTGTGAATCCGAGAGCATCTGGAGCGTGAAGTGAAAATATTTCTCGCCGGTCACCTCTCGGGCCACGAGAGAAGAGGCAACTTCGTGTCGGAAGGTCAAAGTTCGATCACGATGTACACGAGGGTCATCACCCTGGGTCACTCACGTATGCAGACGCGATGCACTCTGAGTCAATCGAAATTTGACACTTCGTGCTGGTTGCAGGCGTCGAGCAAGCCCCATAAAAATGTATTCATGTGTGCAGGCGATGTGAATCGCTGCAACCGATGCAACTGGAAAGCAATCGCGCTTGCAAAAGTCACTTTGAGACGTAATTAATCTGATGCCAACCCCAGACGGAATCAAGACTAAAAAGCAACCGCACGCGTGGCAACGCATCCTTTTTTCATTTCAAGCAGACAACGTGCGCGCAATATTTTCAGCTGATGACGATTGCTTTTGGTTCTTCATACGTTACGAGAGGTAATTGAAACCCGCAAGCAACTATGCATAACTGAATTCATCACCGAATGGCTTATGATTGCTTTTTGCTTGAAAGCAAAACCGTTACGTCAGGATCTTATTACGGTCATTGTGTAGGTTTCTATGATCGGATCAAATGCACCGTGTCTGTACAATAAAACAGAAAAGCAATTGAAATGCGATTTAAAACTGAAAATGAAGGGTGGCCTGAATTTTTTTCCCCTTTTATGCACTGAAAAGAAAATTTTGTTGGAAAAAGTGCATATTTTGTTGGATACGTTCGACTATGAATGTTTTTTTGAAAAATCACAAAAATTTAGTCATTGCTGCAAGAAATATTCTAAAAAGTCTCTTCGAGAGGTAAATTTTAGTAATTCTGATGGTAAATTTTGATGACAGTTTCGTGAGAAATCAAAAATGTAGTCAAAATAACGAAAAATTGCAAAAAAATATCCAAAAATATTTAGTTGACCGTGTTCAACAAAATATCGAAGTTTTTTTGACAAAATTCAATTTTCAGTGTGTTTTTTTGTTGCCTTAATTGTATGTAATTAGTTTATTGATCTTTAGCCACCGTTGTATGTTTTTCAATCAAGAAAAATGAAGAAATACAGAAAAATTGGACTGCAGTTTCCCTGGTAAAAATAATACTGATCAGGTAAAATAATACTTTGGTTTCGAGAGTGTTAGAGATGAGGCGAGACCGAATAAACGAGAAAGCAGAAAAAAAAGAGGCGAGAGGTCATGGCGAACATTGATAGAACGAGGCAAAAGGGCGGCGAGTTTGAAAGACTGAACAGTTGAAATACGTTCTCGGGTGAATTCTCGTGGCAATCATTGAGTCCGTCTTCCTCTCCGATATACTTCGTGGGATTTTCCGATTTTTCTTTTTCAAGCTTTTGTTCTCTACGCCCGAAAACGTACTGGACGGGATTGCGGTTGTCCGAGACCCAATCATTCGTGAATCTCTCCGCTTTATGAATGCCGAATCGGTGTATACATCGATGCGATGGAATCACGCTTGGAAAAAAGTTTCGACACACACGTAAGCTCTGGATCGACGAAGGTTTTTTTTCAACGATGGCTCGGTGATCGCAGTCGAACTTTCTCCTTCAATAGTGAAATGAATCATGTACAAAAACACTATTTTAACTTTTTTTCGTGTTTAAAAAACATAGAAATAATTATCGGAAATCTTGTTCGACTTTTTTCTGCCTTGTAATTGGGTTTGGCCCCTTAATTATCCCAAAAGTCTGGGAAATTCCATCGAATAGGTGACAAAGGTGAAACTGCCTTTGTACGAGGTTTCCGCAAGCACTGTAGTTGCTACAAGTGTTATAAAAGTGTCAAAGTATTGGCACAACTTCACGAGACCCTTTCACGTACGTTTACAAGGCACTTCGACATGGCAAGGCCAAAGGAAAAGTGATACAAGCGTAATAGATCATTCGGCCTAATGACGTACTCCCACCTCTGACATATTTCGCAGCGGAAATCTTGCCCATTTTTTTTCGCCCTGCTATCACCGCTCGCGGAGATAAGGACGACGAAATGAGGTTTTTTTCTGACTATCATTCGTAGCACCCGACCCGTCCGAGGTTCGAAATTGCTGGGCTAATAAAAGAATGACGTACCGTGACATCGGACCATGAGGCTGCGGCTTGAGTACGAAAAGAGTGAGAGGAAAGTCGCGCGAGGGTAAAACTCCGAGAAGAATCGGGATCTCGAGCGATTAACAGGATTCTCGCATAAACCCGAAAGAACAAAAAAAAGCGATCAATCACAAGAATGATACAGATTTTTAACCGCTACCCAATTTTCATTGATTTTTAAGTTTTTTCGTTAATTTCTTATCAAAATATTTTTCGAATGCGAATAACGAAAGGACTAACTTGCTTGTCAAGGGCACAATTTTGCTATTGACGTTTGAATATTTTTTCAAATACGTCCGAACGAACCGAGTCCTTGTATGGGAGAAAAGCGACGAACCGTAACCGACGAATAGTCTTTCCCTATTTCGAGCGAAAAGGTAGAAATATATATATTTTTCATGACCCATAACAAGCCGTTACAGTAGCCGCGAGTAGCCAATCGTTATGAAGCGCAAGGCTTAGGCGCACGAGAGTGGTTGGCTTAATTAACGGCAGAATTACGCTATCACCACAATATTCTCGACAGCTTACGCATTAAGTGGACTAAACTTTCGACATGTTATTGACGATAACGTTGCGAACTAGAAGCACTTAATTACATCGGCTGATTACTTACGTCGTGAAAATAATATTTGCCAATCTCGCGATGGTTTTAGTTGCACGCAAAATTAATGACCGAAATAAATTCATTTGCAAACTTCGAGGCGCAACGGTCCATGGAGAACAGGATAATATTAATTCTAATAAATCGATAAATTCCAATTCTGTAGATACACGAATTTTCAATGGAAATTAATGAAATTTTGTTTTCGCACGGACGATCAAACTCGCGCTGGCAAATCAACAGTCGTTTATCGCACTTCGTTAATATATACACCCGAAATTGAGCTCCTGATTATTTTTAATTGTGTTTACAATTTATTCCGTTCATCGTATTCGCGATACATTAAACTCTCAATGATATCACGAATATTTCCATCCAACGGAGCGCTATGAAGGGCTCATACAGTGCATCAACATTCTCCATCAATATTTCAACACTTTTTACGATCGATTCTTGTTCCATTCCTGTCCTAAGTCTTGCATTATCGACAAAACTCGGATGGTCGTCTCGCCTTTGACGCATGTGCCTCGCTATATCGAGCCTTCATTCAATTTCGTGATGTTTTGTACAAAGTTTTTTAAAAAATGTACAAAATTTGTTCTTTTAAGCACTCGATCAAAGTTTAGACTTTCCCTGAAACTACGAAAACAAAAAACAACGTCATTGCCATGTGTTCGTTACGTCTATGGAAATTCCCCATACTCTTGACTGAACTACCCGTGTAACGCTCAAAAACTTTAATCAGTGTTACTAGCTCGGTCGACAAAATTCAGGACACCCCGCTGTCGAGGTATAACCGTCCCATAAAAGATTTTCCGTCACATCCAGTCTTTGGGCGCAATTGGTTCCGGAAAAACCCGAAAATTACCATCATCGATGCAATTAAGTTTTTTTTTAAATACAAATCAGCAACGACACTAAACGCTAGCGAATGGAAATTGATCACCATCTTAAAAACGTAACGAATTTCAAAATAATTAGAATTCAATACAAATTTCTGAATATACATGACAATACAAATTTTTTCTGATTTTTTTTTCGAACCAGTTCTCGAGTAATTGAACATTGAAGTTCACGTAGAAAAGCATAACGTTTTCTTTATAAAAATTCTGCTTTAATACTGAATTACTCGATGTATGGCCGGATGGGAAATTTGACAAAATTTGTGTTTTCGCACTTGATGTTAACGAACGTTATCACAAAATTTGATAAATTTTTCAATATTCGGATTTTTCTACAGAAACTTCTTAAGCGCGGACTCTTCGATTATGATATAAATCGATTATTAATGTGAATTGTTGTAATTAACGGAATAATTGAAAAGGAGCTTGAAGAATTAAAAAAAAAAAAGAAAACGGGAGGGAAAGTTCGGTCAGTGGATGGGAACGAGTTTTTTTTGATAGCAGAAATAATGTATCTCGTATGTGAAGCAGAATCGTTGAAAAAAGGTGCAAAGGGCGACGTGAAAATCAAGGTCGTTTCTATAGAAACTTGATAGATCGAGGCGAGTTTCTCAATAACGCGTGCTCACGCTATCGCAGTATCTCTTGAAAGATACTCAGAACGTTCGCTTCCTGTTGATCCCTTGGACGAGCAGCCACGAGGATAGGGGCGATCCTGCGAGATATCAAATCAAGGGCCATCGCGTATACGTGCTAGGAGATCCGAAGGTCTGGGAAACCTAATTCGCGAATTCCGTCACATTCGACGATGATCGTATCGCCAGGAACGCCGGTCAAAAGGACCCTCGTAATGAGGATAAATGTGAGAGCCAAAATAAAGGGATAAGGGATGGAAAAAAATAGGTTATCGAAACGAACGTTGCAGGACAACGCTAAAGGTCAAAATAGCACTCGCTCTCGGTAACGTTATTTATTCGAAACGAAATAGATCTCCATTTCCAAGCCGCGTCCATTAGCTCTCGTTGAATTGTATTTTCTGGCGATATATATCGAGAATCTACGAGGAAAATGTGAAACAAATGTAAAAACTTTCGTTGAATTCGCAATTCTCTCGAAATAAATGAATCAATCGGAATCGCAAATATATTTATTTACAAAAGTTTCACATTCAGATTCGAGAAGCCCCGTTGCTTATTTTCAAGAAATGAAGCTTTTCGCGAAGGGCTCGAGTGCTTTCTTAGCGTTGCGTCATTAAGGTGAAGAGCAGAGCTAAGTACAGACCCGTGGTAAGATTCCCTTGCAAGATCGTCAAGAGAAGTGAGAAAGAAGGAAAGCTTTCTCTCGAGAAAATTGGCACAGCTTACGTAGTTTAGGGTGAAAGCAGTTTTAAGAATACCATGAAGCCCTTTTCTCCAAGAATACAAGAGGGAGCTGCGAAAAATACTGCCTCAAAGAGAAAAAAATATTTATCAACAAATGTGTACAACGGGGGAGATTACGTTGGTCGTTTAGTTTGTTTAATCGTTTCCCCGGAGGAACGCGGTAGACAAAGCTTACAGTATCTTTACGAGCTTCGCCGCATCCACGACATTCATGGGTTTTTCCCATAAAACAAACAAGTACAACGTGAATTATTGTCTTGTGGGACTCGTCGATTTAGTGATGTTTTTCACATGCGATAAAATTCTTTAAAAAAATCATTTTCCAAGCGTTTTTCTCCAGTCAAATGCGTAACGCGATACATTTGGCAGTCTTCGGACGCAACTTGATACAAAAAACTTGCAACTCACTTTATGAACGCTGCGTAGCATTGAAATTCTGAAAAGCAAGTCGTGCTTGTCCGGAAACTCGAAGCACAGGAAAAAATTCTTACAAGTCGCTGAATAACTTTTCAAACCTTCTGATATTTCTTTAGTCTCGAATACATTTTCCATCTTCACGAATCACCATTGATTTCAATGCTTCAGGGACTTTTATTACGTATCGTCGATCGTGCTAATAATAGCAAACAAAATGTGACACTTCAGAGCGAACATGATCATTTCTTTTTTGTCTTCCGATTTTACTGGATTTTTTGCGAATTTCCTTGCTTCTGATATCACGCGTCAAATTTTGTAGAAATTTGAAAGCTTCTGTTCCATCAGGCAAGCCCGCATATTGAGTACGTAGTTAATCTCTACAATGAGCCTCAGTCATGGCTTGGATTGCGTGGAATCTTTGATCACATGATGGTTCGAGTTCCATAGAAGGCCATTAGACATAATCCAAGTGCGTTCAATCCGACTGAAACCATTGCGAGCTCGAAAATGACGTTTTTTTTTAAAGATGAATAAACAAATGAATAAATGGAATGATCACTCGAAAGAATTAACTATTTTGATGCCTCGTTATGGGGAGGAAAGATCCTCAATCGGAAACGATCGTTTCGACGCCAGACTCGATGTTTCAGCTCGATTTTAATTCATTTGTTTTCTTTTTTATTTATTGGCTTACGCTGGGGTCGTCAGCGTTTCATTCGCATCGCCTGCGTCATGCGACTGCTCATTATTTTGTTCGTTTATTGGCCAAGATTGGCCTGTAGTTGGAATTTTATAAGTTCTCTCATTGTCACGCTCTGCGACTGAAAGTATTCCAGACATTGCGACGAGACAGCGAGTGGCTCGTTTCTCATGCTCGGTTCAGTTTTATTTCATTCCACTTCTCTACGTCATTGTTATTTGTGTCAATATGAAAATTTGGCAGACAGCGTGCTTCGGTGTAATAAAAAAATGTATCTAAGTATCCATCTCGATCGTTACTGCGACCATTTGCGTAAGTGTCACGAAAAATTGGTCCCCAGTCCATTCGGTCAGCTCGTTTTGCTAATGTTAAGAGAGCCCAGGGATGGAGGATAATTGGAACAAGCGAAATTTCATGTCCAAGCAAGTTCACCACATTGTGTTCACGCGGAGTGTATATGAATTTCGTACACCTCGAGCTTCATAATTTATACGAATTTCAAATATGCTGCACATTGTTGTGACTGTCCAGAGGAAAATTAATCCCACGTACTGGACTATAATCCACATGTAATTTATTATTAAACCACTGAGTCGTCCCAGCAATCTGGACTTAAGAGCTCTACGTTTCCCGACTGACGACCCTTACGACTCTCTGCGACTGGCCCTTATTTCGCAAAAGCTTTCATCCTGCACTCGACCCATGTCAGAATATTCATTCCGAGCTTCAAATCCAAATCCCACCTGCATGCGAGATCGAGAAAACACGCAAAATTCGATGCAGCACGAGAACAACAAAATAAAACAATAAAGTCCTGTAAATCCTTGCAAAAAAATCATTTACATGCTTCGAGCTTTTTGATTTTGGAAATAATTGAATTTCGATCGATTAAACGATCAGCGATCACCTCGGAGAACTGCAACGTGAGTGATCAAGTTCGATTGCCCCGTTACTCAATAAATGTCGCGCGTTTGTCACGTGCCAAACTTCACGAGTGAAGCGTTGGAATTTCCGGAGGCACGAGGCAATCCAATCATACTCCCTTCGAGGCATATTTTGAAATGATCGAAAGTAACTTTTGACAGAATTGAAACTATTCAATGGGCAACGTAGAAATCCCAATTACACTATTTCCGGATATCCAGTCAATTGAGACGAAAAGTGAGATGATCGTGAAGTTTCCATCGTTGGAATGCAACGAAATTCTGTTATTTCTTCAGCAGAGCCAATAATTATTATTCAATATTTGGTCCCGCCAATAAAACCTCTTGCAACCAAAAAACTTAATCGACTCAAAAATCGCCACAATTTTCAAAATTCAATAAATAATCAATAGAAAAAATGTTTTTCGTTGAATCTCAACGTTGCAAACTTCGGAGTCATAAAAGTGAGTGTGAAGCAGAATGTTCGCGATTGTTATTTGTGGATCTAATAATTTGTTTATTTGGAATCGAATATCCATCGGATGCGACGATGGGTCACCTGGAAATTTATGGACAGTCGAGACTTTCATATTCAGAGCCACGTCCGAAAA
Source organism: Diadegma fenestrale (assembly GCA_037043255.1). Taxonomy (NCBI): domain Eukaryota; kingdom Metazoa; phylum Arthropoda; class Insecta; order Hymenoptera; family Ichneumonidae; genus Diadegma; species Diadegma fenestrale. The sequence continues at coordinate 9,848,390 of CM073312.1, forward strand.
GTCCGCGTGTCTCTGACTCAAAACTTCGCATTAAATATTGATTTGGAAAGTTCATACATAATTTTACATTTCTGAAAGATAAAACATCGAAATTGTGAAAATATTCCATCAGTTATAGCGACATTTTTGGGCGGAGAACTCTCTGCATGGTTTCGTAATATGTCACGACGACTTGGCCCGTCAAACTTTTCGGCAGCAGTCTCAAATTATTCATCCTCGAATGCAAACTTTCTGGAACGTAAGGAATTTCTCTCAATGCCAGAATTCCACGTCGCATCAAGTGTTTATCCTTTCATAGTTCCGAACACAAACACAACTCAGACGAACAGGCTGACCGTGCTGATATAAGATTTTCCCATCGGATCTGTGCGCCTTCAGCATCAGCGGAAGTGACAGACGGGAAAACTTATTTCCGCATTGAACATTTGTAGAATTCAATTCTTTCAGACTCTATTTTTACCTCGTGAAAAGCTTTCCTCCCGGATATTCAGATCGATACGAAATACTTGAACCGATGCAAATCTTTTCGGCAAAAAATCATGCAACTTTTTCATTTCTCGTACAACGCTCAACTCGGTTTTTAAATAAACTTTAGAAACCCTATGGTTGGCCGAAAGTTGGTCAACGTAGCGTGAAAAATTATCAACCAAGTCGAGGAAAACCGAAAGAATTTGATAAAATCCTGAGGTTTGTTCTCGTTAATTATTAACACATGAAAAGTTCGGTCCATTTAGAATTTGCTTGAGTTTCTCTCTCGTGAAAAAATGCAGCGAGTTCGTTGTCGATTTATTATCAAATTTGAGAGCAAATGCTGATGAAATGATTTTTGCAGGGCAACAAAATTTCAACACTTGGAATTTTGTTTCAAACTTTTTTGCCCATGAGTTCGATCTTCCAAAAACTGTTCCGTGTTGCGATACAAGGACGATTGCACCGGATCAATATCACAAAAAGAAAAAAATGAATTTCACAACGTTTTCGCGAAAGCTTGCATGTTTTTTGAAATTGTTTTTGGATTTGTTGGCGAATTTCTCGTGCATGAAAAAAAAATGAATAAAAATTCGTGTTTACCGCCTGGAATAGACGAAATAAATTTCTTCGCTTACCCGAAAAGTGCCATTTCGATCATTCGTCCCCTTCGCAATAACAAATTTAAGAAAAAAACTGGAAAAAAGTCAATTATACGAGTCGAAACACACTAACAGATTTAACGTTGTTACGGAAAATCTCGTGCCCGTGTTATGCAAAGTGCGTGGAGAACCGTCGCGCCACGCGACTGATAGCAGACTGAACAGCCCTCGTTCGTCCAGGGGTTGTGCGACCGCGCATCAGGTCACGTTAAAAGGCTGAGGAATCTGGACGAGCGCCGCTGACAAGAATAGCAGAATTTTCCAGGTGATTCAAAAAGAAGCGATTCTTTTTTTTTTATCGAGTATTTTGAGCAATCAATAATTCGCCATACACCGATGGGATTGAATAATCAACCCTTGAAGAAAAACTGAACATTCTCAACAAATTATTATCGATCGTGCGCAACACGATCCAAACCTATTTTCAATTTTCATGTCTTTCGAATTCTCACGACTGAAGTAATTTTCTCAAGAACGACAAATTCAATCACGACGATTCCTTGAAACTTTAATCAGCTTAAAAGTGCTAGTTCAACGGAATACACACGCTTTGTTGCATCGAGGAGTCGTGACCAAATTTATTTGGATTTGCCACAACTTTACTTCACTTCGAAAATTTAATGCAATTATGGATTCGGCGTGTGCAATTAAATTCAATGGAAATTAAATGAAATTCATGACAAAATCTCGTGTCTCTATTTTCCATCCAATCATCAACTCTAAATCCATCAAATTGAATGACTCTGACGTTTGCAACGTTGAGATTCAACGAAAAACATTTTTTCTATTGATTATTTATTGAATTTTGAAAATCGTGGCAATTTTTTGAGTCGATTGAGTTTTTTGCACGCAAGAGACAATCGTTCAATTGGCGGGACCAAATATTGAATAATAATTATTGGCTCTGCTGAAGAAATAACAGAATTTCGTTGCATTCCAACGATGGAAACTTCAGGATCATTCAAATTGATCAGTCTCCATTATTCGGACGATTGCTTTCGTAAAATGGAACTGTCAACTCGAACAACTTTGACGAAACAGTTTCAGAGTCGATGGAACGTTTAATCTTTCCAATTAACTAAAAAAAAAAAGTTTTGAGCTCTGTTGAGTTATTGCAGACGAAAATCTACAGGAAGCTGGAAATTCCGACAACGCACTCGAATGCAGAGTGACGCATTGCGACTCGGGAGATGCACGCGAAATCGCGTGTCATCCTGATATATTCTTGCGATCGCGAGGACTCAACGAAAGAAAAAGATGTCAAAACTTAATCATTCTCGTGATTTGCTGTTTGATGAAAAATTCGCAATAAGGAAAAATGGCGATTCGTTCATCGACTGTATGAAGAACGAATTGAAAAAAAAAGATTAGTTTTGTTAATTTCCTGAAAAAGAAGAAAAAACCTTCGAGTGTCAAAACTCGGCGAAACTATTGCCAGCTCTCTCGAGATTGTTGTGTGGGATGGAGTTTATGTCTCGAAGCAGCACCCTCGAGACAAACTTTACAGTCGGAAGTTGCCCCCCACTTGGTAACTCAAAAATATATGTATATATTTGTTACCCACGAAATTTTGCTGTTCTCTCTGTATATAAGGATCAGATTCCTCATGAATTTTCAAAGACCAAATTTCCGTAAGGGAATCCGCTTTTCAGCTCATCCTTACACAACTCCGTTCCTGCTCGGCCGCGGCAAGTGATCTCGAATCTGGCGTCTCGTTCGATCGCCAAATAAAACAATCCACAAACTCGAATCTGACATAATTTTTATTGTCGTTAATAAAAAAAATTAAAAAATCAGTAACTCATGAACGAGACAATAAAAATCATGTCGAGAATGAAGTTCCGAGAGTTTGCGAACGTTTCTACGGTGTTCAGAAGAAATTTGAGAGAAAAGTTCAAAAGAACATTGAAATGGTGAAGAAATGTTGTTTGTCCAGGCTGGAAACGCATTGGAATGAATTTGGAAGCAAAAGAAAAAGGTCGAGAGAAAAAATGAGGCGATAACTCGAAGAGCTTTCTAGGCAAATGATGTATGAATCTCAAGGTCTGAGCCAAGTTTCCCGAAGCTGTGTGTGCGACTTGCCAAGTACTTTGGGGCGAGGTTAGAGTTGCGGATTACTCGTGGGAAATTAAAGCACGAAATTGACAAGCTGCGGTATTATCATCTCTATTTATACGAGGCTCGTGACAACGTCCGACCCATTTGAACTTCCGGTTCTCCCGACGGAAATCTCTGCTGGGAAGTTGATCAGTAAGATGAAGACTTCGAGATCGCTATGCAGAGATTTCCAAAGGTCAAGTGATCGATGCGTTTGTTGATATTTTATTGTTTCCCATTAGAACAAACTGCACTCAGGTTTTCGTGACTCAATGTAGAAACGAGCGCGATATACGATAAGTTGGAATCATTTGTCGTCTATAACCGCGACGAGAATGTCATTGACCTCTCGGGCGTTTGGCGCTTCAATAATGTATCATCCCTTCGGATAGTTTTATCGATCGGTTCCCAGTCCCGGTTCGCGGAAAACATTACTTATTTGCTGGCAGAGTTCCCGAGAATATTGCAGCGGTTGATCACTATAATGCACAAGTCCGCGTTTCCTTGGAAACTTCTGGCTTTGGGGTCAGCGATCGTCTGTCGCGAGAGTTGCTCAAAACTCTTCAGTCTCCTCGGTCACACCTATTTTCGCTTCTACTCGTCACAAGTTTCCACGATCTTCAAGTTCGCATCGTTGGAATGCAACGAAATTCGGTTTTTCCTTCACCAGACCTCAATATTTGGCCTGAATGATAAAACGATCGTTTCGAGAGTCCCAAAAACTCAATCGACTCGAAAAATTGCCACAATTTTCAAAATTCACTAAATAATTGATAGAAACAATATTTTTCGTTGAATCTCAACGTTCCAAACTTCAGAGTCAACAAGTTTCCCAACAAAAGACTCCGCTCTCCAAATTTTCGGAAATAAAATCGAAAACAGTCATAAAAAAAAAATTAATTCTCGAAAATTGACTCAAATTTGAAAAAAAAAACGAAATATTCACGAATTTCGCAACGACCGAATAAAAACTGCAGCTTTGACGACTCATGATCGTTGTTCCGAGTTTTTTTTTTCTTACGGACCACGAGAAATCGGTCTCTGAGGAATTAATTGAAATTAAAGTTCGAAAAAGTCACATTTCTGCTTGGAATTAGAGAGAACGAGGTCGAGGACGGGGCCGGCGAATAGAAATAAAAATGAGAGTCGATTAAAACGAATTTTGGAATATGCCACAAGGCAATCAATGTATTTATTGTATCAATCACGTCAAAACCATACTGAACATCATTTAAGAGCAACGCCGTCTCAATACAATATTTACAAGTCAGCTAATAGATTGAGAGTTGAAGTTTCCATCGTTGGGAGACGCGAGGAATAATTTTAATCGTCCTGAGACTGCTCAGAATTGTGTATTTGCCGATTGGCAGCAAAGATCGAGTGTTATTCTGGATTTCTGACTAAAATTTCGACACGAATGAACGAGAGAATTTTCCAAATGGGAATGAAAGTTGAAAAAATGTTGCAAGAGTTTTTTTCGCATTCCAACGATGGAAAACTCCGACACCAAAATCTTTTACAGTTCGATTGATGTGTCGGTGTCGGTTATCGATAAATTGACGAATCAATGACTTTGGTCGATGTTGAAGGGACGCAGATCATTGAAAAATAATCATTTTGAATCGTCGATTAAAATCTAAGGTCGTGAAAATCAAAATGACTAAGTTGGGGAGAAAAAAAGTTTGAAAAATGGGCAAACGAGATTATTGAAATTTCAATTCAATTACGATATCATTCGGTAACAGACAAATCCGTTGTCAGGCAAAAATCGTGCCTGGTACGTCTACCAGCAGTATTTTTTTCCTTTTTTTTACATTTTTTTCAATAGCTGAAGGCAATCATTTTTTATGTATAAAAAGTATATGAGATGCTTCAACTGTTTTGAATTTTCTTTCAAAAACTCACGATAACGAGAATCTGAATAAACTTAAGGACTCGGTGCTGCTCAGTCGCTGTTGTTGCCTCCGCGATCGGAACTCGAATGACGAGAACCAACGTCACTTCCGGAAACCGATTTCCTCGATACCGGAGACGCCGATCTGCAAGGGAAAGAAAAATAAATTGATTGAGATTGAAAAATTGAAGGAATCCGCCGATTTTTCTTCTTCAGTCTCGACATTATGGAATTTTTTCTATTTAAAAGGGATGGAAATTGAAATTTTAGGTCTTACCGGGCCGATCCGCTGGCGCTTCTGCTGCGCGATCCACTTTTTGACCTGGAGCGTGACCGAGACCTGCTTTTGCTTCTCGACCTCGATTTTGACCTGGATGGAGATCTCGATTTCGAAGCGTCCTTGCTTCTGGATCTTCTGCCTTCGGAGCCAGATCGGGATTTGCTTCTCGACCTCGATCTCGAGCCGCTGTGGGATCGCGAGCGCGATCTCGAGCCGCTTTTCCTCGAGCCACTTGCTGACCTTGAGCGACTTCTCCGCGAGCCACTTCCGGACCGAGAGCGACTTCTTCGCGAGCCGCTTGGCGATCTTGAGCCGGAACGGGAACCAGATCGACTCCGTGTCTTTGACCCACCTCGCGATCCTGATCTCGATCGCGACGAACTCCTCGAACGACTTCGAGATTTCGATCGCGAAGGAGACCGCGATCCTTCGGATCCCGACATGATTCTTTTCTTGGCACGCGATTTTCCGTTTCCGCCCTCGTTCCTGTCCAAGAAAACGCATCAAAAACCATCAGTCACAGTTTTTAAAAATATTCGGGCGGCAAAACAAAATATCAAGCACCAAAAACGTTCGATACAAAAATGCGAGAGGAAATTTTGATAAAATCGTAACTTACCCGCTATTTGCTTTATTGCCACCGTCGCTTTCGGATTCGCTCGTTGATATCGTTTCCTTGGACAAGAATCTTGCATTGCTTTTAGAAGGTTCAGCGATACTTTTCCGAGAGGGTTTTTCCTTTTTCCCACTGCCAGTTTTCCTGCCTCTTTTGATTCTCGGCCTATCGCTCTCCGAACCTTTGAAAGAAATGAAATGAAACGTCATGATTCGGCAAAATATCGCGACTAAATTCAGCCAAAAATGGAATATTCATTTTTTTTAATTTACCTCCGCTCTCGTCGTTCTTTCTCCTGATTCGTCCCCGGCTTTTTCTCTCCTTTCCCTCGCCACTGGCTTTCCTCTTGCGTTTTTTCTCTCTCGGAGCTTCTTCGCGACGTCCTTCCTCATTACCGGAACCGCCGCTGTCACTGACGTACTGTTCGGTTCGACCCTTTTTCCCTTTTTTGCCACTCTTCTCATTCGGCATTTCACCGAAGACCAAAACATTTTTCGTTTTCTCCACATACTCTTGACGTTTCTGCAGCATCGCTTCCTCCTTCTGGCGACGCATTTCTTCGACTTTTCGTTGCTCTTCGGTCTGACGCATTTTGAAAGCTTGTCTGAAAAATTCAAAAACGCCATTTTTTTCAACCAAAAATACAAAATCCTCCGAAACGGAATGAAATCCTCAGCTCGAGAAAAGAAAAGAAACGATTTTTTTTTTTTTAATGAACCGCAATTTTGCCGTGCAGAGATTTAAAAATTGCCGATTTATTTCGCACCTTTCTTCTTCTTGTTTCCTCCTGAGCATTTTCTCCTCCTCGTCCAATCGCCTGGCCCTGGCGACGTGATACTGCGCCTGTGACAAAAGATCTTGACACCTTCGGGCCTCCGCTTCTGCCAATTGTTCCATGCGATCACCGTGAGTCGCCAAATACTGAAAATATTTGTGCGAGAGTCCCAACTCGTGGACCGCCTGCAATACTGTCGTTAACGTCGATTTTTCATCCTTCAGAATCTGCGTCGCCAGTCGCTGCAGGACTAGAGCTATATTGTACAAAAGTACCGTGTCCTGAGGCGCGACTCGACGTGCCTGCGATTACGGGGATGCAAAATAAAGAAAAACGTCAAATAAAGTCAAAATACTCGACTATTTCGTTCAAAGATGCAGTTTTTTGTCTGTATTTCGAGAGCAAACGATAATCGAGTGATTAATTTTGTAATTTACCTTCAAAAGAGTCATTTTTGCTTCTTTCAACTTGCCAGCTTTGAAGTAAGCTCTGGCGAGATATTGAAGAACTTCGACGTGATGATATTTATAAAATTTGCGAAGACAATTCTCGTACTGAAAAAAAAAAAAAAAACAATTTTTTTTCGTTTTACAAAGTTCCGATGCTTTTTTAGCGCGTTTTTCTTGTGTTTTTTTTCTTCGTGGACTAAAGTTTAGAAAAAAGAGTAAATTTCTTACCATTTGGATCGCGCTGACGAATTGTTTTTGCTCGACGTAAATGTGCGCGATGTTGAGCCAGACGTCGCAAAATTCGGCTGTTGCTTCGCGAACTTGAGCGAATATGTCTCGAGCCTCGTTGACGCAGCCTTTGTGAGCGAGAACCGCGCCAATGCCATTGGCTGCCCAAATGTTTTTCGGGTCGTTTCTCAAGACCTGCAGGTTGAATTTTTGATTTTAGGAGATTTTTAGTACAAAATTTCGATCGAAAAATGGAGAAAGTGTTACGAACCTGTTTGTACATCGCCAAAGCTCGGTCCTGATGACGTTTTTCCCTGTCTTTATCCTTGCCACTCTGATGCAGAGTCTGTAGCCAAATATTTCCGAGCGCAATGAGAGAATACGCGTCGGTATTGCTCGTTGGATTCTTCAGAATTCTTTCAAATTTCTTCTGACCAGGTCCCCACTCCATTTTGGCCAAATGTAAATTTCCCAGGAGAGACCACGCGTCCGGATGCTCGTTGTTGATTCTCAACGCGTCTTTGAACCAATCGGAAGCCTCGTAAATTTGACCCTTGTCTCTTGCCATACAACCCAGCCGCAAATAACAATCCATGTAATTCGGATGCTCCTTCAAAATGTCCTTGTACAATTTTTCCGCTCGATCGAACACGCAAAGCGCCTCGTTCAACCTAGCCAAGTTGTACGTCGTTGTAACCGATATGGAATTATAATACACTGGATCCTGGAGCGCGTCGGTTTTCGAACGTGCCAGAGAATCTTCCAAATTGCTACGCGCCTCCTCGAGATTTCCCAAACTGCGAAAAAACGTCAAAATATTAATTAATTATAATTAATTTTGATATTAGTTAAAATTAATTAATTAATTAAAATAAATTAATATTAATAAAGAATATTAAAAGAAAATGATTGCGAAATTTGAGCAAATTTTTAATTTAAAATTAAAATTAATTAAAATGAATTAATATTAATTTTTATTTTATTAATTATTCATTATCAATTATTTAATTTATTATTATTATTATTAGATAATCAATTAATATTAGAATTAATATTAAAATAGACCATTTTTCTAATAAAAATAATTTCGCAACGATTTTGATGATCCTGAAGTTTCCATCGATGGAATGCAACGAAATTCTGTTATTTCTTCAGCAGAGCCAATAATTATTATTGAATATTTGGTTCGGCCAGTGAAACGATTGTCTCTTGCGACCAAAAAACTCAATTGACTCAAAAAATTGCCACGATTTTCCAAATTCAATGAATAATCAATAGAAAAAATGTTTTTCGTTGAATCTCAACGTTGCAAACTTCAGAGTCATACGATTTTGACGCTGTATGGAAAAATTTAGACACGAACCGATAGTGCAGAGCTCCGACGTTGTTGTATATTTCCGGTGGTATTTCAACGTGAACTTTGTCCTTCAGCATTTTCGTGGCGGTCCCATAAGCACTAAGGGCAGCGACCAAGTCGCTTTGTTCAAGAATTTGTGCCAGTTCGATCCAGGCCTCGACATCGTCGGGCAATTGTTCAGTAACTTTCCTCAAATGATTTTTCGCGATGTCCCTTTTGGACTGCGAGCTCGAATTCGCGTACAACGAGCCGAGAATCTTCATCGTCTCATAATTTCCAGGCTGGGCTTTCAAAACTTTTTCGAAACACTGAGCCGCCTGCGAGATTGTTGGAAAAAATGATAATTGAATTGCGAATGAATTTTCAGTTTTTTTTACGGTCGTATTAACAAATTTCCAAGATTCATACTCACATTTTCTGTGTCTCCACGGTAAACGTACATTTGCCCGAGTCCAAAATGTGGGAGCACGAAAACCGCAGGGGCGAATTGTGTCGCTTGATAATAATATTGAAAGGCTTGATCGTAGTCGCCCTGAATTTGTTGAAAATGCAAAAAAAAAAAGTCAAATTAGCACTAGAAAAATCGTAACGAACGAAAAATTAAGCGGAACTAATTTTTACCTGAACGTGAAACGCTCGAGCGAGTTGATAACAACTTTCAGCTCGCATGGCCTCGTTCTCAGTGTTGTGGAAAGCGTGCAGAGCGAGATGCTGAACTTTGTTGTAGTCTTTTTTAAAGAAGAAATGGTTGGCGAGATGATTGAGGACCATGGGATTGGTGGAATCGATGGTATAAGCTTTGGAAAGCATTTGGACTCCGGTTCTGATGCTTTCCGGTTGTTGTTGATTGAGTTTCAAGACAGAGAGACCGACCAGAGCGCCAACGCATTGGCCGTCCAGTTGGAGAGCTCGTTCGAAAGCCAAGCGTGCCTTTTCCTGGTTGTTCAGCTTCATGAAACAATGGCCCATTCCCAGTCTCACGGCGGCCGGACAATTGGGATTCGTCCTAAGAGCTTTTTTGTAAAAAGCCAACGCCCCTCTGTAATCTTTTTTGTTGAACGCGATGCAAGCTTTACCGAGCAGCGACGGTATATTATTCTGCGATTGATTCAGCACAAAATTAAACTGCGCATCGGCTTGTTCCATTTTGTCGCCCTCCAGTAAACAGAAATAAGCCCGTCCGAGCAAGTGATTCTGAAACGATAAACCGTCAAATCATTCTCAACCGATTTCTCATAAAAAATCCTTTTCGCCGTGTTATTTTCAATGTTTTCTCTCGTACCTGGTCGTACATGATGATTTTGTCTGCCGTCGTGTACAGCAACGTTGCTTTGGTAAACAAATCACGTTTTTTGTCTTTATTTTTCTCCCGATTCGCTTCTTGTACGTAGTACGCGGCGAGCATGTCCAAAGCTCGCATCTGATCCTTTTCAAAGTCGCGATAATCGATGTTTGCATCGGTGCGGGACGATTCGAGAATTTTAATGAAATCCTCGATTTTGTGTTGCTTGTAATATTCCAGCTGTTTAACGATCGATAAACAATTCGTTATTAACAATGAATTTTTTTTTTTACACTGTCCATTTTTCTACGGCACGAAAAAACTGATCGATGGAACGGGCGGTTGAGAATACTTACGGCCAAATTGACCCAGATATGGAGTTGGGCATGTTCTTGCCGCAGGATACCGAGGACTTCATCGCCCTCAGGTAATTGGTCCAAACACAATTCTATGACCTGTTGTCGGGGAATAAAAAAAGATGATCGAGTTACGCGGCGTCGAAAAATAATTTGACACGTTGAGGTACGCGCTAAAACTCTTTGGCCACGGATCGAGCAAAACACGGATGTAAATAACGTCGTAAATAAAGGCGAAGCGAGAGGTTAGTTTTCTTGTCACGCTTGACCGAAAATAACAAGCTCAGTTGAGAGAAATTCGATGAATTTCAATGAACTGGCGATAACGAGATATTTGAGATTGTTAAAAAAAGTGTAACTGCACGCGAAATCGAGTCCGGTGCAACGCAAGCCTGGACGAACAGATTAATTTTGAGGTTATGTTTTCCGGAACAGCTTTAAACTCCATGCAAGTTGAATTACGATTGTAAAAAATTGTAGAGATTGATGCTTGACGTTATTGTTGTTTCGAAAAACGGTTTGGATTGTTGTAATTAATGAAAACTTACCTCGTCTGTATCACGAAGCGGTATCTCAATGGATCCCGCCATTGCGGATTGCGGTGTACTGCAGTTGTCTTTTATTTGTGACAACTTTTCTCCAACTGTGAGTTTCTCGCGGACGCCGCTAGTGACGGCAGCACCGTCGGACGCGACGGTCTCCAAAGCAGCCCCCTCCACTTCCGTTTTCTCAGTTTTTCCGGGTTTTTCCCAACGCCGGAGCGTTTTATGGTCGTTTGTCGGAGATTGCACGTAATTAATCGCACCATTCGTTTCTCATTAGTGGTCAGGATCGGGATTAGGACGTTCGATCGTTTTTGCCAACGGTATGAAGAAAAAGCACGTATTAATAATCACAATTCATTTATTCGTAATAAAAAAGAACTAAGGGGAATAAATTGCAAAGAAAATGCATTACTGGTCGCTCCGAATCCACGCAGGGATTCGAATTTTCAAAAATGAACAAACTATTCATGTAAAGATAGAAATAATGGTCGTAAAACAAAAAAAGAAAACTGGCATTTCGAAAATTTAAGCGAATCGTTGATTGGCTAACAATAAGGTGCACACTCACACATTTTATATACAAAAAAAAATAAGTTAATAGCTTAAAATCCTAAATTTCGAATTGTGCTAAAAAATAGTACAATAAATAATAGCAACAAATGATAAAAAATGCCTTTCCAAAATCATTACTTTCTTGTTTTGTTTCTCGTCGTTCCGTCGAATTTTTTTTTTTAATACTGTTGAACGACTTGACGAATCCAATCGAGATAGTACGAAACTCGAGAGTAAACGCCAGGCACTCCAGGCTGGCCACAACCAATACCCCAAGAAACAACCCCGGCGAGTTGCCACTTTCCGTGTCGCTCGCAAACCATCGGGCCACCGCCGTCACCCTTGCAGGCATCTTTTCCTTCTTCCCCACCAGCGCACACGAAACCAGGATGAAGATTGAAGCTCGGTCCCAATCGGGTGCGGCGCATTTGATGTTCGCAAACTTGATTGCTCACTACAGGCACATCCACTTCCTTTAGAATGTTTTGGTATTTCCCAAAGTCGCCAAACGCGTCTTTACCCCATCCCGTTGTCCAACATCTGAAAAACAAGATTAATTCATTGATTGAAGTATTAATTAACATTCCATTCGATCTCAATCGCTAATTGAACTTCCGGATGAATTCCGAACGAACTGGAAACGGCCCCAGAGCGGCAGAATTCATTGAAAGTTTTCTTGAAATAGCTCAGACGATGCAAAAACCGAGATTTACGCACCTAACTCCCGTAAAGTCGTCGTGTTTGTCCGGTAAACAAGCCGGACTGATGTGAGGATTTTTCTCGAAATCGACTTCGTGATCGAGCTTCAAAATGGCAATGTCGTTGTAAAGGGTACCAGCGTAGAATTCTGGATGGACGTGAACACTGACGATATCGCGTTCGATGTATGGGAAGAATTCAACGTCATGGTTGACGTCCCATTCGCCGAGGCGAGCACGTAGCTCGCGGCCTGCATGGGTCTTGACACAATGGGCAGCGGTCATTATGTGTCTGGGAGAGATGAGCGTGCCACCGCAAACGTAGACACTCTCCGATGGGTCCTTTTTCAAAATGGCCACTTGCCATGGATACTCGCCTGTGATGATGGGTGGGAATCATAAAAAATCAAGTTAGCCAGTGGAATTGAAGTCCCTATCATTTGTGGGGACCTGCCAGTTGCTACCTCAGCAAATGAAAGAAATTCAAGACTAGTCAAATTAGCATAGTTACCGAATTCCGAGTCTCCGTCCACGTACACTGGAGTCTTTATTCGTCCGTTGATTCCTTGGGTATTTCTTACTCCACATTGTCCGGCTCTGGGACGTCCATTGTGATTCCCAGTGTGACCTGGATACAGTTGATTTCTACGACAACAAACGTGCCTTGGTCCGCAAACGGGGGGTCGTCCATATTGTCGCTGTGGAAGAAAGAATCAATGTGGCTTTTGAGTAAAGTAGCTCATCTTCGGGCATATGCAGAAATAAACAATATCCCAAAAATGCTTTGTACAGGGTTACTGGAAGGTCAACAGCCAGGGGATTGCGATAAGATTGAGCCTTGTGAGACTTGGGATAGGAAAAGATTGAAAAAATTGTATAGCAGCAATTGGAGGCAGTAAAAAGCTAATTGATACTATGGAAGAGAGATTTTTGGGGGCTGGGGGTTTGCGATGAGGAGGAAGCGACCTGGTGGGACGCAGGAAAGCCAAAGATTATCATTTTAGAGTTCGAAGCATTGTCTATCCAGTCTAGCAAACCGTCTAAGTTCCCAGGGAATGTTAATTCCAGATATTGGTCAAGAAACTGATAGTCAGGGTTGAGTGAAAGTTTTATAGTCATTTAGTCCGTTGAGTGATGCTCCTGATTTGTCTGATTCCGTTCGTTCGTCCGTCTTCGATTCACGACCAGAAGCTCCATTGGAACGATCCCGAGTTTGATCCGATCGACGAGAAACTTTCCGGTATCTCATTAATCGGGACTGTTCTTACCCGCTCGCGAGTAATTTCCACCTGTTCCGCGATGTCGCGTTTCTTCCTATCGCGAAAAGCAACTTTTCCATCAGATTGTTCAGATTTTGAGGCTTGGTTCTGGCTGTTTCCGGAGAAGCCATTTTGAACGCGTGGATTTCGCGAGGAATCTGATGAATTGAGGCTGGCGTTTCTGTAGTAACCATCGCCGTAATCGGAATAATCTTCGTTGTAAGGAGAATCTTCGTAATCATCGGAATCTCGATAATAACCAGGATATCCGCTGTAGTGACTATTTTGATTGCCATAATGGCCGTAGCCAGGTCGTTGATTGTATTGATGCGTGTGATGATGATTGTGGACATGCTGTTGAGGCCTCTCGTGATAACTGGACCAGCTCGGCGATTGATGTTCAGTTGGATAATAATGATTGGAAGATGATGGTCCGGTTGGATAATAATTTGGTGCATAATGTCCCCCAGAGTATGATCCTCCGTAGTGTGGTCCATGGTGCCCACCGGGATAATAAGCTCCGCCGTTTGGTCCGTAATGACCGTTCGGATGTCCACCCAAAAGAAGTTCCTTTTTGTGAGCCCAGATATTGCCCAATTTGTTGACGAGGCCCTGATTGGGTGTGACGTGTAGATTAACAAACGGTTTGATGACTTTCTCGCCATAATCGTCCTTCGTAACTTGAAGGGCAACTAGTGGATTGACTGAGACAAGCCCAAGATTGAGGCCTTGTCCACCACCTGCCCCGTAGCCCTGATACGGATTAACCAATGAGTTACCGCCGTAAGGATTGATCGGATAACTTCCACCGCCGTTCTGCGGCAAGCCGAAACTCACGCCCCAGGTCGGTTTGAAGTTGAGTTTTGATGTGTCAACGTCACCGACGATTAAACGCTGCAACGAGAAGGTCAGAATATTCGTTCACGCCTTGCCCATGAGATCTATGGAGTGCCATGGCTTTTTCCATCGTGTTACATGACTTCTTGGTTAGACAAAGGTTGTTTTATCATTTTTTGGTTCCTTCTCGTGATTGATGATGTAACTTAAGGAATGATGGACACAGGCCAACACGACGAGAACCCTGGACCTCATGGAACTCGGGCAATTTACGTGGCGAACCTTCTGCCTTGATATTTCTACCGTTCTTCGAAGCATCCGCTATGAGCATCGGCGATATTCTATCGTCGATTCCGTCGATTAACGCGGTTAGGGTTTAAAACCGATATAGCGTTGGAAATATTGATAGTTGAGAGTCACGAGACGAGAAGCAGTGAAATTAATAGTGGAAAATTGATAGAAAGCACCCACAATAACTTAGGAACATCATTGAATCTTGACGAGCCAAACATCCAATGACATTGCGATTTTTGACGCCCCGGGAAAGAGAGTTTGCTACAACTTTATCGGAGGTCCGGGATCGTCGGGTTTGATAGCGTGTGTTTGTTAATCAGCGATTTGCATTGATCTTAGATCAGTATGGTAAAACGTTGATGGGATTGGGTTAACAGGAACGCAACTGGCAAAGAGTGGGTTGAGAAAAAAATGTGTTCTGGATGTACTTACACTTTGAACTTCCGCGTTCTTGTCTTTGTTTTCGACCACCTCTTTCACGTCACGTTTAGTTCTCTGTGAACCATCGGCCGGTTTACTCTCCGTTTTAGACTGTTCGTCAGCAGCCTTTTCAGTCTGTTCTTTCGTATGTTCTGCCTGTTCAGTTCCATTGACTTCTTTGGGTACCCTGATCGTGCTCATAGTTCCATTACCATCAGTAACGACAACTTCTTCAACGGCTTCTATGTCTTTGCCGAGGTTGCGAGGATCGATGGCTAAGAAGAGATCGTCTTTGCGACCTGCTTGATCAATTCCGGCGCACTGGTCATAAGGCACGCAGACACAATCATCGTAACTGTTGGACGCATAATTGTTTTCGAAGCCGTTGCTGGAACCCAGTCCTGAGTTGGATGCAAAACCATTGTTGGACACGTGGCCTCCATTGGCAATGAAGCCGTTGCTGGCACCGAGTCCTGCATTCGATCCAAAACCATTGTTAGACGAATGGCCTCCGTTGGCAATGAATCCATTATTCGGAATCTGCCCAAAGCCAGAATTACCTGCGCCGAATCCTTGGTTCGCAAAGCCGTTGCCACCTCCGAACCCAGAGCTCAAAATCTTGGTGGATTCAACGCCACCGGAGAATCCTTTTGAGGTGAATAGTGAATCCCTCTTGGATTTGTCGTAAGTTGGGTAATTATTGGCGTAACTGGAACTCGATGCCAGGGGATCCAGACTGTTACCGTTTGAGGGAGTTTTGACCTTGAACGCCTTTTTGTAGTCTTCGAAATCGTTGTAGCTGCTGCCATAAGTTCCGGATGATCCATAGCCGTAAGAATTGAGTCCGTTGCTCGAGATGGCTCCAGGGTTGAGAATGGGCCCGGCAAGTCCAGGAGTGCCAACTATGACGCCTGGATTCTTAACGTCACCCTCGCCGTGATGATAATGATGATGAACGTGTTGCTGGACTCCCGCAGCTGTAGGTTGTTGCACCAGGACTTGTTTCTTCTCTAAGAACTTGTTTTGAAAGTCGTATTCGCCCTCGACTCCTCCTTCGTACACCGGACGAGATCCGAACGACGGTTTTTTGTAGACCGGATAAGGTCCACCTGACGAATGGTGTGATCCCGAGAAAGAAGACGACGATCCGGAAAAGTGTCCTGGTGGACCGGAATAAATTGGACCGGGCGGTCCGGAGTAAATTGGTCCAGAACCGATACCCGGAGGAAGTGGAACCGGTTTGGCTGGTCCGTAAGGTCGCTTGATTGCAATCGCTGGCAGTGGACGACCGACTGGTTTGATCGTCACGGGTTGGGCGTAAATTATGTCGTGAGGGTGAATGTCACGGTGGGGTGAATAAAATGGTCGACGGCCTTCGTTATCGTCGCACTGCACAAACAAACAAAGATTCACGATGTCAATGATTCCATTTATTGTACAAACGATCGATTATCCAATCCTATCAATCAGCAGGTTCTCGCTAATTACAGTATTTCGCAGCAATCAACTCACGTTCATCAAGCCAAGGTTGCAAAGCTTGTCTCTTATGTAAGCACGAGCAATCGTGTCATTTCCAATTTGCAGAGCATTTTTCACATCTGGATCGGCGTACAATTCGTCGTATCCTTCAAGATTCCGTCCCTGTCGACTGGAGTCAAGAATGTCATCGACAACAGTGTCGACCTAGAATTAAAAAGTTTGAATTTTTCTTATTCCTTCGCCATTTTCACGACTTCGTCGTCCTGGTCCATTTCAAGACCCAGAAAATATCTTTAGCTAAATTCTCGACGACTGTTCACGAACTTACCGTTTGCTGCGTGAATTGATCGAGCACCTCGGCGACTCCGGAAGTATCGGACTGAACATTTGGGTTTTGTTGCCGAGTTCCCTGACCAAGTGCGTCCGAAGAAGTAAAAGACAAAGGATGATAATCATCTTGATGGCCACTTGCCGAAGCAAGAGGTTCTTGCCAGGACCAATTTTTCGTTTCTGACGACGATGATGCTGAAGATTCAGCTTGGGACGTTGTATGATACGTCACTTGCGTTGCTAGCCCTTGGGCTGCGAGCCCAATCAAGAGGATGTACCACATTTTGATCCTAATTTGAAAAAATCACAATTTCACGAATTATTTTACGATATTCCACAACAAAACGAAATCGATCGAGAAATCAAATGCGTGGGTTTTCTTAAGCTCTGCGAATGCTCGATCCTGCGAGATTTCCTACTCGAAAATATCACTGCGAAAGTTTTTACTCGCGATTCATTCACGTAGGTGGAACCGTGTCGCTTTTATTCTTCATGGCTATAAACTTATGTATGGAAACGTTAAGTTTGTTGTCGTACATTTTACAAATTCACTCTCGCAGACTGTGCTGATAGAAGTGAGACTTTCCATTCCACCGGACTTTCTTCTCGTATTTTAGACTCTGATCTCGCATGAAAGAAATTAAGAGAGATATTAGAGAGACTTTTAACGTTTTTTAGCGAAAACTTTCGACAGTTTTTAACGTCAACAACAAATCACTTTCAATCATTAATCCGTGAACAGAATTACTAGAAAAGAATGACGAACTTTTGGTTTTTTCCGCAAAGTACTCAACGTAGAAATTTATTTTCGTTTTTCAATGATACATTTTTCGAAATTCCACCAACTGGATAAAAAAAACGGATTTTTGTACTCAAGAGAGTGCATTTTACGCTTTTTCATCGACAAAAATCACACAGGAAACAGTTTCGATCTGATATAATTCTAAAAATAGTCCAACCACGTGTTAACGCAATTGAAATAAATAAATTGACTCGTTTTGTGGCTGATCTACATCTTACAAAGTCGCACTTGAGAGTATCCGGAGATCAGGAAAAAAAAATGAAGACGACGTTCGCGTGAAACGAACGAAAGTGAGAGGAAGTTGGGTGAAAGTCGTTTGACCGGTGATGTCTTGGATATAATGGTATAATAATGCCTCACGGGGATCTGTCTCTTATTTATTGCTATACACACTCTAGTGGCTTTGTATACATGACCGATATGTACGTCATCCTCCAATTCTTTTATTAAAGTTATTTTGGTTCGGTGAAAGCAGTTACGCAATATGGGTTTTTGGACCACGACCCATACGCGTCAAGATTTTAAAGAAAACAACTCTTGCGCTCCAAATCGGAAAATAAATCGAACACTGCATGGAAAAAAAAAAATTCAAACTCAAAAGAAAAATTTCGTTGACTCGAAGTTTCCGATTGAAAAATTTGGCAACTTATAGTCATTTTTATTTTCATTTTTAGTGAAATTATTATTAATATCGTTTTGTGATTTCTCTTTTAAGCGATTGACAGTTTTTTTGATAAATTTTCTGTGCTCGTGTATTTTCAGTTCGTGTAAATGGTATTTTTGAATGTTTTTTGATCGTTTACTGCAAAGGATTTGATCACTCAAGTGCGTATTGAGTTTGCATGCTCGACGCAGTGGAACCATTCTAGAAATTGCAGATTTTCTTCTATTTTCTTTGTCGAGATCCCCGTGATTATATGGGTCAAGAAAGTCTAGTTATTGAGTTAATGATAGGGTGGGATAAAGATCATGAATTAACACACAATAGAGGCCGTCGAACGACAAATCACCGGTAGAATACGCGAGAGACACCGCAAAGTAGTGAAAGTCGCGATGTTGTCAGACAAAAAACTGTGATATGTAAATCACATGTTTGGATCAATCGTGGAATTCAACGTGATCATTTTTTTTCTTCTTTCAAATTATACTCATTAGTGCACTTAATGACTGCAGCGTGAAATAAAATTTTCCAGATTTCTACTTTACTCTCGAGAACTGGACCGGTCGATTGGGAATTGAAAAAATTGTCAGGGCTCAAAGGCAGTACGAAAATGAAATGGATTTTGAAAAATTCGACCGTAGTTTTTGCCAAAGAATTTCCAAAAAGTACAAATAATCGGGACAATCTTTTCGCCGGTAATTTTTTAACTACTGCAGTTTTTATTTTTGAAACTTTACGACGAAATGAGATTCGGTATTGACTGGTTAAAATTGTTTTTCGTCCTACCTCTCACGTTCAATCACTCTCACGACACACTGAGTTTCTTCGCCAACTCACGAAGGTCTTTATATAGCCTGACTCTTTCTCTCTATCTCTTTTTCAACCCAAACACTTTCTCCTTGCGGTGTCTTCCACAGGCTCTCAAACTCTGAGCTTTACCGGTCATCAGGAATACTTATATACGTAGTCAAAAGTCTGAGGATGCTGGGGGAATCTCCTGGCAAGAGTTCCAGTCGGTATACACCCCACCCTAAGACGCCGGGGTTGTTCCGTGACTCATACACCAACCGGACGTTTCTTTGAGTTTTACATCCAAAAGATACGCTTCAATTAATCGCATTGTTTGCCACAAAAATCCACAATCTTTTTCCTTCAACATTTCGTCAATAAACGATACGACAATTTTGACGATTCAGACACGTTCGAAAATTTATGTTGCCCCAAAATAAATCAACCATTGAAAACTGTATTTATAATTTTCATTATTTTAAATAATAAGTGACTCGTTGAGTTTTCAATTTTTTTGAATGTTGCGAATTGATTTTCCAAGTTTTATTCGATATTTGAAATTTTAGTAATTTGAGTAAAATTGAGGGACGAATTTTGGCGAAAAGTAGAAGAAACTTTGATATTTCAGACAAAAGTGGTTGCCTCCGTATAATGATTGTGGATCATTGCCATAAGCGACGATTACGTCGCTAAATCCGGTTTTCCACTTGAGGCGCTTTGCACGCTACGGAAAATCCAACGACCCATTCGTGAAGTGCATTATTTATTTGGAATCGCGTTCGCCACGGAGTGCGTAAAAAGTATACCCTTTTTTTTCGCAAAAGTCGTTCACCGTTACGCGAGAGGTGAACATTTTATTCGAATACTTAAGAGCCGGTTTTTCCATTAGAAAAAACATTATTGACGGTGTGAAAGTGCGTCACAATTACTTAATATTTTTAGATCATTACTTTTTTCTTCAAATTTATTGCCAGTGACTTGTTCGATCTATCGGAAAATAAAACGACGAAAGAATAAAAAACGATTTCGTAAAAAAATCGTAAATTCATTTGTTTGAAATGAATTGGTTGCGGAATAAAAATTATTTTTCGAATTATTGAGGAGATAAAAAAATGAACGACTAGAAAATTCATGAATATTGAAAAAACAAATTTATTCGTCGATTTTGTTATCCAATCGCCGAATGGCCGGTACTTGAGGATTTCGAGGAACCGAAAAATCGTTGGTCGTATTTTTATTTAGCTATACGTATAAAAGTTTCAACACGACGATCTCCGAACCCGAAAACGAGTTCCCGGAGACAGTTACCGATCCCTGTGGCCTCTGGTCTCGGATACGACGAATTGCGCAATCGAACTAAGCGGATACTCGCTCATTTATAACACGAATTTTAACGCATCATTTGTAAATCGACTACAAAACAACGCGTAGAATTGCAGGTGAAGTTACCTGCGACACAACTTTTCCCCACACGATCTCACGAAAATTAGAACGTACGCTTTCGAGAGTAAAAAGTGAATGAATCGTTATATCGCGTTTTTTTTCTTCTTGTATTATGCAAGCAGGGCTTTTCGTCAATGAAATAGTTGACCACTATGACGAGGTTCCATGGATCCTGTTTCGTTTCAGCCACGCCAGAGCAAATTCTGTGAAAAACCTCCCAGCAAATACGTCAGAGTTGCATAAACTTCGGGATTCTCGATTATGTAATTAAAAGCTAATTTGATCATTTTTATCAACTCCACATGAGAGAATTATTGCCGAAATTTTGATTTTTTTCTTAATTTGTCAATTTTTCTTGTTCAAATTTTTTCAGAATTGTAAATTTGATCATTTTAAAAAAAATTGTACACGTGAACATCCAATTTACTTAAAAATGACTTGATTTTCGTCTATGAGAAGTTTTTCTTTACAACGGCAATGCATTTTCAAAAAAAAAGGGAACAATAGTCAATGAAAAAAACTTCTTCGTCTCCAAGACCATGAAATGACGGTCGAATTGAAGGATGAAAAAGCCCTTTTTTGTTGAGTCATTCTCGATAGTGCTCGAAGCGAAGGAAAGTGTTGCATCGCGTAAAATGACCAAGACCTCAAGTTCACCGACCGATGCGAATGACTTTTGTATACGAGAAACAGAATTTAATTAGCTTCTCTACATTTTTCACATTGTCACGTTCCTGTTGTCTGGACTTTGTTGCTGGTACAAGATAAAGAGAAAAAAATTCGCTTCCAAATCGATTTTTGTCGATAAAGACTCTCGATTTTCATATTTTTTTGTTCTCCATATGAAATGGAATCAAAGCAGTGCAAGAATTGATAAAAAAAAGAAAAGTCTTTCACTAATTGAATCGAAACTTCAACTTCGCGAACCGGAAATGTCCAAGACACATTTTCTTAGCGAACTCTCAAGCCAACGTCCTCTCTCTCTTTCTTTCTGACTCTCTGGCTTCTCTCTTGCCTGTCTCCGCTTGCGGTATATCCTTTTTACGAGTGTGACGTTCGTCGAACACACGAGAGCACTTTCTTTCTCGGTTTCTTTCCTCACGATGAGCACAACCTTGACACAGTGAGAGGTACAATCAAAACATCGAGACGCGTTGCCGAGAATTAATACGTAGGTGTGAATCCATCGGTTCTCGACGAAAACTGAAAATTCTGTGAATACGTTGAATTTTGGAAAATTTAATTATCCAAACAGGACGCAAATCATCTGTTGGTAAAAATTCGGTTTTTTTTACTCATAACAAATGGAGAAAAAAAATTACAACTTTGAATTCTGTTCGCGGCTGATAAAATCGTTGCCACGATGTTTTGATTGACAATAAAATGAAAAAAATCATTTTGAGATATTTTGTCACTGTCTCGATCGAAGAATTCGTAAAAATTTGGCAAAGCAAGCGGAGACTTTTTTTCACGGTTAAAAGAACAATCGGGATCTGTAAGAAAAGATCCGGCTCGTTGAGGTGCACTAACCCGAAGCATTCTGAGGTTTCGGTATCCGGGAGAAAGTCTTTTTGTGGATCCCTGGTTGAACCGTAGCGCTTAATAATAACCGCGAGAGGTGAGGAAGCAAACATGCGACGCGACTTCCGTCTCGATCTATATACTGCATCCGAATTTCCAATTTTACGCCCTCAACTTTTATCATCGTTCGAAATCTCCAAGTTATTCTTTACGTCTCACGCAGTCTCGGTGTTCATTAAATATTTATCCGTTGCGACGATGATACAGCGTTGAATTTTTTTTTGAACTTCTATTCAGCGTTTCTTTCATATCGAAACGAGGACAAGGTTGAAATTCGCTGGGATGTAATTTTCAATCCGCACTATTGAACGTCGTAATTATTTGTGATCGCAGGATTTTTTTTTGGATTGTAAAAAGGAATGAATTTTCGAGCAGCAAAAACCGTCCCGATTCTCTCGAACCATTCCATTTGTATTTTTGTACTACATGTTTATTTATGAATCTGTATACTTTTTCATAATAATCGTTGTTAGAATCTCGTACATGGGATTCGTCGCGTCGTAGTCCTTGCGACGATAATAAACGTCTTCTGGGTGAATGACTGCGGTCTTTAGATCGATGTGTTGGTTACAGAAGTCGGTGTTGCACAATGAGGGTTTTTCCCTGCTGTTGCAACCTGGGAATTTCGTTCTTTGCGCACGCGGTCACGATGGGAGAGGGCTGTCGTGACCCAATTCAGCGAGAGACGAACGCGGAGTCACTTTAATCCACGAACAGTGTTAAATTGCAACTAATTATTTAATTATACAAAAAAGCGATTGCAATCGGTTTATTGTTGATCAAAAATGCGATGAAACCGGAATTCACGTGGGAAATTGTACAAAGTATGAATATAAAAGGAAAAAAAAGGAACAATCGCTCGAATTGTTTTCGATTCTGGTTGCAGGATCTCTCGAATTTTAAACTCGCGTGCTTTGTAATTCGTCTCTCTTCACGATTACTTATTCGCCATTATGTAATACGCTTTTGTCGAACGTTCTCGCGCGCGTACAAGCAACCGCTATCAATGAGCAAAGACGCTTATGTTTACCCAAACGAACATGTGATAAGAATACTTAACACGTTCGACGAGAAAGTTAACGGATGATTCCACTTTCCCTCTCGTCGTGACTAACACTCTTGTCTTCTACGTCTTCCGATCACGTTCTCCGACGCTAGGAATAGAAGTTTTGCAAAACCGAATTCACGAATGTGACAATTATGCTGAAAACGCCTCGTACCTAACGATTTTTTGCTGCCTCAAGGTCGTTGATCGCTTCTCTCTAGAGATTTATGTAAAAATTCCGTAATTTAAAAAAAAAATTTGATGTCTTGCCGCTCATTTTATTCCTCGAAAGATTCTCAAAAAAGTTACCAAGTTTTGATGATTTTTGATGGTTTAATTTCGAAATTACAACAATTTGTTTACCAGAGACATTGAAAAATTTGTTCTGCTGATGGTTGAAAAAGATTCTGAAGAAAAAAATCGAGAGAAAAGTCGAACGTTTGTCCGCTCCTTTGACATTTTTACGAGAATAATATTAAATGTATCTAGGGTACGCCTACGCTCATGGATCAAAATGGCAAGACGAGTCTAATGCGAGAGATAATTTTTTTTCGAGGGAATCAAGATTTCACCATTCGACCTCATCGTGGCTGGTTCCATGCAGAATTGTGGTCTCCGTAACACGAATTTACATCCAATAGAAAACCTTGAGAATATTTTCACATATATTCGCGGAATAACGTTAGAAAAAATACGAAATTTCTACGGAATCGATTGAAAGAGTCGATTTAATCGAAAAATGTTGCGAAACCCATTTTTTAAAATTTATAATCTGTGCAAGGAAATCTTGGAACTTGCTTGTGGTTTTTTTTCAGTGAAAATCAAAAAAGACTCACATTCAGTAGCTTTTTTTTTTATTTCGTCTTTTTTTTTATGCGGATGATATGATTTTGCGGTGATACATGAAATTGAAGGTTTGATGAATACCGTGTGAGTCGTTGTGTGCGAAGAGTCTTGATTGGCCACCGTCGATAAAGTTCCGCCTTATCCATGGATGATTACTTTGTGATAATTAGCGTTAATGATCGGTGGCCGATGGATTGACTTCAGTCGGTAAAATAGCGATGGATCCGAAGCGAAAAGTTTCTCGATCAGTAAACGATGTTGTATCCATGTTGCTCGATCGAGTAACTCGCTGGTGCTGCCGCAAGTACAGGCGCGGAGTACGTGTAAGCGTACGGAGCGATCTTGGTTGAAACAAAAAGAGGCAACGATGGACAAACCCGAAGAGCGTTAAATTTGTAATTTTTCTTTCAACCCTTAAATCTCTTAATGACTCTGAAGTTTGCATCGTTGGAATGCAACGGAATTCGTTTTTCAGCTTTGGCAAAAATAATTAATTAAATGAAAAATGTGATTACGATGATGAAACGATCGATTTTTGCCATCCGAAAAGCATATCGGGTCGAAAAATTTATATGACATTGAAAATTGCATGAATCATCAGCAAATTCAAATATATTTCGTTGCATTCCAACGTTGCAAACTTCAGCATCATAATCTCCTATCGATTGCCATGATTTTTTTACTCACGTGAGGCAATGCCGGCGCCGAGTACGTGATGTGTGAAATAGGCGCGATTAGAGGACTCGCTATCGGAGCTGCGATGTGTGTCAATTTTGCGGTGGATGCTGGAGTCTTCAGAGCTGGAATCGGACTCAGGGCTATTTGTGCTGGTTTTGGTTCAGGTGCTGGTGCAGCCGCGACGATGGCCACGAGCGCGACTAACAAAATCTGTGCATATAACAAAATCGCGATGAAAAAAAAAACGAAATTTACAAAATAAAGTCTCAAAATTTGCTCGATAATGTGAGAATTTCGTGCGAAAAGAAATGATCGAGAAAATCGTACACTGAATTTTGTTAATCAATTGGGAAATAATTATTTTTAGCTAATTACTCACGTATCGAAACATGATGAGAAACAAAGGACAACGAAAAAAAACGTTATTGAGGAATGCAAGGATGCGTCGAGCAGTTTCGTTTCCGTTATTCTGAGCTAGGAAGCTCCTGATCCTCTCGTACTTATAGAGCTCTCGGAGGATCCACCTCGTCGTAAAAACTTGACTCATCGTATATGTATATGTAAGAATAAAAATCCACTCCATCCGTGTGTGTCTCTTGAGTTTGTGTTTGTGAGCACAATACCGATATAAACATATACCAGTTGCGACGAGGCTGATGCACTCTGCGGATGCAGTTGGCTCCATCTAAGAATCGTCTAAGCCTGCAGCATCTTGCTCGGCTGTATACAAGTCTTCTCATTTGCAAACTCGTTTCGCCACTTGCTATCAACACGAGTTCAGGTTATCAACGATTTTCTGATAAATTTTGCCAACGTAATCCTTAATTGACGTTCATCGACTCTCTCATCCAATTCCACTTCTAATTATTAGTCCATTACAAAAAAAATGACTGAACTATCGCAAAAAAATGAATAATCGAAGAAAAACTGAAATTGATAAATCTATAAAAGATAAAAATGATAAAACTTTGCTGCATAATGAATTGAATCTGTGCTCAAATTTCGAGCGAACTAAAGTTGACCGGAAAAATGGAAATACAACTTTCGACACTCGTTTTCGGTTCATTTTTGCACGAAAGTTTCTAAGTGTTGGAAAGAATATTTTGGCGCACGCGACTAGCAATCGTTATGCGGAAAATGCACTTTTCTTGCTTTTATTGCATTGGCATTTCGTGAATGCCTATTCATCCGTGTGGGCTGGCTCGGCCGAGGAATCCCCATGCATAATTCCTCGTGCGTATAGCTTTGTATTGTACATGGACATAGGACGATATCAACCTACGCTCGGATATACGCGTTCTCGAAGCGCTACCATGACCCATAGGTTTGCCATTTTGGCCAGGGATAATAGGGATAACGCGAGAGGGTAAAAAAGACCGACCACTCGATGGTGTTACAGAACTCTAAGTAGATGCGGTCATCCGAGGTCAGACGACATGTTCAGACGATTTTTTCTATTATCTAGCCGCAACGAACCGTGCCGATGACCGGCTAAGTCGACCATCGTATTCACACTCAATACGCAAAGTAGAACAAAGCAAATAAGTCCGGGCCTTCGTGCACTTTGCCAGCATTCGAACGGATAAAGAATCGCTTGAGTTTTAAATGAACGTCAAAAACGGCCAACAAAAAACACTTTTTTTTGCTCTTCAATTTAATGTGAGGCTAATTTTTCATTTTCCTTCGAGATTCTGAACTTTTTTAACTTTACCTCGAATTGTTTTTAAAAAAAAGCAGATTTTTGGAAAAAAAAATTTCAACCACAGATTTTTGACGCTCTAAAGTTAGCCTGGGTCAAAATGACCCACAGAGTTCGAAGGAGAGGTCAAGAAAAACATTTGTATCGTGGCAGCAATACGTCAAATGTTGCATAAATCAATTTTATTCTTCACTCACAATATATCGTCGAAGTAAAAGGGTTACGTAAGAAAACTCAAGGGTCAGTTGTCAGAAGGTCTTGCGAGATTGAGAATGGTCGTTATCTTTCGATTATTTCTGTTTTTGCTTTGTCATGGATCGAATAACTTTCTATAGTTTGAAGATTGGGCCAGGGTCCATGATTCGAGTGATTTTGCTCGTGGTGATTAGGACAGATAGCCCTTACAAGTTTGAGCGTTCCATTAGACACTGATCTCTGACATACATTACTCCCAACGACCAGCCATTGCACACCTACGTCGAGAATTATATCATCATCGCTACATCATTTTTATATATTCAACCAAATATTTATTCTCCAGTTGTTACGTCCTGGCCCGTTCGAGTCTCGTGCGTTCCATTCAAGATTACAACAGAAATCTGAGACAGGTTTTCATAAAAAAGTGCCCTTGTCTGTTTCACGATCGCAGTGAAATCTCTCGAAGCAATCGGCTCTTTACCGTTGTACGTTTCATTTTTTTTCTCTACTTTTTTTTTGTCTCTGAATTTCCACACAAATCCGAACCATCAGAACGACCTTCGGGACTGGAAGATTTTTTTTTTTAGCTCGAACAATTGTGTCCGTTCAAATTATATAAATATTTAGGAATATCAAATTAGAATTCTGAAAAAATTTCGAACGGATTTGAGAATGACGAAATTTACGATTGAACCAATTTTTCTTTAATTTAGAGTTTAAAAAAATCGAAATTGGTCAATAAAAGTTCGGGCGAGAAAAATCAACCATTTCAAAAGGTTGATACGATCGCCGAAGCCTCAAAATCGTTACGACTCGTGTCAGAAACAAAAGTACTGTCCCATTGAATCATGGCGCAACCAATTATAAAGCTTCGTTAATGAGTAAATCGATGCATTCGATGAATACGAACTTCCATAATTACATAAAGGCAAAACAATTATTGGATTGCGTAACTAATTGTGAAGCTTTGCTAATGGCACAATCGCGAATGCATTCTAGAGGTGTACGAATCATTCCACCAAAGCAGACGCACAGTATTTTGTGAGCTACATTCTCAAATAATCCGGGATAATTAATTTCGATTACATTATTGGGTGCGTCGCTATTACTTGACATTTTGTCATAATCAATTTATCTTCCTGCGAAGGGCGTGAATGTCCGAACGAATAATAAATAAAATATTTAAGTTACGATAAAAATGCAATTTTTTTTCGTGACTGCAACGCGAATTCCTCAGAAATTTCCGAAAATTCTACACAAAAAGTACGCGAGCAAATAAAAATGTTCTCGAGACATTGAACTTTTCCATCTCTCCAAGTAATTTAAGGATTTAAACCAAATGTCGAGTTTCAGTTGCAACAAAAACATCAGAAAGAAAGGAGCTCTAGAGAAGATTAGTTGAGATAAGAATTTCTGCATCAGAGGAGCGTTGGTCGCTGGAACAAGACGAAGGTGGTTGTGCAGCAATTTTTGCCAAGACCAAGACCACGAAGGTTCGTTAACCCGTCCCACAGTGGAGACCTTGGATTCCCTCTCGTGACGCCCGAGCTGCTCCGTATGGCTTCCGAGAAAACGAGCCCGCGATTCACCCGGGCATAGATCCAGATCGAGAGATCCAAAGAAAAACGCAACGACCAATCGCCAGAGTACGACCGAGCGAGACAGAGAAAGAAAACTCAGGCGTTCTGTGCATATTCCAGATATAGCCATTGCTGTTTACTTGTACAGCAAGTTGACTTACAGGCTAATCCAAAAACTGAAGCCACGAGGCACTGAATTATCGAAATTTTCATCAACATTCAGGAAAAATTGATTTTTTCCTCGAGTACGTGAATTTCGAACCAAAATTAATTCGAAGTTGACACAAGAATAAAAAAATGATATGAATCAAGTGAATCTGTAAAATTCCCATCGATTCGTGCTCAATTTTTGAAAAATCCTGTAGCATGGCCACTACTGGGTAAAAGTCTAGCCCGCGGGTCTTCTCGCGAAGGGGAAAATACGTCATAAAAGGTGAAGGAAAATAAATAATTAGAAAAAGGAGGAAAAGAAAACGCCTGGAAACCGAAGGAGGAGGAAGCAAAAGAACCGAGAATGTTCTCGAAGAGTAGAAAGAGAATGCCACACACAGTACCTTGAATCTTTTAAGTCTTCCCTTTGAACGGACAACGTAGTAGAGGTTTGCAACTCTATGCGAAGATGGAGTCATAAAAATCGAGAAATAAAACGAAAAAAATTTATGTGAGACCTTCGACTCAAGGCTCTCCGAAGTAAAGCACACTCTGCTGACAGTGACCATGAATTTCTTCGCTATTCCAGAAGATTTCTTTTTAGTTTTCTCGCTCTCCCTTGTCCTCGTAATTAATTTGTTCATTAAATTGCAAAAATCGTCCATTCTCATGCATAGAAGAAATAATCGAACCTGCAAATCGAAAAAATTCTTCCCTCGTTCAGCCTGAGATCCGGGAACAACTTTTCCCCACAAAAATTCATGGGAAATATACTTGAAATCCTATAAAATTGTTATTTTAACGAACGATCATGCATTTGGGTGAAAAATCTTTGCCACATCGGTCCCGAGGAGGTCGATGATCTCGAGAACAATGCAAAATGTATCAGCATTTGCATTCTCTATAGAATTGAACGCCAGGCGACTAAAGGGAATAAAAAAATGACGAAGGTTGGATAAAAATTGTTAAGAACCGAGGTAAAGATGGAGCGAACAAGGGCGTGCCTGACCATACCACAAAAATAAGGTATAGGGCAGGTTCTCAGCCTCGTATCTACATGCATGGATATAGATATATGTATATAATGGCGAATCGTCCGAGGGTACCGAGCTGACCAGTCGAGGTCTTCTCCTCTTTCTCCTCGTGTTTTCCGTTTCTTCTTTTATCCTCGTTATACCCTCCTCGTTATTACCAGCAACTTCAAGCCACAATGACGTAGGTACAAGTTGAGATTTTCTCGTTTTTCGTATTCGGTACCAACGTGATTGCTCGCCTAGAGTCTCCTCCGACCACCTGTGGCTGTCTCACGTATTTTCTTCCTCCTGGACGCGCCTTGCCATATTCTCAATTTATGTGGATGTGTTTGCACATAAAACCAGAATTAAGCAGCTTGGCAACAACGTCAATTTTGATCAAATAGCCGCCATTTCAGCTTCTTTTCATATTTATTCCCAACTTTATTTTTATACGACCATCAGTAATTTTCTGTTGATCCAAACCCTTTGCATTTTTTCCGAACGAGCGAA
This sequence comes from Diadegma fenestrale, assembly GCA_037043255.1. Taxonomy (NCBI): domain Eukaryota; kingdom Metazoa; phylum Arthropoda; class Insecta; order Hymenoptera; family Ichneumonidae; genus Diadegma; species Diadegma fenestrale. Next base: position 9,878,266 of record CM073312.1, read on the forward strand.
ATTAGTTTCGTGCTAAGCATCAATTTCATCCAATGCGAACGAAATGATGATCGAAACGCTAATCACTTTTGATAATGAACAATTTTTCGGCCAGAATGTCAATAGAAAAACTGCAGAATGCAATTTCGAATTAAAATTCGCCATTTTTGAGTAATTTTCTGAACATTTGTTAGTTGGAGACGAAAAATAATTGGAAAAAGAAAAAAATCTCGATGAATAATTGAGGTTGAGGGCAGGCGAGCGGGATTTTAATGGAAATGACGAAAACGAATAATTTGATGACATGAATGGATTTTTATTTTCAACGTGTACGATTCCAAAAACATGAGATTATGGTGTCGAGGATGGTGTCGGCTGTTTTCTTAAAGCTAAGTAGATACAGTCAGACTCTCACAGACATTGGACAGAAATCGAATTTCGAAAATATCGACGATTAACTCACGAGCCTCTTCACACATGTTGAAGACTGCATCAGGTGTGTCGAAAAAAAATGAAGCGTGGTGGTGGCGTCGCGCAAGGAAACGGAAAAATAGCAGGAAATATATTTATCCTTGCTAAACTACGCGTTTCCATGCGTTTTGAAAGACGAAACTCTCGGGTTCTCGTTATCGGTTCACGGCACAGATCGATCCTGAAAAAATTGGCACGAGCGTTGACTTTCGCCCTTTTTTCAAATCGATCTGCGCCTCTCATCCGTTGTTGACGATGAGCAACTTACGGGCGTTTGATCACGAGTCGGTCTGATTTCGAAATATTGGAATTCGAAGCAATCGGTAGTTTGTAAAAAAAAATTAAACGTCGAAAAAAAATGCATCGACCAATGCATTGATTCTAATTAATGGATTAATTAATGAATTAATTATTTCATCAATTAATACATTAATTATTTAATATGTTGACGAGGATACGATTCGATGTTTAAACTCGTGAAATTAGAAACAAATCCATCGGTCGATGACTCGATTAACCGCATAAACAATTATCAAATAAATGAATAACGTGATCGTTTGTTTTTAAGATTTTCGTGATCAGACTCGGCTTCGTGGGAGGTTTTGATTTTTTTACAAATACGCGTAAGCTGGTGCAACGTAAGCTGCATGGGCGATCGCTGGTCCACCATGGTGAACGACACTGTGTCCGTAGCTCGAGACAGTTTTCTCAGCAATGAGCGGTGCAGCTGGTGCAGCGTAAGACGTGTACAACAACGGTGCAGCATGAGCGATCGGTGCAGAAGCTAAGAGCGGGGCGGACGAGTGGACAACCGAATTTCCATGGGATTCGATGGTTTTCTCGTGGATCAATGATGCCGGAGCCGCGTAGGCGACCGGAGTTTCAGCGATTATCGGCGACGAGATAATGGATGCTGCCGGCGCTGCAGCAACGAGTGGTGCACTCGCGTGAACCACCGAATTACCGTGAGACTCGATCGTCTTCTCCCCTACCAGTGAAGCCAGGATTGCGGATGGCTTCGCAGCCGCAACTGCAACGAGGACCGAGAGTACCACCTAAAAGAAAAAAAAATTGAACCGTAAATTTCCCACACAAATATTTCTAATTCTCTCCAAAATTTCGATCACTATTTGTTTAATTTTCCATGAAAATTCCATCAGACACTGAAGCTTTTGATCCTGATTGCTTATAATTTTCATGGCAATCGTAATTTCAATTAAAAAATAAAAATAAATTGATTTTTCTCAAATTTTGAAACTCTTTATTTCAAAAAATAATTTTTTATTATTTTCATGAACGAATTTTGAATTTTGGTTCTGTTTCATTGCGTTTAACTTGCGTACTGACCAACTTGAACATGATTGGTTTAGATGGGTGTTGTCTTGTGCGTTCTGGAGAACCTTCGACTGATATCTGCGTCCAGAAGGTGCAACCCTGAGGTTTATATAGTCTGGTCGTTGTCGATGGTGCTCTACCCACGATATAGTTACTCTTTCTATCTCGGTATTAGTGTGTACTATAAATACCATGCTTACTACATTTATATGTGTACGTATGTTTTCATATGTGTGTGGAAGGGACCTTCGGTGCATGGAAAGGACTTCGACCGGGATATCTCGATCCCATGCTTCCGCTCGAGTCGAATTTTCCTCACGCACACACATGTACTCGCTCACATTATATTCCCGAATTAGTACAAGAGGCATTTATGATGATATTTCGACACCCAAAAATATCCAACAAAAAAATTCAGTCGGAAAACATTCAAATAAGTGGCTCCTTGAAAACAAATCCGAGGGACAAATCTTAATCATTTTCATTTGAAAAATTAATATTATTACGTCATCGTGATTCTGTTTTTAATTCAATAAATATTTTAATGCTATTCAATAAATTAATAAATTGATAAATAAATAAATTAGTGGATAAAGTAATGAATTAATAAGTAAATTAATAAATTGATGAATTAATAAATTAATAAATTGATTAATAAATTAAATTTCATGCATCAAGATCGCATTGACGCCCAGAATTTCGTTTGCGGAGCTGATTTCGTTTGATTTTTTACACATTCTTTGCTTGAAATCAAATTCAATTTTTATTCAAACTGCATTTTATCCCTCAAGCCCTCCCAACCGTTTATTTACAAATTTTTCAATTTTCGTTCAATTAAAAAGAAATGAAAAGAGCATCAAAATTTTAGTATCGGTGGCACGTGATAAATAAATTCATGGTCTTCCTGAATCGACTTATAGGGATACGGGCAGATCTTTTCATAGACAATTACGCGGTCGAACAATATTGACGAGTGGCCGTGAAAGACTGAGGTCCGGTTGGCGAGGGCAAGGTCTTTTCACCCTATCCGGGGTAAACGACACACGTTCATAAATGATATCTTGACGTCAATAAAAATCTGAAAGTATAGCAGTTTAAAATTTAAAAGACCGCATGTCCTCTGACAGACGGAGAGTCACGAGATTTCGATATACTATCCCAAGACGAGTATGGTAATGCGATTCAATCAGAGTTTTGCTCGACTTCTGTTTGTACATTAATATTTCGATATTCATGGCTCGATCGGACCTCGACAAATCGTCAAACCGCGCCCACCATCAATTATCTGTGGCAAATCGAGTTTTTTGGCGAGGTGAGTTCGACGAAAAAAAAAAAATTCATTTTTTCAGCCCAAGGATAAATGTCTCGTATGCAGGCTCGCGATGGTAATAAAACATCGAAATGACATGTAAATAAACTTTTTTTTTAATGCAATTGCTAATTTATCGTGGTCATTTTGTAAATCCAGTTTAAAATCGACATATTTTGAGACAATATTGTCATAAAAAAAAAAATATCGCGAGGATTGAATCTGATGATTAATTATCGATTAAATGCCGATTAATATTTTTTTTCTAGTATGACTTTGTGCGTTTCTCTTGACAAGGCCAATCCAGCAATTTAGAATATCATGTAATAGTTTCACGCGTTCGTAAAGGTACGCTAGGATCGTTGAAGTTGAAACGACAGGCGAAGATCAAGAGTCTCACTTATTGTGAACTAAGTCCTCGCGGTGAATTAGACATGACGATCGCGCGACAGGAGAAATGGAACGTCGTCGTACGATGAAGCCTCAAGTGCAGTCGTACACATATTCTCGCCGAAAAGGTGCGTGACTCGAGTGACAAGCACCGAATGACTTATGAGATTTGGCCTCTCTCTCGTTCGTGACGAACGTTAAAAAAACATTAAAGGAAGAAAGAGGAACTCCTTGCGCCAGCTCTCACTTAACCAACAATTTGCTTCATATCGTTGCATAATCTTTTCAAAGTTTTCTCAATCCCCTCGTCCCTCTCTCACACAGATTTATGACAGTGAAAAAGAGCCTCGTGAAAATATAAATCGAAGCAGCTGTTCTCGAGGCAAACGAAAAACGAGACTGACAAATTGACGAATGAGTTGAGAAAAAAAACTCACGGTAAACTGTTTTTTATTCTCGGGCAAGTTTTAAACGATGATTTTCCCGGGAGATTTTGCAATTTTGTCCACAATCCATTGGAACATGATAATCTGTTCCTCTAATAAAAAGTTCATGGGCTCAAGTGTATCGAATGTGTAGAAATATCGAATTTTCGGAGCCTTGTCATTATCGTGCTGTGATTGGTTGCTCGGAAATCTCGAATTCGGAGTCCCGCTGTTTAACTTGGAATTTCTAGCGGTCGGTTTCACAGTTGCAGCGTTTAATGATATGGTCCAGCTCGATATGTCCCATGCAGGCGTTTGTAGTTTAGTTTTTATGGTTTCTCGTTCCTCAACCATCAACCCAACAAATGGTATCGATCGTAAGTATGGAAAATCGATTTGAAGGGGATCGAATACTTAGAAAAATTCGGCAACGCGTTGGAAGTGTCCTTTTTTTTTATTTCATCAACACTTTAGAACGATGTGAAGGAAAGTGAGAAAAAATTTGACACAAATGAAAATTTTGATATTTTCAGAGCAGGGATCTTCATTAGGGATGAAATTTTTCGAAAATTCAGATACAAATCGCTGATTCTTTAGAGCAAATCCGTTCAATTTGGTTTTCTACGAGAAAAGGTGCGCCGAATGTTTTGGAAAATAAAATAAAGTAAAAGGCGATGGTCAGGTGATTTTGTTTTTTAACAGAAAAGGTGCGCCGAGCGTATTGGGAAATAAAATGGAGTAAAAAGTCAGGTGAAAAAGCTTTTTATTTATCATCCAAAAAAATAGACAATTCTCTAGCCACGTTCGTATCGTAAATTCGGTGTCTGTGAGTGTTCTCTAGCGATGGAAGCTGATGGAAGACGAGACGTCGATTGCAGAGTGACAGGAGCGTTGGAATTGCTTGTGAATTTACGTCGGGCTCGAAGATTTGTTAAAGCCAAACTGTTTCATTTTAGTTTTCTTCCCGGAGAATATAAAAAGGAGGTTCTTCTTTAATGGACAGCGACAAGAGGTGCGTGGGCGGCGTAGGTGAGTGGAGCCGCAGCGTAGCTGTGAGCGATGAGAGCAGCGGGTTGATGGGCGATGGCTGGTGCGTACGCGATTCCAGCAGGATGAGCAGCGGAGAGAACCGGAGCCGTGGCGACGAGGGCTGCAGGGCTCTTGTAAGAGACTTTGTAGGTGTTGGCGTAACTCGTGGCGACTGGTACGCTATGAGCGACCGGTACACTGTGAGCAACTGCAATTGCAGGTGCAGCTGCGACTACCGGGGCTGCGAGGAATCCTGGTTTTGGTGCGGCTGCGGCGCAACCAATGAGGACGAAAAGAGCCACGTACTTGTACATGTCGAGAGGGTTGTTCTGTTGTTCGGCTACGTCGAGACAAGATTCAACTCTGGAGTTCGAATGATGCTCCACGCTCTCCCGGACCCTCCTTTTATTTGGCCGAGGCGAACCCACACTAATTCACACGCACGTGGCGAGCGGAGAAACAAGGGGAATAAAGAAGCGATATGCAGGGACTTCTCAGGTAGGAGGCAGGACGTAGTCACCATGAACTCGCCAGGAAACCTCGTCGTCGTACGATCCTCTCACCATCTTTCTCCACACTCGTTTGCTCATACTCTGTTTCGTATATATTTATATTTATTTACGTATGTGACCAAGAGTAAGAAGCGCCTGGCAACGAGGGAACGAAGGCACTTCCTGCAAAGCTATGCTCGTTCCCCGACCTTTTTGTTTGCATTTGTAACAAAACCAGACAGGAAATTGTTTCCTACAAAATTTTAATGGGACGTTTGTCTTTTCTTCCCGAAAGGAAACTCCCCCGGAAAAATCAATAGAATGGAGAAAAGCTTCATGGCAATCAGTGGATCGTAATTAGTACAAAATCACTGACAAACAGCTGTCGAGGATTGAAAATCTCGTTGTCATAGAACGATTAATTTGTTGGACATTCCTTTGTGCTTTTCATCATTTTTGTTGATTTTAATTACGATAATTAGTAATTAAATCGTATCCTACGACCTTGTCCGTTGAAAAATCACACAGTATGCACCGTTTTTTAAATAATCCCCTGTTAAGAACACGTAGGTATGTGTTTTTTGCAGCAGTTCCAGACGAACGAGACAAGGGTTCTCCCTCTTTATGTTCATACCCTCGTTACATGCACTGTAGACGTGGTCGCCGGCTTGTTTCAAATAGACTATATCTTCGTATACCGTCGTTCATTTGTCCGAGCACTGCCAAGGTTTTTGCACATCTCTATATACAAGTATACAAAATATATGTGCATCATCGTAAACGCCTGTGTCTCCCAAGCCCTCATTCGATTTGAACGTCGGTGATCCTCCTTTTTTGTCACTTTTCTCATCACCTTGATTTTTCTTATTTTATCGATCAAATCCAAGATAAATTATTAATCCATAAAATATTTATGCGAATGAAACGGAATGGGGAATGAGAGAAAACCTTTTGCAATGTTCCTACGCCAACAAAAAATCGTACATGGTTTTTTTCATTATTCATGTCAATTATTTATCCTCGCTACGATTCCTTTAGATAAATATCAAGTTCTACCACTTCACACCCGGTTGAAAACTATTTTATTTTGTTACTTTCTTATTTCTCATGTTTGTTTTATTTTTTATTGAAACGAAGACTGCAATGTACAAAAAAATGCTCACGACTCGTACGTAATGCAAATTATTCTCAACGCCTCAGGACACTACGGCTACGAGAGGGCATTGCCAAGGCCACCCTTCAGGCGTTTGCGATTCTCGGCATAAAATACACATATAAAGCCTTGGGATATATACATATATGTATGAATCGTTATTATTGATACGGATGTACCGCGACAGCACTCGTAGGACGAGCGATATTCCTACTATTTGGGAATTCATACTTCCGTATGGTGGGTTGTCTCGTGGGAAATTATTAAGGCTTACGATCGTTGTACAACAGAAATACGAATGCGTCCGCGAACAGCCGCAATTGAACGAGCAAACTCCATCAATATTAATTACAAAGAATTGACGCACTTCGTACCTCAGAACTGCACTGCGGTGAAAATATAATGCAAACCGCACCCACTGCGAATGACAAGAGGGTCGAGAACATTCGATCAATTCATCAGATTCATCAAATTTTCAAAATAACTTTTGCGAGGGTGTTGATCTGGCGGGAATTTTCGAAACATTCATATTTCGTGAATTATCAATCATACAGGAAAAACTGTTCTTATCAAATTTGTTCATAATTTCATTTCCTACAAGTACTGTTCTTACTAAATTTCATCAAAAGTTGAAAATGGCCGAGGTATTCGACAAAAATCGAAACGGTGGAGACAAAGCCCCGGAACTATTTACAAAATGAGACTCTCGATATGGAAAAATCCCGTGAAAACTTATTCCTGACCGTGTGACTTGGAGAATCAGAGACGGACCAACATCCCATCAACTTAAATTTTTCTTCGAGAATGTTCGTTCCGCGTCATCGTCGATTTTCTTTTCCATCGAGCACAGAATCAAGGTTAATTTTTCTATACAACAAAATAAATGTTGTACGTCGCGGTTGAAAAAGTGAGAAGCGCAGCAACTTGAGAGGGTCGCTCGCGTAGCACGGGGGTGTTCAAAGCCCCATGCAATTATGCAACGCTGCAACAATGGTGACATAACAGTTTTCCAACTGTGGAGGAACGACGATACAATAAATTCCATTTCTGTGCGAATCTGCCCACGCGTTGTCAGTCTAAAGTTTCGATTCTTTCTAGAATTGAATGAATGAAAATGAACTTTCTAATTAACAACCGGAATCGCATCGAGAAGCCGAAATTGCTGGATATACAAAAGAAATTCATGAATAAAATGATGCTTTGACTTTGGTGTGCAGAGGAAACCAATTATTCTGTTGCCTCATCACGAAAAGTCATGGGGTCTCATGGCTGTGAATAGAATCCAGGTCAGCAGCTTATCAATCTAATGAAAGTAATCTGAGCTGCATAGGCAACGTGCAAGGAGGTTATTTGTGGATAAGCAAAGGTGTCGATTGGCGCTGGACCTCATTGAAGTATCGAAATAGATATAATCCCTATTGTGCAACTCCAATCACTGGCCGTATTAGGTACACATTAGCAACATGCTTTAAATATCTGTCTTATGTGAAACAATCGATAGGTATGTTTACCGAGTGCATTATAATTATACAATAGGACTGGCGTCTATTTCGACATGTTAATGAGTTGCGATCGCGACGTCCTCGAGTATAGGCCGAGCATTATGCGAGCACCGAGAGAATCCTAAAGTAAAATGCCCGGGTGTGTATAACGCGTTCACGTAATCGCGTCGAGCTCTCGCTGTTTCTTTAATGTAGGCCATCGAAAAGTGTGCGTATAGTGCAGGCAAAAGGTGGAGCACGATCAAGACGAATAAAGGCACCAACACGATGACGAAAAAATGTCTCAATTCGCGAAAGTAAGCGCGATGCATAAGACTCATGCACAATGAATTCTACGGAATTGCTGTCATCGAAAAATCTAGATCACCACGGTAAGAAAATTTATAAGAAAACGTTGCTTTCAGGAGAAAAAGAAACAGACAATTCATATATTAACGAGATAGCGGGCTAGATGTTCGAGGCCAGATGTCGTAATTTCTCCCCTTGAGACTCCAGTGTAGAGACGCGGGCAAAGTCTAGCACGAAAAATTGCCTACTTTAATATTTTTTGTTTATTCAGTGTGTTTGGTTAATCGCGGCGATACGTACGAATCACATAACCGAAACGTGCTCAATTCACACGTCCTTGGCCATGTCAAAGACTACGTGGGCAAGTCAGCCTTCTAATGGAACCGAGTAGACTGTAATGAGCATGGTGTTTGAAGCGATTGGAAAATGAAGCTGTAACTGCCGAATGTAATCGAGCGTACTGGATCAGAGAGAACGAGAGAAAGAGATAGAAAGTGTGTCTGCGTGAAAGAGAGAGGGAAGAAACGTTCGGGTTTTCAGAAGAAGGAACAGGCACAAAGAACAAGCTCTTTCTCTCTTTTTTGTCGTCCTTGTTCATTCCTCGGTGAAAGAACGAGTGCGAGGGCGAGACAGAGAGAGAAAGAGAGCTCTTAGACGGCTCGTTCCTTTCTACGATGATATTGAACATTCTCATGCTCCACTGCAAGAGCGTTTCTTCCGTCTTTAGATTGTGTATGAACATTGAAAAGGGTGGGGCTGAAGCCGCCCGAATTCGGTCGAAGAAGGGATTGCAAAAAAAAACACATACATGTATAATGATAATAATACTGAACGTTGCGATCGCGGTTAGTGTATGGCAACGAGAATGGTATAAATATGGTGGAACCGTTGGTCAAAAGTATCAGTCGATTAGCAACAGTCTCAAACAACTGTTCAGTCTTCAATTTTTATTTCCACAATAAAAAAAAAATCCCTTCGTAATCATGTACAAGCTCGTACTTCTCGCACTCGCTGGATGCGCAATGGCCGCACCTGCACCCAAACCCGGCTTCCTCGCAGCGCCGGCAGCTTATCACGTTGCTGCAGCTCCAGTTGCCGTGGCCCATAGTGTCCCGGTTGCCACCAGCTACGCAAACACCTACAAAGTTTCATACAACTCCGCACCTGCTGCATACGCCGCTGCTCCGGTTGCCTACGCCGCACATGCTGCTCCAGTCGCCTATGCTGCACACGCTGCCCCACTCGCATACGCTGCACATGCTGCTCCAGTCGCATACACCGCACACGCAGCTCCTTTTGCCTACGCCGCACATGCAGCTCCACTCGCATACGCCAGCTACGTTCATTAAGGATCTCATCATGACCTTCTTCTTGCCAACAACACTTTTATGTTCTCATCGATCCTCAATCTTTTGTGAATAAAATTATTCAATCTTTCATCCGAAATCCATTTTGTCTCGTGCGATTTACTTTCCTGCGTCTCTTCGCCATCCTTCCCAATTCCAGAACATTGGATTAAACCCCAAAGTACTTTATGCCAATTAAAATTCATGTTCCCATCAATTACAAAACAAATCTAATGATCCTTGTCGTTACAATCGCCTGCACCGTCCAGATACTCCAAATTTGGAGATTCCACCAAATGTGACGAAAAAAATGCAACATATTAATCCAGAAATCGGATTTTCTCGATGGGCAACATTGCAAAAGTCTAGGAACCAATAAATTTAGTTCTACGATGTGCAGAAACGGTTTCATTTGCTGAAAACTCTCATGTTTGCTCACACGTTTCCAATTTGCGTCATTAATTAATTTCTTGGGCATGTACAGAAACGTTCAATCTCTGGCGATGAAATGATTTCCGTTTTCTATTGCTTTCGCGTACTTTGCACCGGCGTCAAATAGTTTGAAGACATTCTGCTACGATTCCTTATTATACGCCAGCGCCAACATCAAAGACAACGTCCTGCCAATTGCCTACGTTCTGTGCACACAGCCCCAAAGTCTTGATTCGCCTACGCAGCTTCACTCTCATACGCCGAGTGTACTTCATTAAGGATCAAATGCCAATGAACCTCCTTCCCCTTTAGAAAAGGAGGCACCGATGAAGAATCTTTTGAGGCAACAAAAACTTGAAACGGTTCAAACGAAATAATTTTGTTCTGTATCCTATTAATTTATTTCTCATCAACAAGATTTTAGACTCGACGCGTTGGAGTCATTTTTTCTTCGTTTTGGGTCGTTGGCGTTAAAGATGCCGACGAAAACCTTTTGCAATAATATTTTTCCATTACTTTTGAATTTACTTAAAAATTAACACTAAAAAAAAAAAAAACGAAAACGATTTTTATGCTCGCACATCTGGATCTCGATGGCCAGTACGAATTACGATGTCGTCTGAATTAAATACACAATTCAGTTCGTTTTTCTTGTCCGGCTACGTAAATTTTTATCTCAAATTTCTGAGAATTGCAGCAATTCATTTGAATTCACGTAACGATACGTTGTTGAATTTTTAGGATCGAATAAGAAAGCCATATCACACCTAAAATTACTCTGGATCGTGAGTAAGTTTCGGTTACACGATGCGCTCGTTGGTTAATTCCCAATTCGTCCCGGTGATTATTCTTGCGTCGTATTTCATAACGATCAACAGTTCATACTGTTTATTATTGTGCCCGTGCTCGTATCGAGTGCTAAAAAAAGGGGAAAGTTGAAAAAAGCGAGGAGAATTGGGGCTCGGTATTCCTCGCTCTTTATTTTCCTTTTTACATATTATTTTTCCTTCTTTTTTTGTTATTTTTTATCTCTGATCCTTAATCTCACTCGAGTACAGAAAGAGTCCAACACTTTGGGCAAACCTTTCATACGACGAGGCTATCTCCTTGTTGGAGGTTCAACGTCGATAAAATAAAGGAAGCCGAAAAAAATAAAAGGATCATTCTGGATCAACAAGGAGGGCGGTTACGCCCTGGCTGCTCAACGAGATCCAAGGCGAGCCACTCCGCACGAAATATACTCGTCGCCATCCGACTACTCTTATGTCTATACCCCGCACACTGCGATGTATTGCTTTCAACAAGTTACGCCGAAAAAAAATCAGGATCTTTCAAAAGACGTCGAGCCCGTTTCACAAAAATTTACATTACGAAAAATGTGATCAGGCAAAGTCAGAGAATGAAAATAAAAAAAAAAGCTACAAAAATCATGAATATCTGCAATCGAAATGGATTGTAAATATTTGTAATCACTAATTTTAAAATTTATCGACATTCGAACGAAATGTACGTTTTAAAATTGTGATTCGATCGTTTTACTGTATGTGTTTCATTGCAATTCAATGGATTCGATGCATTATTGATATTTTTAACAAATAATGAGCGCAAAATTTTTCTGTGTTCCTCTCAAATTTCACGATTCACACTAAAATTTATTTATAACTAATTTTAATTCATCTCATCGGTATATTATAATGGAAAAACATTTTTTCTTTATTTTCTGACCGCAGTTCGTTATTTTGTCCGGTCAGTCCTTCAAGTGGCGCTGCTGACGGAAAAAACTGTAAATTTTGCAGGTCTTTTCGTTCCCGAATTCTCGTTCGATCCCAATTGAATAAAATTAACATACGAACGTGTATTTTTTTGTTTTGTTATAAATAGACGGAGACTGATTGGTCAACTCGGATGACCTCTTTAGCCTGAGGCCCAACGTCACTTTCAGTCGAGCAGACACAACCCATTTCCGACATCTACATTTGTAGAAGGATTTATTTTCGTCTCGCTTAATCCGATTTTTTCACGTGGGCTTGCCTCTTGTAATTCGAGCAAAACCGTTGTCGGTGGCTTAATCTATCATCTGTATTTTTACGGACCTCTGACATAAAAACAAGTTGTACCTGCTCGAATTTAAGAATTGATGGGAGTGATCGTGTTGCTGAATTAATTCGGTACTTTTTTTTCAGCACCTGCGGCGTTGTGACGTTTTACGGTATAGACCGTAACGTATGAATGAGCCTTTTGAATCGAAAAAACAAACGGTTCGCTCCAGTCGATTTAGGAACATTTTTTTCTAAATTATTAACTGATTATTATTAGCTCATGAATCTCTTTCCTTGTTTGCGTCATCCAACACACGGTTTGTGAATGTTGGAATGATTATTAGACAGCAACATTATTGAATAAATAACGATTTTGAGGAACAAAATATCGATCAATGAAATCAAAATATTTCGCTGCTCAATCGACTGGATCGACTGATTGAGCATTTGGGGATCAATTTCCATGAAATTGTCTGGGATGAAGGAAGAATCTGCGCTGCATCTGCAGGGGCGAGTGAAATAAAGATGAATGCGTAATCAACACACGATTACTGTAAAGTTAATTTATTGTCTCAATCATTGTTGAACGATTTTCTCGATAAATATTACAGAAATATTTGTGTTAATTAGTGGAAAGATTTAATGGACGAGGGCAACGGGAGCAGCGACGACTCCGGTTTTGATAAGAGGAGCAACTTTGTAGTGATTGGCGTAGCCGGTGATCGGTAATCCATGGACAGCTGTGATTGGTGCAGTATGGACGAGCGGGGCATGCGCGACGGTGATTGGTGCTGCGTGCGTCAACACAGGTGACGTTTTGACAATCGCTGCCGGAGCCGGATGAGCCACGAGCTGATGGGTCGTTTTGACGACCGGATGAGCCGCGATCACAGGAGCAGCGACGACCGGAGCTGCATGAACGACGGGAATTGTCTTGACCAAGGGAACCGCCTTGACCACAGGCGCTCTATAAGTGTTGGAGTAACTTGTGGCTGTGGCCACTTGAACCGGATGTCCGACTGCAATTGCTGGTGCAGGGGCCACAACTGGCACTACGAGATTTCCCGGCGCACCGGAAACGGAAGCGACGAAAGCGACAACGCTGAGCACTACGAACTTGTACATTTTGAAAAATGTTTTTTTTTTTTATTCTTTTCAAACACTTGAAAATTGTTTCTATGCTTTTATGTGTTTGGCTTTCCTTCCGCTTGTTTCGAACTCTCAAAACGATTGTGCTCCAACGAGTGATGCTCTTTCGCGAATCGTTCAGGGTTTATATATTCCCAAGTTGACCCTCGATTGAGGACACTTGGTGTCATTTATTATGCACACTTTTGATTCTCGACGTATACTTACTGCCCGTATTTACTGCTGTGTCGATCCTTGTACTCGAACTTCGAGGCTGAGTCGCCCCTTTGCCCGAGGGCTCGAGTTTTCGAGGCTCCACCTCGTTTGCTCTTCTCTTTCGCAAGCTCTGCTGTCTTTTTTGTACCACGTTTTGTATATTTCGAGTTCCAAATGTTCGTCTCGGTGAGATATTTCCAAAAAATAATAGAATCACATGAAATTTTCCAATTTCGTTTTTGTATTCAACGTTTTCGCCATATTAACTAATGTGCAAAACGTGGGAATTTTTTTTACTCATTGAAAACAGTAAAACGTGGGCAAAAATTGTCGTCAAGTGATTTTCGTAAAAATGGCAACCGATTCGAAATAAATTTCGATCCTGACGAGCCGGTAATTTGAATTATTTATGAATGAGATTTTTTTTCTCTAAATGAGTCGTTGGTCATTAAAAAATGATTATTTTTGACTATTTTTTCGTTCGGTAAGCTGCGAGGTTGTGAAACTGGCATTGTTTATTTATTTGCTGAAAAAAATAGTGAGCCAGTTTAAGGGAATACACGAGGGGACCTTGGATATTATTGCAACCTTCGGAAATCGAGCGCCAGAGTCACGTAAACAAGGGGCGTCTTGAGGTGGAGTCAACTCGTACTTTTTCCGTACAGCTTCAATGTTACTTTCCTCCGCGTCGTATAAAAATTGGCGATAAGAGCTCTCATGAGATCGAGCGCGAAGCTCGATGCATTTCTCAACCAGAACTTGCACGACAACCTTGCTCGATCTTTATATTTCTCTTTGGAGTAGAAAAATTCAAGAAATTTTTACCATTTGTCGTGACAATTCGTGGATGAATGATTTTTATTGCATTTCTCGTTGAGTCTACGGAGTTGAATGCCGAGCAATCTCAATTAACAGTCTCGGTAATTCGAGATTTTTGATTATGTAATTTTTCGAGTCCTTTTGAAGTTTTTTTAAAAATACATTGGGACTAATTAGTGTATTGATTGCATACGGTGTAAAATTTATTAATTTTTGTATGAATTTTTTTTTTTTCGATGAATTCTTGCGAAATAAATGAATAAAGTGGTTTGTGGCGAAAAAAAAGAAATGAGCGTGGTCAATACATCGATTAATGGACGATGAACGACATCGAAACTGTCTCGATGGGCGCCCTCCGATTAAACCGCCTCTTTAGGCGTTTTATAATGGATTTCTTCCTCTCGTAAACACCACGTGTGGGCTAAGCTGCTTCGTAGTCGTTCCACTTTCATTGCGCCAACGGTTACTCTCGCGTGTACAACACTTGCCGCAAATTGCACAAGTTACACACGAAAATCGACTTTTTTCTCGTCATTTTTCATCCGTTCCGAAAACTGGTTGAGAGCATTAAGGAGACTTCAGAACCTTGTGACGTTTTTTTTCTTCCACAGCGAAGTGCGTCATCGAGCAGAAATCGGTGTATGGAAACGATGTTACGAAAATAAAATAATAAAGAACAATTATTATGCCAACGATAACAACAATAATTACCGAATAATTGATATCGATCAATGTTCTCTGCTCAAAATATTGCCGAATGTACGAAGTTAAAAACGTACAAGTTTCGCTTCACCTGCGCAAGCGAAAATAAAGTACGAGCAAGTGGCTGAAGAAATAAAAATACAAAATTTAATGAAACAATTTTTTTTAATATTCATTCCAATTGATTGAAAAGTAAAAGTCGTAAATCGCACGCAACTGTATGATCGAGTTTTGAATTACATCGAGTACAGGCCCGAATAAGGACCAGCCTGTGCAAAAATTGATGCCTGAGTCGCGTTTCATTATTGGATCTTTTCTTGTGCAATCGCACAGCAGCCAGTGGATAAGTCCCTCGGTGCTCAGACACGTCGTAACATTAATAAACCTGACGAAAAAAAAAGCAGCGAAATGCATGATCGATTGTATGTACAAAAGTGCAGCAACGCCCATGTGGGCGACTGACCCGTGCAGCTGACCTCTGCAAGTGACTGCATAACAATTTGGTACTTGCACACGTAAATACAGGCACAAATGTCGATGACTCGCGATGTTACATCGTGCGATAAAACGAGGATAATACAAGCAATTTTTTCCTCGAGCAGGTAACGAGAAAGAAGGAAAGAGAAAGATGCACACAAAGAAGGAGATTTATTTTCGAGATAAATAACGATGAGAGAGCCTCGCCTCAGCCTTGATCCACTCACAGAACTCTCGTGTATCTCGCCTGAGTTTCGATCTCGTCCGTCTCATTTACGCGGCCAGTCTCGAGACAAGCACCGGACACCGGCACTTTGTCTTTATGCACCTTGATGCCTGTGAATATTTTGAAGAATTCTATTTTATAATGAATATAAACTACAAAAATGTGATTCGCCGCTTCCGACGCAAAAACCACCAAACCAAATTGTCACGAATCCTTCGCAGAGACTTCCGAATGCGATGAATTTTTTTCTACGTGGAATCTCCAGAGTAAAATTTCGAATTCTCGTTCCTTATACAATTTGGAAAAGTTCTCACACATTGAACATGCGGACGAATGAACGACTCGCATTGCCCATCGCGAGATGATTTGCCAAGATAGAAAATGAACGAAAATGGAGCTGCGATTTTCGTCAATTTTGGAAATAAGGAAAAATGGGTAAAAGGCATATTTCGAATAATTCGTTTCTCTGTTGTTTGGATAAATTGAAAACTTTTATTCACATTTTACATTAAATCAGATGAAAAGTGTCGTATTGTTTTATTTTTTAATAAACAACAAGATAAATGTTGATAATGTTGGTATTTACATTTGCATTGTATGTTTTTGAAGCGTCTTGATGTGGTAAAAAAAATGGTTCGTAAATTTGGACGATTCACGTACAGATTTTTATTGAAATCCATACCGATCGATAGTTTGGATTTTTTAATTATTTCTGTGGACGTCATTGGCAGTGGCTAATAGCGTGACTTATGTACACACACACATGAGATGTTTTTGGGCATGAAATTAATGAACGTACGACGCTAGACCGTATCCAGTTCCATAACCGGAATATCCATGACCATAGCCGGAATATCCAGAATATCCGTGTCCATAACCGGAGTATCCATTGTATCCATTGTATCCCAAACCATAGCCAAGACCATGGTTGTAACTGAGGGAGGGTGCGTACCCATATCCATAAGATCCGTATCCATGCCCATACGAGCCGGCGTATGGCACTGAATAAGCGAGTGCAGGTGAAGCGTAAGCAACCTTCGTTACTGCAGGAGCAATTGCAACCTTCGTGTACGCAGGGGCGGTGTAGGCGACCTTGAAAAAAAAAACAAATTCGTTACACATCGAATGAGCGATGCTGCATAAAGCCAACGATAATAAATTCCATAAAAAAATGGCCTTGTGTGAAGAATTATGAGATTTTGGAGACGAAAATACAAAATTGAATGGAATGAAAATCTCGAAAGTGCAAAAAAATTTGTCGAAATCGATAAATTTGAGAATAGATCGAATAAAATTTGTTAATGATGCACGATCGAATGTCGAAGATTCAATATTTTAACCTCGAGTTCGAAACGATATTGTTTGCCTTCGATAAATATTTTAATGGTGTTTGTACCTTGTAAGTGTTGGCATAGCTGGTGGCTGGAGGATTGTGAATATATTGAGTCGGTGGCAAATGTCCCACTACCGTGGTCGAGTGGCCAAGGCCTCCGTATCCGTATCCACCATATCCACCATACGCACTCGCATATCCACTTCCATAACCACCATAGCCTCCGTAAAGACCATAGCTACCAACTGCACCTGCGGAGGCATAAGCCACCGCGGCAAAGAGAACGATCTGAAAAGAAAAAATCGAAAAATTGCAATCTCCCAGTCACTGCGCAACACAAAAAACGTTGGAACTTGTTAAAATAGTCAGAAAAATAATTAAAAAACATAAAATAACGAAAAACAACCGGAAAATCCGTGAAAGACAAAACTCTATGACTCTGAAGCTTGCAACGTTGCGTTTCAACGGAAAATATTTTTTCTATTGATTATTTATTGAATTTTAGAAAATCCTGGCAAGTTTTCCTGTCGATTGAGTTTTTTGGTCTAGAGAGAAAATCGTTTTATTGGCCGGAACAAATTTGGAATAATAATTATGAGCTCTGCTGAAAGAATAACAGAATTTCGTTGCATTTCAACGATGCAAACTTCAGGATCATAAAAATCTCGAGTCTTACGATGGCTCAAACGATAAATTGATTTTTCCAGGTCATTTTTTCCTCGCTGATTATTCCGCAACAAAAATTTATGATTCTTCTTTGCGAAAAATGAACAAATTAAAGAAAATAAATGACCGCACTCGACGTTTTTATATTTTGAATTCAAAATAACAAGTTCTCGAAAAAAATGAAACTGATCGTCTTCGGGTAACAACGTCGACGAGAAAAACTGGATGAATGCTCGTACTCACCAAAAACTTGAACATGTTGACTGCAGGAGCAACAAGTTGTGTCGGTACAGTAGACTGAGTGAATCAAAGGCTTAGAGGGTCTTTATATACGATGTTTGGATGGTTAGACGATGGTCTTTGTGAAGAAGTGGAGAAAAGCGTGTAAACTATGAGATGAATAAAGAGGAATAGAGAATGGAAGCAGGCGAGGGGCGGAGTTGTGGGAAATGAAAAAATTTCCCCCGTAACACGCGCTTCGAGATGAATTCGTGCGACTCCCGAGAGTTTTTCATAGAGACAATACATGCGATATGAACAACTACATTCACACTCATTGCCATTCGTGATAATCCATAAAAATCCAACACGTGTACGCGAGTCATAAAACATTGAAAGTTCTCCATTCGCAGGAGTTACGCCTTATTGCTTCTAATTAATAAATAATCATATATTCTTCGTCCATATCTTCGTTATTGCTCGTGCCACATACACGTTTACATCCTGACACCAGGATTCATGCATGCGGTTAGAAAAAGAAGGGTTTCCAGAACCGGCCTGCTCTGTTCTATGATGGGAGTTTGATCGTTCGAGCTGACGGCGCTTTATCGCTGTCAAGGATACTTTTCAAGGCATAAGTAAATGTGGTATCGATTGCGCATAGATTCCGATCGATTTTTACAGGTACGATCGACCATCCACGCCGTTTTTTTATATTCTCGCGAGAAGAGAACCGCGAAGAGTCTTTCGCGTCAATGGTGCACGACGAAGGACGAAACTATTATCGGCAGCGAAATATATATTTAAAAATATATCTGTATAGAAATATTGAGTATTATTCGTCGTGAGAAAAAAAACGACGATGTAAAGCCACGAGGCGCACCTTGAAACTATACGAAAGAATCGCGTTTGTCGGTTGTTCGCAGGGTTGTTGGTAACACACTCGTTAATATACATGTATACAGATACAATTACGAACTCAGCTAGTCAGCGGATTCCTCGATCTCGATTCGCGTTGCTCTCTTTCTCACTCTCCCGTCTTTTCCCTTTCGTTTTTTTCTCACTCTCTCTCGCTCTTTGTCTGGGTACAATGTTTCCTCAAGCGTGAAGATACACCGCGAAGTGTGCCTCACGAAACCGCGCCACGCACTCGAGCCCAGAGACATTCGTGGCTGAGGAATGCGAAGGAGGCCAACGCATCTTGAAAAATTGCGATCGAAGTAGAAAAGGCGAATTTTTGGTCAGACGCGATTTTAATCCGACGATCTAAACATTAGATCTTGAAAAATTAACAAATTTAATTACCGATTTTCTGAAACATCAAAAAATTAACAATTACAAAGAAATCGTAAAGATTGTGCGCAAATTAATGCAAATAAATGCAAGAGCGCTCTGGTCCATTGATTTTTGCGAAGGAACATGAGATCAGATGTGGACGACCATCGGAAAACGACCCCATGGTCAGTCGAAGGATACAAAAAACGCGATTGAATGAAACAAATATGTAACACGTGTCGTTAGATAAAAAAAAATAAATATAATAATCTCTCTCTGTTATTAATTCCGGTAGATATGGAGATCCGAGGCAGTTGCAAATTTTTTCATTGTGTCAGAAAACTGAACTATTTCTAACAGTCTCGTGAGGTCGTTCCGATCGGTGGCTCAGTTCCTAAGGACGACAAGATTCCTCGAACGACTCACGGATGCTCCTCCTTCTACTCGTCATAACTGCGTAAAAACAAAATTATTATTGCAATATCGAGGACTAACCAGCTGTGCAGCAAATAATTATGGGAAAAAAATCAACGTACATAAAAATAAGCAATCAATAAACATATGTTATTCATTATTTACCATTATTATTACGATCCTTCGTTGCACGAAACGTCCGGCCTAAGTCGATATAGTCGATCGATTATCCATTACTCAATATTCTCCATATACCAATGCATTCGTGACTCAGTAAAAAATAATAGGCTCTGCTTTGATGAAATCAATCCACGATGATTCGATCAAGAGACCGTGAACTTTATGCATATTTTGTTATTGTTATTATCGATCGTTTATTTCTGTTTCATTTCTTATTCCGCGAGTGCCAATGAACCACGAACTTCAACAAAACACCATAAATCATGATTCTCAATGTCATTTTTGATGATTCAAAAAATGTGGCAAAATTCAAAGGCAAATCTTCCATGATTAATTAATTATCGTGTGCCCAAGACTCGAATTCGAAGAGTGTGAACGAGACTCGAAAAAAAAGTTGCAATCACGATCAAAAAAATTGAGGAATTAAAAATTAGAATGAGATTTTTTGACAATAATTTGTACTTCGATTTTTCGAGTACGATTCAATAAAATTTAGGTCTGAACCTGTGTAAATGTTTCGAACATTGACCTAATTTCGCATTCCGCGCTATCGTTCCGATCGAATTATAATACTTTGAAAGAATTATAATGATTTTATGGATTTTCATTATCCGATTCATTCATAGACACAGCGGCGAAGCGTGTACGAGAAAATTCTTTGATTGTCGAGAGACGTTGATAGACGCGTTTGCTTTGAGTGTATAGTTATGCAAGGTTGCGAACACTCGCGAGAGTGATCTCTTCTCGCGAGAGAGTTGTGTTGGAGCGAAGTGACTCAGAGAGGTTAAAAAAAAAAGTCTTGAGACTCGTTTATTATGTTTTTTATGTCGTGGAACGAGCGGTAGGGAAATCTACAAAGGAAAAGACACAATTAGCGTAAAGATAATCGCTGGTTTCTTTTCTTATCGAGTGATTTTTTTAAATGTCCTAATGATGCGAACCTCCAGCTAAAATGGTTAAACGTTCATAATAATCGCACTGTTAAATAATTAACGTTTCAATGTTATAACGAAAAAAACGACACACAGATTTTTTTGAGCATTCTCCAAATTTCGGGAAAAATCGAATGATTTTTTTGGAGACTCGTGCGTGTACGATGGGACGAAAAATTGGGAACAAGTTTGAAATTTTTGCGGAGACGAAAAACAAGACGAATACAACTCAACTTTATTTAT
Organism: Diadegma fenestrale; assembly: GCA_037043255.1. Taxonomy (NCBI): domain Eukaryota; kingdom Metazoa; phylum Arthropoda; class Insecta; order Hymenoptera; family Ichneumonidae; genus Diadegma; species Diadegma fenestrale. Next base: position 9,899,285 of record CM073312.1, read on the forward strand.
TACACAGACACAACATTTTTTTAAGGGAATGGGCTGAGATACGAGAAAAAAAAATCACAAGAACGAGACTCAAGGGGCTAGAATTTGAGAGGAAAAAAATGAATACGAAAAATTTGTTCAGGGCATCGAGGCTGGACTCGAGGAGCGGGTGTTACGAAATTTCAACGCGCAAGTGCCGAAATGGTTGTCTAAAAATATCGTTTACAAAGTGTGATATTGATATTTTTTCTCTTTTTTTTATCATTTGATTCTTGGAGGAATCTACTTGTCGTCTCCCTCGCCCTCTTCCTCCTCGTCGAACTCGCCTTCTTCGTCGGCAGCGGCTTCTTGATATTGTTGGTATTCGGAGACGAGATCGTTCATGTTACTCTCAGCCTCGGTGAACTCCATCTCGTCCATTCCTTCTCCGGTGTACCAATGCAAAAAAGCTTTTCGACGAAACATGGCGGTGAATTGTTCCGAAACGCGTTTGAACAATTCTTGTATAGCCGTCGAATTGCCAATGAAAGTGGCCGACATTTTTAATCCACGCGGTGGAATATCACAAACGGCGGTCTTGACGTTGCTCGGTATCCAATCAACGAAATAACTACTATTTTTATTTTGAATATTAAGCATTTGCTCGTCGACCTCTTTCATTGACATTCTGCCACGAAAAACTGCAGCAACCGTGAGATATTTTCCATGACGAGGATCGCAAGCTGCCATCATATTTTTCGCATCAAACATTTGTTGCGTCAATTCCGGGACGGTTAATGCGCGATATTGCTGCGAGCCGCGTGACGTCAATGGCGCAAAACCCGGAATGAAAAAATGCAAACGAGGAAATGGCACCATGTTTACCGCCAATTTGCGCAAATCGGCGTTCAACTGGCCAGGAAATCGGAGACATGTTGTGACCCCGCTCAATGTCGCGCTAACGAGATGATTCAAATCACCGTAAGTGGGTGTGGTTAGCTTAAGGGTTCGAAAACAAATGTCGTAGAGAGCCTCGTTGTCGATGCAGTAAGACTCGTCCGTATTTTCCACCAGCTGATGTACCGAGAGGGTGCAATTATAGGGCTCGACAACAGTGTCTGATACCTGAACAAAAAAGTCTCTTATTAAATGTCAAAGGTCGTTCATTTATTTCATTTTTCTCATTAGAGTTTCGTTTTCCAATTTAATTTGACGTGATCGACTAGAAATTGACGTTAATTAAAAAATTAGAAAAGATTATTGAAACTAATTCGGCAAATAAAAATTGTTAATTTGAAGTGAACGACAAAAAAATCGATATTTTGCTAACCTTTGGCGACGGCACGACGCTGAAGGTCATCATTATTCTGTCGGGATATTCTTCGCGAATTTTGGAAATTAAAAGGGTGCCCATTCCCGCCCCAGTGCCGCCACCGAGTGAGTGAGTCATCTGGAAACCCTGCAAGCAATCGCAGCTCTCGGCTTCTTTTCTGACGACGTCCAGTACGGAATCTACGAGTTCGGCGCCCTCGGTGTAATGACCTTTGGCCCAATTGTTGCCGGCACCACTTTGGCCAAAAACGAAATTGTCAGGGCGAAATATTTGACCGAATGGACCAGATCGCACAGCATCCATAGTTCCTGGCTCGAGATCGACCAAAATTGCTCTCGGCACATATTTCCCGCCGGTTGCCTCATTGTAATAAACATTTATTCGCTCCAATTGCAAATCCGAGTCGCCGTGATACGTTCCCGTCGGATCAATTCCATGTTCGTCCGATATTACCTCCCAGAACTTGATTCCAAATGAAAATACAAAAATAATTAGTAAATCTCAAAAAAAAAATCGCGATTTTTAATCGATAAATTTTTCACCAGTTTTCACGACAAAAAAAATCTCGCTTTCGATGTTCAATTAAATTACAAAATGTTCCAGCAATTTTTTCTCCACGAGACCCCGAAAAATTCATCCCCCAATTAATAATCATGATGCAGGATTTTTTTACACACACTCGGAGTTTACTGAATCGTCATTAATCGTTAATTCGCGATTTGATAATGGTGAATTTATTTTTCGCCTTACCTTCGCTCCAATCTGGTTGCCACATTGACCTGCCTGAAGATGAGCAATCTCTCGCATTTTGACTGTCTCTGTACGTTGAAATATCGAGTGACACAGTAACCAGGAGACGGGGGCGGGGGAAAAACAATTTGATATTTTCTTCTTTCGTTTCTATAATTTACGAATGAAAACTGGGGATGATTGAGCGAGAGGAATAAACCCGAAGAAGGGATCTTCTCGAAGGATTTTAACTGCGAGTTCAGATTACGAGAAGACCACCCAAAGAAATGAAAGCGTTTTCGACACAACTAACGTTCTCTTGTTTTATCCTGCTCCTAGGAAACAGATTTTTTTTTATTTCTATACACGGGAGTCTCGTTGTTCTAACCTACCCTCACACGTCGTCGAGTTCCCCACGAAATTAGTCGCAGAAAGATCGAAAATGAATGAAGCCAATTTCGTTTGAATAAAAAATCGCAGCTTTCTGACAAGCTGTTCATTTTTTTCGTGAAAAAATCAACGACAACTTATTGCAACATCTCGAGGCCAAGATTTACCAAAAATTCATCAGTCTTTGCACTTGTAAAATATTTAAAAACAATTCTGCCTACCAAGTTACATAACTTTGCTTCGGAATTAATATTCATTTTTTTTCTCGTGGCCTGTATGCGACGTATTTTTTTTCTTGCTCCTTGACAGAGTTCTCAAACAATTATCCAATCTCTCGCATTGCGTTTCCATCATTCACGACTTAATACGCCTCGCCTATAGTTTTTATAAATATTCTTTTTACATCGCTGTTTAGTTCCGAGGTCCTGCAGCTCTATCAATTTCCATGCTCTCGCTTCCAAGAAAATGCCCCAGCAGCGCAGAGATGCCGTTGGATTTTTCATGAAAAAAAAACTACATCAGTTTACGAATTCATCGCAATTCAATAAAATCATCGCAAACGAACTTGTGAATCTGCCGATAAATATTCTCAGGAAAATGCATCCAGGAAATTGAATTTCGTTGCTTGCTAATTGGGTTATGACGAGCGAAGACATTTCGCCCGATAATTTAACGTGCGTAGGTGGAAATTTATAGACAAAACGTGTCGCCAGGAGAGTGGGTAAGTTGTGCATTATTCCATCTCCATAGGTCGAAGTTCTCGCGTGGCATATGTGAGGTATTCAAGCTTCGCGTATTACCGTTGGTATTAGGTATGTTAAGACAGCAACAATCCTGGGAATAATACTGTCTTCCTCCCCCATCTAAAGGAGTTGTCACGAACGAGACATTGTGGGCATTACTGCATTGTTGTAGCCCCGTGTCGTTGGCGCTTCATATCAAGACTGTTTCCATCAAATTTCGCTTAGCCAAGAAATATTCGTAATTAATTCACTTCAATTAAAAATTTGTGTTTTTCTTCATTATTTCTACTAAAATTGATCGATTTTATGGTTGAAAATCCATTCGTGGTTCATGGTCGCCATAAATATTCAATGAATCTTTTTTCAGGGATCGCTGGATTAAGATCGATAAAGTTTGATCGATCCCGTCGCTGCGTGGAGAGATTTTGGCTTCGCAAGAACTTCTGATTTGAAAGGCCGAGATTTTTTGTTCCTCGTGTTGCAAGCCACAAATACCGTTTAGTAGCGAGTTCGAGCGTCATAGTGAGCAAACCAAAGTCTTTTAATTGCTGACCAGACTCAAAAAGTAACAAATTCGGTTACGATGAACGTTTAACGAGGTTTTTCGATCGATCAACTTGATTGAAGATTTTCTCGCTAGATAATTGCTCTCTCGTATCAATGACCTTGAGCGATTTACTTTACGAAATTTGTTTCAACGACTTTTCAAATTTTCAAGGTGAAAGCGACTGCTTCATAGAAAACGATCGATTTAATCAATTTTAGCAACAAATTTACAATGAATATCAAGTAATTATCAATTTGCAGAACTGATTAACTAATAAATGGAAATTTCTGCAGTTTTTTATATTTTGCTGCGACATTTGTCGAAGTTCTTTAAGATTTTCGAAGCGCTTTCGACCCGGTCATCAGGATAGGCGACGATTGGCTGGAAATTGTTGAAAAAGCAGGGAGAAAAATGAAAAAAGAATGAAATTTTGTGGCGACATGATGAAAAACTTTTTATTGAACAATTTCTGTTTTTTCTGTAATTTCTTTTCGTCTGTTGACTCGTTGAGTTCGAAAGGTTTCGAGACAATTGTTGTTAACGTAGAAATTGTGATACTCTCGCGTTTATGCAAGAGAGATCCATGAGAAATTTGACAGGTGAGTGAAGTGGAGACCAAGGTGCGAGCTGGAATCACAGCTCAGTCGGTAAATCGGCGAACATTGCTTTGAGATCTTGGAGGTTGTCGGGACGTGAGTGAAAGGATTTCTCGCATCGATTGTTGGTACGCGATCGAGGACAGTTGGCGATTTCTTTCCAATCGGATGAGGAACTGCGATGGAGATTTCTGCTGTATCATCCCCCGAGATCGGTGTGTTTCGATCCCGACGATTTTTCCTTCTCGCAATGTTCTCGATATAACGACCGCCATGTAGAGTCCGCCGGTTTTTTATTTTGTTCTTGTTCAGTGGAGGTTTTTAACGACGTGCATGGTAGAAAGCGGGGTACGCCGAATAGGCGGCCGGGTATGATGAGTAAGCGAATGCCGGTTGTGCAGCGTAGGTCAGTGGAGCTGCAGCCGCGACGTAAGGCGCAGCATATGCGTGATTTACTGCATGGGCATTGTAACTACTCGCATAAGTACCGACCGTAAGGGCCGCTGGGACTGCGGGCACCAATCCAGCTGAACACGCGGCCACGAGGGCGAACAGGAAAAACTGAAAGTATTGAATGAATATTAAAAATTCTGGAGTAAACCCAAAATTATTTGTAAAATCGATTCCAACTAATTCCCAAGTCGAAAGCACGAAAAATCTGCAACAAATTTACGCTTTTCTGGACTGCAACTCCGGTTGCATGCAACCGGAAGTTCGGATGGAAAAAAAATCGGGTTTTCACGTAAATAAAAACGTGAAATATTGCAAAAATGGAAGAAACTAATCAACTGGCCAATTAGCCTAATCTCTAGAGCCAATGAGTGACGAAACTTTGTGAAAAAAAATGACTCTGAAGTTTGCATCGTTGGAGTGCAACGAAATTCTTTTTTATCTTTAGCAAAAATAATAATTTAAGCGCAGAATGTAATTACGATGATAAAATGATCGATTTTTGCCACCCGAAAAGCATATTGACTTGAAAATTTTGGATGACATTGAAAATTGAACGAATCGTCAATAAATTCAAATATTTTTCGTTGCATTCCAACGTTGCAAACTTCAGCATCATTGGAAAAAAATGAATCAAACTTACCAGGCACTTGGTCATCATTTTGTTGGTTTTGGGGTGGGAGTTTGTTTGATTTCGCTGCGAAAACTGCGATGCCATTGTGGCTCATCACAGCAGCTTATATACCCTGGTCCGTTTGATTTACCGACAAAGAAAAGAGGAATGAAATCCCCTTCCAATCTATGACTGCCTCCGAAACCCCTCCCTTTTTCCAATTGTCCCGTTTTTTTTTGTTTCTTACGTATTCTCATGAAATAGGTGGTGGATTCACGCGCGTATGTTACTCGCACGTACCCTCACCCTCGGACCTCCTGTGCGTTCCCTGCTGAATACTAGATGGCCTTTCTTTGCTTGCACAAACACACTTTGAGACCACACCCGATTGGCTACACTGGATCTTAAGTGTGTACGTTTAATGTGTGTGCGTTCTCTATTAGCCCCGTCGTTCCCACAAAGAGCTTCGATCGAGAGAAGTCCCAGCCCCGCTTCATCGCGAGTGTGATTTTTTCCAACGAAACCCCGAACACCTGTGCCTCGCATACTAATTCGTATGCATAGCTATATCGTGCAAATACGATCACCGATTTCGTGAAGAGCTATAGATATAACACGCAGAGACGCGCCATTACCGATTTCGTTACAGGCCGCAAATCGAACTTGAGTTTGGCAACGAGACAAAATACGTTCCATTGAAATTTAAGACCTTCGCATCGCCTTTGACGAATCTTTCACACGTATCGTATTTTTGAAGCCTCTTTTCCATAAAATTAGCGGTGAAAATTTGGCTGATTGTGAATTCCTTCGAAGTTTCGGTCGTATAAACGACAAAAATTACAGAAAATGCGATCGATTTCAGTTTCGGTCAAACTTGACGTTCGAGAACCGAAACTTGAGCTTTTCGGCTTCCCTCGAAACTATAAATTTCCGCAATTTTTTCGTTCTCCAGATTTTTGAGAATTATATAAAAAGTTGCACCACTTTTTCGACCAGACGGTCATGCCATTCCATCAAATTCGACACACGTATGGATTGGAACAAAATGGGCCTTTTAACCGACGGGCTATACCGGAAAACGAGGAGCAGTTTCACTTTTGACAAGTCTGCCGAAGAGAAAGACAAGTGAAACGTGTCATACGTGTATGTGTGTACTCAATGGTACAAAACTGTACGACACATCGAACAAGCTCGCCCTGGTTTCTAAGTGAATTTTGATTTCTGACCTCGTCAACGTACGTTATCGATTATTATTTCATCACGAGAACATTATTGTGTAATAATGCTTTGTTTTTATGTTTCATAATGATTTCACTTTGCCAAATCAACACGAAATGCATGGAGAAGAAAATTGACAGTCTGAGAAGATGAAGAATCCTTCCAACACTCGCGAAAGAATTCTGTGTCTTACAAGTTGACGGAGAAATAATTTAAAAACTGATGCATTGTGAAAATCAACAATTAAGTGATTTTTTTTAAACGTTTTCGTCCGGACTTAATCCGGAAATTACAATATAATATAATCATTCATGTTTCCAATCTGCGTCATCTAAAGCGTTGAATTCGTAACGTTTTAAAACCGTCCGATGAATTTTCACAATGGTTGGGGCAGAGTACGTCAGTGGCTGTGACGTTCATTCTTGCCGGTGAAGTACATAAGCACGAACAAGAGCGATCCTTAGGGGCTGTTGACCAGAGCCTCGTCTCCCTTCGCAGGTTTTACCCGAGTATCACTTTTTCCCTTTTTCCTTAAAGTATAATGTGTATGTTGCTACATTTTGCTGTATTTGCTCTCCATATACACATGCGCTCGAGCAGGATGTACTTCGAGGTCGTCGAGAGTATTTTTTCTGCAGTCTGGACGCTTGATCGAGTTCTTGAACTCTGTGGATGCAGTAAATGCAAGTCGAAGGTTGATCCATAGTTTTTACTCCAAGATCAACAGAATTTTGTCACCACTGTGTTTAATCGACCGATCCGATTCCTTAAAATGCATTTTATCGGTAATAAAAACATCGAAATCTAAAAAAAAATAAAAAATAAATCATGATTATCGATTTTCATCGATTCGTTTCATTTCAAACGGCTCAATACATTAATGACGTTGGTTTCTGTATTTGTTCTACATGCATAACAAAAGCCAGTAATGTAAGGAAACTTTATACATGTAGAGCATCGAGAATAAACCGAAGAATGTTATCAGCGAAGCTTGCGAGTGATGGTGACGACGAAGACTTCATAAGCAACTTAGAGAACAAAGGCCGACCCGTCAGTCCCAGAACACGTTCCCTCTATCGCATTAACACGCAGTTGGGCGATTTTAATCAATTCTAAGAATGCAGAGCTGAGACGTCACAGGAATCAGATCGATATCGACCCAATGAAAAGTGATGAAAACAATAATAACAAAATTTCAGTCTTTTCAAAGCTCGAGAGAGTTGAAAACTAAAATTCGAAGCCAAAGGCAAGGGAGAGAAATGAAAAAAAAAGTAGCCACGTCGATGTATGATTTAAAACAGTGTTTTCTTTAATTGGAAAAATGATAACAATGTCAGTTCTGGCGATTTCTGGATATTGGTCGTGGATTCCGTTCAGACGACTACGGCCGGATGTACTAATGGAGCCGCTAAGTTTCCGGCGACGGCGTACGGGCTGTAAGCGAGATGAGCCGGTGCAAAGGCTGGGGCAACTGCAGGTGCAACTGCATGCGTGAATGCCGGTGCAATTGCGGGCGCTGCGACATAAGGAGCTGCCAGAGTCCTCGTACTAAGGTCGATCCTTGACGCGTGTGGTGGAATGTTTTGTGGTACCGCCTTGGCGTAACCGAAAACTGGAGCTGCAGCAATCGCAGCAGGAGCAGCTGCCACGAGTGGCGCCGGGGCTGCAATTAATCCGGCCATGCTGTTGCCGAAAAGCGCCACCAAAACGACCAACGTTACCTGCAAAAGGAAAAAGATTACACGAATAAAAATTACGTCGATTTTAACTACCAGAATGTTTTTTTCTTTGCTCGTCTCATCATTTTTCCAATGCTTTCCGAATACGTGAAAAGTCTGACGTCATAACATTTGAATTATGTTTAGAAATCGGACATTTTAATTGAAGCTCGAAATGCTTGCTTTTGTTTACTTGGTGAACAAACTAACCGAGGAGGGAGACACCATGATGCTTGATGGTTTAGTCCGAATCGAGGATTGAAACGAAGTATGACTATTGTTCGAATACTTCTGGCTTTTATAGGACGTGGATTGATGGAAAATGTGTTTGTGTGTAGTCTCCGCGTCACATGCGTACCACTCGCACTTTCTTCGAGTACGTGATTGGGTTTATAAATGTGTGGGTCATATATTTATACCGACGACCAATCTTACGCAGTTATTCGAGACGAATTGCCAACACGATCTTTGCAAAACTCTACGATCGATCGGACAGGATTCAGTGACGTACATTCCGCTTGTGACGAACCTACTCATAGAATTTCAACAATCATCCTCGCTTCTTTGCTCACTATTGTGTTATGTACTCGCTCACGACGTGATCGAATTGTAGGTCAACGAGAGTCATACGCAAACTCACGTTATTCCTTATGGCCAACGTTTTTTCTCTCATTTTCCATAAAACTGTCAAAAACTTTAAAAATTCTAAAATCATTGTCCTCCTGAAATCACGGCACATTATAAAATTTATAAAAATTGTTATTTTTGCGGAATTTTAATGGCAATTTGGAAATTTACGAAAAAGCAGCAAGAAATCCAAAAAATTCCAGCTTCAAAAAAACAAATTCCACAGTTACGAGTCACCAGAAAATAAATTATGATTTTGAAATATTTTTTTCAATGGTCTCTGCGAAGTATTCGGAGCATTTTCTGGAACTTTCGTTTTTGTAACGAGATTTCTTTAAAAATTCACTCATAGCTCGTTTCCATGAATAAAAAATAAATGAACAACGCTGCTTTATGCGTCTTGACGTCACAATTCTTTATTATAGTCGTCACAATTGTTTGGCTGAAGAAAATTCATCTCTCCAGCACTGATTGGACCACAAATCTGACTCTGCTGAATATCCTACAAACGTTGTTTGCTCCTTTGCATCAGGATTGAAAGACGTACGAGAAAAAGTATGGACAAGCCAAGAATCATTGAAAGTTTTTAGAATAATGACGCTCCACGAATCTACAAATTGATGTCGCGAAACTAAACGGGCTGGAACTAATTTTTTGACAACTTAAAAGTTCCTTCTGAGTCTCTGGCTGCAGGCAAGTTTCCCCGCGACTTTTTAAGGGGTCGGGATCGATTGACAGGCCGAAAAACACTCGACCCACGTCACTTTTGTGATTATGTGACCGGCGAGGGAGCGAATTTCTCATCGATATCTGACGCAGAGTGAGTAAAATTACGTTAATAGAAGATCCCGAAAATAGACAACTCGTTGGCATTCAATTTCGCTCGAGCTGTAAAACGAATTTTGATTCTAAAGAATCCCATGTCCGGACAATAAATCTTTATACAAAAAAATCCCATTTTTTTCTTATTTTCATAATAAAAATTCAAAGATGTCCATGGATTTTTTCAAAGATTCTCCATTACAAATGAACTGAAATTTGGTACGAAGTATTTTTTGTATTAATCAAAAAAAAATCGCTGAATTTGATCGTTGCAGCAAATTGGAAACATTTTTTCCTTTAACGATATCGTGTGACAGTGGGAGAACAAAAAAAAATTGAGAAATTGCATAAATTGTTTGTGAAAAAAGTTTATTGCATCAAATCAAGCCATAAGAATCATTTTTGGGGATGAAAGACATGAGCCATAGTGTTTGTTTCTATTTCTTGACGACGATCGGCGCTACCGGTGCAGCTGAGTAAGCGAAAGGCGCAGCTGCGAATGGAGCCGCGGCGTAATGAGCGGGATATGCGGCGCTGTAGGCGAAAGGACTGTACGCCGCTGGAGCTGTATAAGCCAGGGGTGCTGGTGCAGCGTAAGCGAGTGGAGCTGGTGCAGCTGCATAAGCGAGAGGAGCCGCCGCAAGAGTGTTGTAGTTTCTGGCAATCACTTGACTGCTTCGTGCCGTCACAATCGGCGCTGGAACTGCTGCGAGTGGAGCCGCGGCTACAACCGGAGCCGCTGGAACGATTCCAGCCGAAGCGACAGCCAAGAGGGCGAAGATGCACTGAAAAACGAAAAAAAACACACACACACACATGAAAATATTGCGATTTCAGTCTTTGAAATAAATTTCGATCTATTTTTCAGACTTGTGATTTAAAAATACAAAATGATTGTCAAATAGTTGGAAAATAGTGACAAAAAATCTTTGTGGCGTTTGCAAAATGTATAAATGTTTTTGCAGATTGTTGTTAATTTATTTATTTGTAAAAAAAATTACTATTTCAAGATTTTTTTCCCATTTTCTAAGCAATCTCAGATTTTGGATGTATTTTGGATGCACTTACGGCGAATTTGAACATTTTTGGATTTGTTTTTTGCGTTTGCTTCGACGAGTCGAGAACGAGTGAAGAGTCTTCGAATTCGGCGAGTATTTATATCGTTAGGCTCGCTTCAATTCCCCGCCACAATTCCATCGAGTTGCATTTCTCTTGTGTCGTCGTGCCGCGCACTTGTTCGATGGTTTCTGTTGTCTTGCGAAATGATCGACCCCGAAACTCTTGGTAACGTTACACACGGACCTGTACGACGTATTATACCGTTCAAACACACCATTTTGCTCGCACGAACGAAATCATTTTAATTCGAGTCCGATCGCACGAGCGATCAACGATACAGACCAAATTTCTCCGAGTGGAGAAATCTCAAGGGGAAACAAAAAAGAAAACACGCTCGCAATACTCACAATCCGCGATCTGGTTTTAATTGTTGTTAATCCATGCAAAATAACGAGCGTCCTTGTGCCAGGAAGAACGGCGAGCTCAATAATTTTAGGGGGAACCGTTTATTCAATTTTCCATGTGAAACATTTTCCTCATCAACGGAATATTCGACGGATTAATCAAACGAGAAGCAAAATCGAGTCCGTGCAAGCTCTGGTTTCACCAGAAACGTCAAAATCTCATATTCCAACTTGACTTTGACCGAGTCTGTTGAGCTATTGCCCGAAAATGCCATCAAATCCCATGATCCATTATTTCGGTTTCGTCGCATTTACTGAAGATTCATATAAATCTAAACGGCCCTTCATCGACTTACCGGGTCATTCCGACCCAGACTAATGTTTAATCCTTAATTATTTCTACCGCTGATCCTTCAGTTTAGAATTACATGGATAATTAATAATCTGATTATGGGAAAAGCAGACTAGCGAGTCTCGTAATTCACGAATACCATGTAACATCCTTTAACATCATTATAAACTTAATCCCACTAAATCTACGCAAGAGAATCCAATAGAGGACTCTCGATTGTATAATCGAAGAGAGTTTAATTGGTACAAAGTGGACGACATCGGTAAAATTAACGAAGAGAATAGACACGTAAGTGGCAAGGTTACAAATACCTCGACGTGTGCACTGTGTTTTAAATGTATTACGAGAATTATATACTCGTATATATATTTTACATAAGCGAGTGTCTCTGTTTCTCAATGTATAACTTTAATGCATTCGCGATCGTGTCACATACAGAACTTGGGAGAGTCGGTAAAACGTGCTGAAAAAATCGTATACGAATCACTGCGAATCGTTCTCGTGCCAAATTAGTTATAATTTAAATTCTCCTGGATGAAAATCTGTCCTTGAATTTTAAATCTGCATTCATACGATAAAGTCGAACTTTTCAAGTCGCAGATTGAATTTTTATTTGCCAAAACGTCACCTTGAATTATCGATCGCTATCGAGGGTGAAAAAAATCAGAAAAACGAATAAAAAAGTCCTTTGAATGTTCGTTTACATGAATATTTTTATGAATCATTAAATTGTGGTTGATTTTTTTATTATCTCGAACCAACAAACGAAATGGCGGTCAATACGATCGAATTAATTAATATGCACAAGCTGGTGGTTTTTTTATGGACTGAAAAACAAGAAATTACTTTAGACACGTCAGAGCAACGTCTAGGGAAAGATTGTGTGGGATTTCTTGACACGCAAATTTTAGCCGATCCGTGAGAACGGCGAGCGCATCGCGGAGGGAGAATCACGAAGAGAAGTACAGATACGAAGTACCGAGGTGCATACACTTGGAATGTACGAACAAAGAGACCACGAAGCACTGCAGAGAAATAGTTTCGTTAGGTTCGTTTTGCGATAATGGTGGTGGTGGTGGTGGTGGTTTGAACGAGCGGATACACCGGCTAGTCCGACTGGTTCTTCGCATCTGAAAAATTCTTCCCCCGATGACCCTGGAGGGGTGGCTATCCCCGAGGCTTATAAATACTTAACGTCGGAACGCAAACAGCACAAGTTAACCGACTCTCGTAAGCAGCAGCTCCACTCACGACCACCCCAACAATAATCAACATGTTCAAACTTGTAAGTACATGCAAATATTCTACGATTTGACCCAATCTTTTTTTTTAACAACGCCAATACTTGTACACGAAAATCAGCCAATTTTTAATCGCAAAATAAACTAAATTTCGTATCAACAGCTTTTTTGAACATTTCGCAATAGCAAAATTTCTGAATATGAAAAATTTTATGAATTTTTCCTATTATTAAATTTGACATTGTATTTGGGAGTTTTTCAAATACAAAACGGCCACAAAGTTCCCGATGACAGGCGGTTGAAATAGTTTGAGGAGCAATTTTCTGTTATTTCTCACTGCAAGCTTCGCATGATTCGAGCTCCCGGGCAAATTTGATTCGAAGTTAAAATCGAATATTTTGAATTTTTTTTTCAACAGTGCGTATTCTTCGCTCTGGTGGCTTTGGCATTCGCCGCCCCAGCTCCCGAGCCAGCACCTGGATTTGTGGCTGCTTATGCCGCTCCGGTGCTTTCCTCGAGCAGCCAGTACATCAACAGAAATTACAACGGTTTGGCTGCTGCACCATTGGCTTATGCAGCGGCGCCTGCTCTTGCATACGGAGCGGCAGTGCCAGCTTACCCCTACGCAGCGCACTACGCCCCTCTCTATCTTTAAGGACAACACGACGACAACGCAACGACTCGCAATTTTCGTAAAAACAATATTTCACACGTACCAGACTCGCTGAACTGCAGCACCAACGCAACGTCATATATGAAGACGCGAACGAAGAAAAATATAACTACACACGAGCAATCTCCATATTTCAAAATCACTTAACAATTCTACGTTGACTAATGCAAGATTCACGAAATCCCCATTTTTTAACTAACAGCATCGTCCCCACACAGCAACAACCGACAAAAACACAAAATCGAATCAAATTGTCATTACTTTGAATCATCATCTCTGATTTAAATAGCAATAAAGCATTCAAAATAAATAAATCATGTTTTGAAATTTCTGTCGTTACTCGTATTGCCCGTTTGAAATCCTCCGATCCTTATTTTCAGCATTTTTCGATTCTCATTCTCGTAGTTACACGATGGAAACGAAAATTCAATGAAAAAGTGAACAAAAATCATCGTCGTAGTTCAATATTTATAGCGTTCAGGTACGCAACGATTGGCTGCAGGCTAATGAGCGCCGTGAACTCGTAGGCAAGAATTTATTTACTTATGGGCTCACGATATCGCATCCTTGAGCCGCGAAGTACATTGCGCCTGTTTTCTGTTTTTATATACGGACCCGCGGCTCCTTTTACTCACTCAGTAAGAAAGACTGCTCGAGTTCTCGGCATAAGTTCGTGTGGAAACACACATGCTCCGCTCGAGCGGTCGATGCGCTCGGGAATACCATTTTTTATGAAGTTCAAGTTCACCAAGCTGACCACACAAGGTAAGCCAACAACCAGTTTGCACAGAATGCGCGAGATTCCCAGCAGCTGATCGATGGCGATTCAATCAAACTGAAATAAATCACTTGATCGCTTTCAGTCGTTGGTTTTTCGTTCTTATTCCTTATCATTACGATTTAATGTTTCAATCTTTGTTTATTCTTCTCGATGGAATTCGAACCGCACGAGGGATTCGTAGAAATAAAAAAATCTAATTGAAAAAATTCTCTTCGTTGCCTCAAAACTTGTTTAACGCGATCGCAATTTTGCGAGGAAGATCGAAACTTTTTTTCTCCCGTATGATTACGTAATTACTTCAAAATTACCGGACGTGAGGGAAAGGGAGACAGACAAAGAAAGTTGGTGCCTGTGCGAGCGTCGTAAATCGATTGACCACAACGAATGTAACGAAATATTGCAGATCAAAAACGACAGGCGAAAGTTGTTTTTTTATTTACGAAAAGAGTTCAATTTTCTTCAGGATTAAATGAAACGCGAGTTTGTGAAATTCACTGGACAACATTTTATTCAGAAACTAAAAAGTTTGCAGAAATTACATTCATGAGTTCGTTGAAACATTTTACAAATCTCAATTATGAGTCGCAATGCTGATTTGTCGTCTGAAGAGTCGTTCATTAGTAGACAGACGAAGAATAAGCCTGATGTGGGAAAAGACCGGTATGATATTCTGGATAAGAGACCACCGAAGATGGGTATGTACGGAAAGTACGATAATTGTGGACTTCCGGATATACCGGGTAGCTTGTAATCACAGGAGTTAAGTGAGGCTCGGTATATCTCACAGTCAAAGGCTTTGGTGCTGGGTGACCGGCACATACAGCCAAAATTGCGGCAAGAACGAGCTGTCGAACAATATGAGACAATTTAGTCGTCAAAATCTTACAGCAAAAATTAGAAACTATAATTGGGCTTGATTAAAAATCACGGAAATTCGTGTCAAATTGAACGGAAAATTGATTCGCACGAATTTAAACTTTTTTCTTTTGCCTTATTCCATTAATTTGCTCCAACTCACCAGTTTGTACATCTTTGCTATTGTTTGGACCACCGGACGAGAACTCAAGACTGATACAAGAAAAATTTGATATCGGAATCGTCGAGAGGTTCAGCTTATATACCAAATCGACGGATGAAAAACTCCCGGATCTGCTAAATCCTAATCTGCATAATCCCGTCATTATGAGATCGAGTTAATTATTTTTCTGCCATAAAATTCACGGTGCCAGCACATCAGATCCATTCGTCCCTGTCCCAAACGAGATAGTCCGAGTCGTGAATGATTCCGACCTATGCCGATGAAATGATATCGAAGATTATCAACAAAAACTGGAGTATCGAATGGGAATCAAGAAATTTCAAGGCTGTCGATTCGTCAAACTGGTTCGTGGCTGTTTTTTTATTGTCACCGTCGACGCGAGGAATCCTTTCATCTCCAGTGGTAAACAATCATTACCTACGGACTCATTCTCGAGCGAAACACGAGCGATCAATAAATCGATCGCATCAGCGACGCCCTTTCGTTGCATTTCTTGTTTTTCTTGTTTTTTTTTGTTCAAAACTCAACGATCAACAAATATCTTAGTGACCGCCATATTTTGGTTCGAGCATCCTCGCATCCAGACGTTTCCCACCTTGAAATTTAATTACGTTGACTAACTTTTTTTACGGGAGCCTCCATTTACTTCTTAATGGCATATCGAAGCAAAAGTTTCTTCCTATCAAAGGAAATGTCCATACGAAGGGTTATTGTCCGTAAGTTCTACTCCCTGGGCCTGAAGGTCTAATTGAAAGTGGACCAAACGCCTTCGCTCATGTAATAAGCACGCGCCATGAAACCGAAGACAAGCTAATCTTGAGGATACAAGAATACTTGAGAATTAGCCGCGAACCTCGAGAAGGGTTTTTGTTATCGGTCCACGACCTGAAAGACTGTCAATGTCCAGAGACAAATGAGCTCCTTATCATCGAACAGACCGCAAAGTTCGACCTTCAACCCGTCAACTTGAACTCTGAATTTTTTTCATCGTCAATTCATACCCTTTACGCGAAAAAATCGTCAATCTCTCTCTTATTTTCTCTGTGCGAGGCAAAAGCTTCGAATGTTTTTCCGACCTAGAAACCATTCAATTAAAAGCGATCCCAGGATCACGGTACACGTAACAGGACGATTACAGTACAAAATATAAACACATGATGTAAGGTTACCAGAGCCGCCAACGCAGTTGTCGACGGTTCATGGAATAATTTAATTTACGAGCTTAAGAAAAATTCGGAAAACAGTTTATTATTAATTTTACAACACAGCAATTGTAATTATTTTCTCTTCCCTCTGCAAAAACGAAATCAACGTTATATGATCGATGAAAAAAAAAAACCACTGTGTAAAATCGAGCAATTTCTATTTGTTAACCTTTTTGTTAATCTTTTTTGACTCATTTTTGTCTCATAGACATCGATTAATATTTTTATTGAGTTTAAAACGATGGAAAACGAAATTCTGGTAAAAAGCAAGGCGCAATACGATAAAATACATTTCATATCCGACAAAATTATTTCTTTTCTCCTTAAATTTCCAATTACTTTTTTTAAGTATCATTAAAGTTGGCAAAATTGACCTCCGTCGAAATGCGTGCGAGTACCTCGAAGAGACTTCCGCTCGCGGTTATTTGCCCAATATAATAACAAGTTCGTAAAGCCAGAGTGCGATAAAAATCGGCAAACCCGATGATTTTACGAGTCACGTGAAACTGGATTATCGCGCCATATCCTTTTTGGCAAATGTAATATATTAAATCGTGCGAGCTATGTCCTCAAAACCTTTTCTCGAGATCATTTATTTTTTTGCTCTCATTCCTCCCGACGTTTCGTTTTTTCTCGATAATCGATAAATTCACGTCCGATTTACGCCACAAAGATTTAAAAAAAAATGTAATTACACCGAACACCGGAGAGATGCATTTATGGATGTACAATATGAAATGCGCTCGAGTTTACGAAAACGCCAATTTTTTTAATGACCAAAATCCCCCGGACAAAGCGATGCACTTGTGCAATTCCAACAGAATTGCCCAAATAAGAGCAACGATCTATATACACGTAAAAGGAAAAGAAAGAGTTGGGGCCTCAGAGACGAAAAATCTTTCGAAACCAACGATCTTAAACTAATTATTTCGTCGTTGCTGCAAATTGTTATTTAATTTGGATTCGACACGTTTGCAATCATTCGTTTCTCGCTCTATACAGCAATTTCATCCAAACACTTTTCCTTCCGAAGGTGTTATTGCTGGAATAATGACTCAATCGATTTTTTGGCAACTGACACATAATTTTCACGTACCGAAATTTTTTTATTATTCTAACAAAATGCAAAATGAACGAGAAAATGCATTTAGCCTGTTAATTGAAAGGAAAACATTATTTTTGTCTCCAAATTCGAAGCAAAATTGTGAGTAACTGGATCGATTGCAAAAACTATCACAAAATCGTATTTTCATTGACGTTGTTTATAAAGCACGATTTAGTAATGCACTCGAGATTCCCTTCTCTGAAGGTACAAAAAATCATGCACCAAGGGCACATCTTGATTTTGTGGTCACCGAGCTTGACCACCAACCATTATTTCCATTTATATAGTGAAATTCAGAATTACGATTCGCCGTCTGAGATCGCAACACGGATCGACGTTAATATTCGCTCATTATTCTTTCTTGTCTGAGAAATTCACGAATTGTACAACCACAAAAAAAAACATTGCAAAGAAAAAACAAAAAATAGCGACGTGAGACCTGGTTGTTTTCTCTCGAATGCATTTCGTCTGCCAGATATGCAATTAAACGCATCCGCTCAAAGTGCGAGAATATTATACAATATCGCGCAGAAACAAAAATTACTTTTACCCTATCCACACTGCAAACAATCCCGCAACACATTCGTCCGGCGCAGAATTGCACAATCACGAGATCAAAACAGAATCGATTGGAGAAAAAATGAGAATTACCATGAAAATGAAATAAATAAATTAAATGAAAGAAAAATTGAATTTGTTCATAAAAATGTACTCAAAAATCCGATTTAGATATATCGAGGATCATGTGGAGTTCGGAATACATGAAAATTTCATCTAATCACTAATTCCCTGGGTCGATTAATAATCTATTTCTGCCTTTGATGAGCTCTATGATATATGGAATCTAGAAAGAGACAGGGGAGGATACGATGACAAAGGGGAAGAAATGCAGATGTGAGTGCGTTACGAACGACAACGCAATAAATAGACGATCATAACGCTGGTTATATGCATCGACAAGCCCGGTAACGCGGATGGATTAATGGCAGGAGTACTATTCAAGGCTTTGATATGAAATTTCACTCATGACGAAGCAATACCTCGCGTTTGTTCCCTCCGTCAAAAAACGATAACGGATTGAAAATACTTTCGGGCTTATGTCTTGATTTCTAGGATAAAAAAGTATCCAGATCCATATCGAAGCCTTCGAGGACACCATTCACCGAAAAATGTCAAAATTCACATCCTGATGGTGAATCGAGTTAAAAAAAAAAAAAAACAGAGGAAATAATCGACGCTGCTTGTGACTTCAGTAATTTTTTTTTGTCTATCGAATATGAAAAAGTTGGGCGTGGTGAACGGCACATGGAGCCCTCCGGCCAGTCGTGGACTTGAACCCGCTCTTTCTCCTCCTTAGCCTTCGGTGTCGTTCGCTCTTTATATTCAAGTACAACCGGCCAGTAAACTTGTTTCACACACGAAAGAAGGCGATATACTTAAATGCTCGTAAATATAAATGCTCGCATGTGAAATGTGCAATCAAACGATCACTTCACCTCCGTAATTACGTTAATTGAATCGATAAACTAAAACAATGCTCTTTCCTTCTAAATAAAAACACAGAACCGACAAAAACTACTGCCAGAAAAGTGGAATTTGAATCCAGAAACAAAAAGGGATATGAAAATCTTTTTATCGAAATATGGCATTTAAATTGACTTGATTGAACCGTATAACGAGCATGCATCCATGGTCATCGAATTGCAGTTGCACAATTCATGTAACGAACAGATCAGTGGTTGAGGTTATATTGTCATGCATACAGGTCTAAACCCAGGGATTGAGAGAGGCAAACAAAAAGGGTTGTGCAACATATTCTCGGATGCAATTATCACTCCACTAATTATCAGTCTATATAAGTTTCGTTATATGTTCAAAATAGTGAATTATAGATAATAATGATTTTGCTGTTCCTGATAAGAACTATTATTGTTTTAACCCATAATAGAACGTCAATTATGCATTTAATTGGAGTGAGAATTGAGGATGCATGGATGCAATAATAAAAACCAGAGACCGTGGGTAGCCGAAGAACCATAATGTATGGAATGCATAAAAATGCATGGGGTATCGAATCCAGTGAAATTGATACAGGCCACTTTGGGGCCCCATAACTCTCGTTAGAATGCATATTTTTCTATACATTTTAAAAGGCTCAATCGTGCTGACTAAGCCAATAGCATGGAACTCAATTTCGACAGGGAATTATTTTCACCATGGTATGAATTTGATATTTAAAAAAAGGCAAAAGTCAATTTTTCCCTCAATTATCGAATTTGGCCTGAGCCGAGTTGACCCCAAGTCAGGCCCTAGTGACAGTGACAGTAACGATGACAAGAAGCATGATAATTACAAGGAACTCTTGAAAAAAAAAAGACACCTGTGAAAAAATCAGGAAAAACTTGAAAATGTGATGAAAAAAAAAAAAGAAATCGGTTTCGAATTGCAAAACTTTTTCCATTATTAACTCAATCAAGCTCGCACGAGTTCCCTATCCATCTAAGCCACTGACTACAGCCCTCAAGAACGGGCTCCTGATATAACTCGAAAGTGCATTACACGTGCCCTAGAATACAACATTGTTACATGGGTCTCCTGAATGTTCTATTATAGCCACGACCAGGCGTGGCAGCTGCATTGTACGAGAAGAAAGCCCAACACGTGTAAAGGATTCCCGGATCTTGTCGCATGCGAGCATGGTGTCCATCGCCTGGAACGTGAAGGCCAAATGGTCGCCAGAATCTCGAGATCGTTCACGTAAGAGTTGTAAAACTGTCCGGGAAATTGGAGACGTCACAAATATATCCGATGGGATTGGGACAAGTATTTCAGATGGAAAGTGGGAAATTGTATACGAAGGACGAAATTATTTAAAATAGTGAAAAAATTATTGAAAAAACATTTTGTTTTGTGAAAATGAAATTTTATACTCCAATTTCGACGTTTTCGAGAACGATACTGTAGAGTTTCACGCACGCGAGAATTCGCTAATGGAATTGAAAAAATTTCATGGAATTAGTCGATGAAAGAATTCTTGGTTCGATTGCATATCGGTTTCCTGTTATTTTCGTGTCGTTTTCCTTCCTAGTCTTTCACTCTTACGTCTCGTGTGGCGATGTTACATTCAGCAGTCCATAAAGCGCACGTGTCAAGCTTAATGAAACCCTTTATTCGGTTTCCTTTGGCCACGGACGAAACAAACTTGTAAAGGGACAAAAGACAGGATGACAGAAAAGAGAGGGGCTGGTGGAAAAATCAAGATTGCCCACTGATAGCGCGGACACGTGTCATTTTTTTCTCCAGAGATAACTTCACATGTCATCGTTCGAAAATGAAACGACCGACCTTTAGAACTTTCATGGGTAATAAAAAATGGATTGTTCGTTAAACCCATTTTGTTTCATTTGTTTCCTAAATAATTGAACGAATATATAACAAAACAAATGGGCTTCAAGTGTTCTGTGGCATTTGGATAAAAAAAAAAAAAACTCTTTTTTTTACGAATGCCACACTCAATGCAGAAAGCTTTCTAGCGAATTTTTTTCCTATGCCTGGCACCTTTTCAACGAAATGCAGTCGAAACCAATTTCGAAAAACATTTTAAAATCTGAGCTTTTCATGGAATCAATTTTCCAATATTTATATATGGAAAAGTGCAAACCAAGATGCACTAGCTGCGTTTTTTCTTTTATTTTCGAACAACTTGCAATTTTCAAAGGGAAAATCGAAAATTTCGATCGTTTTTCGATCTCGAGATATCGCAAAAGTCGATAGATATTTTCACCAAGATGCACTGGCTGCGTTTTTTCTTTTATTTTCGAAAAACTTTCAATTTTCAATGGGAAAATCGAAAATTTCGATTTTTTTTTGCGATCTCGAGATATCGCAAAAGTCGATAGATATTTTCTGCATATATGTATGGTCGGACTCCCATATATATGTTTATATACACGTATAAATCTTGAGGGACGTAAACTAAGGACGAAGTCTACGAGGCTCGACACGATGTTGCAAAGGAGCAAAGGAGCAAGGAAAAATGAATAAGAAAAATGTTCTTGGGTCAAAGAACGATGGCGAGATGAGATATTTCGCTGGTTAGTTGCTGGTCACCGACCCTCCCGTTATTCTTTTTTCCCCTGGCATCCGCTGTCTCTCAATATCTCCTTTTTTCTCTCCTTTTTCTCTTCCTCTTCCTCATCCTTATGTCAGCGACAGCCCTCAGGGTATTCTTATTCACGATCTTTCGACGACTGAGAGTTCAGCAGCCTGGAATCTGTACTTCCGTACCAAAGAACCCTCAGTAATTTGAGATTCCTCCTTTTTTCTGAGCTGCGAGGCACCGAATCATCGGCGACCTTTACATTTCAAGTGACTAATACATCAATTTGATTGAATATTAAATTTCGTAAGTATTCGTCGGCAATTAATAACAATTTGAAAAAAAGTTCATATCGACTCGAAAACATCGAAGTTTGTGAGTTAATTAATATGTTTTTATTAATTACACAAAATAATTAATCAACATGAAAATAATGAGCATTTCGACAATGGAAACGATGTCTCTGAAGAGTTTCATTTTTTTTCCGTCACTGCGTGAAAATATTGACGAAGGGCTGCTGCTTCGTCAAAGCAGGGATGCCTGTAGTTGGGGTTGAAAAGATTTGAAAAAAAAATCATCAAATCGGTAATGTAGACGGATTTATTTGCAATGTCGCCTACGAGAGTTCGTCGATCCCTCAAAGGGTGTGTGCCGAAGTTTCGACGTTATGGGCGATGGCATCCCATCATGAATGCGCGGGGGCAAAGAACTTTTTATTTTTTTCTCATTCCTCCTACTTAATTAAAAAAATACAAGTTTGAAAAGTAATTTGCAACTTATCAAGAGGAGATGAAGTCCAATAACATCAGGGTTGCTGACCTTTGCCCATAATCCACAAAGTTATTCCTCGTCATCTCTTTTTTCCTCTTTTTTTGAACTCTGTCATCACTCTCTTTTTGTATTTTGCATTTATTTATTTATTGCATGAAAATATTCGAAGGAATCGTGACAATTGTAATGAGACTTGAAGAGAAGTGAAATTTAAACTTCCGGTAAGGAATCGTCGCTTCGATTAAATGTTTCTTTTTTATTGACATGAATAATTATTAGGGAAAAGAAATAAATGAAAATCTGCGAATACTTATTTCTCATTTGAATGATTTTATTCAATTTTTCTTGCTCAATGGAAATATACCTCGACGTGTTTTTTTCTTTCCCTAAACCCTCGACACTACGACCAGCAGAAAACCACAACGTTCTCTGTCTCGTAATACAGCGGACGTTGACACCTTCATTTTTTGTTGAACGTGTCAGCTTTTTTGTAACTGAATAAGGCGAAGATACTTTTTTGCCTTTTTTTATAGACTCTTGACCAAACCGGGCGCGTGTATAAAAAATAATCGATAACCTCTGGGATCATTCCTATAGTTTTCCATTCGTAGCGTGAGGCTCAACATATTAGGAAAATCAATGTCCAAAAATGTTCTCGCAGCAGTAAAGACGAGAAAGAATCGTCAGAAATTGTTTTCCAACGAAAATTTTAATTTTCGTTAATTAAAAACGGAATTTTCAAAGCTCTTGATGAATATGGATGCGAGCGGGTAATCGTATTTATGTGCGAGGGTCCAATGGACGAAACAAATCGATCGGAAATTCACCCGGAAGTGGTAATAAGCCTCCCTAACGATAATGGCAGGGCAAAGTTCAAAACCAAAACGATGAAATTCAGATGAAAAGCACTCGGCACGTGTCACCAGAAAAAAAAAATGTCTACTGTTCTCTGTTTCTCTCACGTTCATTCTTTCGTCTGCTCTAATCGTTGTTGCGTTAATGCCTCGTATCTTGAATTCGTCACGTTCCTCGATGAATATCAACGATCGAGTCCGGCCGGCAAAAAAGCTCGAAATTTTGTCCTACTCAGTCACGTGACAAAGCTTTCGGAACAGACAAGAGAGAGTGGAATGCTTTTCACATACTCAAAAACTGCAAATAGTCCCATTTTAACAAAACTCGATATTCAAAGCCTGACTGGAAAAATCTCCATCAATCCTTTAAAAAAAAAACATAATCCATCGGGTATGACGAATGTTACGCGTTATAAATGCATAACTGCATAATAATTAATTGCATAACTTTGAAATAATTAATTGACCAGTACTTGGATCGGTGACCGCACACGGACGAAGATTGACCGAATTTTCCCATCGAGAATCCATGAAATTCAAAAAATACGAAATGAAAAGGAAAAATCGTTGAAGTTAGTAAAAACCTGGTCGAGTTATATGTTTGAGGAAGGAAAATTCCAAAAGCGCAGAAATCACGATCTTTTTTCTTCCTTAAGTGGTCCATTGCTCACCTACAGACACGACTGATACGGTTGAGAAAAATCTTGTCAAGGGGTAGAGTTGAAGATGATTATGGTGGATTATACGTCGTATCTCAAGTTGAAAGAAAAAACGCATAAAGACACCAACACTGATAAGCTCGGAGCAGAAATGGGAAGGGGTGAACGTCGTGGTATGCGATGCTCCTATGAATTTCGTTGATCAGGTTGTATTCACGGGGATAGGGCAAGAGGGAAAAAAGTAGAGAAAGATGATAAGGACGACTTTGTTGCTGGAGCAACTAACCTTAGCCAATCACACATCATGAAGGAGCGTCTCGTATGAATGAAGAGATCAACATAAATATCGTGACATGTTGCGAAAGGAAAATTTGTGGATGGAAAATCCCGGAGTCCGCGGAAGATCTTGAATCTGCGACTCCAACTGCAAAATACTTCTAAGAAGTCAGTGCGAAGAGAAGCGAGAATAATAGTAACGACGCGTTTGAAAAAAAATTGATTGCTCGATCTGATGTTGCTGAGGGCAGTAATTTCCGTTCTTTTTTCAACTTTTATTTTTTTGCCTCGTCATTCGTGTATCACACGGAGTTTCACAGCCAGACGGTTATTCAACCTTTTGCCATCGATCCGAGTCAACTTTGAGGTGCAAACGTAGTTAAGAATTCTCAGCGAAATATTTGATGGGCGATCATCTTTTTATTTCTTCCAAAATTAGAATCCCACGGATTGTGGCATCCGTTGAGATCAAGAGAGCAAATGAAACATTTCCTACAAACTTCCCAGGAACGACGTTCTCACGATTTTATTGTTTGTTTAATTATAAATGTGTTTTTTTTTTCTGCGAACTCTCTTTTCCGCATTTTTTACGAGCAGACAACTTCAAATCCACTTTTTTCTACTTCACTGAGTCCCATGTTACTGTGTGAGATCTCTCAGAGCTTGCCAAAGCCATCTCGACGAGCTGCAGAGTTCGATTGCCGGCCAGTCGCCACTGGAAAATTGAAAAACTTTCTTTCGTTTTCCTACTGCAATCCCCGGTGGTTTAAAGTCCATCCCTCGTGAACTCAAGGTCATTACCTCCATCCTGATGCATTTGCGATCGGTGGGTCGCTTCATTGTTCTCCCATGGACGATCGTCGTTGTAGTTGTGCAAAAATTCAGTCATGTTCCGATTAGGCTAGTGGATTGCATCGCAGCCAAGACATTTCTTGCCTGTTAGGTACTTCCGGTGGTTGTGCTCGATTGTGCGATGCAATCGCGTTTTTTTCGATGTCGAAACAGACTTTGAGAAAGAGGCTGAGTAAAAATATGATTTCCAATCAAATGTCATGATTATAATTGGAAAAATAGCAATTTATCATTTGATCGACAATTAATATCATTCTAGACGTCAATTTTTTTTAGTAGGATCGACGTAGGTGGCAGCAAAAAAATCCATTCATCTCAACACGTCAAGGTACGTCCCGCTGTCCAATCCTCGATAATCGTATCGATGGTCATTGGCCAGCAATAGCGCTAACGGATAGAGTTCAAGAGAGTCGTTGCACCCTGAAAATTTCATCGTGAAACATGTCGTCTCGACATAAAAAAAGGAAATATTTTAGGTTTTTCTTGAAAATGTTATTTGCACCAGAGCATTTTCGGATGTAAATTTTTTTCAAATGATTCGCCTTGAATGTCGAATGCAACGATCACGTTTTCTGCACTAATTGATAAATAAGTTGATTCGTGCTCGAATAAATATGCTGTCAAAGACAAAATAAAAGTTATTTTTATTCGTCTATTTCCTGCTCAAACGAAACGTTTCTTGCAACATATAAACGCGACCGAAAATAGATGATATCATTTTCAATTTGATTTGCTAATGACAGCAACATTTATTCTTCGTAGCACGCGGCTGGAGAGAGAGACTGGAAAGGAGGAGGTTAGATCTTAGCCTTGGTCCACGTGAGGAGAAGATTTTCGTTAGATGTGCACGCGCCTTGCCAGGTGACAATGCAGAGCTCTTGCTCCCACTGTGTGTCGTCCCATTGTGCAGACTCCGCACGCTTTATCCCTCGTTGTCAAGGCACGAAGAAGCAGGTGCTTGAGTAAACCGTGGCAATAAATGATACCTATTTATATTATATAGATGTATTTTAACGGAGTGTCCTTCTGTCATCTACAGGGTGTTCCACATCGATGCACAGGGATGACGTTACCTGGCAAACAAATTTCCGAAAACGGTTCATCGTAGAGGAAATTTCTTACAAAAAAGTTGCGATTCGAATTTTTTGCCATCGAGTTCTTGAAGGTTTTCGAAAAATTCTGATACATTACGAAAAATTGATAAGGAACTTTTTTGTGAGAAATTTTGAGCTCTACAAAATCAGTTCTATACATTATTATCGTATCTCCAATGGTTTCGATACTGTACGTCATAGAAGTCGAAAACTCTCGATTCGAGCGTTAAGCTCTCATAATTAACAACAACTGTGGCACCTTGTAGATCTAGGAACGTGTACACGATGTCTTGAAAAAATCCACTGCTCAGAACGTACCCGGATGGGAATCATATACCCAATTAGAAGATAAAATATAAATTCCACCACGTTCTCCGTCGTCGAGTTCCAACCTCTATTACGACAAAGAAATAATGGAGGTGGAGAGATAAATAAAAATGGAAAGGAAACTCGTAGAGGAAAGCGCACGTGAGAAAGAAATTATGGTATAGTTCGATCTCGTTGGGTGCGCATACATCTCGAGACCTTCTTCACCTGAAAACACGGACTATTCTCATCGGAGGGTTGTTCGTATTTCACCCCCCGATCAAGACCTTGTGCCAATTCAGGCACGTGTAAAATTCAAATGCTCTTGGAAGTTCGATTCCTCCGACAAATCCGTATAGGTTGTTTGGAATTCTCTTGTAAACGAGAGTTTAAACCTCATCCCCAAATCAAACGGAAGTAAATCGATCTATTGGGTTGAATCGAATTTATTCGTTAATTGCTAATCAGAGGTCAAAGTTCCATTTACCTGAAAACTAAAAAAAACTATCAACGAGCAAGCTTCCAGGCTTTTTTTTCGTGCAGGACCAAAATTTTCACCTGATGAAAGATTTTTGTCAAATAAGCCTCGAAAATAAAGGATTCTGAATATCGGACTCGTACGCACATCTGTAGATTGAGCCTACAACGTGCTTGTCTCGATCAACATAATTTTTAGAGCGGGGGAGAGAGAGGGAGATCCGATAGGATAGAAACAGATGCGATGTCACGTTGAAGCACGCCAGACGGCCAGACATAGATGTTCAGGGTTTACTAAACGGCTACGCTGAAGAGCTAGGCAACAAGGAACAAAGCGAGATGTCAGAAACATATCAAACAAAAGCAACAATAAAGGGCAGAACATATAAAAGAATGGTTAATCAGCGAAGCTGCACAATTTGTTGATATCAATCCAAGGACTCCAATGCTCCACAAAACCTGCGTCTTTGCCTGTTTCCCCTTTCGCTTCATTCTCCTATCCCCTTTTTCTCTCCCTCTCTCTCTCTCTCTCTCATTCCGTATTTCTTTCTCTTTGTGCATAGGTAGCATCACGCTCGAATCAATTTGACAAGCATTTCGCTCTAATGTCAGAAGAAGAAGAATTAAACTTGTACATTTCTCCCTATACATTCAATATCTAATTATTCAACATAATTAACCACAAAAACGATTTTGAAAAGATGTCAGGCCACAGCCAAGCGCAGTCTCTTTAACTTATGAGCATCCCAGAATTCGACATCGATTTGTACATCGTCCAATTGTGCCGAAACACAATGATCAACAGAATCGAAATAATCAATTATAATTTCATTGAAACTTAATGTTTTCACCGTTGTTTGCGCTTGTTTGGTCGAAAAGTGCATCGAATTGAAAACTTCTCTTTGGACATTCGGGTCTTTATACACTCGTTGGAAAAATATATTTTAAAAGTTAATAAGTATTCGTACAGTCAAGAATCGACCTTAATGAAAGTTTTGCCTTAAAAAAAATGAATCACAAGTCGATAATTCGGGGAATTTGAATGTCAATGAGTTTCCGGACTAGCAATGGTCGTCGAGTTTTGAAAAAATTGAAACAGCTGCAATTGTTTGGTATCCCACTCCACTTTGTCCACAAGGAAAATGGCAACGCTTTTTTCTTCATAAATGTCAAGTGTAACCCATTGCCCATGAAATACCCCATAAACTCGACCATGCGACGACGGATAACTAAAAGAAACCACGTGCAACAATAGCACTTTTAAGGATTTTGAGTACCTACAAAATTTGTTAATGTTTATTGTTCACGATCTCGTGAATACTTTGTGTGAAAACATACTAATTTTGAATAATTTTATCATCATTACTTTGACCACCGTAAGGATTGACAAAAAAATGATGAGAAAATTCTGAAAAATTCGTATTTTTTTAGATAAAGGATTTAAGAGGTCGTGCGAAAATTTCACGACGATTAGGAAGCTCATTGTTAAAAAATTTACACTATGTTAAATTTTGTAAACAAATACGAAAAATATTTATCAACAAACTCCCTTTCGTTTTCGTTCCTTTCGAGTATATTGTAAAATTGCATTTAATTCATTAATGTTAATTGTTCAACAACGAGCTTCGTAATGGTCGTGAAATTTTTACACGATCTCTTATACGAACGCACACCGAATTTACAGAATTTTACGATCATTTATGATTCGGGACTCAAGATCCTTAAACTCCCATACATTTCCCTAAAAATTTGCAGTCCCCAGTTCGATCGCGTGGTCTCTTTTGAGAAAGTCTCTTTTTTCCATACATTCCCATGGCATTTCCTTAAATGAAGATACAATTAAACTATCGCGCTAACAATAAACAACGTGACTGATTTATGCGTGACCAACTAATTGTATAATGTGTAATATGCAAAATTAACATAATTCCACCGCGGTCATCCCTGTTCAACGTGAGTATACGCGAGGTCAAAAAATAGACTACGGAATAGCAGTTGCGAGATAATTCCACATGATTTCTACCTGTATCGCATACGCAAATAATGTCTTATGATGGTCAGCATTGCCATATCGATACATATAGATGTATATATCGATTAAACAAAAGGAGGGGAGCATATGAAAATAGAACGTGGTGGCTGTTCGTGGAAGTTCACGTGGTGAAATATAGGCGCAGGCGTAGAATCGCGAGAGTATATAAGGGTGAGCATGACCCCCTCAGATTCAGTAGACACTCGGCAACCCGAAGCGTTTCACTAGTTGCTCCGGCAGCCTGATAAAGACTCTCGAAGCTTGTAAAGTCCGAAAGCTTCCGAATCAGAAAATCGAAAGAAAAACAAAAATCCTAAAACACTCCGAGATTTGTGTCAATTAATAAATTGTGCATATCGATTGAGGATTCTGTACGAAAAACTCAATTGGAACGAGAAATATCTTTTTGATTTGGTACAAAGCGACAGAAGCGAATCATAGTGAAAGTTTCTTCGTGACAACTTTCGCTGAAACTTTTTGAAAGTTAATTTGCGGATAAACTCAGAAAAGTAATAGAAACTTTGGTTTATTCGAATATTCCTTGTGTCAAGTCCGTAAGTGGCTGTTTGACAAGTTTGTCATTTAAAAAACTGGTCATCAGACATGGAAGAATCAACGAGACTAACCGAGACGACGTTGCATCGCCGTAGACGTATAATCAGTCAAAGTCGACCGATTTACGTCGATGACGAATCGAGTACAGACAGCGGATGCAGCAGCCGCGGAAGCAGCGGAAGCAACGACAGACTCTCGAGACGCGGAAGCGCCGATCGTCTGTGCGAAACGTCCGGCGTAAATTCACACGGTGGTTGTTATCTTCATCGTCTACGAGGACATCAGCGCCGATCCTCGATCTCTCAGTCCCAAGAGAGATTATCGCCGGGCACAAGTTCGGCGAATCTCCACAGTAACCGATCGAAATCATCGCGGTCTTGGAGCCCGAGCGAAGACAGAGGAAATGACGGCAGCCATAATCATCACCATCATCATCATCATCATTACCATCACCATCATCGTCACCATAGCCGAGAATCACCGAGCCACTCGTCAAGTCCATCGGACGCTCAGAGCAGCGACAGCGATTCCCTCAAGAGACCATCAAAAACCGTCATCAAGAGAGCTCTGCAGTGTCTCAAGATTGCGATGCGCCAGGAAAACGGCAATAGTCCGAATCCATCCAGTGGCGGAAGTGTCGTCGTCGGTGGTGGTGGAAGTGGTGGTGGTGGTGGTGGTGGCAGTGCTGGCAATATAAACAATAACAATGGCACTACTAAAGAAAAAAGTCAAACGAAAAAAAGCCCACGAAGAATACTCCGCGATCCAGTCTCATACACATACGTCAAAGGATTGTCCGGACTACCGACCCAGAGAGTACCCAGAAATCCAGCCCAACAGGTCGTTGCACCGTGCTCGTGTTACGATACGATTGTTCGTTATCGATAAGCATTGTTACACCATTTTTCTTCTTCATTCTCGATTACACGCTATTCCAGCTCGATCGTTGCAATAGAAACTGATGGAAACATGCTGTTCGACGAAATCATCTATTCAATTTCTCAATCACGAACGATCCATTTATTTCAACGACTAACAGTCAATCGTGTCTGGGTTTCCATGACTTTTCAATGTCAATACTACGTTCAAAAACGGTCCCGACAACATCAACCGTCGTAGAAATATTACATTTTCAAAATTAAACGAAAAAATCCAAACAAACGTGCTCTATAACGACGCTCAATCTACGTATATAATAAAAACAATTTTCATTATATCCAAATATTTCGGAGCTCTGCACCCAAAACTATTGTTTCAACATTTGAATATCGCGACTTTTTCCAAAAGGTTATAAAAGGGACGTTTGAAATCGTACCCACTGCTGAGCAGTAGAAAAAGTAAAAATACATCGATGCAAAGATTGTTTAAAATCTTCAAACTAATTGCTTAGTCCAGAAAGCTGATTACACATTATCGTTTCGATCAATGACTTAACCCAATTATCGAAATCTGCACTTTACTTAATCCTTCAAGTGATTTTCAAATCACTGATCACGATTATATAAATTAAATGAAGGAGTTTGTAACTGCGCATCACTACGTTTGAGGGTTAAAATGATTTAACAGCAGACTCAATCGAGCCACGTTGCTGCTTAGTACTGCAGGGTATCGAGAAGAAAAAAGAGCTCATAAATTTCTTCGAACTAATAGCATATCAGTCTGATCGATGGACCCATGAAAAATTAATGCGAATTTTAAAAATATGCAAAATTTTAAAAATTAAAAAAAAAAACAAAGGTTTTTTTTGTACAGGCAATTAAGCTCGTGGCCCACAAAGTCTCGTCGACTAAGTCAATTCTGATATCCGGGCGGCTAAAATAATGATTACATAATTATTAAAAATTGAAAACAAAATCGTCGTCCGAATGGGGAACACACTATTATTAAATAAACGATCGATTACACATTTGAACAATTAGGAAAAAACACTCGAGGCATACACACGAGCATACACACACACGTGAAAAAATTTCAATCTTGAAATTGGAACGAAAATCGTGTCATAGTCCGAAAAATTATCATTACTGATGATTTCTCACTCGAAAGAAAGTAATTAAATGAAAAATACATTTCTCATTATCTCTACGGACTTAACACGTGCGTGTGTGTTTGCAACTGTGACAATATGTTCACTTGTGTTTATGTGCGAATGGAGAGAATACATTTCATCGACGTATTCTCATATACGAAATTGAAATGGACGCAAGTCCCTGTTTTGCGATCCACTCTAGTGCCTTTGTAGATATTTCCCCTGGTGTGCAAACGTCAGTTATCATAGGATAGAATCCTCACCGTATACATAGAAATACATATAATTATTCAGTCATTATTACTATAACGCAATTTTAAGGTATTACTCGTGCACGATGTATAACTGAATTATGTAATACGAATGAGAGAAACAGCGAGGAAACAAATCGATTGATTAACAAAATCGTCGACAACTTGCCAGTCCTTTCAATATCACTGCGTACGTCACCGCGACGGTGACGACTAATGGGAATTAAAAAAACATGACAAGAGTTAGAAAATAAGCTCTGGGTCTGAATGTTTTTTGTATCAATATCTATGTAGATAATATTCTACGTTCGAAATAAACGTTTTTCATGCCAAACCGTAAAAATTGCATTTTTTAATTGCAGCATCCACTTTTTTTTAATTACGACAATCTTTAATTACCGAAATATCTTCGATTTTTTTTTAGTTTCGTTTATTTTGTGACTTCTCTCGGAATAACTCACGCTCCACGATTTCGGACCTGAATTTTATATTCTTTTCCAAGTTTTATGGTTTCTTGCTCGAACGGAATGAGCGAATTTGAATTTGACTAACGAGGCGGGTCGAAATCTTGAAATCGAGAGAACCTCGTAATTTGAGGAACTCTTTATTTCCCTCGGGATTCAAATGGGTCACTACGAAAGTCACTAACCAATATGACGTCCAATCACTCTCCCGCTAATTGGATAAAGATCGTGTAATTCGAATATCGGTGGTCCAAGAGAAATTCAATTCCACTTGCACGCGTCAAATCACCTCGACATCGGAAAATCTGTTTCGGTGGATCCTCGTTTGCTTTACGAATGATTCTCTCGGTGATTTCAACCTCAAGAGAGTTATCGATTTCATAAATAGAATCTGTGACCTCTCGTTGATTCACGATCGGGAATGAATATCGCACGCGCAGAACTGAATTCGTTTTGAACTGACTTTCATTAGCTTCGCGTTCAATGACCAAGGAAACCGATATTTTTACGAATTCGAAGGAATCGCTGGACTAGAAACCGCGTTGTCGCACATACGACAATGGTTTTTCCCTTTACTTTCAGATTTTCTTCAAACTGGGACCTTTTTTTTGTTATAACAACGTTGAGATCGTGAAAAGATTCTCAATTTTCCGAAAACGAGAAAAAAATTATTGATTTTACATTTTATTCGAAAAACAAATTGCACAGTTCCGCAGAGAGACGTCATTCCTTTCGCGAACCCTAATCAGCGATGAAAAGATTAATTTTTCACGACGATCGTCCTATGTTGTGATTATTAGGTAATTCGAGCAAGACAATTCTTCGACGTCAAAATCGGTGATTAATTCTGAGAAGCTCGTCGATGAAGCAGATTATGTAACGCAACGAGTCGACGGCTTGACATCTTTCTAGGAGTCTCTCTTGCGCTTAAGTAGGCCGAAAGGCTTGGCAAATTAATACAACCGTGGAACTAACTGCATGAATTCGATAAAACGAGGAAAGCAGAAGAAGGGAGCAAAGAACAAGAGAAATTAGTTAAAAGATTAAATTATTTTGACAAGTTTTTTTTTTGACAAGTCAACGTCTTAATCAGAAAAAGCTGCCAGAAACTCTTTTCCTTAAGGATCGACGTATCGAGAATCCTCCGTCGCTTGTTTGTTTGACGTCGCTTGCTCCTTGGAAAATCTGCCAAAAAAAGCTCAACCACGAACAACTTTTGATCCTGTAACGATTTACTCGAGTCGTACAACTCGCAGGATATTAAAATTGCTTCGATCTCCAGATACAGTATCCGCGAGCTTGAAAATGTGATAATAAATAGTGAATTTAATCGGGAGGTCGACTTTTGAACAACCTTAAAGGACAGAGTATACTATTCTCCAGAATTATATTTGCTTTCAGACAAGGTAGAGCCCGATCCCGAACGGCTCGGTGTGTGAGCCGGCAGCAGCATAGTTAACTACGTGATCCTTGACCCTAATGCGCATGCTATCCTTTGATCCTGTTGTCGCCTCATTCAACACTAGCGCGTAGCAAAAAACACAGCCTCCCACAAAGAGACTAGCCAATCTAACTGCTCATTACTCTCGTTCTCCGCTCGAAATGTCATCCGAAGCTAAATCCTAAAGTTTAATCGTGACATACGAAAAAAATATAATCTGTCAGATCAATAGATGTTCGCAGATGGTCAACAATTGTCTGCCCTAAATTGATGCCCATTCCTGCTCACGGAAATTCGGCAGATTGACGTCAACCCGAACAGAATAATTTTTATTATAAATATTGATTTACAACGCGAAACAAAACATCTTCCCTGCGCAATTCTCCGTGATGTTGAACAGTGCGGGGAGCAAGAACCTCTCGAATTACGGAGAACGAAGTTTTTCATCCGATTAAACATGAATTCATTTGTTTTTTCAACATTTTTCGTACAGTCACGTAGATTTATCATTTTTATTATTCAGCCAAATGTTACATTTTGTTTTCGAGTAAAGTCATTTTCTCCTGCTGCTCATCGCGTTTTCCATGATTACGAAAATCATCGTACACGTATTATATGCATCCTCTTGGCAAATAGATATCATGCGTTTCGCAGCATGACTGTCGCGCGCGTTACGTAACGGCGTATCAATTTTTTTTCAATGTTACGCAATTGCCATCTCGTTGATACATGACGAACAATGGACTGAAAATTATCGTAAACTATCCAACAAAGCGATGGTTTTAAGCTTTATCGATCGAAGGCGTTATAATTTTTCAATTTCTCATAATAATGTGCATTCAATCGTTACGTAATTTCATTAAGCAATTAGATTAGTTTTATATTTCCAAATATTTTTCTTATCGCGAGCAAAACGTGTTCAAACTGTAATTTCGAAATGATTTTCAATTTCGTGATGCTTCTGAAAGAAAAGTTCGGCATTGTAGTAACACGTGTTTTGAATGTGTGGAATAAAAATTTGTTAGTGAGGTTTCTTGGCGATTCTGATGATTCGGTTGAAAGTATTGCACTTTGGCCAATATTCCGCAATCTGTGTCGCAGGTACGAGAGCATAAAGGAGCTTGGAGAATGGTTTAGCGAAAAGCCGAGAGATATGAAAAGGAGGGAGGTAAAGAGAGAGAGAGAGAAGCCTCGTACGTGACTGGTCACTTGTGTTGAAACTCGTGGCCATGACGCTCAGGTAGGCTAAAGGGTGAAGGGTGTGTGGTAGGGCACGAGGGGGGGCTGGGATGCACGACCCATATTCAGGAGATTGCACCCCATGACGTCACTCGCCGCAGTATCGGAATCGAGTCCATTCACGACCCTCCGCGTGACCCAGTTGTCGCGGCGATGGCTGGAACACGCGCGATTTTGAAACAACCATGGCACAACCTCCCTTGCCTCAGCCCCTTCCCATTCGCGCCATGGAACATGATATAGTTCATTCAAGTAACCATCACCTTTCCCCCTCCATCGCTGCAGACCCCACCGATTAATTTTTCGACCTTTCCACGATAGTCGTCATACCGCTCGATTACATATAAATATACAGATTTTGTTGATCTTCCGTATTGCTGCTTCCATGCTCTCGAATAGATATTGTGAGGAAAAAAAATAAAAACACAACCTTTACCGGGGCCAAGGCTTCTTTTACGTACCCTCGTCACGTCTCACCTTGATTGAATAAAAATAACGTTTAGCTGCTGTAACTTATCCCGTGAACTATAAAACAATCACTATATACAAGTTTCCAAGATGCTGGACGTTATTTGGAATATCTAATGATCGTAAAATGTACATCTCGTTGCATTTTTCGTCCCACGAACACAAGAGTAACTTTTTACTCCATTCTAGATAAAAAATGTAATTATTTCATTTTTTCTGGCCTGCTGTGTATCGTCGAAACTGTTTTGCGAAAGAGCAGAGTACGATATTGAAACTGCGTAGGGGCGCGTGTCTGGGCCGTATGCTCCACTGAATGAACGTACTTCCGGTGTGCGAAACAGGAGTGTGAGGAAATGCCTGGAAAGGGGTGACCGAGATAAGAAATCATGAGGTGAACCTCCACGCTGGTTATGTCCTTCACCGCTTCGTCAAGGCCTCTTTGCAACGCGTTCATCCCTTGGAGCTTTTGCGTTACCCCGTCCATCCCCCACCGGAAGCGGGTGATGACAATAGAATATGTACGTCGTATCCGCGTCGGAAATATATTTCGTTTTCATTAAAATGCAATTTCCTCCATTTACAAAAGCTTTGCGTAAAGTGACATCAATGGAGCTTTTACGATCGCGCGTCATTATCATAAAATAAATGATAAATCATTCGATTTTTAATTCCTCTATGATCTGTCATCAAAACGCGCAACATTGAGACGTTTGTTGGACGGAAATTGAATGTTGACAAAAAAAAACATTGCGGTTCATATCAATATCGGTTTCTAATGGTCCAAAATGAAATATCCGCTCGACACTCACCAAAAGCAAGTCGAGAACGTCACTTTGAAACATCGTTCTCTTTCTTTCTCATTCTCTCCTCCACCCTTTCTCACTCTTTTCATGTAACGATGTTTTACATGCCTTTCATCCCTCGATTTGGCCCAGTTCTCCTCGATATACGTTTCTCTCACTCCCTCTGACGATGTGACGTCACTTCTGTCATTGAGGTGCTGGCCGCCGCTGCCGACAACTTGTCCCAGTTCCGGTCGCGCAGCCGGGCCAACCCTCACCCATGAACATCAGCCTTTGTACAAGCCATCAACATTCCTCGATTTACCTCCCCCCCATTTCCTCTTTTCCCATGGAATCTTCGCATTTTCCCCATCACCCCACATCGCAAATCGCTGGAAACAAAAAAATGCCCTGAGTCATTCGATTTTTCCTCTCGATTCATCTCGTCACTCACTTTTTCGAAAGTTCTCACGCATCCCAAAGACGCTTTCCAGCGCGGTAATTATGAATAATTAAAAAAACAATAACGACATCAAAAAAGTGATTCGAGGTTCAAATTTTCGATTCCGTGCAGCATTCGAAATGCGCGAAATGAATGAAAGTCTTCCCGAACGAATTGGAAAATGATGAATTTCTCTTTCGATTGATTACGTTCGTTATGGACATGGAAATGATTTAAACGTCCTTGATCGAAAATATAGGTCAAAGGTATTCGACAAAAGCGTCATTCGTTGACAAAAATATTTCAAGCTACTCTTATGATCGGGAAACTAAGAACGAGAAGGAACGATCGAGATAAAAATATGGGAAGAAGAAAAAAAAACTTGGACGCATCACTGAATCGCAATAATCGCAGCTCGCAGATTGCCTGAAATGAAAATAAAAAAAACAGGCGGTGTATCTCGAGCAGAAACCCTCGCAGTTTTTTGTATTAGACAGTAAACATTCCTTCACATAGATTTTATGTAAATACATCTATGTGTGTGTGTTGAGAGGTGAAAAGTGAAGATTCTCAATGCTTTCATCATTCGTACTTGAATTCTGTATTGCTGCACGTAATTTTCTACAAAACGCTTCTTGACCCGTTATCCAGATTGCGCTTGATGCTTCTGATAAGCAGAGTGGATGCCCCGCGAAAGCACACACAGTTGAATCGTGATGTAGGGCAAAAATACGAGAGGAAGCGTGTTCCAAAAAAGATATCGTAAGATCGAATGGGAACATCGCCCTCTCAGCCGCGACCTACCGCAACTACTGAACAAAGTAGTGCAGCCCAGAAATGATCAGACGCCAGGCTTACCTTTTACTTTTTTCTCCTCGATTTTCAGTCATTTTTTTTCTTGGCGAGAATCGAGCACTGCGGCTTTCGATTGAGGTCAAAGCAGCAAGCATTTTCGTCGTTATGCATGGAGCATCGACATCTTATTTGATTTTTGAGATTCAAATTCGATTTTTCACTGAATCAAGATTTTTTTTTACCCTGACAATCGTTGCGTGATTTTTTTTTTGACAACTATGTTGGAAAATGTTTCGAAGGACTCGACATTCTTGAACAGCCCAAGGAAAAGAAAATTTTGTTGAAAAAGATGGATATTTTGTTGGATACGTTCAACTGAACGTTTTTTTCGAAAAATCACGATTTTGTCATTTCAGCAAACAACATTCTGTAAAATCTTTTCGGAAAGTAAATTTTTGTCATTCCAATCGTGAATTTTGCTGACAGCTTCGTTACAAATGAAAAATATCGTCGAAATAACGAAAATTTTGGAATTATGCCAAAATATTTAGTTCGCTGTATTCAACGAAATATCGGCGTTTTTTGACAAATTTGAATTTTCAGTGGCGAAAAAGAATTTTTGAAAAGTCGTTTATAAGAAAAAATACGAATTATTTATGATCCTGGTTTATTGGATTGAAGTGATTAAAATGACTTTTGCAACTAATTGCGTTTTCTTAATGATAAAATGATTGGATGACGTTGGAGTTGGAGTAGTGGGTTAAAAAAAAATTGTCGAGTTTCCATTTTAGGGCCAAGAGGTCTTTTTTTAAACGACGCTGGTAACGGGTCGATAAGAACGGGGACAATCAAAGTTTAGCTGCATTGGTTGCCCCATTCACACCGCGGCACGACGTCGCTACGGAGGAGAGTAGGGTCGTTGCACTCGATGACGTGCTTGCTCTCGTGTCCCTAATCCGTGACGTCACGTTGCCAAGGGAAACCGAAAGAAGAAAGAGGGAGATAAAGCGAGCGAGAGAGCGAGAGGGAGATGAGTTGACTCGACGCATCCCTCGATGGCTTTTTGCGCGCCGCTCAGACCTCAACCACCACCCCTTTATCGCCCCTTTTTCCTATAGCGTATCTGCAGCTTCGCGGTCCAGGGTAACTGGAACTCTGACCCAAAACTGGGTCAGAAGAACCCTCACCAACTGAATATACCTTCCGATTGCGTCGCGATTCCATCGACCTGGTGCACCTGCATCAACCCCACCCGAATCACAACCTTCGAGAGCCTTACAAAACGAAATATCATTGCGCGTTAACCCTGCTACTCCGCAACTCGATAAATCACTCGCGCAATTAATCAATCATAAAATTATCCTTCTTGCTCCTTCATAAAATTCATTCCCATTGCAAAAATATCACACAGAGAGAATATTACATCAAAATTTACTATGCTATTATGGTTCCCCGGCACCAAGTCGTCTCTCTGAGAAATTTTAGCAAAAAGTAATTTTTCATTCACTTTCCATCGAAATCGCGGAAATTATGACATTTTTCGCCCTTTTTTGGATGAAAATTTACTTTTTTTTTGCTAAAATTTCTCGGTAATATTCTCTCCGAGCACAATCGAACTGACGGAAAACTTTGCTTAACATTCCAAGGAAATCAATGGCAATTTGGAGCTGTTTGTGTGTTGCTAAAAGAATAATGGGCGTGTTGATGGTATTTCGGACTTTCACTACCCAGAAAGGTGTCGAATATATAGACAGAAGCGAGATGGCAAAAAATAGAAGGTATAAATGATCAAAAGACAACTTTCGGAGAAAACATCCCTAAGAGATCTCTTTGCAACGTCGAGGCCATTAGACACGCGTAAATACGTGTATTTTTATATATGAGAGCGTGCAAGTGCAGATCACCTTCGAATACATCGAGATCGTTCCCGCTCCCACTCATATTCCTCCCTGCGATTGTCTGTGCTTCCCTAAATTCTGCTACCAAAGTAGTGTGACGTCTGTGTGGCTAAATATAGGCGCGCAGCATATAGATTTTCTTTTTGCGGTTCAATGGACCTGCTTTCGTTTCGCAGATGATCGAGTCTCATTTTCTTCAAGACTTGCATTATTCATAGGGAAGAATCAGAATTAGCCGTTCCGGGGTCTGTTCGCACGCGACAATTTTCGATGTTTTGGAGGAGAAAAAAAACTAAAATAGACTCGGTCAATTTTAGTTCGCGTATCGATCGAACGGTGCGGGAAATTTTCATCTTATTCGGAACTTGAACTTTGCCCGAATTTAATAAATCTTCAAGTTGTTTACCGGGAATAAAACCGACTGAGAATTTCAATGAAAAACTTTTTTTTCTTGATTTTTTATCGGTTTTATGTCCGGCCATGAGTTCGAATCACATTCGAGCATCGAATTACTGTATTTTCTCATAAGGAATTGATACTCGTGCTAGCCAAGCCCACGATGAGACAATTTTGCAGTGCAGATTGGAAGTCGATCTCTCTACGAATCGTTAACGACAAGAAAATCAATTGAAATCGTATATCTTAGTAAAAAAACGCATCGTATTGATATCTGCAACGAGGAAAAGTTCGAAGATATGATCATCAACCCTCGAGCTCTGGAGAAATACAATATTTTTCATTTGTAATTAACTTCACAAAATCCTTTGGTGTAGCTAGCACAAAAGTCGTTTGCCAAGAAGATGGTTCGTAGAATGTTTGGGGATCAGAGAGATTAACACGAGCTTCACAATCACAATCTGCTGTTAAAGTGCGAGAAGCTAATAAATCTCAAATAACTTATTACTATTACTCGTCGCCTTGTGACCCAGAGTGTGTCACGCGTAGATCAGTAAACGTGCAGTGTGCAATCTTGAAAGTTATTCGCGAAGCGAAGCCCTTAAATCAATCGCTTTCTCTCGTGTACAATCGACCTTGATACCGTCAATGAAATTTCACAGATTTGTCATAATTTTCCTTGTTTCGCTTTCATCTCTACACGCGGAACAACAAATGGAAAAAATCTTGAGCGTAATTCCTTTTTTTTCTACGAAAGTCTACATGCGATGCAGACCTACAACTTTTTTGAATGACAGCACGTGGCGCCAGACTCTGTAAAAGTTGAAGGATTTGTACGATTTTTTTTATCTTACAAAATTCCGTGTCAATCTCGTTGACATCTTGCAACGATAAGTTTGACGAGAAATTATTGAAATGACGTGCCATTATTTCGTGATTCGAACAAAACGTTGCAGGAACGAAGAATGAATGGAATTTTTGAAATTGTAATCGTCCGGTCATGTCGGAAACGAATAATTTTCGGTTTTTCCGTCAAATTTTTCCGATACTTTAAAAAGTAAACGTAAACGCACACATTTCTATGATTGTACGAGCGTT
The DNA here is from genome assembly GCA_037043255.1 of Diadegma fenestrale. Taxonomy (NCBI): domain Eukaryota; kingdom Metazoa; phylum Arthropoda; class Insecta; order Hymenoptera; family Ichneumonidae; genus Diadegma; species Diadegma fenestrale. Next base: position 9,940,166 of record CM073312.1, read on the forward strand.
CTCGTTGATTGTAATTCGAAATTGGATGCCAAATCGCTGTTGATTCGTATTGGAAATTTCTTCGGAACTAGAGATTCGAGCGTTTTATTTTTAGCTGTAAATTTATAAACGAAGGTTGGGGGTTGATGTGAAATAAGAATAATATGATTATAATAATAACAAGCAGCGAGCAGGCGCGTGGAAAAGATTTATTTGGAGATTTATTGTTCGTTATCGAAGACGCGGGTGCCTAAAAAAAAATTCTGAGAAGAGGAAAGATGTAGGCACGAGGAACTTTGCGAAATGCCACGTGCCAACGACGCGGCTTTCTCTCTTTCTCCCTCTGGCTTGTTCTCTCCCTCGCCGCCGAGCAGCTTTGTTCGGCCCCAACTTGCGGAATCGGTGAGACTCCCAAATATAATAACGAAAGAATAATACATACAAAATGTATCGAGTTCTCTAAGCCATAAGGGTATAGAAAAAGAGCCTCGACCTTTCTGTCTCGTCAATAGACGTTTCATGCGCTTGTCTCACTTGCGTCCGTCGACGTATTACGAAGACACTAAATATCCCATAAAAGAGCACAGGTCCCGTGCCGTTGTTATACATTTCACGTGTAAAAATCGCCCTTACCGGAAACAAATGGGGAAAAAACTGCTCGAAATAGAGTTGACGTCATACAAGAACGATGACGTTGATTAAGATGAATCTAAAAAGTAAATATATAGTCAATAATTTCCATCAAATAATTAAAGCGTTTCCGGGGACACGAGAAGGTGTGAATTTTTTTACTCGCCATCGAGTTTTTTGGTCGCTGCAGTTCCCTTGCTCCCATGGAGCTGCAGCCAATTTCGGCTGCAGTCCCAGGAGGAGCATCGAATATTCCCACTGATAAAATAAATTTTGTCAAGGTTCCTAAAATATGGAGAACGTCGTGTATTGCCACGTGAATTGCACGTGTCCGAACTACCCCAAGTTATTATTGAGATGTTCCAATTTATATTGCACGCGAACGTGAAATTATTTGACAAAAGGATTTTCTAAGAATAAATTGAATGAACGATCGCCCGATCCGTTTAATAGAATCACCTGCAATTCAATCTTATTTTAACATCAACAAGTTAATAATATATCAATGTCTTTCCGAATTCATCATTATAAATACGAGGATCGGTCACGCTATGCGGAAAATAGACTGTGTGACATTTCCACGAATTCTTGTGTCCCGAGCTGTCAGATTTGATGCAAGTTGTTCTTATTATAACATCAGCGAATTAATTATAACGACACGTTTAGAGAACCCAAATTACCACGCCTAATTATAATGTCACACAGCAAACGATCTAGGATCGAAAAAACAGTTGATCATTCTTTCCAATTCATGTTTTATTTCACAAATAGTTGAAAAACAACTTTTTATTGACAATTTTTCTTCAATTTTTCGTTTGCAAAGGTTTCGATCGCATAAATCGATCAATAAATATGAATAAATCGAATATTAATTATTGCAACACATTAAAAGCGTCGTATTCGATGAAAAATAGATTTTTTTGGTATTTTTACTAATTTCTAATCAGACTTTTTGAAAAGATAAGTTACAAGTTGTTTTTATTATAACATCAGCGAATTAATTATAACGACACGTTTCGAGAACCCAAATTACCACGCCTAATTATAATGTCACACAGCAAACAATCTAGGATCGAAAAAAAAGTTGATCATTCTTTCCAAATCATATTTTATTTCACAAATAGTTGAAAAACAACTTTTCATTCACAATTTTTCTTCAATTTTTCATTTGCGAAGGTTTCGATCGCACAAATCGATCGATAAATATGAATAAATCGAATATTAATTATTGCAACACATTAAAAGCATCGTATTCGATGAAAAATAGAATTTTTTTTGTATTTTTACTAATTTCTAATCAGACTTTTTGAAAAGATAACACTGCTGAAAACTTGAACCTTTCAGACCGGTATAAGTCGGGTTGTAATTGTAAATGAGATGTTCGTCTTCCTCGGCGACGCTCGGGAAACGATGAGTATTTTTACGAGCTGAAAAACAGGATTTTTGTTGAAGGAGAAAAGGTTTTCATTGTAATTTTACATAATTTAGTAATTTTTTATATTTTTGCTTGGTTTTTCGAACCTTCTTTGATGAAGAAATCGGCGAAATATTGAGCCGCCTTGGTTGCTTCGTAACTGTGCGGTATGCGCTTGCCAGTCACCCACTCATAAATGTTTTTTTCCGGATGAAATTGCACACCATAGAACGGTAAATTAACGTGCTCGAGGGTTGAAATAAATTGAAAACCGTTCCAATCTCTGTTCAATGAAATGACCCGGAATTCTTGTGTCAGAGACACGCGATTCAAGTCCTGCAAACGATTTTCGTTATTCAACAGTCTGTGAAAACTTGTAACGTGACTCTCGGGGGTTATTCGCTGCGCGAGCAAATGGGAGAGCCAGATTCTCATCATTATTTTATGCCGGTTCAATCGAACGCGTAGTAAAGTTTTAATTGACGGCACGTCAACGAGTTTTTTGTGCAATTACCCCGAGTCCAGTGCAGTTCTTTTTACAAACTTGGAAATTTCCGTTTCGATCGCAAAATCAAGTAAAAAACGACGTTCATTGGAAACAAAATTTATCTGAATATTTTATTCATAAAATTGTATCAAGTCTCGACAAAATCGATGACGGATTTGCAACGGATTTTTTTTTTCTGGGAAACAGTATTTTCAATAATTTCAATGACGCGACAAATCGGACAAAATAAAATCCATTAATTTACTCGCGCAAATACCAGATTAAAAGATGATTACGCTGCGAATATTGAATCTGAATGTCCGGACAAACAGCTCATCAGAAATCTTTTGTTTCCATCGACAGCGATGCTGAAAACATTTCTCACCTCATTAGTCACGCAAAATCCGTGAAAATTAGCAGTCACGTTTTCTTCACGCAAAATATCGATCACGTCTTGTGGAGCTTCACCAAACATTCGACTACTTTTGAAATCTGCTGACAATCGTTGCATCATGAAAAAATATTCAGCGTTCAATCGCAATGTTTATATCATTTTTTCTTTCCAACTGCATGGGAAGAAATTTAATGAGACTAAAAACTGAACTTGCCATCGGTAAATTCTAGTGGCAAAGCTTGATTGATGCTCGAACATTTGCTGCGATGTTCTGTTTCGTTGGCAGCCAAATAAGTCAATAATTCGAAACCCAAACACGTTCCCCAAATAGGAAAATGATGACCGTTTTCGTTCAATCTTTTGGCAATTCTATAAACGCAAAAATTCTCAATCATCAAGATTTAACTAATTAATGAATAATTTATTGGAACATTTTATTCCATTAATAATCATGACTCTGAAGTTTGCAACGTTGAGATTGAACGAAAAACATTTTTTCTATTGATTATACATTGAATTTTGAAAATCGTGGCAATTTTTTGAGTCGATTGAGTTTTTTGGTCGCAAGAGACAATCGTTTTATTGGCCGGACCAAATATTGAATAATAATTATTGGCTCTGCTGAAGAAATAAAGGAATTTCGTTGCATTCCAACGATGGGAACTTCAGATCGTTAATAATCGTCATTTCACCTGTAAATTATTTTTCCTGCCTCAGCATATCCATTCGACTGATTGAACCACGTCGAACCCCCCGGAAATAGGACACTGACGTGTACAATAAAAATAAAAAAGGATTCATCGTGTTAATTGACTTTTGATAATCGAACTATTTCGCTAATGAATGAAATCCCTTACCCATTGATTTTCATCATCAAATTCTCGTAATACTCATCACTTTTTCCAATCCTACGAAAAAACATTAATCAGCAAATGGATTCGTGATTATCATCGATGATTTTTCGAAAACTCATTGCCAACGATAATTATTAAGTTTCGAGGCAATTGCGTTCGAGTAATCAGCGATCTTGGGTTCAAATTCCAGTTATGGTTTACCATATTGGAACTGCACGTGCTCCAGCACCTTCTACAAACTTGACGTAAGAAGCTGCGATGTAACTATCGTAATGATTCGGATACACCTCGTTCAATTTGAAACTTATCTCTTGCGATAATATTCCTTATTTATCGCCGAAATCGAGCGCCACGTTGATAACAAAATAAAACACAAAGATTGTCATCTTAGACGAGACAGTTTTTCATTATCAAGATCAGTCGTAAAATCAAGGACGAGATTGAATTTTTTTCAGCGTGAACATCGCGTCAAAAGTCTCGCGATCACTGATTTTCCAACGACGATAATCAACTCGAGTGTTTGACGGAATGTGGAACGAGAAATTCTGATAAAACGAATGATGCTGAAGTTTGCAACGTTGGAATGCAACGAAAAATAATTGAATTTACTGATAATTCGTTCAATTTTCAATGTCATCCAATATTTTCAAGCCAATATGCTTTTCGGGTGGCAAAAATCGATCATTTTATCATCGTAATTACATTCTGCGCTTGAATAATTATTTTTGCTAAAGATAAAGAAGAACTTTGTTGCATTCCAACGATGCAAACTTCAGAGTCATTAAATCGAACCGAAATTGACACCGCTAAGTCTTGAAGAGTCACAATCGGTGAAAAATTTAAAAAAAAAACACTCAATTTCGTTTTTTTTTCACTCTAAAATCATGATCGTGTATTCGATAAATAATGACGCGTTTTTTTTAATATTTTGAGGAGCGTTCCAGCATTTTTGAGATTTTTTCGATTTTTTCAACTCTGTCATCAAATTTTGAAAATTTGCGAAATTCATGTTCTATATATTTAATAAAATGGATCGTTATTTATAAAGCGTCAAATCGTTTTTTTATTTGGACCGTGTCAAGCACGTGTAACTCAATTTCCACACTCCGTTAACACGAAGCGATGACGTTCGTTATTTAGCGATGAAAATCAGTCGATATATCAGTTCAGCGTAATTAAATTATCATTTGTTTTATTTACCTATAATTGGACGATGGTTGACGTCTTGATTCGACTGGACTACGAACAAACAGTCGGTTTGAATCGCCACCAGACATAACAGAAAAACAAAGGCTTTCATGTTCGAGAGCATCGACTGATTGTCAAGTATTTGATGACAAGAATTCTGTTCTGTTATTCGAACGGTTGGGTTAACTGAAAGATATTCTGGTGTGTGCTGTTTTCTCTTATTGCCAATAATGTCGGAACTGCGAAACCTCAGATATCGATGCAACTATTTATTTTATTCTCTGCCACTTGAAGTCTTATCAATTACACACGCGCTCTCGATCTTCACCACTTTTGAGGAATTGGGAAACTTGTCCATTATCCCCACTTTTTCATTCATGATAAAAAAAGTATCAGAAATCAGAACTCCATTCGCATTGGCTACGCTCAATGCAAATCGACACAGACGCTACGATCGACTTCCGTAACAAAGGCGCGTAACCTTGGAAACGAGACTTTGTTTATATCCATGTTTGTGTGGCCGATCGCCGATGGCGTTACGTGGGTTTATAATTTTCCAGACAAGCTCATGGAACTATATTTATCAACAGGTGATAACAATGCGACCAATTCGAGCAAAGAAATCTGCTTTTTCGTTATTCTTAAAGTCAATAACGAATTGAGTGTTTTTTTGTTGCAATTTTGAGATGCACCGAGAGAATTTTGGCTTTTTCGTCGAGAACTGTGCTCCCGAGACGGTTTTTTCAAAACTGCGGTGGAAATCCTGTGGTCTCGATTTTCAGAGATCGATAACAAATTGCATCTGATCGTGAACATTTCGCGAAAATCAATTCGCTTTGATACTCTAATGATTTTCGGTCTCCAATTGAAAAGTTTCCACTTGAACGGATTTTACGGACGAGACGTCCCCGAAATAAGGAAACAATACTTTGCTACGGCGATTGCAATGATCTCTTAATTGATTGACACGTAATTACGTGAACACTACATTAGTTTTTTACGAAAAAAATCGTAAACTATTTCCAATAAAAACGAGAGCGAATAGAGTCGGGTTGATTGGTGAAGACGAACCTAACCTCACTTTTGTACGATTCCCGAGTCGTTGAAGATCTCAATATCCAGTTTGTTGTTTGTTTCAATTCTCATTCACCACAATATGAGGACGAGGAACATTTTTAATAGAGAAATATTCATAACGAACGCAAATCCGGATAGTTAGGTGGCATTTTTCATTCAATCTCTTTGATCTCGATGAACCAGCCGCACGTTCCTCATGATTCGGGGTTTCGAAAACGACTGATCGCGTTCGGAAGATCGATGCGAAATCCTTGTACATTTCGCACTCCTCGGCAATGTGAATGCGCGAAGGGGATACAGAATGTTTTGAATTTCCAATTTTCTCCGGAAAACTGTTTTGATTTCCGGTTTCGTCGGCGCAAGCGCGTTAGCGCGTGCTTCGCAGCGGCTCCAAAAACCCGGCGTGCCGGCCTCGGCGTGGCGCGTCATCTCGCATAACGAAAAACTACGCGCCAACGTATTCGTGTCGTCAGTGCTCCTCCGTGACGCGATTTAATTTTATTAACATTATAAAATATAATCGCTGAGAGGTTGCTCAGTGTAAATTATTTTTTTACATCCACCTTTTTCTCCAACCAATCGAAAATGGTAAGTCTCATCACGAAATATTTATGAATTTAACGAAATACTTGAAAAACGTGTTTCAATTTGAGGTTAACTTGCACGTGGTTTAGCGTTCCGAATAAAAATATTTCCCAAAGTTCCTCCAACCAAGTGTCCCGTAATCTTTTCGTTTTCTCATCCATTTAATCAAAAAGCCAAGTCGAAAAGTTCGTAATTTCGTCCTCACCCTTTTCTTCGATTCGGTAAAACTGCGTCGAATGAAATTTCCTTTTCCCAATCAAAGTTTCGAGAGTTTTATGCGTGAAAAACGAAACAAGCCAAAGATCAAATCACCTGCACGCCTCATTATTATTTTATAAACCCACAAATTCGATCAATTTCAACCCCGGGTCAATACGACCCGAGGCGTTTTTCAAATCGTTGCATTCCAGTGTAGAGACGTTTTTTCTAATAAATTATTAATATTTCGTGGCCCTAAATCCGTCTTTTGACTAAAATGAAAATTAAAGGGAATCGGTGACAAATTGAGCGGGGTCAAAATGACCCAGTGCGTACTCGGAGGGTTTCTAACGTATGAAATTCCCGATGTTAAGAAGCTGCTCTATCGACCTTTTTGGAACACTTGAAAAATTGTTGTATTTTTTATGTTTCGACAGACGGAAGAAGTGAACCCGAAAGCCTATCCATTGGCGGACGCGACGCTGACGGTAAAGATTCTGAACCTGGTACAGCAAGCGATGAATTATAAGCAGCTGAGAAAAGGCGCCAACGAAGCAACGAAAACGTTGAATCGTGGTCTCTCAGAATTCATCGTGATGGCAGCAGATGCGCAGCCGCTCGAGATACTTTTGCATCTGCCCTTGCTCTGCGAAGACAAAAACGTGCCGTACGTTTTTGTCAGATGCAAGCAGGCCTTGGGACGAGCTTGCGGAGTTTCCAGACCCGTTGTCGCCTGCTCGGTAACTATCAACGAGGGATCCCAACTCAAACCACAGATCGAAGCCATACAACAAGAAATCGAACGTCTTTTGGTTTGATGAAAAACCAAAGAATCATTCCCACTTAACCGAACCAAGTTTTTTGTACAAAGAAACACTACGAGTGGATCGCCGACCACAGGACACAAAAAAGTTGAAAAAAACCAATAAAAATTGTAAACTGACGCGATGTTTTGTCTCTAAGGACCATTTCCCATGAATCCCAACGACATAAGTTCCCCATTCCTGAGAATTTTTGAAAACAACGAGTTTCAACGCTAAAACCAACCGAAATCGAAAGATTCCATTCTTTTTCTCTATCGCCTCACAATCATTTCATTTCAACTGCTAAACGAGAAGGAAACAAAAAGGAAAAAGAAAAAATTCTAAAAGTACAATCGATATAATTGGTTTCGAGTTTTTTACACATAACTGAAAACACGGACGAAAAAATGAAAAATAAATTCGAAGCTATGAAGTGTTAGTGTAATGAGAAAATTGTTCATTATTCTTACGAACGTATATTCGCTGCTTTGGTTCGTGTAAGCGATGCGATACGTACGAGAAAAGGAATGCATGAGAAAACGACATCACTCAGTCGAGGCAAGGAACAACTACGGACGACCAATTACCGTGCCATCGGAGCTCTCGAAATTTCGTTAATTCATTCTCAAAGTTCTCCCTTATTTTCAGCTGTTTTTCGTTCGTAGGAAAATCCTCGAACCAATCTTCCAGTCTTTTTGCCAGGTCGACGTCGTTCTCGAACGTGTAACTGTTTACATTGTTTTTCACGAGTTCGTTCAAACTGAAAAACAAACAAATGACAAAAATAATTCCATTATATTGTTGGGCAAAAAAATACGACGAGAAAAACCGAAAACGCTAATTTTTCTGATAAAAAATGCGATTCGTTTCGTTCGTCGCGTTTTGGGGATGAAAAAACGTGGGAAAACCGTACCACGCGTAATTGACTGCACACACGGGTAATCCACAGCCAAACATGTCGACGACCTTCATCGGTAAATCCAAGCCACTGGACGACGTGTGCAAGCAAACGCCCAGATCCGCACTCGCTAGAGAAAGAATGAATCGAACGTGAGTTCCTTGTCCCCAGAAAAAAAAACGCAACAATTTTCATTTCCAAAATTTACCCAACAACTTTGGATAGTCTTCGTTTTCGAGCCACGGCGTGACAATCTTCACATGCCGCCACTTTTTTCTCTGAATTATTGCGTTCCAAAATTCTTTTAGCGGCCCTTTTCCCGTTACAGCGCAAACGAGATCCGGCAAATTGCGTTCTCCGCTCTCGCAGGAAAGCTCGTAATCTGCAAAAATCGTACAGATCACGTTTAGCAATTGCGCAAGATTTTTTTACGCCTTTTCGCGTCGATAATCGATTCTGAATCAAACTAAAATCACAAAGTGAACGTAATCCTTGAATTCGGTAAAATTTATTGCCGATTTTCGTAAGCGATCGAAATTTTGCTCGTTACTGTTCAAAGCATTGAAGAGAATGGAAAAATCTTCGTCGTCGGTCCAGCTCGTGCTAGAAACGATGAATCCCGGCCTTTTCGATTTCAATCGAATCACATAATTCTCCAGTTGCTCCGTAAATATCGAGGAATCGTCAGCGTCCCTGAATACGTCGTAAAGTTTCGAAAGGCGTGTAAACAGCGCGTGTTTTTCCGATAATTCGATCGGCCTGAATTCCGGTGGTGGACGATCGTACAAAACTTTGGCCCTGCAAAAATAAACATCACACCTGATAATCACTAATTACATGATCCGGTACAAGAATTTCCAGCTTTTTTGGTCCTTTTTTCATTAACGGTGAAAAAAATCCTCAACTCTATTTTCCATTTCGTTCGCAGATCGTTTCTCATTGCTTCCGTCACACAGAAATGCTTCTCCGCCCTGGATCCGAAAAACGATTCTACGAACATTGTCATTCGCACGAGAATGTGCTCTTTTCCGACATTCAGTCCCATTATCGTGTACGCGTAATTGTGCCAATCTATGATCAGGCACGTTCTTGTGCAGCGAGCGTACAGCCAACATATCGGAATGGTTGGTATTGCCGGAGGATTCTGTACGAGTAAATAACTCGAGCGAACTTCGAGTGCGAGTTTTTTAATCAATACCGCCGATTGCCACAACGTCTTTACGACGTATCCCAGGAATCTTGGGAAAGCTGGAACAAAACGCAGTGAAAATGTTTGAATTTTAGAAAAATTGAATTTTTCGCTATCGATTACGATTTCGTTATACGTGAAAATTTCCAGTGTTAAATAATTTTTGTGGGGGAAAGGGAACTTTGAAAATCGTTGTTTATTTCGTAAAGATCGTTCGATTCGATGATGCACACGTGTACCTTGCAAATCCGGTGTTTCCCGGAGATAATGAATTTTAACGGACGAATTTATCTTCAAATCTTGCAAAGGTTCGGAGCCTGAATACCCAACGAGATCGACGAAATAACCGGCTCTGGCGAATGACAACGCGTGATATTGCATGCGAGGACTTCTGCCAATGTCACCAAGAACGACTACACAGACGGTCTTTTTTCTTGCTTTCGGTGTTGTGAGAAATTTCCATATTACGGCGACAATTACGCTCAAGCCGCATATCAGGTATATCACGAAATTCATAGCACCTTCGATTACACGTGTCCTCGTTTGAAAGTCTCAACACGATTGACAGCGAACAAACACTTTGGGATTAAAAAGCACCAGAAAAAACGGCGTTGTTGACATTACGGCTGCATTGCAAACATGGTTTCTGCATCGGAGACATATCGGAACAGTTTACGATGTTACGTACGTGGCTTACTCTTTGTGCATCTTTCAATTGAATTTAACTAACCTGCCCTGACCAACAAGCCGGCGAGCCAGAAACATAACCGGTAAAAACTTCCAGTTTACGCGGATTGTTCAGGATAATTACTGAAAAATTGGCACCGATGCAACAATTGAACGATTACGATTCTTCCACCGTAACACCCTCAACAAATTCCATTTTTTAAGAAATTTATACGCTACCAAACGATCTGACCGGGGAAAAGTTGCGAAAAAAAAATCGATACAGTGATCGCGTTGTGTCGCTAAGTTAGGAAACTGACAAATCAAGTTTTAACCATCATTCGGTTAAATTGAGCTCTGTTTTATCGACTGAGTTCAAAGGTCGCTTTGCCACCCAGCTGTTTGATCTCGCAATGAGTTTCTTGGCGCCAAAACGATCGAGTCTCCCGGCAGGTAGACCGTCGAACTCGGCGTAGAAAATGTACAAATTTTATTTCGCTCTTCTCGTTCTAATGACACGTTAGTCGTTTCCGTTATCGGTGAAATTCATCCTGCCTCACAGGTGCGTCTTAATGTAATAATAAAGTGTTTGTTTTTTGTGCGAGTTATAAGTCTGTGAATAATGAAGGATCTCAAGCACTATTTTGCTGATAATTCGCGATCTTGTGAGCCGAAGAACGTCGTAGTGGATGGAGCGGAGGTTACGGTCAACGGTGAAAACGAGCAGGTTTGCAGTGCAGAGAAAACTGACGAGAGAGTAACTTCATCGAGTACGAGTAAGAAACGCGGTAGAGTAAAAATCAAAATTTCGAGAAATAATACGCGCGGTAAAATTTGCGATATCGTCGAGAGCCAGAACGATCTTGTCGACAAAACTCCGAGTCCTTTCGGGCCTCGCGATCTCAAGGACGATGCAATTTCTCGCGAGGAAACACCCAAGAGATCCTTATCTCGCAAAGCCATTAAAATACGTGGAAATCAAGAAATTACAAATCTCGAAACAGCGACGAAAGCGAAAAACGAAATCGACCGTTCCGGCGACGAGAATGACAATTTGATTTCCAACAGTAAATCCATTCTGAGCGTTAATCCCAAAGCCCTCGAATCTCTTCCGAGTCAGAATCCACAGAGCAGAAATCTCGAAAGTCCTCTCGTCGAAATCAACAAAGGCGATCGCGAGGAATCCAACGCATTCCAAGTTCTCATGACCCGCAAAAAACCGCTCACCTACAAAACTCTTCCCGCTGTTTTGCCGCAAGACGAACAGATGCAAGAAAAAGTTCTCGAAGAAAGTAAAAACAAGCTGAAGAAAAATAAAGAAAAACTCATCGCTTTGGCGGATAAAAAAGGATACAGCAAGAGAAAGCTTAACGAGGTCGAAGAGGCTGAAAAAATTGAAAAACGCTTGGAAAAACGAGCCAAAGTTTTCAGACTGATGGCCAGTGACGAGAATTCAGAAAAAACCTCGCCGGCTCTATCCAGAACCATATCTTCGGGAAGTTTGCATAATTACTTCAGGTAATTAGTCCAGCGCGCTATTTCCCAAGACTTTTCCTTGCGCAATCAAGATTAGATTGTTTTTAATCACAATTTCTTTTTCTCCGTTCCAGCAAGACGACACCCGACCCAGGAGAAAAAAACGAAACTATGGGATCCTGCATGATCGTGGAAGCCGAAGTGCACACTCCCGACTCCAGAGTCCCTAAAAACATCGTTGAGACTTTGAGCCTGAGCGTTTACCCAGCACTCACGGTCCAAGTATCGAAAAAAAGAGAGACTGCAGAGTCTTTCGCTACTTCACTGGATTTTATCCAAGTTTTGGAAAGTCCGGAAAAGCCAAAACAGAACGAGAAGCCTCAGGCCAGTAAAAAGCCTCGTTGGTCTCTGCGAATTAATCTTCCCAGCGAAGAGCAAGACGATGATGCAGGTAACGATTTATTCTAATTTCCAAATCTTAATGAACGAAAAACGTTTAACATTCTTTTGTATTTGATGGACATGAAAATTTGACTAGAAATTCGATTGGATTCGAATACGTGATGTAAAAAACGTGCTGGAGTCTCCCAAACTCTCGTAGATTGGTCGACGGCAATGTCAGTTTAACACTTTGATCGCTGATTGCAAAACTAGAAACGATCGTGAATTTTCAAAGTTATAGAATTGTCGAATTGAAAGAAAAATATTGTCCACAGATGCAACGGTCGATAGTACGAAAAAGCAGCATCGAGGCAGGAGAGACTCGAAGTCACGAAGGGTTAAGGACAAAACGGTCAATTACGAGGAGTCTGATGGCAACGAACTCGCGGGTCCGAGTGTCAAGAGCTTGAAGAAAAAGAAATCGTCGAGTAAAGTGAGCAACTCGAAAACTGCAGTGACGGAGGAGAGTCGAATTTTTGAAGTGACCAACGAAATTTCCACGGCGGAAATCCCGATGATCCCGAGCTGCGGGACTGCCCCAGAAGGTTCCGAGATCCTCATGGTGGAAGAGAAAGTCGCGAGTAAACCGGGAAAGCTTGCGCCGTTGTTCGTAAAGCGTCCAAAAGTGGATGCGGCTGTGATGGAGGCACGTCGAGCTTTTCTGACTTCGGTACCGACGGAAAATCAGCACAAAAAAAAAGATTGCAAAGCAACAAACGTTTCATCCGTTTTACCATTTCCTGCGATAAGTCACGTAACGCAGCTCGACAACGAAGAGAAACCGACGAATCCATGGACCGAGAAAATTTTCCCAATGAGAGAAATTCGGCCTTTTGTGCCGAGTTTCGATCTGTGTGAATTCAAACACGTAACGAGTCTCGGTCGACAAGAGAGTAGCAAAAAATTGGGCGACGAAACTCACTCATCGACAAATTTAAACGTGGAGCAAGTTCTCGAGGAAATAGAGTCGCGGTGCTCGGACGCGCGGGAAATTTGGGCAAGAATATCAGCGAAATCTAAAGACCAACAAACGCCGAAAAAATCTCCAAAGAAACGAGCAAAGAAGAAAAAGTCGATTGATAAAAAGAACGACAATTCTACGCCGGATCAAAGTAACGGGAACTGCACGTGGACGGACAAATATCGACCCACGACCACTCGGGAAATCGTGGGAAACGAAGAAGCTGCTGAGAAATTTCGCAAATGGCTCTCAGGCTGGAAAATTCGTCCAGACAACAATGACGACAGCAGCGGAGACGAATTTTACTCGTCGGATTGCAGTTACGCCAGCAATATTAGCAATAATCAAGTCGCCGTCCTTCTGGGGCCTCACGGCACTGGAAAAACCGCCACCGTATATGCCATCGCCCAAGAACTTGGTTACAGGTTCGTTGATTCACCGAGTACGATAAATTCTCCTTGTAAAATGAATCCGACACTTTTTTCAAGCGAATTCCGTTGAAAAAAAACGAAAAATCCCTTTTTTTTCTTCAAATCATTAAGAACTTTTTTTATGAGTGTTTTTTCTACATGTAAATGAAACAGCTCGTCAACAATGATTTATTTTACCAGTCGAATGCCCTCAGTTATGTAATTATCATTTTTTTAGTACGTGACGATTGTCCGGCGCGTTCGTTCACATTGTTTTCTTTCATTATCGCAAAACGACGTCGTGTGCGTTTTCTATTCTTTTACGGCCTTGGAATTTGTTCACGTTCTCGGTTCGGTTCAGTTTGCGGCAACGTTCTAAATAAAACTGAAGAAAACGAAACGATAACGAACAAAAATGATGACGTAATTTATTCTCACTTGCAGCGTCCTTGAAATAAATGCGTCGAGCAAAAGGGCTGGAAAGAAAATATTGAAGGATCTGGAAGAGGCAACAAAGTCTCATCGCATAAAGCGACAAGATTTCCCTACGTTGAAAACGATTTCGAGTGAGAATGAAAAATCGATCCAACACAATTCGCTCATTCTCGTGGAGGATGTTGATCTCATATTCGAAGAAGACGAAGGTTTTGTCTCGGCAACTTGTCAGTTGGCCTCGAACACGAAAAGGCCGATCGTCATGACTGGAAGAAACGTTTGTTCACATTTGAACAGAATGGCGCCGCAGCAACATCGAATTTATTATCAAAATACTTTCGGCTCCAGAGTGTCAGCCTTGCTGGAGTTGATCGCGCTCGCGGAATCCGGAGACCGTCTGCCCCGACCGTGTCTCGATGTAAGTATTTTGGAAGAGAAAAAAATTCAAAATTCGACCCCGAACCCTGAATCTGGCGTTTCGTTTTTGTGCTTTGGAGTGCATTGAGTTAAAAGTCTTTTTTTTCTTCATTTTGCAGAGACTTTTGCAAACCGGGGACTTACGAAAGGCTCTTTTGCAATTGCAATATCTTTTGATTTCCGGAAAGCCAAACGTTTGTCAAGTGCCAACGAATTATCATCAATCATTGTGGCAAGACATGCGTACGTGTGTTTACAAACCAGCGATAAAAGTCGCAAAGAAATCGACGAAGAAGAAGCTGAACGAATCGAAATCTTCGTCCTCGTCACGAAGCAAAGAAAGCTCTATAATGGAGAATCTAGCGAATGATTTAGATAAGTTATCATTTTTATCAACGATGATCGAGATCGATGATCCGGCGATTGAAATTTCGGGTTTTAAGCTCGAGCCAGGATTGTCCTTGGACGAAAACGCTCACGATTATTCGAGTACCCGAACGAGCGGCTTCGAAATTGCACAATGGCTAAGAGATCGACTTATGAACGACGTCGTTACGAACGATTACGCTGGCAACGATCTCCAAAATTTTCGACAACTCTCTCTCAAAAAAGAACTCAACGCTAGCGTCAATTTAGCACTCTCGCAAATATCCCCACACACTCTTGATCGTCGTTGGACCCTCCTCGATTATCTTTCTTCTCTTCGGACAATATGCCGCGCTGAACAGATCAGAATATCCAACACCAACAAACGTGGCAATCGATTTTTCCATTATTTGAACACTCTTCGACTTCCAGCCCTCTCAACGACCCCGAGTATCTTGTCGTCCGCTTGCAAAATGATGAGAGAAAAGGACGTTGAGAGTTAATTCGGTTCTCGTTGATCTTTACGTCCAACATTTGACTCAAGGGAACGCTCGGCGAGCGAGAATCTTGCCTTTTGAACGCGAAACTTCCGAGTCTTGGAAAAACGTCAATTAAAACGCCTTTGTCAACGACTCTCATGGGTATTTGACCATTTTGTGATACAATTCAATTATTTTTCCTCTTCTCAATCGTAACTGGAAATAAAAATGCCTCGAAATCCTGAAATGAAACGCCGACTGAGATTCGTCGAAAAGTCAAAACAATTCCAAGTAATTCCAAGAAATGAAGATTTTGTTGATGGACCATGTGTCAATTTGGGCTGAAAGTTTTCCTGGCGTTGCGAACGTTCCAAAAACTTGCTGCCGCATTTTTACGAGTCCTCGGTGGATTTTAAATGTTGGAAAACGAATAAACGTCCTAAAGTAGAAATAAAAATCGATTAATCGATCGGATCGTTTTAGATCTTGGAATTTCAATATTTTTTTGCAATCTACGAATCTGCATTTAATCATTTTATATTTCTCTCAAAGAGCAGCTGCACCTCATACGTTTTTTTCCTACGAGATTGTTATAACTCGGTGATACTATTTGGTCGGTGACACGACTATACGATGCGTGTCTGTATTTTAAATAATATATATTTATATATATGTAATTTTCCAATAAAAGGTTTACTTGTAACAAAAAAAAAGTACAACAGATTTTTTTTTTCGATGATTCCCACGTTTCCGTGACGTTTATTGAATGTTTCGCACACTGTTACAAAATCCCGGTTTCTTCCTTTCGATAATCTCTTAGATCTTGATGTGACGAAGCTTACGGTTGAGCTCCTCGAACTTGAGGATCTTGCGAATGAAAAAGTCGCCGTAACGATGAGCCACTTTCGTGTCGGCGATGTGAATCATGTCGTGGTCGATGTAAAAATCGAGCTGGAATTAATGGAATCGCGTGATAAATATAATTACGTTTGTGAGGGAAATGTCGAGCAGATTTCTGAAGGATTAAAAAGTTGAATTACCTCCGAGCCTGACTGGAATTTTCCTTCCAATCCAGAAGCTCCTTTGGTCCACACGATATTTTTCATTTTGTGTTTGAAACACAAGAGATGAATCGTGAGAGCAGAGACTTCCTTGTCGAGGTCCCAGTCTTCGGTTCTAGTTCCGCTGGACATGAAAGTGGCCAGTTTGCTGAGAGGGAGAGTCGTGTAGAGCTTGAGATAGGAGCGAATGGTCGGGAGCATTTTTTGCTGAACAACTTCGTCCATAAAGACTTGAGTCTGGTGTTTAACCGCGTCTCTGAAGTAATCGTCTTTCTTGGCGTCAGGTGCGGGCGGTGTGGCGGACAAAAATTTGGGACAGGCGAAAAGGAAGCAAGATTCGAATTCGACTAAATCGCCGTATTGCATTTTGTAGATTTTCTCGTGATAGTTTCGCTCTCTGAGGGCCTGCTGGAGTCCCTCGTCGATGCATTGAGGGTGCAGAACGAGGCAAATTGCCAACAAATGATACATTTGCTCGGTTTGCTTGTTTATCTGATCGTTTTGGCAACTCCTTGTCGTGAATAATTGCTTGGTACGTTGTATGTACAAAAGACTACCGGAAATGGTTCTTATCGCGTCGGTGTATCGTCTCATCATCATGTAAGCAAATCCTACGTAATACGCGGTCGATACTTGACAACCTGGCACGTGGGAATAAGCGCTTTTCTTGTAAAGCTCCACGTTCTCCAGGACCTTTATCGCTTGATAATAATCGCCCAGAAGCGAGTGAAGTCTCAGGAGACCGATGAGAGCAAAGTAACCAAGCATTTTGTACAAGGAATGTTTGCCGAATGGACCGGCAACCGAATCTGGGTCTCCGCCGCTGGCGTACACCTGGTAAACGATTAAATAAATACATTTATTCAAATTATCACTTTATGAACCCTTCGTGGTCACATTCCGCCACCGATCTCGGTGGTCACACTGGGTCGATTCTACCCAGTCCATTTTCGAACCCGTATTGTGACCAATATATCGGCCCGAAAATTCTCAAAAAATTACTGAACAACCCTTGGACATTCCAGTTTGGATACGAAAAACTTTCCCGAAAGAAATCCAAGGCTAACATATTTTTTTTAATGCAAAATGAAGAAAAAAAACGGGAAAAAAAAGTTTTTTCACTAAAAGAATCGTCACTTTGTGGATTTTCAATATTTTTGCCTAAAATTTGGACCTGATATTCATCAGATCTGGTTCTTTTGTGAAAAAAATAGTAGAATAGCGCGCGTTTGAAAAAACATATTAATTCCGTTATTGGAAGTGGGTCGATTTCAGAGTGGATTTTAGAGATTTAGCTTTAGCGGCGGTAATACTTATCGCCGCGAACGCGCAATGGATACTACAAACTGTCGTTAAATGTCGATTACAGCCCCTTTAATTACCGAGAACTAGGAGATATTTACGTCACAAGTTGGTCACTGGGTGGATTCTACCCACAGTGACCACGAAGGGTTAATTCTCATTACCCAATAATTGGCAATAGAAATTGACTAAAGACACAAAAAAAATGAGTAATTGGCAAATCTCCAATATTTATGCGAATCAATAGTTTTTCGAGTTATCGAAGGTCCTTATTTTAGGAAATCCAATTAAATAAATTGCTACGTACCTCCAATTGGCTCTTGATCTTGGATTTCTCGACCAAATAATGGAAAACATTGAGAAGGCAAATAACATCCCATATTTTATGATGGGTGTTGAGATTTTCAATTTCTTCTGGAGTTTTGTTGGTCAAATTGGCGCGATACTGTGAGAAAGATTGAAATTGATAGACGAACTCGTCGATGAGTTCCCAAAGCCATTGGTCGGGCAACTCGAGCTGGACCGGTTTGTCGGGCTTGAGGATGTAGTTGAAAAGATCGCAATAATTGAAAAACGATCGGAAACGTTGTTCCAGCGTCGGTCCTTGAGCTCTCGCGTAAATATGACGGAAATAAAGCTCTTTGTAGAGAATGAGGAAAACTGGATCGTCGTCTACGATGTGAGCGATGTCCGCTTCCTCCGGCCACGATTGTTTGTCGAACAATTGTTCGGAAATTTTAGGGAAAGTGTTTTCGTAGAGATTTTGTATCTCGAAGATCAAACCGTCGTTGATGCAGTTACGAAAATAGACGAGAAACTTTTGTACGGCCTGTGGAACGGGCTGACGATATCTGTCATAAGGTTCGACATGTTCCACCGGAGCATATTCATCGTAACTGTCGTACTAAAAATCACACAAATGCGTTCACCCAAAATATTGACTTTTCTTACGTTTTTTTAGCTTCGGAATGTCAAACAAAAACTTTACTATTTTTTATTTACCTGATCCTCGTATTCCTCGTACATCCTGATACAAGTGTGCGAAATGTATGGCTCGTGAGTACAAATAACCTATTTCTAGAGACTCGTTTCAACGTAACGCGGCGGGCGGCGGCGTAAAGAACACGGGGGAATGAAAATGGTGGACGCCGAGAGTTCGAACGTGAACTATCGAGCACGTTAGAAGGGCGCAATCGGTATTCCGGCGAGATTTACTTTAGGGATCGTCTCTTGAAAGTTCTGAACGAATTTTGTTACTTCTGGGGATGACTTGTTAGCAATTTGACGTCGATTTCCGATTCTCGAAGTGATTTGCCGAGTTTTCTGCGAACCCTCGTACGAATGCAGTAAGAAAACTATGAAAATCGGTTGAGAGGAATAAAAATATACGAGATTTTTGTAAAAAGATCGCAATTCGTGAAATGCGAGGCAAAAGTTTTCGGCCGAAGTGTCGATAAGTTTGATTCCTAGAAAAAAATCCATCTAACGAATCGTTCACCGCAGCGTTGTCGTCGCAAGGTGACTGAACGAGCTCGGCAAAGATCGGAAAACTTGAAAAACTTCGTGAAAGTTCGTGCCGCGCGAACTGGTGCATGGAACATGGCGACAGTGCGGCAAAAATGTCAACTTGCTAAAGCGTTTGAATTTCAACGGACGCTATCCGTTTTCTCGTGCTTGACCGTGTGTTTTGCCTGGATTTAAATGCCTCGTGAAGGAGCAGCTGCAAAGTGATTTACCGAGAGTGTACGCCGAGTTGAAAAACCTCATGTAATATAATCAACCAAGTGAATTTGTACTCCGAAAACTCGACGAAACTGACGC
This sequence comes from Diadegma fenestrale, assembly GCA_037043255.1. Classification (NCBI taxonomy): domain Eukaryota; kingdom Metazoa; phylum Arthropoda; class Insecta; order Hymenoptera; family Ichneumonidae; genus Diadegma; species Diadegma fenestrale. The sequence continues at coordinate 9,959,697 of CM073312.1, forward strand.
TACAGTTTTTTTCAAATTCTTCACGAGAATACAATCGGAAAACTCTTGGCGTTTCGAAACTAACCCACGCCTTCAGGATTAAAGTTTTCTCCCAATTTCCCTGCCCCAGCGATCAAACATTCGCTCTTCGTATCGTGGCTAGAAAAAAAATCGTCGAAAAATGTCGCATCTTAGATATCAAAAGGAATTGAACAACATTACGAGAATGGACGAAAATATAAAAGGTCCGCTTCCGAGATGGCAAAAGAAGAGTCTGGAAGCTTCAAATTCCAGGTAAAACGCAATCCTTCGACCGTCCTGTTGAAATCTTTCAATTTTCTAACCTCCCCGTCGCCAACTTTCAGTGTAAACATGAGTTTGAACAATTCTCGTAAAGCCATGAGCTCCTCCATGGCCAACATCAGTACAGGAAAGACTCCGAGCAAGCGTCCCGAAATTCGGACCAAAAAAACTCCCTCCAAGGGAACAAAAAAGTCACCCGGTGAGTTCAAGGTCTCCACGACCTTCCAGTACATTTAAAACCAAAATTCTCCGATCCGACATCGTCGTTGGATGCCAACGATTAGAAATTGAGTTTCTATCGACTTTTTTCTTTCAGGCCGTACGCAAACCACACCAGCCAAGACACCGAGCGGCGGAGATCGTTTCATACCGTCAAGGTCAACAACAAATTTCGACCTTGGCTATTACAAGGTAAAAATATGAGATGAAAAAGTAATTTTTTCACATCAAACGAAATCGTAATTTTCGTTCATTTGTATGAATTTCAAACATGAGAAAAAAAATGATAAAATACGAAATTTTTATTTTCTCATGGAGCTAATTAAGAAAATGGAGCGACGACATTAATTTTTCAATTCCTTGAGCAACCATTTTGATATCTCGATCAGAATTTCACCATCGAACACTTTTGCAATCTCGTTTGATTTTCAGCTTCAACAACAACAGCCCGTGGACCAAGATTCTGAAAAGGTTGACAGCGTGACACCGTCAAAGCGCGAGATGCAGCGTCTGATCGGTGAAAATCTGCATGGGGGAGACGTGAACAACATGCGAGTACTTTCGTATCAGAATAAAGCTCCTGCGCCTCCGGAAGGTTATCAAAATCCTTTGCGAGTGGTTTACAGTCAATCGAAGACGCCGGCGAGCGTTAAAGCTAGCACGAGATACATTCCTCAAGCTCCTGATCGGATTTTGGATGCTCCAGAGATCGTGGACGATTATTGTGAGAGCTGGTTCTTGAATTGTTGAAAAAATTTCACTGGAATCATCCGAAATAGCTTTTTCTTTATGTTGCATTAGAATCTGAGTATTGGCTTGAGCGGGCGAGTCCGTAATTGATAAAAAAAACACGTTTGTTCGGCAGATTTGAACCTCGTGGATTGGTCGCCAAACAACATTTTGGCAGTGGCGTTGAGCGCGAACGTTTACCTTTGGAACGCGGGCACAGGAACGATAGAGCAGCTGTTCGAGCTCGAAGGCAACGATTACGTTTGTTCGGTGGCCTGGATCCAGGAGGGTCCGTATTTGGCGGTGGGAACGACCCTGGGAAACACGGAGCTCTGGGACTGCAGCCAAATGAAAAGAGTGCGAGTGATGAACGGACACGCAGCGAGAATCGGTTCACTGGCTTGGAATTCTCACGTACTGAGCAGCGGTTGTCGAGCTGGCCAGATCGTTCATCACGACGTGAGACAACGCGAACACGTGGTCGCCGCGATAAACGCTCACGCTCAAGAAGTCTGCGGCTTGAAATGGTCCCCGGATGGAAAATATCTCGCTTCCGGTGGCAACGACAATATGTTACAAATTTGGTCTTCCATTGCTGGTGCCAATCACTCCCATGGACAGGCTCTCTATTCGTTGAATCAACATCAAGCTGCGGTCAAGGCTCTGGCTTGGTGCCCTTGGCAATCGAACGTTTTGGCGAGTGGGGGCGGGACCGCAGACAGGACAATTAGATTTTGGAATTGTAATACAGGTCAGTCTCAGAAAGTTTCTCCATTTCGTGCTTTCCCGATCTACAGCTGAAAATTACGTCACGATTTAAAAATCCCTTCATCTCGTTTCAGGCGCCTGTCTCAACACCATAGACACTAAATCTCAAGTCTGTTCGTTGCTGTGGTCAACGACCTACAAAGAGATAGTATCGGGCCACGGTTACGCGCAGAATCAATTGACGATATGGAAATATCCAGCGATGACAAAAGTCGCGGAGCTCACAGGCCACACGAGCCGTGTATTGCATTTAGCAATGTCCCCTGACGGAACAACCGTGCTGAGTGCCGGCGCGGACGAGACTTTGCGTCTGTGGAAATGTTTCCAAGCCGATCCTCACAAAAAGAAAGAGCCGACGGAGATCAAGAGTGTAGCATCCAAATTCAAACAATCGATCCGATAAAACGTTCATAAATATTAGCGAATCGTCATTCCGAAAATACGTTTCTCCCTTTTCTATTTATTTTTCTCACAACTGTGCTTACTCCGTTTTTTAAACAGCTTCGCCTGGTCAACACTCACAAAGCTCTAAAAATATGTATTGCGTCCTTTTCCTCCATTTCTCGAGAAACAAGACTTTGAACGATTTTAACGGGAACTGCATTTCTCCACGTGGCGAATCACGAGTCGTCAAAACGTCTGAGAACACACGTGTTTTTTTTTCTTTTTTTACTTTAGACGATATTTCGAAAAAATTAGCAACGAAACTGACGATGCGAGATAATTCATTAAGAAAGAAAAAAACTACAGGAAGAAGTGAAGCCTTAACACGAGTAAAATATTATTTTCATGCGTTGATGTATGTTTGTATTATATTATGGAATTTCATTATTTTTCTATCAATTAAAGATAAAATACACGATTTTTTATGAATTTTTTGTGTAACGAACACTTGATAATAAAGATTGTAGAGATAATTTTAATTCCTCGCTGCTCTCAGACTTTTTCATTCGTTCGTCCTCTCCCCACTTTGCCGATTCACCTTGACAGTGAAAGTTTCCTGAATCCCTCGCGTTCTACACCATTGCCGGACGCTCGACAGGTAACTCCTCCGAACACGCTAGTCTTGTAATTTTGTTCCTTCGAATCAGCTGTCGCGATTGAGCGTCTTAAAACTTTTTTTTTCTCGTTTAATTCCGTCATTTTGATATGAACGGATCGGAGAACAAAAGTTTGTTTAAAAATCAGGATCGTCGACTCGATCCGATGCTTGATGAACATCCTGACAAACGCGATGACGACGATAACGATTGGTGGGCCAGTGATAGCGGATCGAGCACCGGATCGTATTATTCCGATAGCGACAGGTAATTATGCAACAAAAACAAAACGTCATACAAATTCTCCGTTCACGCAGTTTTTCACTCTTTCAATTCCGAATAGAAAAAAAATCAACGACAAGTTTTCTTATATAATTCACTGGCGATTTGTCGCTGAATCTGAATGTGTGTCGATTAATGTTTTTTTTTCTTATCATCATAGCTCGGCAGCCGAATGGGAATCGGAAATAAGCCCGATTGGCGAAGTATTTTTTATAGAGTCTCTTCCAAAGAGCGAAGAATCGGACGATAAATCGTTGAAAAATGAGTCCGAATCGCCAGTTCCGGAATTGATCAGACGACGCAGTACAAGGGCTGGCAAGTTGATGCGTCTCATTAGACGACGTGAGAGCAAGCGTTACAGTACGAGAGGAAAAAAATCGAAGAATATTGGCGGAGGAAAACATGCTGAGGGTAATCAACACAAAGAAGGCAATGGAAATAAAGAAGTTACATTTCGAGACTGTCAGGTAATTAAATTTCAATTACATCGATCAAAATTACGTTTTTGACAACGTTGCTAGAGCCTTTCCGTGGATTTCGCGCAGGCTGGTGAAATCCGGGAAGTCACGTTGACGATCGATCCAGAAAAACGCCATAAATTGGGTCGACGTGCGACACTTTGCGAGGCTTATTTGGGCATAACTCCAGGAGGATTCTCCGACAAAATTCGTGTCATGGTTGCGGGTTTCATACCGGATGGCGAGGCGATGAAAAACAAAAATATCAAAATTGGCGACTGGCTTCGGAGCATCAATTCCCGGCAAGTTAGCTCGCAAAATTTGGAGCAGATTCTTTCGGAAATTTCCTCCCCAACCAGTGTAAGAAAAATCGCATAAAAAGAAAAGTTGCATCAAATTTTTACATAAATCACGTGCCTCTAAAGTTACTAATGTCAATTGGCAGGTTAAACTCGAGTTACAAAGAGTGGCTGGAGTCGAGGTCACGGCTGAAGCTTCTGTGACTAATTTTCCAAAAGTAAGTAAAGAGAAGAACCAACAAATTCAAAGAGTAAAATTCTTGGCTTGATTTTGGCATTTAATTATTGTCAAAATTTGACACTTACTCTTCAAGAGTTTTGCGGTAATTGCCTTGATCTCGCGTACGTTCTGCTAATGTATTGAAAATGTTTAATCTCGTCAGCAATCGTCAAGAGTTCGTCAATTGGTAGACAAGGAGGCGAGCAAAGTTTTGATGGAAAGTCTATTTGAAGAGCCATTTGGTGTTGTGTATTTAAAAACGACTGGTCTTTCGGAAACTGGACCAGAATTGCAAGGCGTGATGTACACGTATCCGCGATCGGAGAACAAAACGAGGAATAATTTCTTGTGCACAGCTCGAGGTGCGTTCGTCACTCTGAATCACATGTTGCCAGAATTCACAGGATCGACGCCACAGAAGTGAGCAGACAAAAAATATTAATTAAAATAACTTTGCACTTGTGCATTTTTATTGTCGAAATGTTTTTCCATTGATTTCTAGTTCCACAATATTTTACAAAGATCAAGAAGTCTACGTTCTGTATATTCCTCGTGGTGAAGAATTGTTTCTGATGGCATTACCAGAAAGTTTGTACAGTCTCGAAGAAGCTTGTGAGCTCAGTAGCGACGTTGTACGAACTTTAGAGTTTTGTCACGAGAGTCTAACGAAATGTTTTGAGAACCAGGAAAATCATTCGGCGCTCGATCATTTGTTCAATCTATTTTTTACTCGCACTTTGGATGAAAACGAGCGCAATGAGCTCGTTTTAAAAAGTGGCAGCGAAATGAGAAATTGTAGGAAAAATTCTTCGTGTGAATTCGAGACTATTGCTCCGGCAGCTCATTTCATCAAATTGCCACGTGACGCTCAGATTCAAATCGATGCTGCGCTCAATGAAATGGAAGCGATGGATTATAGAGATTGGGTAAATTTTTCATTTTTATTTCGAGAGCTTGGACACGACAAGAAAACTTTTTGAATAATCGTTTAATTTGGGATTTTGATTTGATGATTGAATAAATTATTAGAACGAGGATCCAATGGATTGCCAAAGATTGTACACGATACTGGGAAGTTGTTTGTACCACAAAAGTTATCTTTTGGCCTCGCATTTGCCTCACGAGGATCTCATCCAAGTTCACTCATTTCTACGTCAAAATCGTTTGCTCAATTTGGTTGAAAACGAAGCAACAAAGTCGCTGGTCGTATGGCGAAGGATTTTTCCATCGTCTTGTCGCGAAGGGATGAAAAATGAGGCGGAAATCGAATGCTTAGAATCCGAAACGAAATTGTTTTTGCTCGTGGTTGGATTTGGGCACGAACTCTTGGGCGTAATATTCGAATGTGGAGGCTGCACGGCCGAGTAATTAATTAATTTAGCAAAAATGAAAATCACGACGAGAAATCTGGACGAAAATTGTGACTCGTTTCTATTTCAGAACGAACGAGGTCGAAGGTCCTGACATTTTTTACGTCGAAGAAGCTCAGGAAACTTTAAAACATATACAAAAAATTGGCATCTCGACTTTAGCGAATAAATGGGTATTGGCAAACGCCAGACCGGAAACGATAGATTTTAAGAATCGCGAGAGTCTCAAGACTTCGTCAACTATGGCTGAAAATTTGTTGGGCCTCATTAAATCGACCGAAGTTCAAAACTCTTCCCCAAGAGCGGGTTCCGGCACTGTAGGACGCAAAAAAACACCGGAAGTTACTTCGATTCTCAAAAGACGAAGTCCGGAGCAAAGTCCAATAATGTCAGGATCAGGTAATTAAATTTCATCCCGTAAAAGTTTCAAAATGTTTCCTCACTCACGTTGTGAAAACGACGTTAAAAATTCTTCAGATTGGGACTCAATTAATTTTCAATGCAATCATGTTGTTGTTTTTTTTTCAACACTTCCAGTGTCGGTTTATTCTTTGCAAACCTCCGAAGACTCAATGAGCCAAGGTACTGGAGCTGTGAGTGAAATGAGCGACGAAGCTGCTCCAATATTAGGGCGAAGGGCAACGAGAGAGAGAAACATCGGTTCGTCGAAACATTCTGATGACAGCGATTCGGACGTCGATATGTACAGAGTAAGTAAAACATTTCAAAGCAATCAAATTATATCAAGAATTAATACTCAAGTTTCTATTTGCCGAAATGAACGCTCGAAACGACAAGTATAAGAAAATTTATGGTCGTGCCGCCGTCGATGAATTGGATTTCGAAGAATCGTTGCAATGTTTCATTTTAATTCTTATGAACCCTTCGTGGTCACTGTGGGTAGAATCCACCCAGTGACCAACTTGTGACGTAAATATCTCCTAGTTCCCGATAATTAATGGGGCTGTAATCGTCATTTAACGACAGTTTGTAGTGTCCATTGCGCGTTGGCGGCGATAAGTATTACCGCCGCTAACGCTAAATCTCTAACATTCACTCTGAAATCGACCCAATTCCAATAACGGAATTGATATGTTTTTTCAAACGCGCGCTATCCTACTATTTTTTCCCCAAAAGAACCAGATCTGATGAATATCAGGTCCAAATTTCAGGCAAAAATATTGAAAATTCACAAAGTGACGATTATTTTAGTGAAAAAAACTTTTTTTCCCGTTTTTTTTCTTCATATTGCATTAAAAAAAATATGTTAGCCTTGGATTTCTTTCAGGAAAGTTTTTCGTATCTAAACTGGAATGTCCAAGGGTTGTTCAGTAATTTTTTGAGAATTTTCGGGCCGATAGATTGGTCACAATACGGGTTCGAAGATGGACTGGGTAGAATCGACCCAGTGTGACCACCGAGATCGGTGGCGGAAGTGTGACCACGAAGGGTTGAAATCATGAAAAAACTATTCGATTCCATGTTTTTTAATAATTGTTTTTAAATTTTAATGTATTTTTAATGTTTCAGAACGATAGTCAGATGAGCACCATGGATATATCGGACATTCGTGAGAATCTTTTGAATCAAGCGGAATACATAATCCCAACGAAATTGACAGCAGGAGAAAAAAATTGTTTGCTTCACTACGTGCATCTGGACGTGCTCGAGGGGATACTTTTGTCCTCGAGAACGATCGAGAATCCTTCAAAGAACGAAGAAATAGTGAAAAACTTTAACCGTTGCGCGCACGCGATTCACAAATTGTTGTACAACACTGTTCGCTTCAAGAAAATAGTCAGCGAAGACATGGACAAAACTTCGATCAACAAGAATCTCATTGCCATCAAAGAACACGGCGTACTTTTTGATTTCGAGAACACGAGTTATTGGGTCATCGGCAGGTTGTACGCTGCACCCGAACCCAAAGAATTTTATGTTTGTTACGAAGATTCCGTGCCTCAAAATATGGTCGAAATGGCTTTTAAACTTAATGCTCCCTGGAATTAATTAATTCCTCAAAATAATCAGACCCAAAATGCAAAAGGCCTTGAATAATTTTCTTTCAAGAGTCTTCTACTTTCCGATTCTCAATTCAACCAAAAAGTTGTTCTGAAAAATGGCAAAAAATCGTGTTTTCGTACCAATCAAATCGTTGCAGATTTTCAAGAATATTTTTGTATTTCTCTTTATTAATAAACACTATTTCTGAATCATAATCCACCGACAAAGTAGATTCACAAATTTCTGTCCATGGAAACCATTGCAAAAATATGAAAAATCCACGATCGTAAATTACTGTTGAAATCATCTGCACATTGAAATGCCTGATAATTCTGAGATGATCTATCAGTCACGTGAGCTCGAAAAAACTAACCAAAGAGTAGAAAGGCGTTGTTTTCATAAACGATTGATAATTCGAGCAAAAGCAAAGTTACACTTTATTTTATAATAGAAAGAGCACAACGTGTATCTTTTCTTTTTTTTATCGAAAAATCGAATCGCCCGATAGATCACCTTGAATGTTTATTTTTTTACTCGCAAAAATAACTTTTTTTTTGTGAGAATAACAAAAATGGGCGAGCCCGCATCGTCGTTTAGAGTATTTTATTTTTTTTAAATGGGTGACTTTTTCTTGCAATCGGATTTTTCGCTCGTATCGTTGATAGGGGAGGAAATTAATTGGCGCATGAGAGAAAATAAAATGTACACAATCTGGGAGAACACACACTCGATAAATTTACATTAAAGAATACAACGAAGACCTGCTCCGAACGCGTATATAATAATTTCTTTGTTTTTCGGAATTCGATTCTTGTAATTATAATGCCACAAGCAAGCACTCACCGTTACGGAAAGAAGCTCAATCTATTTCGTCTATTTCTAAGTTCGGTCTCCACAAGAAACTATTTCGATTTCGGGCATCGCGTAGTTGGTGATTTCTAGTTCCGTTTTGTGAAACGTTCGGTTGACGATCGACTTTCTCGGATTCGGAATTATGCGCCTCGGGCAATTTAATTACAACCGAGGCTCTCGTCATTTTGCTGCCGTAGTGACCAGCCCAAAATAAATTGTCGGTTCCAGCGTGACAAAATATTATTTGCTCCAAACCCGGACCGTAATTCGTAAACTCATGCGTCATCTGTGGATTGAAATTGTTTGTTTTTGTAATTTTAGTAATTTGGCAAAAGTGGCACTTTGCTAAATGTTGAATGACGAAAATAAATGCGTACTTTATGCCACGTGTCCTGCAAATTGTTTTCTATCGATCTCTGAAATTCAAACGAGTCCAAAACCTTTTTTTTCTTTCCAATTAACTTAACGATACACTCGTACGTCGCTGGACAGTCCCATCGGCTGCTGTACCATTCGCTGACCTGCGAATAGACACGAAAAAAATGATTCAATTTGCTTTATCTGATGACTCTGAAGTTTGCAAGGTTGAGATTCAACGAAAAACATTTTTTCTATTGATTATTTATTGAATTTTGAAAATCGTGGCGATTTTTTAAGTCGATTGAGTTTTTTGGTCGCAAGGGACAATCGTTTTACTGGCCGGATCAAATATTCAATAATAATAATTGGCTCTGCTGAAGGAATAACAGAATTTCGTTACATTACAACGATGGAAACTTCAGGAGCATTTTATCTGTGGAAGTTTGAAAATTATTGCATTGACCTTGAAATTTAAGCGAACAATCGCGAAAAACAAGTGATTGATGTTAAACGTACCACGATGGGTGGTTGCAAAGTGTCGAGCAATTCCGGGGTCAAGCCTTCGTCGGCCAACTTGATAACTTGTTGTTTTCTGCAGGTATAATAAGAAGTAACGAAGCAAAACTGTTTTTCGTCGCTGGCTGCGAGCTCGCTCGGCAAAGGGGGAACTCCGAGCGGTGGACATTCGACTTTCCAGTGGTCGCCACCCTGGCAGAGGATTTTCCAATGTTTTTCTACGCCTTCTTCGCCGGAATGATTTTTCAGAAGATTACGATCAAACGGTTGTTTCTTGCAAATTACGTAGAATAATTGCCAAGGTACGTTTTTCAGCATTTTCAAAGAACGTCCCAACGTCAGTTCAGCTTTTTTTCTCCAAACGTAAGTTTCCATCAGGCTCTTCCATCTCTTGCAGACACGTTGACTGCTCAATAGCGATTTGTGGTCCACCCAACAAAGAATCTCCGCTATGAGCTCTTGCGGCAAATATTTTTCTCCCAATATCAAACCATTGTTGCCGTCCTCGTCTTCGACCTGAGGCGCATTTTCCTCTGTCGCCCCTTCCAAAATTTGACCCATGGGGCTTCAATGAAAAATACGCGAAAAAATGAATTTTCAAATAAATGATACAATCACTATTAACGTTTTTTTGTATTTTCTCGATTATTTCGATGCAATTTTCAATTTTTATTCATTTATTTCCGTCATGAGCAAAATGCTCGTCATTTATTTCTCGGTAATAGAGAAATATTCACTATTAATGAGAATCAATTAATTTCATCAAGTCAAAAGAAAATCATTTTAACGATGCGAAATAATTTTTATGCTGTCCATAACTACGAACAAAAAAAATTGCAACATCACGAGATTTAGTGCATTTGATGGTTTCGATCTTAACCTAAAATGCGTATTTAATATGCCGTGAAACGGAACGAAAATATTCGAAAACTTACTCTTGGTTATGAGCAAACAATGCAGACTTTTGAAAGAAAAAAAAATAAGGTCTAATGACAAGTTGACACTAAGAATAATAAATGGTTAACCTAGAATTCCAAGTGCGAAAAGTTGTCAATAGATCGGCCGCGATTACGTGTTCCCACCAGTGACGACGTGACGGCAATAAATAAATACCGTGCACCAAACAAAACTTTGATTATTATTGTCGACCGGTTTCCCTTGCAATGCAGTTTGCACAGGTTTGGCAAGAATGAATGTGACAATAAAAATACGCGCAAGAATAAACAGAAAAAAGCATTCGCGGGTTGCACGTCAAAACAAACGTGAGGAGAATTGCGCAACTTACACTGACATCGTTGAGACGACGAAGACGACGTAATCGACTCACGAGGAGTCCAACTTTTTTGTTAATCAAATTTGCAATTATGACACTTGTTTCATCGGACAAGTTCACTCTTGTTATTTTGCATGAAACACGCTGAGTCGAGCCAGCTGATGAGTCACAAATTGTGAATATATATGAAGTAATCCGAAGATCATGAATCCGTCATCTGAAATATTCCCCACCACCAAAACATCGCACAGACGCGTGTATGTGTGATATAAATAAAAATGATGCGGAGATAATCAGTGTTTTTCAAAGCTTTCCAAACATTCCTTTTTTTCATTAATTATGCATATATATTATGTAATATTTCCGGTGTAGTTTTTCCTGCTCATGGACTTTGTTCTAAGAATTTGACATTTACATCGACGCACAAATTCGAGGTCGTAAAAATCTATTCGAAATTATTATAATTGCGATTCAATGGCTTCGAATTGTAGGAACACAGCGAGGGAGGGGGAAGGAATAGGTTCGTCGAACAAATTTGGGGATCTGAAACTCTGCGACCTTGTAAAGTCGAGATCTTATCAACAGCTTTTGTCCAAGTTCGATGAATGAGTCATGAACATAATAATGAATGTCTATAAAAAAAGATAGAACCCACGTCAAAAACTTTTTTCGAGGTTATTTCACAAACTTTAACAAATAAGCAATGAAAAACGTCTTTTGTGAATCGAAAAAAAATAGGATCATCTCAGACCGTTCCAAAAAGCTTGAAAAACGAATTGAACAATTATCGACGTTTCTGATTATTATTCCAGGTTGGAAAGTCTCGGACGAAAGCTTCATAAAATTTTGAAAACAGTTGGGAAACAGGTGGTCGATGTTTGATCAATGAATCGTGATATTTTTAGGCCAATTGATTGATCAATTAGAATTTCATTGCATATTTCTTTTCACTGTGACTCGCGAAGACAAAGTCGCAAACAACCGAAAATCTAGTCAGTACAGGTAGAGAGCAAGATGCTGCAGAAAAATCAATGATTATGGATTTTTGGAACTGGTCGACCTCGTTTTACGAATGAAAAATAACTCGTAAACAATAACAAATATCCATTAATCAGCATTGAATTAGTTGATGAGGAAAATTTCGTAAAAAATCGCAAAATCTACGAGAGCATCGAATTCTTCGTTTCTTGGATTCAACGTTTTTTGAAGTGAAAATATGAAATTGTTTCGATTTCGAATGAGAACGAGTCCAGGAGGACAAAGATTTTAATGTCTTTTGATGTTTTTAATGAAAAACATCGAACAAAGCAAATTTTAATGACTTTTGATGGTTTTAAAACTTCTTTAGAAATCCACGTGGTCAAATATTCCATGAAAATCTTAGAAATTGAAGAGGGTTGAAAAAAAAGTAATGCAGTTTTATTTTATTACCCAGCGTATATTTCCTTCAACTCGAAGATGTCCCAAGAATACAAAGTATCGTTGAAAATGAGAACAGATCTCGCAAGTCGTTGTTTAAAGGAAGAAAGTACGGGGCTTGCGTACGCTGAAGAGTGGCATACGATTGCGATGTTGGATGCGTTTTGGCAGAGGGAATCGAATTTTCGAGTCGTGGAATTGTTTGACCTGGGGCCTGCGGCAATTAGCAGCTTTTACGACCTCCACCTTAATGATTTGGATGGAATGAGCACGAGCGCGATGACGAGCACCCATATCCCTGTAGCACTGAGTTACCGCTCCGCTTACTGAGAGATCGCGGTACTCTCTGTACATGTTGTGAGTTCCCGATCTGGAATCGTATCTCAACCAGATTCCGAAGTTCTTTATTTTCGTCGGGGTCTTCTCCGTTATCTGAAAACGATCAAACAAATGAGACAATTTTCCCAATCACTTAATTAACGTCATTTTATTACCAAAATTGCCAAAATATATTTATTGCTCAAGTTTCCAAAAGTTTTCTTAGAAATCATGGAAACCAATTCAAAAATTGTCGATTTACGATTCACAAATCTCAATTACTCCAAAAATGTTTAACTTTTGCAACTTTTGAATAATTTCCATTCAAAACAAGGAAAAAAGGTCCAAAATTTTTCTAGTTGCCTTTTTCGGTGTTGCGTTTTGCGATTTCGTTTACTTCTTTGAGTTGATGAATTTAATGGCAAATGAGTGAAAAAAGGTTGAAATTCTTTAGGTATTTGTTTATATTTACCTGTTTAAGCGAAACAATTTCGCCGGTAGTTTTCTTGAATTTTCTGAGCTGTCTCAAGAAATACCAGAAACGAGATTTTGCTACGATAGCGTCGGGAGCAAATATCCTCATTTTGTAGAGAGGAGTAGTTTTCTCCTTCTCGGTGGGGAGCTTGCGCCCGATCACCTCGTACTCCTTCAACTGTAGAAAGAAAGTGAGAAAAGATTTGAGTATCGATTGAATTGAAAAAACACGATGAAATCGGGAGAAGATTGTTCGGAGGCTGAGAAAGGCATTAATGATGAGATTCGTGGAGTTGGAAGATCAAAATCGAATTCCCGAAGCTCGGATCGCGGTCGGGTAAATTGTCAATGAAAAAAGTGAGGTTATGAGCGACGCTAAGCGTTCGGAATAAAATATCCGATATTTTCGACGTGGATCTCGGTAGAAAAACGATAAAAAAAGTTCGGATCGGAATGGGAGAATATGGTGCATAAAAATATTGGCCGCGAGTTAATAATTATTGGGGAATCCGGCGCTGAATTATTCGGAACAAACACACATGGAGCGACAGCCATGCCGTCACCGTAACCTCGAAAAATTTCGTCGAAAGTCTTGGATTTATCAGGCAATTGAAATATTTTGATGATTAATGAGAAAGTACACATTCTCGTAATAAATTTGATCACTTTTCGCAAAACAATAACGTAGTTTTCACAATAAATTCACTTACTTCACCCTTTGCTTTCATCGTTTCGTGTGTCCTACGCAAAGTGGAACCGGAAAAAGAGAGCGCCACGCGCGTTCAGCGGCGGAAATGTCCAAACGACGCCACGGGATAGTTGGGAATGAAATTTTTGAACGTGGAAACTGCAAATGGCGGGAAAATGAAAATTGGAATGAAAATTCCATGGGAAACTGAGCATGGGATATCGAGGAGTAATTTGGCCGTGAATTATTAATAATTGGAGCGCAAATGTGTGTTTTAATAACTTTACAGTAATTTTCGTCGTAATATACAGGAGTTTAAGATCGAAGGAAAATATTAATTCATTTTTTTCCGCAAAATCGTAGCCGTTTGTGATTTTTGGAGTAATTAGTCATATTTGTTCATTACTTTTGGCAAAAAGTAATTGACGGAACGGCAAACAGCATCACGTTCCGGGATAGCAACGTGCGCACGCAACTGGCAACTGAAGTGCGCGCCTCTATCGGCAAGCTGGTGATTTATTCGTTGCGAAAATAATTATCTCTTGGTTTTGTTATTTGCAAATGCAAAGTGTATGCAATACATCGACAGAGAAGTGTTTTTCCAGTGTACGATGAAGACGAACTGACATATATATGAATTTGCATGGAATAGTGCAAAATCGATTGTTCGATTTTTAATTTTGGATGGGAAGTGGCCGGGGATTTGGGTGAGTTATATATATGTGAAAATATTTGAGCTTCTCCCCTCCCTGCGTCCCTGGCCTGTGGCTTGTGGCGCGACGCGATTTTTATTAAAGGGGGCGGTGGCTCGTACAAGTGTGTTCTTTTTCTTTCCTTTTCCCTTTCCCTCCTATACATTATACATTTCAATGAGCGAATCCCCCGGATGAGAGTCCTCGTCCGATAGTGTGTGTTTCGCGAGAGAGGAAAACGCGATCCGCTCTCTCGAACAACAACAATGGCCGAAAACGAATTCGGCTAGACGGGAATATTTTAATACTCGTTGGAAATTAACGAAATTTATTGCGGCATATCACGTCTCGTGTTTTTCCCTCACCACGCTATTTTTAACGTTTAATCTCGCGATGATACTGTACCGATTGGCAAATTCTGGAAACTCTTCAAACTCGACATCTCGCTTCTCCGTTTTGTGCTATTCGCCTAGATTTCATACGAACTGCTAAACAACATGGTAATTGCAACGTTATTCTAATATTTCAACAATCCGAAATAATTGACATTAATTGACTTGAAAAAATTATCTCGCCAACAACAAAATCAATTACTCTTGAAATTCACCTCGTAAAACGAAAACAATAAAACTCAAAACGAATCGAAAATTGTCGAATATTCGTTCCCCCCATAAAATTCATCCAACAAATCAAAAAGTAGCAAAATATTAATGCAAAATACAAGCGATTCGATAATTAAATCGCAAAAAATTTGACAGATACGAAAATCGAATTGAAAGAATTATAACGAACAATTTTATGGATTGCGTCGAGTAATTTTGTAAAGAGATGTTTTGAAATTGCAAAGTTTTTGAATTCACAGTATGGACCTGGCGGAAACTATGAAGAACATAGTAGCTAAGGGTATGCAAACAGAAATGGGATCGCCGGGTACAGGTTCGGGTTATCCGAGCTCCGCCGGGAGCGCCGGATACATCACAGAAAAAATGTACATGCTGCTCCAATTTTATCTACAAAACAAAGGCTGGAATCCAAGCATTGAACTTTTGCAATGTTTCACCGAACTCAAAGAAGCTTCGATGCTTCCAAGCGGCGCATATTTGCAGTGAGTTTGTCCAGATTAATATCAACTGCTGATTTATCATGATCCTGAAGTTTGCATCGTTGGAATGCAACGAAATTCTGTTAATTCTTCAGCAGAGCCAATAATTATCATTGAATAATTGGTCCGGCCAATAAAACGATTCTCTCTCACGACCAAAAAACTCAATCGACTCAAAAAATTGCCACGATTTTCAAAATTCAATAAATAATCAATAGAAAAAATGTTTTTCGTTGAATCGCAACGTTGCAAACTTCTGAGTCATGATTTATCGTGTGTCTTGGGGCTTTTGGGTCTAACGAGTATGGAAGAAGATTAGTGAACGTTTGTGGGGCAATTTTCAGAATGATGGCGTCGAGAGTCGCACTCGACGCTCAGGGGCGATTGGTACTGCGAGAAAATGGTAAAATAATTCTTCCGTACGAGCATTTTGCGAACGCGGTGATGCTGAAGCATATGAACGCGCCGCACGGCATGCACTTGGGGCTGGAGGGGACGGTGCGAGCGGTGATGGAATCGTACACGATCGGCAGAGAGTGTTTTGGCATGGAGAAAGAGTTTATCTTCGAAGTAGTTCAAAATTGTCCGAATCCGGCTTGTCGTTACTACAAAAATCAGTTGGAACTGACTCAGAAGATGGTTCATATGGGGCCGACTTATATCCAGGACAACGAAGCAGCGGCTTCTCTTTTGCGCTCGAGTTTTCCTCATAATACTGATTTCCAATCGGCTCTTTCGAGCAACGCTTCAAACTCTCATATGGGTTCAACTTCCAACGAAATGAGCGACCTAAGAAACGCTGCTAATCAAATGAATCTTCAACGTCCACCCAGTCGTCCGTCTCTCAATATTCCACATCGTCCAAGTATTCAAGAGAAAAAACAATCGACGGTTAAACAACATTACGAGTCTCTCGTACCTCCTGTACCTTTGAACGACCACAAAATCACTGATTTCTTACGATCCAATCTTGACAATCTAGAAGGCCTCAGTGGCCTTGGCCTCGGCAATCTTCAGAGCCTCAGCAACGCGAATAAAGACCTTTTGGCTTTGCACAATGGCGCCTGGACCATCGACAATGAAAAATCTTCTCGAACCACCAGCTCCAACAACGAAGGTACGCGATTTCATTAATTTCACTTATCGATCGTTGCAAATACTTTTTAATCGTACTAGAAAAAATTATTAAACGTTCCATTACTCCAAATTTCACCAAAATGCATTTCCCGCATCTAGAAAATTACAATTCCACGATTTCCAACTCTTTGAAACAACCGAACGTTTCCAAGTCCAATAATTAACTAAATTATTCCATGTTCGTTCTTATAGGAGGTCAGGAAAAAGTCGTCCGGGCGTTTGCCGAGGTAATGAAAAACATGGCGAGAATGAAGTCGTGCGTTCGGCCAGCAATGTGCAAACCCTACGGAAAACAATCAGAGGCGCTTCAAAAAAGTAATTATAATTTATTATCAAACCATTAGAATCCCATTTTCTTAAAACCATGTTTTTAATTTGTCTTATCACTTTATGTATAAATATTGATTAAAAATTAACGGTACAAACGACGATATTTATCGACAAATAGAAAATATTTTGAATAATTGCTCAATTAACAAATTCTTTGCGTGTACAATCAAATAAAATCTTAAAAATTACTTAGGCCAAAGAGTATTCGACTTAAAAAATAACAATTGCGTTGTATCCGTTGAAATGAAGATAATTGGTTGTAAAAAAATATCGATTATGAACTTCGAAAAAACATATTCGAAGAATTGTTTCGAATTTTGCTGGCTTTTGTATCGATCGAATGTGATTGCGAAGTTTCGAGGGTTCAACATTTGGTATTAATATCTTTTTGGTATTATTTATGATAATTTGAAAATTCATTAAAACTGACTAAAACTAGTTTCAATCGATTTTCGATTAGTGAGAATCAATTTTTTTTCCTGTTTCGTTGCATGGCTGATTTCTGTGTCCAATTTTTGTTGTGCGAATGCCAATTGTTCGTGGTGATTCGCGATATTGCATTATTCCTGCGAATTTACGAAGAGAAATTGATTAAAAACGCGGTGCAGCGCGATGATCATTAAAAACATGGATAAAAATGATTTTAAATCATTTTTTTAAATTTAAATTGACGACACTTTTTCGGAACAAAAAAAAAAACAATTCAAATCGGCCCCATTTTTGGCACGTAAGGGGAATTTCAGGAAAGTCTTAAAAATTTGTAAGTCTTGAGAATTGTGGGGTTTTCATTGAATAAAACGTTCTGTTCATTCCCGCGTGGCCAGGTAGAATTTCGCAAATTTGATAAATTCGAGACTTTATTTCATTATTGTCGTTTGCAGCTCTGGTCGATACGATACAGCTCGTACAATCGTTAAGAAGTTTTCTTCCACCACCGCATATTCCCGTCTCCAGCTGGAAGAACGAGGATAAACACAGATTAGATCACAACACAGGATCGTATTTACCTACGTTGTGAGTATAAAATGATTAAAGAAAAAAGAAAATGCAAATATGACATTTTTATAATTATTTTGAGCGCAGAGACTTGATGGGCTCAAAAACGAAGACAATAATGTTTACAAATAATGCTCCTGGATCATAAATTCAACAGGCTCAATAATTTATTTATTTATTTATTTAACCCTTCGTGGTCACACTTCCGCCACCGATCTCGGTGGTCGCACTGGGTCGATTCTACCCAGTCCATTTTCGAACCGGTATTGTGACCAATCTATCGGTCCGAAAATTCTCAAAAAATTACTGAACAACCCTTGGACATTCCAGTTTGGATACGAAAAACTTTCTTGGAAGAAATCCAAGGCTAACATATTTTTTAAAATGCAAAATGAATTTAAAAAATGGGAAAAAAAATTATTTATTTTCAAATTTACGTCACAAGTTGGTCACTGGGTGGATTCTACCCACAGTGACCACGAAGGGTTAATTATGATTATTTCATAGTAATGATAATAAAATTTTGTTAATATCGACAAACGCAGGAAAGCTGGTGGACTGGAAGACATGTGCGAGCAGCGTAAGCTGGACTGAGCGCTCGCGGTAGACCGATCGGTCCACGAACCGTGCTATAAAGTGTTCTAGTCAGAAGAAGTCATTTTCGAAATAAATGGATGGGATCCAAGGTCGGGCGGACCGGACTGTTTGCTCAAAAGTAAGAGAAAGTGAAAAAAGAAGAAAATAAAAAAGGGAGAAACATTCACATGAAAAGTTGAGAGAGAAAGGTGTTGGCGTTTAGGAAATTAGAGGTAGTGGGCGGCAAAACTGAGTCATGCGTGGACTGTGATAAAAATGGGTAGTAAAAAACAAAATAAAGAGAAAAAAAAACAAAAATTATACGTAGGTCCGAAAAAAAGAACAAAAAGCGTCGACAAGAGGCGCGATTCTTGATGGCAAAATTGAGTTCTGGTTTCCCTAAGCCTACGAGAGCCAAGAAACGTTGAGAAGCAGAAAAAATGTGAAAGGAAGGAAACGAATAGGAAGTTAAGAGAGAAAAACAAAAGAAAGAAAACGAAAAATTGAATAAATGAAAGAAAAACCACATTGAATGATTCCTATGCGAGCTCGCATAACCAGCCGGTGGTGCTTATTAGAGCGTTCGCGATCTTTGATTGACGTCCACCCATTGGCAATGTACTGAGGAATTTTTACACGCAGTATTAACAGAAACAAAAAACAAACAAAAATCTCTATTTTTTAAACTAAAACGAAAACAAATAAAATAAACAAAAGAAAAAAAATATCAATGAATCTCGGTATGTATCTGGTGTTTTTAAAAGTGAGTGATGAACGAAAAACAATGATTAGGTGCAAAAAAAGAAAGAATAAGGAAAAAAACATATAGGAACGAATTTTTCTAGTCTTGGCCAATGAAATTTATGATTGTTTAATTCTTATGACGAATATATTGATATGTATATTTTCTGTTATGACGTTCGTATTTAATATTTAACGCGACTGTGATTTAAACGAAAAAAAAGAAACAAAAAAGTGGAAAAAATAAGAGGATGAAACGAAATTTGAAGGAATAAGCTCCACGGGCGGGTTATATATATAAAAAAAAAATATTGTCGCACTGTTGATCGATTTCCGAATATCGTTCTCCGAAAAACATCCAAAAATTCAATTCTCAATAAACAAGGACCAGGCAAACAAACAAAAAGAACTAAAAAACGTACGAAATCGACAAGTTTGAGTGAATGATTCTAAATTTGGTTATTTTCACGACATTTTATTTTTCAGTCGATTTTTCGTTCACTCGGTATTTTTAACAAAATTATTACAACGATTGGTTATTTATTTATTTTTGTATCTTTTGGAAACGTCGATATTTGGAATCTTTTGGATAGTGCGGACATGATCCATAAATATATGTATATCAATCAATGACGCGATCGAAAGGACTCGAGTTAATCGGCAAACGCTGCGACGTTTGAGAAAAAACGTTGAAATTATCGGAACATTATCATTTGCCAAAAGAAAATGAAGAAAAGTCCGATTAACTTTTGTCCCTCAGCATCGATCTCTCGTGTATTTATCGTCGATTTTAAGATGACAGCATTTTATAAAACATTGGTTTTTAATTAATCGTGTTCTCTCCATTCGACTGACGACTGAGTGTCGATTACGAATATTTGTCCACTGTGAATAGCGCTATGAAATAGCCAAATTCTCGATGGATGGAGACGTGACAAGTTATCGGAGGGGACAGTTTTTTAAATGTATATATTATACTTTTATTTATTTGTTGATTTATCCGGCGAACCAGCTGTTTCTTCACGGTTCTTCCGCGGTGTACGAAAAACAAAGTAAATCTGCTGCAATATTTATTATAGTTGTGTAAGAGAAAGAAAAATGCTTGAAAAAAAGTAAACGACACATCGATTCTCTTACTTTCGTCGTATCCTACAATTATTACCTGTTATCGTTACACGCAAGTGTGTATATCAATCGTTCATAATCCCTCGATTTGTCAGAGGCAATGAACAAGAAAAAACCATAAAGATAATAAAATAAATCATAAATAATCCATGTATGGAAAAAATAAAATAAAAACTCAAAGCGTAACATTGGTTTGTCTGATTGTCGCAGAAATCAGTCACAACGACGAATAATCGCTAATTAAATGACGAATCTGCGATAATGAGACAACGACAATAATTCAAGTTCAATTATGAACTTTTACTTCACGTTTTAACAAAAAAAAAAAAAACAACAACACAACAGTAATAATTAATTAATATTGTACACCAAAATGCTACTGCTGTGTCTGCACTGCTAAAAAAAAACTTGACGTCGCTTGCCAGTATTACTCTCCTGTATTCCTGCACAATTATTCATTCAACGTATCGATTATTAAAGTTTTTACAAGTGTGAACTCGCCTGTTTTTTATCAACCGGAAATATATATTGAACTTAAAGAAAACATCCAATTCCTTGTGCCTTCCATTCCGTCGTCTTCAAATCCCACTCGATCGTGATGACGCTGTTTTCGGCTCGGTTTTCTCTCGGGTACTGTTGTAAGGTTCCTCCTGTTCGGGACAATCGAAATTGCACGTCGAGACATTAGAAAATGAAATTTCTTTGCAGGAGACTAGATTTTTTAATTTTACTTTGAAAAATTATGGAAAATGCTCGGAAAATTGAAAAATTACAGAAAAAAGTTCCAAGCGAAATTCGAATTTGGAATTTTTTTATACGAAATACTCAAAAATTGTGAAAAATTATGGAAAATGGTCGGAAAATTGAAAAATTACAGAAAAAATTTCCAAGCGAAATTCGTATTTGAATTTTTTTTATACGAAATACTCAAAAGTTGTGAATGTGATTGAAACGAATGTGATAATTAGGAAAGGATGGAGAAATAATGAACCTGTTGAGCTTCGAGAACGAAAATGACGTCATCCAAAAAGTAGTAAGACTGTCCAAGGTTTCCTTCGCAGAGATAAGGCAATTTGCTCCAGGCAAGACATTTGAGACCAACAGGAGCGAATACACGATCGACGAGACTAGCGATTTGTCCCTCGAGACCATTGCCCTTTATAGGAAGATATTCCGATGGTTTGTGATCGCCTCTTTGGCCAACTTCGACGTACGGACTGAACGGGAGAACGAGTGCAACCACCAAACGACCACCTGGTGCTAGCGTCGTACGTAATTGACGCAAAAGTGTGTCAGGACGGTCGCAACGATCCAAAAGGTTCAGACATAATACGACGTTGAAGGGGCCACTCTCGTGCCATTTTTCAATGTCCAATACTCTGTTATCAAACAAGACAATTCCCCATTTCTTTGAATCGATATAAAATATTAAAAAAACCACATTTTTTGGCAATTTTGATTAATTTATGGGCGACGAACCAGAAGAGATAAATTTTTTCAACAGGCCTCAAAAGAAAGCCGGAAACGTGTAATTTCGCATGAGGCTGAAGTTTGCAACGTTGGAATGCAACGAAAAATATGTATTTTTATTGATAATTTGTTTAATTTTATAAAACATCGAAATCTTTCGAGTTTTTATACTTGCTGGGCCCCAAAAATCGATCGTTTTATCATTGTAATAACATTGCACATTTTTTGTAAAGAGTTTTGTCACAAAATGAATGAATATCGTTGCATTCCAACGATGCAAATGTGGAATTAAATCGAATTATTAAAGATCGTGCAATTATTTGCAACATTGAATTTTGCGTGCGAGGGAATTCGGCAGAATTTTTTTTGTGCACGAACAAGTCTGAGGTGAAAACTTACGTAAACTTCCGTTTGGACAAGGCCCATCGCATCGGTGCGGATATGTCAGTTGCATAGACCCTGTCGAAGAGATGAGCGATATGTGCGGTGGTTGCGCCGTCGCCGGCACCGAGATCAACGACGGAATGCCATGGGCCGGTGAATCGACTGGCATCGATAATTTTTTGAAATTGTTCAGCGGAGAAAACGTGCATGGAGCCTCTTCCGAGTAGGCTGAAAGATGATTGAATACAAATTAAGCAAATGGATAAAATGGATAAATGTTGGACATTGATAAAAGATGGCGTTCGGATTCGATGAATTAAATCGATACGAGCAGATGAATGAAATAAAAAAGCGAATATGGAGCTTCGAAAATGTTGGGGAGTCTTCGAGAGCGAAAGAGAGGAGAGTAAAAGAAAAAGGACGAGAGAGTGCGTGCTTAGGAGGAGCGTGGAGAAGGAAGGACACAAAAAAAGGTGAATTCGCGGTGAGGCGGTGCGTTAGCAAAGATCGCAGGGTGGCGATCCATCAATGCCGTGGAACGCAGGATTTTGATGCTGGACTCGGTCAGAGCAAACGTTTCATATATAAATAAGTCCGGGCTGTGTTTATATATTCCAGGGCAGAGTGAATCATTTTTTTTCTCTCACTTTTTCCATTTGTTTTTTTTGTTCCTTTTTTTCATCGAAACCACGTGAGGAAGAGACGCGTCTCTTCGATCTTTAATTCGCTCGCCCTTTTGCTCTCGGATTCGACGTTCTTCTGCTACAAGAGCAGTGCCATCAATTAAGGGCCTGCTTTCCTTGCAAACTCTCCGGCTTCGAGACCCTTTTACCATTGAATAATAAATAACAATGAGAAGAGAACGAAACTGAGTAGAATTTTAAGACCGAGCATAATATAGCGAAGGAGAGAAAAATAAAATTCCAGTTTAACTCGCGCTTGTGAAGGAAAAGGCGTGAGGATTTTGTGGCTCAATCACTACGATCGACATTGTCCGCAGCAACGAGCCATCATTCATTAACAACGTTGGAATGCAACGAAATTCTGTTATTTCTTCAGCAGAGCCAATAATAATTATTCAATATTTGGTCCGGCCAATAAAACGATTCTCTCTTGCGACCAAAAAACTCAATCGACTCGAAAAATTGCCAGGATTTTCAAAATTCAATAAATAATCAATAGAAAAAATGTTTTTCCTTGAATCTCAACGTTGCAAACTTCAGAGTCATAACGACTAAGCAAAAACTAAGCAAAATTCATTTTATCCCGAAAATAGTCACTGGAAATCGTCGTTAGAATAACTTTGTGATAATTATTCGGACGCGAGAATCGTTTATGAGGTTTTTTGTCGTCTGACTATTTCTAGGCTCGCACTACTCAGGAAAACTCGTAGATAATTCTATTCGCGACTAGTCCTGCTTCAGCCATCATACGATTTCGATATTCATATATATATACATGTTCATGAATAGAATATATATAAGTATATGGGGTATTTGAGTCTACTATATGGCGACACGCTGTCTGGCTATTTCGCTCACGTTCCACTGCTTCTTCTTCCTTTTATCTCTCCCTCTCTTTCGACCTTTTCTTATGCTATAGATATTTCCTTGCAGTGCTATGCAGAGCCCTTTTCTCCTTCTTCAGAGCCACGCGCTTTCCTCCTCCGTGGCTACTGGATAACAATGACGTTTCTTTTCTCTCTCTCTCGTTCTCTTTATCTTTCTTACGATCCTCAACAGCTCCGAGCACACCGAAGAGTATCATTGTTAAATTTTTTCTCGCCATGGTAACTCGCTGCAATATTTTCTCTCTCTCTCTCGCGATCTCTCACATAACGAAGTGTTCGACCAAGATTCTGTAATAGGATACATCTCCCAGTCCGTACAATCTCCGTGGCTGCTTCACCACAGCATTAACTACTGCAGCGTCAAGACAGGGAGCTGGATGGCTAACTGGCTCGTTGAATTTCGCGGATCGGGTTTCGTAACCGCGAAACTTGCCAAAATTTTTCATTCGGAATTAAAAAAATATTTTGATCGCCCAAAAATTTGGATCGATTAAAAATTATCGGCGCGTAATCGTTCGTGAGCGATCGTAAATCTGGATTGAATGAAAAATCCGACAAAACGAGAATTTTCGAGTTTCTTGCAAGTTCGAGTAAACGAGCAGGAGAAGAAATAAAAATTATACGAATTTCTACGGAAGAAAATTGTAAAAAATGAGAATGAATGTGAAAAAAAAGGGAGAAAAATGCAGCGTAAAGTTTACGATCGGATCAGGTCGTATGTAAAACTATATAATGTACGAAACACGACGAATCGATACTTATCGTTGCGGTGGCGTATCTTTGTATATACGCGACGACGAGAAGCGCGTTTACGATCATTCACTATTCGCCTGAACCGCGCGGGACAACCGGGTACACCACCCACGCACAAATCCGAGACTCTTCTTTCTGCCTTATTCCTCGGACACATACATACTCGAAAATGTACTGGGTTCTTGGGGATCTTTCACAGTCTACCGCTTCGCCGCATGTGCCATTGCGGACAGTCGAGATTTCTCATTTTTCTTTTCGCTACCGATCTCGATGTATTTTATATATATAAAATCATACGGATACGCTTCTTCGTGTATGAGTGTGCATCGTAGTTTTATCGCGAAAGAGAACAACCGAGAGAATCTCGACGTCGTTCTCGTGTTCGTGAATATACGTGAGTGTCCAGTTTGGAGCTCGTAAAGTAGCTGCAAGCGCGGGGGCGATCGCTCGAAATTCTTCCCTTTTATTCTACGCCTTTACGTGCATCATTCTGTAGCTGTTGCATGTATGGGGCGTCCGAGTCAAAATGGACGTGAAAAAAAACGTTATTTCGAGGCTGAGACAAATTTTCGGCAACCCGACCACGCGGAATTCAATGAAATCTGTAAAATTTTACGAAACGAGATTTATAATTGAAGAGGCAAAAAAAAATAGTTTGAATTTTGATTTTCATTCGCCTGGACTTGGCGTCGAGACGAAAGAAACGAATTTGTCTCGATTTTTAATTTTTTTTTCCCGCAAGTTTTTTGTGAATCGAGACAAAATTGTGGACAGTTTGCGATGGAATGGTCCATGGGCAGGATTTTTTATCCTTTTATCGTGTTTTCTCGTACAGTGTTAAAGAGAATCTTGGCGAAGCAGGCGAGAGAAAGAGGGAAAGACGAGAGAGGGAGCGAATCGTTTACCTAATAATAGCAATAATATGTTAATCGGATGCGAGGATATCGCAGCAGCTCCATCTAAAGAATTCGCGAAGAAGGAGCAGAGACGGGGAGAGATGGAGCACACACGCGTTATCGAACAGACTCGAGGCTCCTATTGTTTGCAAATGTCCATGTTTCACGAGCGTGTTGCTGGATCTTCGAGGGCGCGATTTCATTCCATACACGTATATGTCTCTTCGTCTCCATATATTTATATATTCAATTTAATCGCGCCCTTAAAGATCGATACATTTACACACACACATTCGCACACAAAAATCCATACACACTCTCGTTCGCGTACTGGGATAATATAACTGACCGCGATTTATCGCACGAACTTGTAGAAATTTTCAATGTACGAGACGATCGACAAGAACGCACTGAAAATTCAATTTTGTCTGATAATTTCACAATTTTCGTTATTTCGACAATATTTTTCATTTGTAACGGAACTGTCAGCTAAATTCACGATTGGAATGACAAAAATGTACTTTCCGAAAAGATTTTCCAGAATGTTTTTTGCTGAAATGACCAAATTTTCGTGATTTTTCGAAAAAAACGTTTAGTTGAACGTGTCCAACAAAATATCCATCGTTTTCAACAAAATTTTCTTTTCAGTGCGACATTTGAAAAATGTAATTTCACGCTTAAATGTGAATTCCGTAAAGAATTTCCGATCCTAAGGGAATTTTTGCAAAGTCGTCGATAAAATATTCAGAATTCCGTAAACTGGATGATTTTTTACCGTTTCGCGTAAGAGCCAGGAATTTTCGTTTCTTTCAAGATTGAGACCTCTCGAGATCGTTTTTGTAATCTCTTCAGTTACCACCCTAATAAAAGTGATCCTGCTCCCTCGCTCAAACTTTAATCCGACTCATGGCTGGCTTACTTGCGGGAGGAAAAAAGTCTTTGCGTCGTTCGGAGTGTATTTTTTACATACTACATATAGAGCGAATGAGGAAGCATCGCGGCTGCTCCTCGTCGTCTCTGGGGGGTGACGATGTAAAGAGAATCTGAGGCGCGAGATCGTTTGGGCACGTTCTTCTTCTCCGTTTCTTCGAAGGCGATGCGAAAGCACGAAAGGAGGAGGAGGAGCTGGTCCCTCGAGGAAAAAGACGAAAAGGCGAGGGAGAGAGAAGAGTGTTGTGGTGTACAGAGAGGAAGAATAAAGAGAATGAGAAAACGAAGAGACGGAAGAAGCGAAGAAGATTGGATGTCGATGTGAGGGTGAGCAGGAGAAACGCGAGGGTTGGGGATGGAGAAAAGTAGGAGGAGAACGGAGAAATATGAGAGAAGGGAGAGAAAAGTATGATAAAGAAAGAAAATAAGTGGAGAAAAGGAAAGAGGAAGAGAGAGAGAGAAAAAGTATTTAGCATTCTGCCTACTGGAGGGCTGGAACGACGTCTCGTTAGGCAGTTCTTGCAGGCCCAGTTTCATTGGAAACTGCTGGGCGTAGAGGCCGAGATGTAGGGAGATGCAGGGCACAATTGAAGAAAAAGGGAGAAGAAAGATGAAGCGAGAAAAAGGATGTAAAGGGCGGAGGTGAATGAGAAAGAAGATGAGCGAGGCTTAAGGATAAGACAATGAGGGAGAGAGAAATGGAATGAAAGAAACTAAGAAGAAAGGAGCAATCCGAAAGGAGAGAAATCCTGAGAGGGATATGGGATGAGAAAGAGAGAAGGAGAGTTTTGAATGCAGAGAGAATACAAGTACGACTGACAAAGTCGCGGAGAAGGACGCTCGGCGGCGGGGGTTAAGTGGATCGTGCGCGGCCTGCACCGGCGGGGTCCGGGAGGGAAAGAAACTAGAAGCTTGAGTACAAAGTTTAGCTCCGCGCTGACGAGTCTTATTTTCTCTTTCTCTTGCTCTCTCGCGCGCGGTCTTTCTCGCCGCGAGATGCTGCCGGGGATTCCGGAGGGCGTTGCCTGATGGACCACCGCGGGTGAACGTTCTAAAGATCGAGTGGGAGCCTGGATGAGAGAAAAAGGGGACAGAAGGGCGAGTGGGAGAAATTTAACCACGCCTCGTGCTTATACATACGTATGCGAGCAAGGAAGGGGAGATCGCGAGGGGAGAAAGAAGAACGGATGAACTCGCGATGGACAATTATACACACGAGTTTGCAAATGCTCGCACTCCTTTTCTCTCATCTCCTCGTCCTTCTCGGGCTCCCTCGCGGGCGGCCGGAGCGAGAAGGGGAAGTGGGAGTTAAGGGACACACGAGGACACTTGGTATAAGCGTCGCTGGGTGGTCGGGCGGTCTTTCGCTGCTGGACGGAGGGAGAAACAAAGACGGAGAGAAGGAGAAGGAGGAGGAAAGGAACGCGAAGAATACAGCGAGAGAGGTGACGCTTCGATGCTTCGTAGTGGGGGAAGTTATTTAGACCGGGAGGTGCAAGGGAGTTAATATACATATATATTTTTATGCCTCCACGTACATTCACACATATTAGATGACCAGGAGGAGGAGGGGGAGACAGGATAGTGGGAGGATTCTTAAACGGGATCGTTATGCGAGTCTCTCGCATTCTCTCTCCCCCCCCCCCCCGTCTCTCCTTCGTTTTAACCCTCTGCGCTCCTTCCGAACTCTCCACGAGAGTACTCTCCGCGAAGATGAGGTTTACTCGCTCCTTTATATACGTATACACACTTTCCTCTCTCCCTGACAAACAAAAAGTCGTTAAATCTGCTATTCTGCTTTGTCAAATCGTGCACTTTGGCCTTTTTCATTCCTCGATACATTCCTCCCTTCGCGCTATTGCAAATTATGTAAAAAGATTTGCCGAAAATTTGAAAAATGTCAAACACGATGACTTTTTTCTCAATTTTGTCTCATTTTTTTTCTCATATTTTTGAGTCTCTTATCATTGCGAACAAACGAATGCTAATTATAGTACAGAACGAGGCGATTAAGCGCGTTGCAATGGCTAATCTCGCGGCGGGGCTCCTGCGCCGAGCGTCGATTGGTCGAGTCTGATAATGATAATGACAAGAATATCGTGGCGTTGATCAAGTTGGTTGGTCGCTGGGCGTGGACGAACGAGGCAAGGGTTTAATGAGTAATTAGCCACGAACGGGGAATAAAACAAAAGTAAGAGAGCGCAAGCTCGTTCCTTTTCCGGAGGGTGCACGTTCTCCCATAGTCTCCAACGCGCAAGCTCGTTACGCCCATGCTTTATAATTACTGGTCGTGTCTATACGACACCCGCGGCACGAACTAGAAACTCGTCGGCAAAGTCTCGAAAACATCGAAATAACAGAGACGGAGGAGCGTGTCCGAGAAAGAGAGAATTTTCGCGATAGTAAGGATCGTGAGAACTGGCGCATGCGCCGCAATCTTAATTACGAAGAAAAAGAGAGGGTTTTGCTACATTCGGGGAGAAACACACCCTGATTCTCGACTGCTGCACTACCTCCTGTGTATACTGTATTTAGAGCCTTCTCATGTATACAAATATACATGCGAGCATTGGAAGCTGCGCCCTGGCGAGAAATAGATCCTTTGCTGCGCAAACGCCCTAATGATAATTACTGACCAACGAGGTCGACACGAACGTGCCAACCAATCCCGGATCCTCTCTTCTATACATCGCAACCCCCTTTCCCCCTTGGAACGCCAGAACCAAGACGGTATTTCGTTGGCCGAGAAACAAAAAGAGAATAAAACGACTCTCGGAATAAAAAGAAACGAGAGAATTGTTCTATACGTTGAGGGTTGTTGCCGCGAGGACGACGCGGAGAAATTCTCTGCACGCTCTCTCTGTAATCTTCCGATGAACCTTGTGCAAATATAATTCTTGCTTATTCTCGGTTGGGAAAAAACATACACGAAAATTACGAGAAAACGTTCAGTCTTTTGGGATTACTCGACCTTTTGAATTATAAATTTATCTCGGAACCATGACTCTGAAGTTTGCAACGTTGAGATTCAACGAAAAACATTTTTTCTATTTATTATTTGTTGAATTTTGAAAATCGTGGCAATTTTTTGAGTCGATTGCATTTTTTGGTCGCAAGAGGGAATCGTTTTATTGGCCGGACCAAATAATAAATAATAATTATTGGCTCTGCTGAAGAAATAACAGAATTTCGTTGCATTCCAACGATGGAAACTTCAGGATCATTCGGAACCTGCAAACGAGACTGGAAATTTCGTACTCTCGCGCGAGTTTCTTGGGTCATCGATTACGAATCTAACCGCGAATTTAAAAAATTTTAAATCGAACGTTCCTTTTTTATTCAAACAAGAACAATCGTAGGAAATTTCGCAAGAAATGATCAAAAATCGTTTCCGCAGTTAATTATCGATGATTGACGTTTTTGCAGTTAATTTTTGATGATACTTTGAATTTTTTGAAAAATATTTACCATTTTCCTGAGTAAAACGGGGCAAAGACGCGACAAACGACACAACAGTTGGCGCGCGCGGATCAGAACACCCCTTTCGATTCGATTCGGTGTCTCTTCTCTTTCTCTGCCTCGATCGAGCTTGGCGAACCTCCCACTTGAATCGCGTCTTTGGGTCCATATACGGGGACCATTCTCATACATGCAGAGATCAAGAGACTCTTCTTTCTCGCTCGGACCTTCTCATTCCCGCAAATGCGCCATTCTCCACCCCTCTTTTTTCGTCCCCCTCCTCCGTTCTCCTTTAATCGCATTTCCACGATTCTCGTTCGACGCGATTATAAAAAACTCGCTACCGAGTTCCGTCTGTTGGCGATCTCAGCGCTCGCACGCACTCTCACATCGGTCGCTCTGCTTTCGTCGCCATTTTACACCCTCGAACTCGCGAGGCCCTTTCAATCCAGAGTTGTGTCGAAAAAGTCAAAATTACGAGCTTGATTTTGTCTGAGAATCCGAAATTTTATTCGACACTATTTTTATTAATTAAAAGTAAAAAAAAAGCTCGAATTTTCATTGAAATTTATCGGATTTTTTCACTTTTTCCGAGTCCACGATCGCGAATACGGCAACGACACGAAGGAATTTCAATAAAAATGAATAATTCGTGCGATTTTATGACACTAAAAGTTTCACGCGGTAACGGGGAATGTCAACGATAGAGACGAAGTAAATGGTCCAAAGGATCGAGGCAAAATTTGTCTTGTGTCAACGTTTTTTTGTTGCGTTTTAATAGCTTTGGGACGAGCCCTTAATTATGATTAATCCGTGAGAGGTTGTGCGCTGCGAATCGGGAGCTTTCTCGGGTGTACAAGGCGAAGAAGAAGGAGAGTTGGGAGAGCGGGTAATTAATATTCTCAGCGGGATACGAAGCGCCTCGGGAACGAAGAGTCTACACGTCATCCCAGGTGACTCGGGTTCGAGCTCACCATGCACACTCGCACACAAAATCGTATGGACGTAGATTAAACTTCGCGCTTCTTGCAATTATGATTCTTAATTTCTGAGAGTAAAGAAGCCGGAAATTTCGCGCAGAAAGTCATCGAAATTGATCGAAAATCGATTAGGAAAAAAATTGCAAACCTAATTAACGTTTTTACCGAATTTCCCGACTAAAAATCAGCGAGAATTTCGTAGACGCGCAGAAATGATCGGCAATCAAAAGATTCGAGCAATTAAGCGAATATTTTATTGTAAAGATTCCCTCGCGATTGGCGTGTCTATAAAAAAAAATCTGAACGAGACCCACCGCGGTGCAGGAGCGATGCAAATTTTCCCACACTTGGTTGCTGTCGTCAGGTGCGATGGAAAAAAAATGATAAGTAAATATATATCCTAATACAAAAATCATAATAATCATGGGAACTGACAAGATAATTATTCGTTCCATCCCGATATAAATTCTTTGAAGAAAAACACTCCGCGGAGACTGGAGCAAGGAAGAAGGAGAAGAGAGCGAGAGAGAGAATTCATTATACTTTATGCTGATGTGATAATTCCATGGGCGGTCACATATAAAATCCATCATCATTTGGTGAGTTGTTACTACCGAGAGAGTTCGTCTCGCATTCACCATCTTACTCCCAAGGCCCATAAACCCAACATCTTTACTATATATATACGTGGGCTCTCTCAAATGCTCGATTGCTTTGCGTCGATTTGTCGTGACTCGGAAGAAACAAACGCGTCATCGGACATCATGGTCATTAAGTTCGAGTCTCGTCATTTTTGTCTTTCGCTCGCTCTCTGTCGTTTAGCTTATTCAAACAAAATGTTGGAATGATCATTAAAAAAAAAAAAATAAAAAGGTCTTTCCCTCCAAAATTCTGGTCGAAACTCTTTTTCCTGACAAAACGATCGAAATTTTAATAAAACGCTTCGAATCAGACGGCCAAATAGAGAAATGCAAAGAAATTGAAGAAACAGAGCGAGAGGTCGAACGATCCTGAAGTTCGCATCGTTGGAATGCAACGAAATTCTGTTATTTCTTGAGCAGAGCCAATAATAATTATTCAATATTTGATCCCGCCAATAAAACGATTGTCTCTTGCGACCAAAAAACTCAATCGACTCAAAAAATTGCGACGATTTTCAAAATTCAATAAATAATCAATAGAAAAAATGATTTTCGTTGAATCTCAACGTTGCAAACTTCAGAGTCATAGAGGTCGAGCGGAAATGGAAAAAAAACGGAAGGAGCAAATGAATCTTTCAATGTGTGTATAGAACGGGGGACAAACAAAGATGCTCATCAATAATCTCATACGGAGGCTGCCTCTGCTCGGTAGTTTATATATACATCGTGTATGATGGGCTAGGAGTCGCGAGAGGAGAATATCTTTCGTACACAAGCTGGAAGATGAGCAAAGGTGAGAAGGAGAAAGAAAAAGAGAGCCTCTGGCAGCTTGAAATGTACAGCAGCAGCAGCTTGGACTCTCTTAAGGCCCTCTACACGCGTTATATATACATTTTATCCACACATGTATATGTATATAGAGAAAGCTGTGAGAGATAGGCGGAGATTGTATCTCGCGGGGTTATTAATTAACCGGCAAGATGGTAAGGCCCCTTTTCATCACCTCGCAAACGATCTTGTGCGCCTGGACTAACTCTCGCCTCATCCTCATCTCCGCGGGGACGTTTTTTTCTCCGGAGCTGATGTTTCCGATGGACGGGGATCAAAAAACAATCATCCTTGCTTTCCACATTTTTTTCTATCAATTTTCCATTTCACGCACTTCCTCATTTCCTTTTTTCAATTACGATCCTCTCAGAATCTGAGACGTTTCGGAATCGACGTGGAAACCAAAAAAAAAATGATAAAAACAGATTTTTCGTTTTTTCAGATTCGAAATGTGACTCTTGCGGAAATTTGAAAATACGATCGTAGAAAATTCATTAGAATTAATGACTCTGAAGTTTGCAACGTTGAGATTCAACGAAAAATATTTCTTCTATCAATTATTTATTGAATTTTGAAAATCGTGGCTATTTTTCGTCTCACTTGAGTTTTTGGGACTCGAGAGACGAACGTTTTATCGTTCAGGCCAAATACTGAATAATAATTATGAGCTGTGATGAAGAAAAAACAGAATTTCGTTGCATTGCAACGACGCGAACTTCAAAATCGTTAGAATTAATCGAATTTCCTCATTAATTGAGATTTTGCCTCGTTAATTAATTACAAAATAATTTGAAAATCATGGAAAAATTGTCTCGATGAGGGTCAAGGAACGCGATATTGAAAAAAAAAAAAAACATTGACTCACCCGTTGATGGAGGTTTGACTGACGAACCAGCAGAGCGCAGATCTGGCGACCGAATGCCAAGCCTGAAGGGGTAGAGAGTCGGATCTCTCGGCGGATTTGGCGAGAAAATTTTCGGCAGCTTTGTCCGGCAGGTTGTTGTGGGGTCCAGCGCCAAGGGAAACCCACAGTTGGAGGATGTCGTCCCGAATTTTGGTTCTGTCGACGCTGTACCACTGGACGAGCAAGTCAAAATCGTATAAATAGAAAATGAAGTAACGGCAATAACCGAAAAAATAAATTATCAATAAAAAGAGAAAAACATTAAAGGCAGTTGAGAAAAATTAATTGGTAGAAAAAGAATTGATGGTTGGCAGGGAGAAAAATCAATTACCAGGCAGAAATTAATGAACATAAGCAAAAGATGAGCATCGAGTAATAAAAGCTCGTGGGTAATTAAAGAACCGACACCCACGCATCAAAAACCGTGCGACGTACAAATCGAGATCACCGATTCGTTCCAAGTCCGAAGAGAGTTGACGAGGGTCCAAATAATTAGCCAATTAAGAGAATATGAAGGTGAAAAAAAAGGAGTGAGAAAAAAAAAATAGAAAATTATTGTTACTCGCGCGCACTGCAAGCAGTTTATGTGCGTTAGACTCAAACACAGAGAGAGAGAGAGAGAGAGAGAGAGAGAGAGAGAGGCATGTACGAGTGCTGGAAAGGCACGCTAATATAACGACCAATTATCCGAAGTGCATCGGCGAAATCGATTTAATTTACTCGCGCCTGTGGTACATTCTATCTCTCTCGGTCTCTCTCGCTCCGTGATTGCGTCTCGCCTCATCTCGTCGTCGCCCGAGACTCTCAACAACGATGGGGGAATTATTATACGAAAATGCAATCAGGAGGCTTTTTGTCCCGTTTCGCTTCGGGGGGGTTAGCCAACCACAATATTCTTCTTCCTCTTTTCTTTCGAGAAGCTGCAGTTCGCCTCCCCCTCACCCGCTTTCTCTCAATCCTCCGTTTTTTTCTCCTTTTCGCGGTTTATATACTTTTCGCTCTCCCTCTCTCTCTCCCGCGATCCTTTTTTCCCACTTCGGACGTTGCATTGCTTCTGGGTACACTTATTACACGAAAACAGTGTGAAGAGCAAAAAAACGCAACAAACAGAACGAGGAAGCCGCGAGGAGGCGCTAAAAAGGGTTGGGGCATAATTAGGAATGCTCTCGCAACGGGGGACACTTGTTGCTGATGCGGTGCTTTGTCCATCTTTCCCGGTTTCTCGCTCGCACCTCCTTTCCATCTTTTCTTCCCCAAGTTCTCGCCAATTTTTTGTCGACCGCGTTTTTCTCCCTCTCAGCTCTCTCATTTGGCATTTTTAGCGCGAGGATGGCAAAAGTGATTAACGCCAAGGCATTTGGGGCGGGACAGCGATTAAATATGATCCTGAAGTTTCCATCGTTGGAATGCAACGAAATTCTGTTGTTTCTTCAGCAGAGCCAATAATTATTATTCAATATTTGGCCCGGCCAATAAAACGATTCTCTCTTGCGACCAAAAAACTCAATCGACTCTAAAAATTGCCACGATTTTCAAAACTCAATAAATAATCAATAGAAAAAATGTTTTTCGTTGAATCTCAACGTTGCAAACTTCAGAGTCATGATTAAATTCATAAAATTGGGTCGAAATTCGTGCTGGACACGTTTCAAGGACTAGAAAAAATATTTCTAACGAGCCCATGAGAGCTGGAGCACGCAATGCGATAAAAGAGAAAAAAACGAGCCAAAGAGTATCGTCGAGTTCTGGAATAAGCTTTAAACCGCGATTATGGTGGAAATAAAAGGATGACGATGCAAGATGAAGAACAAGTTGGTGATTACACGACAAGGTGGCTGGCGAATTCCGCCTACCGGGTGAGTAAAGAGGCGAGAAAGGATTAATTCCCGCAGAGGGATAATAGAGAGTGCACACGCTGAGCGTCAGTAATTTCCAAGTAGAAATGCATCATGAGAATAAGCAAAAAACAACGGCTATCAAAGTTGAGCATCCAGTTGGACGGGTACGATATTTTCCAACTCCCGGTCTTGTGGCCATTCAAAATGCTACTCGGACCATTTTAATTATGGCTTTGACCATACGACTCTTGTCCTGGGCTTTCTGAAGGATTGTACGTGTATCACTAATTGCGGCTTGGAGGAGTTCTCTGTAGTTTCTCGCATGCTGCGTTATGTCTTGTCCCGGTGAGCAGTTATGGCGTCTCATTCTTGTATTATATACCCACGTGAAACATGCCAAGAATGTACAACAAACAGTGTCCTTAAGATGAGATTCGAGCTCCAAACCCAAAGATTTCGGTCAAATTTTAAGGAAAAACGTTCTGAGTCATTTTTTCGACAGATGCAGCGTCCGTGAGATCAAAACTGCACCGCACGATTAGTTGATTTTAAGATATTTCCCTCGTAAACCTGGCTACTCAGCAATTGATTGATTTTTATTTACAATATAGTAAAAAAAAATCATCCAATGATATTGCAAAAGCAATTGATATTCAATTATTTATAGACTTGATTAAGTTAGGGATACAAAATAGCTCGCTTGTAGAAAAAAAATTACAAAAATTCCGTAATTACGATGAAAATAGAATTAGTAATTAGCGATTTTTCATTAATTATCATTTTTTAGTCGATCGTGGACTTTGGAAGTGGAAAATATGACGAAAAATTTGATTTTTTGGTTCGGCTTTAAAAAAAAAAAAGAAGAATCTCATTAATGAGCTTCGTTCCTGTGCAAGATTCGTCGATAATGATTCAGTAGTTTGCAAATTATAATTTTATGATTCTGAAGTTTCCATCGTTGGAATGCAACGAAATTCTGTTAATTCTTCAGCAGAGCCAATCATTATTATTGAATATTTGATCCTGCCAATAAAACGATTGTCTCTTGCGACCAAAAAACTCAATCGACTCAAAAAATTGCCAGGATTTTCAAAATTCAATAAATAATCAATGGAAAAAATGTTTTTCGTTGAATCTCAACGTTGCAAACTTCAGAGACGAGGATTTCCTTAGTTATTGGAAAACTGCGGGCCGTTTTCGCCAGAACGAGTGAAAAACAAGTTTTGACGAGTGAGATCGAGGACACCCTGTGAGTGAGGCGCTGGGAGGCGAGCTCGCCATCATCACACTTTGATTCGACGTTTTTACTCTGACACACGTTGTTGTTTGTTTTGTTTTATTTATCGTCAAGTTTTTCATGGTGGATAACAAATGGGTGGCTGCGGGAAGAGACTCGGCTACTGGGCTTGGTGCGATGTGTTTTCCCTGGTGTGTGACCAGGTTGAGGTTGGCTCGGAGCCTCTCCCCAGGTGTGCAGCTCGTGAAGGAAGCGACCAAGCACTATGGAAGCTGTCGCCAAGTTTCTCCATATAAGTGTGCGAGTCTTGATACGTGTGTGAATGGAAAAGATGGTTTGTGGTCGTAAGGGCGCGCGAGTCCCAGGGACAACATTCCTCTTCGTGTCATTAGTGGCGAGTTCTGTGGCGCTCGGGGCGCCCTCTCTTTCGCGCGCGAGCCAGAAGCCATCGTCGTCGCTGCTGATGTGTCTCTAAGTATTCGTCATCTCGTTTTCACTCGCTATACTCGCCGCTGCAGAGGTTATGCCCGCATTATAGAGCCAAAGCGCGAAATACTCGACAGGTAGCAACAGAGCCGGAATTGCAGCCTCCTAAATCAACGTCCAACGTCTCGGGCTCACTCCAGCCACTACAACGTGCCAATCACCACCTCGCACGAGCATTTCTCTCCTTCCAATTCCGCTTTTCCAGCATTTCAAGGTTTGCCGCGTGAAATCGTAAGGAAAAAAATGATTTTTCGTTACGCATTTTTGGGAATACGAAAACGTGGACCATGTGCGTTGAGTTTGATGGCAAAAAGGCAAGTGATGAAGAAACGAGAAAGAAAAACGCGATGATCCTGAAGTTTCCATCGTTGGAATGCAACGAAATTCTGTTATTTCTTCAGCAGAGCCAATAATTATTATTCAATATTTGGTCCGGCCGATAAAACGATTCTCTCTTGCGACCAAAAAACTCGATCGACTCAAAAAATTGCCACGATTGTCAAAATTCAATAAATAATTAATAGAAAATACGTTTTTCGTTGAGTCTCAACGTTGCAAACTTCAGAGTCATAAAACGCGTTACGTTTAGTCCGGAATTGTTTAGCAATGTATTGACAACTGTCATCGGTGGAAATTTAGAGGAAAGAGGACAAAGAAGGAATCGAGGCGAATATAGAGGGACGAGCACGTACGCGTGCTTCAAATATCAAGCCACACACTCGGGTGTGCAGAGAGGACAGATCTAGAGATGGGAGAGTGCGATGTTGGTAGGAATAAGCTGGCGGTGCGAGTGCACGGAGTAGTACAGATGTGTGTGCGATAGTTGGACGCATAACGCGGGAGAATCGCGCAATAACATAATGGCACAGGAAGAGAATGCGTTTGACTCGCGATCCGACACGCCTCAGGAATTCCAAGAGTTTCGCGGTCTACACAGGCGCCCCAAACATCCCCACAATTTTAATGTCTTTGTGCGTTTGTGTGTAAACGCTCTGCGCGACACCCACGTTCGGGCAATCTCACGAAAAAAAAACTTTGAAAAGTCGATCAATGGCTCGGAGATAATTGCGACGATCGAAACGAACGATAATCGCGAACTGACGAATCAAAATCCATGAATTCCCGACAAATCACGACAAACAACTAAGAAAATCGATTTTCTCGCCGAAAATCTTGACTCAAAACATTTTTTTATGCAGACCGAAGTGATTTTATAATTTTCAGTTCGTTTATCGATACTTTCTTCCAAGATGTCCAATTACCCAGGGTCGGCACGGTAAATCAATACGATCGGAGAGTCCGGCGAAGTGAAAGAATTTCAGATATGCCAGGAAGCAAATTTATTGCTTATAAATATTATATATCCCGCAGGCATTAAACTCTACCTTATTTATAACTCACAGCTTTATTTACACACATATAAGTGTGTGTTTGTGTGTTTGTGTGTCGCTTATCGTACGTAGTAAAGGGAGGCTGAATTTGTATAGATATAACGTTGTAAATATATCTATAAATGCTGGTGAATGTTCAAAGTAGTGGAAGAGCGCGTGCTGGATTTTTCTTCTGATTGGAAAAAGGCGCCGTGTTTAACTAACCGTGAGAGGGATTCGCGTTCTCCGTCCGAACGACTCTTTCGTTATTTTTTCTATCCAAAGCTCAAAACCGCCTAACGAACGCCTCTCTCTCGGATTTTCTGCTAGTCAGAGGCCCCTCTCGACTCGATGCATCTCGACGAATTTGCCAAATTTATTTGTACGGATTTTCACACTTTCCTCCCTCGAACATGACTCGAATTCCGGAAACGAGCCGGAATATTTTTCTCACGAAATTATACAACTTTTCGCCATTCGGTCTAGTCAGAATTCCTCGCGTAATGACCTTCAAATTTTCTTTTTACAAATTCGAATGTTAATCAAAATTTGCGATCCTGAAGCTTGCATCGTTGGAATGCAACGAAATTCTGTTATTTCTTCAGCAGAGCCAATAATTATTATTCAATATTTGGTCCGGCCAATAAAACGATTCTCTCTCGCGACCAAAAAACTCAATGGACTCAAGAAATTGCCACGATTTTCAAAATTCAATAAATAATCAATAAAAAAAATGTTTTTCGTTGAATCTCAACGTTGCAAACTTCAGAGTCATTCAAAATTATGCTGAAAATTTTGTAATTTTCAGAGTTCTCGCGAATGTGCGTTTCCCACGCTTCCGAGAGACTTTCGTACAGAAAAATGTTGGAAGTCTGAAAATATTTTCAGCGTAAGAACGAGAGGCTTCGAGAACACAGTCCGGGTCAAAATGACCCAACGAAAAGTGAATTTACTCAATTTACCATGAATTGTTATTCTTCAATCGTCTACAAAAAAGAAACTCGATAGAATGAACCGGAATGTGGGTGTTTAAACGGATCGACGAGCGTTGATGGTTTTTCAAGAACTTTTCATCTTTTAACTTTTCTGTATCGCGATTGAAATTAGCTAATTGACGCAGCGGCAATTATGAATATCAATAAGTAGACGAACCAGTCCGACGTGAAAATGGTTCAGCGTCAAAAAGAAAGAAAGAGAGAGAGAGAGAGAGAGAAGGTGGTTAAGAGAGTGTACGAGAGGATTGCAAAGACCCGCCACGGTTGATGTTTT
Organism: Diadegma fenestrale; assembly: GCA_037043255.1. Taxonomy (NCBI): domain Eukaryota; kingdom Metazoa; phylum Arthropoda; class Insecta; order Hymenoptera; family Ichneumonidae; genus Diadegma; species Diadegma fenestrale. Next base: position 9,998,982 of record CM073312.1, read on the forward strand.
CAGGAATATCGAGGACGTAATTATCCGTAATTACGAAGCACACGGGGGCTTGAATCTTCACGAAGCAAAACTCTCTTCGACTTTTATCGCTCTATATATATATAAATACATATATATGTATATAGATATTTATATACATATACAATATCTTTCGCGTTTTACTTCGGTATAGCCTGCAGTGGTTGGCCTTGCGCGGTAATTGTACTAATTATTACTGGCCCGAGACCTTAACCGTCCCTCTCCTTTGGCATCGTTTCCCATCATCTCACCATCTCCCTCTCTCTCTCTCTCTCTCTCTCTCTCTCTCTCTGCGGTTGCCCAAGTTGCATGGGCCTTTTACGAAAAAATAAAATAAAACATTGCGCGAGCGAGACCAACTCGCAAATCCTGCGTTATAACCGATTGCAGAACCCGTTCGTTATATGTTTTGGAATATGGACACAGAGTACGCGAGCACAAACGTATAGACTTGGCAAATTTCGTGGAGTTAATAATTTACAAAGGCAATTAAAGTTTGTGGGTATTTGAGGAAAAAAATGATCGTCTCATCGAGTTTTATACTTGAAAATCCGTTTTTGTGGACGTGATTAAAAAGCATGAAGATTAAATTGTTTGAAAAGTGATTAAAATTTCAAACTGACGGGAAAATTCAATAAAGGGTCGAAAGGATTTTTTAAAAATTACAGTTTATAGGATTTTGATAATTTTTTGGCGATTTCTGTTGACACTTGTCAGGGGCCTACGAGCCTGAGATTTATACGGACCTGAGGTCAACGCCGTGAACTCCGAGAGGCGACTAAACGCGCGACACACACACACACACACACACATACGAGAGTTCGCGAATCCTTCTCTATACTCTTAACGCGCGTACGAGCCATTTTCTCGTGAAGGCGATTGATTGCACGAATTAGTGACGCGCGCGATCACGACGAACAATAGAACAGCGTCGATTGTTTAATTGAAATCTATGGGCAGCTAAAGCTTCGTCGTACGGAAAATCGTATCGTCGAACGAAATTCCTTTCAACTAAAGTCTCGCGATTTCTTAATCACAGATCGAGGCAGGCAAGAGATAAAATACACTTTAATCAATGCGATATACTTGTTGAAATATATCGAAAAAAAAACGAAACGTGCCACCAAATTTCGTGTAATTATATTCACTTTTTTCTCGCCTTCAATTTCCATTAAATTTTAAAGTTTAATCATGCAAATTCCCTAATTAAGGGAATTTCTCAATTTTTTTATTAAATTTTTTACTTTTATGTACTGGAAACACTATTTAATAAAAATACTCAACGATTGAGATAAAGTGTGTATAAAAAGCTCAAAAGTGATGAATACAATTTCGAGGATTCCATACTATTCGTGAGGCCAACGAACGTTGCGAGACGATGTTAAAATTTGGCATTCGTTGAACGGCCGATTCGTGAATTTTTTCGTCGCTTATTCCAGCAAGTTTGGCAACGCATCATCGTGCCGCGAATTGACGGTTTGGCATGCGACTAGCGGGCGATGATCGAGAATGTTTTTTCGTTGCATACGCTCAACAGTTTTTTGTAGTAAAAAAACCCGTTTGTCGAAAAAAAAATGAATTCAGTCTGAATTTCAACAAATTTGATTTTTTTAAACGTTCTTTTCGATTCGCTCTCAGCCCGAAAGTACCGAAAATCGAAAAATATTGTCGCAACCTTTTTTGTAGAGAATTTTACGCTCTAAAAAGTTGGTGCTATGGGTTTTTGCTCTACGATTGACGGTTACGAAAATATAAGCGATAAAAGTTTGTAGAGTTTTTGATTTTGACAATTAACGACTCGGGGACCCGAAGAGAAAAAATGGCGTCAACATTTTCGGTAGGCATAATAATTGACGGGTTTTTTGAATTTATTTGGGTAGACAATACTCACTCGTGTTTTGTCGTAGCTGTTGAGGCGTTCGTCAGCTCTCTGCTTGTCCAAGAGAAGTCTGGCTAGATTTCCATGTGGTCGATAACCCGCAACAACACGCTCGCCGCGACTAACTTTTCTCTCGCGATTCGACAAAGTTTTAACGCACGGAGAGTTATTCGTTGCGTCATTGATAATTACACAGGCGTCTGAATCGAGGACTGGTTGTTGACAGGTACACGTACAGTTAGTGGCAGTCGTCGACATGGCGATTGTGGTTGAGGCGAAAACACCAATTAACAAAGTCGTCACGTGAATGAAGTTCGACTCGAGCATCGATAAGAGCTCACGAGCGAGTGACAGTAATCATGGCACTTTGTTCCAGTTGCGAGCAACATTCGCGCACTCTGAACAATGGAAATAAATGAAAAGCGATATTTATGGGTTCCGGATGGCGGATTTATGGTTTTTATGATGCTGGATTTTTCAGACGCGATACCGTTAAATCCCTGAATCATCCAACATTCTCACTGACACTCCCCGCGATGTTTTCAATCGCGCACGACCAAGGTCACGAAAAACTACGACGCGAAACGAACCGATGCACAAAATTCATCGACCGGAACACGAGGAAAAAGACTTTTGTTGTTGTTGTTTTTGTAGAAACGGGAAAACTCGAGACGTCCGCGAATGCTACACGTAAACACGTATGTCCTGCGATACTCGGGGGAGCGCGGAGGGCTTCGATTAGCACGTGGCCATGTTGGCCCGATCCCACCGCACTCTACCGGCTGACAGCTCAACTAAATTCCACCCACGAATTCTCCAGCCGGTAACTCACTCGCGGCAGGCCCCGACTCCAGCGACCGAGCTACGCGTCATTTAACCGTTTCTTACCTCCAGGCGTCTCTCATAAAAACAAAAATTGTTTATGGCGGACTTTTTTCTTATTAAAAATGATCAGTATCGCTAAAATGGTTGAACATTCCGTTAACGCTTGGCACTTTGTTAATTTTTTCTGGATTACGTCGAAATTGCGGGATTTAACGTTGGGAAACTTTTGACTCATTCAATTAGTCGCACGTGTGTTCGTAAAAGTTTGTTTTATCCGCGAAAATTGTTCAAAGGCGATGAAATCTCGGGACTTGCTAAAATACGAAAGTCGAAGGATTTCGGTGTGGTTAATGTTTGTGAAATAATATGGACGTCGAGGGAGGAAGTGGCTGCTTTTGTTTTGGCTATGGAACGAGCGTCGAGTGTTTGCGGGAGCGGATCTCGGGTAACAGTAGTAAGTAATTAACGGCTCGGAGAGCGCGTGAAATTGGTCGCAAATGACGTTCACCCTTGCATCGTCTAGCGTTTCATAAACTTTTGTATCGAAGGTCGCGCGAATAAAAGTCAAGGCGCGGTGTTTTTTGTTGTTTGTTTTTGTGTAAATCGTTCGCCATCTTGAGAATCGATCGAAAGAAACGTTGGACGATGATGAACACACGCACGAAGAGACGATCGACTCGATGTGTCGAGAACGTAAACAGTGCTCGACGTTCAAGGTCATAAATGTGAAATCGCGTCTAAAGAATTATCGAATCGATGAAACGAAAAATCCAGGGCGTTGCTCGACGCTTCGTCCCAAGCAGAAAAACTCCCAGTGCCGTGTCGTCGCCAATAATGAGAGTTACGCCCTTTTGTCTACAAGCAATGAATATTTCCGTACGTTAAAAATTCCGCATGCGAAAAATCAGCCCCACTCGGCGGCCAACAGCTTCTCATAAATCATTTTCGTCGCTGACGTTAAATTGCGCGGCAGCCCCTCGTTACTCGGAGAAATGAGATTTTTTTAATTGGCGAATTTTTCACTGCCGGCCTGACAACTAACCTCCCACCCCCAAAAGACACCCCTGCACACGCTTTTTCCGCTCTACATCATTTTTTCTTCGCTACTCATCAATTTCTTCATTCCCCTGACGTAGTCAAGAAATCCCTCTCGCCTTCTCCGTTTTTTTCTCGCTACCCGGTGTGCCATGAATTAAAAATTTTTACGATCATTGTCCAACCGAGAGAGTAATCGAGCCTCTCGCCCATTCCGAGCCCCCATTATTCAGCCATCAAAAATGTCACAGGTATTCGCGCTCAATAAAAACCAACAAAATTATTTATTCGAAATAGACAATTTCTCACGAAAATCTTTCCTCGAGTTTTTTTTTCGACTTTCCGTACAATTTTTCAAGTTTATCGGATAAAAAAAATAATCCACCGAGTTTTTTCAAATATTAATCATAAAAATAGAAAAATTATCACACAGAAAATTCAATTTTATCGAAAAAAAGTCAATGAATCTCAAAATTTTCGTAATTTTGACGATATTTTTCATTTTTAACGGAACTGTCAGCAAAATTTACGATTGCGATGACAAAATTCGAAGAAAAATCGAAATTTCTAAGAGACTTTCTCGAATATTTCTTGCTGCAATGCCAAAATTTTGGTTATTAGAAAAAAAAAAGTTTATTCCAACGTATTGAACAAAATATCGAAATTTTTGTAATTTTGACGATATTTTTCATTTTCAACGGAACTGTCAGCAAAATTTACGATTGCAATGACAAAAATCGAAGAAAAATCGAAATTTCTAAGAGACTTTCTCGAATATTTCTTGTTGCATCGCCAAAATTTTGGTAATTATGAAAAAAAAAAGTTTCCTCCAACGTATTTATCGAAATTTCGATCTTTTCCAACAAAATTTTCTGTTTCGTTTACGTTACGGTATTTCTCGCTACCGCGGCGATGATATCCCTCGCACTCGCGGCCAAAGCAGATTCTCTCGGACTGGCAATAATAATTACCAGCACAGCAGCGAGCCAAGAGTATGAACAGCCAACTCTCTCGCATTCAGTCAGGATCAAATCTCTCGCGAGCAAGAATTGTGCGTGCACGCACGAATTTCTTGCTTTTACGTTGCAATATATTTCTGTATGCATGCATAAAAGCAATAAGAGTCTGTGACGTATGCCTCGTGATGCGTAACACCGGTAGTCTCCACGATCCATAATGCTCTCGAGCTCGAGACCCAACGAAAATGGATCGCGCACTTTTGACCCGCCGAACTCGAAAAAAAATGCTTTCAATCGTGATCCTGAAATTGCGCGTTTTTCAAGGCCGTTTCGGACAGAGAAAATTGAATTAATAATTAATTATTCCTCATTAGCTTTGGGAATTGAAAAAAAAATCGAAATTTCCTTGTTTTTCTCGGCAGCCAAAGAAATTTTATCGTATTTTTCACCCAAACACGAAATTAATTTTCATAACAAAAAGCGAAACAATTTGATTAATCGGCGAATCGATTAAATAATTGTTCTTAATTAATTTGTGGAATATTGCGTCAATTTTTTGAAAACTGAAATTTCCTCGTTTCGAAAACCCAGTTTTTGATAAATTTGGGAATGAATTTAGTTCGAATCGTCGAAATTGGGCTCGAGTTTTGGAATTTGATTGCAAATTCTTTTCGCTGTTACGAACGTGCGTTATTATTCGAGTTGTCATTATTTCGTCATTATAGCTCTTCGAACATAATCGCGTTAATGATATTCGCAGATTTTATTCGCACTGATGATACACGCCGGTGAAATAATTCTCGTGTGTTTGGTCGGGTGCTCGTGCATTCGCGTGAACACACGTGCACGCAGGGAGGAGAAAAGATTGTTGAATACGTGAAATACTCGTCAGCTCATACGAACGTATAACGTTAATGCACCCCGGGGTAAAGTATTCTTGAGGGTCGTTAACCATCGAACCTCTTGCTCGGAGGAATCTCTCGTGATGAGGATTACGTGTGAGAACTCTGCTAAGAAAGAATTAAGGGCCAAATTGCATCGAGCTTTTTGCACATTAACAAACTTGATGAAAATCTTCATTTCAATCATTTTTTTCCTCCAGGCCATTGGATTGAATGTTTTTGTACAAACTGACGAAACATTTTTCAAGGTCATACGTTGGTCGTTGAATTTTTAGTTTTTTTCCATCAGTTGCGTCTCTTGGCGGGCGCCCGAGTCGATTCGAATCGATCGAAAATGAAAAAAATACATTTCGCCATCGAATTTTTAGTCTCCCAAATTTTTACACGCCCGAATTTCCGTTTTTTTTTTCAATCACCAACTTTTGCAAATGATTTTCTTCCGAGAAATCATTTTCATCGTAATTCATAATAAATAATAATGATAATGGGAAATAATAATAATAAAAAGGTTTGTGAGCGTGCGCAACATAATGACGCGAGACCTCAAACCTCAAACTCCAACCCTAACTGAATCACGAATCACTGGGAGCACTTGAACGCGGTTGGACCAGCAGTGGCTTCTCCTCGAGACACTTGCCTTCTCACTTTTCCCTCCTTTTTCTCGTCCATTCACTATACGTGCGAATTTTCTTTTTCATCTCAACAACGAAACAAAAAAAATTCCCAACAGATTTATTCCGAGATCGAAAATCTTTTTTTTCAGTTCATAACAAAAGAAAACGATTTTTTTACTTTCTCGTCGTTTCGAGACAACGAAAAATTGAGGTAAATTTGAAAAAAACGTAATAAATCAGTGACTTTTACATTATTATTATTATTCATAATTGGCAATTACCGCTCGAGGGAAAACAGACTCGTCGCTAATTTTCTGTAAAGAGCTCCAGATTATTTATTTACTGTGCGCCGAGATGTTGACAATTTTTACTCGACTCGACATAAACGAGAAAAGTGACAAGAAAGTTTCAATGTACGTACATTTAGTGTCCATAGAACGAGCGGACAGGGAACTGCGGTGAAAGTATCTAATTGGTCCCAGGTGTCTCGGGACTTGCACTCGTAAGTGCATTCTTGTACATCCTTGTAAGTCGCGGGGACGCGCGGTACCATAAAAATACATGCATATATATATTTTATTCGATTTTTTTGTCAAGATATACAGAGTGTCCTAAAAATCGTGTGCAACGTGTGGGCGTTGCTTCGTTTTAACCCGAACGCATATATTCACGTGCGAAATTGACTCGAAACTTGTCGTTCGAGGATTTTCGTGGTCCTTGCTGAATTTTGCAATTTAATGACAAAATTTGTGGCTGGCATCAATTAAAAATCTTTCGTTTGTGCGTGAAAATGAATTCTCGATTCCCGAGGCACGCTGTACACGAGAGGAAAATACAAAATACTCTTATGGCTCAAAAGTATGTGATTCTGATGGCAAAACGTGTCAATCGCGTACGAACAAGATCGCCGCGAGAGTTTTTATCGCGCTTGTTTGTCTCTTATTGCGAACATATGCTCGGATACTTTGAGCATGCAGTTGTTTTCCATGAGGCAAAGAGCAAGAAACTATGTTGAAGGAAAAGATGAAAAGATTGAGAAAAGTAGAAAAAGAGCATAATTCGACAAAGTAGTCTCGCGTATATATTCGTCAAAGTGCTTGAGATAAAAAAACTATCGCTCGTTGAAAGGGTTTGATGAAAATAACGTAAGAAGGGAGGAAAAAGAATAAAAATATGGGGGGGAATAAGCAGCAGAACGAGAAGACTCTCGTCGTCGAAGCATGACGAGGCGCGCATACCTTTCTCGATATGGCACATACCTTAACAACCAAACAAGACGAGACAGTTGGAGCAGGACGGACTTGATTCCTTTTCAAATATATAGAGAAAAAAAACAATAAACCGAACAAAAAGTTTGCTCATTCTCGTGATTATTACGGCCAAAAAATGCTCATGACTCTGAAGTTTGCAACGATGAGATTGAACGAAAAACATTTTTTCTATTGATTATTTATTGAATTTTTAAAATCGTGGCAATTTTTCGAGTCGATTGAGCTTTTTGGTCGCAAGAGAGAATCGTTTTATTGGCCGGACCAAATATTCAATAATAATTATTGGCTCTGCTGAAGAAATAACAGAATTTCGTTGCATTCCAACGATGCAAACTTCAGGATCATAATTTATTCTCTATTTTTCGGCACATTTTCGTCGATTTTTCCAAAAAGCCTCGTTTTTTCCATTCGAATTTTATTTAATATGTATCGCGTTCGTATGTAGTATATGCGCGAGAGAATCGATATCGAGAACGAGAAATATGGAGGTCTATACGTGAGATAATAAGGCGTGCTTGGGCATCGGGATCGAAAATACCGATGTAAACCGCACGCAGCATTATTCAAATTGAATACAGTAAGAATTATTATTGGTACGGGTAGCAATCTCTTTTTATGCATAATATTTACACAGACAGGTGAATAAATACATAAATATGGGGCGTTTCAGGTGACTCTTAAATTTTCGAGCCTCGATTCTTTTTTATTCGTAAGAATTTTCCATCTTTTTCGCCTTGTCTCGAAAATTAAGGAGACATAATGAGAGAGCGACGGTTTTTTCGAATCACGTGAAAAAAATGAGATTCCAAGCGTTTTTTTTTTTCATTATACGTGTAATTTGAAAATTTGTCCTTTTTCCTCGTCCCATATATTTCCTCCTCTTTAAGCCTCTCCCTGTTGGTTCTCGTGTCTCGTTTGGTTTGTACGATTGTTGGTCGCTTGGTCTCCCTTTATTTTCTCGCTGTTCGGTCACGGTTATATTCCGCGTGCCGCCCCGCGCGTTTCTCGGGTCAGAGTTCATCGTTGCTGCGCGAAACGAGACGGCGTTAACGAGACTCTCTTTTCTCTTTCTCTCTTGTTCTCTCGCACATATTCGCTTTGGTCCACTCGAATATTAGCGGTTTGGAGAGTCAGTCGAGATCTCGCTCCTTCTTTATTTATTTTGTTCAAGCCTCTGCCTCTTTCTCTCCTTCATTTCGACTCTGTTTCATCTGGCAAACTCGTGCAGGCATCCTCCGATCGCGTATATGGAAAAGAGAAGGAAAGACGAAGGGACATTACCTGTGAGAGAGGCACAAAATAAAAGACCGCGAGGAAACATAAATGCAAACTCATATATATGTATATACGAGCTAGTATGTACATTTGTTGCTATGTGTCGTGCTTTGTGTATAGGTACGCAGTCAACATGCATGTATGTTTGGACCGCAGACCACACTGACGTCCAGAAACATCCACGCAGGATAATAACCTTCTCGTACATACAACGCACGCGCGTTTTCGCGAGGGTGAATACGGTTATATTACCGTACCGTTCATACACGATCTGTGTACATATACACACGCGTATTAATATATTCGTGTTGGTATATATACATATTGAGGTGCCCTCCAAGAGTTCCTGCACTTCGAGACTTTTTACGGTTCATAATTCAGTCGAGTGTATTTCAAACGCCTGCCAATGTTCGCGGACCGTCTGCCCTCTCGTTCCTTTTTCCCTGCGTCTATAGAGGCTGTCCCAAAATTTATTGAAAAATAATAGCGCCAAGTGTTAGATCGTCGAATTCCAAGAAGAAAAGTCCTTACAAGTTTTTCTCTAGGGTCCACCGATGACGAGATATTGGATGTTGAACGCTAGCCAATCCGCTGCGCCCGCCCCCCACTCCGCGCCCGTCGCGTACGCCGCAACTGATTGGCTGGCATTCGTTCTTCGATATCTCGGCATTGGCGCGTCGGACAGGAAAATCGTAAAGGACTTATTTGCGCAGAATCTCGCGATCTGTTCGCCGCTCGACCCCTCGGACACTTTGTATATGAGAATGTTAAAGTGCACTCGAAAATTTCGCAGTATTTTTGTTCTTTCTCTGACTCTGTATTTTTTCTTGTTGCTCATCAGATCTTACAGCTTTTTCAGAACTTCTATTTTATCTTGTTCTTTGTACGTACATATTTTCGCTTCGACCATTCGCTTCACTCTTTTCTGACGACTCTCTGGCATTATTTGTCTGTGGATATATGTACCCACTGCAAAGATACATTATATATTCTTTCCCTCATTTCTCACGTGATTTAAGAGTACTCGTACTCATTTTAACCTCGCTCTTTCCGTTGCCCACGATTACGTGTGTTTTCTGCATCGAGGAGAGCGAGCAATATTTCTTTCTTTCCTTAACACGCTTCATATTTAACTCGTTGCTTTTTATTCGACCCAGAACACGAGGGTAGTTCCGAAGCAGCATTTTCAAGCGGTTTTTCGGAAAATCTATCGATCGAACGATCTCAACAATCATTTGGCAGTCGCGTCCATTTGCTCGCTTCGCGTTTCGTCGTCCCGCGTTTTTCCACATGCACCATTCGATTATTCTTCTGGTGATTTGAAGGTTTCTCGATCCGATGCGGGATTGAGCCGCGCGGCGAAGATGGTGCTGGCCGAAAATGGATCAAAGGTGGCGGGAAACCGGTACGTCTCTGAGGTCTGCACGAGCTTGAAAATGCGCGGCTATAATGGCTTGGTAGTAGAAATCATCGATTCGTCGAGATAAAAGGAGAGTGTCGGAGGTATTATAGAAATCTCGTATAGCAACACAAGCCTCCTTGCGGAGTAGTGTGCATCAGGCCAACTGTTCGTGAGGATCGAACTCGGTTCCGAGAGCAGCAATCATCAAAATGATTGTGAGTCTTCCCTCTCGTCGCTTCTCTCGGTCCCTCTCCCTTTCTCCTCCAGAAACATTTCTTCTCGCGTTTGTTTTTTCTTCTCTCATTCCGCGACGAATCACGCCTCGCGAGAGGTGGGCGTATTTGAGGGCCTTAAGCTTCCAATGTCTATATCTATATCAAGTAAGAACTTACGCCAGTTTAGAGTACGTTTCAAAGGCTATACCGATATTATTATTCCTCGACATATACAGATCGACACGTACGTGTATATCCATCCAAATATAAATATAAATATAGCCCACAGACTTCTTTTATCTCTATAAAAGTATATACAAGAGAGAGTGAGAGAAAGGGATGGAAAAAAATGAAGAAAGATAGGAGAGCACAATGGATCGATCGAAGGCGTCGATGCCTTCGAGGTGTTACGGCATAACTCAGTCATTACGTATGTACCGAACCCACCCCTCATCCCTTTCGCTCTCTCCCTCGTCCTGCATCACTCCCAGCTCGGCATCAACCTCTTCCGATATGCATATAAGAATACACGAACAATCTTTCCTGCTGCAACGTGGCACAAACCAAACTCTCGGTATGTATGTGTTTTTCGATCGGTCAGCGAGCACGATCGTCCAAGGCTTCGATGGGAAATTATATTCAGATGAGAAGGAAATCAATTCCACGATTGGATGTATCGATGAGGCCGCCTCGTCGCTTCCTCATCCCTTTCCTGCTGCTGCTTCTACAACATCGATCTCTACCTTCGTTTATATAGACTGTCGATTAGTCTGTAGTTTATACAGACTTTTATACATCAAAGTTCTCTTCGAGATTGTGATATCTTCGCCGGTGCTGTTGTTCGTATGCGCGAGCTTCATCGTTCACAAAATGTAACAGTTCCCATTGATGCTCCGACGATGCCGAACTCCAATTTTTCATGGTGCACAACTTTCAGCAATTTTCTTCTTCATCTCAATCTCAGGCAACAGGGAATTTTATTAGATAAATTCACTCGACGGCATTGAATCCTCGAGCCGGCAGGAAAAATAATAAATGGAAAAAATTGCTATGCCATTTTTTAGAGAAATTTAATGAGTTTCTGAACGAAAAACTTTCAACTCGCTTTTGCCGCGTGTTTTATCGAATGCCTCGAATTATTTTCTTCTCATTTTAATCGGAATTTGAAGGATTTTCTCAAATTCGCATCGTCGCTGACGTTTTTTGGCAGGAAATCCTCAAGGGGATTCAAATTCTGGACCTGTAGAAAATCAAGACTGAAAATTAGCAAAAACGACAGCAGCAGCTGCTGATTTGTACCAAAATGCAAAAGCCTCCTGTACGAGGAAGCTTGAAATGAAAAAGATGGCGAGAGAGAGAGAGAAAAAATTGATCGAGCATCGCGCCAAGGATGGCACACTCGGTGAAATTAGCCACGGTGCGTCGGGAGAGTTTCAATTGCCGAGCCCGACGAGTGCCTCGTTTGTCATGGGGGAAAGCCACAAGTACGCTATATTTATATAATACATATACAAACTATATACAAACATGAAATATATATATGTATAGAAATTGGTTGAAAAGAACTGCCATTTGGTTTTTTATCTTGGGCTTCTCGTGTATAACGTGTGTAGCTGGTTTTGATATATATTTATATATACAATTTTTTGTATCGCGTGAACGTGTCTTTAAAATTACTCGTGGACATATGTGGACGTCAAAGAAAAGATAGAATATTACGATCGTCCAGAACACAGGAATATTTCGTTTTTTTTGTCTCTCTCTCTCTCGATCTCTTTGGGCCTCTCTGTCGCTCTCTGCATTGTTTGTATCTTTATATCCTTAAGAGGTGTCGAGATGCATTCCTCGCGTGGTCCATCCTTGCCTGCTCTCTGCACCTTTCCTCATGCGCTTCTTCCCTTCGGTTTACACGCGCGTATGTGCGTTTCTTCTTCCTCCCTCGTTCTTCGTCTCCCTTCGTAGATACGAGAGACCGTTAAGCCTTCGCGCCAACTTTAATTGGCGATAAAAACGCTCGCTTCTCCCGCGCGATTGTGGCCTCGTAAAAAAATATCCCGTTCCTCCTACCCGCACATTGTATTAATTACGCGGCACCTCCTCTTCTTTTTTCATTTTATTTTACGCGATCGTACACCACGTGTGTCGAAACATATTTATATGCTCTCGAAATTCATGAGTCTGAAGTTTGCATCGTTGGAATGCAACGAAATTCGCTTTTCACCTTTGACAAAAAAAATTATCCAGTGCAGAATGTAATTACGAATGACTCTGAAGTTTGCAACGTTGAGATTCAACGAAAAACATTTTTTCTATTGATTATTCATTGAATTTTGAAAATCGTGGCAATTTTTTGAGTCGATTGAGATTTTTGGTTGCAAGAGAGAATCGTTTTATTGGCCGGACCAAATATTCAATAATGATTATTGGCTCTGCTGAAGAAATAACAGAATTTCGTTGCATTCCAACGATGCAAACTCCAGGATCATTAATTACGATGATAAAATGATCGATTTTTGCCACCCGAAAAGCATATTGGCTTGGAAATTTTGGATGACATTGAAAATTGAAGGAATCATCAATAAAATCAAATATTTTTCGTTGTATTCCAACGTTGCAAACTTCAGCATCATCGAAATTCATATTCATTGCGAAAGACTCCTCTCGCGTGGAGGGTGAAACGTCCCGTCAAGTTGAACGTCTCGTTCAGGCTAACGATAAAACCTCAAATGACACACTTAAAGGTTTGAAGCTCCAAATATTGGTTCACGATTTTTAATTGTTTCCTGTGTGAAGAAACTGTTTGAAGAATCACCAGCGATTACGAGATTTTTAGTTTGCTTTTCTTTTAGCAGCGATATTACGATCGAAATATTTTCTCTCGACTTGTTTAGCGCGTCGAATTCGAGCCGGGCGCTGTCTATAATAATCCTTTATTCCAAACGACCAATTATCGAGGTTAGCATCATCGCTCTCTCGTATTTTCTATCCATCTCTCGGTATTATAATCCTTGCTCGTTCTCACTTGCTCTCGCAATTTATCTCGCTCCTCTTCGTGTCTTGTTGTTCGTCTCTGGCGCGGCTCTCTTTCTATTTTAGTTGTTTTTCGTCTTATCCCTTTTTGCAGCAACTCATTGTTCTTGTTGTTGCTCTTGTTGGCCTTCTCTTGTTCTTCTTTCGAGTATTCCTTGCACGGATTAATCGTAATCGCTGTTTCGAGATCCTCGCACGGAGAGAGACTCACGGTGCACGACCTCTCGCGGATAGAACGGAAAACGAGCCTTCGGGCGCCCAACTCTCGGGATAGAGGCGAGGTTTAGCTTTTACAAGCTTTCTATATATACCATTTAGGTCTTCGTGTATATATACAGAGAAATTCATATTCCTTCATTGCACTACGGATCCTCCATAAGATTCTCTTGCACCACCAACGAGCAGCAGGATATGAAGAGATGCCGACTTTGATTTCGATATTCATTCGTGCTCCTCTATAACGGATACATCCTGACAGAACTTAAACACAAAATTAATGGAGCCTCTGGAGTTAAATGCAAAAATAATGAAAGACAAAGTGAAAAACATTTTTACGATTACGAATTTCATGAAATGAAACAGACTTTTTGGTGGGGATTTGAATTAAAAAGAACAAGTTATTTCGTGGCTTTTTTCGTCTCTGTTTTTCCTCTCTGAGAGCATTTCTTATCCTCCCGAGGTCCTGGGCGTAGACGGCACGCGCTTGGGTGGGACTCTTCGCCCTCTTCACAGTTCTCATCCCTCTCTTATCGTCTCTGTAGGGCCTTTCACAGATAGGCGGATCCTTATCGGATCCGGGACTGCATATAATTATAATTAAAAGTGATCAACCCGATAGCACACGGAGAAGATCCAGGGGACTTTGAGCTCGCGCTTGGCCGGATTCCTCACAGTGCACCCTCTCGTTGCGGTCTTTATAAACCGAGTTAAACAGTCCTCCGCCTTCGGACTCGCCTTTCTTTCTCTCCTTCGACGTTTCTTCGATCGAGAATATATTTTTGTTTTCATTTTTCAGCCATAGTCCGAGCTTTATAAAACGATTATGAAGCCAGTTTCAAAAATGCATCGCAATTCGTAAGATTTTTGAAAATTCAAAGTTGTTTCAGAATTTTCTCAAAATCTTCGTCCCCAATTTTGTTTTTATCCTTTTTTTTCGGAACTTGCGTTGTCGTACAGTAACGCGAATTCCTCCGCGTGGTACTTGCAACACGAAATGCACTCTGGGCAGAGTACAGAGTCGAGCAAAGGCAGCGCAGAGAGAAAATAAGGAACGAGCGAAGGTGGAGTCACTCTTGGAACGCACTGCGCAACACTCAGGCCATATGCTAATTCCAGCCTCCGGCGACCATGCAGCCCTTAATGGTCCAGCTGAGGCTTCACGTCTCCACAGCCCCCCTCAACTTATAGTCTTTACGTCTTTTCGTTGTACACCTTCATCCATCGACGTACGATATTCCTCGAGGATTCCATGCGTTTTCAATTTTTATTCCAAGTTTTCCTCCAATTTTCGCATAAAACGCAAAAAAAGAAAATAATTCGTTGCAAATTTTGAAGTTTTTCTGGAAAAGTTACAAATTCTCGACGATATGAATTTAAAAAACTGGGAAAATGGAAAGAAAATCGGTGAACTTTGCAGGTCGTTAGTGAATCGTTGCTGAGGATGTTGGAATGGGAAAATTTCAGGGATTTTTTACCATTTTTTGCGACTAGAGATTCAACGAATCAGAGGAAAAAGCACCTGCGCGATAATCCGACACCTCTTGCGGAATGAAAAGAGTCGAGGGAATATAAATTTCCAAAAAACATTGCAAAGCCTCGAGCCACCAACGCGCGATAAAATAATGAGTGCTGGGCACCTGTGTGCGACTCTTGATCCACGGCGTTTGGGAAGCGATGGCTGTTGATCGTAATTCACGTCTAATTCGCAAACGTTTAGACTAAAAACATCTGCCGGTTGATGATTGTACTCTGCCTCGAGAATTTGAGTAAATTCACATAGGGATATGTATATGTATAGATATGAAAGGGGGGGGGATTTGGACGTGGTAATATGTATCGCCTTTTATTCTGATCCCCCTTCTTAGCGATCTTTCTCATATTATGGTGACCACCTCGGGCCACGAATCGATGAGAACCCGTCTCGATCGTCTTGCGTTTCCCTTGGAATAAAAAGGAGATGGAAAAAGTACGAGAGGAAAAGAGTGAGTAAGAATATATAAAAGATGCGAGAATAAAAGTAAGAAAGAGATGGAAAGAGATTGGGGCGGGAGAGAAAGAGAGAGCGAGAGAGAGGAAGGAGTCCTGGTCGATTCGCGTCGAGGGCCCGTCGATTTCTGCCTCATAGGCAGATAATCGCCTTTGATTTCTCTCTTCGATTCCTCAAGGCTCCCTCCCCCCGCGATCCCCTTCCCTCGCCCCAACAGCCACGATTCTATACTCGAATCTCTTGCTCTCTCTCTCTCTCCATCTTATTCTTATGCTTTCTTGCTTCCCTTAGCCCAACAACCCTTCTCGCTTGGATACTCGTGATTCTCCACCTCCTTGGTATCGAAGATCACTCCCTTCTTATATAATTACCTTATTTCCGAATAATTGGCCAATTTATACTCGAGTCCCAGCTGAAAACAATCCGCGGTGATGTTGCTCCTCTTCGTCTCTCACCTCTTTCGCACTCGCTTTGCTTCTCTCCCTCTTTCTCTCTTTCCGCGATGTGTGCAACCCACAAAGGGCGAATGGTGTGTGCTGATGGACCCCATAGGGTCCGTGAACGTAGAGCGCTTATTTTATGTATATGCCGGTGTGATTAGATCGCGAGAGAATGAGCAGAAGAGAGAGGACCAACAAAGAATTCTTGTATATCAGTGTGACGTGATGTCCGTGCTCGAATCTGTATGGGTATGATAATTCTGCCCTTAGGCTTTCGCGGCCGAGTCTCCACCCACGCACACTCTTTATATACATATACACCGCAGTAATTCCAACGTACACCAATATACATATGTGTATACGTGTGTCTTGAAATCATCGAGAGTCCGCGGCGGACAAGTCCCGAGATGAGAAGCCTCCGCGCGCTCTTCCTCGCCACGGACCGTATCACATTTTCAATTTTTTACCCCCTCCCTCCCCTGCTTTCCCTCCCTCTTTGCCGGCGAGTATCAAATCATCCCGCTAATCCACATCCTTCGATACCACTTTTCCTATTCGATCTCTCAACCCTCTAAAGATCGATATCAGTTTCACTAATTACGTGCAAAATGATTCAGTTTTCCTGCCAGGATTGTGCTGATTTGATGGAAATCGGAATTTCCAATCGGTGTACAATGACGAACCATATTTCGAGCTTCTTTTCATTGCTCAGTCCGAAATTGTTTTTTTATTTCGTCAATTAACCGAGCGATGGTAATTTAATGCGAAATTCAGCACCACAGGCTAAATTTCTCCTCATCATCACGATTTATCCCAGTTCTCGCTTATCCGGTATTGCCAAGATGGTGGCGAGTAAAAATCTTGCAACTTTGCACTGTATATATGTATGTGTCGGTTATATAAAACATGTAGATGGTACAGCCACCGCAGGGGAATCACGATGAATGTCCGAATAGTCGAAGAAATCGTTACATCTTTTGGTACGACGACGAGAATCTCTCACGACTTTGCTACTCCGGTTGTGCTCTTCGGTGCGAGATGAGCGCGCGAGCATAAAGGAAGTAGATTCCTCTCCTCAGCTTCTCCAACGGTCCATATACCACCTATATTACGTACAGATACAGCGACTCTTTTTACTCGCTCTCCTTTCTTGTTGCACAAATAGATATGCATGTATATACATGTATATGTGGGTATATGTCAATATGTATACGTGCAACAAGCGAAAGAGCGAATAAGAAGAGTGTAAGGAGCATAAATGGAGGAAGAGGAGTGCAAAAGTCTCGAGGTTCCTTTGCATAGTGAACCCACGGCCATATCTTCTCCTCTCCTCTTCTTTCTCCTCCACTTTTCTTCGTACTTGGAACTCTGGGCGAGAACAACGGTCACTCGTACCATGGCATAGTGGGTGCCGACCAGATCCCACGTTACACTTTATGCTCCTTCTCCAGACTCTCTGTTCCAGCTTCTTTGTTTCCCTTATTCTCAATCGATCTTTTTCCTTTTTCAAATTAATTTCCATCTAATTTTCCTTCGCACGGTAGTTCATCCGGTGCAATTTGTTCATCATATTTTCGATCCTCGGTTCAGCAGTTTTCTTCTTCGCGTGTCAACTTTTTACTGCCTCCATGCTCGTGCTATTTTTCCTCTTGCAGCCTCCTAAATATATACGATGGAATCGGTAAAATATATCGGGGCGTCTGACAAATCGAGAAAACACGAGGTAAAAGAGCTGCTGGGAGAGCAGAAAACTTGAGTGCACGAGAGTGTAGCAATTAAGTCGATGCTTACGACGGATAATTAGCGGAGGATCGAATGAGGCAGCTGGTCAGCGCGAGTCTTGGCTTCGTGCGCTCTTTTCCTGCATCTTCTCCTCTCGCTCATCTTGTTCCTCTCTCTCCCTCCCTCTCACCTCCATTTACATGATATACAAGTTTGCCTCTATCGTTTCATCGGGGAATCGCAAATGTGAGTCTCTTCAGCCTCTACTCAAGCATTTACCTACATAATTATCATTTTGATGATTATTACTCTCTCTCTCTCTCTTCCTTTTCTTTCCATACCAGGCTTAACTGCATACAAAATATATATTTAAATGAACATATACATGTATAGAAACGAATACGTCGATATGAAGATTGTTTTTTTTTGCTTCAGTATTATGATGAATAATTATTCCCAACGATAGATATTCGATATAAAACAATAATTGGTGCGAATTATCTCGTATTACGGATGTATCTTAATGATTACGGCGGTTTCTTACCCGAGCATGGTTTCTACAATTATTTCGCGAGTGTCTGCAAGTTTTTTCCATGAAAGCTCGCGTTTGAGAGCGAAAGGAAGGGAAGAAAGGTTTTTGAAAAAGTTTTTCTGCTGAATGGTCGTAATTTATGAAAAGCTTCGTTTTTAATGCAAATATAAAGGTTCCTTGTATTGCTACAATGTTTGTATACGAGACTATGCATCCAGAGACATTCCGAAGAGGAAGAGGGAAAGAGTAACGAGAGGCAAAGAGAAAGGGAGAGGGGAGAATAGGGCTAAGTGGTAGTTGGTCTCCTTGGTACCATTCGGTCCTGGGTGATATGGTAGCGAAAAGGATCCTCTTGCTCTGCTGTCGTATAGTGATGGCAGCAGGAAGCCCCGAAGAGCCTTTGTAAAATGACGAAGGAGAGAAATCTCTCTCTTTCTCTGTTGGTCGGTCTGTCCTTTGCTCGGTTTCGAGAGAGGGGCATCGTGGATCGATGTGTGTGCATCAACCCTCCAAGTTCTCCTCTCATTCCAAGTCCCTACTCTTTATACCCCTACGACGAGGCAAGTTAGGACTGAGAAATGAACGCGCTAAGAGAGTGGGAGAGGGGGCAGAAAAGATAACCCATTCCATGGATCCCTCTGTAGCCCACACGTCTACTCCCTCTTCTGCAACAAGCCAACCCTAGCATGAGGGCAAAACCCACGCCAACTAAAATTTTCCTCAACCGAGAATCTCGCGAGAGGCCACCGTAGTCTCCTCTCTCTCTCTCTCTATGTTTCTCTCTCATCGCCGCTGGGGGTAGTTATACAAATTTCCAAGAGTGTCTGTCCCTCTGCCTCTCTCCCTTCCCCTCCCTCTCTCTTTTCCCTCCCGCTTTCTCTTTCTTTACCTTCGCCTGCTTCGTTTCAACAAGCATGCACCCGCTCTACCCTTCGTCGAAGAGCTCTCCAAGTGTACTGGTAACGCGCTACCACCACCACCCTCGCCTTACAACCCCCCAGCACCTTTCTCCAGGGGCACCTTTGCTCGAGCTCCGACAAGAGATCCAGAGTAACCATGGAAACGGATGTGGAGGCGGGTCTCTTTTGCATATTACACTCTGTGTGTGACAAGCCTCGACTTTTCCATCTCTCTCTCTCCCTCTCTGTCTCTTTTCTTCACTCTTGTTATACGTCTATTGCTATGTGCCCCCATTCTGTATTGCGAACCTGAGAATATGAGGGTAATTTGGATCAGCTACGACCAAATTCCACCACTTTTTTCTCCACTCCTCAAAATAAATGTTGTGTTTTTCAACGAAACTACCTCCGATTTTCCGTACCCGCGTACTAGAATTTTGCAAAGCCTCCGCAGCAGCCCCCGAGCGATCTAATCGAAAGAATTACTAAATCGCTCGCATCACATTCGGACAAAATGATTCGAATCGTTAATAACAACACACACGATTCATTCGTTTTAGTTAATTGAATCCGAATTAATCGACGAATTATTGTGTTAATGATAATTAGACGAACGATCAAGAGGAATATCGATTTGACCTGCAATTTTATTGGTGGATCGTTTCATTCCCATTCGATTCTCGTTCTCGTTTATTGATCATTTATTATTACATATTTGATTTATTCACTTCAAGACTTTGCTGCCCGGCTCCATTAACATTTTTACACAAAACCTGCGAAGATTTTTCCTGACATTTCTCTTCACCGCCACTGGATCGTTTTCCCACCAAGGCTCTGAGAAATTCTGGAAAACTTGTTCTAATAAAGTCGCGCCCATGATTCGAATGAGCATTTTTGGCACATTAACTAATAAATCGGTCTCTCGCTCGACCAGTGACACTGTTCATCGTCAGAGGGTCACCCATCCAAGTATTGACTGGCACTTGCGCCACATAAACTTGTTTCTATCGCCTGCAAAGATATTCGCGGGGCGAAACGATTGTCAAAGGGTTTTTGCTGGCAAAGGTGGATGCGGAATCGTCACCTCTTCTTGAAGCCTCTGGGCTAGAAACGAGGCGGTAGGAAAAATAAGAACAGAAAGGGAAAAAATGAAACGAAACGAGAAGCGAACACGCCTCTTTGTACTTTGTTTCGACTCTACATACCAACGCTCTCCTCCATTCGATCTTGTTCTTCCTTTCTTTCATCCCTCTTTTCGCCACTTCCGTTGGTTCTCATTCTCGCCACCCTCATGAGAACGGCCACGAGACCATCGCACTTTTTTTTACAACTTCAACCTCGAGTATCTACTACGACGAAACCCGAAACGATGTCTCAGGGTGTAAAAAACATTGAGATAACTTGAGAAATCTGGTCCAGGGACTTCTGGAATTTAACGATTCGGTTTGATTTTGGATCCGATTGCAATTTCGGTTTTTCTTTAATTATTTTTGTATACGGGCCACAAGCAATGGACGGAGGAAAATCGAGATTTTTGGAATTTTGCAACGTTTTTATTAAGTTTTGCAAAGTCCAGTACGTTGATTCGTGATTGATGAAAAGAATGCGGAGAAAACACATTTTTTTTTCTTCAAGCTTAATAAATTTTGAACTATAATGGGCGCGAGTTTTGGGGGAAAACGTAGAGATTCAAGGAACGCGATATGTGAGACTTATAGCAAATGTTTGTTGGTTGGATGAGCGCGGTTATGGAGGGTTTGTTCTGATCATTGGCGAACGTCTGTCACAGGCTCAGTGGCGCACACGGTATATCTATGCTTTTGGGTTAGGGGTAGTTTTTTTAAGGGGTCGCAGAAACAAACGTTCTACATACACACATGGATGCTGTGGCTCTTGTGGGTCCTTAACCTCCTCTCGGTCTTTGTCTCTCTCCCTGACGCTTTTGGGTGACGTGTTTTTCTGGCAGCCAAGGGGTGCGCGCCCCTAATTATAAAATAAAAAAAATCAATATCCTTACCCCACGGGTTTCTCATTTTTTCGGCACAAGCTTCTATCGCCT
This sequence comes from Diadegma fenestrale, assembly GCA_037043255.1. Lineage (NCBI taxonomy): Eukaryota > Metazoa > Arthropoda > Insecta > Hymenoptera > Ichneumonidae > Diadegma > Diadegma fenestrale. The sequence goes on from CM073312.1 coordinate 10,020,265, forward strand.
CTCTATATGCATCCCGTCCATGTCTCTGTGTGCTTGTGCGCGTCTCCACACTTTTTTGTAGGGACTCAAAAAACAGGGTGACTCCCCCGTCTTTCGTCATTGCCACCCCAGAGTCTCCTGTTATACGCCAGTTTCAACCCCCACGAGATATTCTTTCGCCTCTGCTCCATCGTTGAGGCTGATTTTTTTCTTCTCTCGTACTCTCCGCGCTCCGAACATCGATGTATAAAAAAGTATTCATTACTTTCATTCTATCCTTCATTTTACGTCATAAGTTGAAGTTTTTTTTTTTCATTCCAACATTTTTTCGCCTCCCAATTTCTTCCTCGACGAACTATTAATTTTCACCAACGTGTTGCCTTCGGAAGGGAACATTCGAAATTCATTGAGACTTTTTTTTCCAACGTCCATCCAGTTATTATCGTGGAAAATGACAGAAAATTTTTGAAAATGCGGTGAATTTTGTACATTTGATGGTTTTAAGGGAAATTTTTTTTCCGAACACGATATTTTGACAGATTTTTTTGTTCGTTTTACCGAATGCAACAATGACAGAACGCGAGGCTGGAGTGAAAGAGAAATAGTACGAATTTATAAGGACGTTAAGTTGCCTACGAGCTTGGGTCGTAGAAACGATAGTGTAGTAGAAAAAGAAAGAAATATATGTTCGGGTTTCGCTCGCGGATAACGGAAGAGGAGATCCCCCGGCACAATCTTATTGCGTTAGGCTTATTGCGTTTCCCGGATTTTATACTTACATGTATCTCGCCATGCCACCATCAACCATCATGAGTCTATTTCCTGTCGTGAGTCGATGGACAAAGTTGGAAGTTGCATAATAAAGATTCTTTCTACAAGTTTGTAATTATTAATGCGGTTTCAAGACCAATTAATCGCCGCAGAACTTGTGATTGAGCAATTTTTCTGTTGTCAATGACATTTCGGACGATTTTTGAAGATTTTGTTTCGTTAAGGGTTTTAGTGTCTTTAGAAGGCAATATATGATGAAAAAAGCGAGACATCGATTTTAGTGGATTCTCCTGGAGGGTTTTTGTCTCAGGTTCCTTCCACACGACCGAAGCTTTCTCTTTCTTTCTCGGTTTTTCCGGCTCTCTTGCTCGTCTCGGCAACTATACGAACGACTACGACGACGACACATTCAAATAAGTTACACCCCCTTCTTTGAAAGCTGGTGAGAGGGGGGAGGGCATGAAGCCACCCTTCTGGTTCTTGCCCCACGATCCTCCAACCATCTTTGCATCCATCCTCTTTTGCGGAGCCAAAGAGATCCCAGCCACGTTCCTACGGAGCCCACGTTCGTCTCCTTCTTCTTATTCTTCTCCTTCGTTTTCTTCAACTTCTTTTTCACCTCCTTCTACTTCCGTCTCCGCACCAGCCCCTCGCGTCATTTCACTACATGGGGTGGGTCGCGACGAGATTAAAAGAAGAATCAATAACGCCCTCTCTCACTCCAACAACCCCCGTCCACCTTTTCCATCAGGAATACGGGGGCCGGGAAAAAGAGTGAGACGAAAAAAGCCACCCCTTCGCGCGAATTCTTTCCATCTTCTCAACCAACCCCTTACCTTTGCTCCTCTCTCTACCAATCCTCCATCCAATCCCTCACTCTCTCTCTCTCTTTCTTTTCTCGAAACCAACCCTCCTTGCCCTTCGCTTACCCGCGCCAACCTCAAAGGAGCTTCGCGATATATTGAAATGCGCTAAGAGGACTTTCTCCCACTCCTACACTCGTGTGCTTTCTTCCTCGAGACTACCAACACATACACACACACACTCCAAACATCGATCTTTCCTACTTTGTACCAAACCACCCATGACAAACGAAACGCCTAAATTTGCATCAATTCTTGCCAACAGTCATCAACTTTCCTACAAATTTCATTGCCAGCTCTTCAATTTCTTATAATAAGCATGGACTTTCATTCCAGCATGGAAAACTCGAAAAACGTTTGAAAACAGGCCAATCCATCTGAATGCAACGAAAAATCTTTGAATTTATCGATGATCCGTTCAATTTTCAATGTCATTAAAAATTTTCAAGCCAATATGCTTTTCGGGTGGCAAAAATCGATCATTTTATCACCGTAATTACATTCTGCGCTTGAATAATTATTTTTGCTAAAGATGAAAATGAATTTCGTTGCATTCCAACGATGCAAACTTCAGAGTCATATTTCAGACCCACATTTGTCATTTTTGTCCTGTCGACGTTCCCTGCTCAAACAAAAACTGTTTTCCTCACTATCGACAAAAAATGGAAACTTTATGACCTTCAAAATTTGGGTTAACGATGAAATCCAGTCACACAGAATTTTTTTATGTCATTTTCATTGAATCGTTTCGTAGTATTCGTTTTTTTGTAACCTGCAGAATTCATTGGACATTTTTTATATTAATGGCTTTTCGTTTAATTGACTTGGCTACGTGTTTGTGGATGACGTCACGTCTCCCGTATTCCATATTTTCAGGAAAATTTGAAGTATGTCTGCGACGGTATTTTTCCTTAAGAAGGACTCTTCGTTTGCTTCATGTATCGTTTCTGGGTTCCTGCAGAGCAGCTTCCGAAGAAAAGTTACAAAAAGGGAGCGAATCCTTGATCGTCGACGTTATTTTTTTTTTCATTTTTTCATTCTCGAAACTTATCCCCATCGCTGTTTCTACGAAATTGCATAAAAATCCTGCGCATTCTGTCCCTTGAACTCGTATTTGTTTTGTATCTTAGTTTTTTCCATCGATTTATGGATTTTTTGGTTACGACTCATCCCATAAGAGAACGATACGAATTTTAAATTCGTAGGATTCATGTCCGTATATGAACGAGAAGAACTTGAGAATATTTGCAATAGCCAGAGGCGGTTGGGGTAATTTCAAAGTTTTCCAAATTCTCGAGAGTTGGCTGTCTCGCTTCCACCCTCGGAGCACCGAGCTATTTCATATTGCGATTATTCTTGGGAATTTAAGTAAATCCTGGATAACATTGTACCGCCAACGGGGCAGGGTGCTTCTTCTTGTATAAGATAGAATTTAATGCTGTACTATGCTTTTGCTACTGAAAATTCTCCGCTCAACGCACCCCCCATTCCCGGCCGCAGAAGGGCAAGATTATCCCGTATAGCTTTTCGTACTCGTTGCTCTTACATCCTTCAAATCATATCTATACATCGATGTAATGTTGGATGGATTAAGGGGCTTTGGTTCGTATACACTCAAGTTTCGGAATCCAACGTTTTTTCGAGGTTGACATATTTCGATCTAAAAAATGGAATGCAACTCGATCAAACGTCTCGCCACGTTCAAAATAAAACTTGAATTCAACTGTTTTTTAAATTTTAACTAAATTCAAGGAAATCTTGAAAATTAACTCGAAAAATTCTGGATTTTGTAATTTATTTATCTAATTAGGAAAAATTTCATTTCAATTTCAATTTCAAAACATTCAACAAGAATTAAAATGCTCGTATGAGCAAATGAAACGAAATATTTTGGTTCTCGGCTGACAAAACTTTCTTGAGGATGCAGTAAAATGTGAACAAAAGTGAATGATTTTTAGGAATCAAAATAAAACTTGAATTCAACTGTTTATTGAATTTGAACTAAATTCAAGAAAATCTTAGAAATTAACTCGAAAAATTCTGGATATTGTGATTTTTCATCGAATTAGGAACAATTTTATTTCAATTTCCATTTCAAAAAACTCAACAAGAATAAAAATGGTTCGTATGAGCAAATGAATCGAAATATTTTGGTTCTCTGCTGACAAAACTTTCTTGAGGAGTCAGTAAAATGTGAACAAAAGTAAATGATTTTTAGGAATTAAGGAGTATCCAGGAATAATGAAAAAAACCCTTGGAATTGTTATTCCGAAAATAATTTTTCCCCGATTTTGATACTATGTGATTAAATTGAAAAAATGTTTTTGATCCTGCTGAGGGCATTTATCACTTATGATTTTTCCAATTGTGCGATACCTCGTGGGTATCCCTTAAACCTCTTACCTCCCTCGTGTGTCTCGTGTCTGCCACACGTAGCTTCGGATTACTCATGCGGTAATAATTCTCGGGTGGGCTTTCTCGCCCGCGCTCGTTGGCTCTCTCTCTCTCTCGTTCTCTTTGGCTCTCTTTCCCTCTCGGTCGGGAACGAGTTATTATTTACTTATTAGAGGCGTTCGCAAGTTTCTCGAGAGAGGCGAGAGGGAGGGGGTGTGAAAATGAGGCAAGGCAGGAGGAACGTACAGAGGCAGGAGCGAAGGATGGAGCAGAGGGCAGGGGGTGTAAGATCGGTGAAGAAATTAAAAACGTGACTTCACATCAAATATATGTGTGTGTATATATATGTATATAAATGTTACAACAACAGTATATTAGCTCGTACGGAGGTTTCTTCGGGAACGGACGAACATACACACACGTGCATACAAACACTTGGCAAGAAGTATTTCTCGGGGCGAAAGGGCTAACGAGAAGATACGACCTCACGGCGAGAAATATAGCTATATCAGCATTAAAGCATGCCCAAGAGCTCTCGCAGCAGCTCTTATAATAATACTTTGTGTCCCCCGTATTATGAACTGCTTCGTGCTCCCTCGAATCTCCTTCTCCATCTCTCTCTCTCTCTCTCTTTCTCTCTTTCCTTTTGTGCGGTTGGAAATGATGAAAAAAAAAGAGAAAAAGATGTATATCTCTATACGAGCTGTAACGTCAAGAGGATTGAAGGATGAACGGGATAGTTAAGGGGGAGGGTTGGTTTTAAAAGTTTCCTGAAAAATTGCCACGTCGATGTCGCACGTAAGGGAAATCGAATCACATATGTGGATAGATTGTATAGATATATATTGAGGATCGTGCTCGCTGGGAGATCAGCGAGTTTGGGATCGAAAACTCACACCCCTATGAAGGTTAACGGTGAGCAGGGGCTCGTTCCGCTGGGGATGAAGCTTCGCGTATACGTTATTCTGCATATGTGTACGTGTACGCGTTACGTGTGTCAGCTTTCTGTCGTATGTGCGGTATATTTTACGGAAAATGGGTGGAAAGAGTGAGAGCTTTTATTTCGATACAGCCAAACTTCGATCCCCCTTGGTACAAACCTAATTTGCCTTCCATCTCTCGAGCAAACACTCTCGCAAGATCGAGACGAGTCCTTTCCAATGTATTCTCACTTTTCAAACCTTCAGTTTAGTGACAGCCCTTCCAATACCTTTTTTAAGGGCTCACTTTCTCCTTGGCCTATGTTCTCTCCTAAAAAACCACCACGTTCATTCCTTTTCCTGTTTAGGTCACATTTTATACGCCCAAGACTTTTCGCTGACGCAGGTGGTCACCCCTCATCGCGCTACTTTCTCGTCCAAAGAAATTGAATTGTTTTTCTCTACTCCAAACAGCATCTGTTATAATTTCGTCTCATTCTTTTTGTTTTGTTCGCAAGATTCTCGTGCGTACACAACTCGACGCAATATCCATTAAGAGTTTATCGAAATTGTATGATTTTTTTTTGCACTCACCTGTTCCCCGTCAATGTGATGCTGGAGGAAAAATAAATTTTGGAACTGTTCTGGAAAAAGAGCGAAACGTGGAGATGTTTTCGATTTATTTCTCGACTTCTTATCAATCCACCGGAAATAATTAGACAACGCGCGTTATGAATAATTGTGTTTGAATCGATTTTCGTCGTTTTTCGAGTTCCGGTTCGTAGACGTAACGATTTGCGCTCCGTTTTTGTTGTTGTGTTTTTTTTTTTCTCGATATATTTCGATCAGCGTGCGAACTTTATAATTTCCGCGGACACATTTTCGATTTTGTGTCTGACTCCGGAAATCCTGAATCCGAAAACCCGATTTCCCTCGGTTCGAATGCGAATTTGAGTTTGGTTTTCACGATCTATGCAAATTGTGTACGTCGCGGTGAAAAGTCGCGACCGGAAATCGACGCGTTTGTCCTCCGCAATGCCGGAAATGAAACGAACCCCGACATAATCGAGCGTGCCGTTAAAAATGTTGCCAGAAAATTGCATTTCGTTGTTATTCGAACGGAAAACATTTGTTTTTTTTTTGTTTTATCAACATTTTCGCGTATTTACTCGCAACTTGACTGCTCCAGAGGGTTGAATGGAAAAAACGTGATTGTGTGATCGACGAAGAATAATTTTTTCGCTCCTTCAAAATGCAGCAGCAGCTTCCGCGGGTCCTCGACCTTCCTTGGTGAGCAAAACGAGCGAGAATTTTCGAAAACGAGCAGATGGAACGAAAGCAGAAAAAGATAATCCGACCAACGACGAAATTGTTGAGAGTTTGATCCACAGATATTGAAGGGAATGGTGGAGAGGAAAGGGCTGAGTGTGAGAATCGAATTTGTTTTCGATCTCAGGACGAGGCGAAAGCGCAATGTTTCATTTTTTTTATAGGAACCAAGTTTTTTTTCAATCTTTATTTCTTAACTCGTTTTTCATGTTTTTTGTTGTTTTTTTTTTTTTTTTACTTTTTGCGTGTGTCACTTTTCGTCTTCGGTGACGATGAGGAACTGTCGAATTTTTAGTTTTCTTCACTTTTCTCGAGGACATTGGGGGTGGTTGGGTAATACATATTGCGTGTGTATGTGTTCGTTATAATTACGTTTATTACGGAGCCAGTGCCAATCCCCATGCGTCCGCATCTCACAGATTACGAGCAGTCGTAGAACGCGTTTTTTTTTTTTCATTTTTCCGCATCTTCGTATCATTCTTTTTAGCTCCTCGTATTAGTGTCTCGATACAACATCATCACTCTCATAAAATCGTAAGCTGAAAAATTCACATCTCGTAACCTCCGCACACGAAAAAATTCCTCGCACGAGACTCGAGAAAACTGTTTCGATGGGTACATACGTATACATGAGTGTTTGTGGGGGTGTGTGTGTGATTTCGTGTCAATCGTCAAATGAGTCTTCCTGTATCTGTCCTCGTGTGTATTTCATTTTTTTTCATTTCTGTACGTGTGTGTGTTTGAGTTTTACAAATTTTCTGCATCCGTGTGTTGGTATTTTTTCCCGTGAGTCCCGGTTCATCGGCAATGCTCGCGCGTGGTCTCGATCATTTCTTTTTCGATTTTTGTAAATTATCTTTCGCTTACGCTCGTTCTCTCTCTCTCTCTCGCTCTCTCTCTCGCTCGCTCGCTCGTTCTTTCTCGTGTGTGTATAAAGGGGGAAAAAACAGTACGTTTGCAGTGTTACAGACTACAGCCTAGTCATATCGTTATGTATAATCCGCATATATGTAAATATATATATCTATATATATAGATACATATTTATATGAATATATATATGTACATATATGTTTTGTTTGTTTGTTAGAGATATATATATATATATATCCAATAATATATAATATCGTCGTATCATCCATCATTATCATTTATTATTTAGTGGTATAATTAATTACTTGCTTAGATATGAAACCTAATAGGAACATGATTGCACCGGCTCGTCGTCCCGTTATTACTGATTCCATTTTTCACCCTCTCCCTCTCTCTCTCTCGCCATTTTTTCCACAGTCTCGTTTCCGTTTTGCCATAAAACAAACTTTATATTCAAATTTGAGCGATTTTTCTTGCCATGATTTGTTGAATATTCTTGCTGTCGCGTTGTCGAAAAAATTGCGGGATTGTTCGTTCAAATGTCGAGATTTTTCTTCGGGTGTCTGCGCCGAGAGAGTTTACAAAAGACGAGGAACGACGACACACGACGACACCCGCAGATTTATACGATAATAAACGTTTGTGTATATTTATATATGTTTATTGGCAGGACGTGTTTGGAAACTAAAGTTTTTGCGAACGAGTGTCAAGCGTTCAGAATTCAATCGGTAATTCGGGAAATTCGAACATGAAGGATTTTTCAATCGTCGATTCTTTGCGTTCTCCCAATTTCAGAGAAATCATTAAAAAATTATTTAAAAAACAGGTTTACGGTTTTTAATGGTTTTTGGCAAAACGGAATTTTCTCGAAATGAAATTTTCATTGAATTTTCATTAATTTCGTACCAACCGGCAAAGAGGGAGGCAAATGTTGGACGCGCTTTTGTTGAAATTCAGTAAAAAACGAGCCTCGGAGCCGGCGTTTCGGGCGCCCCGTCGATGCCTCGAAATTTTCTCGAAAAAATTATCTCAACACACGCAGGCCCACGATCGAGGCCCACGGGGCCCCATAGCGAGTACATATAGATATACACATGGCAATCTCTCACAAGAATTAGTCGCTACTCATTATCAATAAGTTTCAGTTAATTAATAATAGTCAATTAATTGCTTTCAATAAAAATTGAAATGAGAAACACATCAATGAAAAATAAAACGGAAACGTGTTGCTTGAAACAAGACAAAAATCAAAATAAACGAACAATCGTTGACAATTTGCTATTTTTTCTCCTTGATAATAATAGCAAAAATGGCATAATATCGCAATAACTCAATAATTCAATACCGATAGTTATAATAATAATAATAATAATGACAATAATCAATAACTAATAAGTTATAGTCAATCGATCAATGATAATAGCAGTAATAATAATCATAATAATAATAATAGTTATAATAATAATCAATCAATCGATCGATCCTTCGATCCAATCGCATTCAATTAATAATACATCGTTCAATTCGTGTTAATTCGTCAACTTTCGACGACGAAAGCAATTGCAGCGCGTGTTGTAATCGATATAAATATTCATTGTTTCTCGTTAATAAAATAACACATCGTTCCAAAAACTCAACGAGAGACGGACGAAGGAAATGATTATTTTCGTTTGTTTAGAAATAAAACAAATTTTTTCGTATATATTTAAACAATGTATAAAAATGATTGATCGCTGCTTCTCGCGTGTTTCATTTTCTGCCCTCCTTTCGTATCGTTTATCGCAGGAATTTCATTACCAAATGATCTCGTTTGTTCGGTTTGTTTTTTCTTTTTCATTTTACACTAGAATTTTGCACTCACTCGCGCGCCACTTTTTCCTCCCCTGTTCTTGCTTTTTACACCACGCACTCGACTTTTTCTTAATCGTATATTTTGCGCGATCCTTTGGTTCTTGACTGTGATTTCTCACATGATATTTGAAAATTATTCATTATTTCTTTTTGTTTATAAAAAAAGAAGCTCGACAGAGTGGGCGAGCAGGGGGGGAAGCGAGAGCGACGCGCGGCAGGCTTTTCGGTTCATGCGGACGATCTAGAAAGTTCATGAAAACGCCGACTCTCATGGTCAATCAAACTCATTGAAATAAGATCGATAAATAAGAATAATTCGTTACAAAATACGCACTGAAACGAAGGATTTGAAACTTGAAATAAAAAAAAGGAAAAAACAGACGAAAAGCAACGAAATTATTTGTGGAGACGAAGTGGCAGCGCGCGGTGCCCACTTAAAAACCCAATAAATTCATGATTTTTGTTGTCGTTTAACTTGTTGTTGCTGCTGTTGTTTGTTCAATAATATAGCGTCTTAATTCACATACCTTAAAACTGCACACGTGTTAAATTTTTTCTTTTTTTTGCTTCCTTATTACTCGTTTCTTTTCTCGTGTTTTTTGCTTTTAGTTTGCTTTCGCAATCTTCGTCAAATACTTATCACTCATACAATTGTTGATTTTCTCTTTACTCGTATTAATTGTGTGTTTTTTTCTTTTTAATTTTTTTCTTTTTTTTGTTTAATTAGGAACAGCTAGTAGCGAGGTTCGGTTACTCTATCACGCAATTCTTCCTTTCTCTCTAACTCTCATTCTCATTTTTTTTTGTTTCAATTTTACCGCACGTTCTCTCCTTTTTTCTCTCTCTCTCTTCCTCTTTCTTTCTGTCTCTCTCTCGCCCTCTCTCTCTCCTGCTTTTTCCATATCCTGCTTCCCTCCTCCCTTTCTCCTCATTCTCTCTCACTCTCACTCTCTCTCTCTCTCTCACTCTCTCTCTCTCACGAACTCGGGAACGCAATAAAACCCTCGTTTTTTGCGTACACACGCGTACGTACGTATATATTATTTATATAATAATAATTCCATAATTTAGTGTCTAAAGTGACATAATACAATATGTATAGACTTCTGTCCCGGTCCTTTTTTTTTTTTTTTAATTTTCTTTATTTTGCTTTTCGACCGCGCGTTAACGAGTGCGCCGACACACAATTATTCAAAATTTTCTTCTCACTGTTTCTCTCCGCGTTTGATTTGTTTTTCATTCCGATCAAACGTATCAATGCGCGTTACGATCTTCGTCACTTGTTTCTCATTCGCATCCCTATCGCGTATGGATTCTCCTTCGATTTGCCTTCGCCCCCGAGCGCGTTCGCACGCACGAAACAATATGTTGAATAAAAAAAGGAAAAACACTCGTGATACACGGAATAGTAATAAAAATACGATATATCGCGTATTAGGAACTTACTGAACAGGGGCAAGGGGCAAGAGGGAGGCTGGAAGGGGAGAAAAGAATGGGCGAAGAAAAAAGAAGAAAGAATTGTTGGCTGATGACGGTTGAGCGTTGACGAACGAAATTGTCTTTCTCGCGAAGCGAGTCGAGAACGCTATTCCAATTTCTTATTCGCCACGGCCGTCCGCGAGGGCCGAGGCGCGGGGGACTTTGTATAAAAAAAAGGGCGGCAGAGGGGGAGGAAATTTGCTCATTGATTCTTTTTCACTTCTCCCTCTTCGCGCGCACTCTCATTTGTCCTCCGGCTCTCCTTTTTTCCTCACGCGTAAACGTATATATTTTGTTGAAAATAATAATAACAACAATAAAGTTTTATTATCGTTATTATTATTAATATATATAAATATATATTTTTCTATACGAGTACGCGTACGATGGCGTACTCGAGCCGATACAGCCGAACCGAGTCGAATTCAACGTGGAACCGTTTCCTCGCGATAATCGCGAGACCTAACTCTGTGCTCTATAGTGCATGGGCTCTGATGGGCTTGCAAATTTTTAATCTCAACAAACGTAATAACGCAAAAAATCAATTCGATCAAAATGGGATGACGAGCTTTTGAGTTTGTTCATATATGTTTTCGCCTTCGATCGCACCAATCAATTGCGGCGCGCGCTTTTTCTTGCTCCTTTGCTCGTCAGCATCAGGAGCGACTAAAAAATATAACTTCCGATCGTTGCTGCACCTTCGATGCATTTCACGCCGCTATATACTTCACGCTTCGATTGGCAATTAAACATTTATCCAATTATAACATTACGTTTATCGCTCATTTTCCGCGAGGGATTCTTTCCTTCTTTTCTTTATTTTTTCTTACTTTGTTATCGCGCGAGGTATGGATTTCATCGTTATCTGCTTTAACGTTATTACTATATGTATCGTTATCATTATTTTTAGTATTTTTATCATTATTATTTATGCTTTTATCATTTACTTTAAGAATAGCAGTATCGTAACTAATGTTGTTTTTAAAATTATAACACACATGCTCGTTAGGAATTTCAATGACCGCGTCGCATATTTTTATCGCCCTGTACCAATTCACCATTTTTTTTTCTCTCTCCCTCCGCCTCTCGCCTCTTGCCTCATTTTTTTGCTCTAATCACGAGAAGCCCCAACGCTCTTCCACAATAATAAATTTACACATTAACGCTCGCCTCCTCAATGTAGATTTTTCCTTTTACCGATCTCTCCATTTTCTTGCTCCTCTTTAGCGACAATTTATTCAATAGATAATCGTAATCAATTCAAATATAATTGTTAATCGTTAATAAATATTAGTCCCTCCTCATCCCCGACAACGTTTACATAGAAAAGCATTTTCGTTTTTTTTGTTTGTTTTAATCGATTTTTTTGTTTGTTTAATGCGACAGGAACCTCGAGTTGCTTAACTTAGAAATATATTATTACTTTGCGATTGAAAAATTCTTGTTTTTCGTTTAATCGCCGATTTATTCACGAGTCTCCGACTCTCCGACCCTCATTTCGCGAGAAATTCGTTCGTTATCGATCTAATTGGTAATTAAAAGTTTCGAATCGATGAAAATAATACGTAATCGTGATTTTCGCTCAATAGTGCGTAGGATTTTCGGTTTTCTTTGATACTTTTGGATTTTTTACAATCACGTTTACAGCACAAATTCCGAATTTTATAAATCAAGGATTTCTAGTACGTTACAACATCTTTTATATATAGATTTCTTTACTTATCCCTTATCCACGATTTCTCTACAAATTTAAAACGTAATTCATAATTACTTACTGGCTAATAGTGAATTTGTTGTCCTGTTGTTTTTCAAAATCTCGCGAGTTGAGTTTTTGCGCTTTTTTTTGCAAAAACTCGATCGTTTTTGTCGCGGAGATTAACGCGCGGACAGCCTGACGCGACAACACTCTATCCCTAGTAGTGTTTTTTGTATATTTATTAAATTTAATTTTTCCTCTCGTCATTGTTTTTATACCCGATTCTTGAGTTGCTCTTACGAATGACACGGAAAATCGCGCTCCCTTCGATCCCCCCCTTCTCTCTACGACCGGAACTTTTCGTTATCTCTGTTAACAGCTAATATAAAGGATCAGTGTTTATTTTATCGTTAATATATACTTTTTATCGTTTATGACGATCGACCGTTAATATCGTTAATTAATCGTTAATTCATTAAACCCTTCTGAATTTAGCTGTTATTAAATATAATTTTATTTTAAATATAGGAACCTGTTGCTGGGTTTTTCTTTTCTCTCCTCTCATTCGTTCGTGTGTGTGTGTTTTTTTTTGGTTTTTTTTTCGTTTTTTTCAATCGTCGGCCACGTCCCTCGCGAGCGCCCGATTTTTTCACGGGCTCCGAGTACGAGTTCGTGAAGCTTTTCTTCAATTCTTTCGCTCGTTCTCTTCTTCGTACGTTTCGAGTTTATCACACGTCGACACGAGACCTCTGCCCACTCTCCCAGTTAAGGGTGTACCGTGCCCTCACCCTTACTCCCCCCCCTCCCCCCTCACACCCCACGTCGACCCCCATGTTTTTCGAAAAATCGCCCCCGAAAAACTCTTCTTCGTTGCTAGTTCGTCGCGCCATCGTTTTTTCTTCGCGCTGATACGGAGAGAAAGCCAGAGAGGGAGAGAGAGAAAGAGAGAGTGGAAAAGAATTGTTAATACTTGAAAATTATTCTCGTTTTTCTCGTTTTTGATACGTATCGCATTATTCGCGGAATTAAAATATCGATTCAATCCTTTAGTTTGCCTCGCTTTCTACCCCTTTTCTCCCTATTCTATAAAAGTGTGTCGCGCGCTCTCGAACGGTCAGCAAAAAAGAAATCATTTTTTTTTCTTTTTTAGTAACTTTTTTTCTTTTCTTGATTTATTATTACTTTACATAGGAACGTTTTGTCAGACCACGACGAAGTCGACGAGCATTTTTGCGCGTTTAGCACAAATATTTCTTTCGATTTTTGTTCGTTTGTTCGTTTCAATCTTTATCCTCCCTCTTTTTATCGCCCAACGAGCATCGGCTCGACGACGGTTTTAAATCTGATTCTCATCAAGTTTCATGCCCTTAAATCTCTCCTTTTCTCTCACATATTTCGTTAAATGTTGAAAAAATTATCACTCACTCGCATGTCTTTACGATTCGGCCGGAAGTCACGCCGAATCGTTTTTTTTAAATCTTCCAAGCGACAAACCAGCAAAAACCAAACAAGAAGTAAAATTTCGTCAAAAAACAAAACAATAACGAATTTTACTGTCTCCCCTAAGTCCGAGTATGCGTTTGACACGAGAAATTCTCACCTCAGGTCATTCCAACATCTCCTTAGATTCTCGTTTCGTATTTGCGGTTGTTTTTTGCTTTTATTCAGTTTTTCTTTTTATGAGGAACTTCGTTGAGTGCGCGTTTCGGATACAACGCGACTTCGTTTCGTTTTTTGTCTTCCTTGATTCTCTCTCACTATTTATTCCCGTAACGAACGAGATATGCGTTTGTATCTCGTTAATCGCGTTACTAAATTAATGAGTATGAAACACGCCCGATCGGTCCGTGGGAGAAACCAAGACAAACGCGTTTGCGAGCTTGCAAAGGAAATTAAGTGAAACGAAAACAGAAAGAATATCACCGTTCGCGGTTTTCTCTCGTTTTCGAGTGTCCGCCGTACAGTAAACGTCGTTACAAGTTGAGAGCCGATCTGCGGCCGAACTCGAAGATCGTTTGCACGCAGTTTTTCAATTACAATCGAGAAGATTTGTCATGTCATCCGGCTGTGATAGTCCCTGATCGATCGCCGCGTTTTTGTCTCGGCCGTTTAGCGATTAGCGGCCACCGGCAATCGCGGCGATCTCTTGAATGTGCTTCTGTCTTTTAGACTCGGGTCCGTTGTTGTTGTCCTGATTGTTTATCATCAGTCCGCTTGGATTCTGCGACGATTGGCTCCCTCCGATTTTCGTGCTTTCCGCGGCAGCTCGTGCCGCTAAGAGGGTTATTTGATTAACCACGTCCTCCATTTCGTCGATCAAAGGATTAGCTTCTTGGCCGCCATTTGGTGAACGAGCGTCGCGGTCGATCGTTGGGGTTACGAGCTTTCCACCGTTTCCTCCGCTTATGGTCTGGTTCATTGATTGTTGCCGCTGTTGTTGTTGTTGTTGTTGTTGTTGTTGTTGTTGCTGCTGCTGTTCGTAACGCGTACGATGTTGCAAAGTTTCCGAATGACGTCGCCATTCCGTGATCGATCCATAAGTTCTCGTCGAACTATTTGTGTCACACAAACTGCAACTGTAACGAGTTTGCACCAAACGCAAAGCTCCGCGGCTTTGTTGATTTCCCAAGTAGCAGGAACGCTGATGCGCCAGCAACATCGATTCTTGTGGATACGCGCGTCCGCAACGACGACAAACTAAACACACTTCGGTCTCAACCTCCCGACAAAAATTTGGAACTGCTCCACTCGCTCCCGATACCGTTGTTGTCGTTGTCGTTGTTCCTCCTTGATCCTCCTGCGACGACGTATTCGGCAACCTCACCGTTTCCACTCCCGGATGGTTCGGATCTTGCCGCAAAAACGCCTGCATCAACGCACGCGGCACTTGCACGTAACCACCGTTGTTCTCCAATTGGAGCGACATCAGACTACCCGAATTTCCAACACCGAGGTTCACGCTACCGATCAGGCTCGAAGCCGCTACTGAAATCAAAGTCAAACAAAATAACAGTCTTGATTAATTTACGCTCATCACTCATTATTATCACACTCATTTTTTCACAACTAAACATTTTCTACCACAACATTTAACCTACAAATTTGAAAGCTTTACGATTTTATCGTCGCCCTCCATTTCAGCCCGATTCCATGACTCTGAAGTTTCCAACGTTGAGATACAACGAAAAATATTTACTCCATCAATTATTTGTTTATTTTTCAACATCATGGCAATTTTTCGTATCGATTCAATCTTTGGGACGCGAAAGAGGATCGTTCTATCGTCCAGAGCGAATATTGAATAATAATTATGAGTTCTGGTGGATAAAAAATTGAATTTCGATGCATTCGAACGATGCAAACTTCATGATCATCCCAATTCCCCTCTTTTTTGTTACTCATTTTCGTTTTCGTCTTTGCACTCGCGTTCCATTCGACACACATTTCGAACGTCGAATCACGATTGACTCAGCGTTCTGGGAGAATCACGTGTCAATAAAAATCGAGACTTTGGCAACATAATCGTAAATTGGTATATGAAAAATTAAAATGCCTGAAATTTGGACGCTTCCGATCGCGATTGAGAATATTATAATTGATTTGTTAGCGATACCAGTTGTCATAATATTTCCAATAGACACTCCTGCCGCGTATCGGGAGTGAATTTATGTGAAACCTGTTAAACCAGGTTCTTCGGTCAATATATAATATATACAAAAGTATATACTTGTATATATTTATGGGTATATATGGAGAGCGTAACGTAGAGTGAGAGATCGCGCAGGTAAATTGGTAGTTATTAACAGTACTCTCGCGGCACGGGCATACAAATCTCTTAGCGATCTTTTATGCCCGCGTGCTCGTTCTCTGTCTAATTGAAGGTATGTCAGTAATTTCTCGTCTTTCGTTTCATAAACCGGAAACCCAGATTACGGGATTAGAAAAACCGTCGATCACTCTGTATAATTTATCGGACAATATAGACTCGCTCGGGCGTAAGCGATCCGGGCAGTGATTGGCACTTTGATTGCTAATTATTTTCAAGTTAATTCTAAACTAATTGAACCGGCAATGAAGTTAAAAAATCAATGAAAAACGTTATTAATATCGAGCGAATCGTCTGCGCGATTTTCTCTAATTATTTCACGTAATTTTTCGAGTTTTTTGGAATATTTTGACGATTCGTTCTCATGCATTTTTTCTTTCGTGGTTCGTCGAGAATGCACCGCAGATTAGTCCGGTTGACAGATTTATTCCGTGACGCGCGCGCGTGGGTATCGTCAACATCTCGTGTTTGAGTGCGTAAGAACGAATCGTGGTGATCGCGTCGCAGTCTTCGTCATGAATGTCTTCGTGATAGCACAGATGAGAGTCGTTACGAGGCAGGAAGTGTTAATGATACCCCTGCTCATTCACTGGACGGGCGCGCGAGCTCTCCTGTAATTATCGTACGATGCCAGTAGTTCTGTATATACATGTGTGTGTCTCTTTGTGTCTTCGTCTATGTGTGTACGTTAAATACGACATGTATATGGTTTAGGAGTGCGAGGACGAGATGAGAGAGGATGGGAAAAGAGAAAGAGCAAAGAGGATGTTAGGACCATGAGAAAACATCGTGTCACTAATATATACAATGTATATACGTGTATAAATTTGATGGGAGGAATTAAATCTTGTAATGGAATTCTCTACAGATTTTCTGATACGAGTTTTATTATAAATTTTTATTTTATTTTTTTCATTTTTACTAATCGTTTCAACGTTTTCGTTTTTTTTCTTCATATTTCTAACTCAAACGTTTAATGTTTTTATAACGGGGCTGTGATTTATGTTGATGAAATGAGTCGAAAAGTTTAATACGATAATCTTTTAAGGAATAATAAGAAAAGGAACGAAATGCCTCGCGAACGCAATCTACTGTTTGACCAACACTCTTCCCACGAAGTTTTTTATCCGGTCGCTTCGTCTTTCCTCTCTCCTCGCTATCCCCGTGCAAACAATCCTGCATGCACCTTCTTTTTACATTTTCCGCTTTTTTTTCTCGTGTCACACGGACTCTGTGGACTAAGCTTTTTTTTTGGGGGGGACGAACACGATAGTGTTTCGAGCGACTTACAGACGCGGACGATAAACGACCGAAAAATTATCGATATCGATATCGCGCCGATGGGCGCCGTGTTTCTTCGAGTTTCTGTTTATTAAGCTCTTCGGGAATTTCATACCGACTTACGATCCTTGGATTTTTTTTTGTACTTGAAATCAATGTTAATTTTTGGTACGAAACATCAATTCGGACTGCGACTCAGAGGAATTTAGTTTTAGTTGATCGAGCCGAGGACGACGACGAATCGTGCGACACCCTTGAAACAATCTCGTCATCGTCGTGTGGATCTCGTTGAGGAACATATAGGATGAGGCAAAAGGGGGTTATTACTCTTAATGAGCACTGGTTATTTCTTTGAGTGGCTTTGATTTGCTTGCCTATCACCGCCCGTCACCCTATACTATAATAATATCCGACGGTCCATCAAACTCACGCACATGCATACACACACTACGTGTAAAGCAAATGATCGATATGGGCCGTTTCATTATGACTCTGAAGTTGAGATTCAAGGAAAAACATTTTTCAAATATGATCCTGAAGTTTCCATCGTTGGAATGCAACGAAATTCTGTCATTTCTTCAGCAGAGCCAATAATTATTATTCAATATTTGGTCCGGCTAATAAAACCATTCTCTCTTGCGACCAAAAAACTCAATCGACTCAAAAAATTGCCACGATTTTCAAAATTCAATAAATAATCAATAGAAAAAATGGTTTTCCGTGAATCTCAACGTTGCAAACTTCAGAGTCATTTTTTCTATTGATTATTTATTGAATTTTGAAAATCATGGCAATTTTTCGAGTCGATTGAGTTTTTTGGTCGCAAGAGACGATCGTTTTATTGGCTGGACCAAATATTGAATAATAATTATAAGCTCTGCTCAAGAAATAACAGAATTTCGTTGCATTCCAACGATCTAAACTTCAGGATCATCGTATCACTTGGGAAATTAGTGAAAAACGCTCAAAATTTCATTTTGAAAAGCTTCATTTTCATAAATTATGAAAAACTTGTTAATTTTTTAATTTTAAGAATCAAACTCAATTCACGATTGATTCACTTGGGAATGAGGAGAAAAAAAATAGTTTGCAGACCTTCAGCGAATCTTTTCTGCGGTTGGGAAAAAAATGATATGGAAGATCGAAGTTTATGGGCGATATAAGCTGAAGTGTTGCACGGCTGACAAGTGTTTGTGAAAGTACGAAACGTGATTTTGAACTGGCGAGCTCATCGACGCCTATAAGCGAGCACACATTCTCGATCCTGGTCTGAGGGAATCCCAAGAAAGAAGGGAGGGAAAGATACGTTGAGAGGACATCTCATTTGCGTATGGATTGAGATAGTAGTGCTGTGCTCTTTGGGCCCCTTGATTCGTGTCTATGTTTTGCTTTTTTTTCTTTTTCTCTCTCTCTCTCTCTCTCTCTTAATGTGGACGAGAGATCCTGATTGCCTTATGGTCGTTTTCGCAGCTCTGCAGTGGCTCTCAGACCGATAAAAAATCAAATTCTATCCTTTTCGTGCTCTCTCTCTGTTTGTCAATCTTTTTACGATGTTTTTTTCGACGCCTCTAAACTACAAATTTTTAATTAGCTAAGAATTAGGGGACAGCTATTAAGTATTACATTTTTCACGTTTCTGGACACGGGTGGGATTTCTTCGTTTTTTTTTTAACCATTTTATATGATTCTCGTTTTAATTGACAGTGATAAAAGAGTTTCTCCAAAAATCTCGACAACCTCTGACCGTTAAAGATAGTCCGAGTACAAGCGTGTGCCTGAAATTTGTTCGTTCCTTATTTACGAGCGAGTTTTTCGTGTCGCTTTTCGTTAACTCACCATCGCAAATGAGAGAGCGAGCGCGAGAAAGAAAAAGACAGATAGATATTGTGTCCGAGTACTTTCCGTCTTTAAGTGGATTCAGGAATTACATGCGCACCTACATTTATACGTATATATTTGATTCTTTGATTCCGTTGAATCGTAAAATCGAATTTGTACAGTCGTACGAGCCATTCCTGATTTGAAGAAAACGAGAGAGAAAGAGGGAGAGCGAGGAGGAGTAAAAATAATGAGAAAGAGAGTAGAGAACGAATTTACACGCCTTCGTATGTATTTATAAATGTGTGTATCCGGAGCTTGTTTCTCCTGTGACTCAATGTCCCCTCTATCGATCCTCGGAATCTTAATGGACCCTCGATTGATCGAGAACACTCTCTCTCTCTCTCCCTCACTCTTTTTTCTTCTCATTCTCCTCATCGTCTGCTTTTTTCTTTGGCAGAGTATTAATGAAACCAGGAAAAAGTTTAATCGACCGCGAGAGCAAAGTGTCGAATGGCTCGTCGGTTTACGCGGCCGAGAATTTTAATGCCTCTCTCGCGGTCCGTCTCACTTTCGAACCGATTGGCTATCGTGCGAGCAGAACGAATTCCGCGCCTGCTCCTGATCGAACCAAAGTGCGGCCGAGCCCAAATGACTACAGTTATTGCAAAAATGATAGAAATAAAAAATCTCGTTGTCATCCCGAGATCTTTGTCGCGCAATGCCACGAATAATCGTTTCCGCTCTTCTTGAATTTTAATCGATCGGCATGATCGACAGGAGATCAAAAACTTTACTCCGGATAATTTGAAGTTTCTTATCTCGATTTCAACCAATTATTATTTTCTGGATGTGAGTGAAATCGGGCGTTAGCGAGCAATAGCGCGCGCGTCAGTGTTTTTCATTTTTTTTCTCGTTTATTCAGGAAGATTATTGGTTCCGGGTGACTTGTCAAAATATTGACACAATTTAACGATTTTTCATATTCTTAATCTTCGGAGAATCGGAGCAAATATTAGTTTACCGCGCGACCATTCATTTTTATCCTTTATTCCCTCGCAGGTAAGAAATTCGTGAGAAAGAGAGGAAAAAAAACGAAAGAAAAAAGCGATTGGGCATAATAATGGAAATCAAATCGTCCAGGCTGAATAGAGACGTTTACACGTAGCGATCGAGCGAATACAAAATGCAGATAGCAGTACACTATGTGTAGTCGATTCTGTACAGCAAATCAGGAAGGAATTGGATAAGCGAGGAACGCCGAAGAAGATTACTGCTCCAAAGTACTAGGAATGAACCCATACCGATGAATTTATCCACGATAACACACACACCAAGCCGCGTGGATGTTCTTGACCCTAACCTGCTTCTCAAACATCGGTAAATTTCTTAATTTATCCAAACCCTCATTTCGATCAAGTAACTGTGAAACTTTGAACGCGATGCGATTGACTTGCTCGGTTCTTGAGTGCGTGTGCGATTTTTTTAAATCGATCAATTCCAAAGACGCGAAATTAACGTCCATGACGAAATCATTTTCGTTATAGGATTTGTCTGTGGAGGCTGCACGCGGGAGTATTGTGAGAAATCTTGTAACAACTCTTATCTATTTGCCACGTTTAGGTACTCTGGCAAAGTGCAACGATTTCGTAGCGATTCTCGTTTCATCCGCTGCTTTCGAGACCAAGGATGAATTTTTTTTCACTCTTTTTGCCAATTTGCATTTTCATCCCCGTTCACTGTCGCGCTTTCTCTCTCTTTTCTGCTGTTTCTCTCGTGCTCTGCACTGTAGCACTTCATAAACGAACTCATCAGCAACATTCTTGATATTGGTCCAGATCGCGAGGCTAATGGCTCTCTCGCGAGCCAAAACACGAATGCACGAACACAGAGAAAAGGATAAATTGAATAGAGAGTATATACGAGATCCAGCAGAGTGGATTTTCCAGCTGGTCAGCATTTCATTGTCAAATTTCATATTAGAAATATATATTTATTTACTTTATTCGTGGTCTTTATGGACATTTGTGGGGAAGGAAAACACGTTGAAAGCGTGGGTGTGAATTCCTCTCTCCATGTTTTTTCCTCTCGCTCTTTGCGCCTCCTCGCATTATCTTTTCGTTCATTTGTTTTATTTTTCTTCATATTTCCTTTTTCTCTCTTTCACACAGTTGGAATCTTTTGCTCTTACCAACAGAGCATATCTATACTTATGTACACAAGTTTCGGGCTCGAACGTGACTCTCCCTTCTCTCGTGTATATGTGCGATGCTTATTTCCATTTTCTTGTTTCGTTGCCTCGTTTCCTTTTTTTTTTCCTTCGATTTTTTATCCTCGTACCTTCTTCTTCATTTCGTTGGTTCTCCCTTCTCGCTCTCTCGCTTTCTCGATCTCATGATGACTCCACGGAGCCAACTACGTGTGTACGTGAGAATGAGAGAAAGAGAAAATGAGAAGAGAGAAGAGAGACAGAGAGATATGGTCCAGCGTTATCGTCGACGCCACGACCCGAACGGCTGTTTCACACCTCCGCTCGCTCCAAGAATTAGGAAATAAATTAGTTCGGGGACTAATTTCGTTATCTCGTCTCCCGATGCCGATGAGGTGGTCGAATGACTTGTCTCTTTTTCTCTCTTTCTACAAGGCCCTTTCCCACTTTTTTACCAGCTTTTTTTTTCTCCCCGAGCAACTAAGTTTCGAGCAATGGAAACCTGTTCGATGACGACCGAGAGTTTAGCATTTGCGTCGCTTTCGGTATTCCATTCTTTTTTTCATTATTCTTCATCTTATTTCGGCCACTGCTCCGAACCAGCGATCGAAATAAACGATAGAACAGAAAAATAGTACGAAAATGTGTCACCTACACAAAAATATCAGACTCATTACTAAATAAGCTTCGATTCCCTGCCACAAGCCAATCATAGTCGATTATTTCGGTCGTAATGACCGATAATAATTTAAAAAAACGTTCCAAGTACGAATGACTCTGAAGTTTGCAACGTTGAGATTCAACGAAAAACATTTTTTCTATCGATTATTTATTGAATTTTGGAAATCGTGGCAATTTTTTGAGTCCCTTGAGTTTTTTGGTCGCGCAAGACAATCGTTTTATTTGCGGGACCAAATATTGAATAGTAATTATTGGCTCTGCTGAAGAAATAACAGAATTTCGTTGCATTCCATTGATGGAAACTTCGGGAGTACGAGGAATTGACGAGCCACAAATAATCATTCCCCGAAAATACATTTGTCTGAGTATTTCGTTATCTATGGGGTCCCATGAAGCAAAAAGTGGATAATCCGGTAAAGCCCTACCTGAAATTATCGCCCTTCGTGTCTTTCGTTCGAATAGCCGATAAATATGAACGCACACAAACATAAATATCTATGTATCGATAAATAGTACTAATTAATTATTGACGTGTCCCGGGGCCATTTTTATTTGGGACTTGAAATCACGCACGCATGCCACCTCGAGCCGCGTGTAAGTGAATTCGTATACATCTGTATTAAAAAGAATAAATACATACACAGATATATACGTGAATGTGTACATTCGGTATGTAGAAAGGATGAAGGGAGCGGATGGCAAGAATGAGACTCGAAAGGATCGCGGGGTACCTCGTGTGGTGTATATCTACCCTCAAGTTATTTACGACACGCTTGGCGATAGTGGAACTCGCGTGGAAAGAGACTCCCTGGCACTGCTTGCACGACGACATAAGGTCGGAGGAGAGAAGTACACACAGATAGAGAGAGAGAGAACGAGATTCACGATATTATTCTTCATTTTTTCGCGGTCGCCCTCGTTCTCAAGGATTTTTCCCTGATTTTTCTGCAGTTTGTCGAAAAAATCTTTCAACTCGAGAGCAAGTTTCGCAGAAAAGTTTTAACACTCCAATTAGTCGTGCGTTGATTGAATTTCTTCGAAGGGTTTCCGAGACATCTGGGTCAGGTTCTTCCCCCTAAAAGTACTGACACTTTTCTCGCCCCTGCAGTTGGCCAAGGGTCATTGTCATTAACGTGATGGAATATTTATCCCAGAGCAAAACGAGAGGACTAACCGATGTTCATCTCGTCTCTCTCTCTCTCTCGCTCGGTCTCTCTCAGTCTCTATTCTCTTACGGTTCTCTTTACTCGTTAATACACCCGGAGCACTTGATTCGCCGTCGGTATCACCGAGTGCCAGGCAGGAAGACCCGTATTATCGAGGCAATTGTCTCACCCCCGCCCCCTGCGGTGTACACATTCGAGTATACATAGAAAATATACGATACAAGTCTCTATAAAACAATATCTCTGTATTATTCTATGCACACGTATCCAATTGATGTGTGTTGAACGAATGTTGGCGTGGAAGAGTGTAAGTCTGGATGCTTCAGTCCTCCGACTATAAAATCGTCATTATCACCCACCCAACTCGATGTTTCGCTTCTACACGCGTACAAACGAGCGCACACAGTCTCATGGATTTATAAACATACGTACACACCCTTTATTTCGTCTCACTCGTTCTCTCTTGTCTCGTGGTTTCTATCTCGTCGCAGGAGAGCCCGATGACGCCCTCCTCTTTCTGGACTCCACCGATTATCCCATTAATACTCTCAGAGGGCCCTGTCGTTTGGTCGTTATGCACGTATCGATCTCTCCCAACCAAAAAGACTCGTTTCGCTTTAATTCACTCACTAATCTTTCTTGAACCGAGCCCTTTTGCTTCTTAATCACCGCCACCTCACTCAGCCACTTTCTGTCACGTTGTGTCTGTCTTTATAAATCTATGTAAATCGATCGATCGGTTTATCCATTGTATTTAAGCGTATGTAGTCGGTCGTTGTCGATCTTGGCGTTCGTTGGAGCTTTAATTATTTAAATGATCGAGCGAGCCAAACGCGCTTCGCAGACTCGATACACGCCGCGTATCAACGACGCGCTTTTCGCTCTCTTCTTTTTTTTTATTCTTAGTTCTTGCTCTCTTACTCTCCTCGCTCTCTCCTGCCCATTTCGGCTGAGAAACGATGCCCCAATCTGCTGGGACCTCTCGTGCTTGCCTCCGACCGAGTCAATTTGAGAAGACGAGACTTTGATTCTCAGCTCGATCATTCACAATCGATCTATACATATATTATTTTTATGCCTGTGTATATAACCACGTGTAGGTTTGTGTAGGATTAATTATGGCTTGTCTCACTTGTCCGGATTCATATTAACGTCTAACCCTTTTATTCCAAGTACGCCCGTACTTGTTTAGCTCGATTGAACACGCGAAATCGTCGTCTCGTCGTAATTAACTATTGATTAGGAATGTCGATAAATCACCGTTGCTTTTTATTTTTTCTTTGCTTCTCGCTCCATCGATAAATTACTTGCTTCACATTGTGAATTGGTCGTCAAGTTTCAACACAATCGAGCTTCGCGATGTCGGAAAATATAAATCCATCAATCCAGCATTCAATAATGGAAAATTTTGCTGAGCAACCTTCCAACCGAAAATACAAAATTCATTTTTTCCTCCATCCTCGCGCCTCAATTGTCGGAAAACCAACATTTTTGTTGGACAGAAATGTAAATAATTCGTTTCGTTCAGCGCAGTGATTGATTTTTATTCCGCAACGGAAATGCGAAATATTTCGAATAAAATCTGAGGCAAAGTCTTTCTCGATCGTGCATCCGAAGAAGTGGAGGAAAAAAAAAATTCAATACTTTCATGGACGCGAGAGCGTATGGGGAGGGAAGAGTCTGGTTGAAATAATATTACGTGTCATCGGGTACTTAAACAACGGGACAAATGATACTGATAGAAACGGATTTAATAGAGCCAAGAGTTTCACTATATAGTCGTACAAAGACACACTCACGGGCAGAAACGAAGAATGTATGTGTTGATTCTGGTATTTCGTGGTAATGTATATAGAGAGTATAATTTAACGCTCTTCATAGATGTAGAGAGGATGCCCATACAGCGGCTCTGCGTCGAGCGCGATTGTCATTATCATTAAACGACGATTTAATGATCGAGGCGCGCCGGACGTGGGCAGTATACGTAGTGGTGATCTCTTTCTCTCCGTCACTCTTTTTTTTTCTTCATCTGACAGTCTGTCTCCGTTGCTCCCTCACGCGAACCAAGCTAACGCTGTAATTACCCTCGCTTCGATTATTAGACGATTACCGCGTCTGGTAATGGAGCTCGATGCACAACACACGTGTGAGGACTTTTCAGGCTGTGTGCATGGATGTTGGCAAGACGTGCGCGGCAAAAAATGGCAGAGATTTATCTTTGACGTCAAGATTCATTGGATACAATTTTGATAATTCTTCTCTAATTTTTCGTGTATACGATTCGTGAAATTTCCAAGTTATTATTTCGTTATAGAAACGATTCGACAAAGAAATTCTCGTTTGATGCGAAAATAATGGACTGTCGAAAATTTTGCTGCAGAACGAGATAAGATCATGAACAATTGACAGTTTCCTTTTCACCACCAATTACGACAAAATTCTTTTTCCACCGGCTCGAGAAAAAGGGGAAGAAAAAAATGACGTGCTGAAAAAAAAAATCAGGTCTGAAAGGATTACTCTTTCGATATCCGACGTCCTCGATATGCCGCGCGGTTATCGCGTACCCCTATAACAACCCTCAATCATTCAGTTTCTTTTCTCTCGTTGTTCGCGTCACTGTATAACAAAGACGTAGCGAGAGTCGTTAAAAATAATTGTCAGCCAGATAATTAAGGGGGTGTGGAATAAAAAAAAGTCTTGTTCTCAAGAAATAAGGGAAGAAATACTTGCACCCTTTCTGTCTTTCTATTTTTAGTGTATACTCGGAATATTGCAAGAGAGAATGAAAAAGAAACGTGTATAGTTGGTCGAGTAAGGGTGAGAGTTTTTCGCTCATTCTGCAAAGTTTCGAATCGACCTCCTTGTGGCTCACTGAGCGAATAATTCCTACGGTTTTTCTTTAGCCTGTCTTGCTTTTTTCTCTCCCTTTCTTGCCCCGGCTCGCATAGCCATCCGTACGAACATCTATACATAATTGCGCTGAATATTTTTCGTCCCTCTTCTTCGTTTTTAGCTTCTCGACCCTTTTTCATTCTCCTCTGCAATCTGCTTACGTTCTCTCGAGCTTTCTTCATCCTCTCACTCTCTGTATTTTGTTGGCACATCGTTAGAAGTCCGCGAGGGGGTGCCTGATTCGTGAGTTCCTTAAGGGGTTCCCATATACGTGTATGCAATGCTTCCCTCGGCCATTTTATCCTACAGTTGGAATAAAAATCGAAGCGCCACCGAAACTCCCGAGCCTTTTTTCTCCCCATGTACATGTCCGTACAGTAAATATATATATATGTTTATGTATTAGATGCTCGTAGAGAAATTTTATATGCTTTACTTTGCCCGAGGCTTGACTATGTGTACGCTCCGACTGCAGCTTGTTACGCAGATCAGACGCAGAGACCGGAATTGAATTTTCGCCATAGGGAAAATCCCGACTCGGGAAACGAGACAGGTCTCAAGGACTGCTGATTCGGTCGCTTCGTTTACGTACGTGCATACGTGAGTGCTTGAATTTCCTCGAGCGCAAATCCAAAGAAAACCACCCCTGTACAAATTCAATCGGATATTTTTTTCAAGGCTAGACTTGAGCCAAATTTACAACCAGAAACGCAATTTCCCACGTGGCAATGTGGTGTGTGTGTGTGTTTTTTTTTTTAGGGGCATTAATATTTTTTCAACAGCGAAAGGCTCGCTGGATTCCATTCCGAATAAATCGATGTCCCATGGCCGCAAAGACGTCGAGCCGAATATTCAAATCTTGGCATTGAAATCAGGGGGATGATTTTCCCTCGCGTTCCAAAGAAATATTATCCGTCTTGATTTCTTCTTTTTATAAATTCTCTTTGTTTCCTTACCTCTCGAACAGTCCTCCGAAGGATAACGAGGAAACCGGAAGTGGCCAAGACAACGCCTCTCATTGTTTGCCAAGACGCTTTTTTTCATTCCCTGCTCCCTTCGCTTTATTTCGCTGGTATATACAACCCCCTCGCGATATCCTTCTAATTAGAAAATACACCGAGACCTTCGTGACCCTTCGACTCTTCCATTTTCTCTCTCGCACTCTCCCTTCCTCTCTCGTTTTCTTGCATACCATTTTTTATTTCTTTCTTTTCTGCTTTCTTATTCTTATCCTTTCCCAAAGTCCTGTTGAGTACACAAAACTCTTCGACGAGCTTTTTTTTCATATCGTGCGCGATCCTTTTCCCGAGATCTAACGAGGGTGCGGTGTCGTTCGTAATTATTATTCAAATATTTTTTCTCTTCCTTCGTTCGCGTCACCGCATTAATATTTACAATATCGCCCAAGCACGAGCCTCTTTTATTTTACGCCCGCGGCTTTATCTCTTACAGAAAATCGGGAAAGCTTCATCCGCCCCTTCCGCCCTTATAATCTCGTCGGTGCTTTTTCCAAAGAGAATACGCAACGATATCCATTTTCGTTGAATTCTTCCTCATCACGATCATTCAAAGATTTCCATAGCCGCCCGAAAAAATGGTTTCACAAAAATCATCAACTCCAACCCCTTTTTTTCGAACCGCGAGCTACGAGCACGAAAAAAATTCAAATGTGCAAAAGCCTGAGCAATTTTTCTTCCCTTTTCCCGCATATCAAAAAATTTGGGATTCTCGTGATGAATAATCGTCGAACCGAAGGGAAATACTTCATCGCCGAATTGGATTAACACTAATGCCTCGAATGGGACAGAAGAAATCGGAGTGATGTGCGCCGGATTAAAATTAACGCCAGTTCCAGTTCCAATAAGTCGTCAAGCTTAATGCTTTCTAGTTGCTCGTGTGGTAATTTTATAAGAGCGAGAGTGGGGGGACGGTACAAGGGGGCGAGGTCGCGATTCGAACTCAGGGGAGGCTACGCGTTTGACTATTACGAATTAACAACATCCATACGTAATGTGTATACACTCACACGCAGACACACACATTTACAACAATATGGATACGTATGCACGTGGAAAGAGCACGAGAAGGTCTTCTCGATGGCCTCACTGGCCTCTCGTCAACTCCATGCTCGAAATTCTCGACAAAGCTCTCCAAAGCTTCGCGTTCTACATGAGTCTATACACCGTTCCATGTATGTATTTACATACATACGGAAAGCCGGCGTGGAGTGAAATACCCGAGACTCGTCAAAGTGCCTCAAAGATCTGGTAATTTTTTTTTTCTCCATACGTTCATTCCCCACGTCATCGATTCATTCACCCCGAGGCCGAATCTGTCGATCGTTTGCGTTGGTAAAATTTGCAGAAGTTTGGAATTTGCTCACGCTCTTGAAATTCCCTTTTTTTGGGATTTGGTTTAATCCAAAAATGGCAAAATGTGAATTTTGAACTTTGAAAAATTAAAGCGTCCGGAGCAATTAAAAGGGCTTTGAGATTATTTCTTCGTGGTATCGGTTTTGGCTTGGTTCACCCTGTATATTCGTGCAGGTACAATTTAAGATTCATCGTAATAAAATATCGCGACACCACGTGTGAGATGAGAGTAATTAACGAGGGAGATGAGGGGGGAGGAAGAACTGGAAAACTAGGACGTGAGTGTTGCGAGACGGATTAAGAAACCCTATCGGAGATATATATGTGTATGGATAGTCGCGGGGATGATGGAAAAGACAAGGGCAGTTTCGTCCAATTTATATTCGTCGTCGTTACCAACAAATTTCATTACGTAATGCCGCACAGTTCGTTTCAATTAATAAAAGAATCATTATAATCTGCGAAATTGTTAACAATGATGTTCGTTGTGACGAGGAAATCTCAATGGAACTGAAAAAAAAAATTGTTGGCACGGATTCATTTGAATTGTGATCATCAAAATTTGAGTCTTTGCAATCACGAGATTAATCATAACTTTTGACTGCACAAAATCTCGATATTTTCTGAAGCTTATAATTATTCCTCCCATTAGCGTTTACGAATTTTACTCTGGCTGGAAATTATAGGGATCTTTTGGTAACCTTTTATCGTCGATAATTAACGTAATATAGTTTACGACGAGAAAATGTGTGTTCACGTTTCAACTCTCGCTCTTCAGTCTTTCGCAAATTCCAACGTATTTATGAATTGGCACTTTAACGTTTGTGTTATATAGAAAAAGGGAAAAATAAAATGGGGAGAGAAAAATACGAAGGCAGCAGAATGCTGAGAATTTTTTCGTCGGTCTTTAGCTCTCGGACATTCGTGTCCCCGGGCGATATTTTGTAGGGGGTCAGCTCCATTATCGGTCTGCTCCAATTACCATCGTCTAGAAAACGAGATCTCGCAGACCTCGTTGCCTTTTGTTCCTCTTCTCTTTTCTTACTTTCGCGTCGTCTTTTTCTCTCCTCGTATCCTCCATATTGAATATAAAATATGAAAACTGCAGCATTTTTGGATTAAGGGTAGTTTTTTTTTAACGATCGTTTTTCGAAAACAAAACTCCATGAATGCTCCAATCCACTTTGCTCCGATTGCAATTATATCGATCGCGAAAATAACTTGAAATTGACGTTTTTTTCAATATTTACTCGTAAATCTGTTAAAGGCCCTGGATCATGAAATGTTTTTGCAAAATCCTTTTATTTAGCGCGTCACGAATCGAGAGATTTTTGTCTTACACGAAACATCAAAAGTCCAACGCATCAGTCATTAGGGTAATCAACGAATTAGCGTTTCTTCGCTAAGGACTGGATAAGGCTATACATAAGGACGAGCCGGATTTACACACACGAGGGACAAAGTGCGAGTAGGCACGCGATCGTTCGCACTCTCAACTCGAGCGAATTCAATCCCACGCACGTAAATATATCTCTATTTATTTACCCGAGGTATTTCATACGAGAATTTCATTCCAAAGCTCAAAATCGAAAATATTTCCCGAATTTCGTAGGAAATTGCGAAAAACTCACCCGAAACAATTGACGCCGTTCAGAAAAATGAAATGCAAATTTTACTAATTACCAAAACTAATTAAATTATTAAAAAACATGAAAAAAAGTCGTCATTGAATGAATTTGAAAAAAGAAAGAATTCAGTTCGCTGAATCGATTGTTATCGATTTTTATGGCCTCATTTCCAATTACTACAAATTACGCGCTCGATGAAACAATTTTCTGATCCCTCAAAGAGATAAAATATATACAAGCATAAAAATGGAGAAACAGAGTGTGGTCAAGAAGCTTGACTATCTCATCGGTCTTCACACGCTTGAGATCCATCGACCGAATCGTTAAAGTATTTCTCTCTCCCTCTGGCTCTCAGCCCTTGCTTCGCTGATGCTCCTTTTCCGTTTCTCAAAGGGCCAAGAGCGAGAAAGATGGAAAGTACGAATGAAAATAAAGAGTGAGAAGGATGAGCGAAGGGCTTGATGACAACGATATCGAAAATCATGATATACACACACATATAAAACATCTGGTACAAAGCAACTTGTACTAATTAAACGCTTCTTAACCCCCGACCGGAAACGGGCCGTCACCTATACATTATTCCTGTCGTTATATACGCGTACGTCCCTTCTCGTTGTCGTTTCACTCTCGCTTCTTGTCCCCCTTAATTCGTCAGCACTGCTTTTATACTCCAATATACATATTTATACAATACGTGTATACATGTATATTTGTCATTGTTATGTACTGTGCTTGGAATAATCGCGTAATAATGCATCAAGCCTATAGATCGTCATTTGTTCATATTTGTATATATATTTCTACACAATACATGTGTCCATCTATTTGAAATATCAAGATCTATCTATACACGTAACTCCAATCGATAGCGTTGAATTTAATAAGCCTGAATGTGCTAGTAAATCTATTATTGTCTTATACCTGTCCGCCTATGTTCTATACCTGTTACTCGCTTATGTACGTTAAAGAGTTATCGATCATTTTCAATAGCTATATGAATGGCTTTTATTGCACAATTTCTCTCGGGAGCAAGTTTATTTGCTTCTCACTTGAGCTGAAGTGGACTCTTTGCACGAAAAATTGAACTTTTTTCGTTTAGATTAAGGCTGCAGCTTGTAGAGGCGATTTTGAAACTTGACAGAAAAGGAAAACAATTGATCAGGATTTAGATGGTACAGGGAAACTGGAGGTGGAAAAAAGCGAGTTGTAGAGCATTTGGAATGCGGTGGTACGTTCTTTAATGATCCTGAAGTTTGCATCGTTGGAATGCAACGAAATTCTGTTATTTCTTCAACAGAGCCAATAATTATTATTCAATATTTGGTCCGGCCAATAAAACGATTCTCTCTTGCGACCAAGAAACTCAATCGACTCAAAAAATAGCCACGATTTTCAAAATTCAATAAATAATTAATAGAAAAAATGTTTTTCGTTGAATCTCGACGTTGCAAACTTCAGAGTCATCGTTCTTTAAGGGTTTCTCTGCTTTAAGCCTTTAAGCACCTGGTTGTATAGTCTCATAATTGTCTCGGTCGAATAACGTCGGTCTCACTCTCCAAACGATCTCTTGTTCGTGAATGCCAAGACATGCAAATAACTCGGGGGTTAGTTAGCTAATGGGGGTCGTTGGAGTACGAGAGAAAACCTCCCCTTGTGCTTTCGACTTCCATTTCCATCACCACGAAAGAGAGACTTCATTCATTAAGGGGTTGATAGCTTAATTGCCAGTTCGCGCAGCATCATCCGCGAGCGAACTCTCTCTCTATTCCTCTTCAACTTCCGGCCTTCGACCCTTCTCGTACTTTCACCAAACCCCCGGAAACATGACTTTATACATATATACAGTTTCCTTCTTTCTCTTCCTCTCGATTTACGCAACAGGTTGACTCTCCGCGTTCGCCGCAGCCCTGATATCTCTGATTTTCTCGCTTAATACGCAGCTTTTACTTTACACCAGAGGGAGTCCGATGCCTGACTTCAACTCGTTTACACCCCCGCCTACATAATTGAATGCGAAACGGCCTGTTAATTAATTACACCCTCGTTTTCCGTTACTCCAACCTTTTTCAACACTCTCTCCCTCTCGCAGTCTTTCCCACTTCTGTTTCCACGTTTATACTGCCTTTTTCCCGCAGGACAAGAAAGTCGACGACCACGGTATACTTTCTGATCAAAGAACAAATTAATCGAACCAGAGGGTCACGCATTAACCTTATCAAAATTGATCACCGCCTTCCATTCCCCTTTCCTCTCGATGTATCGCCTTCTTAAGTGTCTTTCAAATATCAATGAGAAGCCTTTCGATTTACCGAGCTGATTATCCATGATTTCATTAGTTAGAGTTTTATGAATCGATCATTAAAGCTGCAAAGATGTTTTTTCGCACTCTGTCTTGGGCATCGTCGAGTCTTTCGACCCCAGGCTCGAATTCTTTCTCGTGCACGTGGGCCTAAATTTTGAGAAGCTCGCGAATGAGAAGAGAGCTGAAGAGGAGTGAAAAAAAATCGGTTGTCGCCAGATATAAACCGGTGCTGAGTGAACGGGCGCGGCCGGGTCCTCGTGACGAATGTTAAATCGTCAAATTTACATTTTATTCCCAACGTTTGAGTTTCGTCCTCTCGATTCTTCTCTCTTTCTCACTCCAACGTTTTTTTTAATCTCTGCTCGTTCGCTCATATGCATACATATATGTTTATTCTTCGTTTACAGTGACACGTGTGTGTGTGTGTGTGCATATGAAAACGAATACACGATCCGCATGGAGGTGCCACCTGTACCAAATGGTTCGATCGTGTGCGCCCTCAGTCCCGATTCCTCTCCGAGACTCCTATCATTGTTCTTGCTTTCCGCTTATTCTACCAATTGTCGCTATAAATATACGATGGAAGAGAGTGCAGCGCGGTGACCGATGCATTATGATTAATTCCTTGGATCGTCGCTGCATTCGGCACGTTTTTCCTCTCTCAAGATTGCCATGCAAACGAAAAAATAAAAGAGTCTTTTTCGTTTTATTTTTTGTTCATTCCGCTCTCTGCATAATAAGTCCTCGTGCTGACTCTTCGATCCTCACCTCCCACGTACTTATCCATTACATTCTTATAGATGTATTTATATAAAATGTATATGTGAAGATGTAAACACGATTTTTTTAGCAAATTGTTATGCGTACGGTATAACAACGCGTCAACGAGCCCTCCCGGGCCACAGGGAGCGAGAGAAACGACGTGAATTATCGCGTGTATCGTTGTCAGTTTCTTTCATGTCCCCTTCCCACCCTCTTGCCTCTCTTGCTCACTCTTTTCTCTTAATTTTTCATTCTTTTTGTACCCACGAACGGAGAACGATGAGAACGGTTTAATTTAAGGTCGTACACGCTTAATTCCTCGTACGGTAAACACACATTTGCAAATCACATCGCGAGCTCCCTTCTGCATCCTCGCCTCGCGCGGCCTTTTGACATTCGCCAACATCTCCCGCTCTCGTCGAATTCCACCGCCATATATTTTTACAAATACCACCATGCGTACGTCCCATCGCACGTATGCACCTACGTTTGTGTGTTTGAATGCTCACGATATATGCACGAAAGACGATGAACGAGCGACAGCAGCGAAAGAACCCGCACGGAATTCTCGATGCACACGTGAATTAACCGAGTACGAATAAATATTGAGCTCTCCTTTATATGTATTTGCTGCAACTTTGTGCAAATTTTTCCTCCTTTTTTCACATCAGCGTTCAACGAGAGTTGTGAGGTCGGGCTACAGGGGTTGAAAATTTAACAATTTATTAGACGAATCTTTGCAGGAAATAATCATTTCTTAAGATTTCCATCTCGCCCCCGTTGATTCTTTCTCTGCTTTTCGTTCCATCATGTAAATCGAACGTTGTGATTGATATTTCGTCGACTGCTTCATGAACCAATGATAAACATATCGGAAGTAACGGACTAGAGGGTCGAAACAGTTTCCAGGCTACGTTTTGATTTAGTTTTTCTGGCGCAATAAAATGCTGTGCGGATTGAAAGATCGCTCTGCTTAGAAAAATGATATTTACGTGAATTACGTGGTTCAATGCGGTATGAAATCTTCGGGGATAGGAATGGCGTGTATCAGTTCGAAAAGAGGAAAGATGCGAGTGCGTGCGCGTGTATAAATTTCTCTGATATGGCGTGGTTGAAAAGAAAGAGGGCCAGAAAATAGAGAAAAGTGTATGAGAGAAAAAATAAATGAGTTTTTATATAGATATATATTTATTTATTTGTATATATAGTGTAAAAAGCGTCTGCTAAGATTCGTGGTCCATGAGTCTGCGCCTATATCGCGCCTCGTACATATAAGGGATGATTTAGTAATGAAGATATTAACGGAGCAAAAGCGCGCCATGGAATACTGAGATTCAACTATCTAACGGCTTGTATAAATCACGTTTATGACTCCTCTATATCCGAAGAGGAAAAAACCGAGCGAGAAAAAGCATCCGCGAACCCGCAGAATGAACACATCTCTCCCGCGAGCCAACACGATTTTCCACCCTCATTCTCTTCCATACGGGCACGCGATACAGACTTTTCTTCCCTCCCCCTTCTGATGCCTCCATCCTGGCCCGTTATTTCGGTAATTAACATTGAGATTGCCATAGAAAAGTGGATCGCATACTCTTACGAAAGAGAAAACGGAGAAAAAGAAAATAATCTTTCCGCGAAAATATCGCGTTGGCTTCGGAGCTAGACAGAGAGCAAGAAAAGAAAAGTAATAGATTCAATTCTCGCGATTCCCTCGGAGAAACTAAGCCAATTGAGTGTACCAGCCAATTTCGCTTTTTCATCCCTATCTCTCTGGCTTATTCATTCTTCATGCATATATGATTTTTCCTGGCTTTATTGCTCGTAACGTTCCGAATTTTCTGTAATTTTCTCTCTTCGCTCTTTTCATTATTTTGCTCTTATTTTGTCTTTGCCATTTCTGGCTGCACAATCTCCTCCATTTATCATTTTTTTTCCTTCTTCTCTACAAAGTTCGTTTGATTACAATTTTTATAAAATATCGAGAGATTAATTGTTTTTTTTTTACATTCACAAGCAGTTTGGAACGATACAAACTTTTTTTTCACCTTTTCGAGCCAATCAAATGAACCGAATTCATATTAACTCGATTTATTTTAAACAACCTGCGATCATATGTTTCGCTGTCATTTTCCTCGTGATCGGAGTCGCGTGGCGTGTTAATAATTGCGATAAGTTTAGGTGTTTGGTGGACTTGATCGTGAAAGAGAAAAGCGTGGCATTGCTTCGTATCTGCGTTTAGTATGGTCTCTCTGACATTGAAGTACACGTGTTTGTGGCGAGCGATAAAAAGAGAAAAAAATAAGAACAGTTATCGAGGCGTTGGTTCGTGTTTGACTCTTGTTCGCGTGAGAACGAGGCTCGTTGTTGGTCTGTAAAGAGGCGCATCTTGCTAAGCTCATTCCCACCCTTGATTATAGATCTTGATGACGTGTGTTAGCGCAATTGTACAGAAAATTAGGGGGAGGTGAATTTAGGTAATCTTTTTTTTCTCGCTTCATCATCGAGGTGCGAGGAGCGAAAGTAGCCAAGGGCTGAAGTATCTATAGAGATCCATACGTCCAAAGTGCAGAGAAGGACAGAGAAGGGGATGGAATGAGGGTAGTTTTTTTTATTTATGGCCAGGATGGTATTAATGTGTTTTTTTTTCGCGTCTTCTTTTTTTCCGTTAATAACTGCAGCCTCCGAACAGTTGAGAGAGTTTCGAAGGGTGCGAGATTTTTCGATGGGAGAGCTGCTGCAGACAGGGGGTGAAAAAACGCACACGGTAACGAAATTCCAAAATAGAGGGGGGTCACGATTTACTCCTACGTGGGACATCTTCCATTTATTTTTTTTTCGTCTCGCTCCTCGCGAAGGGTGGATTATTTTTTTCATGCTAGACAAAAGTTGGGGGAGGTAAGGGGGTGGCTTTTTTCTGTCCTGGTATATTACCAGTGTCGCGGCTGGCCATTCTTCATATATTATTCTCTTTTTCGTTTACAATATTGCCCTTCGGAAATTTCTTTTTCTCTCTATTTTTTATACCCCCCTCGCAGGTTTTTTGCTTTTCAAGGCTTTTGCTTTTCCTCCCTTGGCAACCAGAAGTTCACGCGATCGTCCCCAACACGAAGAGACTCGACGATGAGCTCAATGCACTCTTGAGACTGATTGCAGGTCGATGACAGCTCCCCTACTCACTATCATTTACCTCCCGATGACGATTTCGCAAAGTTCCAACAACTATAGAGAATACTTATAGAATCGCATGATGAACGATGAAATGGAAAATTATATTACGTATCGATGTACACCGCGTAAACGCGTGTTTCATCCTCCTTTCCCCACTCACTATTCCCAATGTTCGTGAATGTCCGATCAACCCCTATTGCGCTGCTCGTAAGAGAGAAAAGCTTTTATACACACGACCCTTTATTTTCTTCGCTATCGCCCTTACACCATCTCACCCTTTAATTTTTTCTTTTTCCTTTATTCTCGTAAATTCTTAACTACTCTACCGTTTCTACAAACACAGATCCCTCCACTATTTTTCTCTCTCACTTCGCTCACTGCTACTCTCCGCCTGCCTCCGATTCTCCCATTCTGCCAGTCATTGTAGCGAATTGGAAAAAACAGTTTTCAAGTAAGAGAAAGTTTGATGCATCGATTCTTCGAGGCTTCCAATCATTCTCATCACGTTTTAGAAATTACTATTTTTTTTCTCTATCCCCCAACTCCCCCAGTTATGCAGCAGGCGATACATTTTTCTCTTCGAGAACTTTTCGATCGAGTGTGGACACGGTGTGGTCGATTTGTTCACTGATCGTTTCAACATTCAGCGAGACTTGCATCTAAAAATAATTCATAACAGACTAAGAAAAACTTTTGCTTCGATCTTTTTCTTGAAAAATTAACATTTGCTTTACCGCATTTTCAGCACATTAAATTTGGCGCAAATTATATTTTCAACTGACCTCCGATCCAGGATTTTGAAAAACAAAAAACTCCTGAACCGATTCCTTCGTTTTTCCAGCAAAAAGGAAATTACAAACGCGTATGTCATTTACCAGGCGAATCATTAATGATACGACCGAGTATTTTTTCAATGACTCGTCCGGAGGGAAAAATATTCTGCGGTCGAGCTGGCGAGACACAACGTCGCAAAGACAGGAAAGAATATGGAGAGCTCAGTACGAGATCGTCGCGTGGAATATCGTACGTAAGGATTGTCCGTAACGAAAGTTAGCGGGGGAACGAGGAGGGGGGATGCAATGACAGGTAAACAGTACAAGGGACAGTATTAAATATATGCATGACAATGAGGGTTGAAAATGATGATGATGACTTCCAGAACTATCAATGAGGAAAGTGAGTTTTCTTTGATTATACGTTTTTATGCATCTGCCATTTTTATTGCTTTGATGACGAACTTTTGTCATTTTTACATTTCACCCTTTTTTTTTCTTCGAATAAATGATCAAAGGCTCATGAGCCTCCCCTCGATGAGCCTTCGTGAATGGATAAAACAGAAAAAAATGACGATTCTCTCGATTCACGTCAAATGATGACAATTTAAAATCGATCGAGTCGTGTGCGGTGAATAAAATTAATCATGAACTGAATAAATTCATTATGGAATGAAAATTTTCGACCGGTTACTAGAAAAAATGAAGAAAACTTGTGAAAAAAATAAAGAGACGAGATAATGTCGTGATTTTTTTATTCTCTTGCCAATTTCTTGGGGTAACTCGATCTCGAGTGATACGCGAGTGAAGCGAAAAGAAATAGAGTAATAGAACGGCCGATGGAAGGATCGCTTACGTCATACATACGAGAAATAACGGAGAAATCGTGATAGCGTGAAATAAATAGCATTTCCCGTTGCCATTGCAAATGTATAAATATCGGAGTCTTCGCGACGGAACGCGAAAAACGATCGCTAGACAGTCGATCTAATAAACTTTATTGCTTTCTCCTCTCGGCAACGCGAACGAAAACAGGACACGAATAAAAAATCAAATGAAATAAAATGAACGGAAACTAAAGAGGAGAGTATGCTCGAGAAAAAAAATGGGAGGAAACGGAATTTCGTTTATCAATGTGGACGGGACTTGTCTTTTGCATACGCGATAGTTTTCACGCGCCACGCGACCCAAACTCGTCACTTTTACTCCGTGACATTTTGTTTAGTCGATAAGAGACTAAATCCCCAGGCATTTTTCATCTCACGCTCGTAACTTTTATTCCGCTTTTTTATTCTCTCGCGATCGTCCACCGGATTGACGTCTCGCCATTGCGGTGAGACAACTAATATTCCATAACACGAGAACATTAATAAATTGAAAAGGGTGGAAGACAAAAAAACGTGAACAAAGTCCCAAAGTCGATTCGACTCCAAGAATGACACGAGCAATGAAAAACGTCACTTTTCGTTCGATAATTCGGACGGTTCATCGCAGTAAATCGAATTTTTTCTCCCTCCAATTCTTTCTGAAGTCTCCAATGTTTTTCTTCATCGAAAACGCGTTAAATATAAACTCGTAGAGTTACAAAAAAGATGAAGAGATTCAGAATGAGGTTAAAGCGCTCGACACGGTGAGTTTGAAAGAAAAAAAACGTTTTGTGTTTAAAAGGAGCAAAAGACGCGTAATATTCATGTTATATTATCATAGAAAATGTTCATATGTCTATACGTCTGCGATATAAAGAACACAATGAAAAGTCCCTTCCGTCTCTCTCTCGTTTTCGCCCAAGTCATTTGCATGACAACGATAGCCGACGTGCACGCTTCACTCGTTATACATTATCCCTTTTATCTTCTCTATTCTTTTTTCGTTTCTAGCTCGGGGTCGCGGTGTCACGGGTCCGGGTG
Source organism: Diadegma fenestrale (assembly GCA_037043255.1). Taxonomy (NCBI): domain Eukaryota; kingdom Metazoa; phylum Arthropoda; class Insecta; order Hymenoptera; family Ichneumonidae; genus Diadegma; species Diadegma fenestrale. The sequence goes on from CM073312.1 coordinate 10,059,211, forward strand.
ACACCCCGAAGATTTACCATGCGAGCCTCATTTTTAGACACCCTCAAGGTAACCGATTACAAGATCGACCAGAAAAAAACATCAAGAAACCGAAGTTTCTCGTTTTTTCGAGTTTTTTTCATCTCGGAAATTGCTTTTTAAGCTCCAAATGAAATTTCCCACACGGAAATCGTATAGCGACGATTCCGTGGCTATTTTTCGAGACTCGAAACGGCGCGTGGAAATCGTCCGGGTCGCTAATTTGGCCCTGTTTCTAATTTGCATCCTGGGTCGTTCGCGGATGTTCTCCAATGGGGATAATAATGAGAAAGAAAAAAAAACTGTGAATCGAACGAAGCTGACGGGGAGTAACCGTGAAAACAAACTCGTCGCGTTCTCGGCATCGAGTTACGAGATGAGTAGGAAACTCTCAAGGGTAAGTCGTGTGCCTCGGCTAATTTGAGGTTTGGCTAATTTTTCATAGGGTAAAAAGTCCCTTGGAACAAAAAAAACAGCAGGAAGAAAAAAGTTTCGACCCCCACGAGGGGAGAGGGCTATTTTCATGGGTGTGTCGTTATAATTGTGTGGATATACATATGTATATCACGAGTACGTGATCTCAGGACCATGAAAACGAATCAGCACATTTTAAACACCCTCCCGATCTCTTTCTTTCGCTCATGGTAATTTTTTTTCTTCTTCCACTTCTCGCCACCATTTGTTTTCTCACTCCAATCCCAAGAGGGTTGGAGTTGAAATAACTAACGCACCCCTGTGCGTCAGGTTGATACGCTGAGTGTATGAGAAAAAAAATTTTAGAACCCACGAGAAAAAAATACATGAAGCAGTAATTACGATTCGGTGGCTAGTCGTCGTGTCGAATTCATGAGCAACCAAATGAGCTATGGCTTGAAAAAAAGACACTCACGTTCGCAACCCACCAGATATAATGAAATCGTATACGTGCAATTCGTGGACCCTTTACCGAAGGACACACGAGAGTCAAGCAGGTGTGACTAAATTTTTATTGCGTACATAGATCTTTTTTTTTATCATTAAAAATTGGGGATGGTTCGGTCGTTTTATCATGGGAGACTTATCAATTAATTGATTCTCGATCGATAAGGCATCGAAACCTTGCGATCAAACCGCAAAACTTACTGAAAAAATCTATCGGCCTGTCTCGAGTGACACACGATTGAGAATTCATGGATTTTCTCTTCATTCGTTCTTTGGTTAAATTAGGAAAAACTGAAATTGATTTTGCGTGGTTTAATCGCGAGGCTCGTAGTACGTGACAAAAAAAAGTGAATCTTTCGTTGTTACTGACCTGTTGGTGGCCAGGACGGGACTGAGGCTGGGAGAGAGCCTGGCCTGCATGGTCTACTTGCACCGCTGAAACTATCGAAAGCATTTTGTGTGTTTTAATTGCCGTCCGAGTGATAATAAATGCAAAAATGCATTCATATATAGAAAAAAGATTTGTTTTTACTGCTTTTTTGTTTGTTATTGTTGAAAAATATTGAGTACAATATACCAACGAGAAAAAAGCGTTTCAAAGTATTATGCCAGCATCGGACAACTACGGAATGCAAAACCATTACGTTACGGGGTGGACATACGTTGCAACATCACGACGTTACAAGGAACTCTACGAATTTCGAAAAAGGCCAAAATTCAAAGTGCATTTTATCAAATCTTCTTGCCACGCAATTAAAACTACGCTTTCAAATCGATCAAATAATTTCAGACCAAACAATCTTTTTCTCTCTTTTAATTCTTCTTTTTATTCCATTGCTATTCATCAATGAAGAGACTATCAGGCCAAACTCCTCCTCGTCTCTGACTCGACGCCTCCAACGACAATTTGTAGAATTCACTTTCACGCAACTATAATTAATGCTATTTTCATTAATAATTACGACGATTAATTAGCTCACAATCAGCAATTCAACAAAAATACGCTAGAAGCTCTACTGAAAAATTAAATTACACACAAATACACAATTTACATTTACACAATCATCACCATCGCACTGACAACCCGATTTTGTTGAAAAATGTCGATATTTTATCGAATACGATCAACTTTCCCATCAAACCTTTTTTTTTATAAAAAAAGGTTTTTCAACGAGATGCTAAACGAATTTCCAACAGCCCGAATAATTTTTCTGCCCGACGAGGTAACGAAGTTAATGGAACACACGAAAATGAAAAAATGCAACATTTTTACATAAAACCTTCCAAAAGCAGCCAAAAAACACTGGCTCACTGCTCCTCGGTCTCGAATCGTTTCCAGAAAATTTTCTGTTTTCCAGATTTTTGTTACATGGCGAATGTCCATACGTGAGCCAGTTTCCTCTTGGCTGAAGGGGAACCGAAATTCCAGCACGATGGTTTTTATGCTTCTACCAGTCGAGATGCAAAAACGGGGGAGAAGAATTTTTGGATGTTGATCGCCACAAAGGAGAGCAAGAGGGAAAAAGGTACGAGAGACGTTTACACCGGCTCAAGATATACGCAAAAGTATTTGATGTAATGTACGGGGGGCTCAAATTAAAAAGGGTGTAAGTATAAATAGTTGGAAATATTCTTGGGGTCTTTTGGGCGTCGGTTCATCGATATAAAGGTGTACTTTGGTGTACATATAGATTCATACATAAATATCCATGTGTATAGACGTATATATTTTGATATGTATATATATGAAGGTATAAAGGTAAGAGAAGAGGTGGAGAAGCAGAGAGTACGGTAGCGATACGTTTCTCCAGCAAATAAATAAAATAAGAACGTAAGCGAGGGAATAAAATGTGATTTACAACGGTAGAAAGACAATGGCCGTGGGGGACCAAGATTTTCTCTCTCCTTCTCCCTCTTATTTCTTTTTCCTTGCTATCTCGCGTCTTTTGCTCCTTCTGGTGGTTGCCTCGCCTTCGCTTTTAGCATTGCCTCGCGGCTTTTGCTGACGTCGGAGGGGACTTTGGGTCCCTACGGTCTTGCGAGAGCTATATATACCGTACCACACGATGATAATGTATGCGCGAATGCAGAGACTTCTTCCACTACTTTTACACAGACACACACACACATATATATATTCAAGTGTATGCTTGTATTGAGAATACCTGACTTCTGATTGGCCAGTAACCGACGCCACAGCTACAACGGAAAGCGATAAATAACTATGTGGCCCTGCTGTGGCCCAAGCAGATAAAACCTTTCTTTCGCGTTTCTTTAAGTCTCTCTCGCTCTCTTTCTTCCTCGTTCTATAAGCTTCAGTTAGAGGTGTACACATGTGTCTGTGTTTTTACGCTGCAAATTTTTTACCTCTCGCTCACCATGCATCCAAAGAGACTCTAAAAAAGTTTTTTCATGCGGTTCTCGATTTCTCTAGTCTCGTTATTTTTATTCCATTTTTCGCGTCATAACATTTTGTCCAATTGGATCCTCCAAAAATTTCGTCTTCGCGAATCGATAAAATTGCGAAAACTTTGAATCATTTTTATGAGAATTCTTGCACACGCAGAAGATTCTTTGTCAATGAAAAATTCAGCCTCCTTTGGAGTTTTTCATCTTATTATGGGGAATGACAGACGAGCCTCGGGGGGTGTCGAAAACAATGGCAACGTCTTCTCTTGAAACTCGCGGTCGATCAATATGTTTGAGGATGAGATATTATGCATTTTCTTTGGCCCTTTTTTCCTGGTTTCTTTCTTCTTGTTTTTCCCTCCTACATGCAAAAGGGGCGCACCGGAACGAAGCCAATTCCTCGGAAACATAATATTCCTCGGAGTTTTTTCAAAGATCGTTAAAAAAGGTACGTTTGTTCGGGTTCGTTACAAAATAAATTTCGCTCTTCTTCCTATGCCGTTCCACTTGGATTAAAACCTGAAAATACACGCGCATCTTTTTATTCAACGTGGAGATTCGTATTCGGTGCAAATACTTAAAAATCTTCTCCGTGTGATAATGCCGAGCGAAACGATTTTTCCTTAAGGCTTTCTTTTCGATATTCCGTTACGTGAACTTTCTCGTGATCCTCGAGGCTGAACCTTTTACTATGAGGATCGTGTTCAACTATTTTCATCTGTATATCTATCCGACGAATTGACTCTTGGCGCAGTCTATACATCGCAAATCGTTCCAGTTTTCATGTAGCTCATTCGTACAGTCATTTCGAATAATTCATCCAACTCGATTATCGACTCCTCCAATTATTTTCGATTAAAGTTTATAGCAAGTGTCAAAATTGTACAAAAATCTGTACAATTTGCACCGAAGTAAATGAATTTCCGAGGCAGAAATCGTCGAGTCTCGATAAATTAACAAAAAATTGCATTTTTCGTGAATAACTTTAGACCAGACTGTACTTTGTGCACAACATACGTCAGCGATGTGTGCCTCGTGGTATATCACTGAATTTATTTGTATAATAATCATAATAATATCAATAAATTATTCCATCATTTTCTCTCTGCTCTCGCTATCAAAAACTTTTCGGTTTCTCTTTCTTTCTCGCGCAGATCTATGAATAAAATAACTTCGAGCTACAGTTCACGACTTCTCGAGTATTTGAGTGCTCGGCAAAACTCTCCTCGATTCATGCCATTTTCGTATCTATTTAGGATCAAGAATCTCCTTCTGTTGTTACTCTCGATGACATTTTTTGTCTCCGCCATCGACAATCGACCGTTTAGATCGAAATTCTACAAATCTGACAGTCTAGGGCAAAAGTTTCATCAGTTTGAACGAAAGAAAACCAACTGGAAAAGTGTTTTCGATTAGTCCAATTTGCAAAGTCGATTTTCATCGTTTTTCTTGCATAATTCGTGTCAGGCTTTCGTAGAACGTGAGATTTATCATGTGGAAGCTGGTATTCAGGATTTTTGAGCACAGATTGTCCTTGGACGTTGGACCGAAACGATTTACACACAACGAGAGAAATATACATAAAATAATGAAAGAAGGAGAGAAAAAAATGTGGGAGAAAAGTGGAGTGGGCGAGTTGCAGTCTCGCAACCCCCTCGCGACAAGGGAGCATTGAAAAAAAGGGATAAAAGTGTATATAATAAAAGAAGCGAATATACGTGGAAAACTGGCCGTTGGTTGATCTCGTAAATCACGAGCAGCGATGCGTGAGTCTCGGAAGTGTCGGCTATCGTGGTTCGCGCACGTTTTACATGAACCCACACGCGTATATGGAGGACGATTATTTTATTTAATTTATTTATAAAAGCTAACAAAATAGCGCGTGTGTGGCGAATGACATCGAGTATTTTTGTACAAAATGATCGGTTGGCTTGGAGTCTGGCAGGCTTTTATCAAGGCTTTTCGTATTGTAATGTGCGCCCTCGTTTTATTCCGCATGTATCAAATCCGTATGTGTATTTATACTTGTATATAAATGCATATGATTTTTCTCGTTCCGAAAGCGAGTGTATATCTCGTGGGCGGACCATTCGGGTCACGGAGCTTTTAATACCCGAGCCAGAGCGGAACATTATCATATCAGCTTATGTATATATTGGCAATATCAATTTTTCACGTGTCTATATAATAAATATGCATACAAATGAAGTTACGTATAGAGTGTGCCAAAATATTTTTTTAATATCACTCCAGCCTCGCTCGGAAGTTCGATTAATTATGAAAGAATATCGGCTCGACTATGTGTGTCTGTGCGAGCGTTATTCGTAGGGGTTGGAGTAAATAAATAAATAAATAAACATAAAAGTAGCAGCCAACATTTTATTTACTACAAACGTACGCGAACGAGAGTCTGGCTATGGAAATTCCGGCACTTCAAATGGCTGATAGAGAGGGCCAATTATTTAAAACAGCAATCACGAAATGAAAGAGTATGGATCGTACTATGGGGGACTGGGAATCAAGAGAAAAGATATGAAACGTGTGTGAGTGCCGAATCAGGCCTTGTAGAAATCTCTGTATACATATAGTTTATACTAAGCGGAGGAAAAGCTTTCCCGAGCGGAAAAACTCTCTAAAGGTTCTTTCGGTCCAGCGAGCACCAATGCAAACCAAAAATCGAACGCGAATCCCGGCGTTACCTCGATCCCCCAAAAGCTCTCTGCACACGCTCTCTTTTTTTCTCGATGTGCCACTCTCTGTACACTTTGTAACCAACGAAAACGCGATTCGATCATAAAAAAAGGGGGAATATGCATTACTGGTATTGACACTGGAATCGAATGGATCAATCAAACTCTTTTGAACTGGCATCAATCCATTTCGGGCGCTAGAATTTTCAGGATGTTTCTTGCATCGTTTTAATTGGAACTCTTAGCGATTTGGTTGCAAAGGAAAACGATTTTTGAATCAAACTTCTCGTCGTCGAACTGTTCAATCATTTTTGGTGGTTTTTGTTACTGAATTCGTTGCAGATATTAAAAAGAAAATTCTTCCAATTAATCCGGCCGGCTGTTACGAAACGGTGACCCCTTCTACGCCACCCCCAAGGGAGGCCTGAATTCACAGGATTTGACTCTTTTTCAGGGGGTCATATGGTATAGGGGGTGTGTTCCAGTTTATCAGGGATTCGATTCTTATTTACGAGCGAGTAATGCACGAAATGATGGGCCTGGGGGTTCTTCGCGATCGGAATAAAATATCGAAATAGGGGCTGGGGGTCGTGCCGTCGATTCTTCGACTTATAGATCCACGAATGTCGTATCTAGAGTACAGTTAAAGTTTGCCTCGGTTGGGAAAAGGGGTTCGAAGAATAGCGTGAATTAGTCCCGCTGGATCGAACCCCATTCGATCGACCTCCCTGTAATTTAAAATTTATGGTCACGAATCCTCGACCTTTTTTTTCTTTTTTTTTCTCTTTCTTCTCGTTTCAAGGCAGTATATGGGTGACACGTCTGCAAGGGTTGACCCCCGTTGAATCGAGAAAAACATCGCTCCAATCTGCAGAGCTCATTTTCCAATTTTTTCACCCCCTCCCGTATCCGTCATTTCTCGAAGGGCTTCATTACCATTTTTAAAGCTCCTGGCAAATCGTTAAGCAATAAATCAGTCAAGAACGCATTATTATTATCGACCCACGGAGTATTTGTTCATTATCCCACGAGAAATATAAATTTTCATTTTAAAATCAATCTCCATCTCATTTTTTGCTCAAATTTTGCAAAATTCCAATCTCACATCAAATATATTTGCATTGGAATTTCAGAATCACGAGAAACGAAATAATTTCGCAATGTGGTATTTGGTCGTTATTCCATTAAAAGGAAAAGCCGTCTTTCATCTTTTTCAATCGATACATCCGTACATTCGAAATTACCATTCATTTTATGCGAAAATAGGGAGAAAAAAGTGTATCAAAGACTTTAAGCACGTACGCGGAGCTGTACAGCGTTGGTGGGTGAACGAGGAAGGGATAATCGGAGCAATCGAAAGATCGACTCGTTCTACCTCTCTATAATGCTATTCCTAGCCGCATATATACGTATAAATAGAAAACGAGTGCGTCGGTCCGCGAAATGAATTCCGCCCTCGCGTGTACAAGCGCAAAAAAGCTTCAACGATGAACCTATTACAAATACGTTCGTAGACTGTTGCGTGTGTGTTGGGACTGATGTACAGGAACGAGAAGATGGAAACAAGACGAGGGCAGGCGAGAAGATTCGAAAAAGAGAGGAATAAACGTTTTTGAGTGTCTCGATCTTTCTTTTTTCGTCGTTCCCCACACACATTCATGTAAAATAAAATGAAATGAATACCGTACATGTGAGACACACAAAGGGACATCGGTGGAGCTTGCTAAAGACACACTTTGTGACGTTTTTTCTGTCGCTGGCTCTCGCGTGTCTGAGAAGAATGATAACGTTCTTTCCCCGGCGTTAGAGAACGAAGATTTGTGAATACATTACAGCCAAGAGAGTTGAGGGTGGCTTTTCAACCCCCGCGACGTTGGGATCGCTAAAAGAAAACTCTCTGAAAACCAGCAGCGAAAAATTCCACGCTCCCTCCTGTATATTTCTCTCGGTCTTTGCTCGCTTTTCTCATCTCGCGTATTTATCTTTGTCGATCGCTAGAGAGGGTGTGATTTTTTTTCTCGAGGGTGTCGCAAAAGCTGATGGAGAAAAGTAAAGCTGTCGGTGCTTCTGAGGAACTTTGACTTTGCTTATGCTCCTTCATCAAGCGTAATCAGTCTGCAGCTGGAAAAATCGATCGCCACGATATCTATGTGTATACGTTTGTAACAGAAGACGAACGAAATGGTGGAAGGACCAGAGAGGAAGGAGAGAACTCTGGAGCAGGATCGGTCGTATGTTATTAAAAGGTACAAACATCGATCCTGCCAAGTCATTTTAATTCTCATTCCTTCTTGTACATCGATCCTTCGCTGTTTCTCGCTCTTTCTCGCACCCTCCTGGCGCGAGACTGATGGCGGTTTATATTACGTGGATTCATATTACCACCAATTAAAGTCCTATGCTCTGCGGGCTTATGGCTTTTTTTTTTCCACAACCTTCATACATATCTTTCGACACACACGTGTGAGGCTATGAGTCTATACAGCTGAACATTATGTATAGGAAAGGAGGATACACAAAGGTTGAAAGTTCAAGTTTAGTTTTCTCACTTATTCCGCGTTACTTCTTGGCAAATAGTTGAATTTCGTAACTAATTTTTCTCTTCATTAATTAATGGAAGAAAATGGAAAGTAAACGTTTTTGATGCAAATTCAACAAGCACGTGCGAATTTATCGTTACAAAGCTCACGAATGTGCTTTTGGCCTCTCGCGAAACAATCTCCGTTCGGTTTTCTTTTCTCTTGTCTTATTTCTCTCGATCTGTCTCTCATTCTTGCTCCTTTTCGTGTAGGTTTGTCCCTGCCGGAGTAACTTTTAATTCGTCTGGTAAGTTTCCGGGGGAGCTAAGAACTCTTTTCGCGTATCTCGGTCGTACGTTGTGCGAGCGGTGTGGCTTGTTTAGATGAGGAAAAAGGGCGTAAAAGTCATCCAAAGGTCTTGGGGCGTCGAGAGATAGAAAGTGAGTAAAAGCGAGCGCGCGAACAAGAAGAAGAGAGACGCAGAGTGTTGCTGGAGTAAAAAAGGACGAATATAAGAACGTTGCTTTCCTTCCTCGGCTGACGTAATAAAATAAAAAGTGTTTGCAAGCGAACGCGCAGTCGGGAAAAAAGGAATAAATAGAGGAGAGCGAGGTTCGTGGAAGGAGAAACGGAGAGAAAAGGTTTTCAAGATGAGAGAGAAAGCGACGAGAGTCTAAAAGAAGGAGAGGAGAAATCCTTTTGTCGTCGGTGGGTGATAATTTTTAATCAGTGCGTCTCTTCGCGCTTTCTTCACCCCCTCCCCCTCTCTTACGCTCGATTTTGTCCCCGTGTCTCGAAACATATACATATACACATAATATGTATCGAATCTGAGGATCCGCGAGTGAGGGCGTAACTAAGGAGAATTAAACACGCGAATAAAACTTTAATTACGCCCTTCTGATTCGCTACGATTCTTATACATGTATCCATCCTTTTTTTTGTGTGGCGAATCCTTTTCTCGCTGTAGTGTCTCATCCTCGCGGAACGAGCGCAAAGAAGGAACCGCGAGAAGTTAAGGTACATAGTGTGCCCTGTGGTGGATGCAGAATGAGGTTCTATTGACCACGAATATATACGCGTTGTGGAAGCGCGCGAGCCGGAAGGACTAAAGTTTCGGGATAATTGGAGGAGTGAGGCTGCGGGCGGGCGAAAACTTGGAAGAGACCCGAACAACTCGACGACGACGCCCTTTACGACAAACGCCCTCGAGCTTCACTCTCTCTCTCTCTCTCCTTTTCGCTTCATCCTCCTTTTTCCTGCACTCTTTCCTGCTCTATCTTTTTCGTGTTATGTTCCCCATAAGAGCAGGAAAAAAGACAACGCGCCAAACGAGCGAGAAACTTGACTTTTTGCCACGAGATCGTTACACTCTTCAGCTACTACTGTACGCGCCTTTTTTGCCTCAACCACAAAGCGCTTTTGCTTAGATTGCCTCGAGATAAGAATCATCCAACGCCACCAAACTTCCTCGTTCACCCTCGAACCTTCGCGTTTCCACCAACTCTTTGACAATGAGAAATCCCGCCAAAGTTTCTGTGAAACTTCCAAAAACTACCAGTTTAGGCTCGGTTAACACTTTTTTTTTGGAACCGCGATTTCAAACGCGAAATTGTTCATTTGCTGCGCAATTCTGAGGATTCAAGATTGTTTTTTCCCTGGAAAAATCATGATCCTGAAGTTTCCATCGTTGGAATGCAACGAAATTCTGTTATTTCTTCAGCAGAGCCATTAATTATTATTGAATATTTGGTCCGGCCGATAAAACGATTCTCTCTTGCGACCAAAAAACTCAATGGATCCAAAAAATTGCCACGATTCTCAAAATTCGATAAATAATCGATAGAAAAAATGTTTTTCGTTGAGTCTCAACATTGCAGACTTCAGAGTCATGAAAATTCTTATTTGCAGAGAGGAAATTCGTGATTTGATTATGCAGCCGTTGGATTGTTTCCAATTTTGAAAAATCTTCCCAAATGCCTGATTTTCTTGTCCAACACGAAAAAAAGGAGATCGATTGGGTAATTTAACAAGCTGACACTGATTCAACAATGGATTTGGCATTAGGTGACAGGAGGATTAGACATGCGAGATATATTGTAATTAATTTTATCCGGGAACGAATCAACGCCCGCTGCAAAATCGTATTCGCGTAGGTCGACTTCTCGTGTCAATCGATTTGCGTACACATTGTAAAGTATCTGTATATATATGTATAAAATACGAAGCGAATTGGGAATATATGTATATACAGGATCGGTAAGTAGTAGGTAATATAACAGCGAGCGTGAGGTTGGAATACACGAGAGCTACGAGTCCGATACAAGGACAAGGACAAGAGGGGTACGCCAGGAGGTGGAGGAGGCGCGTTCCTAATTGAATTTCCACGTGGGATGAAAGGAGAGAAACAAAACGAGGAAGAATAAGCGTAAGAAAGAGGGAACACGAGAGAGAGAGAGAGAGAGAGAGAGAGTCACGCACAGAGACACGGCGACAGCCTCCCACGACAGAAAGATCGAGCTACTCTGTTTCTCCTCCTGTGTGCAGCATTTCATTTCTTGTTTCTCCATTTATTTCACATGCTGCTAACTTCTGCTTCTCGCACGATAGGCGAAAGAACGAAAAAGTCAAAGTCTTGCGAGGAGAGAGAACAGGTAAGGACGATCATGAATGAGCGCGAGGAAAGATCCTTTTGCTGTGTGTGATCCTTCGTTTAATCGCCGACAATCCACCGACGCGTTCGCTTTACTCCGATAGCTCGCGGACCCATTGTCTCGCGATGGAATTAGACTCGCTCGAGCCACCAATGGCAATGTTCAATTCTTTTACTTTTCTAGCCTTCCTCTTCGTCTCCTCTTTGCCTTTCTCTCTTCACCGCGTGAAACAAAGTACTTCGTGGTGTGTACGAAACAAATTCAGTTTCTCTCATCGATACAGAAAACAATATTCATTATTTGCTTCGTTGCGCTTTTCTCCGTGAAATTCTCGACTCGTAATAACATATTGCCAAGAACATCATTTACTTTTGAATGTTTTTCTGAATTAGCTGCAAATCGCTAAAGTGTAGGAAGAAAATCAAAGTCAATTGGCTGCGTTTGAAAAATCACTATAAAGTCGACATTAAATTAACGCGCGCGCAACATATTTACAAGTTTGTCGATCTACGACCACGCGCATAACTTCGATAAGTAATTCGCAGGATGAAATTAAGGTAAATTGGTGGCGATACAGAAAATATATGAGAACAAGCGGCTCGGCGGGCGTTGGAAAAAAGTTAAAAGACGGAAGGACGCTGTATATAGTGGACGAAGGATCAAGCCGAAGAAAAGGGGACGAGGAAGGGTGGGGGCGATGACAGGGCAGTGAGGAGCGCGTAGAGTTAAGTGGCGAGACGCGCGGGCAAAAACATCCTCGATGGCGACGACGTCGACGCGAACTCTCGTACTTCGCGGCTCCTCGGAGCAGCGAAATTAAAAAAAATATATATATCAAGAAAAAAGCCAAAAAATTCAGTTTAAACGGTCCAGAGCTGCGAGGACCGAGATGACCGAAAAGCTGGCCGCGTAGCGCGGTCTAAAACAAAGGATTCAAGATGCTCCAAGGTGTGACGAAACGCTGGAGCATGTGAACCACGCTCCGGACAACCATTAGGATCCTCGCAGTACACACCGAGAAGACGAGAAGTCACTGAATACTCTCATTTTGCAACGGAAACTTTTTTTCCTTCTCTTCGTATTTTTAACCCTCCGCGAGATACTCTCGTGCCTTTACACTCTCACACTTGGTGCATGCGAGTCTCCCTAATTCTCTCATTCTCTTGCTCTCTCTCTCTCTCTTTAGCTCATTATCCTGCCAGAAAGCGAGATTGGGAATCCTTCAACAAAATCGTTCCAGTCTCGGTCATTTTCGCACTTTTGTCTTATTACGATTTTTTTTTCGTCGCCCGTGATGTGATCAATTGAAATTGTGATTACTCCAAGTTTCGTTATATATTTTATGGCCCCGACCGAATTATCGTCATCAGCAATAATGGCCCCATCATTATGACGATTGAAACATATACATAATTATGAATGAAATTATGAAAAATTTATCTCTATTGTCGTTCTTATCAAAATGTAATATAATTATTATCGATATTTATACGACACTCGACTCTTTCCCTTCCGGGCTGATTATTTCCCGAATTTATGATTATTACGATCATTATTGCTGAGGGATTTGTGCGAAAGCGAGGTTGGCGAAACTCGATTAGAAGAGCCACGTAAATTCTGATTGAATATGCTCAGGATTGCGGTCAAATCTATTCCTACTCGTGTCTTTGGTAACAAATATATAAATATATATATTCAGATGTGTGTTCGTGTACACGTGTATAGTGTCGAGCGAACGAGGGACGGGAGAAATTATTTTTCGCCTTGATTGAGATCTCCAGGGAGGAGCACCGAACGGGCGCGCGCGAGCGGGAAAACACTCTCTCGTTTTCGTTACAACTTTGTACATGTGTGTTGTTCGCATTAACCAGTCGGTATTGTTGTATTTATGATGATTCTATATAAAGATTCGTGGCTCGATTCTCGTGATAGTATCAATGGCTTATCACTAATACGATATTGCTCCTCAATGTGCGGTGATTGCTGCGTACTTTTTTTTATGCTCTATTCAATTTTCAGTCCTTTCGTACATGCGGCGATCTCTGCACCCGATAAGATTTCTTGAAAGATCATAAAAATCTGCATTTCATTTTTATTGCATAGGTTAATGGAGGAATGAGGAATTTATGGCATTGCGAACTGTTACTTAGCCCGCAGAAGTGTCTATTGTAGAAATTTATTTAACTGTGTGAATTTCAAGTTGAGCTTCTGCCAGTCTAATAACGATACTTATTATTATTGATGTTTTTTTTGTTGCATTTTGTTATTAGTCGAGCATAAAGCTAGAACTCGAGCGAAACGATTTGTTGTCGGGCAGCGTTGTCATAGCAATTTTCTCGCACAAACACATTTAATGCGACAATGTTTCCATGAGTTTCTGAGGCGTGCCACCCTTAATGATTCAAACGACCCCTTTACGATTATTCTACTTGGTCAACGGGTAAATAGTGTCGCGCACATTTTTTTACCACGTAATTTAATCTCCTCTGACGCATATTTCTCCATTCACGCATGTTTTTCAATATTTATTTGCTCGAGTTATGCGCGAGTTATGAATAAAAACGCGAAAAAATGATCAATTTCATTGACTCCGGTAAATGAACGATTTCCCTTCCCTCGAGCCCTTGATTTTTTATCAATTCGTCGTGGGATAAATCAGTTGATGTAAAATCTACGGCGTGGGAGAAAAATTTACAAGATTTTTCGCTGGCAACTGCATTTCCTTCCACTTAAAAGGACTAAAATATTTCTCCCACGAATATATTGAATTTCCAGAGCCTCTGGAAATTGGACTGAAACGTCGAGGATAATCAAACCGATTTTTTATCAAGCAGGACGTTTTAAATATACTGCATCAAAAGGATAATGACAATTTGCTTGGAGGTGAATTTTTTTTTTTCCTTTGACTCAGACAATCACGTGAGTCCTGGAATAAAAATATATATGCATCCGTTTATATATTTATGTACATGTGTGTCTGTGAATATAAGGTGGAATTGGCTCGGTCACGTGTAATAGTAAAGTCGACCTCGAGTACAGATCTCTTTCCTCCTCTCCGGTAGAATTCCAAGCATCCAAGACAGGGAAAAAGTGAGAGAGGGAAAGAGCAGCAGATCTACTCGCGAGAGCCTCGGGTACAAACTAATTTCAAATTCATTCCCCTGCCTGTTCCTCTGCGCTTGGCTTGGCCTCGTCCGGCTCGCTCGCTCGTAGAAAAATCTCATTTTCTTTGCCCTAAGGGTCCCTCCGCACCCGAGTCTCGCTCATACACGTACGTATCGTACGTGTATATTTTATACACACACTCACGTGTATTTATATGCGTATATATATATGAGCGGGTAGAGTCAAACGACCCGCTCTCGCCCGGGCAATATTTGCCTAAGGAAATTCAGAAAAGTTTACACACGAGCCGAGCTCCGGTACTTTAGACGCTGAGGAAGAAAAAGAGGGAGATGCCGGGTCTCGCTGCTGCGAGAGCTCTCGGGTTTCCTCAGTCAATTTCCCTTTCCAGACAAAAATCAACCCCCGTTCAAGCCTCCCTCACTCCCCATCTTTTCCCTATCTTTATAAGAGCACACCGTCTCGTTTCTTCGTACATCGCTCCTTTTTTTTATATCCACGCGTCTATATATCTGTACGAACACACACACCGACGCCGCGTCGGGTTCACTTCACGCATTCCCTTCTTAATAATATTCGCGAAAGATTCCCCATAGAGTATTATATTCTTTTTCATGTATGTCTATTTATAAATGGAAACCTCAGGCTACCGCCCTCTCTGACTGACAATATCTCCCATCTGAATTGACTCACGTTCTTCAAGATTTTCACCATCCAACGCGCGATCCCGAAACATTTCTATACACCGATTAATATTTTTAAGGAAAATTGAAATTATATCTTTGTCGATGAATCGATCGGTGGAATTCGTGGATTGAACTGTATCGCGAAAAGCTTTAAAAAGGCGCTGGAAAATGAAGGCATTCTGTACGATTTTGTTACGATACGAGTTCGTTTTAGGAGGGAGTGTGTTGGTCTTGCGCATCGTGGAAACGAAGCAATTGCCAGACGTGAAAATCCTATGGGCGGGATCTCTCACCGGTGGTCCAGCCATCCAGTCCTTTTTTTACCTCTTATTCTGCCGGGCTGATAGGGGTTGAAACACAAGGGTACGCCTCCGCTTCGGTACGTGTGCAGCGAATGAAACTCGTTGGCGCGTCGCGTGTTTACGCGCGTTCTGCAGGAATTTCATTAATAATTTGCTAATGAATTAGCGGAATGACAAAACTGTTTTTATTCAATTTGATTGTACTTTTTTTTATTCGCTCCCAATGGCATTTTGACGAGGAGAACTTTATCGTACGTTTTATGATTAAATCGATTTTCCAATGTTTCATGCTCGAGTGTCAAGTAATGTCAGGCTTTAGCTTATTCATCTATAAATATGTAGCTCGTGTCTCAGATTGGAGGGAAAAATTTCTCGTTATGCTCGCTGCTGAGGAGCCACGAGAACGGACGTATTATAATAGTCTCGGAGAGGAATCTCTGTCGTTGCATACAAAGGTGGAAAGAGAAGGAAAGAGCTGGATGAAACAGAAGTAAAAGAGAAAGATAAGAAAGTATTATAGCTCGTGGAGCTCGAGAGTCCAGCGAAAATGCGAGACAAGAATGAGGGAAAAGGAGAAGGAGAGAATAAGAGAAAGATAAGGATGCTGAAAGGGAGAGAAGTTATTTGGACCCGTCTGCTTGACGATCTGTCCCCTTTCGCGTCCATCCGTCTCCTCTTTCCTTCTGTGTGCATGCTACCGTCTATTTTCTTTTCGTTCCTCGTCCTCTCCTCACTTTTGCCATCCTCCCCGGAGATGGCGAATTCTTCGTGAGACTTTCAGCGTTTATTCGTCAGCTTGTTTGTTTGACTATATGCAGAAGAACAAGAATCTTATGCAGGATTGCTTTAAATGCAGTGGACGATCCGTTCGAGAGAAATAAAACGAAAGTTGCAAAAAATTATTTGCGCAACTGTTTTTTTTCCTGCAATTCTTTGATCGAGCGGAAACATGCGAGTGGAAACGCAGGTTCTTTGTAAACCGTCTAATTAACTATAATTGCTGATCTTTGAAAAATCACAATGTACAATCAAGAGTCCGTAACACGAGTAACAACATCGACATAGTCGAATTACCAATATGTCCTCGAGCTTCTTGTAACACGGCATGCCTCCGTCCAGCACGTCATTTTTCCACTGTTTCTGCTTTCTTTTATTTTATTTCAAAGTTATCCCCTAGAAGAGTTGCACGCAAGGGTAACTCGCGATAGAATCCAAGGGGAAATCAAAGGGGTTGGATTTGACGAGAGTCGGGGGGAAGGGTGAAGAGTATCGAGGATAGAAAACGTGGTTCAAGGGAGGGATCGCGAATTTTGTCTCTTAAGAAACAGAGAAAAAGGAATGGAAAGAGACAGGGATGGAATAGCGAGGAGTATGGACGCGTACGTGGGATACGTGATCGGAATTAACCCTCGTCAGAGTTGACTTGGATTTCTCTTAAAAAGAAAAGAGCTGTGGCGAGCCAACATCGAGATGGAACGAGAGAGTCAAAAAAACATGAGGAAAGAAGGCGGAGCGATATAGACGCAGTTTTAAATTTCCTCGGCTATCTCCTGTGAGAGGGTGGCTTTCTCCTTTGATCGGGAATGTCATTAGGCCATCGCTTCTTATGGCTCTTGCCGCAATTCGACAAGGGGCTACGTCGATAGAGATGCCAAGGCAGCCCACACTTTTCCACCTAGTATATTATGTAACACGTACATTTATATACCCCATCGATATGTACAACGGGATTCCACGTTACATAGAAAATGTCGAGTAATTTTTAAGTTCTAAGCCTTTTACTGAAACATATCGACGTCCTTCGACCTTCAGAGCTCCGGGGCCGCAGTTTTCAAACCAGCGATTTCCACAAAATAGAAAAACCTCTTGTTTACCGCGACTGTAATGATTTTCTCCATTTTTTTAGCCCAAATTCATTTAAAAAGAAAAGAGAAAACACTTGGTTTGTCCCAATTTCGCTATTTTCGAAAAACCTACAGAATTCCAAAGACATTCGATCCGAATCGACAGCCAGATCGGTGAAAGGACCGTGACTCATCGAATTTCAGGTCCAATGATTGAGCTAATCGGTTTTTTTTAAATACGGTAACGTTCTATATATACGTAAATTTCTATGGCACAGATTCGTCGATGTGTGCGTGTCCAATCTTCCGATTGAGGCCTATTCTCATGAGCTATCAGTAAAAGCAGTCACATTTATCACTACCCCCTTCCCCCTTAAACTCACCCCCTCATCCTCTCGTCTCTCTTTTTGTCGTCTTTTATTTTTCTACACGTCGATACTTCGAATAGGGTTGGCAAAGGGTCGTTCTTACACACGTATGAAAGTGCTATATACATGTATAACGACCACATGCTGCAATCCAGCGAGACACGCGGAATAGTACACGCTGCGTGTACTATTTTACTCTATACCGAGATCTTCTATGTAGTTTTTTTTTTTTACCCTCTACACAACACTAAAACTACGGCCGTACTAAAGAATCTAATACGTGGACTTGTATACATTTATATACCAGTAGAAGTATCGATTGCTAATGGCGTCGCGCCACCCCAACGTAAATTATCATCATCGACACTGGAAAGAACGTAAAAAAAAACGAAAGGAAAAAAAGAAATCATGACTCATCGATTGCAAGCTGTCGAACACTCGCTCGCCTACTTGAATCAATAAGTGCGCGTGCGTGTATAGCTCGACGTCGAAATCGTGTGAGCCCATTACGATCGCACAACTACGAAAAAAAAAACTCAAAATGAAGCTATTTTTACTGGGGATCGTGGGCAAAGAATTTATTTGAATGAGCAGCTCGATTTTATGGTCAAATAACGTAAAACTATTTTGTATTACATAATTATTTAATTCTCCAGAGATTCTAAATGCAGACTCGTTGTGCAGTGTCGCTTTTGCGAAAGTCTGAAAAATAATGTACATGACATACAGGTTTTCTGTGAATGTATTCACGTATTTGTTTATATCGCGTGAGCAAAGGGCCTAAACGGTGAGCAACGTATCCCGCATGTTTATTTTCTCTTGTTGAGCTTAATTCCATCAACGTAGCGAGAATGCGGCTTAATTAATAATTTAAGGTTTGCCGTGCTGGGTTTTCTGGTCTACGGCAACGTCGGACGTTCTCGCTGTGGCTCTAAGTCTCATATACATGTTGCGGGGTGGAGAACAAGGAGGAAAAGAATGAGCAAGAGAGAGAGAGCGCGTCTTGGAAAGCGTCTAGTGCACCCTCGAGGGTGCCACTGCGGAGCACAGCCGACGGGGCATACCGAGTAGGCATTACCTGATTGTCTTACTACGTATTTCCTGATGCTGGTCACACGCACACAAACACGCGACTCTATCCAAGATATACATAACAAGTGGTGTGTGTATAAAGAGAGAAGAAAAGATCGAGACCGTCACAGCTCGGGAGAATACATACATACATTTGTCTCGTTTCTTTCGTTTCTTGAACGCGATTTCTCCCGTACGCGAGAGGATTCCTCCATTCGGTGATGCCTCCCGTGACGAGAGACTACGGAATGACGGCGTCCTTTCACGGAATACCGGAGTAAACTCTCCTCTCTCTCTCTCTCTCTCTCTCTCCCTCCCGCCTTCGTAATTTTTTTATTTTCTTCTTGCTCCTGCTCTTCGCCTAGTATCCTCGACGAATAATCGTCCCAGCAACGCACACACATCCTTACATCGTCATCTTCTCTGTTGATCTCCCGTATAAGTTTGCTCTGACGCTTATTTTCTAATCTTCCCCTGTGCTCTCTGTATGCTCAGTAGAATTGTACTTATGCACATAAAATAAGCACACGGAAATTGACCGGTTTCCTAAAAAAGAGCTAAAGAAAGAGCCAGCGCAGAGAGAGAGAAGCTTCAACATATCGTTGCGGATTACGTGATTTCTACGAGATTCTGATAAACATACGTGATCCAGGGATGCGGGGAGAATCACGTAACATGGTGGTTTTTCGTCCACGTATAAATTCGAAACTCACAGGAACGAGTTCAATCTCAAAATTTTTGTTTTTCTCAACAAAATAAATTATATTTGGCCTCATATGGTGTCTTGATAAATTTGATGTTTACAATGAGATTAAGGCTGCGGATTTGTGTGCTGCGCCAAAAATATACATTTTAATTGTGACGAGAAATATTTTTTTTTCGCAGTCAATCAAAAGAATTCCAAGAGCGAAACACACTCTTCACGCGATAATTATCGCCACTTAAAATACACTCACGATAAAATAAACATCGCACGAGGATACACGTGATGCGAAGGCGTGTATTACCAAATAATTAACGTCGCGTTATTTAACCAGGCGAAGATGATTAGTTAAACAAATTAAGGGAGGAAACGAGTGAGATTGACGCAAGAAAACGTTAAGTGGGCACAAACGGGTACGGTTCTATGTGTACAATTGCGTGTTTCTTTTCCTTTTTCGACTGCCTGCGTGGATAGAAGAGAAAATGTAGGAGGTATTAATTCGTTGCTACCAACATATGAGTTTCCTTTGCACACGTATGAAGCAGCATAAATATGTGATGGAACAAGTACGAGAGTTACGCGTACACACGAGGCGCCTCATTCCCCTCATCCGTCCCTCCCTCTCTTTGGTAATTAGAGGCGTGCATAATTAAGTTGAGACGCAAGGCAGCTTGATTGTTGACACGGGGTGTTAGCGACCCCGTGATGAGTGTCTTCGAGGGCGCGTCTCAATTAGAGCCTACTCGGCAATTCTCTCAATTTCTACGATGCTTCACCGCGCGAGCACAGCTAAGGACACAGATGCAGCGATTTTTTTTCTGTCATTACGATCGCGTACTAATTTCCTTGTTCCTCGTACATTTTTCGATCGAATATTTTGTAATAATTCACAAAAAAACGTTTCTAGGCACGATGCAGTTTTCGATCGGATTTAAAGATTGAAAGACAAACGTTATGCTCGATTCGTATTCAATTCTCAGAGGGAACAATTTTTTTCGCTCCAAGCTGGTCAAATAAAAAGTGGAAAACTTTTTTCGAATCATCCCCTGATTTGAAGGGATAATAGAAACTACACATACACGTATACTCGTGTATGCACTGACGTGGCGCTCATGATTGATCATTCGAGGGGACTGAATTGATATCGTTCCTCTTTCTCGAGCCCTCCCCCCTTTGCATTCTTTTCAAGACTCTAACGTTTTCCAAAAATGATCAATGGCAACGGAGGCTGCACAGGTTCACCTCGATTAAATGATCGAATCTTGACGCGAGACTTTTGGCTCCCATAATTCGAGGGACCAATGCGCCAGAGTCTATCGATCATCCTTCGAGTGCTCGAGTTTCTCGTTCGTCGATTCATAAATGCATCATGTACTCGTGCATTTCGTGTCTTCCATAACGGCAGTCCTACATATTCATAGAACCAGCAGGATTTTAATTCTATAGGAAAATTAAGCAAACTTGTGCCTGGGGGAGATGGCCAATGCGACGAGAACACAGTCGAGAGAGATAATAAAAAGGACGTTGTACAATGGCAGCTGGATTGGTGACCGAAGAATGAGAACCTTATTTCGTTTTTTTTTTTCTGTGGCTTTCTGATAGTCGTGACCGCAGACTAATGTATAGTCTTGCCCCGCCAATGGCAAATAATATATTTTTATTTATATCATATGGGTATTCGCTCGCAACGTTTGTCTCTATTTCTGTCTCCTCGGGCCAGTTTTACTATTGCCAATCTGCATAAGCATTCAAACTAAGCGACGGAATAGAATTCCCGTACAGCGTCTTAAAGGAACGTCGAAAGAAACCAAAAAAGAGAATATTAATTGTCCAAGACCTCCGAGTCTCCATGTATCCGAGAAAAAAGGAAGAAAAACTCTCATTTTTCCACTGTGGAAGCTGCTGGGGCCGGAAAATACAAACACGAACCAAACAAGGCGAGGATAGGAAAGGGAAAAAGTAGAGAATTGGAGAATAAAGAGAAACGGAATAGGTGGCGAGGATTGTGGAAGGCGCGAAGTCCCTCTCGCCCTCTCGATGGAAGCTAAACTTTACGACGCGTCTACCACCAGAGTTACCGACCCTACAACTCCTTTGGCATCTTTTTCTCTCCCTTCTTCCTTGTCTTCACCTTTTGTCCTCGAATATTTTTTCTTCCTCTCTTTTCTCCTCTTCGCTATCTTCTTCAAACTCTTTGTCTTTGCATTTTTCTTGCACGAAACATTTCGTACTCCATCGACAAGAACTTGTTTGCACACACACGTACGTCGACACACTTACAATAAGCGGGCAAAGAGTTGAACAGAAATTCCAAAGTCCTAGCGAAAATGAACAGACTCTGGCGATTTCTTCAATTTTTCTCCAATCACAACCCAAAAGGAAGAAAAAACGAAAATTACGAATTTATCAAATAAAAGGTGACAGCGAATTGATTGAGAAAGTTTACTCATCACGTGCATTGGTTAACGAACAGACATTCAATTTTTCCTATTGATAGATTCAAGTGTCGAAAATCCTCGATCTCCCTCGTGTGAAGAAGAATCTCAGGAGAATGTTTGAAAAGCGATTGTCAGTAAAATGCTGTTCACCAAGTGCTACCTGCTCGGCTATCCTGTGAGCTACGTCGAGAGTGGATGTCATACGGGCGTATGCGACACTGCTCGTTGTAACAATGTGACAGGTAAGCAAGCCAAGCAAACACTCGAACGCCGCTATCTTTCTCTTTCTCACTCTCTCCTATACTCGGTGCTTCTCGGATCACCCTGGAGAACGCGGTGATTCTTCATTCTGGTGGCTGCTGCTAACCATCCGCGAGCCACGACATTACGAGTGTGAAATAAAACTTTTTATACATAGGAAATAAATAAATTATCTCCTTGAATATTTCGCACTTTTTTTAAAACGTAGATTGAATTAATTGCACAAACTTTATTGAATCTTGATCAACTTAAGTTCAAATTAACACTATTTCTAATTGGGCGATAGTAATTGGAAGAAAAAGTCGAAATTAAACGGTGGAGCAGAAAAATAAACAGAGATTTTATTCTGATTTCGAAAAGCTTTGCTTTTAGCTCAGCATTGAGAAAGCTGACGCTGCAAAATGCCATAGTTCGTGTCTCTTCGGGTGCATTTTCGTAACGAACAGCATAAAACGAAAAAGTCGAAAAAAATGATGTATATATAATAATAGAGGTCGATGTATGTATATGGTGAGGTGTCTCCGGCGCGGTCTCTTTAATTTGTAACTCGCGCACCCGAGACTCCCTCTTCCTCTCTTTTGGTTTCCCTTGAGCAAAGAGATTTATCGAGTTAGCCTTGAGATTCGAGATTTCGAGAGGGCGAGAGGAGTACAAGGGAGAGAGAGAGAGAGAGGCTCTCTCGATATCGCGCTTTACGGGGGCTGCTGCTATACGCGCGAGCTCACGGGCAGTTTCGGATCTCCTTCGCGCGAAGAGCGAGAGAGAAAGAGTAGGAAGAGTGAGGAGCGTATAAGCCACCGCGGCTGACAAGAACAAGCGAGTCTCGGCATTTATCTCATTGTTCTCGCTCGTCCTGGAACAACGAGAGCGATCTTGCGTACATAGTAAGAATAAAAATCTTTCTATAGACGTATATACATATATGAATATGTATATGTGGATTACATCGACACTGTGGGTATTGCTCGTATAGGAAAGGTGTACGAGAGAAAGATTCCGATGATACAGTGGTCGCGAAACGGAGGAAGAGTCTCTTGAGAGGGTTCTTGCAAACGAACAAGTATAAAGGCGCGCGCGAGCCAAGCAGAATCGCGAGAGAAAAAGAGAGAGAGAGGGAGAGAGAGAAGAGGGCATAAACTGGCCGACTAACAACCCACACGTAGCTTCTCGGCACAAGAAGAGTTCTGGTGTGTCGAGAACACGAGCAAAAGGCAAAGCAACGAGAGACAGTAAGGGAAAGAGTATTAAACTTATGTATATACAGGATCTGTTGAGTTTATATACAGCGAGAGAGGACGTACGAACGGACGGACAGACGAACGCTCTTAGCACAGACACTATTAAGCCCGCGAGAGGGCCAACTTCTCGGATGAGCAATCCGGGTCCATAGTGCGCTCATCTCTTGTTCTCTTTCTCACTCACTCTCGATCTCTTGTACCATCAGGTTGTGTGATGCACATACAGCAAGTTGTGGTGTCTTTTCAAACTCCCCGAGCTAGCTGCTGCTGCTTCGCCCATATTGCTCGCGAAATATATATACTTATACGTATGAACAAGGAAAGCGAGCGAGAGGGAGAGAGCGAGAAAGCATTCCGACGAGGGCGCCCGTAGAGGGCTGTAAATTATAACTCCACACCGCGAGGAGTCGAAGCATCGCGAGGATAGCTCTCCCAAGAAAGAATACGCCAACTGTACTTATATATATTTATAAATATATATGTATGCATTTATATGAGAAGAGAGAAAGAAAAATAAGAGTCGCGTTAAGTCCCAGAGACCCAACTTCCAGCTCCAGACTCGTAAAAATATCCTCTGCTCGCTCTGACCTCACTTCTTCGCCGGTTATATCCTCTGCTGTTGCGCGGGCGAGAAGAGGCCACTGAAAGCTGACTGCTGCATGTGCCTGTGCCTCGCCACGACGCTTTTCGCTTTCGGCCATTATGGTACCCCAGGAGCAACTCTCGCAAACATCCCGCGGGATCACTCGCAGTAAGTCACCGACGAATTACCACGAGAAAGAGAAAGAGCGATCCTCGCGCGAGCAACCAGCGATCTTTTGTACTCGAGGACGTTCCCTTGGTTGAGAGCAAGCAAAAAGAACAAATCGATGCAGCGATATTTGCAGCTACAAAGTTATGAGACTCGTGGAATTTCGGAGGCAAAAGATATCGCGATAGTCCGCAAATGTTTTGTTTTTTATCAAAATATTGTTTCGATCGCGTGAAAAACGTTGCGAACTCGAGTTGCCTCTTTCAAGGGACGTTCAAGGTGCTAAGAGAATTTCTCTGGGCGGTTTGCCACACTTTTATTTCCCCCTTAATATTCCAACACCCTCTCGAGCGTAAATCAAAGCTTCTCCACCACCGCTGAGCGCGTTAAATGCTGCATCATATATAAACATATTTTATGCCACGCTCGTATAAGCTTTTCGGGAACTCGTGCGTCTCTGCTAAAAGTATAATTCAGCGATGTATACGCATTTTGTCACAAGACTCTATTGTACTTTTTTCCTTTTAGATTATTCTTCCCTGCGATCCTTTCTTTCATCTCCCCAACTTTCTTCTTCACTTTCCTTTTTATTATTTCTCTATAGCGAGTTTGCAAGATCTGCGAAGAGCGAGACACCACGTTCTACGTAATAATTTCGAATTAAAGGTTACCCGGTTTGCCCGTTCCCCGAGCCTAGGCCATATAGTCAGGTTAATGTAATAAAGTCGTTCACGGGGATAAATTTAGTGCGTTCCAGCTCGAGTCTCTCTACATATCCATGCTGTATATCTAGATATATGTCTCCATATACAGATATATAAAGGAAGTTATCACGTCACGTGGTGTTCGCGTCGAATGCCGCTGTTGTTGGCTCCTGCAAAGGCCTCACGTGGTGTATCTGTGTTGGTCTCTCTGTCTCTCTCGTTTTTCGCACCGAATGCAGACGCAAGTATGAGAGAGCGAGAGGAAAGTGAAGAAGAGCGGGCGCGCGAGTATATACACGAAACATACCCCGCCGAAGAGTGAGAGCAGTCCCCGCGCGAAGAGCCGCGAGGAATACGATGTAGGTAGGTGTTGGACACCCAGCGGGGTATGTGCCCAGGAGAGAATAAGAGCGTGGGCGGCTCTCTCTTCCTCCACATGCGAGAGAAAGATATGTTTGTATTGGCTGTATATGAGACTCTTTTCGTTCTCTTTTCGAAAGCTTAGAGAAGCGGTATGTCGAGGATGAAGGTGAGTATAACAGAGAATGAGGAGAGAGAACGAGAGGAAAAGGAAAAAAGGGAGGGAGGTTAAAGTGGAGAGTTTCTGTAGCTGACAGAGAATTCAGGCTCGCTCCTCGTGTGTTAACGTTAAGTCTTTTACCTTCTTTCTTCTCCTCCTCTTATAGCCTTCGTTTCGCTCGCTCTTGTTTTCTTGTTCCACGAGCAGATACAGAGGAAAGTGTTGGGACATGGCGGGATAGAGTGTAACAAAGACGGGAATAAGATCGAAGAGTTCGACAACAAGTATAGAGAAATAAATACGAAGAAACTACGATGAAAAGTGCTTCGGAAGAGAGGAGAGAAAGATGTAGAGTGAAACAGAGAAAGTGGTGGAGAGTATCTCGACACCCACACACCCGGAGGACATTGGGCGCGCGAGACGCTTGGCCATAACAATAAATAACTCTATCCTTTCCATGTGTTACTGCTGGTCTCTCGTCACTCTCTTTCTCTCTTTCTCCTCGGGGATTCGCTCGCTCTCCTAACCAGCGCCTTGCCCTCTCCTTTCGCCTGCTCTTTCACCTTCTTCTTTTTCATTCTCCGCCTTGTCTCTACATTTTCTTACCTCTTTTCCTCCTCGTTGCCTTCGTGTCCCCCGCGCTGTATTTCTTTGCGCTACGTCATTCTTCAAGGCGTTATGTACTTGCGCGTCCTGGTTGGAATGACCGCGGCAATGAAACACACAAAACCCCACCAACTTCCTTGGAGAGTAGTCTTAATCGAGTTACACCAACAGATCGGTAGTTCAACGTCTACGTGAACTGGATGCGAAGCACGAATGCCTCCTAGGAAAACTCTGTCTGCAACCCAGTCTGCCCTTGTACTCTCATTTTCTCTCTCTTTGCAGCTTCCACGCGACTCGAGTCCTGCAAGGAAATCAGAGACGAAACTGCTTCCCTTCTCGTTTCTCCTTGGCCAGCATATCGCAGGGATGCATATACACGACCGTTTCCCAACGATAAAAACCTCTTACGAGTAGAGTTGGCTCTCTCACAACGTTACTTATCTTACAATGTCCACCTGGACAAGATGAAGACATTCCATCCTTATCCTTTCTATATCTTCGGACGACTCTTTTCTGACAATATTTCTCGTCCTCTCTCTTACGCCACACTCCTTGGCGTGTCGCACACCGATGATACTGCAGTCACGACATAAAATAATCATCTCTTTCGTGTCACCAGGACAAAAAGCGACTGTTAAGTCCTCGCAGCTGTTAAGTCGTTACAATTTCTCGCGAGCAGCTATGAAAATCCTTCGATGTACAGCATGTTCATCATTCCTTGATTTCCATCCTTGCTGAATTCCATGTCGAAGGACCAGAAATCATATTTTTATTCGAGGCTTTTCAAGAAGCAAAAAAGTGTCTTTGGAAATGTGATAAACGGAGTGATCTGGACTAAAGGAGGTGTTTTAACTAGATCGGACGCCATAAAGGAGCTGAGGATTCACCTCTCGCGAGAGAACTAGGTGGTCGATCTCGTTTTTACACTGTTCTTCTTTCCGCTTGGTGTGTATACATACACAGGTACTGAACATCTCGACGATTGGCGATTTTTGTTTTTCTCTGCAGTTCTCGTATCTCTGTTACTCTTGCTCTCTCTCTCTTTCTTGCTTTCGGCATTGGATGCTCTCTAACTTCGGAGGCCGCCGCAGCAAGAGGCGAGATGTATCCTGCGAGAGCGAGACCAAGGGCTGCCCAGGAATGGAAGAAAAAAGTCCGTAGCGGCAATAACCCTGGACCGCGCGAGGAAGCGCATACAACCAAGAGAAGGCTCTCTCGCGCGAACGCGAACCAAACGCGCCCAAGAGCATGGCAATTCGCGAGAGATTCTCCGAGAGCCAAAGAGAGAAAGAGACCTGCTGCCTATAGCAAAGGAGATAAAACGAGAGTCCCGAGAAGCACACGAATCGACCAGACAGCTTGGAGTCTCTTCTTCTTCGTTGTGCATCTCTTTGCTCTCGTCTCTTTTCCCTCTTCCAACTGTGTTTTTTTTTTGGTTTAATCTCTTGCCTCGCTTCTGGGTATTGGTCGAACGTCTCCTTGGAAATCATCTAAATTTCTTCACGGAGATTCACCCTCGTCTTTTGTCTCGTATATCTCATTCTCATGCGGATCTCCACATTAACGCATTAAGAGAAAATAAAACATCGGGGATTTAGATTAGTTGCTGAGAGTTGATGATCCACTTTTTTTCTTCCTAGAACTACTCCCTAAAAAATTAACAGCAACTACTGCGTGATCGAAAACGCGACCAAAGATCGATACGATGGTTTATGAAAATCGTCAATCAATCTTGAAATTCTCACGTTCCTTAAAATTCCTGAGAGATTTTCATTCATTCCTCATCGCCGGGATTTTCTCCATTCATTTTCCTCGGCGCAATGAGGTGTCATAGTTTTTTTTTTTCCTCGTCGTGTCGTTATTCTACACTTTCTTTCATTCTTTTCCTGACGTTGAGTCCGGGTCGTAGTGTACATTTTTAACGGCTCATCCACGCCTACGTCTATATAGGTGCCCATTTTTTAATATACAACGCACTTGGGAACTAGTTTATGAAGGGTCGGGTCACAAAGCTCCAACTAGCATCACCAGAGAACGAGATGAGAGGAGGAGGCAATGGCAAGAGAGTGAGAAAGAGAGAAAGAGAGAGAGAGAGAGACTGTGTCGGTGTTGGCCTTAAGGGCGAGTAAACGTGAGAGGGTTATGCGAGGAGGGAGAGAGCGGGGACCGGAAAGACCAGAGTGTAGTAGTTTTGTAGTTACTTGAACGTGGACCATCGTCGATATACTTCTCCACTTTCTTTCTCTCGCGCTCTCGCGCGGTCTTCCGATGCTTCTCTTTTCTTTCACATTTTCTCTTCTCTCTCTCTCTCCTACGGTTTTTTTATTCTTGGCCTGTCTTGGATACCGTACTCTTTGAGCCTGAGGCACCGTTTAACAAGACTCCAAGTTAATGCGTCTCATAGATCATCCCCGCGTGTGCACTAAACGCTCGAGAAATATAAATAAGTATAAACACGACGTAAATCAAGGTGATTAGGTGGGGATTCACTGCCATTATTACATTTTTGTTTTCAAAGTCTATCGCCTTGGTAAACGTACCAAAGTCTACATCTATACACGCATAAAGATTCTTTGGTGGTCTTTCGCTGCGACTCGAACATTATCTCATCTTTGCTAGCAAAGTCCCTCACGAAAACGAGTGCTGGGAAAATCGAAATGTGGTACAAAGTGCAAATTTGCATTTCCGAGGCCTCGCGCCACTTTCTTAGGGTCATTGATCACATTGTTAATTATAAGCCTTTCCACAAATTGACGATTTCGTGTAGCATGTTGAATTGAATGCAAAATTAAGTAATTTCAAATTGATGCTTAAAAGAAACCATGAAATCGGGATAAGTGTAAAATGTTCTTGTGCTGGAATCCGTTGGGATGTACGTATTTGGAGCATGAAACATTCGTAATGCTTGGGAAGTTGATATTCTCTAGAAGCGGGTGGTGGTTGGCTCCTGCCGATTCTACTATAGCGCGGTGGCGAGATATGCTGGACCATTACGTCGTCGTTTTGCGAAACCGGTTTAAAGTCCAATGGGATAGAAAGAGATAAAAGAGAGAGTGAGAGCGAGAAAAAACGACAGAGTTGGAGGGAAAAAAGAGATGTGAGTAGATCGGGAGTCCGCAAAGAACCCCTGAATAATTTTTTAGGTTTTCTCTTATGCCGCGGACACATTTGACGTAATATATCGACACACGCGCGGCCAATCGAGAGCCGGAGTGATCCTTATTATTCCTGCAAACTTTGCGCGTCTTTTCCGATGACGCGAGAAAAAAAAACTAACCGGAAGGCCCCCACGTTCGATATAATCGTTTATATCCTGTGCACGCGCGTCTGTGTGCGCTTCTGTGCATGTGGAGAATTATCAATTTTGTTCGCATTAAGTTTTCCCGGATGGTGAACGACCAAGCGTTCCTGACGGGGCCAGATGTTGCGAGAGAGAAAGAGAGAGAAAGAAAAAGTCCCGTGTATATTCTCATGTATATACATTCAACTCTACCGGTCGTTAGAGGCCGCAAAGGACTCGCGGGTTCTTTTTCGTAATGAGCATGCCGTGAGAATCATTAGTCATTTCGACGAGGAAACACCGCGCCGGTATTGCCTGCGCATGGCCTCGTCGTATTCCTGATGCGACGTCAGACCCTGTATCAAAGAGCAGTACTGAGCAAAATGGCCACTGCACTTCGCAATTTTTTGATCCGGTCATCAAATGAAATGGATGCAACAAAAGCAGCAGAGCCTCCAAAGAGCAATTAGCTCTGCTGGATAGTTTAACATCATCGACATGATTCGCTGCCGCGCGCGTACAACGAATAAAAACGAATTTAACATCTGATTGTGAATTAACTTTCAATCAACACTCAAACGCTCATGAGATTAGTCGATCCGTGATCGCGAGATAAATAAAATCATAGAGATAGAGGAGAAGAGATTTCTCGCTTCTTGAATTCCATCTTCCGGCAAAGGATTTGAAGGAGCCCCCTTCGGAGTCTTTGGTAATGCGATATAAATGGAAGCGAATGCGCGCGAGGGATGGAGGTTGAAGGCAACGTGGGCGCCGAATGGAAAGCCACAAACAAGAGAATCCTGCGTGCACGCACACCTTGCTAAGTGTGGAATAAAGGGCGAGATTCTAGGGTACAGAATGAGAAAGAGAGAGAGAGAGGAAACAGAGATAGAGAAGGGAGAGGTGGCCATCAACAAAGACGAGATACATCAAGATTGGCCTGACATTTTGACTCTCGATTCCCGGTGCACATGATCGCCCTCTTTCTGTATTCCTCGCGTCTCCACCTTTCTCTCGCTGTTCCATGCACTCTCGTTTGGCATCCCTCTTTCTCGTTTTTTTTTTTTTTTTACAACAAGCGATCGCGATCCCTCATCCATCCCTCGGTTGTGGTAAAAACTGGATCTTTCCGCAGGATGAAGAGCGAGGATAAAACGAGACCGTGTACGACGACGAAGATGAGTAGTCCTCGAAGCGAGTCTGCGAATAGAATCCTCGTGCTGGGAGGACCATCCCCTTCAGCCATTTTAAAATCAGAGCACAGAGGGAAAAGGAGAAGCGCAAAAGCGACTGGGACTTGGTTCGGCGACGAATCAAATAAAGACGAACGTTTAATCTCCTCGTGCTGCTCCTCAATTATAATTTCATGCGACAGAATTGAGTCTCTGTTCTTTCTTCTTTTTACATACACGGGAGGATTTTACGACGTTCCGAACCGACCGATCGGCCTACACACGAATTCTTTATTTTTATTCATTCCCAATCGTATTTAATGACGCAAAACGAACCAGATCCCAACGCTCCGATTGCGACCTTGCTCTCTCGACAATGAATTTCACGAGATATCTTTCGCTCGTTATAATAGCCGCGTATGGATTCATAATAATACACCGCGAGTATATAATATTCACCTTCATGCATCGAAAAAAAAAGATTTAATGTAGTGCACTGGGTTTACACAGAACAAACCCATTCGACACCCGCCCGCGAGATGCACACACGCGGATCCTTGGCTCATTTCTTTTTTATTCGAATAACACGAGAACTCTTTCCTTCTCGATCTCCCTCACTCTCTGCTCGATTCTTTGTGACAAAAGCCTTGGTAGCCTCGTATAAAACGATGCGTAATTCAACTCGCTACTTCTTTCACTCTAACAAACACACAGATGCCTACGGTTAATACTTCTTGCTCTATACAGCAATCTCACGAAATCGTTGATTCTTTGTCGTTTTTCTTCAAGACCAAGAGTAGCTCCTTTGTCATATTTGTTTCCGTTTTCGGGGGTGAGAGGACTGACGAGCAACGACCCTAAAGACGCTTCAACGTGTACATGTATTTCAACATAATTCTGCGAGTGTAGCGTCGTCCTCGCCACCCAGTAGCCAGGTGTGTCAGAGGCCTCTCTTTCCTACAAGCATTTCGTACACAGCACACATGCTGAGGAATTTACAGGACACGTTACAGCATCCTGGAATCTCTACGGTCCATACAATCTTCCTTTTTTCTCCTTCTCTTTTCTTTTCCATCGCATTTGGGTGTCGTGTCTCCGACGTACACCCTGAACTACGAACAATAGAAGGGAGAAGAGCGGAGACATTCTCACATCTTCGGTTACTCTGTCTTCGTACGTATACGTTCGGTTTTCATCCACCATCGCTTCGTTTTATAACTCAGATCGAGCTTATCGTGTGGATCATGATTCTTTCGGAGATATTTTACGACGCGCTTTCAAATTACTCCGGAACATATTCAAGATGGCTATATATTGCGAGGACATTCGTTTGGTACATTTAAGGCCAAGTTTTGGCAGAGAAAATCGAGACAAACATGATGAATCAGGTTGTTTGGACATCAATCTGGATTTCGTTTATTGAATCTACGAAGCAATTGAGTTCTATCGGTAGTTTCTGCAATTGAATGAAATATTTGCACTGTATGAGTGGAATCAAATATTGAGAGTCTTCGGAGCGGCTTTTTTCCGATGGAATCCATTTAATTTGAAAGTTTAACGCTTGGGGAATTCGTTTGACTTCGCACTATCATTAATTCTCCGATTTCTTTTTTCTCGCTGGCAGCAGTAGATTTCAAGCATCACGCGTGAGCTTCTGCAGCATCCGAGCGATCACGGAGGAGGGCATTTGCTCTTGTTCATTTTTTTTCTCATCCTTGCTCGCTCTCGCGCTCTGTTTTTCAGTCTATACTACATCGAATGCATTACAGAGTGCAGCAAACAGCCTCTCGCCTTGGTACACAGAGGAGAGCGTGCGCTCTCGAGAGATAGAGTCGCGCGCATGCACGTTGGAGCTGCACATGCACGTTTTCTTCTCCAGTGTCGCAGCAGCAATCGCTCTCTCTCTCACTTCCTCTCTTTCTCTCCAGACTCACCACATTGCGAGGAGAACCAATCGACGCTACATTTGCCCTTCGCTTCGTAGCCTCCCCCGGCGAAATGGCCGCGCGCGCGCTTCGGGTCCAGACACAGAGACAATTCTCTTACTCGTTTTTCAGGGGCGTTACCCTCGCGCCATTACCGCCTCATCTTGTATAGATAATAATAATAATAGCCTTTCCTCACAGTCCTCCTAATAATGACCACAAATTTCCACCAGATTCGAAGCTTCGTCGCATAATTTACACATCATTTTTTTCATTTATTTATTTCTGCATCTTTGTGCAGTTTCCTTTCTCCGAAGATCGTGCATCGAAGCGGTTCCATTTTTTAAATATTTTAAAATCTACATTTTTGGTTCGATGTGTGATCGTTTTGGTCGGACGAATATTGTGCATACAATGACATCGTGTGCGAGTAGTTAAT
Organism: Diadegma fenestrale; assembly: GCA_037043255.1. Lineage (NCBI taxonomy): Eukaryota > Metazoa > Arthropoda > Insecta > Hymenoptera > Ichneumonidae > Diadegma > Diadegma fenestrale. The sequence goes on from CM073312.1 coordinate 10,091,853, forward strand.
GCACGTGGGACAGCAGGAGCAAGGGGGCGGAGGAGGAAGAGAGATTCGCGCAAAAGCGGTGAAGAAGGCAAAATGAACGAGGGATCTCGCGGTCGCGTCTTTTTGAAAGAGAAGAAAAGGGAGAAGAACGAGGGAGGGAGATGGGGAGAGTTATACGCATACTGGACACGGACTGACTGATGGACGAAGAGAAGAGGGCCCGAGAGCGAAATAGGCGCAGAGAGGAGAAATACAGCAGCTCTCTGGCCCGCCACGGAGTGTTCGAGTATTCAGTCGGTTGACCGTTGGCAGATTTACGGTCGGCTCGCCACGCAGACGCGAGACCGAAGAGCAAAAGAGAGCGAGAGCGAGAGTAAACCGCGAGTTATACGTTATACATAGCCCATACGTGAATATATATCGATCAACTCGCAAACAGAACGGCGTAAGTTATTGTATTGAGTGTAGATCCTCAAATCTTTTCGATAGGCACGACAAAAAAGTATAATATGGAAAAGAGAGAAAAGAATAAGGAGATCGAAGAAGCGCGACGAGCCTCCACCCTTCGCGGATTCTCAAGCATTCACTGATATTATTAGCGATCGCGTCCTCTTTTTGATCCTTCCACTCCGGTCCAACAAACTTCACATCTCTCTCGCTCTCGATCCATCGTAACGACATCTCGCGTATAGGAATAACCCTCTCCCTGCGAGTCTTATGTTCCAAGGGGCTTTTTTTTCCACCCATGATATGTATATAGACACGAGATCGGTTCGAGTCTCTCGCTCTTCGGTGAGATCGAAGGCGGCAGTCAGGAATCCGTCGAATCCGGCACTAGTTACGTCCTTCGTTTATTCCAATCCTTCCTCTCCTCTTTCCACCCAATCGACTCAACCTCTTCGCGATATTTTGTAATGAAATTTTTCAATCGCCGCAAAAGAAAACGGATGTATCAAAATTTCTTGCGATTTTTTCAATAGAAATTTGGAGAAATAGTGTGGAAGCGAATATGGAGATCGGTATTTCTTGAAAATCTTGAAGTTCTCGCGTGTAAATCAAGCCAAATGCACTTGATGGTTATCGAGGGTGGGAAAGGGGGTTGAGAGGACAGAGGGCACGTTATACCTTAACTGCTGGGATTCGATGTCTACGAGTCATAAAGCATTGGCTCCCTCGCGGCGGAACGTGCATGCCGCAGAACGAAAGATATAGAGTCGAAGAGGAAGAGGGAAAAATAGAAAGGTCCGTTTTCCTAACTCTCGTCCTCTCTGTTCTGGCTCGGCAGACATTACCAGGATTACTAGGCGAAACAGATTTTCTTTCCCACTCTCTCTCTCGTTCTTTCTTCGGGTAAGGTACGTAATAACCCCTTCTCCGTTATCCACCCCCTCACCCTCCCCAGTACTTAGACGTGTAGACGTAAATATATGTATAAATACACCGGTATATCGTGTCCAGTCTATCCCTTAGTCTTTATTCCTCGGAGGGTCGTTGTCACGGCTGCGCCAACATGCCAAAGAATTCTTCTCGATACGTTATTCGCTATCGACTTTCTATGGGGTTTCTCATGTAAATTAATCATTACCAACGATTCGACGACCCCCAACCGTTCCATCATTGCTCCGCATCCCCGAAATTTTCTTCCACAAACCAAATCGAACTCATAAAATGAGGTTTTTAAATCCTCCCCATTCTCATCCACTGAAAACACGTTTTTCCCTTTAACTTTTTCGAAAGTATTGAGCGATAATTCATTGTTTCTGCAAATTGATTCAACAATCGCAGTTAGTCGCATTTCTTGTTCAAATCTTTATATCTGTTCGGATAAATATGTCCGGAGGTGGTGTGTACTATATAGATTCTTTGCCTATGTCTATTAAAACCGTGCGAGATAATCGAGCTGGTAATACACCGCAAACCCGCGAACCCGCCAACCACCGCAATTTACTCGCCAAGACACGAGACCCTCCATTAGATTCTTTCTTGTCCCTCGCCTCTCTCTCTATCTCCTCCGCAATATCTTTCAGCACATGTCCTCAGTCCATTTTTCTTTAGCCAACCTGCTCTTTGTTTCTTCACGTCTCTCATCGATGCCTCATACCTTTCCGTTAGTTTAATCGAGAGTCGTAGAGTCATGGACCAGTAAAGAATAATATACACAAATGTATAGTCACAAAATATTTGCTGGTTTCATGAAAAACGTCCAGAATTCCGGAATAAACGATTTCTGAACTTCGCGACGGTTGTTAACGTATTTCAATATGTTTTTTTTTTTACTTCTTGCTCGTTTTTTACCTTTTTCTTCCTTTAACGAGGAATGTGAAAAGAGAAAAGTCGGAGGACGGTTTGTCGAAGAAAAATGTATAGGAAAATGCCTGAAGAAAGGATTTACTCGCATGGGATTTTCTCGTTTCTTCCTAATAAGCTACGTTACGGTTTTGTATGTATAAAAAAATTCGCTGGTTCACCCACGAGCTTCTACATACCCGTTAGTCATACATTTATATAAGGTACGTATCTTTTTCAAGCCGTGTGTATACTTATAGAATCTTTCTATCAAGAGGGTGAGTTTGCCTGGAAAGATACGTTTCCTCTCTGGTTATTAATGTATGTCTACGTCCCACATCCCATCGCTTCTCCTCATTCCTTCAACCTCCTTCTGTGGCAAGCCTCGAGGATAGCTCTCGACGTATCTCCTGCCAGAGCATTCTCGTGGAAGACATCCGAAATTACGTGAAAACATCGTAACAACGGTTCTCATCTTTTTTCCCCCTTTTAACGTAAAAACTCTACACGCAAAATACGAGGATGGAAATTTTCTACCGGAACAACTCCGAGTTACTTTGAATCGCTATAGCGGATGGTCCGCATTTTACTCCGCCTCCGCGAAAACCTGCTGTGGCTTAGAAATAGTTCGTTCATGAGAGTCTCGAGGTTTGTTTCTCTGTCGAGCCACCGCCAGGGAATGAATTTAGCGTTAGGAAAACATGTGAAAAACAGGAATAAAGATTAGCATATTATTTTCGAAAAACACATCGATATCGTGTGGGAAGTATATTCGTTTTGAAATGTATAGTTACGAGGGTTGAGTATCGCTGGCAGCAGTAAGAATGAGATGGTATTGATCACACTTGAAGAAGCTTCTCACGCTCTGGGTTTGCAGAGACGGTATGGTGTGAGGAAGACGGGGAAAACCACCCCCTCGCGAATCCACCCGAGATATGAATTCCTAATACGCGAGAAGGGAATCTCTCATCCCTCGGACAGGGGGGGAATGTGTGCTTTCGATGTGGGCGCCGATCTCGCGCCTTGGCCGCGAGCCCTCGACGCGCGCTTCGAAAGTAGAATAAGAAGAAGTGGATGGTAGCAGCCAGGGAAGGAGAATGAGATGAAGGAGGTGGAAAAGAGAAGCGAAAAGAAGCTCGCGCGCGAGGAGGACTTAGTTACGCGTCGAGGAGAGAAGACGCGCGCTTTTACTATCTATATATACAAGTATATAGTTATGTATATATGTATAGAGATGCTGTTCTGCTCTGGCCACGATCCAACGGCAATCACGGCCATCTTTAATTCCTTTCTTCTGTCTGGCCGAGTGAGTTATGCCCTGTTCTCCACAGAACTTACCAACGATTTCTATTCTGTCTTCTGCCTCGTTTTTTTTTCTCCTTCTTTCCCTCTGCCCCGGTGGCTCTTTGCTTCTACAACTACTACGACTATTCTCTGTACCTCTATCGGGTTATCTCTTTTTTTTCTCTGCGCCGTTTTTTCCGCGACATCTCGATTTTATACGCGATGAGGTCGCACTTTCTGGCAGACTCAAAACGTTCGATGAATTACGGAAATTCGTGGATTATAATTATAGCCGAAAGAGTGACTTGCAAAGATGCTCGCAAGGTGGCCGATCCGAGCTCTTCGTGTTTCATTTATTTATCCGTACTAGACAGACCGAGACGCGCGGAGACACCCAGCAACTTTCCTTTCTGGAATTCATGTTTTTCATTATTATCGCTGTCTCCTTCGCTCCGGCTTTCTTTCATTCTTTTCTGCTCGTGGACATCTCCGCGCGACGCCCTCACTTGAACGTCGTCTACAGCGTTATTCGCCGCAGGTTAAATTATACGCGAATAATTATAGAATACGCGGGGGCAACCTGCCGCGGAGACAATAATGTCCGCTGCGGATCATCATTATCCTCCTCACTTTTTTTCATCTCTCTCGCCTGCTTCTACTATTCGCTACTGCCAAGAACAACGCGCCAAGAGCGAGAGAGATATACAGGGATTAAGAAAGAAAAGAATACTGACCGCAATGTACCGGCGACGACGACCGCGCGGAGCAGAAACTCTGCGAGTTATTATAAGCGAGTTAGGGCTGTCCGAGAGGGTCGTTACGTTTGGAACGCGCCGCGAACACCGAGAACATCACCCCGGCGGTAGGTCATCATAATTCGTGGCCACGAGAGAAAAATCATTACCAGGAATCAAAGCAATAATATAAACTTTCCTCTTCCCTCAGCAATTAAACAAAGCAACGAAAAAAATCCCAGAATATCAATTTTTTTCATTTCGAATGACAGTGATTCAAGGGACACCCTGATGAATGGCAAATTGGCATCTTGAAGTGAATATCTCGCAAGGTAAACAAGACATTTCGAAACAGAATTGAGCCTGTTGTATCCGCGAGGCTGGTATATCGAATTGACACTCTCAGTGCGAGAAAACCTTATCATCGCTTCAGCCTAATCTCCCAAGTGTGTGAAAAGGACGAGACAAGTAGCTGAACGCTGCTAATACACTCTCGGTCTTTCTTTCGCTATATCTCTGTCGCTCGCGCTCTCGATCCGAAGGAATGTCTGCAGCAGAGCAAATAAAGGCAAAGTCGTTGAAGTCAAGAAGCAGACGCGGGAGAAAAGGCAGCAGCAGCAGCAGGTAAAATGAGAGAGAGAATAGAGAAGAAGGAGCGAATAGCTAATTACGCTTCTTGGCATTCTTGTTTCTGGTTAGCCATCAGCATATCTCGAGGTAGGTTTGTGCGAGATACTGTCCTGTACTATATAAGCGTATATACATCGCTATACAAACGTGTATATATTTGAGTACCGCGTGCTCAGGATTACAAGCTAATCCGAGAGTCGTAGGAGGACACGAGCGACCGCGGTCACCTCCCTTCTCCTGCTGCTGCTGCTGCTGCTTCTTGCTCTTCCCATTTCCTTCCCTCTTTCCATCTCTTTTATTCCAAGACTCTGTTGATCCTTCGTGTCGGATTTTCATCCAACAGCAAAAATACCAACATATCTATACACGCTATATAGATATAGAGAATATAAAGCGCGAGCAATCCTGCTGCTTACGTCGCTGTAAAGCGCGTAGCAGCGGCAAAAGAGATCTCGTACTTCGCCGTAATGGCGTTGTTTAATGTTTAATCATAGCCGGCTCGCACACTGTACTCTCCACAGAGTATAATCAGAGTATAATTCAGACAACTCGAACCAGCAGCAGCCAACACAGCAGCGCATCAGCCGAGGCTTTTGCCGAAGCCTCGTGCTGATGCACTCTACTGTACTCTCTTTCCTTTCCTCTTGCTTCATCCTCACTCTCTCTCTCTCTCTCTAGGCGATCTTTGCGGTTGCGCCTGTTTTGCGCTCACGCGCGAGATCGCGCACTCAAAGTCTTCTCAAGATTTACAAGCCTGCGCTCAATTCCTACCAAACCAGGACTACGTGTACCTCTTTACTCTTTCTACCAAAGATTAGCCGGACGCTGGCTCCCTCCGCGAGCTATTCCGCGGGTGTCCCAGTTCTCGGCGGTCTCCCTTTGCAACAATTTCCCAATCAATTTTTCTCAAACCTTTATAAAATTCTAATAATTGTTTCAAATCTTATGGGCGGGGCTTGAAATCGGAATGTTGCCGGCAACGAGTCAAATTTTGCGGCAATTCGATGCGGGTGAAATGTTGAGATTGAAAATATTCGCGAGAAGGACATTCACGTCTTTTTTTCGGGTATGCCTTTGAATTCATTGGCCTAATTGACTCCGAGTGAGATGTCGCGGACACGCCACACTCGTTTATTGATAAATAATTCTTCCGGGGTAATTCTTGAAATTAACTCGCGGCAACTCACCTCATAAATGGCGCTGACGTCGAGATTACTTTTTCCACGACTCGAGATTCCATGACTTAACAATCCGCGAAGAAACAAGAGAAGGACTTTGGAGTAAAAACACACGTCGATTACGAGCGCATTGCGACGTTGATTGTTCATTTGGCCGAAGAAAGTGAGCAAAAACCACGCGTGGAGTACACTTGAGAGTATAGTCGAGACAAGTACTCGAGATGCCTTGTTTTTTCTCATTCCATTTTTCTACGCTCTTCTTGCTCGGGTTTCTGTTTCGACGCGCCAATGATAATGATAAGCGGAAATCACAAATCGAGTTTGACGAGCTCAACTTATTTTATTGCCCTTATTTCTTCTCTTACCGCCTCTACACGTAAGACAAACTGCCGCGACTATGTGACCAACTGCAACTTCAAACGCTATCGTAAATACAGGATGCGCTAAAAAGTAACGCCCGAGTCCGTCAATAGATCGCGAACTTCTTAAGAGAAAACTCGGCAACATTTATTGTCCGCAAATTTCCATTCTCACTGAATATCAGGAATTACGCAGTCAGACGACGCAGGAGCGAGCTTTAACGCCTCTCATTGATCCAGCGAAATGATTGAGAAAATTTAATTAACACGGTCCATCCAAGAAAAAAATCGTCGTCCAGTTTTCTCCTTAGAATTTCATCGACCAACTGTCTTTCGCGGCTTTGTACAATTTTTTTTTTTTTTTTGCGGATTGTCGCTGTATCGCTAGAGATAGTTTCGCGAGTACATTCGTAGCTTGGCTCGATAGACCCGATATAGAAAGAATAGACGCACATTACGGTTATAGAATAAGGTATTAGAGAAGGGGGATCGGTGATGGTTCAGCACAGTAGCAACGAAGCCGGCTGGTCAGCGGTCAGTTTTTTACCGGATTCCAGTAGCGCCTTCGACAAACACCGTGAAGGTGGAACGAGAGAGATAGAGAAAGAGAGAGAGAGGGAGAGAGAGTGAGAAAAAAGGCTAAAAGCTCCCCTCGAGCACGCAGAGAATTATGAGGAGACGAAGGAGTGGATCGAGGAATAGAGAAATATATATATATATACGTATACATTTACATCGAAAAAGAATAAACCGTGCGAGACCCCAAGAAAGCATACGCTTGACCACTCTTACTCGTTTACTCCGCGACTCTTGACTAACAGACCTCGCGCGCTCGCTTATAACGTTTCAACTCGCTTCTTGACCGTCCCTGCTTTTTAGTTGTTCCCTCGTCCTTTGCTTTCTTCGATCATTCCGCGATCCCGGAGAATCGATCGCGAATGGCCGAAACGATCAGCTTTATCGGATCCAAGTGTCAAATCATTTGCTGTAAATGACCTTCGAGCGCAATGGAAGGGAAAAAATTAACGAAAAATGCTTCATAATTCAGGTCCGAAAATAACTTGCATTTTTCGTGATTCTTCGGCTCTGCTTTTTCTCGTTGGACGAACGCGTTATAGTTCGCGACCGAAAAAATCCCTTGTTAGAATCGTGAACCGTCGTGAGTCACAGTTTTTTGTACGCAGCACCAACGACTCGCAGTTTTTTATATATTTATATAGAGATATAGATATATATGTAGAAGCGACTAATGATTTATGCTCTTTGGGCTTTTATGTATTTTCCGTGCAACTCCACGGTTCGTACTTTATCCGTAGCGTATACGAGTATGTGTTTTTTATTTCTTATGTTCTCACCCCTCGCGATCGGTGGTAGAAGGGGATTAGACACCAATTGAGCAGGGATGGAAGTGAAAAAAATAGGAGGAGAGGTAAAACGTGCGAGGGACTCGCATTAAAACGATGCGTAGAGTCGGATCGGTTCCGTCGTCTCTATGGATGTATGCGTGCTGGTTTTTTTTATGCTTATAAAAGTGCGTGCGATCGCGGCAGCCGTGTATTCGAACGTTCGCGACTAACTACACTCGCGGACCATATAGATCGATATAATTAATAGCTTCGGCCTCCGGTGGGATCGGGTAACATATGGCCTGGACCCGAAAGTCCCTAACACCGGGACGAAAGGAGTCACGGTCTCTCCGAGCAGCAGAGAGCACACTCGTACTTGGTTTCCCCTTTCGCTCCATTCTCTCACCCAAAATTTTACTAGCGATATCCTTTGTGTGTATAAATATCTACATGTATGAATCTGAGTGTGTATGGATAAAAAATAGAATGAATAAAAAAAGAAATGGTAAAGTAAACCGTCGGAGATCTCGGGGGCGATCCGGCAGCGGCGAAATCCTCCGGCACCTCAAACGTTGACCGCGCACGAGCCTCATTTCGGGCACACACCGTCCAAAAGGGATTAGAGAAAAATAAAAAAAATCGTTTCGTTGAATGGACCGTTCGCGGGAGGCGAAGGGCAAGGATAGAATATTCCTATATGTATATATTGTCACATGCGAAAAGAGAATGAGTAGGAGAATGAAAAAAAAGAAGGTTTTTCACGAGACGCGATCGCAGCGAAGAAATTCCGAGCAGCATGCTAATTCGTACAGCTTCCAAAGACTCGAGAGACTGTTGAGGGTCCTCGGTCGATTGTCATCGTAAGCAAAATATCGGAGCCGAATCGCTCTCCGACCAGGCGAATTATACAGGCGCGAGTAGAAATATAGAATACCTGCGTACACTCTCCGCGCGCGGCACAACGACTAGCGAATCCTTTTTTTCTCTCGTCTCGACTTTTTTTCCTCCTTTTTTTTTTCTTGTTTTTGTTTTGGTTTCAATCTCCAGAGTGCAGGTTTATCGACAAACGTCCGCACGCGCGTTTCGTGGCCCCATTTCTTTTACTCTTCTTTTTTACACCGACAAAGACCCGGCTATCCAAAGGGATATACTAAAAAGCCCTTTCGAGAAGTTGTCATTTGCATTCTACAGGAGCGAGAATCTTGATCCGCGGGAACACGTATGGGCGCAAGGACACGTGCACCATTTCTTTTCTTTTTTTTGCTGCTCTGCATCCACGTTGTTATTTTTTTAATTGTTCTTTTCTTTCCTCAAACCACAAACTATGGCCTTATGCCGCTGAGTTCATTTTTTTCACGAGAATTCATTAATTTTCCGTTAATCAAGCAAATTTTCATTCACGCAGATGATTCGTGACGAAGTCTCTTTAATTATAAATCGAGAAAGTCCGATAACTCGGTGAAAGTAATTAAAAAAACGAATAATGGTGTGCGACGTTATGCCGAAAAGTGGAGCCAATCGTCAAAAGCGCCGACGCAGTGTTACATTTTCAAGCAGCAAGAAATCAATTTTCACCGATTGAACGCATATATTTTTATGTATCGACACGCACGCACACGGGCACAGGAATCATTACAACACCCGAACTCTACGATGGATGCTGGCCCCGTTTTTTTCGGTCCTTAGAACCAGATCACCTACTGGCATTTCGAAACACGCGATGACTTTGTCTAACCACAAAAATTTCATTAACGTTCGTCATTAAAACACGAGGCTCTTGAGTAATTGATCGAGGAAAATTGAGCGCATTGAAAAATCGACTGAATCGACGGTACCATAAGAAAGTCGTGGAAAAAAACCAAACCAAAAAACAAATTGAGCGTAAAGTTTTCAAGGCGTAAAAAAAATTTAGAATATTCGAGTTTCTGTCTCGTGTCTATGATTTGGGGATAAAAAACGTGGCAAATCGTTTGCAATAAAAAAACACACACAGGAATGAGATAAGAAAGGCTTGGAGAAGATAAAAATTACACTATCGACGAGAGCCGGAGATAAAAGTTAAATGGCTGTCGAAGGAAGAGAGAAGCGGAGGGCGAGAGACAAGACCAACACCCTTAAGTAAGTTCCAGGAAAAGGAAGGACTAAATTGAGGACCAGAAAATAAGAAAATTACGAAAGTGTACTCAATATGTATATACACGTGGAAGAGTGACGAGAGTACGAAGTGGCTAGAAATTGAAGACTGTACGATCTTGTAGAATAATGACCAAGCTATGTAGTTGAGAGGCTTGGGTAGTTTGTACTCGGTGAATCGGTCATTCATATTTTTATTACAAACTCGGTGAAGCTCTGCTTGCTCGGTCTTTTCTGCTTCGCGAATATCTATACACATTAAAGTACCAGGCTTCAGTAGCATTTAACTCGGGTCCTCTGGAACGTTGAGAGTGCGCTAAAGCGTTTCTCAGTTGGCGTTGGTGGTGGGCGCATTTCTCTCGAGGCTGCGGAGAGCTCAGTTTGCCTGTGGATAATTCACGGCCACCCGAGAGAGCTATCCCCTGCCTCTGTTAAAACCACGAGAATCGACCTGGCACCTCGAGATCCTCGGGCTCAACTTCCGAACAGTAAAGCATCATTTTCACCAATACAATGCCAGAAAAGTTATTCTCTCTATTCCTCAGTACAATAAAAACCAAAAAGCACAGAAAAAAACCTCAAAATTCCTGTCCGCTCCTACTTTTTGACTCCAAAATTCGTTTTCCGGTGGGATCGGGTAACATATGGCCATCCATCAAAATCCCACAAATTCCGGAACAAAAAAAAATCAACCGATTAATCCAATCACCAAACAAATTGAAAATAAAAATAAAAAATAATACCTGCCAAGAAATCTCCTGCCTCCTCCCGCGTATGGCTCGTCGACCTCGATGAAAAAGTTTTCAAAATAATTCGTCGAACGCGCTCAACTGTCCTCAAAGGAATGGGAATAATTTTCGCGTGCTGGGATATTCAGGATCATGCGAAATAATGATAAAAACATTGAAAAAAAATAATGTTTCGATAGTATAGCTTTATTTTAGACTAGAACGGAAGAAAATAATATAATATTAATCATATAAAATAATAATAAAGATAATAATGATAAGAAGGATAATAATAATAATAATAATAATAATAATAATAATAATAATAATAATAATAAAATATTAATAATAATAAACTATGTACACGGGAGTAATGGGATCGACATACATAACATTGTAATGGTGTATTTACCGTGTTTTTCTAACTTTTCCATGTGTCGTATACGATAGTCGAGTACGCACTCGTGTAAGATTATTTTTGAATTACTTTTTTATTTGTTCGGTTCTGTGTCGTGTGAGTGTGTGTGTGTGTGTTTCATTTTTTCGCATATATATGTATATAAATATGTATATGTATACGAGATTCCTGTATCCGTTTCGAAGATATGAGAGAAAAGCGAGAAACGGAGCCACACCCTTGGCGACCACGGGCGAAAGAACGCGGAGCGAGCGAAAAGTAAAAAAAAAAAAAAAGTAGTATAAGGAGGAGGAAAAGAGATACGCCTTGAAACGAAGACGAAAGAAAAGAAAAAAAAACGAAGAAATAATGTACGAGGAAAGGAGGACTTTCTTCCCCACTCTGGCCTCTTCGTACTGTCTGCCTCCTCGAGACATCTCCAGGCACTTCCCACTCTTGTGCAGTTAGGAAGAAGAAGCAGAGAAGAAAAGAAGGGGAGAATATACAACGAGGTGGTTCGCGGGTGGGTTAGGTCGCGTGGGCGGTCAAGAGTGTGGCCATCACAAGGAAACTCATAAATAACTAACGCATAAAACAATAATAATTATTAATGGTAGTAGTTGTTGTCTAATAGTTCTAATTGTAATAGTAGTCGTAGTTGAATTATAATAATAGTGGCGATTAGGATCAATGTCATCTAAATAGCGGGGTAGTTTGTTGATCGAACGTTGGGAAAAAGAGAAAACCAAAAAAATTCGAGTAAAAGATCGATAGTGAGGATTCTCGAAGGAGAAAAAAAGGCTCCGACGTCTCGATGAGACGAAAATCGAAGGCTCACGATCATCAATGCCCGCGAACAATTGGGCTTTGATAAATAAAAACTGGGAATGAGAGTAAGAATAAAGTGTTTATTTCGTCATCGAAACAGCGAGGTTTGCGAGGTATTCACCATCTTGATCGGCGATCATTTGAACCAACGGGATTTGCCATACCGGTTGTATGAAAAATTCCTCAGACTCTTTCAGACAAGTACAGAGCGATATCAGTGGACACTCGCCATTTTCCCAAGTGTCGAGGCGCCCCGTTCAGATATTTGGGAAAAAGGAAATCGCTCAAACTGGGGTTTGCTTCGCTACTTACGATTATGAAAGAGAAAAATTGAATAAAAAAAAGACCATACTTCGTCCTACTACTATCGTCCGATCGGCGCGAGCTAGACTACGAATCAGCATCGCGTAGCAAACAATTCCATAGTTGAATTGAAATTAATAATAAAAAAAAAACATCGTTTCTATAAGAATGACGATAAATTCGATAATGGATAAAATCTAATATACATATATAGTCTTTACTGTACAGAAGATCTTGGCGCGAAGCTACGTCGTTCGAATTATTATATTTTCACTTTCTTTGCTCTTCCGTTCAGGGCAGCGATCGTTTAGAGAAAAATCATTTAAAAACAAAAAAGAAAATACTAATTACAAGTAATTAAAAATGTAGAGAATCTTGACGTTTCGCAAGAATATATTTTCTCGAATCATTCGGTAAAACGTCTAATAAAAAAACGTCTCGGACCATTGTTCAGCCCCAAGTGTAAGTGTAAGTGTGTGTGTGTATGTGTGTACGTGCGTGTCTGTAATTATCGTCCACTCAATTATTTCATTATTTCCGCTAAACTCTCCTTACCGCTACAATAGTCATCTGATAGGAACTTTCAGTATTGCCTAGCTCTGGATATATTATTCGTAACTATATTTAAAAAGAGTTATTTACTTGGCGTTAGCATAAACTACGATTTTCTTTCCTATAACGTAAGACACGATAGTGTGTCGGGGAAGAAGAGGCCCCTAGAGTATCACACGGGCCCTCTTTTCCTCTACTCGCATTTCTTCTTCTTCTTCTTTTCGTATCGTAGTCATATCGTTTGAATATGTATACACTTCTGGATATATATATATGTGTGTGTGAACATACACAGTATAAGCTAAACGTTGAACAACGAGACGTGCACACACGACACAGATAAAAAACAAAGTCTCTTTCTGAGCCGCCAATACTCTCGTGCTCTCGAATCAACAACGAGAGATTATTCGCGGTTTACAGCCGATAGAGAAATCTCCGGCAGCGTCATGTCATTCGGAGTGTTAATTTGAATCCTTGTCGGTTCGCATGGAACTACGATTATGTACACAGTCGTGAAAGATCGACGAATCTCTCAATATGACGGTCTGTTTTTTTTGTTGTTGTGATTTTATGTGTTTTTAAGTATTTTTTGTCTTGTGGAATCGAGAACACGAGGGGCACAGTATTTGTAGCGCATTACGAGTCTAAGAGGTCAGCGAGACACTCACCGGCGGTGGTGGTTGGTGCAGCGCTCGTTGCAGCGTTGCTAGAGTGTTGTTGTTGTTGCTGCTGCTGTTGAGACTGGAACATTGCCGTCGGATGAAGAAACAAGGAGCCGTACATCATATTCTCTTCGGTCTGTTGTTGGTTCAGGCTCGTTTGTTGGGTTACGACGCTCGTGCCAACGGTGGTATTGTTGCTTGTCGCATTGTTCAAGCTGTTGGGGAGAATCGGTGCTCCAGGCGTCGGTGGCACTAGGCTACCATCCTCGACCGCAATCCTAACGGACTCGATGTGACGCCGCGAAAAAACGTGCTCCTGTAGCGGCGATTTTGGAGAATAACGAACTGAGCACAGACGACACTCGTCCGGTCCGGTTGGTCCACGGTGTGGCTGTACTGCCGAACCCTCGGCCGGTAAGCCAGCCGCTAGACGAGCCTTCTTCTCCTTGGCACGTGCGTTCTGGAACCATACCTGCGAACCGAGGGCACCCTCCATTAGACTCCAACCCAGCTTTGTGGTTTTTTTGTGTCTTAGCCGCGACGTTACGTGCGAGAGCGCAAGGGAGGGAGGGAAAGAGATTGAGACGGGAAATCGGACACAGTTTTCTTTAAAAGTCTTTACACAATTATTTGCGTTCGCTTGTTAAAGTCCTCGCGAATAACTGGCAAACGTTTCACTAAATTTTAAGTATCTCACGCGTGTCAATACTCGGGAGGAAAAAAGTAAAGAAACTCTCAAACACGAACGTTAGTTTTAGTTGGTTTTGTCCGTCGCTTGGATTTTCTTTATTTCAAAGAGTCTTAAGATCGTTCCTGGATGATGTTGTTGCTCACCTGGACAACGCGTTTCGGCAGTCCTATTTCACGGCCGAGCATCTCGCATTCCGCCATCGTTGGTGTCTTGTAGTCGGAGAACAAGGATTTCATGACCTTAACTTGGGTCGCTGACATCTGCGTACGATATCGTTTGCCACCCGATTGTACGCCGCCACTTGCGCTACCAGCGTTGCTAACGGCTTGGCCACCGATACTACCGCCCATACCACTCGCAGCACCTCCGCCGTGTCTTGAACTCTGTGTACTCGATGCCGGACTAACGGGACCGCACTCGTCGTCAAGAAATTCCGTAGTCTCACTCATACTGTCGTCGTCGCATATGCTGCGTTCCGAAAGATCGGTCAACGGTCCGCAGTCGCTACCGCCTCGAAAATGTTGCGAAACATTGTGCTGATCTTCTAGCAAATTCGATAATCCACCCAGACTGAGCTTAACCGGGCGACTAAGGTCGACGGGTTTGCTGAGGTCCAGCGGGGATTCACCGGTCGCGCTACTCGAGCCTTGATTCGTCGTTGCCGTTGTCGTTGTCACTACCGAGCCACCTTCTTGCTTTCCATTGCTGGTGTGCGCCTGTAGCTCGCTTATGTAACGCTTCATTGATTCTTCGTAATACTTTTTCAAAGATGCCTCCATATCGGTATTGAAGGGTGGAAAAAGAGGTGGCATCATATTCGGAGTGCTGGAATTCGAAGGTGCAGATTCCATGGAGAGTTCCTCGTCCGGTATGTTGTCGATGTTGACTTCGCCACGAGCAACTTGGTCGGCGTGTTTACTCGATAGATGGGACTCCAAGGCGGACTTGACTTTGAAGAGCGCTGGACAGAATGGGCAACGCTTATTAATCACCTGACTATGAGCACGGAATTGGCCTTTCCTCTCGCGAGCACGTGTATTCTGAAACCAGACTTGTACAACGCGTTTCTTAAGGCCGACCTCGCGCGCGATAGTCTCGAGCATTTTGCGCGACGGATTTGATTCAACTTGATATTTTTGATAGAGATAGTCGAGTTGTTCCGGCAGGATAGTTGTTCGGAGACGTTTGTCTTTGGGCTGCTCGTTGTGCTCGGAATTAGGTCGGCCATCGCTGCCCGTGCTCTCCTCAAAATCTTCGTATTTCCTTTTGCGATCTTGCATCATCGCGATGAGAGGATGTTGCGAATCGGAGTTTATACCGGTGCTGGCGTTGAGCGCTTGTTGCTGGAGGATTCCGAAGGGTGAATCCGGTGGATAGGCCGGTGGAAAGAGCGATGGATTCATGATATGTACGAGTTGATGTTCTCGCCACAGTTCGAATCGTCCGAACATCAGATTGCACTTGTCACACTGGAAACTGCCCTCTTTGGGTTCGGATTGCGACTGTTGAGGAGCCGTTGCGATTGGTGGTTGTGTTTGTTGAAGCAACGGTTGCGACAGAGTTTGTTGTTGGATGTGAGGTGGTGTCGGGGTTGGCATTGGTTGTTGGAGTTGTTCAGCCAGCGGAGCGGCAGGTGTCTGATTGCTTGAAATGGCGTTAGTCGTAGTAGTGGAGCTGCTGTTGCTGTCTTCGGAACTAAGGACCGCGGCGACTTGAGCCGCTGCTGCTTGAGCCTGAGCGCTACGTTTAGCATCTTCTTCCTTGAAACAGTGAGTCTTTTGATGGCGGATAAGCTCGTAGTAGCGTTGAAACACGAGTAAGCACTTTTTGCACTGATAATTTAAACCCGGAGTACGTTGAAAACGACCCGAGCCATCGTCGCCTTCTCGGCCGCCTGGTGTTACGGGCTCGGCAGCCGGTTGATTTTCGTAAACTTTGCGAGCTTTTTGTCGAGCATTTTGGAACCAAACGACGATGACCCGAGGACTCAGGCCCAAAAGTTTGCTCAGATATTCGAGATCATCGTCTTTGGGATAAGCGTTGTTCTCGAAAAATTCTTGCAAAACTTTGATCTGATAGTCGGTGAAGCGAGTGCGATTTGCGCGCTTGCCCGAACTGCCTCCGGATGAATTGCTACCGTTGCTGTTACCTCCGAAAGAATAATCGGCTGGTCCACGGCCCGGGCTCAAAGAACGCTGCGGTGTCAATGCCAATGCAGCGATTGAGCCTGGGACAACGACTCCGGAGCCTGCATTTGGACTGGCGAAGTTCTGCGGTGCTATTTTCGGGGGCAACATCGGTGTGCTCGGTGCACTAACCGCGATTGCGTGAGATGAAATATCGTGATGAAGTCCCGAAAAGACCGAGCTCATGCTCAACGCAGGAGAATGCGGTCGAGACTGTTGTCCTCCCGAGCTTCCCGGTGAATGATGCTGCGGATCTTCCTGCTGCGATTGTTGCTGCTGCAGTTGCGAAGGTTCCGGTATTTCTTGTTTTATCTCGCTGATTTGAGGTAACAATGAAGACGAGAGTAATCCGGAGGATGGAGGCGGTGGAGAGGCTTGTTTGTTCGGACTCTTGTCGTCGGAGGAACTGCCTCCGGAAACACTCGAATTCAACGGGGTTACCTTAGCCTCGCCGGTCTTTTCGTATTCCTCGAGATTCAGCGTCGTACTCGGTGGATTGTTAAAATTGTACGGACTGTCTTTGTTTCTCTGACGCTCCTTGAACAGCGTATTTCTGAACCAATGCTTGATTACTTTCGGCGGTAAACCACTTTGTGCTGCCATATCCAAAATCTGCTCTTCACCGGGCGAATTATTGATGTCAAAATGAGCTCGCAATATCTTCAGCTGCTCATCCGTTATTCTCGTACGTGCTCGCTTTTGCGAAGCCGCTGCATTCGCCTGCATACACAAAACAAACGCAACACACGTCTCGTCAATATATATCTACAACGGAGCTTTCCAGCTTAATACGTTGAATTGACAATGCAAAGATTTTCCCTCGACTCGAACAGAATCGACATTTTCTGAATAATTTCAAAATTTCTTTTAAAAACTCGTTCCAGCAACAGGATTTAGGGAAAAAAACCCACAAAATGTGATGATCCTGAAGTTTCCATCGTTGGAATGCAACAAAATTCTGTTAATTCTTCAGCATAGCCAATAATTATTATTCAATATTTGGTCCGGCCAATAAATCGATTCTCTTTGCGACCAAAAAACTCAATCGTCTCAAAAAATTGCCACGATTTTCAAAATTCAATAAATAATCAATAGAAAAAATGATTTTCGTTGAATCTCAAAGTTGCAAACTTCAGAGTCATCAAAATGTGACGTATTAATTATAATTATAATAAGAATCAAGAAATAATACAAGAATGATATTCGTTTGTGAAAAAAAAAATGATGCCCGAGTGATTCATGAATGAAACTTACCGCAGCCGCTTGTTGTTGTTGCAGAACGAGATGTTGCTTCGCGAGAATATCAGCCTGTGCGTTGATTGGTGGATAACCGGCCGAAGCACCGTCGTACGGAGGTGGCGGCAGCATCATTGGAACTAGAGGAGGTTGTAGATTCATTGCAGCGAGAGCAGGAACGTTGAGTCCAAGAGGAAGACCCATCATGCCCATCATGAGGCCAGGATATTGTTGAAGTTGCTGTTGCAACTGCGAAGCGGCCATGGCATTGAGAGCAGCTTGCATTTCTGACATTTGTTGAGCGAGAGTCAATTGGGCGTGTTGTTGTTGATGTTGTTGTTGTTGCTGGACTTGCTGGTGCTGTTGTTGTTGCTGTTGTTGTTGTTGTTGCTGTTGTGCTTGTTGTTGGGATTGAATGTGATGCGTCGAGTTGCTCGAGAGAGCTGTCGGGGTCGTGGAATCCGTACTAGAGACCGGCGTGTTGCTCAACGCTGGCGTTGTCGCCGGAGTGGTCGAGGTGGCTTCTGGCGTGCGACTGACTTGTTCTTTCGCGCTCTCGGGGCTCTCTTCCTTTTCCTTATCGCGCCTCTCCTTATCGGAACTCAGATCCTGCGGCTGATTGGACGCCGGCGTGGAACATCGTGGGGCTGTGTTTGTCGACGATGAGGTAGCCACGGTAACGACAACGCTTTTCTTTTCGTACTCGCACTTGAACTGTTGAGCGTATTTTTCGAGAAATTCACGAGGCACCAAATCACGATGGACTTCTTCGCAATGTGCTTTCAACACCCAAACGCTACTGAATTCTTTGTTGCAATGCTGACAGGTACTACGCGTCAATTCTGGAATAGCTTCCTCGTCTATTGTCTCCTCGGGTTCCTCCTCTCGTTCTTGTGCTGCTTGTGCAGCCAAAGCTTGTTTCTGTTGCTCTTGTTTTTGCTGTTCTTGTTGCGCCTGCAGAGCCGCCGCCGCTTCTTCCTCTTTTCTCTGTCTTCTCTGGTGATTCTCGTTGAATTGCATCACCAGATCAAAACCGAAACTCTCGAGCAAATGCTTGTACATCTGCGAGGTCTTGTGACGAGGTTGACCAAGAATATCTTGAGCTACTTGGGTCTGTTGCTGTTGAGCGACATTGGTCGATTGAGCATGCTGCTGAGGTCCCGGTGTCGTTGACATCGGCGGTGGCGTTTTGTCCGGTGTAGAAGCGGCCATTTGTTGAGAGGCTGCCAATTGTTGAAAGAGCGCCAATGGATTGCTGAATATGCAATATAGTTGTTGGTGCGTCGCCAATTGTTCCTGATTTACGAACAGAGCGCTGCAACGAGGACAGGATATTTGATTGCCGCTGGTATTCGTAGTCGCGTTGTTGCCACAAGGTGGACTCGTTGGACTCGTAGGTGGCGGTTGCTCGATCAACGGACGTCCAAGATCGAGCTGTCCGCTTGCAGCGAGATCCGGCAATTTACTGGCTCGGGTTTGATGTAGAACGCTTCTCATGTGAATGTCGAGCGTGCTACCCTGCGAGTACGAGACTTTGCAGATGTTGCATTTGTACGGTTTTTTGTCCTGGTCTTGTTGCGAATCGGGAGATTCCACTGGACTAGCCGGCGGAACTACCGATATCAGAGTATTGTTATTGCCCTGTTCTTGCATCGCTCGTTTGAGCTTGTGCAAGTGGCTCACGCTGTTGTAATGAACCAAAAGGATATTTTTCTGAGTGAAGCTCTCTTTGCAGACGTCGCACTTGTAAGGTCTGTTCGGGTCGAGATATTTCTCCATGGGATAAGACATTTTTTCGCCCTTCCTATGAAGCAGAGTCTTGTTATGTCCGGTGAGATAACTTTGCCGTGTAAAGGCGACTTTGCAACGATGACACTTGAATTTGCGTCCGGGGTCGTGATAACTATCCTCAGCAACTGGTTGGCTATTCAGATAGTCCTCGAGGAGTCGTTGCTCTTTGTGCAACGGTGATGAATCACTGGCATCACTCTCCTCTTCGTCGCCGCGATTTTCCTCTTCGGTATTAGCGTCGGCAACGAGACCACCTTGTCTACGAAATGCTTCTTCGGTTAACGCCTGAAGCAAAGGATGAGCATGCAGCAGGCTTTGCTTATACTGCGCTAATTCCTCTTCGTGCACGTCGGCGTGTGTGGATTCTAAATGGCGTTGGAGAGCCTGCACCGAACGAAAGGATCGACCGCACAGCGCGCATTTAGTGGCATCCCTTATCGCGTGATACTGCGAGTGTTGCTGCAATTTGTCTAGGGTCTTGAAAGCGAGACTACACTGACCGCAACGATATTTGTGAACGTGTTTCTCGCTGACGGCTAAGGTGGGTCTCGTGGCAGGATGAGCCTCGCGATGATGTTGCTGAAGCTCCTCGATCGAACGACAAACCCGGCCGCAAACGGTGCAGTGAGCGATCTCCTCGACCTCGTCGCTAGTCGTACGTTCGTTGATCTCTTCCTCTTGTTGATGCAGTTGTTGTGGCGCCTGTGGTTGTTGCTGATGCTGCTGCTGTTGCTGTTGTTGCTGCTGCTGCTGCTGCTGCTGCTGAGGTTTTGCGGTCGTGGTACTGGGCGAGGTAGGCGTTGCCGCGGGTGTCGACGTATTCCGTGGATTATTATTCAACCAGTGACTTTGATCAACGAGAAGCAAAAGCCTTTGTAAACCATCGGCATTCACCGAATGAATTTGCATTACGTGTTTCTCCAGCGCCGGACGCTCCTTAAAACCATCCTGGCACAGGGGGCACAACAATTCCGGCGTTGGTTCTTCTTTCACCGTGTCTATTTTCTCTTCAGAATCTTGCGTATGCGCGACCAGCAGGTGCTGCCTCAATTCCTCTCTCGAGGTAGGCAAATACATGCAATAAGGACACGTCACAATTTCCTCACTTTCCTCCTGTTCCGGATCAACTTCTAGATCATTTTCCGGTTCTTGTTTCACCTCACTTCCGCAATCGCTACTGCCTTCCTCTCGCCGCTCTGCAATTCAATAAAAAAACGATATTGACATCAGGGTAAATAATTAAAAAGAAAAAAAATCACAAACGCAATTTTTCTATCTATTATTATCGTGCAAATTTATAACAGCCGTGAGTCTCGCGAGAACGTTAATCCAAAGATCAAATTTAATTAACTGCCTTTGCGCAAAATGATGAGCTTGAACGATAATTTGACGACTAATTAATCATGACGAAATGTGAATTTTGGATAATTGTTGAAATGAAGTAATTTATAGCGCTGTGCTTGGAATAAATTATCGAAATATGGTGCTTGGGTGCTCTAGTCGCTGGTCACGCGATATGCATGCAAAGATGGAAAAAAGGCAAGCGGCGCAATGCCCGCGAGGCAGGCAGGTCGCAGATGCCCTAACGCAACGGATAATCAAATTGGAATTATAGATCTGTAATACAAAATTAATGAATGGGACCTTCGTTTCCGATTGGTATATACGTGTAGGTATTTGTGTGTGTGAACGCGCCGGATTTTAACAAAAGAAGAGCAAAGTCGAAGAAAAAGAAGAAAAAGAGAAAAGCACGTGAATAGCGAGCGAGTATCTGTTGCCATATCGGTGGATATAATGATTGAGAATGCATTGCTGGATTCTTAAGGTGGCATCAGGCGCGCATTGTCAAAAAACCGCATTGGCGCGCGCGCGTATCGAGAACCATGGGGGCAGGCAGTGCCGAGTGAGCCTATTCTCGGCCGTCAGTTGGATGGATTGTGAATCGAAATGGGCGCGTGCTTCATTTCTGCTTTTTCGCTAGTATCGCGTTTTCTTTTTATTATATTTTAAAAATACGCTAATATATACATAAAACTGGCGGGTAAGTACAGAGTGGTTGAACAATGAGATGCACGGGGTTACGTGGGTGCACTGTTATTGTATGGAGGGTATTGTACAGGTATGATTCGTCTGTTGGCGGTGAGTTGGGGGTAAATTTAGTGCGTGATCGAGTCTCCCGATACATTGGTCTTTTATTGGCCAATACGCGAGGCTTTATTCATTTTATTTCCTTAGAATGATTGTTGCAAGCGAAGATGGCACGTGCCACGAGTGCCACGACAGTTGGAAGACTTTCTATTCTACAAGTGCCGAATAATACGTGAATGGAAGAAGAAGGACCATATGATTATATGGCAAGAGAATGGAGGAGGCATACGAAATGAATGAGAAGAAATGAGACTCTCGCAGGTTGTATGTAACTCACCGTTGCTGTTGTTTGCGGCGTTGGGTGTTGTAGGAGTCGTCGGACTAGGCTGTTGACTAGCCGACGAGTCGGGATCAGCGGCAACTTGAAATACGTCACCGATATCGGTGTGCGGAGTCTCGTTTCCCTGTATGCCGCTGCGTCGATGCAACTGATGCAATTGTTCCATCTGCAGATGCCTCAGCGAGCGTACATGTTGTAACAGAGGAAGTCTATGCCTCGCGCTAAAACCGCACAGGGCACAGTGATATAGTTTACCCGCTGATTGGGTATTGGCACTTGCTTCGAGTAAATGACGAAGTAGAAGAGCAGCAGCTTCGTGACGGGGGGATGCTGCGTGTAGAGCTAATTTGTGAGCACTGTTGGTGTAATAATCACACGCGTGACAGCGCAATTGAGCAGCGCTCGTTGGTGACGCGAGAAACTTGAGCTTCCACTCGTTACGGGGACCACCCTCTTTAACGTGATTAACGTGCTGAAGACGCTGCAGATGCTTGTCAGTTTTACAATGCAGCTGGAAGTTTGCCTTGAGATTGGTCTTGTAGGAACATAATTTGCAGACGAAATTGCCTGCTACGAGAGCAAGAATCTCGCCTTCTCGCGTCCGCGTTCTATCCGTCGCTAAATGATGGCCCAATGCCTCGAGGGAATCGGTTGCAAAATTATTGCATACGCAACAGTGATAGAGACACGTGGGGTCGGGATCAGCCGGTTCGGGAGGTGGTTCCATGCTCTCGGGCGATAGACCAACGTCACCCGCGAGGTTACTCATGGCTCCCATATTCGCCATACCGCCGATTAATTCCGGTGGTAATTGCGGTGGCAATTGACCGCCTGTCATCATTTGTATGAGAAGAGCCTGACTGTACGCCATATCGGCGAGAGCAGCTTCGGCGTGTTGGGGTTTGTCGAGCCCACCGAGATGCAACAGCTGCTCGAGTTGTTGTTGTTGATGTTGTTGATGCTGTTGTTGTTGCTGTTGTTGCTGATGATGATGTTGTTGGGCCTGTTGATGATGCGACTGAAGTGCCGACAGTGTTTGCATATGCTTGACATTTTGTTGCAAAACTAGCATGTTGTGCGTGTGCTTCTCGCTGGTCATGTGTATCCTCAGATTTCGCGCCACGTTAGTCTCGTAATTGCAAACGTCGCAACGAAACGTTGGCTTTGGTTTTCCCTGGCTCACCGTTTGTCCAGCGCTCAAATGAGGACTGTGGTTTTGTTGGTGGTGCGGACTTCTCGTTGGCATTGGCGCCTCTTGGGACGACGACGGATTAGTACCGGCTGCAGCAGCACCACCTCCT
Source organism: Diadegma fenestrale (assembly GCA_037043255.1). Taxonomy (NCBI): domain Eukaryota; kingdom Metazoa; phylum Arthropoda; class Insecta; order Hymenoptera; family Ichneumonidae; genus Diadegma; species Diadegma fenestrale. The sequence goes on from CM073312.1 coordinate 10,114,885, forward strand.
TGTTGCAATTCCTGCATATTGTTGAGATGTTTGTCACTCTGCATGTGTATACTCAGATTACCCTTGGTCGTTGTCGAGTAATTACACACTTCGCATCTATAAGGTTTATAGCCACACGTGTAAGTCTCGCCGCGAGCTAACCTCGGATGAGGTTGTCCCGCTATGCAGTAAATGCAGGAGGTTTCACTTTCCGGGTGTTTTTCCTTCATATGAATCTCCAGCGTCTCCTGGTATTTATAATGCCAATTGCACTTTGGACACTTGAGAGTCTTGCACGAATTTCTACTGTGTATACCGGCGAGCGGTCCACCCGGGCCGGCTAATCGACTACTCGCGAGAATTAACTCGCACTTTGGGCACTCGACGCCGCTGGGACGTCCTTGCATGTGTTCCGGACAGACACCTATCGTTGTACCGGTTAAAAAATTCGGTGGTTGTTGAGTAAGGGCTGCGTATGAGGAGGGCGAGCCTTTCGTTGAAGCAGGTGGTGGAGGTGGAGAGGTATAATGCTGCATCGCGTCCGGAGCTTTCGCCCAAGACGCAGCACTGACTTGAGCTCCGGTCCATTGATGTTGCTGCTGTTGGGACTGTTGATGATTGAAACTCAACGGCGTGTTCGAGTGCGACGTTGGTGTCGTAGGCGTTGTCGGTGATGGCCTTTCGCGCTGTTGCTGGTGATTCGCTTGCGACGGACTGCTCGGTATTCCAGGAGTACTCGCGGGAGTACTCGTGGTCGTTGTTGTCTCGAGTTGTTCGATCAAATCAGTCGCCGAGCCACCACCTCTTTGGCCTTGCTGGCTACCCTGTTGTGCCGGTGATGTTTGTGGACACACCGACGAATCCGTAACGGGCTCGAGAAAACTTACGAGCGGCTGTTTACCCCTGCCGACACCTTGTATTATCGCGGACGCGGTAGAGTGCGACAAAACCTGGCGCTCGTCTTCCATGAGCGTCAATTGATGTTCACCCTGTGCGTGAGCTACGAAACTTTTGGCATAGCCGAAACTCAATTTGCAAATGAAACACATGAGTATTGGTTTAACAGGCACCGAAGCTGCGGAGGTTGGCGTGCCGGTAGTGGGCGTGAGTGCACTAGGCTGTTTTTGTTTGCTACCTTCTGCACTTCTATAACTTATAACGCGATAACTATGCATTACAGGTAAATCAGGATTGTGCTGTTGCACGGCGGACCTCTGTTGTTGTTGCTGGTGTTGTTGTTGCTGATATGCCTGATGCGCATAGAGCCTCGAAACATAATAAGCACTCGCGATCTGAGGAAATACTAGAGAATGTGGAACCGATACACCTCGACCATCGACGATACAACCATCGGGCAGTGAATCATCTTCGCTAAGCTCGCTCTCTCCCTCGATAATGTATGCCGAACCATCGGGATTGTAGACAATTTTACCGTCGAATTTTTCGACGTCACCACCGGTTGGACTAGGACTCGGACTTGGCCCTTGTAGTTGTTGTTCCCTCAACGTAATTCCTGTTGCCCCAGCGGTTACGGAAGTTGTCCCAGTGACGACTGTCGTACCGGTTGCTCCGTTGTTGCTACCACCGTTATTATTGCTGTTACCATTTCCGCTGTTACTCGTTGCAGTGGTGGTCGTCGTTGTCGTGTCCGCGGTAGGCGTGGGCGTTGGTATTGCGTCCCGCGTGCACGGTTCCGTACCCGATGGTGGACTCGCGGTACGAGGGTGATGGGGCTGATGAAGAGCAGCCCCTGCTGCCGGAGGGGACCCACCACCCCGGCCACCCTCCTCCTCCGGGCTCATCTCTTGTTTTTGCTGCGCGTACGTGGAATTTTGAAAGCCTCCGTGTTGCTGTTGTTGTTGTTGCTGCTGCTGCTGCCTTTGCTGCTCTTGTTGCTGTTGCTGATGATGATGGGCCGCAACCAGCTGTTGATAGAGCTGATGCTGATGCCCAATGCTAGCGCTCGTCGACGACGACGTCGACGACGACGAGAGCTGCTGCTGCAAATGCGATGCTTGAATAATCCCGTGATGCTGCTGTAGATGGTACTGAGGGGGATGGGGCTCACTGGAGGGCATTACCCCAAACGTGAGGCGAACGCCAGCCTCACATCACCCACGGTGACTGCGTACACTTGGCTCTTCACCGTGCAAATGTTTCTTCTTCTTCTTCCTTTTCTTCTGTTGCTCTTTGCGCTGATTTCACTACCTTTTTTCGTTTTTTTCGTACTTAATTCTAACTCATTAACCTTCACGACTTTTCTCACAATATCTATCGACGCCTCTTCTTCTTTTTCTTCCCCGTCGTCACCACCACCGCCACCACCACCACCGGTTCTACCTCGTATTCTAACTTCCTCGTCGACTCTCGACGTCCAGACCGACGTCCTCACACTCGTTGTAACACCGAGCTCGCGACAACACTCCGTCGCTTCAAAATCCTCACCCCCGGTAGAAGATTCACTAGCTACCCCGTCGCAACCCCAGGTCGTACCTGTAACACATGAAAAAAAAACAAAACCTTAGATGCTGTTCAATTTATTTCAACAGAATTTTCTATAAATCTATGAATTCGTATCCATCAAAGAAAAAAGCCGGTGAATATACTTTTTTGTTACTAAAAACACAATTGTGTGTTTTACGCCCGGGAGAAATACTGTGAGACACAACAGGAGAGTCTCGAGGGAGGCTACAGTGCTAACGCGCGGGTCTTTAGATCGCGCCTCTAGTCCGGTTAATCCGAGCAAACAAGGCACAGTCCCGGCGGATCTGAAGAGAAGGTCGCAGTCCGTGCTCCTCTACAACTAACGAGATGTATGCATGGGCAAAAAGGTGGTTTGAAGTGAATCCCGAAAAGATAGGCAATACTTGGAACTGCGGCAAGCTGGGCATACACGAGGATATACCAGGCTGAGGGAAACGACTCGTGTGCTACACTAAAAACTATAAGAGATTCACGCGAGAAAGGGACATGACGATACCTCGTGCGCAGCGAATAGATCAGCTAATACAAGGCTCGCACTGTCCTTTGGGCGTTCTGTGTCTACCTGAAGGCCCGGCAAACGCAACCAGCTGTGTTTGCAGCTCATCGCTCTAAGTTATCTGTATCGATTGGTTATATCGATCCTTCTTTCTCTTCGTTCACCCCGCGAGAATGTAAGCTTAAGCGCAAATATAGACAAGTCTTGAAAATCATTTGTGAATGCGAGTCCTGTATTCCACAGAGTATTGCGGCATGACAAATAGCTGCATTCGCATACCTATCGAAATCTGTATTATTTATGAATGATCAAACGCTTATCTCCTTCGGCTTCTCGGGGAAATATCGCAATGAACCGGATCCATTGTTGTTTAATTTGACTGTCTGACGGTTGAAACGGCTACCGGAAATCGATTCGTATTTTGGTGGCGCGAGATAACGATTTTTCAACATTTAATTTTTCTCATGAACGTAATGTTTGCCCCGATGTGAACGTATTGATAAGGACGTTTCGTGCAGCCACATTGGAAGATGAATAATACATGACATATATGATAGAGAGGTGAAGAAGCGTTTCACGAAAGAGACGCAACGTTTGAAAACGAAAAAAGGTACGGTTGGGATGCTGAAACTCTCGCATCTTCGCGCCCGCGGTGCTGTACAAGCAACGCCGCTTTCCTCGAAGCGAACGGTGTGTAAAAGCGCCGGGAGCGCCCCGGCGATTTTATAATTGCATCCCAATTACGTGAAATCGAGCCCAAGCCGTAAGCGCTCGCGCACGATCATCTCTTTCTCGCTCTGACTCGATCTCTCTCGTTTTATGGAGCCGCAATGTACGAAGCTCGCGCGATAGTTAGTAGTTGTAGTTGTAGTAGTAGAGTAGTAACCGCGCGCGAGTGCGGGGGGCGGCATCGGTTCGCGGTATCCCTGGAATCTAACGGATCGTCGGACGGATAAGTAGGTGTGTTGTGCGCCCGGGGACGAAGAAGGAGAAGGAGAAGGCAAAGGAAGAGGAGGAAGGAGGTGAGCACACGAGATGATTCTTCTTTGAGCGCGTGTGCGCTAGCGCGCATATATGCATGCTCGCGCACATGTGTATAGAACGAATAGAGGTACAACATGAGGATCGCGGTAAATGTATACGTGTGTATGCGATCCGCCCGCACGTATTACACGTTGGGGGTGTAGAACGCCGTGACGGCCCGAGGCTCTCTCATCTCGTAGAATCTCTCACTCTCTTCACCGCCAGTTCTTCTTATACCATCTTCTCATTCCTTTGCGAGAGAGAATCTCGCGTTCTCTGTTGCTCTCGAAGAGCCACCATTGCCGGACATTATGGTACGTACGTGTATCGCATTATACACCTCCCTCGTACCCTCCCCCGCCTTTTATTCTCTGTTACTCTTTCGTCTCCCTCTCTCAGGTAATTCCGTGGTAGAAGCTCCATAATCCAGTCACCGTAGAACGCGTGTATCCCCGAGCGACTCGGCAGATTCCACCAAAGCCCGCAGGACCGCAACTACAGTACGAAGTATTATACAGAGTTGTAATATAGCTACATGCATATTTATACGTGTACCGATATATGCATGTACTGCGCCGTATCACTTTGTAATGCGTGTGCGATACGGTGAATGCCCGAGTTCCTTCCACGATCGTATTACATCCTTCATACTCTCGTCTCATATCCACACCCAGCCCGACCCGCGAATTATATATTATCGTGATGAGAGAGGATCAGAAACGGGACGCGAGCAAGAGATCGATCTTGCGGTGATGATACTCTCGTGACGCGAGAGACACGAAGATCATACAGCGCGAATCGACGCACGTTATGGATAAGCAAATTCTATAGCCCTATTTGCTCCGCGCTTGCTGACTAATTTTATTTATTTTGTATTTTTACATCTCTTCAAGTCAAGAATATACTCGAGGAAAACGCTTCAATTACATTTTTACTAAGATTCGTAGTGATCGAATCGCATCGACTTTTTCTTATCGCAATATTTCCTTTTTTTCTTTTATATATTCTTGATGATAAAATCTTTAATCTTGCGGGTAATCGATTATGAATCGGGAGCAAGATGGAAGGAAGAGCGAACTGATAAATCGTTGGACTCGAACACGCACCGCCGGATCAGCAAAAAAATCGCCGAGTATGTTTCTCATGAAATCGTCTTTATATTAATTTATGCTTGTGCTGGTTTTACTGTATGGGAAAAGTTGACGCGCTGAATATTTCCGCTTCGAGTCTATATTCTTGGGTTTCTGTGTGCATTGGAAAGAATGGCCTAGTTGCAGTAAACGTTTTTGTTTCGTACCGTAACTTGGTGTTTGACTTGACATCGTAACTATCAAATTGTTGGATTTTTTTAGTCGTTGTTTGTACCAGAAAAGTTGATGCAATTTTAATAAACTCGAGTTACTTCTCGATACAATAAATTATTTTCTTATGAGTTTTATTTTAATTGGCATTAAGACACTGCCGTGTCCCGTTTGATATACAAGTATAAATAACCTGTTATATGCTCGGCGAAAACATTGCCGCGTCTATCCCGACAGAGATTACACACAAACGCGGCGGCGTTTGGTGTGTGCATTATTATCCCAGTACGGGTACGAACATAGTGCATAAAATGTAGACGAGGGTACCGCGAGTATTGTTGGTATTGCTAGCAGTGAACCGGATATACCATTAAATAAACTTGAGCGAGCGTTAACTGGCCTTCCCTCCTCCGTTTCGTTCGTCCACTTTTATCGTATTACAGGCTCACGCTTTATGTGTAACAAATATCGTAGCGAAGGTGTACAAAACAATTCACCGATAATGCACCGTCGTACACCGTCTGAATGATGTGTTTAAAAATCAATACGAAGATTGTGGCGGATCGTTTGTACGCGAAAGAATATTCATAACTTTATATTTTAGGAAACAACAGGAGCCTCTTTTTCTTTTGCCAATATTAATGGAACTTCGAAAAAGATTTCCTGACTGTAACGTCTATCGAAAATCGAGTCTTTTATAGAAAAATTCTTTTCATGGATTCAAGAGACAAGCGAGGAGGGAGCAAAGAGAAAAATATTTATGAAAAGGGAGTCGACGACGATTTACCGTGGGTCGAGCTGTGTATTTAGTCCTGCAAAGCGATAGAGCCCCAAAGAAACGGCTGAGAAAACATCTGCCTAAGCTATGGGATCACCTGGACGAAGAAATTTTCTAGTTTTCGGCTGTTTTAAGGAAGTTCATCTGGTACCGAGGTAGTCAAAAGAAAAATTATTACGACTAGCGTAGTCCCTTCGATAAGTTTGGCAACGCTGCAACCAGGCGCGACGCCCGATGGCGGCGACGCCCGACGGCGTACCGCAGCCGCAGCCATGTGTTAGTGTTTTTCTCTTGCTTCCATGCTTTGCACGTTGACATTCAAAAAGCGCGCGGTTGCAACGTTGCCGGCTTTATATGCGGCCATAGTAAAATGGAGGTTAACCTTCAAAAAATTAGCACTTCGCGAGACCAATTAATTTATTCTGAAGTTCGTAAGTATCCAATGGATTTTAAAAAGCAGTCTAAATGTTCTTTACATATTTTTTTATCTATTACAAAAGTTTGGTTCAAAACTGTCTGTCAATGATTGTAAATTTCACGTTTATAGGCGAAAAAAACAAGACTATCCATAAGAGATCATGTTAATTCAGACAATTTTTATTTATTAATTGCTCGCGAACAAGATATCCGGAGAGATTAAAATTTGAACAGGTGACTTTTTACATACTTTCAAGTTGACTCGAATTTTTTCATCGAAATCTATCTGTTAATTCGATCATCAGATAAACTTCCTTAACGAAGAAAGCCCGAGAAAAAGAGGCTCTCGATTTATTTACGAGACGGGTTCTAGGAGCGTCGAGATAAATTGTCAGTATTTTTACATTTTCTTCTCAAAGTGCCATTGAGATAATATCGGGATCGTCGAATTAGTCAAAATAACAAAAATAGATGAATAAAAGTGCGATAAAGGGGAGGGGGTCGTAACTATATTGTAGCGCCAGGTCAGTTCGGACACACCTCGATTATTTTTGGTCGCGCTGGTGGCGTTTCACACGAGGAGGGGCTCTTCCTCCAATTAAACGATAAGATCTTAATCGTCATCGGTCTGACGCGTCTCGTACCTTTCATTTTGAACGGCCTTTCGTCGTCTTACGAGGCACGTGCGCCCGTACAAGATCTTTGTAGCGACCGGAAACTAAATTTGAATATCTGACAAAATTGGAACAACAATAAAGCATCCACGTATATTTTTCCAAAGGGAATCGTCAAACGAGTCTCTCGACATTTCCATCGACGTGGGTCGAAAAATTCTCTCACGCTATACACATCGACGACGAGGACAATCATCGATAACTTTTTCGAGATGAGCAGACGCGAGAGCTGCTGCGAAGAAGAAAACGAGCGAAAGAGAACAATGTAATACACGGAAGTAACGGGAGAAAGTTTCTCGCCAGGATGTGACAGCTGGGTGACGAGTTTCTGTGCAAGCAGATAAGGACGAGACACTCAGGGACATATAAATATCAAAAAATCGATGTATCTTTGGAGAAAAAAAGGAAAAGCAACGAGAGGATAAAAAAGAGATGTGCGAATCAAACGGTTTTCATCGGTCGCCCTTATCCCGTTATACTTTTTGCACCGGAAACCGAACCAATGTAAAAGTGACCACCTGATTCAACCGCATTCATTGTTAAAAAAAAGGTTTCTCGAGAGGACAGCGGAGAAAGAAATTGTCGAAAAAGAAGAGGAAGGAAAAGAGCCATCGAACGGACCACATGACAGCGATTTCGACAGTTATAAGCATGTATATACAGGTTTCCGAAACTTTCATCAACGACAGCAGTTCAACAGCACTCTATACATTGCAGAACTGTGTGTTTCGCATGTTTTTATCACGAAGACACGGGGCACGCATGCCCGAGTATTTTGTTCTCCTTCTTTCCTTCCGGACCTAACCACTTTTCCCCAATTATCGCATCTCCGTGTCATCATTTTCAGCATTCAAAGAGTTTCTTATTGTATGTATATAAATATACACGAATATGTGTACGAGATGATCTCGCGTGTGCATTTTTCTCAAGGAGAAAAAAGGCGTCCGAGTCCGGAAGACGGTGGAGCTGATCTTTGGGCTCACGGAAGACGAAACCATTGTTCAATGTCTTTTCACCGATAAGCTCTGAGGTCTACAACAAAAAGATTCGAGACTCTTTTGCGACGTCACAGAAAAGTGTCTCACAAGATGGTAAAAGCGATTTCAGGCAACTGTTGTTTTCTCTGCAAGAAAATGTAACGGAAAAAATGAACATTTCTCGAATTATTTCAAAAGCTTTCTAACAAAAATGCGCAATTATTGATTGTACTGCGAGGGAGCAACGCGATTGCGAGGCATGTAATAATGAAAGAAGAACGTTTCGATCATTTTATTTACACGATTCTCAAGTCGCTGAAAGAAATGAAAATTTCTCTCATTCTTCGGCAATTTTCGCTTCACGGATAATAACAGACGGGTATATCGGAAGGTTAATCCACGATATGGTTGTTAGGCGAGAGCTGACGATTATGAAGTTAAGTTGTCGGACGGAGAGAAAGGAAAGAAGCCCGTGGGCCACGGTGTGTTTCAAGCGAGGTTTACATGTACCTCGGTCGATATATACGATGGCATCATCGTTGTTCTTTCGTGTTCTGTGTATTCGCTGATGGTATGTTGATGCTGGGCAAAACGCGAGAAGCAGCAGCCCTATCTTTCCCCCTTTTCGCCCTCTCTCTCTTTCTCTCTTTTCCTCCACATCTTTCTCGTCTTTGTGATATCAATTAAGTGTGATTTGCCCCCGCGCTCCTCGTTTCTGTTCTCGTATGTTCCCCGCCCCCGCGGTGATCCCTCTTTCCTCACCTCCTTCATCTTTCCTCCCGTATCTTTGTGCCTTCTCTCCGCTCATATTATATACACTTTTCGCTCGGCATTTTGGCCCTGTAGACTCGCTCGAGCAACCCTCTCCTCCCGCTCTTTTAGCCTCTTTCTCTCTCTAGTCCTTGGCTAACCCGGCTTTAACCCGTTCCCTTATAATTTCCTCCGAATGCATCCACGAGGCACATACAACACCATATATACCGTGAGAAACTCGTTCGTAACGCGCTGCACGCACGCCGCGTTGTGTGTATCGCGGGAGATGGAGAAAGACGAGAAAAGAGTGACGAAGCGAGAGATACCGCGAAAGAGAGAAAGAGGGAAAGGCGCCGAAGAGCCTTCCATCTTCGCTCTTCCTCGAGGATTCCAGACCTCAGAACTCTGGACTCCAAGTGGCTCCCTGCAAAGCTTCTTCCGCTCCCTCAACTTCGTATTAGCCATAACGGATGCGCCCTCTCTGCCCCCTACGCTTTCGCGGTCACCGATTATTAGGTTTCATCCAAGTTCAGCGTGTAATAAATTACATCACGCTTCCATCGAGCGCGAGCCATCCAACATTTTTATTTCATTTCTTTGTCTTTACCAGAGAACGTATAATTGCCGGAGCAGATTGAGGCTGAGGAAAACTCATTCGACCGGAATTATTCGCTTGTAGTGGAAAAAACGTCCAAAACGTTCAATAAAATCGAAAACTTCATTTCGATCGTGTTCCAATTTTTCCAGACCTTGCGTCTTCGTTTTAGAAACACAGCTCGGTGTGCGATTTGATTGCCACAATTTTTATCCACGTCGCGTGTGCGTTATTTCATCGAGTCCCATTGATTTATGATGTTTCATCGGGTGTTCAAAATGGTCGAAATTACAATACGAACTTTTGAATAACAGCGGCTTTACTCGGGATATAAATACCGAAGTACTTTATCAAAATGAATATATAGGCACTGAGCATACAACGAGACGAAACTTATCGGTATTTCAGTATTTTAATGCACACACGTGTATATTTAAAAAAAAAGAGCCAATATACGAATGTACTGAATTCGAAATAAAACGTGTATCGGGCGCGTGAACAAGCAAAAGAAGAAGAAACGTGTGTAGAGGAGCGAGAGCGAACGAGCGACACGCGAGGCACATTGAATTAGCGACGGGCCCAGGAACAACATATATATGTACGAGCAGTATCTACACAACAACTCGAGACATGCAGAAGAGTTGCATACGAGCTCATTTCAATTCGGCCCAGTATTCAATTTCGAGCCATTCAACCAATGGGCTTTATGTGTACACGCGTGCTCTCTTTCGTTCAGCCCTGTTTGTACCGCGCTTTGATCCAAAACTCACATTCGATGATATTTCGATGCTCTCATATAATTAAATATATTAAAAGCATACGCAGTTATGTGTTCGGGCTTTTTCATGATCCTGAAGTTTCCATCGTTGGAATGCAACGAAATTCTGTTATTTCTTCAGTATAGAGCAAATAATTATTATTCAATATTTGGTCCAGTCAATAAAACGATTCTCTCTTGCGACCAAAAAACTCAATCGACTCAAAAAATTGCCACGATTTTCAAAATTCAATAAATGATCAATAAAAAAAATGTTTTTCGTTGAATCTCAACGTTGCAAACTTCCAAGTCATGCTTTTTCCACTGCGTGCATATTTCCTCGAAAGCTTTCGAAAAATGATGTCGTTATATGGCGAAATTCTGTCAAACGCGTAATGAGACGGCACAATGAACGGAGGCGTCTTCGTTCTCTTGCACTCAATATCTCAAATCTCTCGTAAATTCGAATAAAAAATTATGTGTTATCCAGAATTAGTGTCAACTTTGTTTCTCCTCAGTTTTACGCGTTAACAAAGTAACATTTTTTTTGACGACTGCGTCCAAGAATTCTCGTGTGTGTGTGTGTGTGTGTGTTGTTCGTACTCATTATATTTTATTATTCGATCGAGTCGAGGGCGTTAATATATTATTAACGATTCGTCGTGCGCGAAGCAAAAAGTACGATGATTGATCAAGGAATAAACGAGGAAAAAAAAAAGGAAAAGCCCACAAAATGGTCGCAGTCTACGTTGATTATTACTGTAACATTAAAACGCCGAGTGCGTGCGCGCGAGCTGATCGGTATATATGCTTTCTCTCGTCTGTTTTATACTCTACATAGAGTGGGGCCCCCTTTTCACCCCGTTCGTTAATGGCCGCGCACACCGAGAGTTGTTATTGGGACCATTATAATGTCACGTTCATATGTATATATATATATTTATAACCTGGCAAGTCAGTAACGTCACATGGAGAGTTTTCCCAGCAGTAGTCCTAAGGCCGAAATCCACTTCACCAGACAAATCATTCCACAGATTTCATTTTTTTAGTAACGAGCATTTTTGAATAAAAATTGGAAAAAATCTTTGTCAACTTCATAGAAAATTAACTTTACGTGCGTCAAAGTTGATTGGTGTGGAATTCAATTGACGTATGGAAAGTTCCATGTGTCGCGAGAGAAATATTACGATAATAACCGTTCACTTGACATTATAAGTGATCGCTAATTAATAATTATGATTGGAATTTTGGGGAGTGGCTTATACGTAGGCGAGAAATAGAGCCTTGTTGATAGGAGAATATTGTTTTGTGAATTACGACCGATCAGAACACTGCATGAGTCTTTGTTGCAGATTTTAAGTCCGTAATGATATATCGTTTCTAAGTTTTTTTCTGAGACTGCAATATTTACGTTTTTGTAAGTTGGAAAAGCGAGCAAAAGACTACAAAAAAGGCAAGTTTGTGTTTTGTTTTTCCAAGAGTTTTGAGGCTAGACATTCAGTCGTATTCTATTTGGAATTGCGGAAATAAAAGTGCAGCGTGTAAAGCCTCGATATGAGGTTGAAGACTTTAAATTGTTGGAACGATTTTTGCATGCCAAATTACAGGGAAACGTACGGTGTGTATAGATTTTTTTCTCGTGAGTCTATGAAGTTGTCAACAATCGAGACAAACGAATTGGGGGAGGAAGAATTGGGGATCGGACGTCGGCCAATCTCGGCAAATAGCGTTCATTTTACAATTAAATAGAGAAGAGCAAAAAAAAGCAGACGGAACACGTTCGTATTCGTTTCTGCCGTCAGGACTGCGGCGAGTTCGATGTAAAAAAAATTGGAGTAAGGGGAAAATTGGTTTGGATTGAAAAATGAAACAATTGAGATTCTCGGGGGAACGAATGGGAAATATTGTCGTTTTTTTTATGGCGGCAAGACTGCTCGAGCTACGGCTGCCAACAACGAGACATTCGCTACAAAGATGTCTCTGTATATGTGTTACACGTAAAACATAGTGAATATATAAACACATCGATGTAAAGCAAAGGGGGAGAAGGTGGAGAGGGCCGACTAATGACAAAATCAATGCGACATAATTAGACATGGCGGCTTCTACCAGCTTTAGCTAGCAGCGAACGTACATCGAGTTCTCTCTTTCCCTCGCACGCTCCCCTGCAACCACAGCAAAACGACATTCGAGCCGCATCGTGTCGTCCCGAGTATAATAATATAATGAAACGGAAGCGTACAGCACTGCGGTTAGATACAAACACGTGTATACACCGAAGAGGCACTCGAGGAAAGGTGGGAAAATGTCGAGAATAATCGTAGAAACATCCCCCAAGGTGGTCGATACAGAACTGCTCATACGTTTCCGCGAGACTCGTGCCATTTGTGCCTTTGTTTTCTATAAGCTGTAAACTTGAATAATGATTTCAACTCTCGTCAAACTTTGTCAATACATCGGTAAGTGTTTCAATCATTTTCATAGGTCTAAACGTTGCAACATTATGCGAGAAGAGAATATCATGATCGCGCATGAGAAATTGCCGATGGAACTTGGACTGTATGCACAAGCGATCGGGGAAGCCTTGACCGAGTATATTAACGGGGGCCAAACGAGAGAATCACGTTTATATGTGTCCGTAACAAAGATAGCGAAGCAACAAAGAGGCTGCGTGCTCTCAGCCTGTCTCCCTGCTTCTCATCTCCTGTTGCGAGACCCGCTGTATCGACGTTGTTAATTCGATCATTGAAACCTGACATTTAATTCATCGTTGACGCTCGGACGGAGGGAAATGAGAGGAGAAACGAAAGACGGGGAGAAAGAAAGCTGAGTATAGCTGCGTACAGAAAGTTTTAGCTGCATGTGTTCTGCACAGGACATCCCGCTGAGAGCAGCTTCGCACGATAATTCATTAAGGATGACGCGTCAAAAATGTCAACCATGAAAATTGTATATATCTATACGATTCTCACCGTGTCCACCATTCTTTCTCTCATTCACTGGCGTACGTTTCCGTATAATTATCACGAAAGCTTCCGCGGGTGCGACCGGATTCGGTCCCGCGGATGTGAACCAGCGAGACTGAGAGGGAAATTCTTATTATCTCCTTTTCAACGTTCGCGCCCGTCTCGCGTGTCATCGTCTGTCAAGAAACTTATACGAGAAAATGACTGGTAAATTTAACCAGCAATTACAATGCTTTACATGCACCCCATTATGAAAATCCCGAATAATTGATCAGAATGAGTTCCGTTGAATTTCCAGCTTTCATTCGAATCTCCAATTATTCTCGAGCATCAATTTCGTAAATTTGAATTTCAAGTACACGATTCCGAAAACATGAAATACCCGAAAAAATCGTGTTTTTTGAAGTTTTAATTTTTCACGATCCGATTTCATCATCTTCGGCGAATTTTCTCGGATCCGCCGTTGATTTCTAACGATTTGCTGCGAGGATGAACGTCCATGTGCGTCTTTTTTTACATGTGTATGTATATCGCGGACTCGCGCTCAATCTCGCATCATCGCATCCATTAAATCGAGCCGACGACATGAATCTCTTATTGTGTCCCACGAGAGAGAAGCGCACACACGTATGTCCACGCATAAAGAGACTTTTTACCAAATATATATGTGTATACATATATATATATATATTGTGGAATGAGCTTCTCGGAGAGTTGGTCTCTCTCGTGTCCAGATCAGATGCGGGCTCATTGTCTGACAGAATTATTACTAATTGCTATTCGTCCTTCGTATGTGCTCTCTCGAGGCTACGTGTATACGCGATACTTTGCCGCCGCCTTCGTATGTAAGCGAGCAATGTGTCTCCGACTATACCACTAGCGAAACATGATTTTTTTCGTTGTACATTACGCATATAGATATGCAGAGATGGAGCAACGTTGAGCGAGGAGCTTCTGCATATATTAAGTAGGATTCAAAGTCGAGAGACTCAAAACGAAAAAAGAAAGAAAAAAAAAAGGAAATCCGAAGCCACGCCTCGTGTTAGGGATGGGCAAACATTGTCATCTCAATTAATTTAATCGAAGCAATCACGATTTTTTTCCCCGTTAATTTTTCTCATGAATCTTAATAAGTGTTGAATTAATTATTCAAATAGGGTTCATTACGAGTGCGCGAGCTTTGTACGTGTTTCATATGTACAAACAATTTTTTCAAGCGTAAATATAAATAGCGACTATTTATATATATGGATTTATTATTACACGTATATTCGATGAGAGGAGGGTGGAGTGAATCGCAAGACTCGAGACAAGGCTCGTTCCTCCTCAGCGTTATCAAGCAAAAGCATCAATCAAAAGTCCAAGATGCACGAGTGAATAACTAACAAAACTCGTGTCATTTATCAATTCGTGATTTCGCGGATCCCGCAGCGGAGCGAGGAGAGACGGGGGGCGGAGAGAAAGAGGAGAGAGAGAGAGAGAGATGAAAAATCAGTCTCTGCGTATAATACGAGTCTGGTTCGTACGGGCCAGCCAAATCTGGTTCTGACTTGGTCCGGACCACCCGGACTGAGGACGGGACAAACGCGCGAAATCCATCGAATGACGAATCAAAAATTATCGCTGGAATAAAATAAATACATTTTTTCCTCATCCCCTGCTTCGATCGCGAGATTATCGGTACCGATCGGCCGCGTTTTTATATACGACTCCGCGAGAGGGAGGGGGGTAATTCCAGTCCGAACGCCGTATCATTATGGGAAAGAAAAAAGAGAGAAAGTATTGTTCTATTAAGACATGGCGCACGCTCTATGGCACGAAAAACAGAGGGGAAAAAATGGCTGGAGGAACGAGGAAGAAAGGCGATGGAAAAAAAATAGCAAAAGTTAGGTGCTCGTTGAAAATGGTTGGTGGGTTTCGAACTAAAGAGAGTTTCTCGTATGGTTTTTTTTCTCTCGCACACCTATCAATAACGTTTTGCTCTCCTCCTCCTCCTCCGGTAAACGATTCCAATGACTCACGCGCTGAATGATTAATCGAATGACGTTACCCGGCATTACCGGGACGCGCACCGGTCCTCAATAACCTATAGATATATTTGCTTGGCTATATGATATATATTTATGCACGCACGAAGAGATAATTTTTATGCCACCCTCGCAGACGTCATGGCGATTAGAGAATTCCTCCTCCCTCCCTCCGGATGTCTAGTCCTGTGACGAGAGCAATGATCCAGCATAATGACGCGTCAGTGAGAATTTTTTTCATCCTCACTCGCAAAGAAGGGACATAAGGTCGTTTGAAAAGAGAGAAAACCAACCGCGGGAAACAGGGTGGAGGAAAAAAAGGGGATGAGAATTGGGAATTTGTGTTGAAACGGTTCTACACTTCCTGGGACGAGATTGGACTCGGTCCTTCGGTCTCTTCGACACGTTTAGCCTTTATCTTATCTCTGATCAAAACGAAGAATCCCCAATGAGTTAAAACAAACATCCGAGATCTTGAACAGATTTTCCATCATGAGTTTTACGTTGACGATCCATCTCCGCGGGTGTTCTCCATAATGGCGACATTTATTATTTCCAAACAGCACACTCTCGAGAACCAAGTGTCGTGTTTTTTTTTCCTCATCTCCACGTCATCTGCGATCCCATAAATATCCATAACTTTTGTAAAATTCGTTCATTGTTTTTTTTTTTCAACTATTTTTCATTCCGCATCCGGCGATATATCGAGAGAAATCGATTCGATTAATTGCGTACGAATTAATTGCAAACGTTTATCGCCACGGGATCTCTCCGCGATGTTATGCCCAGTAGCCTCAGAGAAAAACTTAACGCAGCCGCAGAGAATAAAAAGATGAAGATGCCGCGATGGAAAAGAATTCGAGAAATCCAACAACTAATCTCTACGCCAAACGTGAGCTGATTTCTCAAGTACTTGGAAAAATAAAAGCATACGAATGGAAATATTTTATATCGGTGCTTGCTCCTGAGAAATCATGTATATCGATGAATGTTTCGTTCCATCTTTTTCTCATGCATACAACGCATTGTAATCCCCGCGTGTATGTATATATTCATACTCATCACGTAGTCTTGATCATATATTATAATAACGCCTTGCGATCATCCCACGCAATCGCAATTTCGAATTGAGTCTCTCGTGTTGCTGAGAAATCGCGATGATCGCCCAAAGCTCGTGTGTGGGTGATGCTCGTTTTACGATTTTGGCTCGTAATAAACCTTCAAAGGTAAGGAGCAAACCAATAACCCTTCTGTCATAATTTTCCAACAACACGAACAGCCATTAACCGAAAAAAAGTTCTCTTCAATAAAATACGTATTAAAAATTGAAAAATTCTGCAAATTATATGATCCTGAAGTTTGCATCGTTGGAATGCAACGAAATTGTGCTATTTCTTCAGGAGAGCCAATAATTATTATTCAATATTTGGTCCGGCCAATAAAACAATTCTCTCTTGCGACCAAAAAACTCAATCGACTCGAAAAATTGCCACGATTTTCCAAATTCGATAAATAATCAATAGGAAAAATGTTTTTCGTTGAATCTCAACGTTGCAAACTTCAGAGTCATGCAAATTATTGGCAACTAAAAATAAATACGTTTCAGGGTTTTTCATGAAGAAATTGAAAGAAAAAAAACAATTTCCATGGACCTTATCCCGGTGAGGGAATGTTGCGACTGTACACGGAATATTAATGAGAAATGCAGGTGTTCACCGGATGTAATTTACATTGTATCGGTAGATTTGACTCAAGTGCGAAATTTTGGTGGTGACCCTGGGGAGACATAGTCGATTTTGAATTTTAGAAATGTTCAGGTGGGTTTGATGTTTTGTCTCGATTGTGCTGTAAAAGCGCAGGTACAATTTATGTACGTTGTACATACAGACGTATGTTTATGTGAAGTCTGTGTCGGTGTACTTGGTTTCGGAGCTGGGCCAAATTATGGGTACATAGTTATAGAGGGTTGGAGTTAAAGTGACGTGTATAGTAGACCAACCGTGTGCCAGGTGCGCGGGCGGAGGAGACGAGCTCTTGGGGACCAATCTCTCTGTCTCACTCGCTCTCTCTCTCTCTCTCTTTGTAAAGTCTTGTAAAGCCCGTAGCTGGTCACATTGTTGTGTGTCCCCGCGCGTCCATCAAACTAACCCTCCTGGGGTGCATTACGCGCTCTGAGAAGTGCATAGGTAAAAAAGTCTCTCTTTGGTACTTTTTCGTCGTGGACAACCCCTACTCCGTCCTTTTGCTCCCTCTTTTTTCCTCCCTTTCTCTGTTTGGCTGGGTCGTTTCCGCCTCGAGTTTTCAACCATTGTGTGTGTCCGGCAATGAAAATATTTCGTTGGCCACCAGCACAGTTCTCTGGAGATTCGAATTCTCCGCAGGCAAACTTTCGAGGCGTGCAAATGCCGAGTAAAAAAGTTTCGAAAAAGTGGAATCACAGGGTTCCTCATTTTTTTTTCCTCAAGTCCATAATTCATACAACGTCAAAGTGTTTTCCTCGATATCGCAATCTCGAGCGCATACGCATGCACTACGTAGAAAAAAATATTCTTTCAACCACCAGGATCAGCCGGGCTGCACCTCAAAATGTTTTTCAGTTTTTCAGCCTCTTATTCTCTTTCCGAGCTTACTCCTGATCTGTTGCTCGAATATCGAAAAAGAGAGACATTCCATGAGAAAATCGCGATGGCTTATCCATCCTAGAAACCATAAGCGCATGGATTCACAGTTTTCGAAGAAATTCATTGTCGAAAGTCTGCTCCTTAATGCGCCCAACAAGTTTTCCGAATTTCTCTCCCACCCCTCTGTGCTCTGGTGGCAGGTTATACATTCAGGTATAGCACCTGGTCACCTTGCTTTACCTCTGAGTCCGACACATTCATATACCCACGGTCCATCCATCCTCTCGCTATTTTACTCTCTTCTATTCATGTTCTAAGAGAAAATGATGTATATAGATATATACATTCGTAAGTATAGTTTGGCTTTTGTTCCTCTTATTATTGTCCCTTTATTGTTTTTCTATCTTTGTCTTTGAGCTCATCTCAATAGAATTTTTTTGAAGGGACCTCCGGAACGGCTGCACCAGCAGGTATTAAGCTTCTCGCTCTCTCTCCCTTTTTGTTCCCCTTCCCCCTCTCTATTTTCTTCTTCCATCTCTTTTCCTCGCTCTGTCTCTCAACTTTTCTTCAACAGAGCCGAAAAATGGCTTGTGGCTCACGAATAATTAACGGTGAAAACGGACTCTGAATCTACGCGCGTAGGCCCCCAAGAGCACTGTACAAAATAATTTTTTTGTGACAGGTATATAGGAGTGTGTTTTGTGTCTTGTTTCGACGATCTTTCTGTCAAACTGACAGATACGACTGTAGTGAAAGAAGAATCGAGTGGAAGAGACAAAGAGATACTTAAATTCGGAAATACGAGCGAGAAAAACGCTCGTAGGGCCTATCTCTCCCAATTAATTGCAGCCGGCGTTGGTCGAGAGCAATTAACGAGGGTTCCACGTCCTTACTTTTCCCCGAGCCTATACTCGACCCTAATAACCTCAAGACCGCCTCGGTACGCGCTATACGGAATCAACAAACTTTTGCTGGCGCAGCCCCGAAATAATACACCGTAGAATATTCGACGAAACAAATTTAATATATCGACGACCAAAAAGTCGTGTTGAAAAACGTTTTTTTTAGTCAAATTGATGCTCGGAAAGAAAAAATTCTCTTCCCACGTTTTTACAACTTTACAAACTTCATTGGCAGTTTTTTTTTTTACGTCTATCAAATTTATCGCTGATTTATGGAAAATGATGTGCACCAGTAAAAACGCTTTCATTCATGTAAATCGCGGTATTCACTTATATAATGAAGAAAATTATAAAAACAAGCATTTGATCAATTTTAATGAATCCTCATAAAAAGTTTTCTTCGTTTCCACTCGCCAAGAGAAATGAATTAACTCGTTTAATTAACGGTGAATGAATATAGAGAGAATCTCTCAATTAATGTTGAATTAATTTCGACCGTGAGCCGTCGAGGAACGTTGTTTCGTCAAATTCAATTAGTTTCGAGGCTGACATATCTCGGCGGTTCGAAAGATTCTTCCGTGATTGTTTACGCAATCGTGGGAGTCTTGCCCTCTCCCTCGGACTCGCTCGATTATGAGTGACGATCCTTGATATAATAACAATTTCTCTTCCTCGTCAATCCACGGATTGACGGATAGAATTTTTACTCATAAATATACATAGATACACGAATGTACGATGACGCGACGAGCGAGCGTTGGGTCAAATATTTGAACCTGGTCTGTCCACACGTATCAACATGAACGTATATATCTATACACTCAGATAAATCTAGAACACACAGCATACACGTGGAACCTCCAGAAGAGCTTCTTGACCCCACCGATTCACCTGATATCCTAAGCACACGCTTTTCCCCCTGCCACCGACGATTCTCGTCTCCTTTATCCCTGCTTTGTCCATCATGTCGATAGAATCGATCGCTATACTGACCGACGAGACAATCTATTCTTAATCATCAGTCCCATCGACTATTCCACAACGAGAAACCCAAAAAGTTCGCATAAGCAGCCGAAACCTTCAGCAACTCGAAATTATAAGAAAAAAGCCTTAATTTCGATTCTAATTGTCAAAATTATTTGAAAATCATGAGAATTTGTTAAATTCACTCGGAGGAGGATAAACCCAATGACTTTCAGTTTTTTTTGCTTGTTATTACGAAGTATTACTGAGTATTAAACGTGAGGCAAAGTTTCATTGAAGGATCCTTCGACGTTTTTTACCTACTGACGAGTTACGTGCACCGAGTCTTCCATCAGCAAATGATCGATATTTGTATATTTAGCGTTGGAATGAGTATGTACAGAGAGGAGAGCCCTTATAAGTTTAACGCGCATTATTCCTCGTCTCTGAATGTACTAAGTAACACATTTACAAAGTACACGTTTAACTGTTAAAATATATGCTATTCTCTCTCCTTTTTCTCGCCCTCGTTTTTTTCGATGCATTTCGCTCTTGGTAGTTGTGCCTTTTCGCTGTACATCAAAGTACCAGACGAACGACGCGCGATACAAAGGAGAAAGAGGGATGGTTAGTGAGTGCAGTGTGTCTGCATTTTGTAAATTTATACTCGTTTCCTCAAGATCGAGACGCGAGAAGAGAGGAATGAGAAAGAAAGGGAGAGACTCTAATGACCTGCGAGAACGTTGCAAGAAACACGCGACGAGAAACTCTTCCTTCGTCCTTCTCGCCTGCTCTCTCTTACTCTCACGCCGTAAAGCAGTAAGTCGATGAGTCGAAGTGAGTCTCGACAACTCTACCAGCCTTTTATATGCACACACAAATATATATACACGCGTGTTTAGTCGCGGAGTGGAACTCGCGCAAAAAGTGGAGTGAAATAGCTGCAAAGTATGGGCAAATAAAGACAATGAGAGGGAGAGAGAGAAAAAGTTATTCTCGTGTATATGTGTGAGCATGAGAATTAAAGCACACACTGTAACTTTGCACCGACTAGCACTTTTCCACTGAAGTACCTGATGAAGATTATTAAGCGTTGAAAAGGGTGAATACAACACACGCTTTGCTCAATTTTGCTTCGCGGAGTTTAATGGCACCCTTAGAAATTAAACGATCGAGATGCGGCACCTTTTTATCGGATTGTTATTTAATGCGATTTAATTTCACTGGTTTGACGATAAAGACGTAAATTTGTGCTCGAAGGAGAAAAACAAATTCCGGAAGCTTGTGATGCTTCGCTGCAGGATCTTTATTTATTGTCAGTCGAAATAAAATCATCGATGTGCATTGTTGATTTGAAATCTGGCGCACGATCGAGCTCCCGCTCAAAGCCAACAGACACACAACAATTTTTCTTATTCTATGGCTTTCTTTATGTATTTATGGGCCTCGACAGAGAGTTTATGCGTACGCGTATCGAGCGTGAGGGAATAAATTTATAAGATCAGGAATGAACAGCATGGTGGCGTGAGAGAGAGGGAAATAAAAAGAGAGTGGAGATAGTTTGAACCGCGAGAGGGTTCCTCTCGCGTGGAATCATTCGCGAGAAGGTGGAAAAGGTGGAAGAGAAGGAGGACAAGAAGGAACGACGATGCTCACCGATTGGTTAACTCGCCGTAAGCACGTTTCGCTCGGAGGGACAAAAACTAGTTCGTCCAGGCTCGCAAGTAGAGTGAGCTGGACAAACGGTGACGTTGCTCCTGTCCAGCGTACTGCACTCTGTCGCTCTTTGGTCATCGGAGCTTCGTACCGGTGGCGCGCGAGTGCCCTTAAATTGCCAATCGGCGTACCCGCGACACGTCGCAAACTCTCTTTCCATCTCTCTCTCTCTCCGTCTCTCCTGTCTCGTACATTTTAAATCAAACACGAGACGGACACTTCAAGGCTGTACGCTTAAAACCCTTGGGGTTCGCTTGACCAGGGAGGGGAGGAGGAACGCCGCGTAAAACGCGAATCGCCGCCAAGAGACGCGAGATCCCCATATGGGACGAAGAATCCTTTGGAAATGAAGCGCATGTCGCCGGGCTCCAACATTCTTCGGATTAATTGGACCCATCGAGTTTAATGAATTAATCAAATCGATTTAACAAATCTATCCGGAATCGCTTTGCAATTAAGCGAATTCAATTAAACCCAAATGTACAAAAATGTGTTTTTTTTTTAAATTATTTATTAACATCCGCGGTGTAAGCAACGATTTGCCCATGCGTTGGACACAAGCAGTTCTGTTTCGTCTCGTTCCTTCGTCTACGCAATCATTGCAAAACTCGTTTTCGTTTCATTCATGAAAAACATTGCCAAAATGCTAATCGTCATTCTTGTAATATATTTTTTGTATGCGTAAGAGATAGGCCCAAAATACATGGTCGCTGGTCAAATATTCGAGGCGTGGCTCGCCGAGATTTGCGAAGCAGAGGAGAAGGAAATCGATGTGTTGTACGGTATTTGTGTGCCCACATCAAACATTCGACACTCACGTTCGTACATGCTTCGACATTGAGTCATCGGTAGAATTAGAAAAAGTAGACGAACAAATGAAGAAGTGCTAATAACGGGAGAGGCTCCGAGGAGAATAGACAAAAAGGATCGTCAAATTTTCACCTCAAAGCGAGAGCCACCAAAATCTCTTAAAACAATCCAAAGTAAATTCTAAGTAAATGGTGACGTCGAGCAAAGCCAATAGCCGATTCTAATGAATTCGACGATTATTGGCAAATTCATTAAAAGTCGCGAGATGAATTGACATCGAATATCTAAAGTTTCGGTTTTATTTGACGATAAACTATGAGGATTAATAATATTTTGAAAAAATCTACAAATTTTCCGGAATCTTGGTATCGATCTAAAAAGCTTGGCCTCTGAAAATCTTCCAGCGATAAATTGACGTCTAACGAGACAGAAAGAGAGAGAGAGAGGCAGGAAAAGATTCTCCATAATCTATGAGATCTTTCAACGGCAATAAACTGCATTATCGTAGCGAGCAAGCGCAGTTCATGGCGTCGGAGCAAAAGGTGTATAAATAGTAAAATTTGAAAAATTTGCGTGAGCAAGTGAATCAAGCGAGATTTAATGTTTGAGAAGCTGCAACCCGCTGGATATTATCGGATATTGTACGCGATGCGGTGAGTGTGCTGGGTTCATCCTTAAATCACCTCGATATATCTACGATGCACATGCGTATTAAAAAAATTTCAATATATATATATATAGGCACGCAAGCACATTGTTTATTTATATATTGGCGACCGGATGCGCGTTCGCGAAAGCCTGACCACCGAGAAAAGGTGATTGCCTGTTGGGGAGGCCTTCCCCAATGGCTATCTACCAGCTGGACACATCTTATCTACGATCTCATCTCTCACCCCGGGGTTACAAACTAACGCGCCCAACATCGTGGACACCACCAGCGTAGAATCGAAATCGAGGCACGATCGCGAAACAAAAAACCGCCCCTTTCCTCGTCGCGTTTTAACTGAAAGACACTTGGCATAATCACTCGCGAATACCAAGGATTTTCTACCCTTTCGAAGGAGACCAGCAATGATCCTGAAGTTTCCATCGTTGGAATGCAACGAAATTCTGTTATTTCTCCAGCTGAGCCAATTATTATTATTCAATATTTAAAAAACTCAATCGACTCAAAAAATTGTCACGATTTTCAAAATTCAATAAATAATCAATAGAAAAAATGTTTTTCGTTGAATCTCAACGTTGCAAACTTTGGGGTCATGACCAGCAAGCTTTCCAGTCTTTTTGTACAATGTTGTGAAAATCTATACAAATTTCAAAACGGAAGATGGAGCATCGGAGGTTTATTTCGTTGGTTTTTTCGACGTATTCATATATTTCATAATCATGATTATAATTATAATTATAATTTATTAGGTATATATTGTGCAACAGAAAACTACGCCATCCAATATGAGAATATAGTCGGGACGCGGGTTCTCTTTTGTCTCTTTAATCCCTAATCCGCAATCAGGGACCATTGTCCCGATCCATTGGGACCCCTGGCATCGTCCCCCTTCCTCCTTATACCGCGAGGCTGATGCTGGCACATATATGCGTGGCCATGTTCACGGCCCTGATCGACCTAAAGGCAGGAGCAGCAGCCAAACACCGTGACTTTTTGGATCTCGAGTATATGCTCGTGTGAGTGTGTGTTTCGTGAATTTACACATATGGCTAAGAACTCGGTGGATGTATGTGGAAGATGACAGGGGCGAGGGATTATGAGAGATTAAAATCGTAGGCGAGAGAGACTGGACCACGAGCAGGAAGAGAGAAATAGCTGAGAGTCAAAGAGAGAATGAGAAGAGGGTGAGGGGTGTAAAAATAAAAGAGGAGTGTAATAAAGAAAAAAAAAGGAAACGAGCGCGGATAAGAAAGAAGACGCTAAGAATGAGAGATATTCGAACGATACTTGATTCGTTAGTCCGTCGGATTAATTTGCTTGGACTGATATCGGATCTTGAAACTCTCCTTCATCTCTCTTTTCTCGCAGTATTTGTGCGTGTGTGCTTGCGCATTCATTAGTCGGACTCTCCTCGCGCCCGCGCTTTCATCCGTTTCTGTCCTGCTCCTCGACTCTTCGTCAATCCTAATGCCTTTAATACAGAGTTGTGGTCTCGCCTCTGTTTTTTTTTTTTTTCATTCTTTCCTTATATGCATACAGATAAATACATTTCAATATAGATTTGAGATCGTGAAAACACACAAACGGTTAGCTTGTTGGTACAGCGAGCAGTTTGCATCAGGTATCCGAGCTGTCCGTTTTGTAAGCTCTCAGTATGACCGAAGCATTTGCCTTTTACATGCATTATCGTATCGGACAGACATTATTATGCAGTAGCCTATATATGCGCAACTATCCACTCTGTATTATCGGACGTTGCTCACAGCCTCGTAACATTTAATACAAACGAGCGAAACAGGAACGCACATTTATTTTTCGAAGACAGACAGCGACCTGGAGGAATCATGTGTATGTAAATGCGTGTTTCGTGTCTCCGCGATTACGTGCTGGATGTATGTGGATTCAAGGGGCCTGGCAGTAAATTCACGTGGCTACGACACCAGTCAACTCGATTGACGAAGTGATTCGTGCATGACGAAATTTTCGTCAAGCATCGATCGTGAGAAATGCCAGCAATTTTTCTGTCAGCTTCAAGGGCTTCATTGTTTTATCGAATAATTCTTGAGTTTATCGCGATAATAAGCTCAGTCGATCAAACGAGGACTCAGAAAATAAGCCAATTAAAAATTGCATGATTCAAAAATTCATAATTTTGATTCTAAATATAAAAACGTGAATATGAACAGAATTTTGTTCTCATTTTTATCATTTTTTTTTCGATTATTTTCTTCGATTTTATCTCAATCTCTGATGCGAAAATTGTAGTTCAAATTCATTGAGAGATTGATCATATTCCCGTATACGACAATGGGACAATGACAGCAATGGAACGCCCCGAAAAAAAGGCAAAAATATAAAAAAGCCTGCCGCACGAAAAGACAGAAAAAAGGAGAAATACTGGTAACGAGTGAACCCGGAAAAGACGTAGTGGGTTTGCGTTATTGCTCGTTTAACCGCTCATCATAATCGAAAGAGGAGAGCGTGCACGCGGATGTAAATGAGAAGGAATTCTTCTCGCAGCAGCAGATCAACTTTTCCAGGAGGATTAATTCGCAATTTTTTATGCTGTACCGCACGCAGGCAACGAGGCATTTTTCAGCCATTAAGAGGAACATTGCTCATTTTATTTTACAACTAAAACAGAACAATGAATGCGAAGAATATATAAATATTTAGAGAAATAAATTACCCAAGAAAATTTACGATTTCCAAGCACGATCTTCCAGCCAAATTCCATTTTTTTCATGAACCAGTTTTAATCAAGCCAAAAACAATGAAAGCCATGAAAATAAAAAAAAATTTATTCTCCCCACGATCGACAATTGTCGAAACAAAGTAACGAGACAAAAAGTTTCTCAAATTACGATAAACAGAAATTTTTAAAAAAGGGGCTCCAATTGCTCATTGTTTGTTCTCCAACATTTCTTTTGTAAATCGTTTCACACATCCGTGGGTCTTGTTGAGGAAACGTTAAGAGAGAAGCGAGAATTTCACGTAGACAGCGGTAACGAAACGAAAAACCGTTAAACTAAACCAGCACAACTGTATAGTCGAGGAACGTGAAAAAATAATACTAGTGTCTAAATGTGTGCGTAAGTATGTGTGTGTGTGAGCGCGAGCAGCGATAGTAGATTATGATAATAAACCGTCATTGTCGTCAACATAAAGGCCGATATTCGGTTAAGCTTGAACCCAACGCCTCTTCCTCAATGCATTGATATACATGAATACGTGTATGGATACATGTGCACACGTATTTATTGTTCTTTTTTGTTCATAAGCGTATAGAGTTGGGACTGTACGAAATAACGTGACATATATAACTCGCACACACGAACGAGCGATAGATCGTAACGATATATCAAGTATTAGTTTTAACTAAAATGACAAATGCGAGTGTTATTTGTGTTTTCTTTGGTATTACTATTTACGTTTATGAATAAACCGAAAGATGGAATGAAATTGAGTGGATATTGCTGTTAGGTGGCCGAAAGGTTTTGGAAATGTTTTGGGACCCGGTACGCGAGAAGGAGAGAGAGAGAGAGAAAGGGCCAGAAGTGTAAACCTCGGAAAAAGGATGGTCAGATTATCCGATTTCGTAGCCTGCTAAGTACGTTTGTGGGCGTTTCGTCCAAGCCTTTTCAGCTGGCCAGGGGGATATTTTACCTGTCATGCAGTAACGCTAAAGCAACCCCTGGTATTTCGAGATTTATCGATGTATCAGTGCGAGCGTATATCTGTATACGGGAAAGTATGTGAGGAAGTGTCTTATATAACCGAGTTTGTCAGTAAAACCAAAGAGTGTCGGGAGTGTCGAAAATTATTGAAAAATTCAGCAACGTCCTTCCGAATTTCGATTCGGATGCGAATTTTTGTTGATGTTTTCGCGGGTTTGCCAGGTAACAATGTGTCACGAAAAAAAACAACAGGAAAAATACGAAACGATTAATATTTTTCGAACGACACACGGTTTTCTTCGTTTCATTATTGACGCACTTGTGCGCGAGAAAAATCGTACAATTGGTGAGCACGACTCGAACATCGACGTAGATTTATGTTAATAATAAATATAACATTATCCAGGGTCGAGAGGGGAACTTGATGTACACAGATCCATGTTTCTTGGCGTGTTATTTATTTTTTTGTATTCACGGATGAATCGCGTGTCTCGTGACATCCCCGTGGCCTTATAATGCCATTACACGAGACACGCGTGCATAACAATTGCACGCATAACATTAAACCATCCGGAACTCGGCAGACCCCTTTCCCATTGTAATTTCAATTTTTTTGCCGTCATATCTTTTTGCGCCCGTCCTCTTGGTCGGACTCTATCATAGCTGACACCGTCTTTCTCCCGTTGTAATGTAATGTAGTCACAAGGATCCTAATGCTCTCTTCTCGCACGTCCGATACAGGCATATGCCACAAATACCGTCTCGTGTATGTATAAACATACGTATAGACATTTATATATACACAAGCAGACCTGCAACGCAGCAGAGAGAAGTTGAAGATCGGGGCACGAGCTCGCACGCGCCACGTCACTTCTCTCGCTGATTCTCAGCCTTATATACACCACGAGGTTTATACTCGTGTGCGCTGTTTTGCTACTCAAGAAAAGTAAAAGCCTCTCTAACTTATTTGAATGAGACAGGAAAGAGCGTACGCAATATACG
This sequence comes from Diadegma fenestrale, assembly GCA_037043255.1. Classification (NCBI taxonomy): domain Eukaryota; kingdom Metazoa; phylum Arthropoda; class Insecta; order Hymenoptera; family Ichneumonidae; genus Diadegma; species Diadegma fenestrale. The sequence continues at coordinate 10,142,470 of CM073312.1, forward strand.
TACGTACGCACATTGTGAAGGTAAAATAGCTCGAGATACATAAAAAAGGATGCTGAATGAAAGAAAAGAGCGCGTGCAACATCCACGCGTTTCGTTGATCGTCACGACGATACTGTTTCTCTTTTTTTTTCCACTGGAGCTCATTCATTAGCCTCGCTATACCGCAGACTCGACGGAAATGCAGATAAATATTCTCAAGTCATAAAAACTCTCGGGGCAATTAGATGCGCTGAATTTTTCTAGGAAAATAGAGAAAACGTTTGGTCGATCGATCAACGCAGAACGAACGCAAGGATTTGTGCAGCGAATGGCGATTCGAGCTCGCCAAACGTTCGGAGACTTCAACGCGGGATCCGACGGATTGCTGTTTCCCTGGCTGCTGCTCGAGCTATCTCTTCCCTGTCCTGTCTCTGTGTCTCCGCGCGCATCAACGCCGAGAGACACTTGAAAACAACTCGATAATCCGATATACATATGTATACTCGCGTCCTTTAAACATCGCACCTCGTCAATCACGAATTATGCTTCCGAAATCACATTCTCATTATCGTTCAACGTTAAAAATATCTAAAGTTTATGTGAAGTAGGAGTGAGGAGTTTTTTTTTCATTTCCACTGTTTTTTTTTTTTTTTACGACTATGCACTCTGGACCTACATTTTTTACGTGGTTTCCGAACCACAGAGAGTGCAGCTTGCTGGGACACTTGGAAAAATGCATTGGTGTCGGCGGGAATCGAACCCGGACTCGCTGGGTGGGAGCCGGGCCCGTTACCACTGAGCCATTGCCTCTCGCATCTGAAGTTAACGCGTGCATCTCGTTTTTTTTGTCGTCGAGACGGTGCTTTCGATCATTTTGACAATTAATCGATATTAAATGAAATATTGAATAATTCCAGAAAAACTGTCTCGAGTTTTTTTTCTAACTAACAAATTCAAACTGTCACCTGATGGAATTGCGTTAAGAGAAATTATAGACGAAGATTTCGCTACCGAAATGCGTAAAGTTGATTTTTTCAATTAGTACGAACGGAATGACGCGAGAGTTACGAGATGAAATTTGACCAAATGACAGAATCGAGGCTGTGCAATGATGAGCAGGCTCTAAGCTGAGCCAAGTACACAGAGGGACATTTTCGTTTGTCGTTCTAATTAGCCAGGAGTGTTGAAAGATTGTACGTAGACGTGTAAGTAAATGCAGGAAAGTATGGCGGACTGGTTGGTATAAATATACGTTAAGAAGATTAATTAGTATGAGAAACGAAACTTTTTAGTACGTAGTCTTGCACAGTTTCGCCACAAACAGGATGAATTATATTCGTGATTAATCGGAGCGAAGATTTTTTTTCTCTTTTCGATCTTTCCCCGGCACGTTCGTACATTTTTTTTCTTCACTATATGCTCCAACAGATATTAATTAAGCCAGAGATTGAGCGATGACTTGACGAGTTTCGAATCGCGTTGAATTAATGAAAAATTATGAGCCTCTCGCGTCCTTTTCAACGAAATAAAATGCCTTTCTCAAGTTTCTTCGATTGAAATTTTCTATGACTCTGAAGTTTGCACGTTGAGATTCAACAAAAAAAAAACATATTCTATTGATTATTTATTGAATCTTGAAAATCGTGGCAATTTTTTGAGTCGTTTGAGTTTTTTTGTCGCAAGAGAGAATCGTTTTATTGACCGGACCAAATATTGGATAATAATTATTGGCTCTGCTGAAGAAATAACAGAATTTCGTTGCATTTCAACGATGGAAACTTCAGGATCATAATTTTCTTCCCTGTGCTCGATTCTTCGATTATCGGCTCGCACAGGACCATTTAACACTGCACACTAATTTTTCAAACACTGCAACGCGACTGCTCTGTATTAACGTAAAATCAAAATAAAAGACACGAGTGAATGCATCAAACGTGCCTCTTGATGGGCATGTACAACTCAGACCACAGTACGAAAGAGCGAGAGAGAGAGCCTGAAATACGGAGGTGCCTCTACCGGTTTTCTTATCTCGTTCAGATCGAAATCTGACGTGCGGCACGCGTTTTCACGACTTCCGCGAAGAGCATACACGTATACGAGAGTAAAACACTTATACACATATATGCCCGGTAAGATTTCTTCTGTAATGCATTCGCAAATGCAGCCGTTGTTGAGTTGGTAAAGTGCATTTATAGATATAATACTGTACGCGCAACAACCATCTGTATTATTTACTCCGTGATGTTGAATTTGACTATAAACCATCGTCGTGCATATTCACATGCATATACGTATGTAAATATGGATTTATGTAGTGACTGGCGTTGGATGTATGTGTGAATGTTACGGAGAACGGGAAACTTGCGTTTCAAACACATCAGGTGCGAGAACGACGAAGGTTTTACGCGATGACCAAACGTCATTATTGTGTCATTGAACCTGCCTCGTGTGTGTACGCTGATGCATGGGAGAATGCAATACTGTCGAAGAGAATGATCGTCAACGCTTAGATCACTTATTTTTCTCTTTTCTCCTGCTCTCGCTCCTTCACTGTCCCTCTCGCCCTCTGTCTATCGCGCTTATCTCTTTCTCTTTCGCGGCCCCTCTTTGTCACGGAGTTCGAGTGCACCTTCGTGAGAGTCACTGGCAACACGACCCGGAGTAAATTACAAGAAAAGGTGATGAGAATATAACCTACGACACTTGGCGCGATACTCGCGATTTTTTCGGCCAACACGTTTTTGCTAAATCGTTGGACTTTCGAAATATTCGCGGCGCACGATTCTTTCTTTTCCTCATAATTCGTTTTGTCATTCGGGGCCTAAATACGGGAAATGATTGGACCAAGACTGAATAAGTTTTTTTTATAAGGAATTCACTGCACAGTGTGAATTAATCGATTAATCGAAAAATTGCGCGATTAATCCGTGACCACGTACCTGGGCTCATATCCCATTTGCGTCCAGTTTCCTCACGTCAAGAGTAGCGCACTATAATTTTTTTCATTTATGCATTCCTCCCCATTGGACACTTGTATTTCCCGTGCGTTTGTTTGCGTATGAAAAAAATCTCGTAGTCGAACGAAAATACTAAAAGTGCGAAGATTTAGATTGAAAAATTCGAAGTTTTATCGGCGATTCGTCGACGACGACGACGGTGCATATCGCACAGTTGTTCGTTGTAAATAAACGGGCAAAAAACGTTGAGAGATTACTGAACGAAATAATGAAAATTCTCACAGCACGCAATTGCGTTGGCACTTGTATTGGATGCCGCGCGGTTACGTATCGTGAAATCGACCGAAAATAAATGAATTTCAAATATTCACTGTGTCAATCAAACGTCACGGAGTAAATTTCAAAAACAAAAAAAAAATCTGTCGCGCGAAAACAATTGTAATCGTCGTTTAGTGCACAATCGGAAAGTCACACAAGACACTTTTTCACGCGCACAAGTTCACCACTTTTTCATTATTATTTTTGCACCGTTTTATAAATCTTTGTCAAAGCCGTTGCAGCAGGAAGAATAGAGTTGTAACGAATGATCTTAACGACGATACACGCATGGATTATTTCAAACGAGGCAGGAGTAATTTCGTCAAAATAATCTCACACTGCAGCATGTATATTGATAATACATACATATATATAAATATATATATATTACGTAGTAACTTTGTGATTTCGTTGTGGCACCGTTATCTCCGTTTCACCCTCTAAATCAACGCACTGTTAACAAAGTCCCTTGAAATTGCTCCGTATGGTGAAGAATAAGCGTCGAGAGTGGATCACAAAATTGAGAGGATAAAACGACGTTTACTTGCTTGTTTTGTATTGGATTTTTGTAACTAAATCACACGCGCACCAGGGAGCACACAGAACAGAAAAAAGGCGGGCTACGGTCGTTGGTACTCCGATATTGAGGATAAACACGCAATGAGTAATAATTAATTGCAATATCTATATAATAAATATACAACGTATCGAAGGATCGAGATATTGAAGAACAGTTAATTAACTAACGATCCTTCTCGTCTGTATTCTCGGTGTGTGTAGTCTTCGAGTTTGCGTCTGTGTATACGTGTGTGTGTGAGTGTTTTTGGTTGTTTCGAATGATATAATTTGCGTATTCAGTCCTTTTGTTTGTCGGGTTAGCGTACAGAAGATAGGAGGAAAAACACGCGATAAAATAAGAGTGTGGTTTCGCGGTCGCGGGATTGTTCGTATATTCGTACAACTTAATCTCACCGACAAACAAAACTTGGTTAATTGTTGTTATTTCGTATTAGTTAATTATTAAAAATTTGTTGTTGTTTTTTTCTCTTATTTAGTAATACGGAAATATATATTTTAATGAAGAAAGGCCGGACAGCGAAGTGCCCACGTCGGGTCGCGCTGCCGAACTGTTCGCTCCCCGCCCCTCCGCGCTCTTCCTTCCCCACCCCACTCCTCCGACGAAATCCCCCCTCTCGACGCTGTACTTGGCCACACTCCGCTCGTCAACCGCCAGCCTGATGCAGCGATCGCTTCGCGCCGCCGTCTTCCACTGCTCCCCCCCACTACTTTCAGTTTTCAACATCGCCACCGCCACCTCGAGGCACTGCGCTCGAAACTCTCCTTCTCTTGCTCATGCTTCGCAGTGTCGAATTATTCTTCACTCGGAGCGTTCGCGCATACACTCCGAGGCTCCGAGGAGTGGGGGTTCAGCGCGTTGGGCTGGCGATGCGAGTGGGGGAAACTGGGAGGAGCCGAAAAATGGGCGGAGCTCGATGATTCGACTCGCAGGCACTTCGCTCCGAGTCTCTCGCTCATTATCTTTCTCTCGCTCTCTCTCTCTCTCTCGCTCCCTTACCGCCCGCCTCTCCCACTCTGCGGAAATATCGTGGAACTGGCATTAACGACTTACTAGGGGGGGTAACGGACGCAGAAACACACGGGTGATCTTCAACGCCACCTTCGCCCGGACACACATCCCCCTCCTCGTCTATATTCTTCAGTCTTCTTATGGACGCGTTTATACCACGGCCCCCGCCGTCAACGCCTGTTATCAGAATGCTCTCGCGGAGGCGCGACCGCCGTTCAACGCCAATTCGCTATACATATACATATTTTTTCGTATGCCCGCGTACATTAACAGCCAGAGCGCTACGTCGCGGGCTAACGAAGAGGAACGAAGAGCAAAGCAACGATCGCCCAAGATGCTTTCACACCCTGTCTAATATCTCGATAAGAGGGGTTGCTAATTAGTTCCGCGTCATTCTCTTGAACTCGTAATTCAAGACAGAAACTCTATGCAGAATTTCATACAATTGTATTTTAGCCAATCGAGAATTCCAGAAGTCTAATTACGCAAAAAAATTGATTAATCAATCGATAACGAACAGCCATCTTGATCACAACCGCCAGCCCCTTCAGGTCGTTTGCCAAACTGCACGTTGACTCGATATTTCAAAAGAAAAACTGCAACCTGCTACGATAATCTGTATAGGGTCGTATCCAGCAGGAGGTAGAAATTTACTGGAGATTTCCATGAGGCACACAGCTGGGGAAGACGAAAGTGTATTTTGTGTTCGTATGAAACCATACGGTAAAAAACATGAACGGGACGGTATGAGTCTCTTTGCCGGATCAACGGAATCACCGGAGACTGGCAGCCAACTTTCCGGATATCTGTTCCTCTCGCATATAGCCCGCGCCATACCAGGAGCACCGAGATATACGTACAGGAGCAGCAGGTACTACATACCCACCAGTGTAACCTCCCACCGGACATATCGCTCGCGCAGCTTCCACCAGGCTCAAATGTAGAGATAGAAGAAGCAAAAGAGAGGATCGAAGATGCTGGATTTCCGGTTGTCTCTCCGATATGCTCGCTTCAAACCGTACCCACCACAACCGCCTCTTTTATCTCATTTCTCTCACTTTTTCTTAACCCTCCCTCAAAAACTACCCCTCTGCTTGCCTCCCCAGCACGTCGCCATCTCTGTCTCAATCATCTTCTCGTTTTCTTCTCTATTTTTGCGCTCGCACACACGGACAAAGAGTCATCCGGAAACGGAGATCGAACACGAGTTGCTGCTTTCTCTCATCAGTAATGTTTCACTTTCGTACATAAGATGGCGTGTACAGCATGCGGGCACATAGAAACTTGTATTTTCCGAACGCGACTGAGACAACGTGTCATCGGGATTCTGGCTTTACGCGTTTTCATCCTCAAACCTCTATACAGAGAAACGTTATTCTTCCTTTGAGAAGCGAGAAAAAGTCTTGGAGCAGACGATCAACGACAACTTCCGACGGCTGACACAAGTTGTTCGCCCCTTCTTATTGCACGTATTTTCTACGCTTTCCTCAACGCCAAACTTTACCTCTCCCGACTTATCGTTCCGCCATTTTCAAGCCATGTTCTTTTCAACGATTCTCATTCTTTTCCACAGAAAAACGACGTCAAATAAAAACTCCCTCAGTTTCGAACGCACGTCCCTTCGATCTTCGTCATCTCAAAATGTTCCCCTTTTCCTCTCTCTCTCTCTCTCTCCCTTGCCCAGACAAGATGTAGCGCTGCATGGAAAGTCCTTTTTTTTAATAAGCTTTCATTCTCCTTTCGCTCACCTCCTCGGCCCCAGTTGCAAAAAAATCTCGCGTCCTTCGCTATATGTAACCAAAACCCTTCTCCATACACATTTCTCCGCTCCACATACATAAAACTTAAGGAGAAAAAGGTTGTACGAGAAGGACGAAGATTCTGGAGTTCATGGACCATCAAGATCGCGACTCTGTCGTCATTCCCTGGAATACTGATGCCTCGAATTAGGCCCAACGTATGAACTGTCTTGTATAAATCTAAAATTATCCATCCACCGGTGAGACCGGAGCAAAGCGTCGTTACACGTCGTAAATCTAACTAAATTTTTCTTTATTCCTACAATTAATTTTTTCCCGACAGTCGTATGAATCATAATCGCCCACCTTTGCAGCTCTAACGCCGAATAAAAAGTTCAGTCGATTCCGAATACGAATTATTGCAAAAGACGAGCCTCGTCACGACGATCACCTACGTCGATGGACTTTGGGATTGAATGATCAACGTTAACTAAAACCTTTTAGATTTGCTGAACTTTTCAACCCCTCTGCTCCCTCCTCGCAGGTTCAATCACCTCAATTTTCTGACTCATCACGGTTTTTCCTCAATATATCAAATGTGTTAATCTAGAGAAATAATTCAACTCATCGAACTGCGTAGTCGCGAAGTAATTTTGAATTTTGCGCAGTCAAGGACAAAAAAGGTTTTACAGATTTTGACAAATGACTCGGAGACTTTTCAACAGTTATTATCGTTGTCGAGTATAAACGACAAATAATCGCGCTAGGCGACTGAATAACTGACAGAGAAACGCGTGTCGGGGGAACAAGTTACGAGATGATATGGCCTGGTCAGGGGCTAGGTCAAGGTAGCTCGTGTTTTGGACTCTGGTTCGACACCGCGCACAGAGTGAGCGAGAGAAACGCTCGTGTATATATATAAGAAGAGTATATTTTCTCTCTTCTTGCTTGAATGGATCGTCGAACCCGAGGATCCGTGAAAAGAGAGAAGGAGCGTGCGCGAGTGCGCGAGATCGAAGGAATTCTCTCTTTTCATCGTACGTTTCTCGTCGTCCTTACACACATATATATACTTGTGTACCTCGTCTCGCTTCACGGTTTTACTGCACTTTCAGGATTCCGGGAGAGACCCGGAATGGCCTTCGGCCAGGTGTGTCTCGTCGTGCTCGCGCATCGTTTTCTCCCCATCTCGTTTTTTCCCTCTTTCCCTCTCTCTCTCTCTTGCGTTCTCACTAGTTGTCTCTAAACGCGGCAAGTCTCTCTCGTCGACGCCCAATATCGACGTGTTATATATGTACCAAAAGAGATGCTTTAGAAGCCCGTAAAATTTGTCGATCGTTTTTTTCCTCCCGACGCTCCGAAAAAAAATGAAAATGAAAACAAAGAAGAAAAAAAACATCGTGTGCATTCGATCCACACAGAAGGGTGAATAGACCAGCAGCAGCAGATTCGACTCTCCTCCGAAGCATCTCCAACAAATATGAACAAGCTTGTATTCTCTCGCTTGAAGAATTTCAAGTTTTTTCCAAGAAAACGGAGAAAAATAATGCTTCGCTACACAAAGAGGCTTCGACGAAGGGTTGCCCGAACTTTGTGGGGGATGTTGGAGAACTTTGCTCACTCAAAATTATTTCAGATCTACAAATCGCTGAGAAATCGAAAATAAATAGAGACAAACACACTGAAAAGAAAATTTTGTTGAAAGAGATCGATATTCCGTTGGATACGTTCAACTAAACGTTTTTTTCGAAAAATCACGAAAATTTTGTCATTTCAGCAAAAAACATTCTGGAAAATCTTCTCGGAAAGTAAATTTTTGTCATTCCAATCGTAAATTTTGCTGATAGTTCCGTTACAAATGAAAAATATTGTCGAAATAACGAAAATTCTGAAATTATCCCAAAATATTTAGTTCGCTGGATTCAACAAAATATCGACGTTTTTTGACCAAATTGAATTTTCAGTGCAAATATCCAAAGGCTCAGTTTTTATATCTAAACCTTCGAATCTGGTTCTTTTTACTTAATTTCTTTACGAAGAGTTTATCGATTGTTGTTTTTTCGATAAAAAATTCTGTAAATGTGAGAATTGTTACGATTCACGATCGTTGATAAATAAATGTAATGATATTTGGAAAAAAGTGAACTACGGGCAAAGGAGATCGCGAGTAAGTCTGAGAGTGCAAACGTTTCGTTTTTTTGTTTCTCTCTCTCGTTCTCTTTACTCTCTTTAACTCACATATCCTTCCTCATGTATTCTGGGGGCCTGTTCGCGTTTTATGGGCTCGTCAAAACGTTCCGCGCGCGCGATTCTCGACGCTGTATATTATACGTATAGACACTGGTAAATATGTATATACGTGTATGTTCGAAAATATATGCGCGCCTTCGTCTCATCTTTACTGAACAACTCTCGCGCGCCCGCGCATTCCTCGCCCTCATGGCCCATGGCTGTGGCCAGAGGTCGCGGAGAACTCTGTCCAGATAATGGCACCCCCTTCCTTTCCCCTCTGGCCCTGAGACGTCACGTTGCGAGCTGGTATTCGCGATGTTCACCAGCAAATACCAGAAAATTCTAAATATATCTGGGAACACTTTTTCCAAAGACCTACAAAAATTTCATACAGTGGGTCCAGGAAACCCGAGAAATCTTAAGTCTGCGATTATCTCGGGCACATTTTTACAATTTTAGTTCAAAAAATCCCTGAAATCAGGAACATGCTAATAATTAAGAACGTCAGACTCAAGGGACGCGTGTGTACACAAGTTTTCTCGAAAAACGGCGGTAGAAAACTGTTTGAGCTCGCATCACTCTCGTTGAAATAAAAAAAAAGAACGAAAGAATGAAAAGATGAAGAAGAAGGAGGAGAATAGTGAAAGAGCGAGGGAAACCGGACAGACCAGACAGTCAGGCGCCCCCGGGGTTCCCACCCCTCTTGGTGCGTGAGTACGCGCGTTCCCGCCCGGCTCTTCGCCTCCCTTGGACCCAGCAAGGGAGAGCAGCTCACTCCTCCGTCTCCTTCTCTCTCTCTCTCTCTCTCTCATTACCCATAGTTCTCGTGTTTCTTTTTCTTCCTTTTTTTCTTCATCTTTCTCGTTATAGCCGAAGCTACCGCGCGTGCATTGTCTGACGTTTCTCTCGTCATAGTTTTCTCATCGGAGGGGAATATTTAGGCAAGCTCTCGTATGTATAGGCGAGTCAGTACTTTGTACACCTTGTCCGTGGACATGCGTGCATTTTGAAGAAAAAAATCTCGCTTCTTTTCCAAGCACGACCGTTAGCCTTTGGACAGTCTCGTCGAAGGGTAAAAGTTTCAGCTGGACTTGAGCTTTTATTTGAGTATCATCGCGTAACGCGTATCAGGATTCATAATTAATTCCCAGAAGGGTGAAGAACAAACCAGTATGAACGAAATAATCCGACAGAAATAAGATCCTAACCAGTTTTTAATTATTTCAAGAGGATTCGCACAATACGACGTGAGCTCTTGCGGAGAATCTGCAGCAATCCGAACTTCCTTTTTTTATATTTAGATCCAGTACGTAATCGTCGTACGAAGCAACAATGAAAATGCTGAGAAACTGACGAAGACGTTGTCATGGAGGCTTGAAAATGTTCAAAGTCCTCACTGAAAATTCAATTTTGTCAAAAAACGTCGATATTTTGTTGAATACAGCGAACTGAATATTTTGGGATGATTTCAAAATTTTCGTTATTTCGACAATATTTTTCATTGTAACGGAACTGTCAGCAAAATTTACGATTGGAATGACAAAAATTTACTTTCCGAAAAGATTTTCCAGAATGTTTTTCGCTCGAATGACAAAATTTTCGTGATTTTTCGAAAAAAACGTTTAGTTGAACGTATCCAACAAAATATCGATCAACATACGATTCAACAAAATTTTATTTTCAATGCTGTTGCCTCCTGTTGATTTCCAGCTAACAACCCCGAGGGACAGTCGCTTCGTCCAGGTTCATCATCATAAGGAAAAGAGGAAATGAAAGGGTGAGAAAACTTAAGGATTTTAGCGCGTATTCAAAAATCTCGTGGATTCGGGTATGAAGACCGCGAACAGTACCAGTCGAACGAAAAACCTCACGCACCGACAGCAGGTGTGGCACCTTCGTTTCTCCAAATGCATTCCAACTTAAATATTGTTCTTCGCTGTTCTCGTTTTCCTGCCATCTCTGCTCGTCTCTGTTTCTCTTCGTCGCTCTGTTTCGCCTCTCCTCTCTTATTCTTTCTTCTCGCGGACGTTCGTCGAAGCCCACGTCATTGTCTGTTCGTTCAGCATGAATTTTTATGTCCCTGTCTTGGCTGATCGGGACATGCACCCCCGGCTCGACTAAGCCTTTCACAGTTCTCTATACCTAAGCATATCCCAGCCTCTCACTGTTTTCTTCTTTTCGACCATACGATATTTCTCACTACCTGTCGAACCGAAACGAGTCCCTAAACAGAGGGTGGACCTGCTGCTGCTGCTGGTCCTCGACAAAAGTTTTCATCATTTCGTCACAGGTATGCGCGCGAACACACGGACAAACTCGCAACGTAGGCTGGTCCAAATGACATTTTCTTTTCAGCATATTTTCCCTAATTGTTCATTCCAGACCAAAAAATTCAGTGAGACTCGATATTTGACGAGACCGAAGCAGCCTCAAGCTTGATTCCTGGATCTAAGTTTTTGTTGGACATTTTTAGAATAAAAAATCATGTGAAAAGCTGAAAAATCGTCGCGTTTCATAAAATCTGTATCGGTATGAGAATCACGGAATTATTGCTGAGATGGAAATCCGCCAACAGGCTCTTCTCGCCACGAAATGAAATGCCAAGAGATTTTTTGTGTCGAAAAAAAAAAAACCATCAGCTCGCGGAGTGACCATGAAAGGAATAGTCTAAGATGCAAAAATCTGAGGAAGGAGGATCCGTGTCGATGGCAAAAAACCTGGCGAAAGAGCAGGAAGAAGAAGACCAAGGACTTTGGTTGTAGTTTGGGGTGTGCGGGTTGTGGGGAAGTAAAGTGGAAGTGGTTAATTGAAGGAAAGAAAGAGCCGCGCGCAATGGGTCGTCGTCGGTTGTTATGTACGCGTAGCTGTGTTTGTGTGGCGGCTTGTTTCTGTGGAGTTCGTGGGACGATAGCGCGCGCGGGCGCGCGAATGTTGTTTAAAGTCTAGACACAATGTTGGACCCCCGAATTAGAGATGAGGCACACAAATGCCAACGAGAATAAGGGGCTATAAGATTGTGCTACAAAGTACACACAAATACGCGAGACAACATGTGTAAGTGTGCGGGGAGAGGAGGAGCAGGAGAAGGACGAGGCATCATTCCCGCTCACGGTAATTAACGAAATTAGGCGTAATTAGAGTGTTCCGCGGCACGGATGTGCGTGTCTCTTTCCCACTTTCTCTCTTTCTCTCTCGCGCTCTCTTCTTTCCTCATTGGCATTGGTCTCCTACGAATACGGACACTCCACGTGAAATCGTTAAAAGAGCAAAGGAGGAAGAGCCTCTTTCATGTGTGTATGCGCGAGTGTGTGTTTAGGTTGTGTATTTACGTAGGTCCGGTCGCCCTAATGACTAACCACGCGCACCGGGGCCCACACGAGTATACGACAGAGAGAGCGAGAGACGCGATGATCGGACGACGAAAAAATATCTAATAAGCTCGCACGAAATTATGGGAACCAGGAATTTCGGTTCCGAGGAAAAAATCAAGAAAAATGAAATTTTTTTCTAAATATTGGACGAATGAAATAAAAGTTTGAGTAATTAAAAAATTAGCAACACCAAAATGCAAGTATTTTGGGCATCACCACAGACATCCGCCGACCCCCTTTCTCGATTTATTCGACGCGGTAGGACAAGAATTTTCAGAGGTGGCACAAAATTGTCCGCTTAACGGAAAGTCCATAATTCTCGAAACGCACCCCCTGCAGCTCGTTGATGCAGCTGCACCTGCGCGTACCTTTTACAGTCCCCTCGGTGTATATGAACCAACACCACGACAAGTACTACAACACAACACAGAGCGAGAGAGTGAGAGAGAAATTGCGACAGCGAATATTTTGCTATGCTTGGGAAGGACGTTTGTATGTGGGAAGGGGAGAAAAGAGAGAAGGAGGACGAGAGAGGCGCTGTCGCACAAAACTGGCAGGACAATACACCACCCGCCACCAGCTGACCATTGTCCATCCGAACTACGCGATCGTGTGGCCCCGTGTCACACTGCGGGGCAACTTTATAGCATTATTATTCGAAGGCGTGTAATCCTAATTCCGTCGCTCAAGCAGGTACTCCTTTTTGCGCTTTACGCATTACTACACGATCCCTGCTTCACCAAACTACTTTATCCTCCATCTCCCTCTCTTTTTTCCGTCTTTTCCGTCGGCATTGGTTTTGCTCTCGCGTCCTTCGTTTACGCGCGCGCAAGCCTTTCAAGCTTATACTCTTTCACAACGCCCTTTGTTTGAGAGCACACGGACAACCGCCACAGACGTTCTCCGCCAAACAAGTTTCTCTACGGGAACGTCGACAATTAACGCGGATCAGTAAGATCTTCTCAAGGGATACTTGCTCTCACGTTTTGTTCTTATACCCTGGACTGCCCGACAGAAAGAAAAACCCTCGAAAGGCCAAAGCTCTAGAGGATGCAGAATTTCGTCTAAACGCGAATAATTTGTAAAATTCACGAAATTTCGAGAATGACATTTCACTAATAATCATTCACATCTTGCGAGACATTTTTTCACCCGGTCAATGCCCATTTAGGACCATTTGAACTTTGCTATTGCGGCAGAGTATCGCGTTTATCCAGAAGATGAATCTGGTGTGAGTGTATACGTGTGACAGAACGTTTACGAGAGGAACATGATGCGGAGACGCATGGACGGTAGCGCGCGCGATAGCGAAAAGAAAAGAAGTTACGGGAGTAGAAGAATGGTCGAGAGGGCGCTAGACCATAGAGAGTGGACAGCAGTGCCCAGCATCAACGGTTTCCTAGGGAGAGAGAGAGAGAGAGAACGACGGGGCATTGATCGTCTCCAACGTTGCGAATTCTTTTATCTTTTTCTCTCTATCTCTTTCACTTTCTCTCTGCCTCTCGCTCCATTCACCTCGCGTTGAAACGCGCCGCGTCGAGCGCGAGCCAACATCGGCGTGGTTACGACGTTTTACTCTCTCACGTTCACATGTACGTAAACAGGATATGTATATACGAAAGTACATACGGAGTATAGTATTCGGACTTTTCGCATGGCCGCATGTGGTAGCCGCAGCAAACTATACGGAGCATGTGAGTACGAGAAAACGACATCGTACAAGCCACATGTATATAGAGAAAAACGAGAGAGAGAGGGAAAAAGCAGACTCGAGGACGACGTACCTCGCGTTCGTTGGACATAGTCACAGGCAGAAGATACCACGAGGTGGATCTCTCGGCGTGCCTGTGACGCTTGGTCAAGCGATACAGCCGCACTATAGTCCGACACCCACGTACGTATTACTGGCATATATGTGTGTACATAGGAGGCAACTCTCGTTTCTACGAGAGTGTTGCCTCTTTCCTCTCTGGCGCTGAGCGAAAGAGAGAAGGAAAACGTGGCCCTGACCTTACACAACCATCAGCAACGACGCGTGCTCTCGTGCTTCTCGCGCCGGTATAGACCATGACGCGCCTCTATCGCACGAAAAGGCGAGCTCGATGACGTCACTGGTATCGCTCACCCCGCAATGTAGCGTTATATTTACCGAGGCATATTCGTACACGCTTTCGAGCAATAATCCAGGCACACGCGCGCGGCACAAATAAGAAAAATAAATAAAAATGCAACGGCGATCTGATAATTATGGTCATTTTATCAATTAAAAGGATGACTCTGAAGTTTGAAACATTTTCCTATTGATTATTTATTGAATTTTGAAAATCGTGGAAATTTTTTGAGTCGATTGAGTTTTTTGGTCGCAAGAGAGAATCGTTTTATTGGCCGGACCAAATATTCAATAATAATTATTTGCTCTACTGAAGAAATAACAGAATTTCGATGCATTCCAACGATGGGAGTGCAAAAGTTTCCTCATCCATCCATAAAGCAGGTTACGAAATTCGAGGCGATAATGTGCGACGTTCTAACGAAACGTTTCGTAGACGTACATCGGCCACAATGAATAACAGCAACGGTCGTTTGTCCGTTTTGGGTGAGGTACAAGGATTCCCTTACCCTCCCCTTTCACACCGCTGTGATTCCCATGCCCAATGCTCCGCAGTTTACATGTATTAAATGCATATACACAAATATATTTTCGTATACACGAAGATGGGGGAAAGCGACCTTTGAAAAAGGACACCAGCCGGCCTAGGACTGGTACTACATACCGCACCATATACTCGACGAGTGTACTGCCCGGCACAATATACAGTATATACCCCATAACAGGTACCCGTCGTACTGGCTATAAAACTATATTGCTCAGGTCTTTTCCTCTCTCGCTCTTTTCCCTTCTATAACTGAGCATACCTGGCATCAGATTTTACCTGTCAAGACGTACATGCACCACACACACGCAAAAATACACAAAAGCCATGAAGATGTGTGAATTTTCCAACAAGGAGAAGGTGCGAAAAGAAGGTGGTCCATTCTTGGGCTGAATTTTCTCAAACTTCCTTCAATTCAAATAGATGTAACAAAGAAGCCTTGCACGCAGCGAAAAGAAACACAAGATGGCATGGGAGAAGCGTGAATCCCTCGTAAATTACGAAATTTCGTTAGAATAACGAGAAAAATCAGTTTCGTAAGGAATCTGGAATCTTTGAAAAACGTCGTGCTCACAGGAGACACACACATTTCATACAGCACGAATGTATAACTGCATGCAGTTGTATAGTTGTGGCTTTTAGCTTGCGGGCCTCGCGTGCTATAGCCAATATGGTGTAGAAGGAGGAAGGCGCGAAGGACGTTACGGAAGAGATACAAGCTTGATACGGACGGGGTACAGGGCGATCGGGTCGATAAGGTAATTACTAAATGCTAATATATAACGAAAGCAGAGCGGAGCGACCGAGCGCCAAGTATATTTGTCTTTACACACATAACTCCGCTACATATATCTGTATTTATATGTGTGTGGGTGTGTGAGTGCGTGTGGGTGTGTAGGTTTATACGTACACGAGTACATTTATATGTGAACGATATTATAAACGGTTTCCGATGCATGTTTCGTTCCCTTGAGAATAGACACTCCAATCAAATCGCTCGTTTTGCGACACCGTTGATCGTCTTTTTTTTTTTACTGCGTTCAATATTTAATTTTTTTGCCAAGCACGTAATCAGAGAAAAGTATAAATCAGCATATTGAAAATGAAATAATAAAATGAAACGACAACCCGCGACGACTTTTTTTTTCGTGTTTTGCCTCGCGTCATGTGTGGATTTTATTATTATCGTTCGTTTGTAGGCTTGTGAATAATATGAATTAGATACGCGCTCGTCCCTTTCAATCTTCAATTATTTAAATAAATAATATTTTATCGTGATAAAAAATGTTCAGTTCACTTGGGATTTATAATTTTTCTAAACGAATGGGAAATGTTGCGAGGAAACGATAATCGGCCCTTTTGCGGGTCAAAAGATGGATCGATTTTGAATGTTTTCAACTATAAAGTCGTAGTTATCTGACGTGGAGTTCGCACGTTGTCGGGCGTTAAAACATGTGTCTCTTATCGCGCCAGTTTACACGACGTTTTTTTTACAAGATATAAGTATGAATGTGTATATATGTCTATATTTTTAAATGCACGTGTACCAAAGATACATATACGTGCAATTATATCGCGGTATAGGTTAAGAAAGGGGATAAGCGAATGAAAAAGATATAGGGAGAGAAAAGTTGAATATTTCTATAGTTAAGTGTGCCGAGAGCTGCTCGTTGTACGCGAAACGTTACATGTTTCACATCGAGTGTCATTAAGTGCGATTATATTAGCCCGTCGGGGTTCTATGTCATAGGTACGTTGCTCTGGGGCGCCTATAATACTCTTTTACCGATGAAACCTATAGATGTACATAGTATCCAAGCATAGATATATATTTAATAGGTGAATATGTACGAATTGCACAGCAGCGATGGTGCGCGCGTGTTATGGCGATTTCTTCGTGATTCGCCTCGATTCCTGCTGCTTTTCGTGTACCACAGGCAAAGCGCGCCAACGCAAGCTCCTTCCCTGCAGTGCTTCGCCAGCCGCGCTAGGCTTTTTACGTCGATACGTAATTTATTGCAATATCGCGAATAAATTTAAGTAATGTCGGAAACCCGGGCATAAAATCCTCCAAGGACGAATTAGAGGGTGAGCGGAAAAACGCTGGGGGAATATACTTATGCATTTTTACTGCATTATAATCTTCACTACTTTCCCTCATTTTTTTCAGTCCTATATATATAAAGGGTGAGAGAAAAAGGGACACCGAATGAGAGAGAAAGTCTTGTACCCAACGCAGCCCTTCACTCCCAAGCAAAATATTTTTTTACACGCTTTTTTCACAATGCATCTACCGTGCGACGCCAATATGCAAAAATAGTGCAGTTGCAGTTCTCGTAATGGTGAGAAAGCCCCTCGCGATACGCTGCGAAGGGAGAAAAGCGCCATTTTTTTTAGTGCTCTTCTTCCTTGCCTGCTTTCTTCTTGTTTTTTTATTGACCCTCCTCCCTTCGCGATCGTTTCGCCAATCCCTCCCCCTCCCCCCAACCCGTCATTACAACTATACCGGTTTTCTCTTATCCCTCGTTTGCGACCCCTCGATTACGCTCGCCAGGATGCAAAACTCCGTTTAAACTGACCCTCCAGTAACCACCCACAACATCGAAATGCAAAAAGAGAGGAGAAAAAATATATAAAACGCGGGAGAAATTACATTCTTTAGTTTTGCAGTATCACAAGTACGCACGCATGCGTGTGGCAATACGATATTTTTCTTAATCATTCGCCTGTAACGCATGTAATTTTCTATCGTTTAAGGCAGGTTAGGTTCGCATCCATTTTTAGGTTACTCGAGCATTACCACGTTTTCGTAAATCCTCCAGTCGAATAACGATATTTATTTTTACAAATTTCAGGTCTTTTCTCTCCGAATAAAATGTGTAAATAGAAAAAAACGCCGTGGCGCCTCTTAACGCGCCTCATTTGCTGGCGCCATCAACGGAAAACGTCATCGGGAAGAAAGAGAACGAGAGAGTGAACTTGCCTCGTCTCTTTTACTTCCTGCTGCAGTGTTCGCTGATGATGACCGAAAGGGCCTTGTTTCGAGGTCCTCGTAACGAACATACAAGCCTCGAATGGGCCCGACCCTGTAATTTTTTAATTACGAGAACCACCTTAACGGAAACCAGCTCCAAGTTTCGGGGACAAGGTCAAACAGGCCGATCCTAGGCCCTGAACCTACAGGCCGTTCTACATCGAATCTCCTACAGCCTAAAGTGTTTTTCATCGAGTGTTGCTCGATCGATTGCCCCGGCAAGGACAGCCACGTAAATTTCAAAAATGTGGAAACGTTTCGAAGGTAAAAATCGTTGCACGGATGAAAGTTGGAAATAAATGAAAGATCCAAAATTACAGAAGCCTGACAATTTGGTCTGGAATGTCTTGCGTACAAACGAATGGGACGGAACAGTTTTCACGTTCCTCAAAGCTGTTGGTAACGTCACTCAGATCCGGTGACTTGCACAGTTGAAAAACGTAATAGTCTACCCTACATATTTCACGACTGAGTTCTAAATCATCTCTCTACTGTTTTAGGCCTCGTTCGATCTGGTCTCTCGCCTCCAAAAGCCCTAATTTTTAATAACACCTTCTTTGGCTCTGTTCACTTCTCATCGGCTTCACGGACCGGCTTTTCCAAAGCCATGTTATTTCCGTCAGTCTGGAACGGACTGCCCTCGAGCTGCGGAAGGACCTTACACAGGGGAGACCGAGCAGAGCGAAATACTTCATGAATTTCCCATTTTTTCTTCTTTCAACTCTCACTCCGTGCAGTTTAGACAAGAAAATTGTTGATAAACTTTGATGGAATTCAATGGTTTTTGACCTCATACGGATTTGACTGGGGCTCCGGGAGTTTCCGCGGAATTTGAGGAAAGAAAAACGAACCGCCAGGTCCGAAAAAGTTTTGGCAAGATTTTCCAAACACAAGTCGAAGAAAATAGACAAAGTTTAAAGTCAATATAGAGATGATTTATTTCTTTAGGTACACCGTTTCGACAGGGTGTTTCCTTGTATAACCAGCTATGTATTTATATAGTGTGTGTTGCGTGGGTAGTTCGAAGGAGAACGTTAAATCGTGAAAGACAGCGGGACGCGAGTTTCCACAAAACAGTAAGCGCAGGGGGAAAAAGCAGCGCGTCGCGACCACCGGAAAACGGAAAGCGTCAAATTAAGGTGCACTTTCTCTCTCTCCTTCTCGCTCGCTCTTTTTTCTCGGTCTTGTTGCTCGTTTTCTCTTCTGTCGTGCACAACCCCGTGAACCGACAAATGGGGGCGTCGATCTTCGTCTCGCTGTGCTTCTCTCAAGAACATCGAGGCATCCCTGTATAACTATATACGCCAAAAGATGCGGCCCTTCGTATAATTTTTCTTCATTCACGCAGCCTGTTTTCACGTAATATACAACGTCGTTCGAACGTGTAATGATTTCTGACAATCGTGAAAACGTAGAAAATTATATCTCATCCCTCGCCTCTCGCATACGCGTGGTCTTTCATCGAAAAGTGTACACGCAGCAGGTGCAACGAGGACGCCACATGCCCAGTTTTCTTTTTATTTCTTCGTCATCATTATTTTAATTTTTTTTTTTTTTCATTTTTTTCATTTTTTACGTAGCTTTTCATCCTTCGTTGCTCGTCTTTGCTCCTCTTTTTGTATTATTTCCATGTGTATCGCATACATATTTATTTCATGCTCTCGTGATGACGCACCCCCCGTGTACGGTGTGCACGAGTACGATTTCTCTTCTCCCGCGGCTTTATTTTTCGCTCGGCCTCCACCCTCTTATTTCTTTATTATTATATCGCGTATATGGCTCTTTCATACAAGATGAATTTCGCAATAAATGAAACGAAGACGTTGGCCAGTGCGAGACGCACGATTTTTGACAATCCAAACGACGCCATTCTGCGTTTTATTTCAATTTCGGAACATCCGATCGCACGCCCTTCAGGTTCTGAGTGATCGATATATACCTCTCTGCTCTCTCCATTGATGTAAAAAATACTGTATAGAAAGTTCCGTGGGCGACAGCCGGCTCGGCGATTCCCCGCGACTATTTTATTTACGGAATATCGGCTGCTTTTGAATTTCGCTATCTCGGAGACCGTTCAAACATCTTTACGAATAAATGTATCAGCCTTTTTCTCCTTTATGTCTTCTTACTTTCTTTTTACCCGTACGTACTTTCCGTTTCATCATTCAGACGACAAAACAGATCGATCCAAATTCGTCCATGTTTTCCTACCGTTTTTCTTCTAAATCTCTTGGATGTACTTTCATATGGAAGTTTCATAAATATTTGAATAAAGCGCGTGCGAGTTCGATCTCAAGTTACTTTTCCTTCCTTTTTCAACTTTGGCAAACCAACTGAATTTTTTTTCTCTATTTATTGCTGGCGGGACGCCGCTAGAAATTCTCGATTTTATAGATCAGAGGAAACCAAAATAAAATGAATTTACAGAAAATTAATTGGAATAATTGAGCGGAAAAGTTTTGCTGGTTATCTTAATGGTATTCTCAGCGATTATTAACAGCAAAACCTCGTGGAGCGTTGCTTGAAGAAAAATCCGCGAGATGGAGACGCGTACGAGAAAACCGCGCGGGCACCTAGCGTTTATTCACACACGAAGCTCTCGTGTATTTGTGTGCGAAAGCTCGGACACGAAAGCATCCGAGACGCCAAAGTTTTAGTCGTCGAGAGCGACTCTCGACGGTAAGATCGCAGGAGGCAACGTCTCGAAATAGGCACGAGTGCAACTTCATATCTCGAATGGCGATTAATGTGTCGTATTTATTGTTAATCCAAATATTTTCGAGGGTAATTAATTCCTCACAATATTGTAAAAATTCAACGTGAACTTCTGATTTTCAATTCATGCGTCCATGACGAAATATTTTTTATAGAAATTACTTTTCTTCGAATAATGAATATTCTTTGGAAAAGTAAAAAATGCATGGATAATGAATTTTTTTAAGATCGTAAAAACCTGGGAAACACGAAAGCCAAGGACAAAGAATGCGAAGCGATGAAGAACGAGGCATTCGCGGACAGGCTTCTAAGACGGTGATTTTAGGATGTGTATGGGAAAAGGAAGAGAGAGAGAGAGCACCAGATCCGAAAGGTTCGCGAGCATAGCTAACTAGCTGAATCTGAATCAATACTCACTTTCGTCTCTCGCGCGCAGCCACCCGCCGAGTCTTTCTCAAGACTATCGCCGTGAATTCTAAGAGAGGGGTTGTTGCTCTCTCACTTTTCTTTTCTCCGTTTTCCTCGTAGTCTCCCCGTACTTTTTCTTCCCCTGTCGCGAGTCACTCTTGGCCGTGGATTTAAGAAAAAGACGCTTATAGCCGCGCACGTGGCGTTAGAATCGAAGATTTTAAGGAATTTTTGGATTTCAACTTTAAAAACATTTTCCTGACCGGATTTGCATATTTTTTCGAATTTTTAAATTTTGGTCGCACTCCATCAGGTGACAAAAGGATTCGCATCGCATTCGTTTTTCCATGGAGTGGGCAGCCAAGATTTTTACTTTATTTATCGATCGAGAACTCAGCGAGAAAGTGAGAAAAGCATTCATACATAAAACACGAAAAAAGGTAGAGAGGGGGAATTGGTCGGGGAGCCAGAAGCGGTGCAGGAGGATTGTTCCCCGCGGAATTTCCTCACGCTCCGGCTGTTCTGCGACGACGACGACGACCATCACCCCTTGAAAGTGAAAGAGACGTTTCAACGGCTCCCGCACGCACGCACGCACACACATAGACACACACAGAGACAAGCTTTTCCCGACGACAGAAAAAAGACGTTGGATAGATAAGAATAGCCACGAAATTTTGGCTATATCACGGCTGGTTTGATTTCGTGCTTGGAGATGAGTTAAAGAGGATGAAAAACGAGGGAAATTAAGCACTTTTGTTTTCTCGATAGCAGGCAGCCTCGAAAACGAAGAAAAAACTAAAAATATTTCGTCGGAAGCTTACGCCCTCGATTATTACGCTAATTCGTTATTTCATTTGCCAAATTGCCAACGGGCGAAGTAATTTTCGTATATGCTGCAAGAGCGCGTTCGCGTGTGTTTCGAAAAGCCTGACCTTTTATTTCGCGGCCATCTGGCGCGTTAAAATTCGAGTATACAATGTGACACAAAATATATCAGCTGCGTCTCCGATTATTTCGTGCTGGGTTATTCGATCCCGGCGGGCACCATCGCGCATATTTCGTGTATTTAATACGTGCGTTCGTAGCGTATACACGCGAGTAATACGTATGTGGAGTATTTAAATGAAGAGAAAATCTATGCTATATATTATAATTCCCGGGCTCTCTAGGGTGCCTTTACGAGTTTTGCTAGCAAGTATGCTCGCGGATTTCAGCGGCACCCGGTGCGGTGCTGCTTCTGCTGCTGCTCTCTGTCTCTGTCTTTCTCTCTCTCTCTCTCTCTCTCTCTCTCTCTCGCCCGATGGCTAATTGTGTTGCGTGGGTGCGAATATGGTTTATAGTTCGGCGGAAAAGCTGGCCGCCGGCCAGAGTCAGGCAAACGAGCTCACGTGACGTCACGCGAGACGCGAATAGAACAGCCGAGCTAATTAGACGAGACTTTAGAGGACTCCTGTGCATTAACATGTGTGTGTATGTGTTTCTGTGGCCAAGCTCTATGCACTCGATATATGCACTTTATACTTTTCATCCACCCTTTCGATCTTTCACGTGGGTGCATAACACACAGACATTTACAAATGTATCCATTCGGGAATCCAAGAGTCCCGTGATTTCTGTTCCACTGCATCGCAAGCGTGTACAGAATTTTTACGCAACTTCTCCCACTCTGGGAAACAACTTTTTTTACAGAAGGAAATAGCCATGAGTCTCCTCGTGGAATTCGAGATGTTTAAATGCTAAATAATCGAGACAAATAATTGTGGAAACAAAACCCTGTTTTAATTGTTTTCGCACGATCCGTTACTTAAGGCTCTCGGAGGATTTGCATACGAACGCGGAAGTTACTGCTCGTTTAACTTTCCCATTGCTGAGCACTCACACCTCCGCCTACTGATTTCATATTACAATCCAGACTTCTCAGCTATGCGAATCTGTACGGTGGATTATAACGAATACGAATCTCGTTTCAACGAGTATATGCGACTTGATGCATCCTAATTCCTATACAAAGTGTCCGAAAAGTCGAATCACGATTTATTTTCCACTGAATTCTCAATATTTCCTGTGAGCATTGTGAACTTTAGCGATCTCTCCGCGCAGTGAATTTCTTTCATTTTATTTGCGATTTCAAAGTTCACACAGAGACTGAAACAGCTGGAATTGATCGTTAGGAACTGTTGACTTTATCGAAATTCCGGAAAATATTGAGCACGAATTTTTGCAGACTTTTCTGGTCTACGGATCGATCGGAGAAATGAAAACAGACGAGAATGTTTTTATTTATACAGTTTTTTCATGTGTAGCAGTCTGGAGCTTTTGGAATGACCTGTACACAGCCACGTGTGCACGTATCGGAGAATTTTTTGTGACGGTGAATGCAGCATGCACACTGAAAGTGTGGGCCGAACTAATTACGCGTCTGGCCCTCCGGCACCTTTACCTTAGCCCCACCACGGGTCTTGGTTGCTCATCGAGTTGTTGAGCTCGCGGGGATATATTTACATTGGAAGAGTGTGCGAGAGACATCACGCGCAAACGAGCCACGCCATACGCCGCGGAGATATACTTTTCATCGACTCGTTTCATTTGCATAACAAATTGCGCTCGTAATTAAGCATAGATGAGAGTGTGGGGAACGAGTTGGAGGATGCGGCGGCGTATGGTGGGCAGATTCGCGAGAAACCCATGGAGATAAAAGTTCGGAGAGAGAATGACTGAGGAAAGTAACGGACGCGAGAGTACGCGGTGTGTGCTATAACATTCAAGTTCGCGTACCCACATCAATTCATGCGCGAGAGTGTAAAAAGACCTTTCGGCGTGTGTGTTTGCATCGAATCACGCACTCTCTTCACACGCCACCTCTCACGCGCCATTCAGTGATCCAGAGAGTGTATAAAAGACGGAGAGAGGGTCAGTAGTGTTTTGAGTTATGAGCACCCGTCGTCTCGGAGTAGGATCCACGAGGGAGTACGTAGAGACGTACAGAGAGGTGAGAAGAGGAAGTAAAAAAGTGTAACGTCGGAGAGCAGCTCGAGCGGAAAGGGGAAGGAAAAGAAAAATGATGAGGGAGCGCATCCGTAAGTTGCAGTATGTTTCGGAAGAACAATGTTATGTATTTATGTACACGCGGCCAATATATTTACTCTTTAAATCATAATTCGTGCCTACTTATGTGAGAATTGCTGTTTGTACGTAATTGCATATATACACACCTATGCGATAAAAAGAGCACGCGTGGTAAACGGTGTAAATAAAAAGAGGGGTGGGCAAGCGGGCGTGACTGCGTTAAGTCAAGTTAAGTCGAGGTTAACTCCCTTAATTACTCAGATTTAATCAGCAAAGGCTCTTCACATACTCTCTCACTCTCCTTTTCTTACGAAGGAGCAAGCAAGAAATAAAAAGAGAGAGAAAAAAAAGCAGGGGGAGAGCCAACTCGTATAGCCTCTTCGCTATCTGCACACCACTTCGTTCTCCGCTTGCATTTTTACTACAAGTTGCATCGTGTGGGATACCAAACGCGCCATGCATTCGAAGGGAAGTAACGCTTGGCTGATCGGCATCCACCAATTGAGACATTCGATCCACTTTGTTAATGAGAACAAGATATGTATCTCGAATATTGAGGCTTGTTGAAATATGCATTAATTATTTTTGTTGGATAGGTCAAAAACCCCGACGCGTGTGTGTCTATACAATTTTTTTCCTCCATTCCAATTACCATAAAAATGTAGAAAAAAAATCCGAACCGTATATTTAATCTTATGGTTTTGAAACTCGCATTTTGCATTTTAACGAACTCGCGAGATGAATCCAAATCGATGCGAAATTCGACAGGCTGAATTTACTTTTTTTGATGACAGTAAAATGCTTGGAATTCCTGGAAATCCAGAACGTAAAATAAGAAGCGAAAGAATTTTTCAATTAGTAACTTATGCTGAACAACAAACTTTACAAAGTAACGAATCACGAGCCCCCACGTATTGTGAGCTCATTGCCGATGGAAGGATCAACAGTTGGAATGATTTTTCCCAGCGATTGTTCGAGACTCCCATTGGCCATTAGCATATAGATACACACCATAGAATCTAATAGATCATTGTACATAGTAAGCCCACGAATTAACGTATTGAACGAGTTCCCCGGAGGCTTGCTCGACACGTTTAGTACATTTAGCGTGCTGGCAAGTAAAAGGCTTTAATTAAGACGATTTAATGGAGTGAGTTACGCTCTTCTGTGTGTAAGATACAAAAATGTACAGATAAATGCTTATATATGACTAAATCTTTTAAGATACGTCAACGATGAGGAGGACGAATGTGAGGAGAAAGGAGCGGGGAAGAAAGGAGCTGTAGCGTTGGCGGCATAACCATTTTTTTGTTGCTATGTAGTGGGGAGAGAGGGAGCAACGCACACTGCGCTGGCTATCGTATTCTCGCTCACTTAACGAAGATTAATTGCGCTTAAACCAACTGCGAGTCGGTATAACACACGACGAAAGAGTGAGAGCGAGAGAGAATAAGAGGAGCAAGAGAACAGCGAGTATGAGAGATGATCTCCGCTTTTCTCAGCATCTTCCTCGAGCATCTTTCTCTCTCTTCGTTTTCTTGATTTTTTCGTTTCTCGTACTTCGCCCCACCTGATGACACCTGAACTCCAAGTGTAAGGCCCCCGCGTCATATAATCGTTTGTCCGCGAGGCAGGTCCGTTTCCTACATCCTCGACAAACTTTTAGATCCATCTGAGTTTAGTGTCATCGGAGAAAATTGGATTTTACTGGCTTAGAATGAAAATTAACTCATACAGACTCGCAAGCGTTTGGAGAGTGAGGAAAAACGAATGAGAAGTTTAAATCTTTTCACTCTTACTGAGACGAAGAAAAAGCTGATGAGGATGACCCCGTGATCCCATGATCGGGGCTACCGATAAACGAACTCGTCTGACTCTCTTTCCCTCCCTCTCTGTCTCTCTCTCGGTCCGGATTTCGTTCACGTATTTATGTACATGATTCCCTTGTGTGCATCCACATTAATTATGCCTGTGTATATATTCATATATATAAAATTAATGGACGAGTGTGGGTGCGAGTGTATGTATAAACACACGTAGCATAGATCGGAATGACGAAGTAGATTCGGACATACGATAATGCCGGTGAGTGATTAGAGGAAGTCGTTGGAAGAATTAAAAGTGGCTCTGCCCTTGAGATCTCAGCACGCGGGTGAGACTTAAGAATATCTCATCTGCTCGTGTATATGAATAACTATATACATATATATTACTATGTATTTATATGTACAAAGGCATAGCAGACACGTGAGAGTCAAAGGATTCGGTATCTCGTAGCATGAAATATCGCGTTACCAAATGAGATTCTTAGATTGAGACAAAAAATTACAATAATACTCGTGATTAATCGATTAATTTATTTCATTGAAATAAGAAAAATAACTGTTGTAAAATCAAAGTTCTGGATGGCTGGAAAATTCGTGGCCGCCATGTCATTATTTTGGAAGATTGTATCGCAATTTTGATTCCTTCTCCGTCCATTAATTAAATTTTAATCAATTAAAAATTTTATAACATTTCATACCAGTTTAATCGGAATTTGTCGATTCGTCCGTTCATTTCTATTTGTTGCATGAAAATGCTGAATTTTTTGTATTTTGTGAAGAAAGAAAAATATACTCGTGGAAAAAAAGCGAACGAGGTGACGAAGGCACAGCCAGCGAGCAATGAATTTCTCTTCCAGAATTCTTCCCACCCCCGAGAGAGAATATAACGCGTGTAAACGTACATTTATAATCATCTCTCACAGACGAGAGAGAGTGAGAAGGAAAGATTGTTTGGTGCGAGCCGTTTAGCCAACCAAGTTGACTCTCCTTGCTCAAATGGAAGTCTAATCAAGTGTTGAGCTTCTCTATCCTCGTTGATTGGAATGACTCTCGAGATTCGGATGATAAAGTGTCACGGATGATTGGATGACGGTTTTGCTCGAACGCACACACATACGCGTACGCACACACATGTCCGATGAACCAGGACAACGATTTGTTCAAGTGAATAAGAGACTTATGGTGTATGTGATGGTGTACAGCCTGGAAGTTTAGCCCCGAGCCATTCGCCCAGAGGTCGAATTCTTTAAATTATTCGCCAAGTTCCGGATTCTGATCAACCGTCATTTGATGTCAATATCGTTAATCAAGATCCACGAAATTTGTTCGATCGGTTAATTATGAAGAGAATAATGTCATCAGAAGATTTTTGCCATGGCCAATTGCTTTTGACACATTTTTCGATGCCGGAATTATCAATTATTGTTCAAAAAAGTAAAAAATCACAATTCCCCAATTTCCATCACGAAAATTCGTAATAAAGATTCAAACTCGATAATCCCTTGAAAAAAATCTCTACAAAAATCATCGATTTATTTGCTGCTCATAAAATTTAAATGTGCTCGCAACAAGTGGGTCTTGGCAACTAAATCGGCCATATACATATCGAAGTGTGTATTGCACGTGTCCTCGCTGCACGAGCGTGCATCTTGGGCCTCAATAATGTATGCGTCCGAACGCGAGTGAAGTGTCCTCACAGACGCACTTGAAAATCCAGAGTCCAATTAAGTCTGTACCTACAAGCATCTGCTTTTATTTTTCTACACTTTAGAGGTATGTTCGTGGTGACTCTTCTTCTCGATCGTTAATACATTGTCGTTCGGTACATAGCAGCAGGGTTAATATTTAAAAAATGACTGTGGTGATTTAAGCAGAATGCGGGGCTGGTTTTCGTGGGGCCGAGTGATTGGACACCGGTTTTGATGGCTCGGGCGAACACCACTCTTCTCATATTAGCTTATGTACACGATGATAAATCTACATTTTATATTCGTACATATGTATGAGTGTGGACATATATGTATAGCCAGTGGACTGTTTGACTGTCTGGTACATGGCATCGCACTCTTTTCGGCGTCGTAAAATCTCTGGGTACGAAAGTTTTTGGCTCGTAATATATCCGCGTCTTTTGGCTCATCCTTCTCGTCGGGTATGCGACGAGAGACACAAGTATAACGAAGAAAGCGAGAAAAGTAAGAAAAAAAAAGAATTTCGCGATAAGAATATATACCGGAGGAAGAAGACAGAGAGAGAGAGAGGGATTTCTATAACGCTCTGTTTGTAAGAAGGCAAAGGGCGAGAGAGGTCTAGAGTCGTCGAGGCGCGATAACAATCACGAGAAAGAAGAGCGCGGGGGCGCTTCGCCGCGGTACACACCCCATTGTTGTATATAAAATATTATTTTTGCCTGGGCATTCATACAAGAACCGTGACTCCGCTTCCTCCTTCTCTTCCTCCTCCTCCTCCTCCTCCTCTTCATCTCGCTTTTTCGTATTCTTTATCGCCGGGAACAGAAAGAAAGCGTGAGCGAGCGAGAGCGAGAGAGGAAGAGAGCAAGAGGAGTGCAAAGATTAAGGAGGCTGCTGGTATAAGGATAATTATCAAAGACGCTTTTTTCGCGATGCTGTAGAGCGAGCAGGGAGAGAAAAGAGAAAAGACATAAAAGGAGAAGAAGAGAGTACACAAGGAGCAAGAGATCGTTTGGATGAAGGAAATTCTTAAGACGAAAACGTCGCTCGAGACAAAGGACCTCTCATTTTCCTTTTCTCATTCTTTATTCTTTCATTCACCTTCGACCCCCTACTTCTCTCATCTTTGCCTCAACTTGTTCGCGTCGTACTCTTTTGGCCCGTTTATTTTATTTTATTTTTCCAAATATTTTTTATTATGATCCTCTTAAAGTCTGGACCGCGCGTAGTCTCGAAAGGAATTCCAAATGATTTTTCTTTGTGCTTCGCGTTTATTCTTCGTCGTGTTTTTTTTTTTTTCCAACGATTCTATGTACCTCTATCTATTTATACGCGTATATATGTACTATAAGAAAGGTATTAATTGCTGGTAAATGTTATCTGAGGAACCCAAGATGAAGGGAATTGTAGGAAGCAGGATTCACCCTCTGCTCTCGTGGAGAATCCTTTGGCAAACTCTTTGCTCATGAAGAGGCTCTTCTTCCACTTTTCTATATACCTTCGTCGTCATTTCACGGATCTCGCTATTCCTTTCACACAACTTTGACCACTATTCTTTTTCTTTCTGTATGCGTGTCTCTGTCGCTCTCTTTCCCCGGTGCCGAGCAAAGATTGAAATAAATGGGGCAAAAGTTTTTTCGCCGCGTAATTGAATTACATACTTTGTTTCGATACCCCATCTGTGGGCAAAGAAGAAGAAGAAGACGATCAGAGCACTCGAGAAGTCTCGAGAGAAGGACTAATTGATCGTCTCGATCATCACGAATCCCAACCTTTCGATTAGATCGAAATAAAAATCTACAGAAAGCAGCAGATTCGCAATCTTCACGTTTCGTTTAAGTTGTTTATTGGTTGCGAACTGAAATTTATACTTTGTCGTAAAAACTTTGTGGCAATATGTTCGCGAACAAAATTCCGGACCCTTCGATTTATTCGTTCGTTGCAAATGCATTGATAATTACAAGCGATTATAAAAAATGTGAAAATTTTAAGTGTCGCATTAACGATAATTGCGATGCAAAGGAAAAAATGCCGGTTGTTGCTCGTGGTGGAAACGTTTCGAGACTTTGAGCCGTACAGAAAAAAGCCCTGTGGCACACGTGGCCTCAGTATTTTTGGTGCTCTCAAAAGTATCGAAACGAGGCAAAAGTCCGGGGTGAGAAAGGATCACGTGCAGAAATGCGAAGGCCCTTGAGCGTTTTCGCGAGAAACGATTCTCCCTCTCTCTCTCTCGGACTCTTCATCTTCGA
Source organism: Diadegma fenestrale (assembly GCA_037043255.1). NCBI lineage: Eukaryota > Metazoa > Arthropoda > Insecta > Hymenoptera > Ichneumonidae > Diadegma > Diadegma fenestrale. The sequence continues at coordinate 10,172,297 of CM073312.1, forward strand.
GTCCCTCAACTCATTCGCCTTTTTGGTCCGAGAGCGCTGTTCAGGCTTAATAACAGGGGGGGTGGCGGCGGCACACGGCGATTATTTTGCACGGCGATAATTAGACGTGTATAGCAAGAGGGAAGGAGAGAGAGAGAGAGAGGCTCACCCGCCTGAGTAACTTGGCCTCTCGTCTCTGTGAGCTTAAAAGAGGTAAATAACGAGCAAATAATTGCCGAGGAATTTCACAACGAAAAATAAAGAGAGCGAGAGGGATGGAGATTCTCGTCCGCCGAGAAGAGAAGCTTGATATCGTGTTCGTTTGTGCATGATTTTACGCAAAAGTCCGAACCCCGTAAATATACGTATACGTCGATACAAATGATGCACATAGCTTTCATATAGTCTATTACAACCCGAGATCGTGGGAATCATCGCGACCATAATTAACCTCCATTTTATGGTAACAAAATAACGTTCAAAAAAAGTTATCGCGACGTTTTCAGAATTCGTGCATTCCTCGTAGTTGCCACGTAATTATTAAAATTTAAATTTCATCTCTTGACTGAAGGAAAAATAATTGAAATCTTGTATTATCCGGAATATTGTGTCGAGGGTGATTTTCAAGAAGAAAAAGTTTCATAATGCTCATAAAAATCCACAAACGACTTAATTGTCACGCTACATTTAAAAAGTCATAATATTCCATAAAGCCAGAAGCTGCGTATCCAGGTGACTGCGGAGGCATTATTGTTTCTTTTTTTGTGTCTGAAAAGTATACAAAGTAGAGTCTCGAGACCGAGACAATTGTGCGAGGTTAGAGTTTGCACAAGAGGGTTTGCTAAATGAAGAGTAAGACGAAACAAGGGAAAAGAGAATGAGTTAATTAAGTGATAAAAAGTCGAAGGAGTCCTCGGGCCGTGGGAGGATGGAACGGGCGGGTGGTTGCAGGGTGAGCGTTGATGCAGGACGGCCGACGACACGGTGAGGAAAAGGGACGAGTGAAGCAGGGTGGCTTTAGCGGGACACCGTACTGTTTTACCTCTTCAACGAGAGCGAAGGCAAGACGCCGAGTTAAATTAAAATAAACATCCCCTAAATGAGTCGCCAGAAAGAAACAGAGAGAGAGAGAGAGGAGGAGAATGAGGATACGGCAAAGAGAGAAACGGAGAGGATCCTGGGGCAAAATGCTCGTAGGGATCTGGCGAACCGTTGGTTAACAGCCGCTAATTAATTCCGGGCTTGTGAAACCAAGAGAGGAACACTCGCCGAGAGGCCGGAAGGGCGAGAGAAGGGTGCGCGAGAAGCTGAATCTTCCAACGGGACTCTCTTTCTCTCCTTTCCTCCTTAAATATGTATATAGATATATATGTATACATGTTGATTGTATATGAAATATATATATGGGAAACGGAAGATGGTGAAGAAACGATGGGTGGAGAAGTAGTATTAAACAGCCGCGAACCAGCCACTGTCTGACTCTTTAATTAGCCAGGGAAAGACAGACTTGAAAAGTGATGTATAAATGTATACATATATAAAGAGAGAAAGAAAGCGTGATGGTGGTCGGAGTGCCGCGAAAAAGGAGGAGGTGTCGAGAGGGCGGACGACCGTGCAACAGGTGAGATGCAAAGCAAGGGTTATTCTAGGCTTTAAAAGCCTCGCACTGACAGCAGTCCCACCAAATGTCTAAGGGAGGAGAGATCCCTTCCTTCCTCTTTCTTCACATCTATCTCTTTCTCTTCCTCTCTGTTTCTACATGCCCAAAGGCCGTCTCAATTTATCAAAAAGAAACCCTCGAATTATCTCGTCCAAAAGACAGTAGATACGCGTCTGTGTTTGCGCAGCCAAAGCGAAAGAAGATAATGCAATTAATTAATCATCGTCCAGCGCCTCGATATCATAATCTCGCACTCAGTCCGCGAGTTGATATGAGAATTCCGAATATATGAAAATAATGGCGATTTATGACGGTTGCTCAAAATTGTACGAGATTTGAATTTTTTTTTACGTTATAATTCATTGATTTTTAATTCTATAAATATTTCCTTGATTAATTTGAATAGTAGGTCAAATTTTACTACTCTCGCATCTGTTTGAGACGAGGACATTGTTTGATGACGGCAATTAAGACCTGTTGATCGAGTAAACGAGAGAAAACAGCCTAGAGAAGAGGATCGGACACGAGGGAGTAAAGGGTTGCCAAGAGCGATGAATATTCGGGCGTTAAATTCTCTGATGACATGGAGGAGGAAGGGGATCAAACGAGGGAGAGTTTTCAACACACGAAGAGAAGCTTGGGAAAGGCAAAGCAGAATCTGGCGTAGCTAATGAAAAGTACATTATTACCACGGGCCAGAAGGACCGATAGAGAAAAAGCGAGAGAGAGAAATTTGGGGTTGCAGGAGAAAAGCCAGCAGAGAGGGTTAAATGCGATAATTTGCGTGGGAGGGTCCCCGCGTGCTGTTAGTACAGCGGTAAAAAGTTAGGGATGGGTTTCGGGTTGGTAAAGTAAAGCGAAAAGCCGTGTGGCATGAACCCTCTACCATTTAATTACGCTTAAAACATGACTTAAATATTGTCGGAGGGTGCGAGAGACGAAAACTGGTGAACAAAGTTCCAATCTCTCTCTGTCTTTTTCTCTTTCTTCGTCCCATCTTTCTCTCGAATCCGACGAGCTCGATGAAACGGGACGCAGGAAGGGTTGATATTACTCCTGCCTGATGGCTAACAACCCTCGATCTTCTTGTTAAGTGAGCAGAGATTTTGCCACCCCCTTTTTGCGCCCATTAATCACTTCGCGGAGCTTTGGAATTCACAAATCTGGGTTAACGCATAGTTAAGAGTCTTGTCTCGTTAACCCTTCGGCTCTCGACACTGTCGGTAAGTATCCCCATGCAAATTTCAGAGAATCATCACTCCTTGTCAAGAGTAAAATGAAAATAAGAAAATTTTTCTTCATAATGACAAAAAGTGTTCTAATTACGCATAAATCTTGTTTGTTAGTAAATTATTTATACTTTTATATCATCGATGAAAGCGAGGGAAACCACAAGTAGAGCAATGGCCAAAAAAAAATGACTCTGAAGTTTGCAACGTTGAGATTCAACGAAAAACATATTTTCTATTGATGATTTATTGAATTTTGAAAATCGTGGCAATTTTTTGAGTCGATTAAGTTTTTTGGTCGCAAGAGAGAATCGTTTTATTGGCCGGATCAAATATTACATAATAATTATTGGCTCTGCTGAAGAAATAATAGAATTTCGTTGCATTCCAACGATGGAAATTTCAGGATCATAAAAAAAATTAAAACAGCCAAAACGAATGGGAGAAATTTCTCTCTAATAGTCAAGCTTATGAGGCCGAGAAAGCAGAGGAGGGTTGAGGTTGAGTGCAGTGTGTATGTTTGGTCCTGCTGGTCAAGGGTTAGGATATAGGGGCACTTCTCTCAGCCGCCCCGTACACGGATGACCAGCCATGTTGTTCACTGTGTTTAGTACCTAATACCGTAAATATATCGATGTATATAGATAAATACATGGGGAGTGTGTGGATACTCAGTTACGGACGGTCGGACAGTTGAGAAGCTGTGTAGGACAAGAGAGAGAATAGAAAACACGCGGGGTGAATGCGACAGACTAGGAGGGGGAGAAAAGGAAAGATGGAAAGAGAGAGCGAGAGAGAGAGAGAGAGAGAGAGGATTGTGGGCGGAGGAGATGCCCCCAACAACTGGACAGATAGATTTGTTGTCCGCACATTCTCGGGGGGTCGTGCCGACGCTTTCCAAAGGGGCCAGTCGGGCTATTAATTGTCTCTGTTGATTCATTCGATCGTGCCTGGTGTATCAAGCGCGGTGGACTTGGCCGCGAAATCGAGTGTGAGCGAGTGAGAGACCGAGAGATCGGCAGGTTCGTCCGGCATTTACGATCCTTTGCCAACCCCTTCTAATTCCCGTGAAAGCCACGCTCTGTTCGACCGATTAAAATTAACAGGCCAAACGTAAACTACACGTTCGATCGTCCTCCTGATCTATTCTACGGGGAACGTCACTCTCATTAATGGAAAAGAATTCTCCACGTCTCTTTCTCTCTTATTCTTTGTATTTTTTCCCCTTTATTTTCCCTTCATTTCATTACATTTTATTTCATTCTTGGGCTGTGTTAAATTCGTTGAAACAAAATTAAAAAGTCGCTACAGAATTAATTAAGGATTGGGGAATCAAGAAGATATCGCAACCGTAGTTTGTCCCGATTCGAAAAAGCGCGAGAGACAGAGCGAGAAGTCGAGCGCGCGAATCTCCTGACACCAACGGCCAAAAGAGTCGTGCGAAAAAATCCTCATGCTTATAAATATCCGTAGCCGTTAAACACGTCTCGAACGTTTCTCTTATCCCTCCATTTTTATGCAGCTCCGCCTAAGACGTTCGACCTAAAGATGCAAATGAATCTATACCCGCAGAAAGAAGAGACCAAGAGAGCTGCATCGCGAAAGAGCCTGTTGCGAGCTGAAAAAAATTTCGTTCGGCGGTTTTGTAGGTTTTTTTTTACGTTTTTTCTTGTTATCACACTCTATACTTTTTATTTTATTTTTATTTTTTGAATTTTCGATCCCTCTTCTTCGTCTTTTCGCATTGCGGTGGCGCGCGCGTCACACACAACTCGCGAAAGGTTCCGAAACTCTCGCGGCTATTTTTTTCGTATTCTTTGCGTTCTCACACTCTTTCCTTCTTTCTTTCCATCTGCCTGGCACGCACGTGAGTAACGGCTATTCCAAGAAGTTGTTTCAGATAGAGAGCTAATTTGTTCGCGCGCGCCCGGCGCTCGCTCTTCTTTCTTGCCTCTCTCTCTCTTATTTTTTTACCTTTGCCTGGCCTTTTGCGCGAATGTGGACGATACCCAAAGCGACCAACTTCCAGACTATGTTTCTCCTAACTTTGCCTCTCACTCTGCATGCTATACATCCGTCTCTACATATTTCTCCGTCTCGAGATTGCACCCAAGCGATTTCTCCACTCTCTTAGCCCGTTTCCTATCCAGCAGTTAAGCCTTCGTTTCGTCCTCATCCTTCCCGCTGCATCTTGCTCTCTGCTTCGAATTAATTAGATGCAAAAACTCTAGAATCTTACCGAAGCGGACTCAATTAAATCTGTCAGTTGCTGCAGGTATTCGCATTCCCGCAGTAAATCATGCAATAAAATGGATATCGCGGTACAAAAATATCATCAGGAATCGAAAAATATTTCGATAATTTTGGCAACGGACGATTCTTCATGACTATGAAGTTTGTAAAGTTGAGAATCAACGAAAAACATTTTTTCTATTGATTATTTATTGAATTTTGAAAATCGTGGCAATTTTTTGAGTAGATTGAGTTTTTGGTCGCAAGAGACAATCGTTTTATTGGCGGGACCAAATATTGAATAATAATTATTGGCTCTGCTGAAGAAATAACAGAATTTCGTTGCATTCCAACGATGGCAACTTCAGGATCATCGATTCTTCTCCACTTCACGCCAAAAGTCATTGGTTCGTATTATTTCCTGAATAATAAAATTCAATATTGAGAATGTATCGAAACGAAATTATTCATCAAATCACGTAACTTGGACCAAGAGAACAAATTGGAATTTCCATTCACCGAAAGCAGATTCTCAACCTACGCGTTATCAAGAGCTCAATTCCGAGAGAAAAATGTTGTAGATTCGGTGGAAGAAAAAATATTATTTCCGGTGGGTCCGAGTAAAAGTAAATAATGAATACGTCCAACGCGGTTGTGGTATGTTTAAAACATATAAATCCGTGCATACGTTATAACCGTACAAGCTAGTTTTGGAAGTCAAGAAATGGTGAGTGTATGCGAGCAGAGAGGGTCACCGTTTGGTGTTAACGATAATGAGCGATTATGATGGTGTGTTCGTGCTCGTGATGTTGCAGCAGCAAGAGCTCGTGCTGCCTGTGAGAGAATTTCGTGTCTCATTCTCGAGAGAAATATGAACTGCTGATGAGATTCGAGGAGGGCGTAAAAAGACGAATTTTACAAGTTACTGGACAAAGTTACGCCCTTCTGTGTGTAAAAACCGAATGCACATATACGCATATAGTTTATCGTCTCCAAGAAAACCGGTATAAAGTCTCTGGCTCATCTTCGAGAGCGAAGGTGTGCGGGAGAACATCTTGATGCTTTTCTCCCGAGAGACACACAGCTTCAGGTATGTGTATATAGTTAAAAAGTGTGGATATGGTGTCGCGCGCGCGACACACGTGGGCGTGGAGTAGGAAGCCAAAGAGATGAGGCAGCTAGTGGCGATCTCCTTCACCAAATAAAATATTGACAATAGAGGGGTCCAGTGAAGATGCTGCGGGGATAGGTGAGAGGAGGAGCAGGGTCAGGGGGTGAAAGAATATTTTGTATTCTATATATTATATATAGACATACACGTTTATGTGGCATATATCCACTTAAATATGTAAACGTGTACATAGTTGAGAAGAATATGTTTGAACGGGCAAGGCCCCACACATTCTCGGTCCTTGTCCGAGTCAACTTTGACTGGGCTCCCTGCCTTGCTCATCTTTCAGCTTAATTTAACGTTCATATCGGGGTGAACAAAATTTTAACGATTCAGGGCGTTTCGTTGTGTTTGTAATTTTCTTCCCGTCGTCATTTTTTTCCTTGGCTTCACATTTTTATTCCTCATTTATTTTCTCATATTATAATATTCTTATACGCGTGAATTTAGCCATACGAAATATGCATTAAATTCAAATATGACATAAAGTGCGTGAATTATAGTGGAAAAATATTTGCCGCAGTGTTTACCGAGCGGTGGGAGGATTAAAAATCGTTATAAAGTGTGAAAGAATGTAGTGGTCACTGGGAGTAGTGAGAAAGGGATAATATCCGGTTGTGCAAGAAATAAGGGGAGGGTTTAGAGAAGAGTAACGTTTCTCTTGTACATAAAAGTGGAATGTTCTTGGTGGCGAGTCCGCCAAGCTCCAGCTGAGGGGGTCGCAGGGGGTTGAATGAGTCTCTTCTCCGTTGGATTCGTTCTCGCAGAGGGTGGGAATGAGAGGAAGCGAAGAAAAGAGGTAGATGGGTGATCTATGCGTTTAATTAACCATAGAGACGTTTCACATACATGCACAAACTAACATGTACAAACTCTTAGCCAGGCTCTTAGTCCGAAGGAACGCTGGACGCTCTTCAAGAGGGTTGAAGAGCAAGGAGAAACGAAATGAGGATGAGGTTACTCGGAACGTTGAGAACGAGGAGAAAGATGTGTGCAGTCTGCACCGCAACGAAACTGCGACGAGTAAATGGCTCAAAGGATGGATAGAAAGAGAAAAGCAAAGAAATAGTGTGGCTCTGTGTCTGCGTGTGTGTGTATGCTGTATCGTCGACGGAATTAACCCCCGGGAAAAACTTATAATGTGTCTTGTTAGGTAGAGGGGGCTGCTTTTGCTATACACAAATATAGACGTGCATGAATCTTTACGTACACATATAGACTGACAAACTGATGTACAACCGCGTAAATACAGTTGGCATCCCATTTATACAAAAATATATAGATACATGTGCTTTTCTTTTCTCCTCCCTTGGATAATTAATTTTCGTGAAATAATTAATTGATGGAAAAACCTCGAGAGAGCAAAAGTACCAGACTTCGCATGCGTGTACATACGAACACACACACATACACACACACATATATCTGTATGTCTGTACGTAATGTGTATTCGCTAATAGCGACTAGAAAAACTGCACGTTGGCAGCGATAGTTTTGCTCTTGGGTTGACAACCGCCAAAAGCACGAATGGAGAAGAGTAAACTGTATAAAGAGAAACAAGTAGATAAACTGTGAGTGCTTACGCATACTTTGTCGTCCTGCGTAACTTAGAATGCAAATTGCGTGTAATTTTGAGGGATTCATGTATAGAAGGGAGAAGCGAAGGGCACAGAAGCTATTCTGAGACGGAGAAAGGAGGGGTCGGCACATGGGACGCGAAATACGCGAGTATAAAAAAAAAAAAAATCGTGCACATAAAAGTTGGATAGAGAGGAAATGATAAAAATACCACATTTTTGTTTCACTGTTGCAAAAAAAGTTCAGCCTGGGTTAGAGACACGCGTTGATAATCAAGAATGCACAGAGTAACGACCCCCTTGCAATTGCAAAAACGCAAGCGAAAATAAAGTTACATTGTATAAAAATAAGTTTCAACTCTCGAATGACGTAATAACCGAAGGGTTCTCAGTTTCGAACGTTAGCTTGCCTGCACCCGCCGCTAAATAAACAATAAACGTGTGACGCGAAAAACGGAATCCTGCGTGTATGTTTCTTTCGATAAGGGTGCACATTTACGAGACTCTCGCGCAAACTACTCGTCAAACTTAACCAAGGGTTTGAGGTTGACATGAAAAAGAAAAAAGAAACACGTCAACTTTCAACTCTGGAGCGTCACGGCTGCATGACAGCCCGCTCGTTACAATAATTCTTCATAGGTATCGAATAACGAGCCTTATAAATTTCATTTTGCATTTGCGCTTCCTTAGTAAGTCTCAATTCTTTGATATCCAGCTCCACCCGAACAAAAAGTCGCTTTTACAACTCGGACACACGTTTTGTCACACATTCCAACGTTAATCGTTTTTCATTGAATTAGAAAAGGTTGAGAGAATAGTGAACCAATCGTTACGTTTGCAATTTGGGCGCGGACGATCCAGCACAGGCAATTATGATAATTACCGGAATTCGTAGGACGAGCTATATATATATTTTCTAAATACGTAGAGTATATATATTTACACACGTAACCGAGATCAGCGAAGCGGTGGAAACGCAGTTTCTGTGTCGCGCCGATTCGTTTTTTTTTTTTCCATCTCGCTCACGCTTGCGATCGAATTGGTTTAGGTTTCTCGTATTCTCACGTTTACATTACGACGATGTACACCTGATCTGCTCTACATGTAACAAAAAAAAATCGTGCTCATTGCGCGTTGATGTAATCGCTCCCACCTTTTTTTTACCCTCGTTCTCGCACCGATGATCGCATCGACTGTCTCTGTGTATAGTTTAACCGCTTCTTTTTTCTTCGTGTTGGTTTGTTTTTTATTCGTTTTTTTCGGATATTAACGCCGCTCCTTAATTACCTACGTGGCAACGGCCCATCTCTCTCTCTCTCCCTCCCTCCCTTTCGCACTGCCTTCTGCTTTGTATTATTTTCTCTCGTATTTTCAGACACGTGATCGCGTGTATTCATTCTTTGTATTATTATAACACGTGTATATGTCACTAACAAAATGCACTCGGTGCACACGATTCCGCTGCACATAATCTCTCATGACATTAAAAAACGCAACGGTGCTTGCGTTGCGACGCGGTAACCTGACGAAAACTATGGAGCTCCAATAATTTCGAATCTTCGCAATCAAGGAAACTCCAGGTCCTTTAATTTTTTTTCATATTTGCCAAAGCCCGCAATTACCGTTTACTCTAACGATTGCGAAAATAAATACCTTTCATAGCGGAAGTTCCTCGTATCGCATTAAAATAATGTACAAAATAGACTTCCTGCCCATCGTGCTGGATGAGACAATATAAAATCGTAGATTACAATTTTTAATTCAGCCAACGATTTTCTCTCAGGCGAAACTTCCATGCTCGAATCATTGTTTTGTAATTACCCGCGGTGGTCGTTAATAACGCTCGCTCGTGTAACGCGCGTATAATAATTATAACTATTTCCAGTCGTCACCTAAAACCGCTCGTTCCTCATTCCATTGAGCTCATGCGGATCTGTATAGACACTTTTTCTGCACACAGTGTAACGATCACACATTTATAGAATGCACGTCTATGTACTCAACGAGTTGTGGTTTTTTTTTGCCGATGACGTCGCTCTCGTATCAATTCTTACAGCAAATTTAATTGTCACGTTCCTCTAAGCAGTATTTCATTACTTATTGAACGTGCATCGCATTCCTTCCTTATCGAAACATCTTCGAGCGAGCCTAACAAGTTTTTTCCTTTCTACCAAGCATCTTTGATTATTTTTTCAATTTTAATCATTAGCGAATTTAATGTGCCATTAATTAAAAGGATTATGGCAATTCGATCAACGTCGAGTCAGAATTCTCATTGACGTTTCAACAATTACGTATCGCGATGCGTTCAGTAAATCAGTTTTCACTTTCATCCAACAAATGGTCAACGAAAAAAGGCGACAATTTGTGACTCGATTATTTTCTCGATTCTTTTGAAATTTTGCTGATTCGATGATTTTTTGTCGTTACCAATAATCGATAAAATTTCAAAGTCACGAAAACTAAAATCCATCAACTTTTTCGACCGCGAAAGTTCAACTAACAATTCGACATGATCCTGAAGTTTTCATCGTTGGAATGCAACGAAATTCTGTTAATTCTTCAGCAGAGCCAATCATTATAATTGAATATTTGGTCCGGCCAATAAAACGATTCTCTCTTGCGACCAAAAAACTCAATCGACTCAAAAAATTGCCACGATTTTCAAAATTTAATAAATAATGAATAAAAAATATGTTTTTCGTTGAGTCTCAACGTTGCAAACTTCAGAGTCATCAATTCAACAAATTTTGCAAGATTATTTATTTTGTTTACATTTCTCGAAATATTCTTGATGAACAAGGATTCGAATAATTTCGTACGAGTCAGCAATAGAGAAGTAAAGAGGAGGATATCGAGAGGAGCAGGGCCAGGTCGAGCGAATGGAGGACTTTATAATACTGTTCGCTTTATCAGCGCGCACTCGAGCGCGTGTTTTCATTAATTCGCGTCGGGACTAAAGCGTCCGAAGGAATGCTCGTTTAAGTACATATATACGGATAAAGAACGGGGCATAACATACGTATACAAGAATATCGAACATTGCCAAATGAAATGGCGGACAAACAGTTAATTCGAGGCGTCAAATAATACGAATTAAGCCCTTTTGCGCATAAGAAAGTAGATTACGCGTGTATGAGTGAACGAACGATAGAAGAAAAGGATCGAGAGGTTATACACATTTATATATCCACCTTCGTTGAGTCCATACGTTCGTGGATATACGAGAATACGTGAAGGTTCGTACACACACACACGATTAACCGGTTTTCCCGCGGTTATTCGTCGTTAATTCGTTATGTATCGCGGATCTGCACTGAAAAAGGTAGAACGAGAGAGAGAGAGAGGGTAAATAATCGTCCAAAGCGTTTCTGACCACCGCGGGAGCGTTTATGCCTGAGGTACGCGTTTTCCACCGTTCGGGTATTCGACGACGTGTCAAGTAATATACCCCGAGAGAGGCGGGAATCGCTAGAGGTGTCAGACGACAGAAATCGCCCCCCCCCCCCTCTCTTCTCTCTGAGACTACTGCAGGGACGAAATTGCAACGATGCAGCCTTTCGCGCGCGAGTAATTTAAAATTACTGTCAATAAACTATCATGTAATTTGCAGGAGAAAAAAAAACGAATTTACGTCAACATCGATTGGAATAATTTCGGGAGAAAGATCGATACTGAAATTGAAGGTTGTCCTGTGTCGGGATGAGTGAAAAAGGACCTTAATACCTCAGGGCCATTATTGACGGCATGTAAAAACGTACATCGCGACTATTTTTGTCATCGTCGATAAAAAATTGTCAATGAAATTATTCCTGATTCTCAATTTGCTTAAAAATAGTTGCGGAAAAGAATTTCGTCCACTTACAGTTTGGCTTCGCCAGCATAGAACTGGAGGCTCCTTCTGAAAGAGAAAAAACACAAAAATTAATCAATTTTCATAGATTGTTTATGAAATTTTAGGAATATTCATGATTGAAAGAAAATTGTCATTTTTTGTCATTGAATCTTGCATGGACAATGCAACGATATTGATCACACGTGGGCTAGCAACGATGACATAACAGTCGCAACAAGGATATGATATTATCGAGGTGCGTACTTATTACATGTGTATGTGGCTCGTGCTACATATTTATTTTCTTTTTGTTGCAGACAAGCTCACAAACGCACATGTTAGTTTCCTCGTTTTAGTCCTCTTTGAGAGCCCTCGGTGAATTTTATTTCTTCCACGTAATGCGGCAATGAGAAAGTACAGAAAAGTGAGAGTGCGTTTGGACGGAATAAGGGAGAAACATTGTGCGTGCAAGGGTTCTGCGCGCGAGTCCTTGTCGCAAAATAAGGGAACAAGTTTACGTGGAAGCGATGAGAGAAGAGACAGTGGATGACTGAACTGACTCGATGGACGCTTCTCCTCGTATAAATGTTTCACAACCCCATGTGTATTCGCACATGCATATAAACATATGAACAAACACTATTTTCAGTGGGTATTGGTAAAATAAATGTTTCCAAACGTAGAAATATACGTGCAGCATATATTTATAAATGTGTATGAGTTACGTGAACAACCACGAGAGCTCACGCCACATGGAAACATCGAGAAACGTGGAGAGAGAGAAAGAAGGGGATAGAGAATGAAAGAGCCCAAGTCAAAAGTCCCGCGTGTGCTCGGCCAGCAGTGTTATTATGATTTTACATTCGCTCGACGCGGAAACTACGGGATAATTTGAGCGAATGAGCGGCAATTATTCAAGGGTGTGCATACGTAAGGAGGGGGTGGTTTTGCTCTCCTCTCTCTCTCTTTCTTTCTCTTCCGTGTGTGGACACCCGCGGACTTTCTTAAAGGTGGATTGAAGCTTCGCATGTAGTACATATATATTCTTAATAAATATCTAGCTAGAGGGCAGCTAGTGAAATTCTACTAGTTTTGCACTACGGCGAGTGCAGCAATTGTTGGCAACTTTCATACTCTGTATAAATGCACCTTTGAAGTGGTACCTAATAGTATGTACCGTCGTGTAACACGATCGATTCATTCTCTCTCTCTCCGCGCAGACGTTTTTTTCCTGCTTTATCTCTACATCATTCTCTTAAATAATGATTGAGATGTATAGCTGTATGAGAGAATTATGGAAGTCTCTAGAGCAAGTAAACGAGTTGGTGACAGCCGAGCGACTTTGTCTTGCACTGCAGTTTCTTTTTCACGACGGGAGTGCATGCTCTATGTCTGCCAGGTTATAAACAAGTTTGACACGATGCATTTTTCACAAGATCGAGAAGAACGAACCATGCAAAAATACATAGCAATGGCTGTTAAGCAAATTCTATGATCGCTGATGGTATAGCTCGATTCTCTCTCTGACAGCTTCGACATTTTTATATTTGATAACGGAGGTGACCAGCGAAATGACTCACGATGTAGCGGCCTGACTGCAATTCTACTCGAGCTTGTATCAACTCCGGACTATCTGGCTTAGAGTAAGAAATCTTCTTGGTAGACAATCATCATCGGATCCAGGTCGGAATGACTGTGGATTAAAATCGTTCGAGTACAGAAACGATTCATTAAGGACAGAGTCAGAATGACTTTGAATTAATTCATTCGAGTACGGGAACGTTGATTCTCTGCGGATTTACTCCAAAAAGCGATGTAGCGAGGATAATCGGAGATTCGGAGTTCGGAATTGGGGAAGTCGTTTCATTTATGGACGAATTTTTAATTGAGTTTCCAAAATTTGTGTCTATTCGAACTGCGAAACATTGTATGCTCAGCAACACGAGAATATCTTTTCACTAAGGGTGTCTTGGTCAATATTTGTGTCTGTACGAAGGGGCAATATGAAGAGAAAGAGAGAAAGTGCAGTGGTGTATAAAACGCTTAGGTATAGTCGTGTGGGTGAAGGCTCGGGGGTGATTATGAGCGGGTAAGTGCCACCGTCCAGTTTGTACCCCCTCTTTTTCTCTTTACCAGCCCCCCGGATCGCGCTTTCTTCGTTTCTCTTGCTTGGGGTCTCGCTCGTATCGCTGGCTACTACACCGCGTTCAACCCTGCACTTTCTCCTCTCTTTCTGTCTCTTCTGTCTCTCCTCGAGTCTCTATCTTTCTCCCGAGCTCTCGTTTCCCCGCGAATCTCTCTCTCTCTCTTTCTCTCACACTGTCTTTCTCTATTTTGCCGACCGCAAGAACTCAACTAAAACCCCCTCAACTGGATCAATACGCTAAAACATTGCGCCACGTCGAGAGACTTCCTTTGGTCTCTTTCACGCTCGCTGTGCTCTCTCATTGCTGAACGCTTGCGGCTTTTCTCGGATTAAGAATTCTCCCTCAATTCCATCATTGTTTCCCAATAAAAACAAAATGTTCGTCGCATTTGTGAGTTTCGATGTGATTATCGATCAACCGAACGGTTTCTCAACGTTGTTGTCGTTTTTGTCGTTTTATAATCACCATAAAATTGTTGGGATCGACACGAAGCCACAAATAAAATCGAACTGTCAGCCCCGAGTCAACAAACAACGAGATTTGTGGCGGGAAAGATAAAATTTTCGTGATCCATTATTAATCGAAGGTCCGTATTGAATTTTGCACAACTCGCAAACGACCTTCCGTTGGGTTCACGATCAGGATGGTAGGTCATGACCTTCGGGAATGGATTCGAAAAGGAGGGCGAGGAACAATCGAAAATTCAAGGGTTTGAGACGACGAGCATAGAGAGAGGAGTAGAAATCCAGCCACACGGAGAAAAAGAGAGAGAGGAAGATAGAGAAAAAGATAAAGCTAGGAGAAAAAAGCTTTTTCGGCTGACCGCATGAGACCGGACCTAAAGCGCCCATGGCCTACCGCAAAAACTGCCTACACGCATGTAAGTGAACCCGAGGAGCAATTCAGCCCCTCGTAGCGTGCGCGTTCAGAGCCATCCCCGCTAAACACACATCACTACACACAAAGTCACTGAGAGGGGTTGGAAGCACATGAGCTCCGAGAGCAAAAGCATGACAGCGAAGTGTATAGCAACCCCGCACAGCAGAAACCCCAGAATATACGATTCAACTATGCATATATGTATCTTTCTAAGAAATATACAGATATACGAGAGTCGACCACGCACGCTCGATATATCGATTGGTTGAAACGACCGGCTGGTCGACGACCACGACACAAGAAAGAATCTCTATGTATCTCGCACGTACATAAAAATATATATACCCATGAAAATATAGGGAATTTCCAAGGCATATATATACATGTATATGTCGACAGACGTATATGTGCGTTCGAATATATGTGACCAAAGCTACTTTTGCGAGCTATTTCAGTGGCAGTTCCTGGCCCAACTGGTATGGTCACTTGTTGCCCGCCACCCCCCAAGGGCTTGCTCCGCTTTCCGTTTATTGCTCTAAAGAACGAGGCTTCTTCACGTGTCCTATACACTTGCAACATCAGGAGAAGGGTCATTGGAGAATATATTTTTAGTATACATCTCATTGGCACATTTGATGCCTCTCGGAATAGAAATTGCGTGGCATCGAAAAGAGAATTGAAAAACGTCTTCTCGATTTTCCATACACGAAAGCATTTAGTTTTTTTTTCCAGTGGCTCTGCCAACGTACAGAATCGTCTCCGCAGTGTGGTCAATGGAGCAGGAGCCGATTTTTCTTTATCTGGTAAAAAAAAACGTCGTAAAGATTTGTGCGATAAAGTCTGTTTGCTCGGCTTCGATGCAGGTCTAGTTCAAGGTGGCGACTCAAACTTTTTTATATAGACAAACACTTGGCTCTAATCACAAATATCAACAAATGCATGACCGACTGGGAGAAACTTAAGGGCGTAACCTCGAGCATTCTGCAGGGACAGCGAGTTTGAGCTACGATCTTTCGTCAACTCAGAATCAATATGGGTATCAGTATGAATTTTTTAAGAGGCAAAGGTGACAAGAGTTTTTATACTTTATCGTTCTTAATGTTTGACGAAGAGGAGGAATAAGGAAGGCGAGTGGAGATAACCATTGAAGGCACAATCGCTGACATAAATATATGTATAGGAAGCGAGAGAGGAGAAGAAAAAAGCTGAGAGATAGTCGTAACAGTCGTCGACGCGTCGTCGAAGCACCGAATCTAATCCAGGTTATATCGAGCCTCGTTCCTGGAAATTTCTCGCGGCTAACACGTGTGTTTGCTCCGAAAAAAGAAATAACGAAAAATAAATGAGAAAGAAAGGTAAAAAAAAAAATATTTCGGAGCTACGGCAAATGTGTCTTTGTTCGAACGCGCGGGATAAGAATTTAAGGTTTCGAAATTCTCGCGGTCGTCGCGATCCTTCTCTCTCTCATTCCTCTTTCCTCCGATCGATCTTTTTGTCCGGGACAAAAGCGAACATTTGTTCGATCGAAATTCTTGTAATTTTTCGTATTGATATTGAAATTATTCGTGAGAAATCGGTCTGTCCGCCGAGGCTATGCCAACAAGTGTATTTTTTTCTGTTCTCATTGCTTGTTTGTTTCTCTATCGTGGGTCAATCGATTCAGCGCGAAATCGAGCCGCTCGGTGAATTCCTAATTATGGTCATAAGGAATTAGCTATTAGCCATTATTACTGATTATCATTGACGCGAGCTCCAGCGGGGCTAGACTCGAACAAGTATTTAAAATGGTTGACGAGTGTGTAGTGTGTATTTCGAACGCCCATTTCACGAGGAAACGATAAGTGGGAGAACGCCAAGAATTCGATTATCCAAACTCTCTTTGTTTTTCTCTCTCTCTACTTCTTGGCAAAAGGAGCACTGCTGAGGAGTCGTCGAAACGAGATGATGGATGAACGTCGACTCGATAGGTGGTCGATCGATTACACCTTCGATCGTGTACGTGCACCGCCATGACAGGAACGTCTGTTGGATATCTGAGCCTCGATGGGAGATCGATATTTCTAATCATCTTCAATAGCTTCTCCCCCCCCTCCTGACGCCCTCTCTTCATCTCCACGCTCCTGTCGTTTGTCCATTTTTCTCAAGCGCTCTATCGTCAAGCTTTGCTTTCTATCTCGGTGAACCCTGACCTGCACCATATTCCCAAAGCCATGATACGTCAAAAAGATCCGAAACTTTTAAACTGCGTGGGACAAAAATTTCAAAAGTGAAGTAACGCCGTTGACTTTGGACATTCTGTGCAGTCCCGCGCGCACTGATTCGTCATCGTAATCAATTCTCTTCTAAACTCGCGGATGCCAATATGAAAAACATTGAAAAACAAAAATAAAATCTGTTCGTGTTTTTTCAAATTTCAACTGTCAAGTTATTTTGACGTTTCCTGGAAACAGGTGTATCGTTCGCGTTTCTCTTTTGTCAGGGATAAGGAGATTCGAGGGAATAAGAGATTTCTGGTTGGGCGCGGTGGTTGATTGGTTATCCCATATACAAATTTCAGTGTGAATCGAGGCGAACATTTACGCGCGGTAGTATACTGTTACAAATCTGGGAAGGAGCCGTGAAGAGAGACAGAAAGATTGCGAGCGCGGGTGCGAAGCAAACGAGAGAGTTGTAGCGAAGGGCGGAGATGTCGGCTGTCTTGTCCGTTGCTACCAAGTTTCTCTCTCGATGCTGTAAAGTCTAAAGAACCCATCTCCGAGTGAGATTCTCTTTCGCCCTCTCTCTCTGTAGTAGTTTTATATTTTCAGCGAAACGTGTGGGGGTTTCGTTCGAAACCGAGCGAACGAGAGAGAGAGAGGGCCTTGAGGGCCTTCTCGTGGATCATCGGCGTTTCATCTCGACAGAGCCCGAAACAGGTAAAAGCAGAATAAAAAAAAGACAAAGACATTCGAGCAGAGTTCTCCTCACGCGTGCGAGACCCAAGCCCGCACACGCACAAACCTACGTGTCATCGTGCATACATATAATGTTCGAGATGCAGCTTCCTTAGCTCACGATCTTCACGCGCCTCGTCCAGGTGCTTTCTTTCACTCGCGAAATACACAGGCAAGACAAAAATTCGTTTCCTCAACGATTCGTCAGTAATTTTCATAATTACGTTGATCAATTACTCTCAATAATTCAGAGGTCAAAGAGAACAAAACGTTTGATTTCTTCGAATCCGAATCCCTTTGCACTAGAAAATATTTTTCGATTCATTTATTTTTATTTGACTCAACATCTTCTCATATTTTTCTTTTCTCTTGACGATCTGAGCGTCGCAGGAATTCCGAAGGAAAGATATACAGTCGCGTTTTATTCCGAAAGTGAGAAAAGGACACGTGTATAACGAGATGTCTATACGTATGCATACGCCAACATTTACGTTGCATGCTTTGGTGCGATGTTATTCTAAAAATATAAAGATACGACGAGATCCGAAGAGCGCGTGTAAAAGCGAGTGAGAGAGAGAGAGGCTGATGAAGAGAAAAAGAGAGAAGCGGATGCACCCTGTCTAAATACCTGAATGGACTTGGGACCAGGTATATCGCTGAGAGCCACCAAAAAGGGGCTTTGAAAAAATCGAGTCGAAGAGAACGAATCAAGCGAAGAAAGACGAGAAAGAGTGAGAGTGATTTTCGTTGAGTGGGAGCCCGAGCGAGAGAGAGAGAAAAAGATTGTGTCAAAATGGGACGAAGGTACCAAATATCGCCTTCCCTTGTCATCCTTCAGTGCATTAAGTATATCTATATACACACGTGCACAGCCAGGATGATCTGCTCTCGTTCGGAGCTACAAAACAGATTGAATAGCGTGTTCCCTCGACACAAACAAAAAATCCGGAACTGACCCCGCAAAGTGACACAGTCCAAAATGGTCCATGAAAATTCTACGTATTCCACGATCCATCTCCATAAAATTATGTTAAAATATAATATAAAACGCGAGATATACTTGAGTGATGCGTACACTTACCAAAAGCTAATATACTGATTAGAAAATCGTTTTGTTTGGTATTTAACTTTCACGAGAGTCATTCGAAGGCGGAAATTAATGGGAGATAGCACGTCGGAGATATCGTCGAAATGTTTGAGTAATTTAAAGAAATTTCCTTGTTGAATGGACCGATTTGGAGGTTTGGATGTCGTGGAATTCTTACGGCCCATATTCCATTTAAGTAGGACATGCGAAGGTGGATTCGATCGTGATATTACGAAACGCTGGCGCACGTTAATGAGTTAAAAATAATTGGTTGATTTTTATTTTAAGGTTACTTGAGAATCAATATATTAAAAAAAAAATCATGCGTTTTTTTTCATTCGTCATTTGCATAATTCGAATGAATGCTACCAAATATAATTTGTGTTTCTGAAGTTGATGCTTTTTATAATTGTAGTTTGTAGATTTATTTAGTTATTTATACGAAATATTATGTAAATTATGTGCCAGATGGTGGTGTTTAAGAGACTCCTCCGCAATAAATTAAAACACCTTTACTACTTTCTTGACTGTTTCTATACAATTTTTGAATTTGTAAAGTAGCGAAAAAAAACGGGAAGCTGAATAAGTCAAAAATAGAAATTATGAGGGATAAATCATTGGGGAACGGTAATGAAAATCATTCTGTAATAATTTAGTCAGATTTATATACAAGTAGGAATAATGAAGTATAAATTTTTTACGAATTGATCATTTGTGTGTGTGTGTTTTTTCTCGAATTCGTAGGGAACATTCTCCGATGAGGTGAAATATGAATATTATTGACGAGACGGGGGAAAAATGTTGTTTTCACTTTTCGATCTTACAAAAGAGGGAGACTTATGAGTGATAGAGGACGTGATGGGCGCGCGTACTTTCCGCAGGGGGTAAAAGATCCTTCCAACGCTCGAGCTCGACGTGGACGCGCCTACTTGTTATTAATTACATTGCTTCTCGAAGCCGCTTGGATTCGTCGATCTTTATCTTCATCTCTTTCTCTCTTTTTATTTTCTCTCTTCCTCTCGTATTCTACTTAGAAGAGCTGCGGCTCGTACCACACACTGTGGCAACATTCTCTATCGATCTTAAGTTTGAGACTCATCTTGTGGAGAAAAGAGAATGGGGCCCCTCGATGCATCGCGTGAATCCACATAATTATTTCATTAAACGAATTACATCCAAGGGTCAAAATGCACTTTCGTACATCTCGTAAAATATAAGGGTGGTAAAATCAAATTAAAAGCTCTAATTTATACTCGCGCTCGGCAAATTAACCGAGGAGAATAAAAATATCGAGCCGCGAGGTTATTTAGCTCGAAAAAATTGCTAATTATCTGGGACCAGACTCATTAAGCATAATGAAATGAAATTGTAAAGATTTTTCATTCCCATTTCGACTGTCAAACATTTATTGGTATTTTTTTTTTTAGTTCCAGTTCATCGTACTTTGTCAAAGCTGAATACGACGGAGAAGGCTGTCTCGGGACGTTAACGGACTTCTTGAATCGCTACTATACAGCTATCACTGCCTATAGCTCCGCCAGACTTTTACAAGACCCTTAAAATTTTTATAACTTATAAAAATCCCATTTCTCCTTGCCCAACCCACTTTTTATATCGCGTACTCAGTGTAACGCCATAATTCTTTTCCCTTAATTTCTCTGAAGCCCTTTGCACGCTCCGTCTCTCGCGATCCATAAGACGTAAGCGAGATTCGGTGAGACATTTTATTCAAACACATTTGTTTTGTCGAATTTACAGCACAGGAATGTTGATTGCTCACCAAATATTAAAGGGTCCATGAAAATTAAACACTAATTACGATCGTACCGAATAAATTAAATCCTCAGTGTCAAAGCCAACGGAAATTTATCCAACACTAATGAATATTCATAAACTATAAGAAGTTCGAATTTTATTACGTTCGAATTTGCACTCCAACGAATTAAAAATCTATCCACTTTACAGGTAAACATACAAACACATAAAATACACTTTATCTCTGTCCGGACATGCAGCTCGCTCACGTTTCCGGTGAGGCGAGAAAACGAGTTTTTTTGTTAGTCATTTTTCAATTTTCCTCGGAGATATTTCGTGCGTAGTTCCAAGTAGATTGGAAATAATTTAATATGCAGGTATGACAGAAAGTGTGTAAGTTAAATGCAAGAACCGAAGGAGAGAGAAAGGCGAAGAGAAAAACAGAAGGAAAGAAAGAGCAAAAATAGAAGAGACGAGAGGATAAAGCTTGGCATTTCGTTCCGCGGTATATGTGCAGTATATAATAATAAAATTAATTATCGAAAGACCCCAGGGGGGAGAGGGGGTACCGCGGGAGACCCCCACTGGTCGCGAGAACGTTTCTCGATGGTTCGGTATATCTATGCATCGGATTCTCCAGTTGGTTCTGTTGGTATAGTCGTCTTCGTTGTCGTCGTCGCGGCGTCGTCGCCGTCGTCGTCGTTGTTGCCGTTGTTGCGTCTGTACTGGGGGCAGCAAAGCCAACCAGTTTCGAACAGTTCGACGGAAACCAGTCGAGCGAGCGAGGCAAAGAGCCCCCGTGATAGAGAGCAAGAGGCAACCCGGGGACGAGAGAAACAGAGATAGTGCGCGCGAGGTTAAAGAGAAGAGAGAAACCGAAGAGAATGCCACAGCCGGCAGGCAGAGAGTCTTACGGACACTTGGACGCTCAATGGCGCGAATTTAAGAGCGCAGCCGTTACGCTTCTCATTCGTTAGCATAAATTAATTATGTCCGGGCGTAGCGGTGGCGGCGGCTGATGTCAGCATAGCTCTTTCCACAAGCGAGACAGAGAGAGAAATTCACGCGCGTTCCTCGACAACGTTTGTTCGCTCATATCGCCTCGGTATTTGCGGTTCCTTGCCGAGACATCACAATAACTTGGATTTTAAAATAGTCGCACCAACTAAAATGTTGCTGCACGACCCACGAATACTCTGTATATTGGCTCACGGTCGTTTTATGACTTTAGAAAAAAAACCAAAACAAAAAAACAAGCGACACCAAAACGACCATTAAAGTCTTCTAAAAATCTTGCAATTCTGGCCTCGTTTTGCATCTCGTATCAACAAATACCAAAATTTAGATTATTCTTTCTCGCTCCGATAAAAAAATCGTAATACGAAATGAGAAAATTCATCGATAAAGAATAAAGATTGCGAAAAACATATCGGAATGCTCGTCCATAATGAAAAAGAAAAATTGGAGTAAAAGCTTGCATTCCTGCGGGGCGTGTGATCGCGCGGAATAAGCGATAAGGTATGCGGAGAAGCGAGAGCGAAGTGGACTTAGATTGGGCTAATTAATTAATGCGCACGTCCTGTCTCGGTCCAGTCTAATTATCTCGCTTGTCAGTAGCACAGTGCTCTCGCTCGATCCGGAACATCATAAAGCGAGGCACATGAATACGCTCGTAGCTTCGATATCAGTGTGTTATCCACTGTGACACGCGTGTACATATATATGACGCATTTAATGGTGGTATTAGTGTCTCGACATGTGAGCGTCCCTGTCGTAATTGTAATTACGCTAATTGTGACGTCATCCTGCCAGGAAGCTACACCTAGAAAAATCTCTTGCGTATATGCGGCGCGGTGCTCGCTCATCATTCTCTCATGTTGCGCGTTATGTAGAGCCGCGCGCGTTCTCGATTCGCTAATCGTTTAACACGCTTCTAACTCATCGCTCGGCTATAAAATATAATTCAGTGTGTAACACCCGACCAACCTATTCACGAAGGCGCGATATCGGTCGCTGAATCACCATGAAAAATAAACTGGATTAAACGCCATTTAGCGTGTAGTTTGAAAATCAATGAGGCCAACGAATTCACCAAAATACCTGGAAAATCTCGATATTAATTATGTAGTTTTCGAAACCTTTAATTCTGGGTGGGACGTCCGAGTGGACAAGGACGAAATACACGGAGAAGGGTGGTCCATTAATTTTCACGAGATCTGAGAGATCTTGGAGCGGCTGCGTTGTTGTGCACCCGGAGGGGGGCAAAATGGCATCGCAGGCGCGAGATCGAAGCTGATGAGACCATCTAGGCGTGTGATCTTTGCATCTTTTCCAAACGTAACATGGCAGAGAGATGAAGAACGAGAAAAGAGAGAAAGGAGTGGAGGGAGATGGGGACCAACAGTAAAAACACCATCAGCATAAGATCGCCGAGTCATTAGGTCTTTCTCATCTCTCGGGTATGCGAGAGAGCGAGAAAGAAAGAGAGATAAATAGGTGCGTGGGGGCTCACGAATTTGAATTGACAATACGCCTCTCTCGCAACATGGCCTTCTTGTGCGCTTCAATGTGTGTATTCGAATATCTGTATATGTGCATGTATACGTGTATAAGATTATGAGGGCTCATCGCAAGAAGATTCGTCCTCGTCTCCGTGGTTAGCATGGGAAAACCATCAGTGCGTATCTCAGGACCATCGCTCAACTCTCTCCTTTTTCCTTCGCTCCTTCACTCTTTCTCGATTCTACATAACCATTCTTTCTTTCCATCCTCCCTATACACTCGATCTCTCTCTCGTTCGCGACGTTCTTCCACTTTTCTTCAACGATGCACGCAACATACTAATCCTGCAGCTTCCGATGCTGCAGGTCCACCTCACAAACTCCCTGGAATGCGAATACATATTGCCAACACTTTTTTTTTCTCTCTCTTTCATACATTCGTCGCGTTTGCTTTTGTTTTGTGCGAAGAAGCTGGAGAAAACCTTTTATTCTAAGGCTCCACGACTACATCGAATCTTATTTGCTTATGTAGTCTGTGATGCTGGCAAGAAGGCGGAAGTGCTTCGAACAAAGATGGAGCGAAAGAGAACGCGAATTGCAAAATATTTTGTGTGCAAACCAGAAGGAACGCAAAATTATGAGAAACTCTTCGAGTTCAGATTTATTTTAACAGGAATATTTCTAAACAATGTATGCGAAAGATCGTTTCATGCTACGGTTCACTCAATTGGCTGGAAACAGTTGAGGTTACTGAGACGCGACATAACGACGTAATGAAAAAACCAAATACCATAGAAAAATCATGAAATTTGCGAATTAGCCATAAAATAATCAATGGTTGCTTTACATTATCTGGATTTGATGGAATTTCATTTTTATTGAGCAGAAATGAGAACGATTCAGCCATGATGAGGGACGGATTCATCGTAAATTGAATTTATTTTTGTTGTCGTGATTGTTTCTGTTAATTTGTGACGATTTCGAGTCCCGACTGACACGACTTTACCGTTGAATCTTCATCAAAGATTCCCCTTTGGTTTTAGTATTGGCGCGTTTGGCTCCGGTGCGTGTGTCTAGTGACTCGAGGCGATTGCTCGCTCCTTTCTCACGCCCATTTCCGGTCTAACTGGTACCTTTCTACGTGCGTATATAGGAGGCACATACAGAGAGTTTAATGTGTACGAATGCGAGTCCAACGGTCCGGTAAAGTGCTTGAAAGATCGGTGGTGGCATCGACACGGACGATATTTAATAAATTGATAACGAATCGTACACATAATCTCGTTACGCGCGTATTTTCCGTGCTATAAGAGCATAATCTCGTAAATGCTGTTAAAAAATGTATGCGCGAAGCTTATTTTTGATAAAAAAAGAAGGAAGCAGAAGTGAGAACCGAGGAGAAATAAGAAGCGAGGGAGATGAAAAAGAATTATTATCTTTGAGTGTTTGGAGGAGCATTTATCGTGGCTCGTTTCGTCTCCCGCGCAAGCGAGCGCGTTGAATTAATTGACAGCTGAAAGGATCTGAGAATGAGTGATTGGTCGGTAATTGAGAGAGCGCCTGATTGGTAAATACATTGGACGCTTGTGCTCGCTCGCTTTTGCCTGGTGACAGCATTACCGAGAGAGAAAGAAAAATAGAGAGAGAGAGAGCAATGGAGAATTGGCTTTTCAAATGATCGACGATTCTCACGCTTTTCATGGATCTCCGGGCACCAAACACGCGGTGTTGAACGATAATCCACCTTGATAATAATATACATCCTCAATCTCGCAAGATTTTTAATCGATTCAACACCATGTTGGCACCGCAACGATAATTGGCACATTACGTACCGATTAACTCGTGGATACACACATGTATGCGAATTCACAAGTAACACACACGATTCCGACGTTTTTCTCTTGAGTATGTAGCTCGATCGCGAGCACATGGAGGATCGTATCCTCTTTTTTAAATTCGCGTTCACACAGCAGATTTAACTCTCGAGAGTTTACTCAACTTTGAGCACGATCCTACAGTTTGATATCATCGCCTCGGGAATAGAGAAACAAAAAGGGAAAAGAACGAGATCGAGGAATGAAGGAGTGAGATCGACCAAGATTTCGATTCCCGATGATTTTTGTTTGCCTCGAATGTATAATCCGACGATCGCGATCCCGTTTAGAGCAAATCACGAGCCTCGACAGCAGCAGCTTCGATCGCCATAGTCGATAATAATTTTCCCTATAGTGGACACCAAAGCCGAATGAAAGGAATAAGAGAGAACACGAGAGATTTTAAGTCGGTTGATTCGCTTCCTCGGTGTATCGAACGTGCATTGCGCAATGTAATTAGTGCGTGTCGCTAAACTCTATACTTTCCAACGAAGTGTGTCCCAATGAATGCAGACACAAATACAAGCGTGCAGGACAAGCCCGCACTTTATAAATAACTCGAGAGCGGTTTTTTTAATTTCCGCTTGTATTTATTACAACAGTACGTTCTGTAACGAGTCAACAATGTTAATGAACATATATATTCGTAGCCCGAGTGCCGATGAATCATCCGCATCGATCGATGTTTGTTAAGACCCCATCAATTACCAAAAAACCGTTTAAAAATGCATTGAAATAAAAATCTTCAAATGTTTACCATTTTCAAGAAGAAAACTGAATCGAGATTATTCATGAAAAAAAATTCTCGAGATCCGAAACTGCTTAATCTCATTTATGATCCACGTCGAAAGGTTAACAAGTCCAGCCGAAAAAATTGACTAACAAAAACATCATTGACGTCAATTCGAGGCTGAAAATTGTATACATATCCATGCTGCATATTGTCGTCTGTTAAGGAGTGAATTCTTTGAAAAATGTGTTTGTGAATCGACCTAAAAATCATAGATAACAAGCTGTTGAGTATTCCGCGCGGTTGCTGCAGAGAATTTGTCGAGTAAGACGGACGCACGTGGATTTATTTGACGGGCGCTAGAGTGAAAAAAGCCTGAGCCATATGTAAGTGGATCGAGCGAGAAGTTTGAAGGAAGAGAAGAAAAAAATGTTTCGTTCGTATGTAGATAAGTATCGTGCGGTTGAGAGAGAGTGTGAGCAAACAGACGAGTCCGATTGATCATTCACAGAAAGAAAGAGATAACAATCGAACTTTTAAAAGTGCGTCAAGCATGGCCTCACTCTTTTGTACAATGTAAATTTTCCTATGCTGTTTGAATCGATTATCAATGATGATGCTGCTGACGTACCAAATTATAGCGAGAACCGTAGTCGTCGATCGTAAAAAGTGAAGAAAAAACCAACAGCGAAGACAACAACAGCAAAAAAAAAAAGAATCGCATAAAAATAACAATTATAATGAGCCATTTGCACTTTCTCCGCCATTCCCTTAACGACTCTATGCATGGCTGTCGATGAGGAAGATGCAAATTGGAGAAGGGTTAAGAATAAAATTATATGCGAATGCCGAGGACAGAGAAAAAGAAAAAGAGCAGGAGGGAGCAATATAACACAAATGGGGATGTTGGCCCAGGGCGGTGGGTCGTTAAACGCCTCTGCGTTCCTATTTGCGTCTTTTTTTCTTCTCTCTTTCTCTCATTCTTGCCCTCTCGCTCCAACTGAACTGCACTACATGTATACACATAAATATACGATCATGTATACATACGCGAGATGCTCTCGTCTTTTGTCACGCCGTGCACCCATGATCGATAGAAAGAAAGAGACGAAAGAATAAAAAAAAAGAAATAACAAGAAAAAAAAATGCTCAACCGATTCGTGCCGATAATCGGTTGGTATCGGCTTGCGCTGAGAAGAACATTAGAGAAAAACGAAGAGAGAGAGAGAGAAAGAGGCAAAGGGATAGCGAAGCATACCCGCGCGAGTTTCATAGCCCGTCAGGATGAGAGAGAATATAAATAATCAAAGATCTCACGTCACAGGTACGACGAAATAGTAAGAGAGAGATACAGACCGTAGGGGGGAATAATACACTTAGAGAGCCAATAGTTCGAGAGAGTAAGAAAAGAGGTGGGAGAAGAGCAGAGGAAAAAAGGATCGAACCTGGCCCAGATATCTAACGAACCTCACGCCGTGTCTCGACCTCCATATGGGCGCGCATAAATCGATGAACGGAAAGAGAAAAGAGTCGAAAGAAAGATAGCAAATCAACAGTCTTCTCGCTCTCTCGCTCCCTCCACGTCCTTAATGGTTAGCCGAGATATTCGAGAATGCAACGCCTGTAAAGCAAGAGAGAGATAAACGAAGGCGAGAGAGACGTGATGTTGAAAGGGGTGAGTTTTCCGGCAGCGACGTATACCGCAACGTATTTTAATTGTATCACCGAGTAGCCTTGGCATGAGCTCTTTTCATTGTCATTTACATACATATCGATGCAAACGAAATAAAAAATCTGTACGTAACGCACCCGGCTGAACGAAACCAAAAACGACTAAAACTTTATCAATTTTTCAAACAGCAACAAGTTTTTTTAGACTCTGGGATCGATTGAAGGTCCTTGAAAAAAAAATTCAATCGAAAAGTTCTATCGAAGTGTCTTGATGCTGATGCAAGCGAACAATTAAAAAATCCAAACGCGAGCCCGAAATGTACGCAATTGCTGAAAAATCGTAGCGACCCACCTGGAGCATCGATATGAGGACGTTATCCCTGACAAAGGGGGTAGTATCATGTACTTTCGGTATTTGGTTCAGGCCCCAAAGAGGGTTATCCCGTGCACTGTTTCTATTATTGTCTCACGGGGGTTGATCTCTCGGTGGCCCTAGGCTTTTTTTTCGTACCAGAGAGTTCGAGGCTCGACTCACCCCTGTGATACTTTCACTCCTCACTCGTTCTCTTTCTTGCTCGTGTCTATATATCGAGCCCTTTATATCCGTTCATCCGAAGGACGACCTTAGGGTCTCGAATATCGACTGACAAACTTTTCCCCTCTCGTTCTAACGAACGTCTCTTCATAATACATATACACAAATGGCCTTTGCTCTCCGAGTGTCACTTCGACTCTCACACTCTCTTTTTTTCGCTCCATATCCGCTACTATGACCGGACGAGATTTTCTTGTCTACCTTTGGCCCTAATTCCAAACCTCCACACATGCCTCTGCGTAGACATTGAGTAAAAGTGAAAAAAGGGAAATACGACGCACGATTTAACGAAGAAAGTCAATAAACAGCATCCCATTTTTTCATTAGCACCAATTATGTCTGTATTTATAAACCGAGATATATCGATGACGCGTACGCAGGAATAATGCCCGTTTCGGGCTGGGACAATGAAGAGAATTAAGGGCAACGCCTGTGTGCGTTTCACGGCTGTCGAAATTCGGGCCGGGCAAAGTTATTTCACGTTTTTTCTTCGTATCACAATGTCGAATCGGAAACAAGTGTGCGTATTTGGGCGAGTGAGGAACAGCGCGATGTTTAAACTGCTTTTCTGTTCCGAGTCTCGCCTCTCATCTCTTTTTATCTCTGTATCCGGTGCCTCATTATTATTATTCTTATTATTACTGCTATAGATAGGAGAAAAGGCTGAAGGGGTGATATTTCTAGTGGATTGTGAGACAGACAAGTTATACTGGGGTGCGGCCTGTTTTGTAGAACTTACATGGCGAAAGAAGCGTGGAAAAGTGATTCCCATGGATCGGATTGGCCTGATCAGGCCCACGGGAATCTCATCTCACTCTATTTCTCTTTCTCTCATTGTCCTTCACGAGGATATGAGAAACCGAAACGAGCATCCCCCCATTCAACGGCCCAATTTTCGGATTATTTCTAACCGAGGGTTCAATTTATCGAATTATATGGACTGTATACATAAATTTATATATCCGCGTGGACTCAAATCGATCGAAAGCAAAATAATAAGTGAGGAATCGTCGTTAGAAAATCCGAGTGACGTTATAGACAGGATTTTTCAATTACATTGTACTTTTTTTCCATCAAGCTGGATTCGAGCTCGCGTGCGATTGCTACAGCAAGTGCAGAAACATCGAGGCTAGAGCGATTATTGTGTATGTTTTTTTATTTCTTCGATCCTGGCCACAGAAAGCGCGCCAGGTAAGCTTATGTTAAAATTTCAAAGTGGGCAAAAAAAAGTTTTAAATTAACCCTATGCAAACGAGGCCGAGATTCGAACCGCGTGGCTCCTCGTGCACACGTGCTTCGCGACCTTTGCAGCATCCCGACGACGAAATCTCGTTGAGAGAAACCGGAATTTGAATCAGAATTGGCTCGCGCGCATATTTAATCATATTATAAAAATTAATGCACAGCCTGGATGCGGCGTAGTACGTGGCGCGAGTATCCCATCTGCTGATTGACGAGTTCGATACAGTGCAAAGTCGATCGGAAGAAAATATCGAGAGCCAGGGGGGGGGGGGGGAGAGGCTTTCATTCTCCCCGAGGATACTTTTGTATAATTTTTTATAGTTATGTAAATTTGTAGTAACGGTTACATTTTTTTTTCATTCTCTTTCGATGTTGGTCGTGAAATTTCCGCGATCTCGCTCGCTCGCTCGCTCCGTCTCTGTTTTCGATGCATGAAATATCCGAGTGCACTGGATTTCGTCGATGGAAATGATAATTACAATATTTTGCCAGCACGGAAATATACTTCGGGCACTTGCGACTGGAACAACGTGAGTTTTCCACGAAATGTAATATTGAAATTGTAATACATTGTCAGATAACTGACGATACAGAGCATCGGAATTGTTCTCTCGATAATTGTTATGCATGGGCCATCGCGACCCTCGAAATGTACGAGAACACATCAAGAGCGAATTATACATTATAAATCATCGCTTAGAGCGGTGACCCCGTGCAAAATGTACGTATAGCATATATTTGTATAAATATTCTGGCAGCCTCGCTTCCGGCTCGTGCGAAGTCGATC
The DNA here is from genome assembly GCA_037043255.1 of Diadegma fenestrale. NCBI lineage: Eukaryota > Metazoa > Arthropoda > Insecta > Hymenoptera > Ichneumonidae > Diadegma > Diadegma fenestrale. Next base: position 10,202,184 of record CM073312.1, read on the forward strand.
TCCCCGCCGTTAATTTGAATACATTCGTTTCTACTCTTTTTTCTTTTTTCATCTGCTGATTAGAGATGCACGAGCACGCGTCCGATTTTTATTCTAATTCTGATTTAACATACGAAATAAAAATGTAGGGGAGACCGGGCCCGAGCTGGGTACATGTGAAAATATATTTACTTTGATTGTTTCTGATAAATTTGATTTAGATTTAGAAATAAAAATCATTCGCGTGAGCAATTCTTCAAATTTTGTCAAATATATTGACAGGGAAGTCACTCGATGTCTTTTGGCTGCAACGAGGCTCATTTGGAGGAAAAAAAATTCAGATACTCAATTTTTTGGGGACGACACGTCCCCCCGGATTCCCCTCTCTATATGTTTATATGTAAATAGCGGTTTTCGATCTCCCGGACGACTTTGCATGAACGGTGCATACATTTTTTTTTTTTTTTCATCCTGATGCTTCCTCACCATGAAGAAATTTGCTTACACGATGAAAACCACGTGTCCATATATACACCGGGCACGCGCCCATATTTTTGAATATCCTAAACGTCGAGTAAAATTGTGCAGGGCGCGCTCGAAGAGTGTCGAATCGAGATTTACATTTTTTTCTTCGCTCACTTTATCTTTTTTTCGTGTTATTTTTTCGCCCTACACATCTCGAAACTTTTGAGCCGCTGGCACGATCCGGTCTCGTGGCATTTGGAATATATTTTGCATGAATCTCGCATTACACTCACCGCTTTCGCTCTTTCACTCTTCACGTCTTTCTCGCTCCCTCGCACGCAAACTCTATTGAAAAAAATGGAAAAAAAAAATGAAAAACAGCGAGAAAGACAAATTCAACTCCGCGCGATAAGAACTCGCGTATGAATATGTATTTTCTTCGTATTTATGCGTGTGTATATGTAATGTGGGTATATATTATGCGAAACAAATTATACATATAAATAAATAAATTTGTCGAAGAGTTTACGACGGACGCGAGCAACGATTATCGTCGCCACCCACGAATAATGAGTTTCTCGCTCATTTCGGCGTATACGTGTGTCCACGCATACATTGAAATGTGAGATTTACTCGATATGACGTGGTCGATTTAAATGAAATACACTCGCACACGGTTGAATGAATAAATGTTTGTGTGAAAACGTGTCGCGACGGAGACACTTTTTGTTTTTAACCTCTTTTTTCGCTTTCTGACGCGTCTTTCGCATTTTCTTGGGGGAAGTGTGTGACGATTTAACGAGAAGCGAGAGAAAACGAGCGCAAAATAAAGGAGGCAAAAGGTGGTGCGTCAAGATATTTCCAATATAATGGTCTTACGGCTAATTCGCGCTCTCATCCCAAGTGCGCGGAGAGCCTTACCGGATAAACGGTGGGGAAGCAGTTTCCAGAGGGGAAAAGTTGGATATTTTTGCAACAGAAGAGAAAACGTAAAAGGACGAGTTCGCGCGCAGGACGATGTCGCGATGTTTCGTTGGATAGCGCGGCGGATACGGCATGCGCGGACACGAATATACATATAGAAATAAGGTGGCCGAGCGATATCGTTCGCGAAGAAGAGCGAGCGGGCGAGAGAGCGACGGAGAATTCGCAGCGTGGGCGATTCGCGATTTTATTGGTGAACGAGGCGCAACAACGTTGTCGCGTCGTTCGAGGCGCCGCGCCTCGCGGGCTCGTTTAAAAACAGGGAATTCAATAGCGTTGTCGGTTATTTCGCGAGAGAAAAAAAAACTAAATATACACGAGCAGGGTGCAGATTCTGCAAAGCGACAAAGACACGGAGAACAGCAGAAAGAAGGAGAATAAATAAAATATTTTATAAAATTGATAAAACCCCGGTGCAAAACTCTTGATTTTTGCCATTAAGTAATCTCTGCGAAATTGATTTGCTCGAAAAGAAAACAAAACAAAACGAATGAAATTGTACAACCTCGATTTCCACAGCGACCTGATTTCGGTGTCGATATTAATATTCAGCGAAACATTCAGTTCTAACGTTTAAAAAGAACAAAGAATAAACTGAACGCGCAACAATGCCCAAAACATGAAATCTTAATGAGATCTACACAAGACACACTGCTTCACGAGATAAACACCAAAGTGGATATAATTCCGATGTAAAGACTTTTAGAATAAGGTTAAATATAATGACACGTCGAGAATACGTAATAGCAGAATTTATTATATCTCAGAGTTGCTCCGACTTGTGCAAATGTTATTTTCTGCGCTATAGCAACGTATAAACAATTCAATCGAGCCGTCAACAACTTTAAAACGTGCATGAAACTGCACCATTTATTTGTTTAATTTTTAATAACTAAAATGAAAATAAATTACACTTCAATTTCTAAAGAATAACAGAAAAATAAATCCTCAAGCCCAAATGACTCTGAAGTTTGCAACGTTGAGATTTAACGAAAAATGTTTTTTCCATTGATTATTTATTGCATTTTAGGAAATCATGGCAATTTTTCCTGTCGATTGCGTTTCTGCTCGCAAGTGAAAATCGTTTTATTGCCCGGACTAAATATTGAATAATAATTATGAACTCTGCTGAAAAAATAACAGAATTTCGTTGCATTTCAACGATGCAAACTTCAGGATCATAAGCCCAAGTAAGTTTGTGAAGCAATTAATGTGAAACATTGCTAATTAAAACCAATAAGCGCCGTTTCTTCTAATTCCTCATGTCAAAATAGTAGCAAATATCGTAAAAATTAATTCGATCGTGTATTAAAACGATTAAATGACTCTGGAGTCGTTCTCTTTTAAGTCTTATCCCGCGATCTAATGGTTAAATCGTCTCTCGCCACGAGTATCGCAACAGAATCTATCTCCGATAATAATACACAGAGAGAAAAATAGAAATAAAAGAAATAATAGACGGAGAGAGAGAGAGAGAGAAAGAGAAAAGCTTTAACTGGAGGGGTTGTTCGAGCTGCGGTAGTGATATCGTGTGATAGTGAACTAGTGGAGTTGGTTATAAGCAGTGTAGAACGTTGTATACGTCGTATATACAGAGAAACACATACAAGTACGATAATACGAAGGGTCGTGGCGGCATTCGGGACCCGGAGGCGCTAACATGAAAATCGTATGGTAATGGAGGGGCCGCGAGAGTCCGTGAGTCGTTTCTTCTCTATGGCTCTGAAACTCGACGAGATATAACCTCTGTATAGCTCCGAGCACGAGAAGACTCGATGTTATGTTTGTTGCTGATTCTCAAAGACGGTGTATACTCCGTAATATACGTAGATATATAATATACACGCGTCCCCATACTTATATACATCGGAGTAATCGACAGAACCAAAAAAAAGCGAAAAAATTCATTAATTGTCTAACTTTTAATAAATTATTTCAAATTCCTTCCAAATTCCCTCAGCCAAAAACCGATTCCCTCCGACTCAAGAGCTTCCTGTGATGACTCTGAAGTTTGCAACGTTGAGATTCAACGAAAATAGTATTTTTTATTGATTATTCATTGAATTTTGCAAATCGTGGCAATTTTTTGAGTCGATTGAGTTTTTTGGTCGCAAGAGAGAATTGTTTCATTGGCCGCGGACCAAATATTGAGTAATAATTATCGGCTCTGCTGAAGAAATAACAGAATTTCGTTGCATTCCAACTGTAGATTGGGAGCAATTATGAATAAAGTTAATTGGAATCGAAAAAAGTCGATTTTGTCCTGACAAAAAGTTGTCGATCTCTTCGGTATAAAGCCTGTGTGAAAGCGGCGGCTTCTCGTGTAGAAGCAAGAGGAACTGAGCATATACTTTCCGGATACACTGGCCAGCGTCTGTATGTGCATTTATATAAATGCAGGTAATGTATGTGCGGACGTAATTGTGCGTCGAGGGCGGTAAGTGAGGGTGAAGACCATTTCGAATCAAGGGAGAGTACGAGAGGAGGAAAGAATGAGTGCAGTTACACACTCGGCAGACATGCAGGGATAAACGCGCGTGTGCATACATGTCGGAGCTGGTGGTGTGGGATTGAGAGGGTGCGGAGGAGGAAGGGAAGGTGATACGGGCTCGAATATGAGAGAAGAAATAAAGGACTCGGAGTAGGAAGAACAGGACTGAATAAGACTCGAGGCACTTGCGGGGGTATCTTTTATATTAAGTTTGTATATAAGTGTATGTTGAGGAAGAGAGTGAGAAAGAAAGAAAACGAATCCGTGAGCTCGCGTGCCTCCGATAATTATACGCTCGACCCGAGACTTGAGGCTCAAGGAGAGAACGAAAGAGAGCAGGAGAATCGAGTCTGCGGTTCGACAGGGTCGGAGTTGACCGCGGCGTCTAATCGATTCCGCCGCTTCGACATGGAAATTTTTTTATTCTTTCGTTATCCGAACAACGCTACAGCCCTCATTCTTCGCGCGGAGTATTCATTGTACCGGGAATACGCGTATTATTACTATTCTCCTCGCTCCTCTCATCTTCTTAACCCCAATCTTGGTGTTTTGCTCGCATTCGACTTGGGTTATAACTCTCGTACGGTTTGCGATATCGCAACACTCAATTCCGTGTTGTTTTGCATTTTGCCTTGGGAACGAAATCTTGCAGCGCGCTTCGTCAAAATGTAACGTGTCTTGCGAGTCCAAGGCAAAATCTGAATTTGACTGACGAACCAAGTTGACAATTCATATGGCTGGAACGATTAACGGGGCATGGAATGATCGCTACAGATTCCGAAGGAGCCGCAAAACGCAGAGAGACGCCGGAGAAAGAAAAATCGAGAGTTGATCAAGAGAAACAGAGAAAAGCAAAGTGTGTTTGGGAATGTAATGTCCAGCCGGAGCGATCGCTCGTCCGGCAAAACGGGCCGATGATCGAGCCAGCGTGTACGGAATCGGAAATGCGCGCTCGTAACACAAGGGATGAAACAGCGACCGAGACGGAGAAAGGCGAGAAGAAGGAGAGAGAGAGAGAGCGAGAGGGAAGGGGGTAAAGGAGAACGCAAGAAAAGGAGAATGGGAAGAAAGAATGTGTCAACAGATTTAGCACCGGTAGTCGCCGAAGCGGAGGGATAGTTCTTCTTGCCGGCCCTCGCGGCCCTCTTTCTCCTTCCACCCTTGGTCAACGAGGAACGAAGGGTGAGTACACAGGATCTCTGTTGAACATGGTCGTGGCGCAAAAGCCAAGTCACACACACGCCAACGAAGCAAGGCCAGCAGCGACGAAGAAAACTACAAGTGTGGCAAACGCGAACAAGGGGGTTGAGGAAAAGGAGGAGGAGGGCAAGTGGGTGGATCGATCGTCGGTCGGTCAGAGGGGATTCTCGAACGGAGGGTTCTTGTTCGTGGTTGAGTCGAGAGAGCTGGGCCCCACGATCAAATATTAAGTCTTATCTGGCGCCGCTTTACCCGGAACTTTGTTTCTTTCTTTCTCTCTATTTGTGTCCTTATACACACATACATTTATATACAACTTCTCGCTTTTCTTGTATTCCTGTCTTCCTTTCTTCACTTTGCTCTCTGTAATTAAGCCTCAACGAGAAGTTGTTCGAAATCTACTCTTACGTGATTCCTCTTGGTATATTGGAGTAAAATTAATTTCACGAGTCTTTATGATTCCGATAATCACCGAAAATTGAGGCACCTGAAGAAATTTTTAGTTCAATCATCTTCATTCATTTAAATTTCCTCCTAAAAATTCAGCATTCACCGATATTTTATAAATAAAAATAAAAATTCCAAAAATTCACTAGGTCGAATCGTTGATCAATTATTTCAATAATTTTATTAATTAGGGAAAATCCATGTGGATAATTATGCCATGGGGATTGATTGTTGCTAATCGTCACGTCGAATCAACCGCCAATAGATTTTTACGGATTTCCTCCTAAAAATTCAGCATTTGATTCAGCAGAATCGTTGATCAATTATTTCAATAATTTTATTAATTAGGGAAAATCCATATGGATAATTTTTCCATGGGGATTGATTGTTGCTAATCGTCACGTCGAATCAACGGCCAATAGATTTTTACGGATACGTTTGAATGTCACTGTATACCATTTGGAACTCTGACAAGAAAACTTTGCGCAAGAGCCAGAAGAAGCTGCAGAGGCATAGACTATATAGGCGAAGAGCGAAGCGACAGAGAGACAGAGAGAGGAAACAAGTTTTTTCCCCCTTAATGACCGAGCGGTGGTGGTTACCGTTAATTCGGTGTAGTCTCATCAGCCTTCGCGTCGCCACGACGAGGCTGAGAGCCACCCCCTCGGTGAGTGTTCATCCCTCGTGACCTCCAACCGGAAGACAGAATGAAAAGGAAAGAGAGATACATGGAGGGAGAAAGAAATAGAGAGCATTACCGCAGTTGAGTCGACGGTGTCTCTTCGTGTTTATCGGGTGACCCAGAAAAACAGCATATGGCAATGCTGATGGTACCTCGCCTGATGAGTGCGCGAGGAAGATCTATCCTGACGTATATATACGGCGATACATATTAAACATAGACATACCTCGCGATGTACGCGATGTCATGCAGACCGTATCGTTTGGTCGTTTCAATTCTACGAAAATGACAAAATCGAACAGATCGATTGAACGAATATAAAAAAACAAACACACACACGCAAGTGTATTTGTTCGAAGACGTGTAAAAAAAAAGGTTTCAAGAGTTGAATGGGTTGCGTAAAACGATTCCGCGTTTAATGTCGTAATCAAAAAGTACAAAATTCCCGAGAAGTATCGGCGATCGATGCACCAATTTGACAAATGGACTCATTTTACAACAATTCGAGTAAATATTAATCCAACATGCGGCCTTCTCGCAACGATTACCAGCTATTTTATTTCCTTTTTCAACTTTACTGCAAGCGAGAAATTCATAAGTTGAAAAAAAAAAAACGAGTGACGCGCATTCCCCATATTTTGCCAAGTGAAAAATACCACCGGAGGGGGCAAGCAGAGAAGGAGGAGCTGCTTTTTATCGGTGTAACGCACTCTCGCCCTTACCGGGAAAAAGCATGCGGACATTAGATACTCGTGCGCGCGAGCGAGTGAGAAAAGATCCGTAATTTTCCGGGCACACGTAATGCTCGGTCATTATGGCATTCTCGAACTTTGCACACACGTACAACACACAAAAATACCGATGTACATGTTTACACATTATGCACACAGACACGTGTGTCCGGCATGTATGAAAATATGTGTATATGATGCTTTGAGTACAATCCATACCGGAGATACGCGTGTCTTTCGTGTTGCGGCAGTTCATCGAGTCCAGTTTAACGCCTCGAGTCACGTCGGAATATTCTCATTTCTAACACACTCGTACAGGCCGATTCAGAATCAATTTCGATAACGCTGAAGTTTGCATCGTTGAGATTCAACGAAAAACAATTTTGCTATTCATTATTTATTGAATTTAGAAAATCGCGGCGATTTTTCGAGTCGATTGAGTGTTTTTGGTCGCAAGAAAGAATCGTTTTATTGGCTGGACCAAATATTCAATAATAATTATTGGCTCTGCTGAAGAAATAACAGAATTTCGTTGCATTCCAACGATGCAAACTTCAGGATCATCAATTTCGAGCAATTCATTTGGCCGTTTTATCCCTCCAGCAATTTCCAATGGCATTTGACTGGTTATTTTACAACTTTATTCATTGTAATTGTTAGGAAAGATTTAGCTTTTTCGTTTCTTTCCAAAAGAACCGGAGATTCATTAACGAGTGTCATCATCGATTGTAAATCGGCCTCCATGAGATACAGAGAGCACGCAGTCGAAATGACGCCTCTCGCGTAGCAGAACAGTCGACAAACGAACGGACACACGTGCATGCTGTACCGATACTTTTACCCAGTTTTCTGTATTACGCCACGTTCGTTACGATCGATATCACAATATGTATAGCGGAGAAAGAGAGAAGGAAGCGAGGCACAGGAAGGAAGAGAGAGAGAGAGAGAGAAAGAGAGGGAAGTTTATATATCGGGCGGCAAAGCAGCTCGAAGTAGAGAGAGGTCTCAAATTAAAAACTAATTATACTTGCGATTCGAGCTATCAACGCTGAATCGCAAGCGCTCGGCTATAAACCTGCCCACATGGCCATGATATACATGCGATATGGACTTGGCTACAGAGTCGCGGATAAAGATCGATTCGGTATAATAATATGGAGCCGTGTGTTTTTTCATCATTCTTTCATCCTATTTTGTACGTATCGTTGTTGCGTTTGTCGAACCTTCTCAAATATATTTTTTATTCTCTAAATGTCAACCCGCCGCAGTTTATACGTAAAAACGAATGAGATTGAGGGAGACTGCTTGAAAAAATTGCGTATTTGCGCGTCGGTATTTTTTCTGCAGCCCGTTGAATAACGAAAACGTGGCAAAGGGCAGAAAGCAGGGAAAGACGACGTGGATAATAGTAGAAAAAGGGATGCGAGTATGAGGGAGGAGGGTAAAAGTACCGAAAGATAAAAAAGAGAGAAAAAAATAGTAAGAGTCGTCGCGCCTATCGATTTTTACTTCTAATGAATTCGAGCTAAAAGCCGCCCTGCTCTTCGATTCCCTGTCTCACTTCTCGTTCACCATACAGACAAGCTTTTATACAACGATGTTCTCGTTCCAATGGAGAAGCATCACTAACACTTGGCTCTGGCGATAGGGAATAGCCCCCTACGCTTAGCTACATCGTCTTAGTCCGCTTTTTTCGCTTCTCCTCTCTTTCCTGGTTTCGCCCTCAAACTACCCTTCTAAAAGTCCCGGTACGTCGTCGTAGCTGCTTTTCCACGAACCACGCCAATCACTGCGCGGCATAATTACACCGGCGTGCTCGCCACCGCGAGCCTAAGTCGTGTTTCTTGCCTCGCGTTCAACCACCACCACCACTACACTTTTTTGATTCCTTTTCGCATACTATACCGCAATCGTGCAAACAAAAGAATGAGGAAGAAAAAATACGCGAGCCAGAGAGAGAGAGAGAGGGTGAAATAATGAATAAGACAAGCGAAGGAGCAGAAGAAGCACGAGGGTTTCGCGAAGAATTAAAGGCGAAAGAAGCGTAGGAGAGAAAAGAAATGTATAATAAGGGACTCATCAGGCAAGGGGGTACTTATAGACGAGGTTTCACAACCCTCTTCCGAGTCCGAATATACTCCGCAAGACGTATCGTGGATCACGTGAATGTTCATCCTTCAGAATTTAATTTTTAAACGAACCCTTCGAGCTAACGTACTTTAGGAAGGAGGCAAAACTACTGCATCAAATCAATTTCAATAGCAAAGCCTCCTTCACCCTGTGCTTCAAAGGTCACACAAACTTTTCGTTTGTACTTAATTAAATCGTGTACTCCTTCGGACCATTCACTTTTTTTCTCTTCCGGAAAGAAATACTTTTTGACTCGATTCGTCGAAACGTTGAATGCGAACGAGGATCACATTTTGTTACATTGTTCGTAACGTTACGTTGACGAAATAGCCGCAGGCCGAGAGGACGCGAATGAGCGAACACGTACAATGCGAGAAACTGGTTTGCAATGTCATCCCTTATTGAGGTGCTCGAATCGCGGAGGGCTCGCGCAATTATCGTGTCGCGAAAGAGTATCGTACGGTGTGACATCGAGACGGAAAAGGATACCCAGCGATATAGTTTGAATCGAAAAGGGATGTTGAAGGCTCGAGGGTATAAGAAAAAGAGAGAGACGCGGTCGGACCACGAGAAGAGTTTGTGAATGTGTGCCAACCCCTGGCGCGAGAACAAGGACTACGAGGAGGGAGCGTTAATCGAAATGAAACCGTGCGAATGAAAATTCTATGGTCCACGCTAAGGACTGACGAAGGAACAAAAAAACAACGTAAAAGTTCGTGGGACCATTATCCCCGCGAGCCGAATGTTTTATGGGATTTTCACACCACCAAAACACACATCCACAGGCTTTCTAAATTTCGTGCTACATCCCGACTGCCAAGATAGAAATAAGGGAGGGCCGAGCGGAGAGGGAAAGATAGAAAAAATTCAATTTCCCCTGAAATCGTTTTATATTGTTGGCCCCTGAGTCGTAATTACGGAAAAAACCATTGAACCCAAGATTTCGATTTAAATTAATTGCACGCCATTCATTCCGAAATATCGTTCCATCGAGATTCGAGAAAAAATGTATTCGATACTCGGGAATTGTAATTAACTGGTTGCACCTCGAAAAATTGTAATTTTTACGTGGCGATAACTTTGCGATATATTTCGAGAACCCTCCATCGGAATGCAACGATTTTCCTTGCTTTTCAAATTACTGTGCCACGGCCTAACGCCAGGAATTGGAAAAAAAAAACGACAAGGGAACTTCACTGCATTCCAACGATGCGAATCATTAAGCAGAATTTTTATTTTCAAGCCGATCGGTCAAAGTTTCTGGATGGGTGAGCGAGAGAGAAAAAGAGAGAGAGTGAGATCACGAGGGCAAGGGTTTGAAAAGTAAAGGGTTATAGTCACGGTCTTGGCATACCGCAAACCACGATCGAACACCATCGGAATAACTCAATTTCAGGAATCGAGCGAGGATTGCACAGAGTGATTCGAGGATTTCGCGGGCAACCCCTTGCCGCGGAAGACGTAGCCCGTTACGTCGAAGCAACTTGGCTGAGCTTGGTTAGCAAAAGAGTGACTTTCCGGGAAGAGACGATCGATAGTCGCCAGTCTCGTGGCGTCAGAGCAGAAGGCCTCTTTTGCTCTTTCTCTCCTTAATTTCTCTCTCTTTCTCTCTCTCTTTCTCGACACGGCGTGGAGTTCGTGTACGATCGAATTCGATTGGTAATCGACTTCTCTAGCTCCGATAGGGGAAAGGGGCGTCAGACGGTTTTTAATTATTTCCCGTTGCCGTCATAAATCTCTTTCTCTCTTTCTCTCTTTCTCTCTCTCCCTACCACAAACACTCTATTTTCTCTCAATTCTGCTTCACAGTTAAACGAAGTAAATCTGAACGCGAGAGAGAAAAAGTCTGAAAAGCCGCGCGGTGAACTATTAGACCGCGATCGCGGAGCAAATTCTTTCGTTGTATGGGGTTCGGTGATAATAATCATAGAAAATAAAAACAGCAGTATAATCCCGACGTTCCATGTAATTATAAGCGTTCCAATTGAATCCCAAGAAAATATTGTAAGCAATCAGCAAAGAATAAGACATTCAACTGTTTGGAAGGCCAGAATCTGGTTTTTTTTTTCTTCTATAGAAAGCGTCTGATTTTTTAACGATCTTATTCCATTTTCCGCGGCGAGCTATTGCGGGTGTCGTAAAAAATTCTATTAAGCATCACAATAATTACGTTCGCAACGGAATATCGCAGGGAAATAAAAAATCCGCCACGTGGACGAGCGTAAAAAGCAATTAAAAAAAAAAAGTCACTTGGTTTTCACGTCGCTGCCCTTGTGTGCATCGCACTGTTGCGAGATTTCTCTTGGAAACTGTAACGAGATTTATTCGGATTCGTTCACATGGAAAATGCTTTGGAAGATTGTTCCGTGGCACGGACGCGAACATCTTGAAAAGTCGTTCGCTAGGGAGCGTTTTTCGAGCGCGGAGGGAACGGGGGGAGGGTCGCTCTAACCCGCTGGGCGACACTCGGAAAAATATCATGTGTCAAAAAGGTTTTATGTGGTAGGCAAAAAGAAGGAGGGAGAGAGAGAGACGAGGAATTATTATGGGGCTCTGATCCCCAAGAATCGAGGTGTTCGATCGGTTCGATCAGCATAAACGTAGCCTCATATTCGTCACCCTCGGGCACAATGTTCTCACGTCACAGACAAAGGCGAACGTGTAACGCGAAATGAGAAACGTTTTTTTTTCGTCCTTGCTCTCATAAACTTAAATCCCAAATGTATTCAAATTCTCCAAGTACGAAAAAACACAATAAATTACATTGGCAAAATCATCGATCGTAATCCAGGGCGAAAATATGATGCTGAAGTTTGCAACGTTGGAATGCAACGAAAAATATTTGAATTTATTGATGATTCGTTCAATTTTCAACGTCATTCCAAATTTTCAAGCCAATATGCTTATCGGGTGGCAAAAATCGATCATTTTATCATCGTAATTACATCCTGACCTTGAATAATCATTTTTGCTAAGGATAAAAAACTAATTTCTGAGTCAAACTTCAGAGTCATGGCCAATATTTCATTAAAATCCTGCCAAAAGAATGAATTTAAAAAAAAAAAAGCAGTATCAAGAAAGCCCCAGCAAATTTGTATTCACAAAACGTCATTTAGATACTCGAACAAAGAATAGTACTAACAGAAACAAAATAACCAATTTGGTAAGCAACTTGGGGAGGGAATTAAGGTGATTTTTGCACGAGGCTGTGAGTAAGACCGAAGAAACGAATAAACATGCGGAACAACGAAGCGATGGATCATTAGCATAATTTGATTACCGTAAATCTACCAGTTACAGTGTGGTATACTAATGCGTATTATAAGCAGAACTGGTAATGGTCGCGTGGTCCGGGCTTGTTCAACCAATTTATTTGTATTTTTCTCTCTCCCTGACTGTGTGTGTGTGTTTTTTTTTCAAAAGAGCTCGAGTAACGAGGGATTTCTGGCTCTGTGTATCGTTGCATCGACGTTGCATCGTTGCTGCGATGAAACAAACAGCAGTGAAGACACTGAGGGAGAGATATAAATGTACGAGAATGTACACGACTTTAAAACGTCGATTCTCACGAAATGCGATGATAGAAACCAAGTCAAGGGACAACGTTGGTGCCCTGTGATAACTCAAAAGTATGTATTATGTGTATGTATACCCATTTAAGTGGGCCTGATGTGTGTCGAATCGAGCAAGTCGACGACAACGACGATTCTTCTTGATATAGGCCGGATCCTCGTCCTCGTACATTTATATACACATATTTATCTTTATCTATAAACACATGGATATATAAAAGTGTATAGATATATAAGAATCTACATATATATAAATAAACGTGGCTACGTAACGAGCGCGTCATTACCATAATTACATTACCGCGTTTGTTACCCGCGGTAATAACATAACGGTCGCGTGGCTGTTGCCCGCTCGTTCTCGCGGCCTCTGTCTCTATCTATCTCTTTGGAAGCTTCGACAAATCTGTATCACCAATTTTCCCAACACAACCATCTTTTCGTTCGCTAAATTTTAATAATATCCCTGGTCCGTGAAAACGAGCACGGACTTTTGAGCCACACGACAATTTTATAGTCGGAAATCAATAACGAATTTTGCCTAACGATTCCGTTCTTCTTCCTCTTACGTAACGGAAAATTTACCGGGAAACGTCATTGCACAGATTTTCGAATCGTGATTGATGTTAAACGGTTTTTTTCCTTCTCTGTATAATTCTCTCTTTTCAGACACTTTGACAAAAAACTACGCATGAGGATTCTTAGTGGACTCTAATGAGGAATGGAGGAAGAAGCGTTATACGAGAATCCTTGGAATGGAAACAAACGGGGAAAAAAAATTTCAAAGACGAGAGAAAAATAAGTAAAAAGGAGGTGAACCTGGAGTTTGGAGAAGATGAAGGGAGAAAGGCAGCGGCCCAGGGGTGTCCCGGTCGCAAATCAATCGATAGGGAAATGTCGTCACAGACGGGGTAAGATTGTGTGTGCGGGCATGTGTGTGTGTGTGCGTCGAGACACACACCCGCACACGTTCGAGCGCAAAGAAGCAGAATAAATATGGGAGAAAGGACGAAACGAAGACACGAGAGATTGTCGTCGTGAAAAAGATTCTCTTTTTCTCTTTCTTTCTCTTTGCAGGCCCCGGAGGGCTAGTGTAGAGAGAATAAGAAGGGGCGCGCGCTCTCGCTATGAGACGGGAATCCAGCTCTCTCGGTCTCTCGTGCGCTCACGTTCAGTTCTACCGAACGATGCATAAGGGGTGGCATTAGTCGAGAAGGGGCGGCTTTCTCTCGTACATAGAGAATCGTCTGAAAGAAGAGGAAAGACGAGCCTGCACCCGCGATTCCTTTGTTCGACCCGGGAATCTTTTCGCGCGCGAGAGACTTTCTAGACCGCCTTCTACGTACGAATCTACCTTTTCACTCTCTCCCTCTCTTCACTATTCTCCGACTTTCACACTCTCTCTTATACTTTACGTTTCTCCGTCCTGCCTAACGCGAATCTTGTCTCTGCAGCCTCTCCTTTTCAACCCCCCGCCGTCACCCATCGCACCTTCGAATAAATTGAAGAAAGAGATCGTTCGCGCGCGCAGCTCAAAGAAAATCAAAAGAGAAAAGAAAGGGAGAAGAGAAGAGAAAAAAGTCTATTCCCTTCACATATGAATGCGACTTTTTTCGCGCCGTTTACAGCTCCGCATGAGTCTCGATATGCGAGAGAAAAAACTAGAACGACATATTCAGAACTTGTTTATTTTTATTGCTTAATTACTCCAAGAAATGCGAAACGGAGTATTTTCGTTGGTTCGTTAGAAAAAAAATGTAGAGATTCTTTCATTCCAAGTTGAGAAAACTCTCGCGACTCTTACGACCGGTCCATAAAATGTTCTCTTTAAGAAACTCGCCGTTGAGAGATCTCCGTCATTAAGACCGCGAGAAACTCAATTAAAAGGTTTCTCCGTATACATATATCGTATAATAAAGATGCCCAACGAGATCCCGACCGCCCTGAGCTCCAAGACTCATTTTCACAGTTCCAGCATTTTTTTTTACTCCGAGAGGATTGAGGGTGCGTTCACCCCTGCATCGTTATCGCTTCCTTTGCGTTAACAGAGACTCGGAGAAGGCAAAAGCAGTACGAAAACGAATTGGATAAGAAAAGGCGGCCGCGCGGGGCGGGAGAGAGTTTGAGAGTTTATCGAGAAGAGATCCGCTTGAATTATGCAGTCGTACGTCAAAAAGCACCCTCGTATATACTCTCGCGCTCGTATAAATATATAGAACGCTATCGAAACCTCTGGAGCACAGTGGATTTTTCGATTTTGAATTTCACTCCAAGCTGGCGAATAAATATTTCATCCCTCTCGTCAGCGAGCGTGGTTGTGCGGCAAACCGGATTTTAACTTTTTAACGTACACGCGGCAAGCGCGAGCTTTTTATCCTCGTACGAAAGGACCACCGACAAAGGAGAAGGGCGTAAATCCAGTAAGTTCGAGCCCCGTTCTTGGTTCGAGTCACTTTTCGCACATAGACATACGTTTACGTCATCTTTCGTAGTCATCCACATACGAATATGTGTGTATAACTTACCGAAACGTAAATTTTGTATGCTAAACGAATTCACCCTTACGCACGAGTCGTCACTGTCACGTTACTCTTTCGTCAAGATCGCACGCGCCGCGTATATGAGAAAAGGCGAAAGAGCCATAGCTCGCGCAGAAAAAAAGAAGACAAAAGCGACGAGTGGTGCATCAATGCGGAGGAAATCTGGGCAATAATGGAACTCGGGGAAAACCGAGAGTGCGGAAATTTGCATTGCGGGCACAGCAGATTACGATGGACCGTTGATGTGTAAACAAAAAGAAATATCGCGCGAATCTTTTCATTTCATTTGTGAATTCAACAAGAAAAAGAAATCGGTAAGACAACAAAAAGTCGCTAAGTCGGTTATTTTTTTCGTTGTTCTCTCTCCGTTTGGTGCATTCGCGAGATGATGCGTAGCTGCGGGGTGACTGCGAGAGAGAATTTCTTTCACTCGGTGTGTATGCGAATGCGCGCGTATTCGAATAAGGATCGAGCAAGAATCAGCGACGCAGCAGCGTAACATCCGCAGCGCGCACAGCATCATCA
This sequence comes from Diadegma fenestrale, assembly GCA_037043255.1. Classification (NCBI taxonomy): domain Eukaryota; kingdom Metazoa; phylum Arthropoda; class Insecta; order Hymenoptera; family Ichneumonidae; genus Diadegma; species Diadegma fenestrale. The sequence continues at coordinate 10,217,927 of CM073312.1, forward strand.
TATACCGCGAGTTTTCAGTGCCAGAATGACCCGCAGGCACGTACAGGGATCGATTTAAATTGCAAATCGATTTCGCCTCTTTGTAGTCACCCACCTAGACCGCTCTCCCTCTCTCTCTCCTCTCTTTCTCTGCCTACATGCACGTGAACGTAGAGTACGTACAAAATACGTATTCATATACACACGAAACAATTGTGTATGTGTAGGTATTTCTGATACGTGACGACTAGCGCGATGCGCTGCGCGAAAAAGAAAAGATTCTCCCGCTTCTCTCGGATAGAACGCTTGCGAGACCTCGCCAAGCTTAGGTGTATCTTTTATATAACTATAACATTCTACTGTACAGTCAAAGTGAGATGATACCGTTCGCCGTCAAGCAGTATATCCGCATGAAATCGAATATTGAAAAATAAAACACACCGGAAAAGCAAGCGAGAATGCGGGGCGAATGTTCGATCGTTTTTTTTCTCAAAACTAAATGAGATGCAATTATGGCGAACGGATCAAATTTCATTAGCGTTTAATGGATTTTTTGGTCGTCGCGGCTGCAATAAATTCTTTAGCGATTTCAATCGATCGCTGGACTTGTGCGATTTCATAAAATTGCGAAATAAACTTCGATCGAAACGAACGAATCGTGATAATTTTCTAATGATCTTGAGTAATTCGGAAAATTTCGTCGAGCGACCAAAGGGTCGATGGGAACCAGAAAAAAAAGATTTGACAATGAAGTCCGCAGGAGATTCGAAAGAAATGAAAGAGATTTGCACGACGCGTATAAAACTCACGTGTGTGGACAGACGCGTGTGCGTGTGTTTGCTGTACCTTTTGCGCGTCCAACAATGAAAAGTGGCTGAGAGTAAAAGAAAAAAATGAGCGAGCGAAAAGAGCTCGATCTGTCGCTGCAAACTCGCTCGAAAAGCGGAATATACACTACATAAGCAAGTGGTAAAACTCGAGTGCGCGGGAGACATGAACGAGGAGAAAGAGAGAGTACGAAAAAAAGATGAAGCGACGAGAAGATCTCGATGTAAGGGACCGAGAGGAAAAGAAAGAGAGAGAGAGAGAGAGAGCGCGAAGCATAAAGAAAAAGGGAAATACGTTCGGCTTGGCGCGAGAGCCGTTTAACGACGATTTCGATCGTTTACGACTTTAATAATTTAGGCGCGGCTCGGACTCGACGATCTCGACACGTTTTGGGTCGTAAACCGCGCGACTAAATCCGTATTTATGTGGAAGAGAAGAGAACCTACCAATACACACGTTGCACATGGGCATCATGGCAAGAAAGAAGACAAAAAATAAGAAGAAAAAATGACCAACGAAATTTTTGTTTTCTATACGTGGTCTCTTTTCATTTTTATTCAACCGAGATATTCTTTCGCGGTCTTTTCTTCGTATTCCCCGCTTTTCACACGAGCTTCGGCTTTTAATCTCGCTCGCATTTTTTTCGCTGCGTTCATTTTATTATTCTTTTAGTAAAAAATAAATATAAATGAAGAAAGACTCACCAGGCAGGGAGACAGCAGACCTCATCTACACTCTTTCGATTCCCTCATGTCCTGGAACACGAAATCGAAGAAAAAATCGTTCACAATAAAATTCCAAAAGCATCTGAATTTAAAAAAAGTGTCGAATCTCGACTTTTTTTCTCAACCAATTCCAATCGATTTAATTTTCCTCTCCAACTGATTACACTGGCCAAGAATACATATCCATGAATGAGCAAAAGTTGCGGGGGAACGAGAACGAGATAACATTAAAGAAAATATTGGTTAATGGGAGAACCTGCTTGGGAGGAGAGATATCTGTATTATCGCGCAAATGTCTTCTAATCCTCTCTCTCTTCTTCGGGCCACGATTTTCGTATTTCTATATGAGTTGACTTTTCTTAGCAAGCAGCGAAATAATCCAGCGTTACGAGAATAAAACGAAGCATGAATCGAGAAACGAAAATAGCGGATTCATTGAATGCGAGTAGAAAAGAGTATTGAACGGTCCAGCAAAGATTTATGAGTTGGAAATTACGGGCGAGAATCAATGGATAATTAAATAAAATTGGGCCAAAGCTTGAATTTTTTTCTACTGCAGAATTCGATAAGACGCGCGGCAAACATTTGAGGATCTCGGGGCAGGGTTGAGTGCAAATGACAATAGTGTTTGCTATTTTTTTTCTCATTTCGCGACGTGATCAAGATTGAGAAGGAAAAAGATCGATGAAAAGAGAAAAGTAACGAGGGGATGAGCGAGAGAGAGAGAGAGTGTGTGTGTGTGTGTCGCGTCCGGCGACCCCCGGGAGAGAAGACGGCACAGGCTGCGGGGTCTTCATAAATTTACATGTCTTTGGCTGCGAGAATCATTTTTTATAACCGTTAAGAGGAGAGACTCAGAGGCGTGAAGCGCGCGCGACAGAGAAAGAGAAAAAAAAAGGAAAACAGTGAATATGGTGCTGGAACTGTTCGGACCTACAGCAAAGTCTTGGCTGTATATAGAAAGAGAGAGAAAACAGAAAGAGTAAGAGCGAGAGAGAGAGAGAGAGAGAGAACTCATGCGGCCATATTACGAGTCTCCCCATGGTGTTACCCGTAATAACCATTCCATGTATCCACCCAAGTCGAGGTGGCCACGAGAAAGGGCCTTCTCTCTCGTCAGAGGCCAAAGATAACGAGATAAAAAGAGAAACAGAGAGAGAAAGATGAAGAAAACGAGAGGCTCGTTACCGGACTTGTGTCTCTCTCTCTCTTGCTCTGTCATTTCCTCTTCGTCATCGTCGCCGAGAGAGCCAAATCAATTAACCACCGACACACAATTCGCCTCCCCCATCGATAAAACTATATTTATCCTTATATTCCGTGTGTCGCGAGCCTCAATACCATATAAATTCCAATGATACTTTGACTGCTTGCCACACATACGTAGCTCCACTAAAACCACATCCTGCAGCTAAGCTCACGTCTCACCGCCATGCCCCTGTGATCAGAGGATTGAACAACCATATACGTCGAGATTTTAATTAATAAATAACTCAAAACACCATTCCGTCAATGTTTTTATATTCTTTACAGTCGCGAGCCATCAAATGAAATTCAAACCTAATCCAAAGCTTCTAAAAAAATTCGAGATTATCCGAGAATTTAAATGTCTGAAGCTTCGAATGAATCTAGTCAACATATTGACCCCTAAATTTTTCATCACAATCTTTCATTTTATCGCTCCCCAAGAAACAACACAACTCGGATTCAAATTACAAATTTAAATACAAACCAATTAATCTTTTCAAGTGTGTATTTCATTAAGAAAATACACGTTTCGCAAAACTGTAACGAATAAATCAACTTTAACGAAATGTAAATTCCGCTCCTTTTATTCGTCCATGTATCTTTTCGACCACCGATCGAATTGATCTTTACTGATAAAAAAATGTATACATGTAGCGGGAGTTTAAACCTACGGGGATTGAAATCAACGTAATAATATGACTGTAGAGGCAACGGTATGTTATCTGAACGATCGGAGAATGCGACGAGGCTGACAGAGATTCCGGATACATCGTGAACGAGACAAGAGAGCTTCATCCAGCCTCCTGATTCTTTAGATTCAAACTGGAGTGAGTTTGTGTGAGAATATAAAAAAAAAGAAGGACGAGAAGAGTCAAATGGCATCGGTATCCAAGTCAAATGAAAGCCAGCTCTCATCGAATAATCCATCTATTTATATAGTAAACGAATACATCCATATATCAATGTATTCGTGCATGTCTGTATCATTTTTTTCTGTCTTCTTCTCAATTCTCGTCTGGCGCCAACTCCGCGGTTTTAATTGTTTCGTTAGCACGTTCGTTCGCGAGAGATTCACAACCTACGAAGCGGAGGATACGTCGAGGCGCGAGAGATTTACTTGGCCGGCGAACACACACACACACACCTATGTGCCCGTATATTTATATATATGGCACACAGACAACGTTTATCGAGTGGCAAAGATCGTTCTTTATCGTGTCTCATCTGGAAACTTGTCGATCGCGATGCGGGGCCCAACGTGAGATGAAAAAACGAAAAGCTGTGTCTTAATGTTGAATTTTTGCAGAGGGACACCGCGAGAACTCGCGAAGAGGGAAAAACTATTATTTGGACGATTCTATATCGAAGGAATAATAAAAATCGTGCCATTAAGTAATAAGTATTTCCAACTGTTTGTTTGACCAAAGTTTTATCTCATTTCGGTCTGCGTGGGTGGAATAAAACAGAGGAAAAACGCTTGCACCGTTTCTCGTGTTTTTCAAACACACACAAAGCTGTGTGTAAGTGGCTGTTTGCGGGCATGAGTGTGCGCGTGAAAATATGTGTGAATAACGTAAGATATAAGAAGCGAGATATTACACTGGCGTCGCGCGCGCCCGCGTACAACGAGATTTGCATTTGTAATTACGGACCGCTTGCATCCTTAATAACTAATTAATGGTAGATGTCCAGAAGCGAGGAGCGCGAACAAGCGGTCGAAGCTTGCCTCCACTCTGTATATGTATGCAATCTCGAGCGTTGCAAAATCTTCGAGTATAATTGACACACGTGACGTAATATGAAAATGCAACGATCGCCGGTGCACATTTACTTCGATTGTCGTTTAATTATGTTTCCACTCGATTCGAAAATTATTTGAACGATCGTTGAGTCACGTCGTCGAATGGAAAAGCTCGTTTTTTCGCGATACACACCGATGATTACTTTTTTTTCTTTTTTTCCGGCATATTGAGTAATAGGAACGTGTACCTTGGCACTGTATCCATTATGATGCACTAGTCAAATCCCCGTTATGGAAAACACGCGATTAAAAAGCCAAAAAAAATCCAATCGATGGCACGAAATCCTCGCAACTTTGCACAAGATTTTGATCGCAAGACGTCAAAAGAAAATAAATAAAATTGAACGGGCACTGCGTTTGACGGTGAGAAGAATTAAATTGTTTTTGTTTTTTTTTTTTCAATCGCGTTCTCAACGCGAACAAGAACTAGAATATTTATTGTAAATCCACGAGCGTAAAGGAGTCGGAGTCGGGCTATCAGCGGCTGCAAGGACGACGGATTTGGCGCGCGGAAAAGAGAGAAACAGAGAGGGATGGAAAGATAGAAGACCGCGGGGAATTGAAAGGGAGCAGGCTAGAAAGAGGACCGGGGGGAGGAGGGAATAGCGCACCCCTTCGGAGGGCCTTCGCGGAGACGAAGACGCGAGCGTACGAAAAAGCCTCGAAGACTATAGTGCGGAGACGCGAAGGGAGTCGTGGAGTAGAGAGATTGGTGGGGGCGTCTGCGACCGCTACGCCAGAACTAAGGGGTTGTTTGCCTCATCGGGAAGCTCGGAGGTCCTCGTTTCGCCCTCTCCTCGACGGCTCCGCTAAAACCGACCCCCTCGGACCGTCAGCCACCCTCGTTTCTCCACTTCCCACCCCCTCCATCGTGCCAACCATATCCTATTTTGCATAGGGCCTGCGCGGCAAAGCCAACGCTCTATAAGACGTCTACACGTGAATATATGAATACACACATTTATATGTGCATGTGTCTATGCGCTTTAGTGTGTTTTTGTGTGTGTGTGTGTGCGTGTATGAACGTCAGACAGCCCCTCTCAGCTCAGGACGTACGTAAATATATAAGTATACATCTTTCTCGCTTTCCACCCTCTTACTCATTTCTTCTCATGGCCCGAGCTTTCTTTCGCTACTCCCTCGTCTTTCTCTTTCTATACTTTCGCTCCGCGGCTCTTCTCGTTTCGCGAGCACTTCGATTTGTCGAATACGCCTTCTTCGAGAGACTCCTCATCCGTCTCTCAGTCTCTCTTGCTCTCTCTCTCCCTCTCACACTCGGGCTCTCGCTTCTTTTTAGATATATTCCGATTTTACCTCGTATATAGCTCCCTCGCAACGAAACGGGAAACTGACGGAGAAGAAAAGCAACCTCGATTCCATGCAAGGAGGACAGAAGCAGCTGAATTCCACTTACGTCTTACCCTCTATAGACGCGTGTGTATATCTATTATTTCCCTCCACCCTCTCCCCCGTCTCCTCCAACCCCAGACCCCATCGTTACTTCGTACGTCTCCGTACGGCTGCTGGACTCGAGTTAGTTCGGTTAGTTATAGAGAATAAGTTTTCCATCGCGCATTTTTCTTCGTGTGGCCAATAATTCTCCGCTAGTTCACACATACGAGAATTCTTGGCTGATTTGTGGAAATATATTGGTCCCGAGAAAACTGACGACCGATTATGAATTTTAATTGGAGAACCGCGTGATGAGGGTGTAACGAGAGAAATACACGTACACGGTGATTGGCTAACCAATGGCGAGAGACGTTTTCGGTCCGTGAAAGGGGTTAAAAGCTGTGCGGGATGATATCTGCAAAGGGAGTTGACGAAGGAGAGGGAGCAGCAACGAGAAAGTTAGTTAACGCCTATCTCGGGCGTGTAATTAAGCAAAAGAGCCAAGAGAACGGACGTATATCCATAGCGATGACTGGGAAATGAGGAGGGTTGCGAGGAAACGTTGATCGAGCTCCTCCCAGGGAGAGCGTCGCAAGTATCGCAGCAGCATATCCAACGCGGAGTCTGAAAACCCTCTCCGCGCGGTCTCGGGCTGCTGCTGCGAGAGGACCGAGATAGGCTTGGAAAGCTGAAGTGGGGGCTGGTTGGTTAACGCGCATGTATAATTAGAGCGAGCAGGCTACTGGGATATAGGGGTTGTTCTCGTAGTTTCAACCTCAATTCCGTACATGTGCAATCTGCATGTATACACGCGACGTATACGTATAGATTTATGTTGAAAATATGTCTATATAATCCGATCATGTACTCTCGCTGGTCCTCCGGCTGGGTAAATTGGTACAGGGTGGAGTTTCGCAACAACCTCCGCGATATTACGGCGCATGTGCGCTCGTTTTGCCAAGGGATGAAAAATATATACATATACGTGTAGAGACACAGACATATAGAGAGAAAGTAGAAAGCCCGAGCGAGGATATAATGTATTCATAACACAGAACCCAGCGGAGATCTCTGCCTCTCTCTCTCTCTCTCTCTCTTCTTTCTCCGTTTCCGCCCTCGCGCACGTTTCATATTCCATCCGGAGATTTCATCCTCTCGCTCCCTCCGGCACCTTATTCCGAAGAGTTTCCTACCTAACTGCGCACACGCCGTATACTCGACGATCTTTACGACTGTACGTAATACCAGTGAATTTTGCACGAAAAAAAAATTGTCCAACAGTCAGATTTGGGGGATGAAATATTTAATCAAAAAATTGAAATTTTTTCGGGATATGAATCTCCACGTTACTGCCACTTGTTGTTTCCATTGAAAACATAAAAAAAATTCAAACAAAAACGAGCAGCAATCATGTGGATATAACATTTGCTTTTTTTTTTTTATAAATCAACGAAAACTCGAGACGCATGACAAGCGTGCAGGAAGAAAATCTAGTTAATAGCTCGGAGTTTGGCGGGTGGAGAAAAACGAGCATGACAATTACGAAACTGCTAGGACGGGAAGGAGAACAATTCGTAAGGCAAAGATTAACCATCGTCGCGGTTGTGGTTCATTATTTCTATGATTCCCCAAATGCCATCCTTTTAATGTATACAGATGTATAATATATTTATAAATGGAGAAAAAAAGGAGGAGGAGGTTCGGAGATCTCGACGGGAAACTATTAGAAGCGTTTCCGGAAGCATCAAGAGAGTAGGGGTGGCGTTTGTGTATAGGAAAGGGGATGCGATTTGCTCGGTGACCAAGGTCCGGGGATGCTGGATATGTGTGTATACACTGATGTGCCAGGGGTCGAAATAAGGATGAGACGCTCTGACGCGGGGTTGGAGATAAGGGGTGGGGGTGGTTGTGTGTGCTTTTCCGCGTGCTTGGCCACCGACACATGTCGACCGAGCGTGCAGGCGCCACCGGGCAACACCAGATAGACGTTCGTAGCAGCATAGACACCGCTCAAGCTTTTCCTTCTCATAGTTCCGCTCTCTTCGAGTCACCAAGTATACACGAGGGTTCCCTTTCCCTTTCTATCGCTGCCTGTGTTCCGCGTCTCGATTCCGCAAAAACTACACAAACGTATACACGTATAGCGTGGCCGATATTTGGACTGTCTCTTTCTCGAGCACCAAAAATTGGGGTGGCTTTTGCGGTTCACCCGATAAGACGCCAGGCAGTAGGACAGGGCGCAATTAAGGAGTAATTCCGGTCATCAACGCGGCCCGTTCTTAAAATGCGTTTCCACGGACGTACGAGAAATGGCAGAAAAATAATGTAGGCTATCCTATAGAAATAGAGTGTAAAGAAAAACTAGCCCCTAACTTAGTTCACCAAACCCTCGAGCGCATTCTTTCCTTCGTTTCATTGCTCACATCCTGTCTCGATGTATTTTCTCCGCTATTTTATGACCTCACTGTCTCTCTTTTTTTTCCTATGTCGTTCTGCCCCGGGGTTGATTATCCCCCTGTTAAATGTTACAGGGTCGAAGAAAATTTATAAATTTCATTGGCGATAATTTCAGGAACACGTTAATTGAAAGGTAAAATCATTGGCTGAATTTTAATAAAGCGAAAAAACGGATTCGACGAGAATTCATTGTCCTCGATTTTTGGCGAAATGATTCGAGATTTTTTTTTTTTAGTATTGAGCGACTTCTTAAGGGATGCAATAAGCTGCGACGACGAGCAGGGGAAGGGGTTTGGCTTCTCTCGGATATTAGCGCTCCGCCAGAGTGTCGCTGAACGAAGAAAAAGTCTCAACGTTGGGTCAGAGAGAGCAAGCGAAGGCTCTCGATGTTTTTAATAAGGGCGAGCCAGGGAAAGAGCCCGTGTGCAGCACGTAGTAGATATTACCGCTGGTATAAAACGAAGAGCACGACATCCACCCCCTGGTTCGGCGGCCTCGCAAATCCCAACCCCTTGCCCACTCATCGTTGGCTAAGAAACATAGCAAGAGAGAGCGAGAGAGTGTCCAAGAGTGCGAGCGTGAGAGAAAACGCCAAGGAAATGAGAGAGAGCGAGCTTTGGAAAAGAAAACGAGAGGTCGAGAGACGAGAACAGGAGACCCTGAGGAGTTGAGGTCAATGGAGAGTTTGAGTCGAACGTATATATAGACCTGCCTCTAATTAACTCACACTAAAGCTCTTCAAGCTTTCCTACGACCGCTGTGTGTGTGGTTAAGGGCATAAAAAAGTGTGAGTATACACAGCCTTCTCTTCTTACCTCCATCTCCCTTTATTCCTCTTCATTTTGAAAAAAAGATTGAATGCACTCTCCTGAAATACTAATTCCGCGAAATGAAATTGTTCCAACGAGACCAAAAAAAAATGAACGTTACTAAAACCAAAAAAGGAGGTTCGATGTTTTAGTATTTTATCGCACGACCACTAATTTGAAAATTCAATTAATTCCGTCAAGTTTTTTTGTGAACTTTAACTCCAACATCAAGTTTTTTCGATCTGCGGTGATATTTAAATTAAAACGCGATCTGACGATTGAAATATTGAGAAAAAATTCAAAGTTCATTCTCCCGCATTGATAGTTTGTAAAAAATGTCTATTTCTAGGAACTTGGCGAATGACATGTAAGTCACGCGGATAGAGAGGCGCATTTACGACGGATTCACATCGATGAGATCTCGAGACAACCGCGGCATTTAATGAATAATCATAAAGTGACACTGACTCGAGTTCGCGCGGCGTTTTCTCCCTTTTTCTATTGTTTTTTTATTTTTTTATTTCTCTTCCGCGTAAGATCGTCGCGACAAGTACGTGAGATACGTTGGATCATCGACCCTGAAGCCTAATCACGATTACATTTTTTTTCTTTCCATTCCTTTCATTTTATATTATTCTTTAGTGTGTTTTGTTGTTTTCCGGATCGCGCGCGGTTTGTGATGAGGATTATTCAATTACGATTTCTCGCACGTTCTTCGCCGCATCGTCGTAGCAGCACGTTCATATTTTTATACTCCGACACACATTATGTAAAATATTATGTGTGTGAGTATATAAAATAATGATTTTCACGGACTTAACATTCGTATGTCCCGCAGAGAGTTAAAAGCAAAAGAAAATTAACTCGCACTCAACGTCACAATCTGCGGCAAATGAAAAAAAAAGAGAAATTCAATTTTAATCATTTTTTTTCTTCATAAAATCAATCGACCCGCGAGAGCAACACGAGTAACGATGCAATAAATTTCTAATTGCGCTTCTGCCACAAATTCCCCGGCGTTTTTTCTCGTGGCCCAATTCGACTGATTACGCCCGAGGCACGTGAAATAAAAATTACCTGTTCTTTCGTCAAAGTCTCCGAGGACGATAAAAGCTCGCAGCAGAGTATAAAAATCAGTATTGCTATATATTTGTATTCAAAGGTAAAAAGCCATGGTAATTGTACTCGCCAAGTCAAAGGGATTAAGAAAATGTTAATAGCTGGAGGTATTTTGCCATGACAAACAGCAGCGTCGAACGCAGATATGCGAGAGAAATAAGAGAATAAGGAAAGAGAAAGAAAAGCGGCAAAGAGTACGTGCCTACATAGCGTACTGGGTTGGGTCGTACGTTCAAAGTTCTCGAGGCTGTCGTTGATTCCTCATTAGCGTGGTATGGAATAAATAAAGAAGAAAAAGAAATGGAATTTCTTTCATATCTTTTCTCTCCTTCTCCTTTCTCGCGGATATCGCGTATATTATTGATAAATGAGTGGAGGGTATTTTTCTCTGGTGAAAGAAGAAATGAAAAAAAAACCCCGAAAGCCGAGAAAGAAGGCGAAAAGGAAGAGAGAGAGAGAGTTGCGCAGTAATCGCGCACTCATCAGGCACCCTCGCTGTATAACATTAATGATATTGATTCGGAAAAATACAATCAAGCTCGCCGCTTCTCACCCTCCATAAAAATAACTCCAACCTTGTTCTTTCTTTCTCTTCACTGTAATAAAACATGTATGTATACCAAAGTCTGTATATTCTATATATTTTCGTACATACGTGTGTGTATGTGCGTGTGAGTTCATAAGCCAGCGGGGTAAATAGATATCGCTCTCGCGAATCTATATTTACAGTACAGGTATATAAATATGAGGCACGTTTGGTACACCACGGATTATTAGGGGTGAGAATTCGTACGTGAATGTCTAAGAGCCAAGATTGAGATAGGATAAAGAAAATAATTAAGTATATACATTGAATTGTATTGCTTCGAAAAAATCCTTAATCAACTGCACAAAAGCATGATAATTACACGAAATCGATAAAAATAATGGGAGAACGAAAACGTATAAGGTTAATTATTTCCGATGAGCTGGAAATCGTCCGATTGCGTTTTGCTTCGTTAAATTAATTCGATGTATCGTACGATCGGCTTTTTTCCGTTTCGTCATCATCAGGAATATTTACATTAGCACAATCTCGCCGATAAGAGGCTGGAATCGAACGAGCAATATCTTATTAATATCCGATTGCTTTGAGTCCGTTTTCAAGCTTTTGTGAACGCGTTCATTTATCTGTTTTTCGTGGGACGCGTTTTTTTTCTACCCTGTCAGCAGCCGCGCCTCTCGTTTACAAACACACTCTCCTCGCGATAAGCCCTTGAACCGATTTGACGTAGATTCATCATTTGATTTCCGCCAATCTAACGCTCTTGCTCGCTCCCCGTTTTTGTCGCGGTGAGCTCGCGATATCGTAAGAGTAGAAATAAAAAAAAAACTCTCTTTGTTTTCCGTTTCCTACTTCAAGGACGCAATTGCTCATTTTCTCTTTTCTTAACTACCCTTATACGCGACGTCCATTTTTCACCCCCTCTCTCCCGTTTTTTCCGTCTATTTTCGCTTTGTTTTCCACGCAATCATAAAACTTATTCGCTCCTTCCGTTCGTACGACCTATTTATTTTCAAGATTGACCCCGCGCATGAATATTCTTCGTGTATTTGCCCCAAATGTTGGCGATCATCAGCACCACGCCATTAAATGTCAACCACACAACGAAAAGCTCTGACTGCATGATCCGCAACGCATTGGCAACGATATACACACGCTTCGATGCGTCAACTTCCATCCCCGGCCCCGTTTCCTCCGGTAATTTTTCCTTTCAGGCTAACAAAACGTCGCCATAAAAGCAAACCTTTTGCTCATTTTTTTTTCTCTCTCCTTTTCTCAAATCAACGAATATCTTTGATCTCGCATGGAAATTGGAATTCCGCGCAATCAAGTATCTCGTATTTAGATCGTAGGATTTTCTCAATATTACGGAACGTTCCGATATTCTAAGTCATGAACGCAAAGTGGCTCAAACGTAAAATCAAACATGCTCGACAGCAATTTTATTGGCGAAACCGGAGGAACGAACGGTTGAGAGTCGGTTGCTGACTTTGTAAGCGCGAGAGTTTGGCCGGCTGTTAATTCGTGGAACGATTAATCATATTAATTGCGAGTCTCGCGCGAACGAGCAAACGCGCGCGCGAGCGATTCTCGATTCTTTTGCACGGCGGCGCGCGATGACTGCGACGGCCCCAAGGCAGTTATGTATATAATCCACTCACACCGGGGCTTCTCGGGGTTCTTTTTCACATGTACGCCGTCATCTCTTTCATTTCATTTTCTCTCTCTCTCTCTCTCTGCGTCAGAATCGAGCATGTCGGTTTGTCTCTTTCTCGAAAGTCTTTCTGCCCTCCCCCTGCCCGAGAATCCGAGGAAGTTAACTTTGCTGCTTAATTATAAATTGTAATTAGCGCGGCCAGTGCGTGCGGTACGTTGCCGCGCGCAGCGATTAATTAACGTGTGCCTTCCCCCTCCCCTCTTGCGACCTTATAACCAAGCACATCAGAGGGATCGAATTTGCTCTTCTGCGAGAGAGGCCTATTAATTATTAAGTGCGGAGGGCAAGGAGAGGGGGGGGGGCAATATCCGGCCTCATCGGACACGGGCTCACACATAAGCTCGAATCGAATCAGCTGGGGACCTGTGTCGACCCTTTTCATTGTCCTTAATTTTGGTTTTTTTCCCTACAACGCCCCGCCGCACAATTTCCAAAGGAAAATAAATTATGATGATTAAATAAATATTTCACACGAATCTGTGACAATCTGCATTATCCGACCAAGGACTTGCGCCATAAACATTTCAGAAAGAAAACAATAAGCCCCGCAATTGCGTTCATTTTGGAAATTCTGAAATTGATCGCGAAAAAATGACACAATCCCACTTTTTCCGTCATTCGATTCTCATATAAAAAAATCTCTTTCGCGTCTTTGAAATTTCTTTTGAGTCGTTCGAGTGGATTACACACCAATTTATATATTAAATGTTACGAGAATGATAAGAGGCCTTAAAATTTTACGATGCCAAATTATCGTTCGTGCAATAGTGAAAGACCAAAGACGTATATTAAGAAATCTTCAATAAGAATACTGGAAGAAACGAACCAGGTGGATACACAGAGTTTTTCAATGTTCTCGTCTCGATAGCAATTCGATTAATTACGAAACTATATGATAACTACGAATGAGGAAGACTTTGCGCGAAATCAGTCAAGATGTGAGCAAAAAAGTGTGACATTATGAAGAGTTAATGAATAAAATTCAGATTATTGGCAGGCTGTCGGGAATCGTAACGAAAAATGGAAGTTTTTTCTTTTTAAATACTATACAAGTTTCCAAAATGCGACAATTGAGCTCTTGAGATGTTACTGTCGTTGGATTAAAATGCCAATAACGAATCGCCCCGTTGCAGGTTAACGAAAAGAGCGATTCAAGTGAGGCTTTTAGTGCTTCGTGCTAATTACCAATCGCTCTGCCTCTCTCTAGCTCATTTCCCCTCTCCAGTTCTCCGTAGCCACGGGACGCATAATTGCCAGGAATTAAGGAATTTAAACTGGAGAACCGCGGCGGGTTCGAGAGAGTGCTCGAATGCTTGCTCGAGAGGACTCATTAATTGGCCCGACTGATTGCCCACTTGCCGTCATTACTAAGCGCTAGATTGTAAACACACACTCTTTCTGACTCTTTCTCTCTCTCTCTCTCTCTCCCGCTTGTCTGGCGTGTTAAATATTTGAAGCTGATCAAGCAATGCTTCGGCTTTCAATTTCCTCAACAATTTCGATACATTTATTTTACCATTCACTGCGCAAACTTTCAGTAGATTGGCACGTGCTCTTTGGCAAAAATAACAATTGATTCGATCGATAAAACAATAGCATTTGCAAAAGAGATTTAATAATTATGCAAAGCTGAACTTTCAGAGTTCGGTGTGCAGTTTTTTCCAAAATGTTTCTTAGAATAATTAACCAGTTGCCAAAAACGAAAAAAAAGGCCAAAGTTTCGAAGAACGTAATAAGCGCGATAGTTGATCGTTACATGTGCGTTCTTTTGGCAAAATATAAACCGCCCTGAGCAAAAACGTCCGTAGGATAATTAGCTCGAAGCGGATGAAAAAGAGAGAGGGAAGGAGCGAGTGGATGCGTAAGAAATCCGAGACAAAGTGGCGGGAGAGAGAAGGAGGAAGCGAGAGGAAAGTAGAGATCGGGAGAGAGGTAACTCACAATTATTGCAAAATTATCGACCCTCACGAGGGGCTTCGGCGATTTTTAATTCCACGTCGAACATGGAGGCGCGTCACGGAGAATTACATCCTTTACTGCGAATCGCCCTAATTTTCGTACCGTTCGACTTTCTCACGGTCCAGCCCAGTCGAACTTCTCGAGCTCATACACACAAATACATGCCTAAAAATGTGTACGGGCCCGAATCGCAAACCCGTAGTTTTAATCTCTCGAAATATATATAGAATTTTAAATGTAGAGAATAAATAACATTGGAAACAAAGGATTATATAGATTTTCTGTTTCTCATCGGTGTGCTAGATTTTGCCTGTATTCTCTCTCACGCTCCAATGAACAACAATAAGCGTTCGGATCTTATCGCGCGTTCATCAATGAGCAAGTGACACCGCAAACGTCCGCGGTGTTAATTGCCAACGCGCGGCAATTAAAGTCTCTTCGTAATTTACCACTCCACTCATCATATATATCTATAGAATAAATATACGTGGCTACAAACACGCTATATGAATAAAAGTTGGTTATTTGTCAGCCCAAGTGCGTCACGAGAATGAGGGAAAACTTATTTGGACGGAAGAGTCGCAGTATTTAATTTTATGAGAACTGCTAACTCGTTTACCATTTTCGTTATCGCCTCGTGAAGTCGGAAACGTTGGCCAAATAATTAAAACCGTTCTCGCAGTTTCCCTGCAGGCGAAAAGTAACGATTCGAATCGCTTTCCGTTCGCGAAGCGTCAAAACTGTCCTTTCGGGATTTTTTTCTTCTCATGGAAACGACAATGTGAATTCAACAATCGATTACGTATGTAAAGAGCGCCCTAGCTCGCTCTAATGGATTCAGAACCTTAGCTAAAAAGATGACTCTGAAGTTTGTAACGTTGAGACTCAACGAAAAACATTTTTTCCATTGATTATTTATTGAATTTTAAAAATCGTCGCAATTTTTTGAGTCGATTGAGTTTTTTGGTCGAAAGAGACAATCGTTATTTGGCCGCACCAAATATTGAATAATAATTATTTGCTCTACTGAAGAAATAACAGAATTTCATTGCATTCCAACGATGCAAACTTCAGGATCATGCTAAAAAGAGGGATCGTGAATTGTCATTGATAATGTCACGTAATTTCAAAATCTAAGATACGATAAAAATTACGTTGATATGATTTTCGTAACAAAACGGTGAAACGTCACGCTGAATTCCACGAGACGTGTCTGTGTCTGTTTTTCACAGACATATATACAGCTGTCTGGGGGCCACGGTTGGATAATTCTCGCGCGATGACATAAAGATTCTGATGGGCAAAAAGAGGCTCGAGTTAAGAGATTTTCCGGTAGAGTGTGTTGGTCACAATAAATCTGCGACGATGTTTAGGCTCTGTGCAGCTGTTTCTTTATTTTTATTTCCTTCTCATTCGCTCGGTTACTTGTTTCAATTTTTATTTGCAACATTATTTTTTGCCTCTCGATCGCGCGGAATCCTAAAGTAACACAATCGAAACGATAGGCCTCTCGAGTCTTTCTTTGGTTGGCGCGCGGCTCTCTCCGTATCTCGCTATTGCAATGTGCCGGTCGAACGCCTCCGCGAAACACAGTCTCTCGAGATCGCGGCACTCCTTCCCCTTAATTCCTATGGCTCTGCATCTCGCGAGCCTCTCTCCGCGGTGTCTCGTTCGCTATCGCTTACCAACTATTTAACGTTGCACTATTAACGATCTCCCGGATTAATTGGATATTCGTGTATAAACACAGCCTGCGAACGTGACATGAAAAAAAGCGACAAAATTCTCGGAATTTTATCACGAAATTATTCACGACTGCGGATTGTCAAATATTTCGTCCGCTCACGTGTGTACGAATGCTATAGAAACGAATGAGCGTTTACGTGTCGAAAAACCGCGGGGGGAAAGAGTCGCGCCTGGGAGAGACAGAGACAAAAAGACTGAGAGAGGGGGCAAAAGAGGAGGGGGGGGGGATAGATACACGTGACGTTCGTTGCCGCGTGTTCGGTTCTGGTGGCTTTTCCTAAAGTAGTCACTGACAGTGCTATCGAGGCCAGGGCAGGCCTGAAGACGATTTTTCGATCGTAATTTTTCCCGCGAGAGAAAAACTTAATTTTCATGTTTTCGCAGAAGCGTTTAAAAAATTGGCTATTTATGGTAATAAGTCAATAATATATTGGCTCTTTTACAAACCTCGTAGACGAGAAGATATCGCTCGGTCTGTTACCGATGCAAACAACGTTTTCAATAGTATTTAAAATAAATAAAAAATGTAAATGAACAAAAGAAAGAGACTATGAACAAAGAAAAGTGAGAACACTAACGCGTCGCGAACTTCGATCTTCGTAGGGACGTATCGACGAGGTATTGAAACGAAGCGGCGTAAACTCGGTACTCGACACTTGTCGATTGTTTACACAGCAGCCGAAAACTTGTTCAACTTCCCACTTCGTTTAGCGTCGGAGTTTACAACACAAGTTTTCAATGTCAAATAGATCGTCATGTGAAAGAGTGGCGATCGACGCGCTTATCTTATTGCTTAAACACAAACAAGTGCAAAATAAATGCCCAATTTTCATTTCAGGCGCTTCATCGCAGTTGGGATAGACACTGGCGGAAAAACTTGACGTGATAAGAATGAATAAAGGAAAAGCATAAAATAAAAAAGAAACGAGAATGGAAGTCGATTCACCATTTTCGTCTTCCAGCGCCGCGGCCCTTGGCCCAAATGCGATCACTCGCAGCTTCCAATTCGCGCAAATTCATCCTCGTTTCGTTTGCTTCTCCGCTTTCTTCATAGATATAGATTTTTTTTCCGATATTTTATTCCATTACTCGCTGAATTATTTTCTCATTGAATTTCAACCCGTTGCCCGAACGTTTTTCCCATGCAACCTCCTCCGAAACCGGGGGATGCACGAGCTTTTTTTTTTATTGCGCTATTACGTTGTTTTTTTTGTCAAATATTATTCTACTGGCGCTTTGCCACACACAGAGAACACACACACAGACACAAACACAGAGTAAACGATAAAAAGTGCACTATAGATCCAATTTTCATTTGTGTTCATGAACCGAGCAATTCTTTCATCGATACAAGACTCGTTTAAACTTTTGTCTCGCGCGGTTTATCCCTCGTCACGCACGTTCAGCGATTTCCGTATCCACGATTTGCCAAAACCGTATTTCCCCGATCTCTTTTAATTTCTTTTTCCCTTTTTTTTTATATCCACTCGACCGACTCCAATTAAAGTAACGACTTTTCGATTCGCTTCCTTAAAAATCGGTGCTCGTCAATACTTGTGAGAGGCACAAACGTGTATGCGATCGCGCATTGGTGTCCCGCGGCTATGATGGATTCTTTTGTAAACGCGCGTTACACCTCGCGGTTGACCACGACTTCCGGTTTCCGTTAAAACAGTCACAACATTGCTCGATTGCTTCCCGAAGATAATTAAATTAATATTCAATGTCCATTTATTAAAATCACTCGTAAATACTCGTAATTATTCTATTCCAATAAATTGTTGATACGTCAACAACTGCGTCGACACTATAATCCTAGGCAACTCAAGTTTCATCCACGTTTCGACAGTCAAGTTGATCGCAAGTCGCCAAATTTACCGAATTTCTTTATTTACTGACGTCTCTATGTATAGATTAATATATGCACGTGTATCTGTATATGTATAGAACGTGGAAAACCGCGTGGTTGCGATTCGCAATGGAGCGTGCGCCTCGTCCAGCGTCCGACACGATACTACTACCTCACTCCTCTTCTCGCTCGCTCCTTCTCTCCCGCTATCACTCTCTCGCTCCCACCTTATCCCGCCCCCACCTTGCCAACTTGTTTCGCTCTTCTTGTTATACTTCTACATATATATATGCGTGTATGTATCAGTGCAAGTATTCATGCTACTATACAATATCTCTCTCTCTCTCTCTTTGCGTCTGTGCTCTCATCATCTCCCTTTGGATGCTCTTCTGTCCATTTCGCGTCGTTCTCAACGTTCTCGTCTACATTTCTCCGCAGTGTCTCTCTCCGTGTTTCGAGTTCTCTGTCTCTTTACTTTTGTTTTCATTTTTTTTTCGCATTAGGCCAACAACGCTGTCGCCATCTGTCCAATTCCGTCTTTCTCTCTCTTTCCCCTTACCGTGTCGCTACACGACTATTCCAAAAGTTTCTCCTCCGGCGATTCTTGCAGCTCTTTTGATTCGCAAACTCTGGTTTTACCGCAAAAATCTCATTTTTATATCCTGAATCGAAAAATCTACTGCGCGGAATTTAGTTTGACAAGACTCTCCGCGATGTTCGATCGCTGCTTCGAACCTGACGATGCTCCGAAATGTAGCGACATTAATCCGTGATTTATGGCTCGGGGAATATTCCATTTTTACTCGAAACAAACAAAGTCGCAACGTTACGCAACTCAATACACTCGCTCGCGTGTCTCTTCCGAGCTTTGCTTTCGTTTTCGCGCAATTTTGACTTTTTCGTTCCTGAACATGTACACGTTCCGTCATTTTTATTTGCTCCTCGTTTACGTACGATTTTTCAGTGTCTGCTGGACACATTATAGGAACTATGCGAGACGTACTAATTGGAAAGCGCCTCAAGTGCAGAGATACCTTTCACGCGAGCTCTACGAACGAATGAGAAACAGATAAAAGGAAAGAGAGAGGTATTAAAACGTACACACAGCCGCATTTACTCACGCACATAGAAATTGACGCACACCCACATGTATATATAGTGTATTTATAAGTGTATAAAGATTGTTGGTGTGGTGCAAGAAAGGTCTTTCGTGGGCAAACGTTGCATTCTAGTGGTTAAACTTGTTGGCGCGTTACACAATGCATTTTCGAATAAAAATGCTGGGATTGAGAAGGGGTGTGACTCGATACTCTGGTTAATTTATTTTTAAGATGATCTCAGCTGCGACGAATTGGGTTTCGAGAGCTGGAAATATGGTGTAGATGTGTGGGAGAATACGTGAAAAGAGTTGAAGATTGAGAAAAGGAAAGAGATGAGGAGGAAGCGCCAAGAGAGAGACGAAAAGGGAGGATGTTGGAGATTCGCGAGCATCGCGTCTGTTACAGTGCTGAGTGTATCTACTGGTATAAGCCTGGTGAGCTCTATTCGCGTTCAGAATTAGCGTGCAGAATCACTTTGCGCCGGGGTGAAAGAGAAAGAGAGTGAAAGAAGAAGCGCGAAGAAAAAGGGACGGAGAGAGAGCGAGAGATGAAAAGACTGGGGGCACATGCTAAACATTCGATAAAGCGTCTCGAGAATAAGCGCGGACCGAAATAATCGTAATCATAAATAATCGGATCCTAAATATAAACTTTAGACGATCAAACTCGGCCACCAACTGCTCTGTCCAATATCCCGATGTGGATCACTCGCACACACGAAAAGACTAGAAAAAAAAAGCAACAAAAAAAACTCGAAATTTTTTTTTTTTCATGCCACAACTTTGAATTTCATTTTTCAACGATATTTATTTCTTGCATGAGTTCGATCGTGAATTATTTCAGCCTGCAATAAAATCAGTCAGTTTCCGAATTAATCCAAATTGATGTGAAAATAAATCCAATTGCGTTTTTTCCTGCTTGATAGTCGCGAGAATTCGATATGCTAGAATTTTGTGTCGAGCTCTATTTTAAAAGGATGCACGATGGGAATCCGTCTATCAAAATAAAATCGTTATACTTTATTCGTGTACATGCGTGGACGTATTTATTCTTGAGTATTCGAGCACGAGCAATAATAACTGCGTCTTTCAAATCGTTAGACAGTAAAATACGCTCAATGATACACATGTATTCGTATATCCTTATTATAACTGTCAAAGTATTGCGAGAATGGCAGTAGTCACAGATACGACAGTTGAAGAACAATCAAGCAATGTTTCCTCATGTTTATATGTATTTTTTTTTGCATACAAACACATGGGCACGCATACACATGAATATCGCAATTCGGAATAACATAATGGTTAACTAAGCGTGTCCGCGGCGCGGGGTCTCGTCATTAGTACGCAATAATGGGTAATGGTTGAGTTAGCGTGTTCTGTTAGCTCTCCACGCTATACGCGACACGCGATTGTTATTCGTATTTGTTACTTCCAAACGAAACAACGCGAAACACACAATTTATGCATTTCAAGTGATCGTTGCTGGTTACGCCCTCGGAAATATATTTCGATTCCTTTTTCCCGATCTACGACTCTGAGCAAACGTTTTTAAAATTCAGAAACACCGAAAACAAAATTCAACTCGTGCTTTCACCTGGAATGTAAAAAAGAAAACTCTGCGGACGACTTTTTCAGATCTTTGATGCAACTCGATCAATTTCGGATGACTCTGAAGTTTGCAACGTTGAGATTCAACGAAAAACATATTTTCTACTGATTATTTATTGAATTTTGAAAATCGTGGCAATTTTTCGAGCCGATTGAGTTTTTTGGTCGCAAGAGAGAATTGTTTTGTTGGCCGGACCAAATATTGAATAATAATTATTGGCTCTGTTGAATAAATAACAGAATTTCGTTGCATTCCAACGATGCAAACTTCAGGATCATAATTTTGGGCAAGATTTGACTTTTCATGCAATTCACTTCACAAGCTTACGGAAGTGAAAAGATGTAGAGAATTTTAAATACTAAAAAGACCGTTTCCTTCTATTTCGAGGTCACTCCGTCATTGTTTTTTTCTGTAGCACAAAAAGTGTTGGCAGGACCAGGATGTGGCTATTTTTTAGGCATCATTATTAAAGCGGAATAATATTGCCGTAAAATAGCGAAGAATTCGTTGTTTCGTTTTCAGAAAAGATGGTCCACAATGGTCGAGCTCGTCGAGCCTAAAATTACGAGCGAAAGCTATTGCGAGAGAAGGGGGGGGGGGGAATAGAAAACAAATGAGAAGAGTGAGAGCGAGAAGCAAACGGACATATGGTCGGCTGCCTCGGCCGATTAGACACATTTGCATGACAATGCCAAAGTCTGCCCACGAGCAACACCAGCACAGTTCACGTCGCCGTCGTCGTAGTCGTCATCGGATCCAGCATCATCACAAGGATCTCTTCTGGCTGCTGCGCGGATTTTACAGGCTCCTAACGCTTTATTACAACCAGCTCGATCCATCGGGAACGACGATGGGCCACACGCACCATTATTCCATACATTTACACGTTAAAATGCACACACACGCACATGGACATATATTTCAATCAAGCATGTGCTATTCCATTCTTCTTGGCCATATACATGTTCCACCCCGACCTACATAATGGCACTTAACCTGCCCGAGCAGATACACACATTCAATGAAACAAAAAAAAACGTAAACTCAGAAGGGAACTGAAAAGAAAAAGGAGCGAGAGATTCTCCGCGGTGTGTTGCAGCTCAACTCTCGCTCTCTTTTCATTCTCTCTCGACTGCTCGCCCTTACAGCCCCGGGGATTCTTTTGTTTAACCGGATTCGGCAGCGGGGAGGCCTCGTGTCCCATTATATTTATCCACAGCAAGGACAGAGAGATTTAAGATTAAAATTACACATTTTCAAATTTACTGTATTAATTTTAAGAATATTCATCCCTTAATATTATCGATAGATCGATCTTCAATGACGTGTACGTGCATTCGGGTGGAAAACGTAAGATTCAGGATACGAAAAAACTTTTCAGATTCGCAAAAAATGACTCTGAAGTTTGCATCGTTGGAATGCAACGGAATTCATTTTTATCTTTGACAAAAATAATTATTGAAATGCAAATTGTAATAGCGATGATAAAATGATCCATTTTTGCCATTCAAAAAGCATATTGGCTCGAAAAATTTGGATGACATTGAAAATGGAACGATTCTTCAACGAAATGAAATATTTTTCGATGCATTGCAACGTTGCCAATTTCAGCATCATTGCAGAAAAACGTTCAACGCACAAGAAGCGTAAAAGTTCATTTCTTTTGGATATATTTTGATACGTGTACAGCGTGCGTAGACAGAAAAGCTCTTGGTCAGATAATTTCTCATGCTTGCTCATTATATTCTTTCATGGGTATCATCTCGAGATATCTACTTGTGGAGGCAGCAGCAGATATAACGAGAGAGTCATAAAAGATTCAGAACGATTCTATTTACGTGGTAAGTACGATCTCAGAGCGAGAGAGCTAAACTTTGGTCGTTTTGTACGCTCGAATAGTGTGCCGAGTTAAAAGAAGTAGATATCACATAGATTTGGTTTATCTGTGTGCAAATAAACCGACCCTTGGATCGAGAGAGAGAGGGGTAGTCGCGTATACACACAAATATAAACGAACATATCGATGAGAAAACCGCAGAGAGCGTTTCCTAGCGACTCTGACGATGACCTCCGGTCAGAAATTAATTAGAAAAGTGCGGACGTCGTGGGAGGGGGTGGAATTAAGGGCAGGAAAGAGTCCAGGGGGCGCCGTTTGCCATGCGGCTTAGAGATACCATCCCTCCCCCCCCCCTCTCTTTCTCCCTTTCTCGCTTCTCTAGATAAATACGTATACGTACACGTGACTAAAGCCCACACACAAACACACATTTGTGATAAAAGTAGGGTAGAAAACAATGGCGGAGTGGTGGCTCATGGGCAATCAACGGTCAGATAAATTAACGGGCAACGCGCGGTTCCGACTACCCTTAGGAAATGAGACCGACGACGCGTCCTGCTACATACAACTCTCTGCCTTTTTGCCTCGGACGAATTAACGACTTTTTTCCACGATAATACACGTGAAAGATGCGACAGTCGGAAGCTCCATGTAAATGTATCAACGACCAACAAATTTCAATTAAAACATCGTATTTTGAAATTGTTCGAGTCCCGAATTTTTCGGAGTTTTTTTTAAGATTGAATAAATTTGTTAAAAAATCGTTTTTTGGCCGATTTTTTTTTTGCGGTCACTCGTACGTTATTTCCCATCAATATTTCACGGGACACAACCACGTGGGTTATGTGGGCCAGCGGCAAATGGTAGAGAAAATAAAAGAATCCAGAAATGAGTTTTTTTTTTTGGACATGACACGAGCTTGTAATACCGCGAGGTGGAGGAGGAGGATCCCAAAGGTCTCGTAAGTGAATTCACGCGAGTGTATTGCGATCTGGGAAACGTTTCGTTAAGAAAAATTCTCGCGTGTCAGGTGGCCCTAAGGCAAAAAGTCCTCGGTGAGTAACATTTTGTATTCTTGTGGTCCTTAATACGAAGCGGTAGGACGCGATCCTCGGAGACACTTAACTCATCGTTAAGTAACTCCATTTTACGTTTCTTTCGTTGTTTTTTTATATTTTTTATCTCGCCTTACCTATTTATCTCTTTGCTCGTTTGGCTCGCTCGTAATCCCAGAGTTCACGAGGCTCGAGAAAATAATAACGATATTTATATTACGGGAGAAAAAATCGCGAGGTCGTTTGTATATCGGAAAGCTTGAATATTGAGGAGATACGTATGAATAAATAAAGAGTCTCGAGAGAATTAAGAAAACAAGAAAAACATTTGAAACAAACGGAAAAAAAAATAAAAATAAAAAAAGTAAACTCGTTTTAGTGGAACGCGATGCAAGTATAAGATTTTCGCATAAAACGAGTATCGATTTCTTAGCAAAACGAGCCTTTTTCTTTCGCTGTCTCGCTCTATATATATTTACATGTACATATCTATACTATTCGAAAAAGAAAGGACTTGAGAGAGATTCGAGGGAGCATCAGGAGCAGCTGCCTTACGAAAGAAACGAGGAGAACTTGCGAAGAAGAAAGTGTATTTCTATATATGTATAGAGACATATATACACTGCTAATATTGTACATCCATACGCAGAGATTATAAAGCGTTTACGGTGCCGGATCTTCCCACCTCCGGGCGAGCTCGGTTCTCCCGATCTGCATAAAAATAGGGTTCCCCATAAAGCGCGGGTGTGCACGTACATGTCTATATATACACCGATAGATATAGATATACGAGAGCAGAGAAACCAGAGTGGATCTTTAATACGAGATCAGATTATGATTCTGTGGGGGAGTCATTCGCAAAAGGTTCTGCAGAGCGAGAGATGAGATACAAGTCTCGCGTGGTACTTGAGATTATTTTTTTATTATCATAATATTCACGTATCCAACAATTTTATCAATAAAAAATGTAAAAAAAAGGAAATCAGCCGCAGCAATGAGATCCGGATGCATCGAGCGAAAAATCTGCATCGTCATCGTTAACAAATTCCGGATCTAAACATCGTGAATTTTAGCCACACTTTAATTAACGCACGCGCAGCATCATTTTTCATCTTGAATACAGGATTCTCATGCCATTATGGAAAAATGATCATTTTTTCAATAAAAATCATGACCTTATCGCAATTTGAAATTTCCCATCGTGTTTTTTTTATGCAAAAAATGGATTTGATATTTTTTTGAATTTCTGTAAAATGCACACGTGGACAAAAAAGTGTCCAAAGTTTCCACAAACCGCTCTGCAGAACCATCACGTCAACGTATATTTGTTTTCATGATCCTGAAGTTTCCATCGTTGGAATGCAACGAAATTCTGTTATTTCTTCAGCAGAGCCAATAATTATTATTGAATATTTGGTCCGGCCAATAAAACGATTCTCTCTTGCGACCAAAAAACTCAATCGACTCAAAAAATTGCCACGATTTTCCAAATTCAATAAATAATCAATGGAAAAAATGTTTTTCGTT
Organism: Diadegma fenestrale; assembly: GCA_037043255.1. Lineage (NCBI taxonomy): Eukaryota > Metazoa > Arthropoda > Insecta > Hymenoptera > Ichneumonidae > Diadegma > Diadegma fenestrale. Next base: position 10,243,230 of record CM073312.1, read on the forward strand.
GAATCTCAACGTTGCCAACTTCAGAGTCATTTGTTTTCTGGTAAAATTCTCGAAGAGCATACATTTGAAAAAAACTTTTCGATTATTTTTCGGAATAAAAATGAAGATTCTCGTTTCGATGCCCACGTACTTCTGGGCCGACAAGTTATAATGGTCTATGGTGGTGAAGTGAAAAAAGGTGAGGATCGGAGAGAGCGAGGGGGAGGCGGGAGGGGGGCTGGAGGAGTGAAACGAGCATATATAGAGAGCACAGCACATATCCAGGGGTGGTCGTGAAGAGGAGTACGAAAGCGAAAGAAGGTCCGAGCTAACGATATATCTTGGACTATTGTCTTCACGGATTCTCCGCTGGTATCCCATTCTCTCTCTCTCTCACTCTCGCCCTTTTCTCTCTTCTGAACTAAGGCGCGACAGTTGCTCGCGCGCTCGCGGCCATTATATCAAGATTAACTCTCTCCTTCTGCACTAGCGCTGCGCTCCCTTCTTTCGTTCAGCTGACTTGTATAAAGAGGAGCAGGGCGCGCTGGACAGTGAGAGAAACGGTTAAATTCGAAGAGCCCTTACAGCACACATATACATAAAGGACATGTATGTCGAATACGTACGGACACTGGCGAAAGGGCGACAAAGATGGCAAAAGAGTATGAGAGAAAAAAGGGAATGGCGAAAGAGAGAGAGATAAAAAAAAGGAGGTAAAATGGTCAAAAGTCAAAGTGAAGAAGAAAAAAAGTGAAAGAAAGATCGCAATAGCGAGGAATAAATAAAAATGAAAAGTAAAAGGAGGAATGAACATAAGGAGGATTGCCGCGCTTGGGTGCATGCACACGTAGCCCACGTCGAATATAACGGGCGGGAGTCCGCTCTCGTACACGGTGGGGTTGCACTTTTTTTCAATCTTTCTCGCTCTCTCTCTTTATTCTTGATTTTTTTTTATATTGGTTTCTCAGTCTTTTTCCACGTGGAGTCGAGTACGTGAGTCTGGTTGTTGGTCTCGTCGAGCCGTGTACCCGGTGCACGCAGGGGACGAAGGAAATGCAAAGGAAAGAGGAAAGAATGAGGCGGAGGGAGGAAGGGCTTCAGGAGTAGTGCACTTAGCCTTATGGCGCGCGTACATATCACATACGTCCATGTGCGTATATAAATATATATAGGCAGGAATATCAGAGGGCAACTTTGGCAGAAAGTGAGAGACGAAGATAAAATAAAAGAAAGAAGGAGGAGGAAGATGGAAAAAGAATCAGCACACGTCGATGCTCTCGCTGCTGGTGGTGCTTCTCGAGCTGCTGAACAGGCATGCAGCATAGGTATGGAACCCTCTCGAGAGGACTACGTCCAACGAGGACAACAACAACGACGACGACGACAACGAGCACGTCTCTCGTTGTAATACGTAACCAAAGTTAACTTCTCTTTCTCTCTCTTTTTCTTTGCCTCTTTCCGGCTCTGTCTTTCTCGGTCCATATGGACTTTCCATAAGGCCGCGTCGGTGCTTGCTCCCGCGGAGCCCTTCGATATGTGTAGTGTTCACAATGTTCTGGCGAGTGGGCATGCAGCAGTTTGGAATGGGGGTGTATGCTAGGCATCCGCGGAAGAGGACATTATAAGGAGTTATGAGGTTCTGGCTCATACGTGAGCATCCCAACCGTCTATATATGCTTTTTCTCGAGTTCTCTCTCGCTCCGATATTTCCATCTCTTTTTCAGTATACGGCACCATAAGCTTTAGCTGTTTTTTCTTCCTCCTCAGCTGCTTTCTTTATCTACCCGGGGAGAGTCCTTTTGGCTCTTTTTCCTCCTTCCCTCATGCGCGCATTTGCACGAGTGTGTTCGCGTTACTATCTGTCTCCGTCTCACTCTCTTTTCTCTGCTGCTTTTGTCGATCGCGGGCGCGCGCGAGACACAAGGGATTCTTATACAAGATCTGTGGCGGTTCTTAATGTCCTCTCCCTTTTAATGTTGCCTCGCAGTGTGCCCTCGAGGTCGATCCCAAACATTTTTGCCCTGCTCTCAACTTCCCTTTCCCTCTCCCTCTATAAGACTGACTCGTATATATAGAAATACGTGGCTCTTTACGTGGCTTTCTCTTCAACTCGGGCGCTCTATGGCCGCGATATTGAGTTATAACCGGCGCGTATTTATCGTTAAAAATCCTGCTGTCCCTTTCTGGTTAAACGAGTATGGGAAAGAGATAAAAAAAAAAAAGCATCTTCAGCGAGGAAGAGAGCGAGAGAAAGGGGTAGCGCGGAGGAGGCGAAGGAGGCTCAAGAGCAATGCGGAACGTTGGAGACAAGTGGTGGGAAGGGAAAAAGTCTCGGGGGCACGAAATTTAGCAAAGGCAAAGGAATTTCTGACCCTCGCTATATTCCGCACGTGAATTCTCCAACGTGGCGGACCAGGCCCTGAAAAATGGTCGATCGTGATCGACGCGTTGCGTTCTATACTTTCCTCCCCTTGCCGCACACAGTATTCACTGCAGAATTGCCCGTGGGTATTCATCGATCATGCTCAATTCTCCAACGAGTCCATCAAAATTGGAAAAACAAAAAAACGCCAACTGCGCTAAAGAAACTATGAAGAACTGCCAAAAGCAACGAGCCTAGAATTGCCAAAAGCCTCTGAACTTTTTTCTGGTAGGATTTCTTACCGCCCCCTTGCGATGTCTTTCGTCGCCAAAATTTCAGTGACCCATGCACAGTGCGACTGTCAAACGCACAGAAGGGAGGTCGGAGGTCGGATGCTGTTAAGATACAGCCGTTAATATCGTCTGCACCCTTAAGGTACAGATGGAAGCGTCAGAGCATCGAGCATTCGAGCGAGAACATACACGACGAGTCTATAATGGCGCGTTGGCGTTGCGGTAGAGAAAGTATCATCGTGCTGTCCGACCGTAAAACATCCCCTATACGTGTTCGAACGGTGCCTCGCAGACTTCGGAGCCCCTCCTTGCTCTGCCCCAGTGAAAATAACGTGGACGCGGTTACGCGACTTTTCCACACTTCTCTCGCCACACCAAGGCCCTCACTGACCACACGATACACATAGATATACTCATACATAAGAGATTTTCTCATTCAGGAAACGGAGGCAAAAAACGACGAGGAGCTTCGCCACATCCATCTACTCGCGTTCCAGCCACACTCGCGGCGGCTCCCTCTTTTCACGGGCACTCGCCTAACCTTGCTTACTCTCACCGACCAGATCGTGCAGTATATGCCACCAGCGTAGAGTCATGAATGAAGCCACGTGTCCTCCTGTCGATGTAACTTACCGACACGTGTATTTTGCTTCCTCCGATTATGTCCAAAATTTCACGATGCTGAAGTTTGCATCGTTGGAATGCGACGAAATTCGGTTTTTTTAGGATCCAAAAACAAAATCGGCACAAAAATTTTCATGGTTTTTGTTATTGAAACAAACAATTAATGGAAAAAATTCCATTTCGTTGCACCTCAACGTTGCAAACTTCAGTGCCATAAAATTTCAGAGTGTTACATGAGCCAACCGCTACGAAAACTGGAAACAATCTGGACATTTTTTTGTTTGTTTCCACGATCGTTTATCCGCATTGATTGACAATCGCCATCAATCGAATAAACCATCAGACTCGAGTACCATTTTAATGGCGTTTTCGATCGCTACGTGTAGTGTGTGAGAAGGAAATCGTTTGTTCGTCATCGAGAATACGACGAAATCATTACGAGAGAATCTGCGCTCTGCTAGCTGGACCTGATTCGAGGGGGAGAGATTTTCGTTGGCCATGAAAATTTTTGGGAAGCTTTGTCGTGGAAATAAGATGAAAAAGAATGGAAGGAAGATGCCCAAAAAAAGATCTCGCGTCTCTTGTGTCGAGAGGTAAAAAGAGATTAACGAATTCTGAACCACACCCGAGACATTTTTATGGTCGATTACAAGCACGAGAGAGGGAGAGAGCGAGAAGGTGACAGGAAGGAGCGATGCCATCGCATTGTTCACGCGTTTATAGCATATTTTCTATATGTATAAATACGAAGAGCGCAGTGTGGATCATCTCGCTTTTCTCTTGAAAAGGGACACAATCCGTAGAGAATAAACCGACGGGTAAATAAGACAACGGGGAGCAAGATAGGGAAGATCGGAGATCGGGATAACCAGCAGCGCGTATATGAAGAGAGAGAGAGAGAGAGACAGAGAACCTCATCTGGTGGTTCCCAGCCCGGGTCATCACAGGTATAAACGTAAGAAAGAAACATGAAGAAGAAAAAAAAGGCGGAAGAAAGAAAGAAAATAAAATCACGAGGTGTCACTCTAGAATCAGGTCGAGCTTTGTCTTGGTTGTCCTTTGAATATGGAATTTTGTGTGCTGTTCACAGCAGAAAGCATGACGCCACAGTGGCACAGCATTCCTACCCAGAAGCATGCATTGGCATGTTTTTTTCAGATCGTCGGCACAAAACATCGAAATGATTTTTCTTTCTAAACTCCTGTCGAGGTTGGTCCGCCGTTTTGGGGCTTGTTTAGGGCTTTTTTGTGCCTTTTTCCTGCAGTCTCTTTTCATTAACCCGAGGCATTTGAATCGACACCAAAGTTTTACGACCCTGCGTATTTCTCGTTCAGTCACTTTCGTGGAAAGTGAAAATTTAGGAGACGACAAAAAAACTGAAAAAGCGGACGCGAGAGTAAAAAATAAACGGTCACGAACGCGGAAACGCGCGGTGATCGCATCGAAAAAAGCGAATGAGAATAAAATTCGGCTGCATATGCATCGAAATGTGAACGTTTAAACGGATGATAAGTTCGCGCGTGTATGTGAACGTCATGGACAGTCGAGGGAGCGAATTCTAAGGGTGGTCAGAAAACAGGACCGAGAGGAGTCCAGGCTGCCTCGAGGGTTGGATTCTTCTCTGAGAAATTCAAAGACAATGCGAGCTCGGACGTTTTCACACGGTCCGGGGTCTCTGAATGTGTGACACGCTTTAATATCCGGAGCCGCATTTATAGATGCGCGTATACACACGCGAATGTCATATTGCACGAGCAAAGGGCTGGCCGTTTTTCGGAACCCTCGTTTAAGTACGTCCGAGGGGGTTTGATGATTTTACCGTTCGATCATCACCTGGTTCCCAAATGAAACAACCGCCGCCTCGTTGCCCCCTGCCCGCAAATACACACGCACACAGACACGAGCACTTATATGCAACGTTTGCATAAATTAATTCAAGACGCAAGTCCACACGTTTCCTCCCTTTTGTACAAAATTCCCGTGCCCTTCATGGCTGCCCATGAGAAAAATATCGGACAAGTTGACGCTTCCTTTTATATATTCGTACACACGAGAGACACGAAGGAATAAAGAAAAAAAAAGAGAATGAAAAAAAAGCGAAATTTGGAGAGAGAAACGAGGGCAGCTGACTACAAGATTGAATCAGAGGGGACACAAATATTAGGGGAAAAATTAATTTACGAAATTTCCGTTATCCGTGAAGCGGCGTTTTGGAGCAGCAAAAGGGAAACTGAAGGGAAACGGTAAAAGGGGGCGAAAAAAATTGTATAATTATTGATTTTAATAAAGTTTATGATGCTGAAGTTTGCACAGTTGGAATGCATCGAAAAATATTGCATTTTATTGAAGATTCGTTCAATTTTCAATGTCATCCAAATTTTTCGAGCCGAAATGCTTTTCGAATGGCAAAAATGGATCATTTTATCATCGTAATTACATTCTGCATTTAAATAATTATTTTTGTCGATAATAAAAATGAATTTCATTGCATTCCAACGATGCAAACTTCAGAGTCATAGTTTTTTCCGCTTATCTGCCAAGAAAAATGACAAAAAGTTCTGAAATCACGAACAAACGTCGCTCGCTCGATGTCGGATCAGCCACAAAAGTTTAACGCGGCGAAATAAAAATGAAAACATGTTAATCAATTTTTTGTCAAATATCTTACTTCGCCCTGGCGGTGTCCTCTGCTACAGAGACATATATATTTTGAGATAAAATTAAGATCAACCGAGAAAATGCGAGGAGTCAAGGCGGACGCGACGTTCGTTTTGGGGATTAAAGGAAATACACCGACGACGACAGTTTGTCGCTTTTAGCTTTTATGCGCGAAACGTTATGACCATCAGATGTGTATGAAGAGCACACATTAACGTTCACGATATATCTACACGGATATACAAGATGGTTTTCGTGGAGGGGATAAATTCTTTTGCCCGCTCGTGGTATATATTCGATGTTATGTTTCTCGATCTCTCGAACGATTTTTATAGTTGTCACGATGAGGAATCACCTGGATGAGCTATGCGGTACACTCACATTCCCACAGAATCGACGTGTGCGTGTGTATGTACGAGAAAACTGATGAAAAAGAAAGAAAAAAAAAGCAAGAATAAAATAAATACGAGAGTACCCAACGAGCCGGTCGCACAGTTGATTCTTTTGTCCAAAACTTTACGATTTCGTAGAAGCATCAGAATATGGTATATATAGATATATGCGCTTGCCCGATGCCTAATGTGTTTCCTAATGACCGTGGCGAGAGGCTTTGCTAGGAAAAAGCAAGAGGAGGAAACAGAAGAAGGAAAAGAGAAAAAAGTGTAAAGAAATATCCGCAGGTCCAATATAAGGTGTATCAATGCTCGAATGGGGTTCACCTACAAATTCCCTCGTGCTTCTCTGTCTTTTGTGTACTCGCTGCTCTGGTTCGCTCCATCTTTTTGTCTCTTTTTCTCTCTGGCGAGTGTAGCATGCGCGAATGAGCATTTGAGTGAAAAGCGAGGTTAAAGGGGGAAGGGGCAAGAGCAAAAGGACCTTTTTGGCTAAGGGTTTTGGCCATTGCACCCGCGCTCTCTTTCTTTCTATACTTGCGACTTACCAGTTAATTCCCCAGAGTCCAACAGCAGGACTCGATATTCTCTCTTTTTCATTCTCTTTCTACGCGTTTTATTCTCTCGCTCTTTGCTCTTTCACCCACTCCCTTCGTTTCATCCCTTATTTCGGCATTTTCCACGTACAAGTAAATGTAGAAAAATACCGAGATGAAAGAGAGAGGGAGAGAGAGAGAGAGACGGTGTTTCTCACGGTTCGCCAAAAAGGGACGGTCCACGAGTAACTGGCCAGGTAAACGGGCATTGTCATCATTCTCCGCCTTCGCCACGAGACAGACGATTAGCCGAAAAACGATCGTCGAGAACGAAGGGCAATGTAGAGAGAAAGAGAAATATAATGGAGGGGGGAGAATTTTCTCGTACAATTTTTTTCATTCTTTTTGAAAAATCCATTATATCCAATTTTCGCATCGTTTCTCGGTCCATGCGTTGGATCCTTGTGGACTTTGTTCATTCGTCTCGAAATTTATCTCCGGATTTGCATCTCCCTCCCTCTCTCCGGGCCCTTTGACTCTCGAACGAGTCCGTCCAACACCTGCGCGGAATCGTTGATAGATTTTTCTTCTCTTCTACACAGGCTTTCGCTCCCTGCCACGATGCTGGTGACAAATGTTCAATTTTTGACAGTCGTGACAAGCATCTTTTGAGCTGACGAGATTTTCAAGGGGCAAGGGCAGGGGGTGAGACCGATGGCAGGTTTTACGTGGATCGGAATATTTGAATCGTGAAAATTAATTATTAGGGTTCGATGAATCGCTCGCGAGTGTGTCTTACACAACGAGGCCCAAGTTTCACAGTGAAATTTGATGAGCTGTGGGGCCTAAAAACCTTCTCGGAGGCTGCTCTTGTATTCGGAGAGATCTTAACAAAGATTGGATGACGAATCGACAGATTTTTCAAGAGCTTCGTGTTTTTTTAAGAAAGAAAAGAAAATTCTCGAAACCAAAAAATACAAACGAGAAAATATGAAAAACAATCTTCCACGAAATCAAAACCGACGAGGACGTTCGATCTTCCACGATCGCGAGATTTCGAATGAATTAGCACCGGAAATGACTCTGAAGTTTGCAACGTTGAGATTCACCGAAAAACATTTGTTCTATTGATTATTTATTGAATTTTGAAAATCGTGGCAATTTTATGAGTCGATTTAGTTTTTGGTCGCAAGAGACAATCGTTTTATTGGCGGACCAAATATTGAATAATAATTATTGGCTCTGCTGCAGAAATAACAGAATTTCGTTGCATTTCAACGATGCAAACTTCAGGATCATGGCAAGAAAGTGTGTATGAACGCACGACGAGCGAAGGACGATGCCGACACATTTTTTGGGCATTCATTCATCGGCAAAGAGTGAGTCGAGTGTCCAGAAGGACTGAAAACTAGTTGAAAAAAGGAAAGAACGCGAGAAAGGCGGAAAATTGGGGGAGAGGCAAAGTATTTCCGACATGGTCGTGCTGAATAATGTGGAAAAGTACGAGCCAACGATTCGGAAAGAAAGAAAAACCTGGAAACAATGCGCGTTAAGCCTGCATCCGTTTCGAGTTCTTTTCGAAAGCATATTCGTTCATCGGTGCAACCTGAGTAAAACTTAAACGACTGGAAGCGTTTCTCTAATTTATAAGAACTGGAATCTGGTTTGAGAAACGAAAAGCAGGAAAAAAACATTGTTATTGTCTCGAAAAGATCGTGAAGCATAAAACTCTAGTGATTGAGGACATTTTTAGCGATTGGGACGGGATTAACGGTTATAAAACTCGCGGGTCAACGGGAAAGAGAGAGAGAGAGAGAGAGATAAAAGAGAAGAAGAGGATTGTCGAGAGGGAGAAGCCACTTGGGATCGGTCGGCCATAATGAGTGACCGGTGAGCGCACATTGTCATGTTAATCTCTCCACAGGTTCGAGTCTTTTCCTTTCTCTCTCGCGGCATCTCTTTCTTATTTCTCAACATAGAACAGTATCGTGCTTTTTTTTCCGTTCTCATTTTACAGACACTCTACTGTTTCGCCGATTTGAGTCTAGGGTGCGGAAGAGGAGAGGGGCTTGTCAGTGTGCTGGGAGCAAAGGACAAAGGGACGACGGGTCGTTTTTGAGGAGCGAGAGCGCGACGATGTCCTTGTTCTTAGAGTGCCACAGACGAGAAGCTCGAATGTTCAGGCAATTTCCATAAAATGACTGATAGAATTTTTCGATGGGGAACCTCAATGAAAAAATTCAATTAATCGTGGAGGAAAAGCGACTGAAAAAAAAATAAAAACCTGCAACAGGAAACGGAGAGTTCGAGCTGACCCAATCAGATGCTTTTTGTGACGTCAAGACTTTTGTATATAATGACAATTAGAGGGAATGACGTAAAGTAAATTCGTGAGATTCATCCGAGCGGTTTTGGACGACACAAAGTTTTTGTGACGAACGAAAAGAGGCTCGAATATATTTTTTGTGTCTCGAAGGATTCATCACGTGTATTTATTGAATTGAAGGCGCAACATTGCACACCGAGACGCGATATATTCACGTACGGAGAAGCAAAAAATAAAATGAGCGCGTGTGTACGAAAAGGAGGCGCGGAGAGAGGATGAACGACGAAACGCGGAGGCGGCGAAGGACCAGGTGCCTCCTCGGGTGTACAGGGTGCTGAGGGCCCACCGGGCCTTCCTTTCCTTTCGAGCTCCGCATCGGAGTCTCATTGTTGTTCAGTTTATGTAGGCTCTGACCGACCTTATAATATACTGGCTCCTTCTCGCACTGCCGTCTTAACTATTTGTTTACTAATGACGGATTGTCCTGCGAGACGTCTTGCGTCTTGCTCATTTCAGGCACACACACACATTATGTGAACGACAGGGTCCTTATTTTTTTTCTGTAGTTCGCTTTTATGCTCGGCATCATAGTCCGACGTAAGAGAAATTCGCCAAAAGATTTCTGAGCCTCATAGTCACGGCGCCGTGAAATAATCTCGAAATATCCACATCTCGATTTTATTTCTTGCCTATTTATTCTATTTGGCCACGTTCTTTGGAGCGATCCGAGGAAATTCCGAGTTTCGATGATTAATTGTCAAGTCGAGGAGAAAAAATAATGCTGCCGGGGGTGGGCCCGGCGAGAGGGAAACGGGCGCGCGCGGATATTCGCGTCAATTATTGCGTTTGTGAAACCCGGGGCTAAAATTACGAGAATCTCCGAAGAACGAGAGAAAAAGAAATGGATCAAGGGGGGGGGGGAGAAAGGGACGAGATATGAGGAACGGAAAAAAGTCTTTCCCCAGGCTAGTCAGGATCACTCTGGCCAATCTAAGCTAATTGGGCCTCTATAGGTAATTACGCGCAATTAGGAGTAGTCCGCAGCCACTCTAGCTCGATGAACAAACTTGCTCGGGTGTGTGTATAGAAACATCCATATATATGTATTTCTAAGTTCCAAATTGGAGTGAGCTCCGAGGCCAAGGAGAGAACAGCAGAAGAGAGAACAAGCAACACGAATCGAGCAGATGAGCGAAGAAGAAACGAAGCACGAGCACACGGTTCGTCGACGAGGAAAGGGATGAAATTAGAAGATTGACGAAGAAGGAAAGAAGAGACGAAAGAAAGGACTGCCCGCCAGGTACACAAATTATCTGGCGACGAAAAAACAACCGAGGAGCAATTAAATAATATCCACGTCGCCACATACAGTGTTGGCGCGCTCTCTTTTCACTTCCACCATTTTTACAGGGTGGTCGTTTTTTATTTCGTCTTTTACATCCTCGTCAACTTTCATGGCCCCACTATAATCACGCGAGAGCTCATGAAACTCTACTAAAAACATGTACAATGTATTTACAAGAAAAAACAAATACAAGTGCGCCATCACCAAGCCATGTAATTATCCAATCAATTATTTCCAAATAATTAATTCAATTATTCCGCAATAATGCAATAATTTCGATCGAAATTTCTGTCTCCAAGAAAACTTGCCGAAAATTGATATTTTTGTCAATAATTCAAAAGCAGCGATTCGCCCTCGGAGGGTAGAAAATTCACGGTTTATAAATTATAGCCGCAACGCGAACTATGTGCGTTACAAATGGCGAGAGAGAAAGCAGGAGGAGAAATCGAGAGGAAGAGAAAAGAGCACACGTGATGCATTAGAGCAACCCCGGACTCATTACCGCCGGCACAATTAAGGCCCAATTTTGGTCTGCGTATAATGGCCGCCAATCTGAGCCGACAAAAACCTTCAACACACGAAGCATATCCATATATATAGTGATATGCATGTGCGCGGGCGAATTAACCGCTAGTAAAAAAAGGGCGTAACGGGATTGATTCGCAGTACAAAAGTCATGGCAACGGGTCTTTCTCTCGATCCAAAGATTCGCGTTGCCAAATTTTACTGATAATCGTCCAAACACGTTCTTGATTTTGTATGCAACATCGAAAAATATGACAAAAAAGTGATTCGCGTGTGAAAAAAAAGGAAAAACATTGTTGGGCCGGAATAAAAATGGACTCGATGCACTTAGTGACAAAAACGTGGAGGCTGGGAGAAAAATTTTCAACAATTTCGAGTGAAAAGAACAAATTCCGCAGGGATGCTCAGAGGGCCCAAGGGAGAGGGGGAGGGGGCACAGGTGGAGAGAAAAAAATGGAAATCGTTCTATGGAGACTGCCAATGATCCAGGCAATCATGGTCGGTACGAATATTGCCAGTATATTACGCACCGATTGTACTCGCGCACTCTCTCGGCGTATTCACTTGGCTTTATACATATGTATATATGTAGATAATTGCACATGGAGATAGAGAGCGATGCGAGGGAGATTCTCTGCGGGCCATCGGTAACTATTGCCAGTCCGAAAAGCCGAGAGTGTAGAGCAGCGCATCACCATCGCGCGTTTCCAATACGAACAATGAAACGACAATGGGATCGCGTCCGATTTTTACATGCCAATTTCGGGGAGGCTGCGGAGGAGATATTGGAATGCAAGAGTTGGCGAAGGGGGCAAGCAGGGGCAGGGAGAAATCGTTGCAACCTTTGGTGGCCTCGATCGAGAGTTCGCTGAGGATATATAGAACACCAACATTTCCAGCCTCGATCTATTGTACTGTAGACAATGCGTCAATAATTGCGCTAAACGCTTACCATTCATACGCCCATTTCTGGAACCAAATTTAAACCATCTCTCGCCCCTCTCTCTCTGTTTTATTCCGTCGTTTCTTTCTCACGCACGTTCTCGCTCTCTGTCTTTATCGAGAGCGTATCCATTATCGGAGAGTTGCCCAAAATGAGACACACGACACGATGCACCGCGTGGCCTTCATTTTCCACACCAGTCAATGACGTTGAAGTTTGCATCGTTGGAATGCAACGAAATTCATTGATTTTGTAACAAAACTCTTTACAAAAATGTGCAATGTTATTACAATGATAAGGCGATCGATTTTTGCGGCCCAGCAAGTCTATCAAATCGAAAGATTTCGATGTTTTATAAAATTAAACAAATTATCAATGAAAATACATATTTTTCGTTGCATTCCAACGTTGCAAACTTCAGCCTCATCACCAGTCAGCGAATCAGCTATTTTTCATTCACAAATGAGAGTTTCTGAGTGGACAAAACTTCATAGTTGCCTTTTTTTCCGGAAATACGAATAAAGTCTGAAAAGAATTTTTTCCCCGTACGGAAGGGAGAAGCAGCTCACGGATGCGAAATTCAGGAATGTGTGTTTGTGTACATACGCACAGGAATCTATATTTTCACGTATGACCCTTCAATGGTACACGCAGGCTCTCGCGCGCGGTTGCAACGAGCTAACGAATCGGATTTCTGATCATTAGCATTCTGGGGCTTTGAGCATTGAGCAGAATAAGATCCGATTCTCCGTCTGTGCTTTTTTCTTGCAATTTTTTTTCAAGACAACTTATTTAAATTGTGAGCCCAAAGAAAAGAAGCTCCGACGTTTTTTTTGTCAATTAAAAGGATAAAATCAACGTTATTCGTTGCGCGAACAATATCCTTTGAACTAGTTGATCGTCTAGACTTTCGTGTGTTTTGCAACGATTCGACGCGCTGCTGTGATAGATGCAAGACTGAGGAGAGGGAGAAAAACACACGGAGAAATTGAAGAGACGAGAAGAAAGACGCGAAGTGAGAATAAAATGAAAATAAATTTAAAAAATGGATGGCAGAGAAGTGAGAAAGCGATATACTAGAAAACACGCTGAAAGGTGTTGGACTCTCGGGGCCATTTTCTCTGTTCCTCTTCCTCTGGCCGTTCGGAACAGCACAAGAGACGCGGTCCATATCCCGGCCGAAGGGGCCTGTGTTATTGCTACGGGCCTAACCGGTCGTTTATTATGCATCGAAATGCCAGCGAAGATGCCACGCGAGTCGACGAGACGTTGCAAGCGCGCGCGCGCGCGCGCGAAACATTCAACATTTCTCTCTTCTATTCTTTACTCTTGTCTCTTCCCTCTCGCCTCCTCTCCCTCTCTCACTCGCTATTGCCAACTTGCTAAGGAAACAAAAAATGTGCAGGACGGAATCCTTCTGGGTGATTCTGCGTCCCTGGGGGCGCGAACCAACAAGAGAAAGAGCTCAGAGACGCGGATGAATCGCTCCTTACAATTTCCGCGAATCAACCGCGGAAATGCGAGTTTCCCAAATTTCGTATCCCAACAAAACAGTCCGAGGAAATTATGAGGAAATGTCAAAATTCCTCCCTCAATCCCGCCGAAAAATGTTTCGTTTTTAATCAAATTCTCGAACCAAACGAACGTGTGACATTAATTAATTACCGATTAATTGAAAAATGACTGCAAATCGATTAAAAACGCGAGGAAATTGCATCGAAAACGAGTGTACACGAGCAGTCGTCGTAGGTGTAAAATTTTTCTAAAAACCATTAATCAAAGAGTTTGTCCTGAAGTCGAACCCGCGTGGCTCTCGAAATTGTTTGCAAATTAATTTGATTAGATGATGCTGAAGTTTGCAACGTTGGAATGCAACGAAAAATATGTGAATTTATTGATGATTCGTTCAATTTTTAATGTCATCTAAAATTTTCAAGTCAATATGCTTTTCGGTTGGCAAAAATCGATCATTTCATCATCGTAATTACATTCTGCACTTGAATAATTATTTTTGCTGAAGATAAAAAAGAATTTTGTTGCATTACAAGGATGCAAACTTCAGAGTCATTTTTATTTGATTTTTTTCTGCTCACCAATAGTCGTCTCCCATCCGGTCGTATTCTGCGGAGTAGCGAGCTCATATCCTTCCGAAGCACGAAGTGTGATAAGAAAAAAGACCTGGAAGACGAGAGAGCAGGTCAAATGATAATTTGGAGCAAGTACAGAGAACTGGGATTCATTACAATTAATTATTAGTTATTTTTGTTGCTTTTTATTCATTTGTTTGTTGAACGCTCGTTGACTGCGGTGAATAAATAGTTGTACGTGAAATTATTAATGAATACTCGTGCGGAATGATTCATGATTGGTGGCTAGAGGCGACGCAACGGGATACGCTGATTTCTGTTCCCGAGGGGGTAAAAGATGAAGAAAAACATGAATGCGAAAGAAAGTGAAGAGAGAGAATAAAAAAAAATCAGACAAATTAGAAAAAATTGAAAAAATTCCGAGCGAACGACCAGTTGTCGGCAATAAAATTTGTTCCGCGTATTGCGATGAATTCATGGATGTAGACATTTTAAGGAATGTGTATTCGCGAGTGCAAGTATGTGTCGGTGATTCGAAAAAAAATGAAACGTAAACGCACACGAACGTATTCAAAGCCAGGATTTGAAGCGAGAGAAAGGGAGAATGAGTCTGTAAGAAAAATAAAAGAGGAGGAGAAAGCTCGCACATTCTATAATTAGTGCACGCGGGGACTCTGTCGAGCATTTTTATTTTCGTCTTAAACTTGAACGTCCTTGCGAAAATGACGAGAGCGAGATAGAGAGAGAAAAAAATTCCGTCCTCTATATTTCGGCGATTTTTTTAATTCCCTCGCTTTTTTATTTTCTCGCAAACGGCGCGCGAGACTGCGAAATGTCTTTTATATTTTTTGCCAAAATATACTAATCGGAGGAAAAAAAAAAACCGGCACGGCGAGTCAGAAAACAGAAATTCCATTTGACCGAAAAGTGAAACTTTCGAAAAATAATCGAGAGCTGATAAAAATTCTCGTTTTTTTCGTCGATGCGATGATTTTTCGTTTTTTGATTTTGGGTCACGAATGAGATAATCGGAAAAGTTAACGTCATCAATTTTTGTATGTCAAGGCAGAGACGTTGTTCGGGTACGAGTGTCGTGTTAAGGACTCGCACACCAGAATTGCACTCGCGCTGCTGCGGCGAGATCTATTCATCTCTCTTGGGCTGCTCGGAGTGCATGGAGGACTGGTTGAAAGTACCGATGCACCGACTTATTGTGACAACTATAAAGCTCTCGCGGTAGGAACGTGATCGTGCATGGTCTCGGGGTTAGCCGAGAGGAGCGGTTCAGTCTTCTTCTTGTACTTGATCGGTGCAGCGCGCAGGAAATGCCAAACACGAGGCACGTAGAGCGTTCGCTATAGTAGTGTGTACGTCCCGAAAGATATCGTTGGTACGTTCGCGTATGCGTGTACGGAGAATGACAGGGTGGCTTGTCCAATCTAAGCGATGTAAAGAACCTCGTACTCGAGAATTGAAGGGACCATAGTCGAGTGAAACATAATGGGACGGGGTACGCGAGTACTCGAATCCACCGCTCATCTATGTACCACATGCACGCACATACGTATCGCGAACCAAAAGCACACAGAGTGCGGATGAAGAAAACAACATTGAACGTGTCCCTCGTTAATTAAAGACGATACGTGGGCACTGCTTGCACGAGTCAATGAATTAAACTCGTGCAAAAATAAAAATCAACCACAACGAGACAATTTTCATTTCAAAAACTGCAGCAAAAACACGGGAATCTTTAATTTTTCGGTTCGAAATACAAAAAAAAGACAAAATTCGTACCGTTCGAATATTTTGTGGAGACAAAAATCAGGAAACGGATCGAATAATTAATCCACAACGATAGAATGCGCGACTAAAGTTGATCAAGTCATCGGAGCTTATACAGGTCAGAGGTTAAGACTGAGAAAAGTCTGTTGGTCGGTTGGGGTTCTCTACATATATTGGTCTTTCCATCCGTCTTCCTTTTGGTACGGTGGGTGCGCATAGCACATACACAACAACACAAAAGACGTACGAAGACCAATACAAATAGCATCTCGAGTCGGTTGTATCTCTGTGTTTGTTTAATCAGACGCGGAGCTCAGTCTTCATTACCCGCACTAATTTATCTGGCCTGTCGCCCGGCCACGCTTTCCGTGTGCTCTTCCAGCAACTCGACAAGAGAGACCGATCCGAATAACGGAGGAAACGCGCGCAAGAGAGAGAGAGAGAGACAGAAATACTGCAAGAGACTGAAACGCGTCTCTTTTGTCTCGCTTCCGCACGATCCTCCAACAAAAAGGCTAAAAGACATGGAGAGAAAACGTGTAAACGTGTGTCTACCTAAACAGCAGGATGCGCCGTCCGCGCGAGAATTAAGCAACAAATAGAAAAATGAGTCCGTCAAGTTTTCCAGGTCACATGGACCGCTGGAAAAATTGGCGAGCTCTTCCTCCTGCAATTGAGTGTGGAATTCGACTCTACGATTCATCGAAGATTGCGAAGTTAGAAAAATTGAGTTTTTGAGAAAAAAAAGATTTTAGGCGCGTTCGAAACTCGTTTTTTTTTCGGAGAATGACAGATACAACGACAGACGCATGGATTATTCATTAAAACCGAGAGCAGGGTCTACGCGGTCAGCGATACTTGGGGGTTGATACACTTTCGATGGGTTGAAAGCTGCCAGGGATGGCAATATTCGTTAAGTCTCGCTAAGACCATGATGTGGGACTGGACCGAAATAAATATATACGTATATCAATACACGAGTCTGTTCATTGGGATTTCTCGCCCTGAGTTTCTATCTCGATGGAGAGAATCGACCCCCGCGCGGATGCTTGCGAGTGGAGACAAACGTTTTGTTTTTCGATTCGCGCATTTAATATCAGCTCGCGAGAGTTGTGTACGCGATGGCCTCTGATATTGTGTCCTCGCGTTGTCGGTGTATTTGTATGAGTGTGTGTGCGATGTTTCTGCAGATCGAAGAAAAAGCCAAGAATTGCTATAGGAGCGTCGTAGCCGTTTCTGCAGATATCAATTCTGGCTCTGTCTTTCGGTGGCTCTCGCAAGATTTTGGCTCAGGATCAACGCGTCAATGAGACACGTGTGTCTGTGTGCAGCAACGATGTGTATATCTTTAATTTGCGGGTCCGTGGGCTCGCGCCCGTCATCAATCCTGTATACAATCTGCTCGAGCTATTTTGTATTATAAGACGTGAAGCTTATTCGTTGCCGGGGTCAGAATTCACTGCCGTGTGTGTCATTGACGAACAAAATTTATTGCGAAATGACTGAATTCTAATTTCTGGGCTGTTCAAACAATTATGCACGAAATTCCTTTCGAGAGAGAGAGAAAAAGAGAGAATGCAGCATCCGAGAGCTGAGGCGGATGAAAATGGACTCGATGGCTCGGGAAAAGTTTTGAAAACTTGATAAATTTGTAGAATAAATGTTCGGAAGTAATCGGAAGAGATACGAAAATATGTAACGAGGATCGCGAAAGAACTCGAGCCCTGTGATGGTTCTCTGGCACACACGAGAGAAGAGACTTTGTATTGGATATGTAACGGTCTATGGGGGTCATTGTTCAACCGTTTTGGGGTCGAGAATGACCAGTATATACATATAAACACAGAGAGAGTACATGCGCGAAGGCTGGTACCGGATTATTCGAAGTCTCTGTCTTTGTCGCTGGCATGAGAACCGAAAGATTGAAACAATGGGCTGGCAAACCTGTTGGAAACAATCGCCGCACGGGTACTCACCCCTGCTCTCTCGAGCGGCTCGTCGTAGCACACACGTCTTTAGGCCAAGCAATATAGCTCTAAAATCACCAGATTTTGTAAAAAATACTAATGGCAAACCGCGAGTGCCATTCGACGCGGAATCGCTCCCCGATCATAACTGCATACTTTTCCACTCGAGATTTTCACTACTTATTTTGTTATTAACAAAATAGTGAAAAAAACAGCACTTTTTTTTGTTTTTTGCTTATAACAGACAAACTATTGGAGGAATGTTGTTTGTTCCAAAAGACGAATTATAAAGAATTGAAAAACGAAAAAAATGAGAGGTCAAACAATTTGATCGCTTAATTATTAAGGGAGAAAACTGCAAAAAACCGAAAAAAAAGCGTTTTTTTCAAAAATTTGTTACGTCGCCATTTTTTAACTTATAGTGATGGCTCTTCGCGAGATAGTTTATTATGATACATACTTCCTGTGTGCGAAACCCAGACGCTGTCCGATAATTAGTTTTTGCGTAATTGCAATAACAAATTTTTTATGCCATATTTTTCCAAGTCCCTCCTTGCCCTGGAAGTCGTCCGATTTGAATTTATCGAACGGATTTGGAAAGTAGAAAACTTCAGCTACAAAACGTCAATCTTCGTTTTTTGATAAAATGCCGAAAAATAGGTGAAAATTGCGCGCAAACATGAGCGAAAACGGCCGAGCGCGCGAGAGTGGTCGTAGAGTGGGGGTAGAGCAAGAGCGTCGGGGAAGGCGTATAGTAATACAAGCGCGCTGCACGCAAGTTGTTGATATTCAGATACGCCTTCCCCGACGCTCTTGCTCTACCCCCACTCTACGACCACTCTCGCGCGCTCGGCCGTTTTCGCTCATGTTTGCGCGCAATTTTCACCTATTTTTCGGCATTTTATCAAAAAACGAAGATTGACGTTTTGTAGCTGAAGTTTTCTACTTTCCAAATCCGTTCGATAAATTCAAATCGGACGACTTCCAGGGCAAGGAGGGACTTGGAAAAATATGGCATAAAAAATTTGTTATTGCAATTACGCAAAAACTAATTATCGGACAGCGTCTGGGTTTCGCACACAGGAAGTATGTATCATAATAAACTATCTCGCGAAGAGCCATCACTATAAGTTAAAAAATGGCGACGTAACAAATTTTTGAAAAAAACGCTTTTTTTTCGGTTTTTTGCAGTTTTCTCCCTTAATAATTAAGCGATCAAATTGTTTGACCTCTCATTTTTTGCGTTTTTCAATTCTTTATAATTCGTCCTTTGAAACAAACAACATTCCTCCAATAGTTTGTCTGTTATAAGCAAAAAACAAAAAAAAGTGCTGTTTTTTTCACTATTTTGTTAATAACAAAATAAGTAGTGAAAATCTCGAGTGGAAAAGTATGCAGTTATGATCGGGGAGCGATTCCGCGTCGAATGGCACTCGCGGTTTGCCATTAGTATTTTTTACATGAAAAAATCTATATTGCTTGGCCTACTTTGCGCGTTGGCCACACTGTGACGATTCGAATTCGTATACGTATAAAGATAAAAGTCGCCTATACATGGCTCGAGGGGATGAACAGTTGGGTGACTTTTTTCGCACTCTTTAGCTGGCTCTCATCATCCTCACCGAGAGAAAGAAAGAAAAAAAGACAAAGAGCGAGTGAGAGAAGGGAAAATGAGCGAAAGAATCCCTGCTAGCTCGTTCATTGTGTGTCGCGCGCGTAACTATATTGCAACATGTGTGCCGGCCCACCTCTCTCATCTGGACGTTTTTTTTGTTTCGGCCAGATTCGATCTACGTCCATCTCCACACGCAGTCTCCCATGCTTTAGGTCCATGAGTGTATGAATGTGTGTATGCACAGTAAATAGAATATAGAATAAACCACTTTTATAATACTCCACTTTGATTGAGCGAGCAATTTCGATGGCACCTCTCTAATCGTTGGAAACAATTTCACCCCTCGCGATTGTCTCCTTCCAAATTCTCCCCCTCATCTCCGCTATTGTTCCCGATTCCTCTTCACTTAGCTTCATCGCATTACACTTTTATTCCGCAGTTTTCTTGCCGTCGAATTTTCGCAGTGTCAGCTTTCTCTAATATCCGCTGGTCAGTGTCGTCGCGTTGAGGTCAGTGCCTGCTCCTTTTTTCCTTTTCTTCTGGTCATCCTCTCACTCTTCCCCCCCCCCCTCTCCCTCAAGCAGCTCCTTACACTTTCGTTTTATTTTATTTTCTACTTGATTTTATCCGAGGCGCGGAGAGACCGACATCGCGTCCAATACAGCATATTACCGGGACTTAGCTAATTTTCTTCCGAGTCTTTGGCTTCGTTCACTCTTTCTCTCTTTGCCTCGCGCCCCGCGGCTTGCTTTCCTCTTCTGCTCATTCCATTTTCGCGCTTTCCTTGATCGTCCGACGAGAAGGAACGAGAAAGATAGAAAAAGAGAGCATCGTGTGCAGAGCGAGAGAGTGAAAGAGAAAGAGAGCGCGCAAATAAGGGATGAAAGCGGCGGAAAACGCGTTGGCGCAAACCGTGCACACATACAAGAGCGAGAACCAGCCCGAAGTGCTCTCTTGTCAACGTGTGTATTGGTTATTCCATAAATATACATGTATACATCGCGGCCGCAGAGTTGTGTAAAAGTGTGAGACGTTGAAGAACTGGTCATCCGCGGACTGGCGAAGAAAACACGTACACAGGGATTGCAAGGGGCTGTTGCGATCGTATGCGTGTGTGATGGAGAGCGTAACATCAGGGTGTAGAGAAAGAAAGTGAGAAGGAGAGAGTCAAAGAAGAAGAAGAAAAAAAGAGAGGCGAGCAAGCAGCAGCGCGAGTTGGTTAGAAAAGAAGCGGCGCGATGGTGGCGGCACCGCTGGACGACTTGGTCAGTGCCTCTCTCCTTACTTAGAGAGGGTGGCGAGTCTGTTCTTAATTAACGCTCGCCTCTTTTGCGCGCTGCAACCCCCTCGCCACCGTTACGCCGTAATGAGGGTGCTACACTGTATGGGTGTGTTTCTTCTCATACAAACGTACCAATACATTCATGTATGCCAGACCACTTTTTGCACACATAAGTTACGGTGCTGAGCTGAGAGACGAAAGGGCTCACGTGGCACGATTCAACGAGCGAATTAACCTCCCCGCAACAGCCTTTTGTCTTTCAGACCAACGTAGAAACTTTTGTGAGCCCGTCAACGCATACATGTTTGTGTGAATGTGCACACATTCAAGAATCAGAAAAGACGAGACGTGTGAGCTTGTCTGGGTGACCCAGATGAGACGCACCCCCGTCCAGCTAATTCTTTTCTTCCGCGCTCACCCTGCGCCGCCGAGCACCAACACCAGAATAAAAATTGCCATGTGCGCCACCGGATACTTGTTCGTGTGAGTTTGTTTCTCCACACGAATCTTCACATACATTTCCCATTCGTAATATTCACGTACATGAGAAAAATTATTCATACAAACACGTGTGCACGAATTTTTCAAGCAGACGCGTCGAGAAATTCAATTTTTTCGTTACATTTTGTTGAATATCAAAAAGTGGAGTTTGTATGATCCTGAAGTTTGCATCGTTGGAATGCAACGAAATTCTGTTATTTCTTCGGCAGAGCCAATAATTATTATTCAATATTTGGTCCCGCCAATAAAACGATTGTCTCTTGCGACCAAAAAACTCAATCGACTCAAAAAATTGCCACGATTTTCAAAATTCAATAAATAATCAAGAGAAAAAATGTTTTTCGTTGAATCTCAACGTTGCAAACTTCAGAGTCATGAGTTTTTGTCTTTCCAAACAATTCCGTGCCGCTTCTAAGGGTCTGAACGTTGTTTTCAAACTTCTGCTCGCATTTTTGACAAGTCAAAGTCTAGAAAGCTGGTGCATGAGTCCCGATTTCCTCTGAAGCCGCGGGATCGTCGCATCTATTTCGTAAAACATTCGTGCGCGGATGAAATTTACATAAAAATCATTTGGTCTAGCTAAAGAATGAGGTGCGTGTTTAGGAAGTAGACGATCAGCTATTCAACACTGCATAGTTCCGTAAAAAAACTAGAGAGAGAGATATATAATAACATGTGACTACGTATATGAGTCTATAATACGGGGGTCTCTATTATTATCCAGAGTTCCGGAGAGTTCTATCCCTCGTCTACACCCTTTAAGGAGCAACAGTGGTCGAGCTACATTCACATCCGACGTCCGTTCTTCTTGAATTTCCTGAGTCTTCTTTTCTCTTGTATTTTCACTATAAGGCGGCTTGGACATTAGAGACACACATGTATGACCATGAATAACAGCAGAAAAGAGGAAGACTGTGTGTGCGTTTGTGTTTGTGTCTGAGAACGAGAGAGAGAGAGAGAGAGGACGAGTCGATTCAAGGATAACAGCAATTAAGTCGTCCGTTAATGGAGACGATTGTAATTAATTATCGGATTTAATGAACGGTCCAAGGACACTTCGGCGCGAAATTATATACGAGAAAGAATAAAAAGGAAAGGAAAAATGGAAGAAAGAAAAAACTCGATGGTGCACCGTAAAAATTAGATGGCATGAATCTCATCCGTGTTTCACCATCTCTGAGCCAGACTATAAGTATACACGTGCGTGTATAAAAAAAAAGCGTCTCGAGTATAACAATTATTGGCAGGAGAGACATATTCAGTGCGTATTCCCAACATTTTTTTCACGGTTAGTTTTCTAGACCGACTGGAAGGAGAATGACGAATTGCCAATGATAGGATTGTTCCTGAGAAAAGGAGAGAAGTCTGCTGTGTGGCTCTGCAAGCGTGTCACACTCGGCTGATTTTTTAACCAGCAATCATATTCGAGTTGTGTGGGATCCTTGACCATCTTATTGTTGCACCAGTCTCGACATTCGTAGGTAAATATGAATATAATAAAAGTCGAGATACTCGCGCGGAGAGATCTGAGGGCGGAGAAAATAATGAAAGTCGCGCTGCAGCGCGGCGATTAAACGAAATCTGTGATCCTGAAGTTTGTATCGTTGGAATGCAACGAAATTCTGTTATTTCTTCAACAGAGCCAATAATTATTATTGAATATTTGGTCCGGCCACTAAAACGATTCTCTCTTGCGACCAAAAAACTCGATCGACTCGAATAAATTGCCACGATTTTCAAAATTCAATAAATAATCAATAGAAAAAATGTTTTTCGTTAAATCTCAACGTTGCAAACTTCAGAGTCATACGAAATCTGGGATGGCCTGCGGTGCGTGCATGCGGCTCGTCTATTCGCGCGGATCTTTATCTCTCGTACATTAATTCTATTTTCAATGGTCAAAGCTGCTTCGTCCGCTTTGATTTGACACATACAAGTAACTCGCGCATCAGTAAATATATACAAATAAATGTGTGTTGTGTGTGTGTGTGTGTGCGTGTAAAGACATACATTTGGCTCATTTATTTCGTATAATGTGCAACGAAAAATAGCGTTGCTCCGGTTAGCGGCTTTTGAAAATTCATTTCTCGGAGAGGAGAGATATGAAATATAACTGGCACGAATTTTGGGGGATACGCTGCTGACGAGATCACCTCCAATAAACACCGGGGCAAAAGCGCGCGTATACACCCGCGGCAACGACGAGAGATGCTTAATTATTTATGTTACCGCTGCGGATTGGCGTTCCGATGCACCCCCACCGCAAAAATTCACGCACACCGGAGCATATGCGCGCGGGCATAAACGTGTGTATAGGAG
Source organism: Diadegma fenestrale (assembly GCA_037043255.1). Classification (NCBI taxonomy): domain Eukaryota; kingdom Metazoa; phylum Arthropoda; class Insecta; order Hymenoptera; family Ichneumonidae; genus Diadegma; species Diadegma fenestrale. The sequence goes on from CM073312.1 coordinate 10,266,766, forward strand.
AAGCGAGGAGAGAATCACTAAAATAGTAAGCAAGAATAATTAAACGCTTGGCACCGCGTATCGTGTGCAGCGGAAAATTTGGCAAGCCCTCGTCTCTCTTCACTTCGTATCTTATATCTCGCGCATATATATATATACATGGATATTCACGTGTGTATGGATTTAACGAAAGCAAAATATTCTGGTCGGATGCGCGAGCGAAAAACCATTAAACGTTTGATGTGTTTTTCGTCCGTCGACTTGCAACATTAATTTTATTGTTCGTAATTCAATTCTCGGAGATATATGTATACGCCTGTGCGCGCGTATTGCTATTCATTTTATTATTAAACCGACGACTCCCTCCGCGCGCCTTCTTTTTTCGTGATTCCGAGGAGCAAAGAGCAAAAAAAACAGTCAAATTATTTGCGAAACTTTGAGCGAGCATAATTCAAGATTTCGCGAAAGATTCAGTGAATCCCAATGAACTTTAACGTTGCGCGGGCTTTCGGGATTTGCTTTTCATTCCGTACTTTCGTTTTTTTTCTCAACTTTTATTTGTCGCCGAAACTTTTATTTTCGTCGTCACGTTCATTCGCCGCGAGAGACATTATTCATTCCTCGAGCACGTAACTACCATAATACTTGTTATGTTTTTTTTTTTTCGTTTCGTTTATATCGCGTTTTTTGTTGGCCGACTGTATTTACAGTCCGAAGGAGAATTCACGTATTTTTAATTCGAATTTATCATCCCACCTACCGGCTGGTCCATCTTGAAAAAATGTTCGCAAAGTGCACACGCGCTCTGCGGTAATCCGAGAATGAAAAAAGCGAAAATAAATTTATTCAACCCTTTAATTCGTTCCCCAACAATTCAACCCCTGAAATATGTCTGACGATTTGAGAAATTACAAAAAATGCGAAAAAGCGAGTAGGATTTTGCGGAACAAAGTCTAAAAAACGAGTGTCCAGTATTTTCGAGTCAACGGACAGCGTCAAATAAAATTTAGCCCCTTCGATTTCCGAGTCGCCCTTGGTACGCGTCATCGGGGTGAGTCTCACGCATAATTAGTGCATGGAACGTAGAAATGCAGCGCACGAGGTGTAAATTATGGGTTTGCAGGGGCAAGCACGCACTGCAGTGGCGCGAGCACAAGGACAGAAAATACTTGTCGATTGATCGCGTCCCGAGAGCTACTTGGATATTTTTCTGTTATAGAGTTTACAAGCAAAAAAAAAACAAAACGACTCTGAAGTTTGCATCGTTGGAATGCAACGAAATTCATTTTTATCTTTGACAAAAATAATTGTTCAAATGCAGAATATAATTACGATGATAAAATGATCAATTTTTGTCGTTCAAAGAGCATGTCGGCTCGAAAAATTTGGATGCCATTGAAAATTGAACGAATCTTCAATGAAATGAAATATTTTTCGATGCATTCCAACGTTGCAAACTTCAGCATCAAAAACAAATGTATGTGGGACGCGATAAAATGTACAGAAACAATGTAATTAGTTAATTTTTCTCAGATCGGAATTTCCAAGAGTTCCGGGTTATAATGAAACCTAACACCGTTTTCCTTATTTTCTTTTTTATTGATCGCCTTTCGCTCGTTCTCGCTCATCGCTGCGAGCTATATATGGACATATATATATCGATTGGCTTGGTATAATAATTACCTCTGCGGCATTAGGGGTTCCAATATATAGTAGCCCCGGAGCATCAACCGAACTATTAGAAAGCCTTATACCCTGAAAGCCGCGTATGTATATCCATCGAATGTAAGAAATTTCTCGCACACACACACACTTGTGAGAAAAGGCAACCCTCGCCGGCGAGCAGTCGCAGCGTCGGTCGCTGAACTACACTCACACACACACGTACAAAAGCGTAGATCGACTTGGGTAGGGAAAAGTGGCGGGCCAAGTTTTCTAACGGCCAGATGAGCCGGAACGTCATTGTCGTTTAGCGGCGTCTGCGATGAGGAGAGCAAAGTCTTTCGCCATCGCGAATGCGCAGATCGAGCTCATTGGATTAATCAATGGCAAGGAAATCATACACTTCCGGTTGATAATTACGTCATCGAGCGTCAGCATTTCTCTTTCCATGCATAAATACAATTACGACTAATTATTGATTTTGGAAATCTGGACCGTCATTTTCTGGGGATTCTCGAAATTCATGGATGCCCCAACAAAGAGATGACTCTGAAGTTTGCAACATTGAGATTCAACGAAAAACATATTTTTTATTGATTATTCATTGATTTTTGAAAATCGTGGCAATTTTTTGAGTCGATTGAGTTTTTTGGTCGCAAGAGAGAATCGTTTTATTGGCCGGACCAAATATTGAATAATAATAATTGGCTCTGCTGAAGAAATAACAGAATTTCGTTGCATTCCAACGATGGAAACTTCAGGATCATACAAAGAGTCAATTGTGCAATTTTTTTTCTCCCCGAGTTCTAAGTTTTGGTTGGTGAATTATCCGGCAATTAAATGACAGAAATAAATGGTTGTAATGAAGTTTTGGAGAAAATGAATAAGGAAGTTGAGGCGGAAATGTGCGTGCCAAAATGTCGTCTACAGCAGAGATGCTTTTCCGTAATCGACAGATCGTAACCAGATGTTGGAATGATTTCTTCGTACTAGGCTCTTACATGTGTACTACGTGCGAGTTATAAGCACGAACACGCATGTGCATATTAAGGTGTATATGCATGCAGAGAGATTTTGCTTAAAATTAGCCCTCGTGGTGGTTTTATCGTCGTCATACAAGATGTGTGCGTGTGAGCGCATTTCAAATTCCACGCAATGTTTAACGCGTGGAAACAAAATTTTCGCGCCCGCGCCGCACACGAGTGACGGCGAGCTTTCCATAGCTTTTTGCTTGTCACGTTATTATACTCGTGCCCGAAGCGACGTTCTCGTCGCGTACGTTAAGAATCAAAAGCTCGGGAATTAGTCCGAGTCTTCGTACGCGTATAAAAATACATTTTTATAAATGTTCACACATTTCACTAAATCTTTAATTCGGAGTTGAGACAAAAACTATAATTAAAGGGCCAAGTGAAATTTTTCGTCCTTGTTAAGTTGTCGTTCGAGAAAAAAAAATTCTTGGACGTGTTTTGCAATGACTCTGAAGTTTGCAACGTTGAGATTCAACGAAAAACATTTTTTCTATTGATTATTTATTGAATTTTGAAAATCGTGGCAATTTTTTGAGTCGATTGAGTTCTTTGGTCGCAAGAGAGAATCGTTTTATTGGCCAGACCAAATATTCAATAATAATTATTGGCTCTGCTGAAGAAAAAATAGAATTTCGTTGCATTCCAACAATGGAAACTTCAGGATCATCGTTTTGCATCACTTTTCGTCCGAATCCCTGCGAACGATCGAACCTGGCAAAAAGGACGATTGTCGTTGAGGAAAAAATGTTGAAAAAATTCTGTTCATTCATCTCGGGCGAAAATATTGATGGGTTTGGAATAAATTGCGATGAGAAATCGACAGTGTTGTTCGAGTGGGTGGCGAGACGGTTGCGCTGGCTTCTCGCGAGATATTTCTGTATCTAATTATAATCCATAGTTGAGGGAGGCCGAAGGCAATCGCCTAAAATTAGAGCATAAATTCTAACCGTGACTCTCTCTCTCTCTCTTGGTGTGCTGTGTGGCTGGTTCCGAAAAGCCAGCAGAGCAATTTGATACATAAAAGTATATTCTTGATGACTTTGGTTAATTTCAAGATCGCGAGACATTGCGCGTAGCAAATTCCTCAAACAAATCGAGTCGAAAAATGGTTTCCGCGGCCGGAACGATAGGAAATGATAATAAAATCGATTTTTTTTCGCGATAAGGGGAAACGGGAGGGAGAAAAGGTTTGAGAGGAGAAAAAAAGGTTAGAGAGTACGTCTGGATTGCTCGAGGCTTGCACTATCGTCTCACGCTTGGCTATTAAGGCAGCGAAATTAAAGACGAGGAGAATACGCGCCACCTTCGAAACCTGCGAGGCCAACAAGGAGAGAGAGAGGGAATAAGAGCGAAAGAAAAGCTTGCCAGGGAGTTAAGGACCTTCGTTCCGACTCTGTGCGGGGCTAAACCGGAAACGAGTAAAGATTACAAAGGTTTCTACGTGTGGGGTATTAGCTGCAGTTCGAGGAGCTTTTTCCTTGCATATCTGTATACATACGACGATTCCCTCACTCCTTCTCGCTTTATGTTGTTATACACTTGGTATAACGTCCTGCTTTGATCAACGGGAGCAGATAATTAGCGGCACGAAGGCCGCACACTTAAATCCAAATCCATACACAAAGATATATGCCAGAGCTTTTCCATAAATGAGTGGCTCGAGGACGCGAGAGGAAGGGACGCGAAATGGTAGGTCGAAAAAAAACTGCAAGAAATATCGTAACGAAGATTCGAGCAGCAGGGCGAAAAAAGCTCTTGGCGTTTCTTCGCACGAACCACCGATCAATCGGCGCGTCTGGTTAAAAAAATGCAAAATATCCCCGGAAAAAGAGCAAGGGATTAAACAAGAATAAAAAAATCAGGCAAACTGCTAATTTTTCGAGGAAACACGATCGGAATATTCTGGACCCTCATCGTCGACCGAAAGGGCTCGCTAACAAGTTCAACAGCAAAAAAACGACTGGATATAGACGAATCGTAGTTTTACATGTAAGCAGAATTAATCGTAGTGTACGAAGAGCCTGACAATGCTTAAGAAACAATGACACGACTGGACGGGGTGTGATTAAGGCACCCTGGAATAATAATCACGATAATTACGGGCCTAGATCCATTCCCCTTGTTCTCTCCCTCCCCAATAGTCAACTGTACAGAAATATATACAAGGGAGACCAGAGCCGTGCGAGATACCTTGAAATTTCACAAAATATTCGTTCCTTTTTTATTTCAATGATGCTCAAGTTTGCCACGTTGGAATGCATCGAAAAATATTGAATTTTATTGAAGATTCGTTCCATTTTCAATGTCATCCAAATTTTTCGAGCCGATATGCTTTTCGAATGGCAAAAATGGATCATTTTATCATCGTAATTACATTCTGCATTTGAATATAATTATTTTTGTCAAAGATAAAAATGAGTTTCGTTGCATTCGAACGATGCAAACTTCAGAGTCATTTCAATCGATCACTGCGAAATGCTGATTTTATAACGACGAGATTTAATACGATCGATCCTGCGAGTGCTTGGAAAAATGGATTTCGAGTATCTTTACGCACTATCCGCTTTAAGGAATCAGCTGCGTCGAAGGTCGTGCTTCGTTTTAGGCCTGAGATACGTCTGCTTTATTTATTTGGTTTCGTGTCTCGCTAACTGGTCATGGGACATGATACCCATCACAATTTTGCCATCATTCGATCTGCTCGTGTGAAACAGTTTTTTTTTTCATTAAGAAGATGAAAATGATTGAAAAATTTTATCAAACGCGGTTCATTTTTTTTGGTTTATGACTAAAAACTAAAATTTATGAAATTCGCATTGAAATGGAATTTTAGCTCGGGTACCTCGCAGTGCCGGGGTTTTCCTTGTATACGTTTATAGAGCCAGGATGGGGTTGGAAGCTCGCGGGGCTCTTTGGCCGCTGGGTCCGCCGGTTTGTCGGGTTAATTGTCGTCTGGCGTGTTGGACGTTGAGAAAAAGAGTGCAAAAGAGCGAAAAAGGAGAGAATCTATAGTTTATTCGGCCACACGCAAATGTCACTGGAAGGCACGAAAAAATATAAAAAATATGACTGTCGAATTATCCCGTCTGTGCGCAAACTTGTCTGTTTTTTTCTCTAGCCGTCCCGCTGGAGCTTCTACGTCTACGAAGACAATTTTTCCCTATGGAAAAAAAGGATTCTCGAAATTCAAACTTCGCAGTCTCCTTTTTTTTCATTTTCTTCTTGTCTGGGCCCGATCGTTTCCGAATGCGAAATAAAAGTCGCACTCGAAGGACGCAGAGAAATGAGGGGCCAGGGGGAGGCAAAAATGGAAGACTCGGGATAAGTCAGAGCGCAGAGAATAAGCACGAACACATATCGCATCCCCCACAGCCGGGATTATATTTAGGCGTCGTAAAAGAAAATATGTGCTCGTTGGAGCCAACTCGCTCATTACGTGAGCTAGCATTAACGCTGTTTGCTGATGCTCCGCCACCGCGCTTCATCTTCATCATCGTATCTCCTCTCGTCCATCACCTTTACGCGCATTTTCGCGTCTACAAAATTTTTGACACTCGTACGAAATAGACAGAAATAAAGGGATTCAAAACGAGAACGCATGGACCGTCCAGGAAGAACGAAACTTTTGAATAATTAAAAATCCCAAGCCCCCACATCCGTGATGATATGATTTCTTTGTCCTCTTTCTGACAAAATGCAGGAAGCGGTTAATAAAAAATGAGGGAAAATGGAGAGAAAGGAGGAGGAGGGATTGAAATTGAAAAATGCGAGTTGTCTTTAATCGCGGATGATTTACGTTCTAATTGATAATTACTCGCGACCAAGTTATTTCGTTATTTCGTAACGAGCTTGACGACCAAACGACACGAGAGACGTTCTCAACAATATACCTTGATGAAAACGAAGCTCCAAGTTAGTGCCACAAGCGTAAACGTTTTGTGTCAGTGCGTGTGCGAGTGAGTCAAATCAACTGGCAACGCGTCGGTGTCTTTTTCGCCATCTCTCTCTCTCTCTCTCTTTCGTATAATAGTTCCTTTCTAGGTCAATGCTGCTAATGTAGTGAGTGCATCGAGCACATTCCCGTGCACACGTATTTACTATATAAATACGATATTCGCATTAATTCGAGTACGTACACAATTTCGAAGAAAGTTACGAGAGAATCGTCTGCATTGGAACAAAAATGCAAACGTGCCATCGAATTTCATTTGCCAATCAAATTAGAAATTTCTCCAACGAGATTCTCGTGATATTTCGAAAAATTCTTCTGCAGATGTCGTTTGAAATCCGTGACGAGTCGATTCATCAAGAAATTGTTGTAATGAGTTGGAATAATTATCAAATAATGAAAAAAATACGTGAAAAGTTACGAATACGAAAAAAGTTACGAGAGAGTTGACTGCAGTGCAAAAAAAAAATGCAAACGTGCGATTGAATTTTATTTGCCAATCAAATTATAAATATCTCCAACGAGATTCTCGTGATATTTCGAAAAATTCTTTGCCAAATGTCGTTTGAAATCCGTGGCGAGTCGATGCATTAGCAAATTGTTGTAATGAGTTGGAATAATTATGAAATAATGATGAAAAATACGTGAAAACTTGATTGCAATCTTGTCAGGTGTTTCCCTTCAATCGCAAACGCAATATCGTCAAGTTTTCTTCTTGAAATTTGATAATTAATTGAATAACGTTTGCTCCTCCCTCGTTTGGTGAATACAGCGGGATCTTAATGTAGTCAAGTTTGGTGGGATTCACTGGTTGGCTGAGTAAATGTTCGGGAGGGTTGGTACAGCGCAGTTTCCCGGACAATTTTCATCGTTCTATTCTCTCGGTCCAGGAGAGGACGAGCGAGAGAGAAAAGTGTATAGAAGCTGAGAGAGGAGAGGGTTGAATGTGGAGTTTGAGGCAGGAGGGAGGTGTCTATTGGCAGCATCAGAGAGCGAGCGAGAGAGAAGCTGGATACACGAAGCTGCGGGGATGCAAAGCAGGCGTTGAATTTGTGCGGTCCTGCGCAGAGAAAAATCTCTGGCGATGTGTCTCACCTAGCGTGTGGGTGGCTTATCCCTCGTGGTCTCGGGACATATATATTTGGTGCACCCTTACGAAGCGGCTCTCGGCCCTCGGATCATCACCAACGGAGTAGCGCACAGAGAAAAAAAAACGACACAGAGCCACACACAGAGAGACACACACAGGAGGAGCACACAAGCAGTAAATCCTTACAGGAAATCTCGAGAGCACGTGGGTCACTCGATCACATTACAGAATCATCGATCCCTCAATCACCAAAGATAGAAACAATTGAAAAAACCAAACAAACACCGCAGAGTCAAAATGTCGAAACGATAAATTCAAAGAGTCACAAACTTGGTCGCGACGATCGATAACGAGAAATAATTGTTAATGATTATCGTCGTCGACGTATCAATCGTGAGGCGGTCGAAAATAAAACCAAAATCGCAGTTCGAATTCGGAATCGATTAAAATGTCACGTTGGCAAGAATGACAATTGTAATAAAAAAAATAATGAAAAAATTGATGAACTTGTAAAAGAGAATGAAAGTGTTGGATTTAAATGAGTTTGTTGTTACTGGTGTAGGGCAAATTTTTTCGCGGAGGTTCGGGTAAAATGGCTGCTAGCCGCTCCGGCGCGCCTGAGCTACTGGCTTTGCCTCCCTCGTTTGGGTCTCTTGCTCTCTCTCCGCACCACCAGCTATACCAACTCACCCACTCACCCACTACACGCTCCTACACAATTTCACTCACACGTCCGCCTCTATTCACACATAAAAATACATGTATGAGTCGTCCGGAGGTGAATACATGTATACAAACGCGTACGTATACACTAAAACACTCGAGAAAGCGCCACTAATTTCGCACGATCGTGGGCAACTCGCACACCTATTAAAAGCTCTCTATACTCTTCTATGCATCAAGCACAGAGACACACACACGTTCATTTCTTTCTGTGTATTCCACACACCCGGACACACGTCGTATGGGAAAGACCCCCCCTCGGCGCGCACGTGTTTACGCGCAGAACAGCTGAGAGCTCTTCGAGGAAATCGTGAGAGAGACAGCCATCGAGACACAAAATGAGCAAGAAAGACACGGACAACGATCAACTTGCGCCGTGTTTTATCAGCGTGTAAGACCGAGAGGGAGACTCCGAGATAAACAACCTTAAAGTTATAGATATATGTGTCGCGCATGCTGCTCTACTGGGGATGAGAAGTGACGATGTGCATTTCTTTTCCTATTTATCACAGCCACGCTGCACTTTCATTAATTCCCATGTGATTAACGAAATTAAACAATACAGTTTCGTTGTTTCGAGCTTTTTTTCACGCGGCACGTGCACGGGCGCTGACGAATCGTCGCATCAACCTCGCACAATCTTTAGACTCTCTCACGTGCCTAATCAATTCATGACTCTGAAGTTTGCATCGTTGGAATGCAACGAAATTCTTTTTTATCTTTAGCAAAAATAATTATTCGAGCGCAAAATGTAATTACGATGATAAAATGATCGATTTTTGCCACCCGAAAAGCATATTGACTTGAAAATGTTTGATGACATTGAAAATTTAACGAATTATCGATAAATTCAAATATTTTTCGTTGCATTCCAACGTTGCAAACTTCACGGTCATAATCAATTCAACGAGGGAATGAAATCGCGTGGATCAAACAGGGAATCAGTCGGTTTTGAGATTCAACCAAAATTCGCGATGACTCGAATGGAAAAGTTTGTGGAAAACGAGAAAATGCTGCTTAAAATGGGAAAATCTTTTTTTTCAATAAAAAATTTTGATGGAAAATTTGATTGGAGATGAAAATTGTGCGAAAATTCAATTTCCTTGATTTTATATTTTACTTGATAAAACGTCGGGCGTTTTAACGACTCGAAAATCCTCGAATCTCAATGTGTGGCCAGAAATAAACTGAAGAAAAAAGCTTTTAGGAAAGACGCGCGCGCTTAAAAAGCTCGCGTTTCGTATGCGCGGTCTAATTGCTCATTAAAGCGCATTAATCGTACGCGAGCGATGCAATTTGGAGAGGCGTACGATTTTCTTGGCTCGTTTCCGAGCTCGGGGATAGATAGCAGAAGCGAAATTTGAAATTTGCGCTGCTGACGAGGGGGTGAGAAGGAGACGTGTCGGCGGTCGCGAGCGAGAGAATGGCAAGCGTGACGTTTCAAGGACGAGAGCGATGCGAGTAAAAAAGCTTTCTCATCGAGCAACCGCGATGAGAGGCAAAGAAAAATAAAAAATAATATAAATGCATACATTTTCAGACCGTTTTATATGTCCGTTAGACTCTGCGATAGCCAAACACTTGCCAAAAGTAGTTAAAGATCGTGTACAGACAGACGAACCGGAAACGAAGCGAAGCAAATATCCCCAAAATTTTTATTCGAATCAACCCTAAAATGAAAATTAATTTCCAATCCGAGACTCGAAATTTCGACTAACAATCGCAATAAAAAAAAAAGATAATTCTCTTCAAAGATCGTGTATCGCGGCGACGGCTCGATCTTTTGTCTCGTCTCCACCGAATCGAAGAGGGAGAGCGAGGAAAAAAGAGAAAGAGAGAGAGCGACAAGTATAAAAGAAGAAAAAAAATCGGTGCGAGATTATCGATCAATCGTGCCGTGGCTGTGGCATGTGTTGTGGAATTTCTCGCCTCGTTCTTTCTCTCTTCCTGTTCTCCTTCTCCTCGTACAGCCTAAAGAGTCTTGGCCTTTTTTCGATCCTGATAAACATCGAAGCAAGCTCCGATTAACGATGTCGGAGCAAAGAACAAACAACAAAACAACAAAATCTAAATTAAAGAAATGAAAAAGGCGAAATTCGAAAAGAGAAAAATTCCAACACGATATATTCGCTGATCATTTTCTTCTCCCGTCACTCGAAACATTGTCCAGAGGACAAAAAAAGTTGGAAAAATGATTTTCGAAAAATTCAGTCGTCTCTGATTCCAGAATGGACTCTTTGTATGATCCTGAAGTTTCCATCGTTGGAATGCAACGAAATTCTGATATTTCTTCAGCAGAGCCAATAATTATTATTCAATATTTGGTCCGGCCAATAAAACGATTCTCTCTCGCGACCAAAAAACTCAATCGACTCAAAAAATTGCCACGATTTTCAAAATTCAATGAATAATCAATAGAAAATATGTTTTTCGTTGGATCTCAACGTTGCAAACTTCAGAGTCATACTATTTTTCGATGCATATCCGTTATGGGATGAATTAATTGCCCGAACGAATGGATCGAATAAAAATTTTCGACTCATCTTCGCAAAATAATAGGAGGAAAAAAAAGAGAAAGGGAGCAAATGGTTGTGCCATGGACGAGGGAAAAGTATTATGAAATAAATCTCGTTATTGCTCGCCACAATGGGGGTGGAGAGGGTTGCCTCCTGCCCTTCCTATTTCTTCCCTCATTCCGGAGGAGCATGGAAGAAAAGCAAGCAGCGGTCAGTTTTAATTAAAGAACTCGGGGGCGTCAGCTGCTCCCATCTGAGCGCAACGGCTTCTCGCTTCGCTACTTTACCGCGCGGCTCCTATACTTTTCTTGGCCCTGTGAGTGTGCTTACAACTCTTGTTTATTTCTAATTCTTCTTCTTCTTCTGCCTCGCACCCCTTTCCCTCCTCTTCTTATTTTATCATCCGCTATTCTCAACCCTCTTTTCGTACAAACTCTTTTTATTTTTCCGCCACATCATTTTCTTTCTCTGTTTTTCCACAAACTAACGAAAGCCCGCAATTTGTAAAAATACTTTTCACGAAAACATGAAAATCCCCAAAATTTTGTGTTTCTAATTTTTCCTCATGGAAGTCTCGATCGAATAATTAATTTTTCTTCATTAATTCAATTGTGCTCCAAACTCTGGCTCGTTTCAGACTCGAAAATGATTTAAATCAATATTTTCACGTTAATTATTACACCAGTCGATTGTTAATGAAATTATTCTCCTGGTGAAAACTCAAAATTTGTTAATTTCGATAGTTTTCGCTATTTTTGACCGATTAATTAAATTTTAATGATTGAGGAATCGTGCGAACCACTTTTTCACGCCTTTCGTTGTCTCTTTTTTCTCTGTCCGAGCTTGGAGAGGTTTTAAGCGTTAATCCGAGAAGATATTGCAGCCCCTACTCCGTTTTATTCTTAATATTGGCCTCGAAGCTTATGGGAGAGAGAGACTGGAGCACAAGTCTCTCTTATATTGGTTCAAGTGAAGGGGGTAAGAGGAAGGAAGAGGGTGAAGGGATTGTAGTATAGAATGGTGTCGTCGTTGTCGTCGTCGTGGCACGATCTCCTTTTTGGCGTCTCGCGCCTCGAGAAAGAAAGGCTCGGTGTGTTTGGCCGGCAACTTGGCCCACGCCATTGTTCCACAGCGTTTTGTGTGTTTTTATTTTCGTTGTTGGCTTTTTTTTTCTCTCGCTCTTCTCACTCTGGATTCTCCTTTGCCCTTTATCGCGGCTATTTCCCTCCCTGTCCCTCTTTTCGCTGCCCTTTCACGCGGCTCCATCGTTGAGAACCTTATTGTTCTCCTTTTCACTCTCGCCTCGTCTTTTTGTCTTTTTCGCTCTCTCTCTCTCTCTCGTCCTCATTCCCCCTCGCCCTTCCACCCTTTTTGCCATTCCGCCTTTTCTTTTCTTCTCTCTTTTGTTTTGTTTCGCGGCCCATTAGAGGAGCTAATTGACCTCCATGCGCGATCGCCTTTTATTTACTTCCTCTTTTTTACCTTTTGCCCCCCTCCTTTGATATTCTCCGGACATGATACGTATATACAGGATGTTCTAGTTAAAACGAGCTTTTTCTCTACAAAATGCAATTCTGCAAATCAACCTCGATACAGCAGCAGGAAACGAAACATTTTCGATCCGATTTCCATACCAAAAAGTCATCGAACTAGTGCAGGATAAAAATCTCTGCCAACTGGATTTGAAAGGAACTTCGCACATTTCATTTTATTCCGACACTCGGGCTGGTTTTTCGACCGCGAGGATTGGAGCCACATAAAAATTTCGATCAGAAAATTCATCACCATTATGTCAATTACGAACTTATAAACGATATTGATTAGAAACTCTGCTCTCGACGATGTTGAAGTTCGAATCGTTGGAAAGCAACGAAAACCGATTATTTTTTATGGCAAAGTGCAAAATTTTCATAATGCGACAGTTTTCTTGGTCGTGGAAAATTGATTTTATCTGAACAATTCGAACAGTTGCATTAATTATCAAAATAATGAATGAAAAATATGATTTTCGTTTAATTCCAACGAATCTTCAGTTTCATTACTCTCGAGGGATTTTTTCTAATTCTTAGTACAATGGCAACAAATATTTTGCCATTTGATTTCCGTTCTCATCAGGAAATAAATTTGGGACCATAAAATATGGACAATTTACTACAAAATCACGTCTCGACAAAAAAAAATCGCATTTCATGTCTGTTCGACTCAATGGAATGAAAATTAATGAATTTGCAGTGATTGCGACGATTTTAGTTCGAAAGACTCAAAGTTTTCATGTAAAAATCAAGAAAATGAAAATTTGAATGAAAAATCGTGTCGATTTTCGTCAAAATTCTTGAGAAGTTGTAGAAAAGAGGAAATGGCGACGATTTATTAAAAACAAGAAAATGAAAATCATATCCTGCACGTTTCGTGGAGAATCTTTCAGAATATCGAAGAAGAATCGTGTTCATTATGACATTGTCGTCGTTGAGAATAGTGACGACGATAATAATCGCGTTCGGGTGACCGAAGCAAAAGAATAAAAACGTCCATCAAGAATACACCGAACAAAACCGGCGCAGGGAGGGGGGGGGGGAGGGGGGAGAAGAATAAAAGATTGTGATACGAGTGCATTGGGTTGGGATTTTTGGGAGAAAAGAGGCGCTTTTAATTCGGGCGTAAAGCTAATAACTCGGGGTATTGTTGGGCGATTTTGGTGAGTTTATTGTTTCCGTTCAAGACCCTCTCGCTTTCGGGAGATCAGTGAGAAAGAGTCTCTTCATTTTTCTCGTAATTTCCCCTCTGCCCCTTGAATAGCTCTCGCGCGGTTCTTATATCGTCGCGGCGGGACGATGTATTTTCGTTTCTTTTCAAGGAAACGGACAATGAGACCGACTGCGCTACGAGTTCTTCATATATTCGCGGTTTTTTTTTGTCCCAAGCGCGTAATATCCTCGACAGCTTTACGAGAGAGTTCTTGACCCTCCTTTTTTCTAAATACCCACAAGGTGGCGTAATTATCGAAATTATAATCCGCTCGATTTACCCGCTGGATTCTCTGGGAATAAAACAATTTTCTCATCGCCCAAGATCGAAAAAAAAACACGCAAAAAAAAAAACACGTTGCATTCAAATGAGTCGGATTTAACCAGAAAAAGGAACATAATGGCCGAGAGAGGGGATCGAGCGTTATTTCGTACATGAGGATACACGAACGCTCGGTGGCGGAAAGAGGAGGCCAAACATGGCATGACCATTGTAATTATATCAACAATAAAACAATTTTGATAATTATCTCAACTAGTGTATGGGAACACGACATTACGGCGCCGTTGCAGTTGCCGATCTACTCGGGCTCTCTCTTTGATGCACTCTGAGTACATCGCAAATTTCCATACACATGAACGCGCATATACGTACGAGAAACGTTACAGGTGAGCTCGCGAGCGCACGCTGTTTCGCCAGCATCAACGTACACACATGCGAATTCGCGTTGGACGATTCTCGGTATACAAATCGCACGTAAAGTTAATGCAAATATAAATAAGTTTCGTACATGCGCGAGCATTTTAATAAAAATGGCGTCAAGGGGCTACGACGCTGTCGCAGCGGCCATTTTTCATTCGCGCTCGATCTCGACTACGAGGAATCGACTTGACATTCTTCAAAATCGCCTTTATCGCGGTTTTCGATTTGGTTATAAAACTTCGTGCACTCAAAACGCAAAATGTACATGCTGTGATGATAAAAGTTGAAATATTCGTAGAGAAGAGTCAGGCAACGATGTACGTTGTAAATGCTCGAATATAGTCGCGAGCTCGAGAGACATCGAGAGAGAGATCCGAAAACGTACCAAGTACTAGCACATAGAAGCGATACCCACCGGTACACAATTACCCAGAGCAGAATAATGACAATAATTACCATTTATATGCAAGTGCCGTCATTACCTGCACACGAGCAGAGCACGCATTCAATTTCGTATCTAATTTGAATAATTCAAACAAATCTCTCCTTCCTGCCCTCCTTCCTTTACTCCGATATATACGCGACTATGTGTGTACAAGTGTGTACATATGTGTATATAAATTGGTGGATGTTTTGCACGGTTTACGATTCCCCGATGAGAACGTCATTAACCAACAAATATCTTTCGATGTGCATTTTTTTTTTCCCTCGCGTAATAACGACACGTAATATTTACATTCGTAATTTTTCTTTTGCGTTTGAGAAATATCGTAAAGAGAATTTAGAAAAAGTTTCATATTCTTACATTTTTTCCGATGTTTTCGTGTCCCGGAATGACTTTTCGTCCACGATCCCAATGTGTCATGGCGGCGAAACATCAAACGCGACCAGTCGGCGTCCTTCGCCACTTCGATCCACACTCCGAAACACAAACAACAACAAAAGGCGCGCGCACAAAACGAAAGTTCACGAAAACGAATAATATTCGGCACTGTTGAATTTTTTTTTTTAGCACTTAGAAATTTCCAACACGAAACACTTTTATTCCTCAATGTCACGAAACGTTTTCACGCACTTCGAGCGTTCGAGCACAACAATCCCAAAGTGCAAGCGTTTCGCAAGCTCGCCGCTCGTGGCGCTTCAGTCACATTTTGAATTCACAACGGTTATTTAGCAGTTTAATCGACGACGTTCCTCGCGGCACTGAACTGAACGGACTAAACACCGTGGCATACCAAACATTAACGCTTTCCTTCATCGCCCGATTTTTGTAAACAAAGCATCGTGGCCTCTCCCACCCTGCGCTGCTTCGCCGTTCGTGGTTCCCCGAAATGTCGAGCGAAGCGACTACCTGGGGTGGGGGGAGAGACGGCGCTGCGGCAAGGCGAAGCTCGTGTCGATGTTTTGATCGCGTTTCCCTTTCGACAAGTCTTTGTCGTTGAATATAACTTTATAAATCGGAAACACATAGAAATCCTCGTTGTTATTAATCCGCGATAATTATCTTTTCCCCCGAATTTTGTGGTGCGCGAGTGTGAAAGGATTGAAAGATTTTTTTTCCTCAACCGGCAGCGCGTCTACGAAAACAACTCGCTCGTGACTCGAAGTTTTGGCAGGCGAAAACAAAACAAACAAGGAGCAGGCGGAACGCTTGGTAAGTGAATTTCGCTTGATTCTCGATTGATTATGATCGTGCAGTACAAAATTGAATTGTTATTCAAATATTCTTTGAGTTCAATCAATTTTACGATCGATCTGATTTTCGTACAAAAAACTTTGCTCTCTGCACAATGAAATAAAAAATCGTACGTTCTGCACGTTGAAAATTGCAGAAAATTCAAGGTCACTCGCCAATTCTATAGTGTGTGCAAGTAATTTTACGATTTTATGAATTTTCTTCGATTCGAGATCGTAAAAATATTGTTTTTCACGTATTCATGCGTTTGCCACATTACCAAGATACGATCCAGAGAATATATGTCGTACGTGCGAATACGTGATTGGCAAAGTGGTCCTATCAATATTAATCGTAATATTTGTGATGATGGCTGATGCCTGTATCAAGAGGGGGGGCGTTTGCTCTCAAACGAGCTCGCTCTCTGCCTCTCTGTCTCTCGCTGATGCTCTCGGACGGTCTATTACCAATTAATTCGATCGTGCGAAGTATGCAGAACGACGGAGGTGGCGGGGGGGGGGGGGGAGGAGGAGGAGAATAAAACGAGGGAGGGAGGGCAGGGGACGAAAAATTCTGTACATTGATACGTCGACGATCTGCGTACACGGACGTCGCACGTACACACAAAAATCATTGAAATGTAAATTTAACATTGTCTAATTTAATGCGAAATTGCTCTGATTCTCCGAGCCATGGAGACGCGACTCAAAATTTGCATTTTTTTCCATCGATCCATTTTTTTTTCGTGATAAACACATTCATGTTTTTTGAAATCGCGAACACGAGTGCGCGAATGCGAGACGTCGAGACAATTCGCGTGAAAAAAAAATTCTCTCGACTCGAGTGCGTTCGAGTTTTCTCACGCGAATCCGACAAATAAATAGTTTGGAATTATTTAAAAATTGTCCTTTCTCTATCGGACTCTCCGAACACGCGGATTCGTCTCTGTCTTTAAGGATATTAGTTCGTTCATGGTGTACGTCGGTCAGAGCAAACTGCAAAAAAAAAAAAGACAGAAAACGACAAAGAAAAAAGAGAGAGAGCTGTTGCTACTGATGGTCTCGCTGATTGTATAATTGGGAGGCCAGCAACGAGCTACGTGCGTCACTCCGATGATTTAGTCCGTTATCCCTTCACCCCCTCCCCCTCGGCCCCACGCTTCTTCTCTCGCGGACCCCTTAACCCTCCCCTTGCACCACCGGACTTCGGTCAATCACGTCGTAATTACTTTTAATGCTGGACGAGTCGACTGACACAATATCTAACCCGACACGACCACTACGTCCATCACACACATACGCATTCGTACACAAATTCTCGCATTCACTCCGTCACTCTCGTCTCAAATCGCATGCCATTTCGTGCCCCAATCTCCAAAGGATTCATTTTTCCAGCTTTCCACACGGAGAGAATTTAAAATCAAAATTTATTATGTTATTACCAGTTCCCTGGTACGGAGTCGTCCCTTTGCGAAATTTTAGCAAAAACATACGACACTGAAGTTTGCAACGTTGAGACTCAACGAAAAATACTTGTTCTCTTTATTTTTTGTTCTATTTACAAAACAACAACAATTTTCCCATCGATTTTGTGTTCAAATAGTAAAAAACGAGTGTTTTATTGTCCTGATTAAATATTGAATGAAAATCGTTAGCTTTGCTAAAGAAAAAACAGGATTCCGTTGCATTCCAACGATGCAAACTTCAAAATCGTAAAAACATAGTAATTTTTAATTCTTTTTCTATCGAAATCCCGGAAATTATGACATTTTTCGCCCTTTCTCAGATGAAAATTTACTGTTTTTGCTGAAACTTCTCAGAGGGACGACATGGTGCCAGAGAACTATAATAACATAGTCATTTTTATGACGCTGAAGTTTGCAACGTTGGGACCCAACGAAAAATATTTTTTCCCTTAATTGTTTGTGTAATTTCAAAAGAAAAGCCAAATTTCGCACCAATTTTGTGTTTAAATCCTAAAAAACGATCGTTCTATCGTCCTGATTACATATTGAAAAAGAATCATGAGTTTTGCTCAAGAAAAAACCGAATTTCGTTGCATTCCAACGATGCATATTGCAACATCGTAATTTTCAATGTAATATTCTCTCCCTGCAATACAAAAATCACCGTCTCGTGATTTCCCCCGAATTTTATTACGATAAATTTTTTCTCCATTATGAAAATGGCCAGTGAAATTTTAACCGCGTTTAAACAACCGTACAAAAAATACGATGACGCTGAAGTTTACAACGTTGGAATGCAGCGAAAAATATTTGAATTTATTGATGATTCGTTCAATTTTCAACGTCATCCCAAATTTTCAAGCCAATATGCTTTTCGGGTGGCAAAAATCGATCATTTTATCATCGTAAATACATTCTGCGCTCGAATAATTATTTTTGCTAAAGATAAAAAACAAATTTCGTTGCATTCCAACGATGCAAACTTCAGAGTCATAAAATACGATGCTGGAGTTCCAAATTACCCCTCGTTTTTATGCACGATTTGTATATTGATATACCCACGAGGAGTGACTTGACCAAAGACGACGAGCTCAATCAGTGTATCAAGGATGTCCTCTCGTTCGTCATCGTGTCGGATCGAGCATCATTGCGATATGTGAAGCGAAGAAAGAGAACGAGCTGCGAGGAGAGTGTCGTGATGCAGAAGCAAATGAGTTCTCACTCGTGAAGCGAGGGGACGGTCGTAATCAGGGCCGCGCTGTGTAAAAACTTCATGTACAGAGAATCATACTTTTCATTGACAAGCAATAGGGCGTATAATCGTCGTAATGTTACAGTTTGAATTACAAGAGGCTCGTCTCTCTCTTTCTTACATGCAAACTAATGTTTGCGATGCGACAACCGCGGGTCATAAGGTCACGAGAAATCGAACGGCTATTCCATACGACACTCTCTCTCTCTCTCTCTCTCTCTTGCTCGCCTTCACGCTCTCGATGTCACTGACGAGAACGAGATGCACGAGATCTATAGATCCGATCTCTAATTCGCGTTGTCGTCACACGACCTCCATCCTTCTCCTTTGCCACTGTGAAAACGAGCCCGAGATCATGCTCCAGAAGCACGAGCTCTTAATCAGCCAACGATGTCGCTGTCATTAGGGCGAATCGTCGAGCGAGTGAATTTTGACTTTTTTCCTTGGCACAAAATTCCGAGTTTCTCGTATTTGCAATATTTAAAAAATTCACAGATCCGGACGACACGGTTTCATTTAAATTGTCCATTTTTTCTTTATACTCGATATACGAAATGTTCGAAAAATACTCGATCAAGTCCAATTCACTGTCGCGAATCCTCGGGGATTCAACAAACCGGAAGTTTCGTATAAAAATAACGGGTTCGACCTTTTTTTTATCTTTTTATCGACTTTGAGGTAATTTTTGTTTCGAATGGATACGAAAAAAGGGGCTTTCAATAATGAAAAGATATGCGGCGAAGATTAGTTGTCAACGACTTGAAGCAACCTCTCGAATCTTTTGAAAGAAGGGGGTTTGAATCGATAAATGTTTAACAGAACGGGAGGGTGAACATTGGAGTGTCCGAGAGTGTTGGCCCATTATCGAAGGGAAAAATCAAAGAGTCGTATTGGGCGAGTATAACTGTATGAAGAAAGAACAAAAAATAAATGTGAATAATAAATGTTTTGACTCGAAGGGTCTCGAGCATTGTCCGAAACGCGTGGCGCGCGGAGAGAACACTCCGGCGTGCTTTGCACTTTCGGGATCGTCGACGCGCGGACCAAGCGAGAGAGAAAGGGAGAGAAAGAGTAGGAACACGAGTACGTACTCGATTCTCAGTGCCCTTGAGTGTATTTGGAGAAACAAAGGGCTTGTTCGTGATAGAGAAAGAGAGTTAAGGGGTTAGAGCACTCGCTGACTTTATCGTCAACGATCGATTGTGTCCTGTTACTCGTTTTACACGACACACACACAGAGTTACTTTTAAACTCCCTTCAATCCTTTCCAATATGACTGTTGATAATTTCTTTTCCAGTTTGTGAATAAATCTTGTTTCCTCGACTCAGATACTTCGCTCTCTGAACGGAGACAATATTACATCAAAATTTACTATGTTATTATTGTTCCCTGGTACCAAGTCGTCCCTCTGAGAAATTTTAGCAAAAACATATGACACTGAAGTTTGCAACGTTGAGATCCAACGAAAAATACTTGTTCTCTTTATTTTTTGTTCGATTTAGAAAACAACAACAATTTTGATATCGATTTTGTGTTGAAATCGTAAAAAACGATGGTTTTATTGTCTTGATTAAATATTGAATGAGAATCGTTAGCTCTGCTAAAAAAAAACAGGATTTCGTTGCATCCCAACGATGCAAACTTCAACATCACAAAAACATAGTAATTTTTAATTCTTTTTCTGTCGAAATCCTTGAAATTTTCACATTTTTCGCCCTTTTTCAGATGAAAATTTACTGTTTTTGCTAAAATTTCTCAGAGCGAGAACATGTTACCAGGGAACTATAATAACATAGTAATTTTTAATGTAATATTCTCTTCGTGTAAAGAGAAAAAACTTTCGAAACGAAAACCCTGGTCCATTCGCTTTCCCTGCAAATTTTCGTCACTTTTGATCCTTTTCCTACCGCGTTCCTCATGTTTTTTCTCCGCACAATTATTGGAACGTTCTCAACATCATTTTTTCCCTAGTAAACGCGATTCATTCGAGCCAAAAAATGACTTGAACGGAATGATCGAATATTCGTCAGAATGGACAGAGATTCGCGTGTGGAATTCAGGCGAACTAAATGCTTTCGCGCTGCGATGTTTGAAAAAAAAAAAACATCTCTAGAGCCAGAGTTTACGTTCCAAAGTCAGTTTATTCGGTTCGACACGAGGGGTCAAATATTTTCGGCCAGCGGCGACACACGGACAGTCGCGGATGTGTTTTTGTATCGGGAGGGCAAAAAAAAACAATAATAAGTTGGCATAATCAGGGGCATCGCGGTACAGCTTCAGTCGCATGGTGGTGAGCGCGAGTATTTCACGTATAAGCGCAACGTCACGGCATTCGTTAGGAGTGACCGTATCGAAGCTTTAAAGGCGCGCGTCTATAGACCTTTGTGGGAATAATCTACAGGTATAGAAAGTAAACATACCGTAAGGACAAGGCGTTAATACTTATCGAAAAGAGAGACGGTAGTTGAATCGTACGTGGACTTATTTATGGCGACCGTAACGAGAAGGGGCACATCGCGAACGTCCATAAGCGAGGGGATGAGACTGCTGAAGAAAGAGCAAGAAAGTAAAAGATAAAGAAAGAGAGAGGGAGACGGGGCGAGAGGCGAATAAAGGAGGAGCAAGAAAAAATATAGCCAGGGATGAAGAATAAGAAAAAACCGAGAGGATAGAAGGACGAGAGAGGAAAAAGGAGAAGAAGTGGTGATCGGTATGGACGCGCGCCTCGCGCCAACGGATCCGGGCTAGGTCGTTCAACCTCTCACCACACTTCGCACTCTCTCTCGCTCTTTCTATTACTGTTGTACTCGTGCACGTATGTATGTTTTTTCGTGGGGTATTCGGATCGACTTGTCCGTTTTCTCCGCAACGTTCTGTCGTTTTTTTATTCTGATTCTTTCGTTCGGTCATCGTCGACGTGTCTCTTTTCTGCATCTCCTCGATTCGATTTTCCAAAACGTCGCGACTTGCCCCTAAACGCTCCGTGACACAGGATTCGATTCGTATCTCGCGACTAAATGGTACGGAAGCGATGGAAAAAATGAGACGCGAGCGAGACCGCGTGAATTTTTCATTGGAACAGTCTCGCGAATATTTAAAACGTCGAGGTGTGTGTGTGCGTGATAAAATAATTCCGGTAGCTTCGTCTCTCGGTGGGAAACGTTCATGGTCGCGTCATAATTCGCGGTCAATCTTTACGTTCCTCTGCGATTCTCTTCTGTACGGAAAGAAAAGAAAGAGACGAAGAGGGATAAACACATTGGTCGATTTACCTCTCTCGGTCGTATTCCCGAGAAGATCTCTCACGAGTAATTTATTCTCGAGTTTAACCGCGTACTGTGTGCGTGGCACACCGCGCGTTATATACACAGGGATATAGATATATAGGCAATAATAAAACAGAAGGGCAAACGGTGAAAGAACTTGGCACAGGGAAACGAGTGGGAAGAAACGAGGCAAGGAAAAAATGGGATAAAAAGTGGAAGAAAAAAAACGGCGGGGGGAAGCGTCGAAACGGAGAGGAAAAGAAATATTTAAGCGATAGTGAGAAAGCGAGAGGGCTAATAAAAACGAGGAGAAAAGAGAGAGCAAAGATTTTGCTGCTCCTGCTCCTGCTGATCTCACACAGAGGGCTTCGTCGAGCTCTCTCTCGCTCTCTCTCGCTCAGTTTTGCGCGACCGCAGCAGCTCGTAGCTCGCGGTTATTATAAAACAAAAGACGATGCTTGATGTCGATAATAAAGAAGAGGTACGCGCCGTGGGGCAAGCGTTTCTCGACCAACGGGGGGCGAAAACACCGAGAGAAAGAGGAAAAAGAAAATACGCAAGATCTCGCGGATCCCAAGAGAGATGAAGAAAGAGACCGAGAGAGAAACGCACCAGCGCGTCTGCCCGAGGGACAAAAGAAAAGCGATATCTCGGACGTAGGACGGCCGGCTGGGCGCGAAGGATGTGGTTCCACGCACAGCGATCGACTTAATTCGCGCTCCCCGTCTCCGCGAAATATATTTTCTTTTATTTTGTATCTTAATTCCTTTTTTTTCCTCATATTTTTTACCCCCCTTTATTTTCTTTAATGCATCGTCGTCTTTTAACCAACGCACCAACTCCAGACTGCTACACTGACCAGAACTCGTACCATATTCCGCCCACCTTTGCCTCGCTCAGCCCACCTCACTCGATTTCGCGATGCTCGACCGTTTCCGTATCAAAATTTCATTTTTTCCCCTTATTTTCCAAAAATTTTTGCTTTTTCTTCGATCGTCTATTTTTCAAAATCAAAATGCCCATCAAAAACGTGCTCGCCGCATTTCTCCGGCAGTCCCAAACCAAAAAAGCCCCAGAAACTCCTTTGCAACGATCTCTGACGAAAGAAATATCGAGTTTTTTTTTCAAGTTCCATTCGCGTTACGATTTTCGTATGCAAAAAAATGCAATTTTTCTGGAAATTATTCCGAATCGTGCTGTCAACGGGTCTCGTAATTTATTTGACTCGTTTGTTATTTCATCGAGTTCGTATATCTCGTGTTGAATCGATAGGGAACGAAGATAGTCGCAGGTTTTGGTTTTTAATGGCTCGTGTGTACCGAGAGAGATGGAAGATCGCGCGGGGATAAATTCATACGTGTGTCTCTGTGTATAGATGCAGGAGGACGATTTAGAGAGAGAGCGAGAGAGAAACTTTAATCCGGCAATAAAAAGTTCCGCTCACGTAGATTATTTTATTTAGTTTCCCAAACTGCCGCTGCTTAAACGCATCCATAATTACCAGTTGCTACGTGAAATGCTTAACTTATAGTTTCCCTCTCTCTCTCTCTCTCTCCGTCTTTCCACCTATCCTGCGTTTTTACGATATAGATATAGAAATATTTTTATGTTTTCGGGCTAGTCAACTCGTCCGAGTGCTCCGCGATCGTATGTGTGACTTTTTTTTTCTTCATTCCATTTCCTCGTTGATGTATCAAGCACGCAGTCTGTATTGGTACGAATCGCATCTGGGCACGCTCGAAACTCCGTACGTGCGTAATTTATTCACTCGAGCTTAAACTCCCACGCATACCATCAGCCTCAACGAGAAAAAAGCGTGCGAGAGAGAGAGAACCGAGGGGATTTCTGTCCTCGACAATCAAACAGCTTTGTGCCTTTGAAAAATCTTATTTACAACTGCATTCTTAATTGCCGTTGAATAAATCATTGAAAATCAATGTCTGAAGCAAAATTCATGGGAACGATTAAAAAAATGCTCGGAAATCGATCTCCGGTACGATGTTCGCGCGCCCTTGAATTTGGTGGTAAATGCCGGAGAAATATCTGCGAAACAACAACCTCTCGAAAGTATTTTTTCCACGAGGTTTACTGTCGGTGGAAAATAAAACGAAATTCCTCAACTCTCGTGCAAAGTCTCTTTCCATTTTGACGAAAGACCAATTTCACTCGCACCCAACAATTCTTGAGTTCATACCCAGTGTTTGTTTGAGTTACGCGCCAGTTTCTTCTCTCCTGAAACAAAAGTTACTCGAGCTTGTGTGTGCAAAGAGGCAAGATAACCAAGTTGAGGACTTTTACCTTCGTTGCAATTTATGACGCAACCGGAGTGCGTACGAAAATGCAGAAACGAAGATCGTTGCGTTGCACGGTGAAGAAAAAATAAATAAATAGTCGATCGTTATTTCGCGTGATCCGCCCAGAACAAACAGTCCGGAAACGATGAAAAAAAAAAGAAGTTTTGCCAAGAATTTAAAGCGCTCGCGTTTTATCCGAAAAATATTGATTAACCGAGAGATTTTATGATTTTTTTCTAATAAAGAATCGAACTCTAAGGAAATTCCAGTGTTTTTCGACTCGAGACGATGTTACGATACATCGAACGTATTTGCACGAGAAGAAAACTGCTGTAAACTTCGAAGGGTTGATGGTATATGCACCAACATAATTTCCTCTAAGTGGATAATGCCTCAAACACGATATGCTTCTAGCCTACGCATCGTTCGTTCGAGTATCGCTGCCCAACAGCCAAGAAATTGTTCATTCCAACTATTCCCAGTGGATATTCTTCGACTGCCCATAAAAGCATATGCACACAAATCTATGCGAGAATGTCCAGAGCTCCGAGAGTATAAAAGAGTTTCGAATGTTTACCCTCGCATTACGTTGCAAACATGAAAATTAGCATTTAGAGATGCACAAAATATGCATTCGGGCCAGTCCTCGTTGCTGACGAAACAATTCCCACAGTTTTCAGAAATAATGACTGTCTCGAAGCAAAGACTCGAAATCGCGCGCGGATTTGGTTATTTTGGTTTCTTTCGTTTGAATTATTTGTGTTGATGCTCCCGATAATTTTCGTGACTCCCCGCGAGTGCTCGAGTTACGTTATTTCTCTGGCAATCTTTTCCTCTCTATCCCAGCGGGACTCTCGACTCTTATGGACTTTTCCCACAGAGATCGCAATCGAATTGAATATAGATTTATCCAGAAGTCTCGCATATGGAGCTGAATGCGAATACGAGTCATGAGTTGACAAAAATAATATAAAAAGTTGTTTATATGTGTGTAGTGGATATTGAAGGGATCAAAGTGGTGGAAAGCTCGATATAAATGCACCAACACGAGGATCCAATGCAGCCGCGGTATCGGCAAATAGTGTTAGATCGGCTTCTGCTATTCCGAGGCTTTGTCACGAGCGATTATATTAGAATTCGAGATGGCGCGAGTCCGATAAATCCGAGCGTGAGAGCCTCTCCTCCATCTTGCCTAGAATCTTTCTCGTCTCATAGTTCGCGCGAATGAATTATCCTTTTGAATTCTCTCCACTGCGTCCGCGCGCGCGTCGGCGTCTTAACTCGCAAAGAAAAACACGCGAGTACAAAAAAATATGACTCTGAAGTTTGCAACGTTGAGATTCAACGAAAAACATTTTTTCTATTGATTATTTATTGAATTTTGAAAATCGTGGCAATTTTTCGAGTTGATTGAGTTTTTTTGTCGCAAGAGAGAATCGTTTTATTGGCCGGACCAAATATTGAATAATAATTATTGACTCTGCTGCAGAAATAACAGAATTTCGTTGCATTCCAACGATGCAAACTTCAGGATCATCAAAAAAATACCGACGATTCGTATATATAAATTTTGAATAAAAAGCAGCCAGACTCGGGGCAGCAAATGAAAATGAATTTGACGGGAAAAATGACCGCGGATAAAGAATGATTCAGTGGCGCGATTCGTCTTAATGGGCCTTCAAAACGATCGAGACTGCGTAAAATGTACGGACAAATCCTTGGAGGATTCGCACAATATTTATGCACGACGGGCTCACTGCGAAAAGGACATTGTCAGGATCCATCGCACTCAACTTTAAGCCCTTGTGACGGGGGCTGCGTCTCAGTTGTATTTTTGCCTTTATACACGTCGATGGTAAAAATCAAGTTGTAAAAAGACTGTGAACTCGCGGCACGAGCGCCTCAATCATCATCTTTTGTATATATTTATAGATATATATGCAGCCATGATGCCTACATTCGGGTATTACGAGAGACTCGCGAGTACATTTACGAGTATCGATGAGTTGAAAAGCGAGGAAAGAAAATAAAGAGATTGCGAGAGGCGCGGCGACTGCTACAGCTGTTTTGTCGGCTCTGAGCTCTTCTGCTGCGCGCCCTCCAATATAGATATACGCGTCATATGATGGGGTATTAGTCGACCAATTATGTCGGCTGGAGAATAACGTGCTAAGAGCCCAGGAATCGCACCTGATGGTTTATCGAGAGCAGCGTACCATATACAAAAAAGTATTTACTCCATTCTTTGGCGCGCTCTCTCGCCCTCTGCTTCGCGCTCGTTGCACTCGCGGCGGTGCGAGGCTGAATTACGCCAGCAGCTCGAGATTTGCAACGAGAGCGCGCAATATGGGAGCGGGAAAGAAAAAAGAATGAAAACTGCGCGCGTTTTTAAGGGCGTTTTGTTTCGGAGCCTCAAACGATATCGACCCTTTCCAGCCTGCTCGAGCCAACATTTTACTCTCGCGAGCACCATTTTATAGGCAGAGCCGCCGCGAGAGAGCGAGAAAGAAAGTTTCACCGCGAGAAAATGACGCGGCTCGTGCGATCTTGCAGCCTCAACCGCGATGCCGCCTCTTTCTTGCCTGCCCGCTGCGACTTTTGTTTCCCTTCGCCCTTATTTCTCACTCATCTCTTTGATGGCTATTCCAGCAACGGCTAATGTCCCGCGTAACGCGAAACTCTCCTCTCTTCTTTGTCTCTTTTTCCTTGTCCATCGATTACGATTGCCTTTACGATTCTTATTCGACACTTTTTGCCCTCGTAAAATCCTCGGAGACTCTTGCATTTATTTCGTCTTTTCTTTTTTTCGCCTTTCTCTTTCTTCTGACTTTCCGCGGGAGCATGATAAAGGGTTTCCATGATTGCCACGGCGAGGTTTCGCCCCGTGATTCGCGTGCCAAATATAACTCGCTAATATCTCAATATACTCTTTCGAAATCCCGCAGGCGATCCAGGATTGCGAAATCTTTACATTCTCCGTTTTTTCCCCTTTCAAATTATAATGGCGGATGAATTTTTCTTCAATAACGAAAAAAAAAACATTCGTTCGCGCTCTCTCCTTTCGCTATAATTGCTCCTCGCTCAACTAACACGATGAGAATGAAAAATGCATCGAAAATGCTCCTTCGCATCATGAAGCTACTGCAAATCTTGAAGCGTGGGAGTGAAAATAAGCTTTTTCTTCCCTTCCGGGTTTTACGACTAGGCCCCCAATGATTTTGCAACAATTGAGCTCTGGCATGCTGCTCGTGAGAATAGGAAGAGAAAATCTCGAGGAATCTGTTGGTAAATGTGACGAGGACTCTGAACAATATTGCTCAGTTTATTCTGCTCTTGCTCGTCTGCGCGCCAAAACTAGCCTCGTTCTTCAACGCGAAACAAGCAGCAGGAAGCTGCAAACTATTTTTTATGTCTTAACTGACGGGAGAACGAGCATTTCGCCGTTCGAGTCTGCCCGGCGCGATGTGCTGGGAAAGATGAACTGTGAGAACCGATTTCATACGCAGAGACGCTTTCGCGCGCGTCTTCCGATAAAAAGTTTCGCAAAACCATCGAACAATCGCTTTTGAAGAATCACTGAAATTTCCCACATTCTCGAAACATTCCTCCAATTTTAATTCGTCCCCCCTTTTTTCGTTTTTTTTTCCGAAACGATCGACAACTCCGTTCCCGCGCATCCGCCTTCGCGCGGTGTGAGCTTGGTCGAGAGATTTAGTGGAAACGTCCGTACGATTTCGAGCGGTCGATGATCGTTGTGGCAAACGAAGGAACAAACGACTTCGTACAGCTACGAAGACGAAGTGTGTACATAAAATTTACTGTCCACATATATACACACACATATTTTATGCAATTTCACAGCACACAAGCAGCCAAAGACAATTGCCGCGTTATGCTCACTGCATACTCGTTTATATATCGGATCTTAGTCTACCTGGCGCTTTTTCCTTTCGTACACACACGATTTTACATGCATATATATAGGATATATGGATACATGCACGTAACTGCTGTGTGCTCTAAGAAACTACGAGATCCCATGAAGATTTATGTCCCTGTAAGAAAACACAGTAAGACGAGCTTAGAACACAGAGAAAGCTGTATATAAATATCTTTTCTGCTGTTGTTTCTCTCTCACCTGAACCGGAGAATCTCTTACAATAATGTGTGTCTTTCTCTCCCCCTCCCCCCTCGTTTCGCGTTGCCGTTTCTCACACAGAGCCACACACTTTTGTGTTATGAGAGGAGAATCATACGATATTCCAGTCAGTTGCCCGAGTGAACAACGGCCATAGGCCACCACGACACGAATAACAATAAAGTTTGTTCGCGTCCGAGGATTTCGAGAACTGGGTAATTGCCAGCTTGGCCATCATTTTAACGCTTGGCGACAAAAAATGAAGAAACAAAAAATCAAGCATAACACGGAATTATGCTGGCGGTCAAATCTTATTACGACTCGCGTGACGATTTTTCCTTTTTTTCATACCAAAGCATGTACTTTCCATTGTCTTTTTGGATTGTCTGGAAATTATAAAAGAGCAGCGTAGATTGGAATCAATCGATCGTGAATTTAGTCGCTATTGGTGTGCGGCGCATATAAATTCGTTGCGGTCAGAGCAATTAGCCTCGTTGTCGGTCAAGAGAGTCCCCGAGAGAGAGAAAGAGAGGGAGAGATTGTCCTAATGTGTATTCCGAGCATTGACTACCGGATACGAGATTTACCCGTCGTCATTGTAACGGATAGTCTATGGAGATTACGCTTTGAGCTCCACCGTAGACTCTCCACACCCACACAAATCACACTGGCAATTATATATGCATATACATTTACGTTTACACATATAAAAATAGTGTACAGTCTTTTGCTACACCTCCATCATAATAATCAACCGGTAGTAATTAATTAATGATTCTTCGATGTCGTCGACGGAGACAACGACGAAGAATAACCACGGACGAATGTGACGACGCGAGTATGACGATAAGAGGAGTGTCGATGACACGTAGCAAAACGACCATGTGCATGGTACCCTTTTGCCACTCAGCTTTTAATCATTCACCTTGTCATTCTCATCGTCTCACTCTGCCTCTCCTTCCCGAAGCATAGCGAACTTTTTTTTCATTTGTTTTTTATTCATTCTCTTTATTGTTCCGTCACTTGAATAGCAATGAGGAAGATTGTGTCGATTCATCAGACGCACACGATCGAGTAAAAATAACTTGGGGTCTGGTGCGTCTCGTATATTTGGTCGATTAGGACGGAGCTTGTCATCGATTCGCTTTGGCTCAGTTCTGCTCTCTCATCATGTATGACATTCGCGATTTTTGTGACGTTTTTCGAAAGTTCACAGAGTGCGTTTGTCGCGCCAAGAGAATCGAGCTTCGTCGAATCTTTTTTGGTGGAAACATCGCGAAAAATGATAACTCGATCGACAAAGTGCACGGAGGGCTTTCAGTTTGACTCTCGCCTTCATCGTTTCTTAAGATAGAGATGAGGTTCAGGAAAGGTGCTCGTTATACAGTAGCGAGAACTGTGGGCAGCGACCGACCTCTACACCGCAACTCGAAAGAGCACGCAGCAGCATGCCCAAGGAGCGCGAGGCATCACCAAGCACTAATGATCCCATGGCATGGTTTCTCGGGAATGAGCCCGCCGCGGATACTTCGTCACTGCAGCTCATCTTCTCCGTCCATCTCCTTTCCTTTCATTACCTGCTTCTCTCAATCCTGCACTCTCTTCGTCTCCTTCACCGACCAAACTCATACACAGATCTCTCATTCGTTTTCTCTCGAGATCCTTGCAGCATATCATATGCGGACGCTTGTGTACACAGAGAGAAGCATCAGGACGAGAGTTATTCTCGTGATGCTGCAGGCAGAGAAAGATGCTCCTGCCCTCGCGTCATTAATAATCCAGCGAGCATAGTACAACACACAGAAATACGCGCGCTCAACATCCGACCGTAGGTGTCCCAGACCATAGCAAAGATACTAGTCCGCGGCGTGCGCGTTTCTCCAAGAGCTAGAAATGGAAATTATATTGATTAGTCAACGCTTTCACGGTCATTAACTTATTGCAATCATCGACCCGCCACGAATTCTCATTGACCCCGGACTTTCCAGAGGGATCAAATTTAAGTATCGACTCGCGCTCGTTGCTCCACTCGCTCCATATCGATATGTGTTCGGTATTTCGAGATAAAGACTGAGAAATCTTGCCACGGTGATAAAACTTGACACGTTCCCTCAGGCTGACGGTTTCGTTGCCTGCTCCGAGATGTGTTAGCGGTGCTTCAAACCTTTTATTGCATGGAGAACATGCAGTGTGTAGTCGCGAGTCTCATGCACGTGTGTCGATCGCGGTTCTTCGCGCGTATATGCACCAGCAAGTGTATTTGAGAGCTGGCGTCGCGCGGGGCGAAGAGACGACCGTGGTGGGGTCTCGCGTCGTGCAGGCGTTAGGGATCTGATGACGCTAATGACGAAGCCATGTGTCCGCCTATTGACGCTAACTGGACCGAGTACGGGGAGCCCCCGATGTCCAGCGAGAGGTGGCAATGTGTTCGCGGTATTCCAGGACAACGTTACCAAGCTGTGTCTCGCGAGATACACATACCCTCGCGCCACCTAACAAACGTCTCTCCAGGCGCAAAAGAAGAATAAACCGACCAATGTCCGCGAGAAAAGATACGTCGAGGAATAGAACGAAGAAAGAATGTTATGAAGCAAAAGGCCCAGACGAAGAAGATGAAAAAGAGAGGAGAAAGGTGCATGCAACTCCATAGAGGAAATAAAAAAACATTCAAGAAGCGAATAAGATGGCAAGTGAGAGTGAGAAACACTCGCAGCCGTGTGCGCCGAGATGATTTACCTCACAGCTAACAATATCCCTTCTTAAGGCTCCAACGGATTTATTGGTTCTCTGTTCTGCGAGAGCACAGGCCAAACGGAGAAGCCAAGAAATCCCCGCGAAACAGAAAGAGAAGAAACGAGAAAAGTCAAAGGTTCTTCTCACCACCATCGCATCGCTCTGCTCGTGGTAACAACGCACCAGGAGAAAAGCTACGGAAGAATATGTAGCTTTTGCTGAGTGGCCAAGAGCGCGGCGAACATGCCTCAGGCATACACCCGGCACCTCATTACCACATAATTTACTACGCGAATAATTAACTCGGCATACAGGCAAAACCGACGATGCCATGTGTTTCGAAAACTCCAACACACCTCGCGCGCCCGTACCTTTCTCTCACCCCCTTCGAGTCTCCTTCGGTACGTTCCTCAAAGATTTGCCTCCTTTATATTTACAAGCACACAACATCGCGTCTTCATACTCACTTCCTATAAAGTTTGAAATTTAAAAAATGCCATTCGACCAGTTGATTG
The DNA here is from genome assembly GCA_037043255.1 of Diadegma fenestrale. Lineage (NCBI taxonomy): Eukaryota > Metazoa > Arthropoda > Insecta > Hymenoptera > Ichneumonidae > Diadegma > Diadegma fenestrale. The sequence continues at coordinate 10,298,502 of CM073312.1, forward strand.
GCACCAAAGTACCTGTTGCCCAGTTTATTGTTTCGTACTCGATACTTTATTTTATCACTATGCCGAATACGATAACATGCACAGTAGGAAAAAACTTTAGGGTTCATGGGAGCTATGGAACGATGTTGAAGTTTGCATCGTTGGAATGCAACGAAATTCTGTTGTTTTTTAAGCAGATCTCACGATTCTTGTTGGATATTTGGTCAGGACAATAAAATCACTTTTTTTTGAGGATCCAAACGCAATATCGATACGAAAATTTTCAAGGTTTGGGAAATTTAGCAAATAATTTATGACAAAAGTATTTTTTGTTGGACTCCAACGTTGCGAACTTCAGTGTCATGCTATGGAAAATATTTTTTTAGGGGTTACGAGACTCAAAAAAATTCCGCACTTCGCAGTTTTGAAAATATCGATTTTTTTTATTTTATCAATAGTTAATTACGATGACAAGATTTGTTGGAAAAACGTTTTTTAGTATTGTTGAGCGATCCGGGATCGTTTCCTTGATTTTGACGGTTGGTCACTCGATGAATCGAACACATTGATGGGGGAAATTCGCTCGGACCAATTCGTAAGTGGAAAATCTCTCGATGAATTTGCACATTGACATCGTTCAGGTTTAATTCCCATACGATCAGTATTTGCTCGGTGTTATATTCTCACGAGCATAGCTCTACGGGTGACAATCGGATCGAAGCTCGGTGAATGCCAATCGTCGCGGTTATACCTGGAAAAACTCAAGTTTCGTTGAAACGTATAACATATCAGCGACTTTTCTATTTCGTGCCACATTCACAGCACAACGTCCGCCGCTCTCTTGAATAATTCGATCGCCCTCGTAGACATCGACGAGATAATCTCACGTTGGAAACATCCTGAATTCTTCATTATTTCAGCATTCAATTCCCTGGGTAAGAAATTTCTTTCGAAACTTCAACGATCGTTCAAGTAATCTTGGACCGGAAATGGCGTCTCGGCTTATTAATTAATTCGATTCGATTGTTCAATTCGACTCGTTAAAGGTCGCGGAAACTTGGGCTTTCACATTCCTTACAGGAAGAAATTTGCCAGCTGCGGGTGATCGGATAAGAAACTCCAGGTCACAATATGCTTACGAACTGCGATTAGAATGAAAATAGACGCGTGGGTGTACGGAGCATGGTGTAGAAAATCGCCCATGGAGATAAACTCGATCGGTGAAGGGAGATCAGTGCAGAAAGCAGAGGGAAGGTTAGCAGATATAAGTGAAAGCAAAGGACGCTGTAGGTATAATAATAAGTGATGTCGAATGGACGCGCGAGCTCGTCCAGCACACACACACACACACACACACATACACGCGAAAGATGAGCAGATAGAGCGCGAGCCAGGGCTAAGCTAAATAATAACCCCGCCCTCTCTCTCCAGGTTCTTTGCTCGATGAGTTCAAACGGATGGAAAGACCCCACCAAGATCTGGCTTGGACCACCCGGTGTAAAAAAAGCCTTCGCAAAAGACAGTCCGGGGGCACACTTTAAGCACTGCAGTGTGCTACTCCGTTTCATCACTTTTATTTCTCGCTCTCTTTCTGCTCGCAGCACAAACCCCTGTGTTTATGTATATATAGTCGAGAAGCAGAGCTGCGACTCTTTTTCTCGGAGCCAGGTGAGAGGACGAGCCTTTAACATTTGAAATGGTAATCCGCGTGGACCCAACTCCCTCCGCGCTTTACCTTGATCGATGATAGTAACGATTCCGAGACTTACGTACCCGTCCTTGCCGCTTTGGTCTCCGGCCGCGTGTCCTCAACTCTCTTTGCGCGAGTTTCCAGCAACTGGAAGATCGATCCTTGATTTCCACAGCTTTCCATCAACCGAAACTCATGCCGGGATAAGATTTTGCTAGGGAATTACGTGACCTGCCCAAATTTGTATAAACGTTTTGGAGACTCATTCAACTGTGGAGCCTGATGCTGGGCTCGAGTTAGATTGAAATCTGGTTTTTGCTGCCTCGAGCTTGTAACAGTGCAAGCTTAGCTTTGTTAATGATGTAACATTGTCATGTAGGTCTCTACATTCTGTCATTCGTGATACGTAAATCGTACCTTGAATTCAGACACCATCGAGGGTTAATTACTCCCGGGAGCAGGCTCTGGAGCGGTTTCTGGTGAACACGAAGCAGCCTGCACACGTCTCTCGGCACCCACACCTGGTTACGAGCGAGAGATGCGGCCCCTCGCCAAGGAGGGCCCGAATTATGCATACGGGTTAAAGGGACAGGGGCATGGAGATAGTGTTGGACGGAGTGTATACCACAGCAGAGGTGCTCGCTTATGAAGGGATCTGATTGAGTTCTGAGTATATGGCGTCTGGTTCTCTTCGGACTGCTAATTAAACACACCACGCGGAGAGAGAAAAAGAGAGTGGTCAGGGGCGAAAGACGGACAGGGGAGTAGCCCCCAGAGCAACCAAGAAGCATCTCAACACCGTCTGCATCGCGCCTTCCTCAATCCAATCCTTTGCGAACACTTCTGGCATATATCCAACGCCTCAACGACAGGAGCAATCTTTCTGGTTTCTCGCTCTCGTTCTTGCTCTCAAGTTCTTCGACCTTGCTCATCTTTTCTTTTTTTCTCTTGATCATCTTCTTTCAACTTGCTCTCGCTCCAGACATTCGTTCAATGATAGTTCGTTCCACGAACGAGTAAACGATCCAGTTTGAATTTTTTTTAAAATCCGATTACCATTTTCAACCTCGCGCTTAATTAATACAACTTTTAATTACTTTCAATTCCATCGCTCTCTCTTTTCCTCGCGCATTTGCAAAGAAATTCTGCGAGTCTTTTTCCTGCCACATTATGCTGCGGTCTCGATAATAAAACTGTGAGAATTCTCGCGGTGGGGTCCCCACTCTGACTCGCCAAGTGCCCCGCGAGTTGCTTCGTATGTAGCGTGTACCGCGAGGCATCTCGCGGCACTTTAAACGCACACGAATACTCACCATGCGATAAGAAGGAAAGATCGGTGGCCAATAAGAACTCGGGACTCGCTTCTGGAGGTGGTCTCCGCGAATGACACCGATCGTACGATGAAGCCAATGAGGATTCGCTGATTCGTATCGCAATAGCGTACAACACGCCGAGATATATCGTTCGCTTATATGTTCTTTGCCTCTGAACTCGTTCCCACATATTTGAACGAAACAAGAAACTCCCAACCACATTCTGCCGCACATATTTACATTTCGTTCAACATTCTGAGCAAACTTTGGCACTGTATAGTCAGACCCAACGATTCTCATTGAACGTCTATACAAAAAATACTCCAATTTTCACCTTTACGAACACGCGCAGCGATAGTGCGCATTTCTCTACAAATAGACATGTAAAGACAACTGCGTGCATAATTAATGAAACGATGACACAGAAAAAATAATTACTCGTTGGCTATTCCGGAATAATTCTCGTTTGGTGTCGATTTTCATGATCCTCAAGTTTGCATCGTTGGAATGCAACGAAATTCTGTTATTTCTTCAGCAGAGCCAATAATTATTATTGAATATTTGGTCCAGCCAATAAAACGATTCCCTCTTGCGACCAAAAAACTCAATGGACTCAAAAAATTGCTACGATTTTAAAAATTCAATGAATAATCAATAGAAAATATGTTTTTCGTTGAATGTCAACGTTGCAAACTTCAGAGTCATTCGATTGTTTGCAATTATGCTCGCTGCACTTGAATATTTCTTCAAATGAAGTATCGGCTCGTATTCGAAATAGTTTATCGTGCGAAGAATCCTCTTGATGTATCTAGAAAAAATGGGCTCGCAACCCTATAACCGAAATTTGACACGCTTCCATTACGTTCTCTCATTAGTATCAATCGACCTTATGCTCTCATCGTACCCTCTGTTTCTCCCCCCGCGATTCTTGGCCTGTATTATTCTCTCTCACAGACTGTATATTTAACGCTCTGATTTGCTGCTGCTGTGGTTTCCAACCACGAGGGAAAGAGAGCGAGCGAGAAAAAACGTTTGTGAAAAAGTCCATCAAAACGCTTGCATGCACTACGTGTACAAATATATATTCGTGTACGAGCTACACCCGCAGCGACTAAATTGTATTAACCGAGGCACATGTATCCTGTACATGCTGTTGGTTATGTACGCGGTGCTTAGTACTTAAATACATGCATGTATAGGTTTATGTAACGACGACAGTTGGTGGATAATCGCGAGGGTGCCCACCGCGGCATTAATCCCCGTTGCGCTCGCGCACACCCGCGTATAATTAGCGTAATAAGTAGTTTTTTTTCTTCATTCTTTTGCTCTTGTGTTCCGCACTCTTTTCTCGAGGCGGAGCTCTCGTACGTACACCAAAGAATGAGGCAAAAGGAGAGAAATAAAAAGATGCCTGTGAGCAACAACGGGCGGGGGCTTATAATCCTCCCCCCCTCTCCCTCTCTTCGGAGAGGGGACCAGGTCGGGGGCTAGCCCCGAAAACAAAGCGCTAGCTCTTCTCCCGCGTATATTCACTCGCGATCGCAGCTAATTTTCGGTCGGCTCCGTCGACAAAGCCGGACTTGTTTGAGCGTATTTTTCTTCTCAAGCTCTTTTTTACCTTCCGCGTGAATATCCGCCGTACACGGATGAAATTCCGTGCGGAGTTTTACGAGCGAAATGACGTTGGTTCTAATTTTTTGATGATTTCTCGTTCTTGCGTTCCAGAAAATAGGAAAAGTGACCCCATGAACCATCGTCCAACTTCGATGTGAAACGGACTTTGTGTAAATCGGCCTTACGACCTATATTTAGACGCGTTGAAAGAAAGAATGCTTTTTTTTTTTGCATACGGGTGTTCTCTGGCACATCCTCCCTCGAATCATTCAACGAGTTGTTAAGTCCACGCGCCCGGGCGCCCTCTTTCGAGCGCACGAATCAAAGGGCCCACCCTTTCTTTTTAGAGCCCGTGGAGTTCATTCTCGCATTTTTCCGTCCTCGGCTTTTTTTCTGTCACACATATACAACAAGCCGTGCTTCTCGTTTTGTCTCTGGATATACGACCGCACGCCCCCCACTCCAGGATTTATACTTGTACTCGTCCGCGTTTGTGTTTGTGTGCTCCGAGCACTCGGCCGCCGACAAAGCTCACCCTGCGCGCACTCGTGCCTTTAAACATATGCATACGTGCGTGGTTCGCTGCGCAAAACCTTGCGTGACAATGGGCCAGGGGGTGGAAACCAGCCTGCTCCTTTCTTTTTCCTCCTTCGTCAATAGGAAACGCATTAATTATGGTCCGCTCATGTGACCAGTCATTAGGACAATTCTATTCGTTTTCTCAGAATTTCCTCGTTTCCAAACGGTCGTCCCATCCGCGTTTCTCACTTGCCAAATATATCGTCAAATTATTCGATGAATTTGGGTGAAAATCGATTAAAATTCAAAGCAGGAAAAATCTTGATGCAGGAACTCTGATGATAAGCGTGAAATCGATGATTCCGCAGCGACAGAATCGTTTCTTCAGATCTTGCGCGCTTTACTTTGTTTATATACATATATTTATGCAAGAGTGCGAGAGTATGGACTCGTGTATATTTTCTTATACCCTGCCATCATCAGCTCTTGCCGTCCATATAACATTAAATGTAACGAGAGGCTGATCGCTGCCAGCCTCAAAGGAACAAGTGCGCCCGGAAAGGGTAAAGAAAAAATCGATTTTTTACGTGTATGCATGCTCTTGCGAATATGACCGCGTTCACATTATGACAGTCTTTCCTCTATAAACCCCCAATCCCGATACCAATAATTCCGGTACTCTCGCTACGCTCACTCAGGCGACATGCGATCCTCTCTCTTATAAAAATATCTATATCTATCCTATCCGTCTATATTTATATCGATACTTCTATATTACTGTTATCCACAGATCCGTTCTTATCATCTTATCGACCCTTTACGTCCTGATCCCCTTCTTTCTCATGTTATTTACAATTTACATCCTCCCACTCGATTCCTCCGACTCGCAATTCGTCTCAAAACCATTCTCGCCTCCATATATCGCTGATTTATCAAATTTCAACTGCATTTTCTCAATTCTATTATTTACCGCACGGAAATGAATCGCTGCGGTTTCGAGTCCTCTGAACTCCAACCTTTGTCGGTTTAATTCTCTCCTCGTATGAATTCGAGGCCGAAAATTCCGTGATTGCAAACTCTCTGGATCTGCACTGACTGGTCCATTGCATCACAGTCAAGTCAGTGGGACGATCTACCAAGAAAACGTTTCAAATATTTCGCTCACTTCGCTCTTTTTTGGTCCGCAGAAAATTCGATACTAAATTCCTCTTTGTAAAAATATTTTTCATCAATATATTCAATGACAGTATCATTATCGATTTATCGTAAAGAAAAAAGTTTCAGGGGCGCATGGCGAATCTCACAATCAAGATGGGTCCACCAAGTGCAAAAGATAAAAATAAAAATATCGAACGTTTCATATGGCGTTTTCAAATTTTGAAAGTTAGCGCCGCCAAAAGATTTTTTCGAATTTTTTTCATTTCGACAACCGTTGTTTCATCGAAACTCTGGACGGTCCGAATATTTGTGGGTTTGGCAAGAGAAAAGGGGAAACGAGGGAAAGAGAGAAGCCGGGAAAATGTCTGTTTGGTGGGACGATGTAATTAAGGAAATGCCGCGGTCAGTGAAACTTTGCTAATAACCCATACTGCTGTTGCTACTAATACTAGTTCTTGAGTAAACGAACAGAGACGCCACTCTACGCTCTTTTCTCTCCCTCCCCGCGCCTCCACGCGTGTCTCGCGTTTCTGAACTTTGTTAACTCGTAAGCTCGCCCACATGGACAGCCCTATACATATATATATATAATATATAATCAAACGACGAAACACACGCACACACGAGAAGATCGAGAGATCGCTACTTGTGGTCCTCGCGCCTTTCCTTTCTCTTTCTCTCGTCCATGAGATGCTCCAGAGCGAGAGAACTCAAATTGCAAACGAAATGAAGGGACGCTCGTCTTATTCCTTTGCTTCTTCCTTGCTCGTCGAACGAGACTTTTTGGTGATTAGATCGAACGAGATCCGGAACGCTGGCGCACTCGAATAAAACGGGTGAAAAATAGCCACAAGAGAAACGAGACAGCAAATGGGAATTCTGTATTACAGAGTTTTCGTAGATTTATCTCCGAATTTATCGCTGGAAAATCACAAATCCCAAGTGATGGTCCGGTAATTCGCACAAAGTCTAGTACAAAATTTATGCGCGCCGTATGATTTTCTCCAAAAATCGTTTCCAAATGAGTTAATCAATCAATTCGTCATCGCAAAATTGTTGTAGAAACTTTCGATCGCATTAGTGTCTAAAATCGCATTTACGAATGTTGCGAATGATACGATGTGGAAAATGTGCAAATCGGCGCATCTCTGACGATTTAAAACCCCGAGGAATTCTTCTTACGCCCTTTCGCTTATTGGCTTACGAAGCAGGCCTTAACGTTCATATATATATACATCGGGATGATCGATATCCAATAATAACAACAATAATATAATGGGAAATGATCGCGACCGCAGGGGCACGTGATCCAATGACCATGCCCGGGAGGCGATGCCTCATTATTTCCATTTCCACCCAACAAAACTCACAGCGTAAGTGAGACAGAGCAAGTGAGAAGGAAATAAGAGAGCCTGTGTGCTCGGAGAGATCTGCAACTTTACTCGAGTCTCTGATACTCTTCTGCCCGAGAGACGAAATCAGAAATTCACCTCTACTCCCAGACTTATTACATTTTATATTATTCTTCCTCCTCACTTATATACTATACATATAGTTGCGCCTCCATTTTTTATCTTTTTCATCATGTAATTTATATCAATTTCTTGATATCCTCCTCTTGTTCCACGTTCGTCGAACCGAAAGACAGTAATTGCAATATTATTCACGGATCCGTGAAACAAATCATTATTCTCTCCTCATCATCAGCTGCTAAATAATGGATTTATTTTTCGGTCCGATAGAAATCAAAGTAGCGAGGGAATGTTTGTTGTATTATTGAAATTTCTTCTTATTCAGAACTCTTGAGAGGAAATAACGAAGCGAAATCCTCGGAGCATGGGGAAACGTGAGAATTGCAAGAAAAACTAGTCAAAAAATAAGAAAACGAGTTTACAGATGTAGGAAGAAAAAATGCTGTAAAAGCTCGTGGCACAAAAACGCGCACACGGTGTCGAAATTTGACTTCTCTTTCCACGTGTCTACGGAGCAATTTGATCGTGTGTCTGAGTGTGATTTCATACACATGCTCACACACACACATAGGGATATAAATGTGGGCCCATTGATTTTTGATAAACTGCTCGTAATGTTTTTAACGAGAGGATATTGTGCGCGGGAAAGAGCCGAGCGCAGGGGGTGCGGTGTAATTTCATAATTTCGGAGCAGTGGATTGTGCGCGCAGCGCTCTCGCTGAACGAGTTAGTCGCATGGTGTTGTTGCACCACGATGATGCTTATATAGAGGGTAAGTGAGTATTTGGTTCGTCGGAAAGGGATATATAATAGTTGGACGGTTATATGCCGGCCATATCTCACCAGTGGACGAGCCCCACAGCATCTTTCCTTCATTTTACTCCTTCCCTCTCTCCCTCACTTTAATTTTTTTTTAATCTCCCTCTCCCTGTCTCTCTTTTGCCTGATGATCGTCTTTGGTGTGGCTCGAGGGCTCCGCGGGTGTGTGTTGCGCTTGGCAAAAACGATATAACCGTGAATTCGAACCAGGAGAGAGAGAGCACACGCTCAAGGATGAAAACAATGTCTCGCGATCTCCTTTCTTTTCATCCTGCTCTCTCGCTTCTCCATACTCTTGGCCCTCCCACGCTACGGAGAATCCAAATACCTTACGTACACGTAATATGCATTCGTGTGCAGCATATGCTCATGTATTTATTGTGTCTACATATATATCGGTGTTGTACATTCGACGAGCCAGAGTAATTCCCCCAATTATAAAATTATTATCCTGCGGTTGGCACCCTCAGGCAACACGCCGCTGACCAGGGCACATCCTACTCTCTTCGCTCGCCCTCTCTCTGCTCTCTTTCGTCGGTACTACTTAGCCTCGCTCCTTCCCATTTGTATTCCCCTGTGCCTGATCGAAACTTTTTCTTTCTCGATCTCTCTCGCTTCGTTTCTTTCTCTCTTGACCTTATTATCACGACAAGCTCATCATTTTCTACTGAAATAACGTCGATGCTGCATAAACCCAAAAAAAAATCAACGTTTTCGGTTGAGTTTGTGTTTTTGAAGATTTTTTCTCTATTTTCGAAAAAAAAAATTAATTATCGTTCTCATTTATTTCGGTCTTGATCGTTGTCCACCAATTCTCGTCATGGTGTCCTGCAGTCGAAGGATACGAAACCGAGCCTGAGTATAAAACACACAGGCTCGAAAGCTTTTCCAACACGCAACTCGTTCATAATCCTCACGACGTCTGCCGCTGACTTTAACTGAGCTCAGTGTCCTGTTATGTGGAATTTATCCATAGACATATGTTTTCCGTGTACAGAGAAAGTAAATTCGAACGTGACTCTATTTTTTTGGGAGAGGATGGTCGATCGGTTTGCTCGTTGTTCCGTGGGGACGTGAATTTCAGCATTTTATTTTCTTCGCCACATTCTTGCGCTTTCGATAAAACTTTTGCCTTTTTTGTTGTTGCTGAAGACACGAAAATCGTTCGGTTTCATATGCAAAATCATATTTTCATGTAATTCAAATGGCGCGAATCAGGAGACTTCAAAACTTCGATATTTCGATATAATTCGATACATTTCGAGCTCGTGAACTTTTTACTAGAGGATATATCTATACAAGTGAGAATTCGAAGCGTAAGATCCGTAAATACCGATTACGATCTTCATTCGAACGTGTCGTGGCCCCGAGGCCCGGCTATTTAGCCGCTAATTTTCGATCGATCAATAATTTCACTCGGAATACATCGAGACCAGCTCTAGCTCTGTCTTTTTTCATAACTCTCTCTCTCTCTCTTTCTTGCTCATGACGAGGATCGTCTTGCATATCATGCGGGTGATTAAGAGGGATAGCGTGTATACACACGTCTCATCTCTCGATAATCACCCACACGTGGATATACATCCATCAGAAAGGAAGAATAAAAAAGGAAATGAAAAAAGAAAGCGAAGAATGACCGCGTGCTCTGAGAGAGATGAGAACCCGAGTCCGTGGGCGGTCCTGATCCATTCCGCGAGAGGAGATCGCGCTAACTAGGCACACAATGCCTCGCTATTAGACGCTCATGATGCCTTCGAACTAGCTTCTCCGCGTTTATATACATATATATTTATAAATTGAAGAGCAGCAAGAAAGAAAAGAGAATAAAGCAGAATTAAAAAGGAACGAGATTGACGCGGGATAGGCGAGTGCGAGGAAAAGACGATGAGAAAAAATAATACAAGAATTTTCCTCCCTTGCCAGGAAAAGTTGACGCGTTATTGTAAAGGATAAGCAAAAAGAAAATACGAGAGACCGAGTGAGCAGGAGAGAGAGAAATGTATGGAGGGGTTGAGATCCGAAACGTCGATAACCAACACACGGCGTGATCACTGAAAAATGGCTGTCAAACATTCTTGTCCTTTTAACTTGCGAGGGCGAACCCCACCCACGAAATTTCAGCCCTCTCACTCTTTTATGTGATCTCTCGACGGAACACATTCGCCGTCCACACGGGAAAGAGGGTGGAAAGAGAGGCCACTCGCGTTTGCTCTCTCCCTCGCGCTCCTCGTACCTGTTTTCGTCTTGCTCTCTTTTTTTCCTCCGCACTGTCTCACTCACTCTTGATCTGTTCTTCACCGGAGGTGGCCACGCCAAGACTAATGGTCCACGGACGTGTCGGACCGGCCCTCAAGGGCCCTGGCACGCCAATTTCCGGCACCCCCGGTGCCACCAGCACGCATCCTCGCGGACGCGAACGCGCACGACTCAAACCTCCTGATATAGATATATTTTTTCCTACGCAAGTATAAAACTCTGTCCTTGCGAGAGACTCTCCTCCTGGTCCTCCATACATCGACCATAGGCAGTCGCGGAGACAGATGTAAAGTGACGACAAGATATTCTGCAAATTGAAACTCCAAAAAAACGAGGAATTCCCTGTGACGACGCTGAAGTTTGCAACGTTGGGCTGCAACGAACAATACTTGCTCTATCAATTTTTCGTTCAATTTCCAAATCCATGACGATTTTCGTAGCGATTTTGCGTTTTGATCCTAAAAACATATCATTTTATTGACCTGATCGAATATTTAATGAGAATCTTGAGATCTGCTCAAGGAAAAACGGAATTTCGTTGCATTTCAACGATGCAAAACATCGTTTCCCTGTGTGTGTGTGTGTGTCTGTATCGTCGTATAACCAGGAATTTGTCACATTGCTCGATCATTATGTAAAATTCCTTTCAATTTCTCGTATAGAACGAAAGACCCGTTTATAATTGTAAGATACAGGATGAGGTGGACAGAATTTCAAAAAGACAAACAGGCTCGTAATAGAGATCAAACGAGATAAGTGTATACACATTATTGTGCTTGTTTCTCGTACTCATCCAACTCTTCATCGCTCTGTCTCTTGGTTTATTTGTATTTTTTGTTAGTGTGCTTGTCCATCCTTTGTTCGGAGTCTTCGTTACAGATATAATGGGCACTATCTCTCATAGAAAATAGCATAGTTAAATCTGTCTATTTGGAGAGGGAGCGAGAGCAATGAACGACCAGAGAAAATCAAGCTCACGTTGCTGCATTATATGAATGAGAGATACAGAATGAGCTATAATCTGATAACAAAGTAGGAAATCTTTTCTGACAGACACACTTGTACAAATAACATACAGACGCGATCCGGACGTATGTGCATACGCAGCACACGCGAGATGCAGCTGGATGCTCAAGACTCGGCGATAAATAGAGAAACAAAAGGTACGACGCGGATAGGATGAGAAGCTGGACGAGGATGAGTATGAAAATGCATTATGAGCTCTCGAGCCAGCAGCGGTACACACTTGTCAAGATGGCGCATGGAATTAATTAAATTAAGCCAGAGAATACGCGCCTTCTCCCCTGCTATTCTCTTATTCCTCTCCTCACAGCGGGAATAATCTAGTCTCGCCTCCTCGGAATAACGTTCCATCCACGTCAGACTCCGCGAGAGACTTTCGTCTTGGAATTCCAAATTTCATGTTCTCCGCCGTTTCACAAGTTTACGCAGTCTCGCAAGTTCTCCAATGTTTTCTTCGAATCGTGCGTTTTTCAATGATCCTGAAGTTTCCATCGTTGGAATGCAACGAAATTCTGTTATTTCTTCAGCAGAGCCAATAATTATTATTGAATATTTGGTCCGGCCAATAAAACGATTCTCTCTTGCGAGCAAGAAACTCAATCGACTCGAAAAATTGCGACGATTTTCAAAATTCAATAAATAATCAATAGAAAATACGTTTTTCGTTAAATCTCAACGTTGCAAACTTCAGAGACATCGTTTTTCACCTAATCAAAAATCCCAATTAATCACGATCGAAAGTTTACTCGAAAATTCCGAAAGCTTGAAAAATGCAGTTGCGAAGGATCTTCGAAATGAGTAGGGAAATATAAGAAATAAGGAGCGAGAATCATCACGAGAGACTAAAAATAAAACGCGAGACTCGCGTGGGGAGGCGGAGAAAAATAAAAGGGGAAAAAGGATGAAGGAGACCGGACGAAGGAATCCTCGGTTCGACATCGAATGCAAGTCATTCCAGTCATTGGTTGCTCCGTAGGCATCCATCCTCCTATCTCTCTCCCAGCTCATACCTTTCTCACCGATATGAGATTTTTATATTTGTCATATATATATATTGGTGCGTGTTTTATACGGACGAGGTGTGTTGTGACGTTCGGCCTCTCGGCAATGCAATCTCCTCCGTTTTGGCTGGTGCATCTTATTGTCGTGTTCAGCATCCGAACAGCAGTGAACAGCACGTTTCACAGTCGTCAAAGCTTTTGCTCTCAAGATTCTCGAAAAACACACAAAACTAAATTAAATCCCAAAACATCCATGTCCCGATTGTATCGATCGGATACAGCGAAAGAAAATGCAGTGACGACGCTTGAATCCAAAAACTAACCTCGTTTTTGCGACTGAAAAGACGTTGAAAAACCTAAAAAAATAATTGACAATCGATTAACGAAACAAATTAAGAGAGAAACTCGCCAATACAGCTCTCAGAACTCACCAAACACGATTTTTTCTCGCTCCTTTTTTTTTCATGCTTTAACATAACTGCAATATATGTCAGAGGCTCTTTATACACGCGATGGTTAGCGAAGCAAGACGCATTTCTTGGCACCTCTGGGGGGGGCGAAAATCGTACCGGAGAGATGCAGGGTAAAAAAAAAAAGAAAATAAAACCGTACATACACACAGACACAGTAAAACGTGCAGAAAGAGCATGGAAAAAGGAAAAACATGCAAGTAAAAAAATGGTGTGTGTGCGAGAGACGGAGAAAAAGCGCGAGAGGCTTGGTGAGGATAGCAGTCGTCACGGTCGTTCACGAGGAAGGTGTTCAGTGCTAACAGACAAAAAAACGGACGCACATACAGATATTCAAGTCTATGGTATTATGACGCGCGTTACATACCCATGAGACGTATTTCGTACTGTTAACCATCATTATATATATATAAATATGTTTAAACGTGTGTGCAAGCATTTGCGTGTGTATGTGCATGGATACCTGGACTGTGGCAAGTCTCGTTGACACTTGGCCCCGCGGCCGCTAAATCGCTTTGGAGTTAAGCGGGTCCGAGCACCTCTAAACGTCTCTCCCCCGCAGTGCTGAAGAATAACGCAAGCTACAGTCCCCGTCCAAACTGTATGCAGTCGTATACATATATTTATTCCGTGTATCCATGTATTTATATACATGTGTAATAAAAAGGTTGAATAAGAATAGCACGTGGGGTGCAAAGAGAGCGAGGAACCAACTTGGATAAAGGATGCAAATAATGCTCGTGAGCTCGGCCATCAAAATCTAATTAACCGGCGAAAAAAATAAGAAGGTCCGAGTGCCAAACTAAGAAAGAACGAGAGAGAAAGAGCCAAAGTGCAAAAGAGCGTTTGCATAGTGAAAGAGTATCCGAGGCGTGGAGATTAAACAGGAAAAAAAATGGAACGGAAAAAAAAATATTGACCGGTCTTTCTCTCAGCCCTGAGGTGGAGGATTTAACAGTTTCGAGGTGTCGAGACACCACCGAGAGATAGAGAAACAGCTTGGACTCGGTGCATCCTCGTCTTATGCACTTTTGCTGCGCGTACACCAACCAGCAAACCCCTCAACTTCTATCCTTCATGCTTGCACTTGTGTTCTTGCCTTTTAACTGTGTCTGTACTCGCATCTCGTTCGCCAAGTCCTCGTGTCCTCGAGCGAACACAAATTTTTCTATGGCAAACGTCATTCAGAGACGAAAAGGTTTATGGCGCATTTTCGAAATGAGCAACAAACTTTTTTCATTGTGTTGGCATTTTTTTACTCACGGTTTTGAAAAAAAATTCTTTTTTTCATTTTTCGTGCTTTGAGATTCGAAAAAACAACTTACGAAACGTCTCGGAACGCTTCCTGATGCTCATATACATCGATAACATTCCCGATGAGTAGAACTCAAAGACAAATCTTATTAACGCTCGAGAAGACTCGAAAAAAAGTGAACCAAGAGTAAAACATGACAAGGAAGGCAAGTAAAACAGAACGGGCTCGAGTTGGTGTTTGTATGTACGGTTACGTGTGCGTGTGTTACTCTGACGAGTTAATTGAACGCGTACCAAGCTCTGCTCGAGCTTTGATTTACAACTCACGCGTTTCGTGCTCGAGAAACGCGCGGGGGGCTCTTGTTACCTATATTACGTGTGTAAATGTGTGTTGCTTATGTGTGTGTTGAAAATTCTCGTGAGCAATGCGGCAGTAACACAGAATCATCATCAGCACCCAACAGAAACAGAGGAAGACGAGAGCAAATCTCGTCCCTGCTCGTTCGACCTAACCGAATGAATATTCAAGATTTTTCCTCTCTCTCTCTCTCTCTCACCCTCTCTTTCTTGCTTGCCAATGCTCATCCATGGCTGCAAGAAACGAGACGAGAGATGTCCAAGTGCTATATGGACCCCGGGGCGATTATTTTAATTGGAATTACCGAGTGCTCCGAACGAATACAGCACCACACAGTGTCTCTAGTGACACGAGAACCATTTTGCATATTTACGCATCGCCTACATGACGCTTTATGTACTCTCGTTCTTCTCCCTCCATTAATTCTCATCAATTTTGTTCCAATTAATAAAAAACATAAAAAAACCATGGATATCGATCTGAAATATTAATCTCTAACAAATCAAGAAGCTGCATCGACCTTGTTTTTTCGATCACTTTTTTTGACGGGGATTAGTGTCGATGATAAAAAGCTTGATGGAGTCCCAAAGCGATAGACATCAAGGAAGAATTGGAAAAAGAGCGAAAGAGAACGATGCGGAGAGAAGATAAAAAAAAAGGGCCTCGTGTGGGTCGCAGGTTAAATGCCAATCGTCGACTGGGCATTGGTGCCAGACGTGCCCGGGAGGCTGAAGGGCCTTACGGAATATCCGAGCATCACACGGTGAAACGCGACGCGAGAGGACTCTCCAAAGGGAAGATTCAGTCTACAAAGAACTTGCGTATATATTTTTAAATGTGCATAATACAGTTCCGTCCAATTGAAATGCATCGCACTCGATTCTTTTACGATCTCAGCCACGACTATTTGCCCTGACAATCGGCCACTATGCGTCGAATCAAAATAATTCTAGGCTCATTGGAAAGCTGACAAAATTTCTGAAAAGTTTTTACTTTGCCATTTTCTAATGGATTTACTTGCATCCACGAGAGCACTTGGAACTCGATGCGTTTCAATCATATGACTCTGAAGTTTGCAACGTTGTGAATCAACAAAAAACATTTTTTCTATTGATTATTTATTGAATTTTGAAAATCGTGGCAATTTTTGGAGTCGATTGAGTTTTTTGGTCACAAGAGAGAATCGTTTTATTGGCCCGACCAAATATTGAATAATTATTATTTGCTCTACTGAAGAAATAACAGAATTTCGTTGCATTCCAACGATGGAAACTTCAGGATCATTTGAATCATACGTAACTGCATGTACACAATAAATACATGCGTAATATATGTATATTGTTAATTCTTTTGTGAGATCTCCAGCCTCTCACTTGCTCCTCCGCATCTTTATCCTGCATTGCAAAAAAAAAGAAAAACAGAATATTACTCTCCAGTTGTTGGTTTATTAAAGCTATCGATTTGAGATCCTATCTCGACAGTCCGGATTAGTACGTAGCTTCGATTCTTACTCTCATCTCGTTTCTCCTACGCTTCGTTCCGTCTCATTTGTAATCTCTCATTCTTTATTTTCATATGGAAATTTTAATCATTTCATTGTTCGATTTTCTGTTCTCGAAATGGTGAATTTCTTCTGGTTCCGACGAAATCTCACTTCCGGTATGAACTTTCTCGATGATTCCGAAAATGGATGACTCGAACTGACCTTCATAAGGGAAATAATCGAATCGGCATCTTTACGTCGAGGATTTTATCTCCCTCTCGTATCCCTTGAATCTTGCATGCCTGTCATTTCGGTGTTGGAAAGACGAAGGCAAATACACACTCGTATATACGTTTGAATAGACGTATATAGTGAAGGAATGCTCTCGAGACTACACCCACGCGAGAAACATATTTATTCATCATGCACCGCGCGAGGAGGAGAGAAAGAGAACGAGAGAGAGAGAGAGAAGGATTCGAAGAGAACAGGACGAAATTTACGATGATGATTGTTGCATCCTGATCGATGCGCTTTGCTCTCGCTCCGTCTCTCTCTCTTCTTTTCGAATGAGAGCAAGAGATCGATTGGAGCATTACCAGATGAAATTTAATCTATAATCTACATACGATCTCCGTTGCCTTATCGCTTTGCACAGTGAGACAACAAATAAAATTGAACAAAAAAAAAAAGCAAGTGGACAAAAGAAAAAGAATTTAATTTGTCCTTGAATACCTGGGATCGAAGTACTTTTTGATGTCAACGACTCTCCAAGCGATCTCCTTTCGGCCCCCGCGCGCTCGGAGACCGCGGTAATTCGCGATTCGTGTCGGCTGTAACTCTCGCGGTCGCGCTTTTTTTACACCGCGAGCTCACCTGGTTTATGTATATATCCAGCCTCTATATATATATTTATTCATTTGTATTGGTGAAAATATACGTTTGTGTGCAATTTTCTATGTCTACGTGTATAAGAATATCTCGATCGCGTTCGCTCACCTCTGCCTGCGATATATATAACACACCATTCTCGCTCTCCTTCCACCGGAATTACTGTCCGATTTACATGCCACCCTCTCCCCAGTCTTACCGTGAATTTACAAGCCAAAGTAAGAGTGCCCTTTCCTGTTATACCGATCGCGACCATACACCAAGAGACCAAGAGAAATACTCCGAAATGTATTCTTACCAAAAAATCATGCATTCCCGAAAGTCTGCAGTCACCAGTCTCCGTTACCCATTAATCAAGAGCCCCAAAACGAGCGATGGGAATTGTATCTCCAGAGAATTCCATGAAAGTACCTGAAAAAGCCCGATTTCGAAATTTATTAATTTTCCAATTTATAGAAATTGCCACTGATATTTTAAAAAAATGTCGTCAGGGCGAGTGTCACTTTAGAATTTTCATAGTGTCAAGTTTCCCGAATCGATGCCGTTTATTTTCCTTATTACGTTTTTTGTACGATGCGAGCTGTTGAATCCGCTCCGGACAGTTTTGACAGTTGCTAATGGTCGGTAGCGCACGATCCACCCACGACGAGGAAAAATTCATTGGGGAATAAACTTTAACGAATAATACAGCCGCCATTATGATGCGAGATAGTTATTAACAGGCAGGCTCGAAAAATCGTCCCGATGCTCTTCATTGCTTGAAAGCGACGAAGAAACTTTCTCTCTCTTCATCTCGCTCTCTTTCTCACGTAAGTTTTTTCTCCCAGCATCGTTCGGACGCGATCTCTCGCTATCCCGCGAGAGTCCTAAAACAACAATGGAGGCATTAAGATGATCTACGGCTGCGTCGCTTGACCCTCTGATTCAAAAAAAGGTGTTCGAATCCGCCTGCGAAGAACGAGAACCCTGAGCCTCTTGAAATAGAAAAATAAAAAAACCTAATGAATCGGAGTCAACTCCAGTCTGTATATACGTTTCTTTTTTATGTATCTCGAGTCTCCAGAAGCCAAAGGGCGTAAGAAAATGTTAAGAATCGAATTATATACCGACGCGCAATTACGAAGCCTCCCGAAAATTCTTCATTAAAGTGATTTCGTGTGTAAAGTTTCGAGTCTTACGCACGAATTCGTCAATGGCTCATGGTGTCGATGTAGGTGGAAATAATTCCCATGGACCCATGGGCAAGTGCCCACGCCCGTTGTGCATTTGCGCGTATGTCACGATACGCCAAGAGATTCAAAGTCCAGCAATGTCCGTGAATCACAGATGCTCACGAGGATTTAGTGAGCGAGTCTCCAAACGAAAGGGCGTTAGTGAAATTCTCAGAGAGTCGTTGATCCATTAAACTCCGGCCATTCTGATGCTCAGCGATCGATCCTCGTGCTCGTGTATGTTGGGACAGTCACGTGACAGGATTGAATACAAGAATCTGTATAGCTGTAAGTGAGTGTGTGTTTGTGAACGCGCGCGCCTCACCAGGTCTGATTAAATATATATTAGAAGAGATGGGGCCTGGAGCACACCGCGGGGGTCGTGGTATTTTTTAGTCCCGCGGAGTGGGGCGCGAAGAGCCGTAACTACACGTGGATTTTCTACGAATGTGTGTTTCATACGTGAATGTGTGCACGATCGGCAAAGTCTCGATCTCGAAGGATGCATACAACGTCCATACCGATTTTCATAGTTTATTTTTTCTCTCATATACACGCGTTGTACATGCGTGCATGGGGGATAAAAAAAACAAGAAAAAAAAACGGTTTTTAGTAACGAACGAGCATCCCTCGCCTGCTTATGATCCAACGGAATCTCATTCTTATTGACGGACCGATGTCCCGCGGAGTTTGAGCCACGATCAGCTCAACTCAGCGTCAGAATATCATTTCGCTTCCAGCATATGCCACAGAATTATTATCGCAAATATTCAGATTTCAAAAAAATGAGAATTTCTCTTTTTTCTTTATGCGGTCTCGTCCCATTTATGACGTTCCAAGTTTTATGGGTCGGTTTTTTCATTAAAAAATAAAATAACACCGGAGTCTTGTGGAAACAGGAGCTGCCGCGAACAACTTCCGGTGGCAGACATTAGAGACGTAGAAACGAATCGATTATTTCAGACGTTAAGGAATTATATGCTGTCCATGTGTATATATACTTTTGGAGCTGGACGGTCATCGGTCATCAGCGCCCAGCTACCGGGTGTCCGTGAAAATGTTACCGGTCTAATGAGCCGATCATAATGGGCACGGCCTGGCCTCGACGAGCCTTGGACAGGTATATAGCGTGCTGTTTCATTATATCAAGCCTCACTCTCGTGAACGACGATCCACGATATCGCAAAACCCCATGAACTAAGAAGCTGAGATTTTTCTTAAATCTTTATCGAATTTTCGCAGACGCTCATTGCGCCAAGTTGTTTTTTCTTCGAACAAGAAAATAATGTAACGTAATTGCAATTTCATTGGTAAACTTTTTGCTGCATCATCGTGGGAGCTAAAAAATGACATCGAAAGCTTCATGCAGTTTAGTTCCGATAGCTCTGGGCTCTTTCCACGCTCTGCAATAGTTCATATTAACAAAGTCTATAATAATACACCGATGCATGTAAAATATATATGTATGACTGTATTTATACGTTTGAACTGTTGTTTGCTCGAGTTCTAGCGTGCTCAGTCGATTAAATCAGTGGAAACGTGCGACTTTCTTTCTCGGGCTCCGTGATCGGTGCGCGCGGTACACCTTCCAGTATTGTTTAATGATGTCGCTCAGCAAAACGAGCAAAACATAAGAATGCTTGTATATAAATAGTACGTGCAGACACCAACACACGAACTGTAAGAAATCTATTCTGCAAATATATCGAGGCATGTATTTTATATACTTAAATACATGAAATATACAATCAGCTTGTATATAAAGAGTATATATGTTTGTATATAAGGGATATTGTAGGGTGGAAGCGTCGGAGAGTCGCGCGCTTTGGGTTCGCTCCTCCTGTACGGTCAGATAAGTCATAATAGCGGCCTCTCGCGGTCTCGCACACGAGGCATTCGCGTTGTTAATAGTCAACACGGGATCACGCCGAGATAGCGCGCTAATGCACGCATTTATTTGAAATATTAAACCCTGCGCTTTTGCACACACACACAGGCGTGCACGTACGTACACACCGACACACGTTAATCCAGAAATATACGAATGCTGAGTGAATGGGCGAAATAACAGGCGCGAAGGGACGAAACGTGTAATACGTGCAACATATCGATACAGTCCCAGACATTTGTATCTTGTGTTCTTGTTTTCTATGCTTTTTATACACACGCGAGTTTGTATGGCGCTACATGGCGTGGCTTGGTAAAGAGTCCGATAGGCGATTGTGAATGTGGGAAAGGGAAGGGAGGAAAGGATAAAAGGGACAATTATTAATGACGATAATTAACGAAGGATTTGAACCGCGCGCTCACTTCGTGAGCTTTTACTATTTTATCCGCGCACACTACCGTCTCGCGTGCTCATTGCCTTTTAGTTTATGTGTTTTCTTTACTATACACACGGCGATTCTCTAAAAACGATATTCACAGCCACATTTTTAATCGATTACGTTACAGTAAATCGAGTTGTGGGTACGGATGTTTCGGTTGGCACAGAAAGTCACAAAAATATATTTGATCTTTGGAGAGACATTAAAAAGTCAAGGAAGATGAAGAAAAAAAAGGAGCAGGACAAAAAAATCGTTCTCGAAACGTTGGACCCGATGCGATTCATTTGTTACTGAAAGGGGATGGAAGAAAAGTTGGCGCGCGATCGTGTGTGGGTTTCGTATCGGTGAGCCCGTGCGTTGCACACTAATTTCGTGTCGCGAGAATTGAGGCTGAGAGAAGGACAAAGAAGCAGAAGGGATAAGAGAGAAATGAGTGTCGGCATTCAAATGAAGGAATTCCGGGGGCGGCGACGCGAGTTACAGGGTGCGGGGAATTCGGACCGGCCAACCAGTGTGCGAGAAAGAGAAAAAATATGTGTGTGTGTGTGCACGTGTGTGTGTGTGCACGTGTGTGTGTGTGTGTGGCCCGGGATGACACTCTCTTCTCTTCTCTCGTGTATGGTGATTTATATCCGCTGCCCGAATGACCATCATCTCGAGGAAAGATCTACAGGATCTCTCCAGACTCTCTCGCTTAGTTAGCTCCTCACTTTCTCTCTCTCTCTCTCCTTCTCTCTCGATCTCTTTTTATGTTGTATATCTTTTTCCCCGAACTTTCAACCCCATCAACCATTCCAAATTATTCTTCGCTCATATACCCACTCGAATAAAAATCACATCGCGTTAATTGTGATTTATTCCCGGCGAATTTCATTCCGAATCATCCATTATCGCGTGTACCTATATATATATTTTTTTCTCGATTTTATTTCGTTCCATGATTTGACAACTTTCGACTAGATCCATTTTGACATCTCGAAAATCATCATAAAGTTATTCAACTTTTACTTTTCTTCGTTCCTCTCACGGTCCACGTAATTCGTAGCTTTTTTCACATTTTTGCGATACATGCTTTTTTTTCCTCTTATCTCTCGAATTTTTTGCAACGTTGTGGCAAGTTTTCTTGGCGTCGAGAAAGTGAGAAGAAACTAATACGAGAATCATAAGAACAAATGAAGTTTCTGCGAGTTCTGTGCATGCTCAACAACTCGACGGAAGTATCGATTACGCGTTGAGACGCAGAGCGAGAGCGAGAGAGAAGATGGAGTGTGTCGCGCAAAGTTGAATTAGCGAAAAATTAACATACTCATGCGCTCATGTATAAACGCATGTGCATACAAACGAGAGACGAAAAGTTTCTTTCGCAGCAAATTAACGAGGATTCATATATACACGAGTGCGAGCATTAACTGTTCAAACACTGCAACTTAACACTTGGCAAAAGCTTCGCGCTTATTCTCACGTTTTATAAGTACGCGAGGATTATCGCAGTTAGTTTGAAATTCCCGCACGAGCAGCACGCGCGAGAAAAGGCAGGAATTTGAAAAAAGTAACGACATGGTAAAAAAAAAACTCTCCGAGTGTTCCATTAAGAATTTTATTTGTTTTATTTTCCGCGTCTTTCCTCAGTTCAATTAAGGGGTATCTTTATTCGTTGCCAAGTACCAATATTCCTCCTTCGAGCCTCGCGAAGACACGAGGTCGTTCATATCTGTGCATACACTCCGGAACCATCCTCCCCGAAGATGACGTACAAAATCAAAGTAAATGTGTATAATGAGCTAGTATAAATGCACGACGATGTTGCCCCCAGCAAAACGAGAGAGTTTTATGCACAAGAAACGAGAATGAACGTGAAAATAATCGACATTCATAATGAATTTTAGATTTCGACCGTCTCCGGGTTAAAAATTTGTTTATAAGATTAAATAAATATTATTGACGATTTTTATAAAGTCACCTTGATACTTTTTCATTTCCTTTTGGCAGTTTCGCATTTAATCGTTCATTCAGCGTTGGCGACGAGCCTAAACATTTATCAATTTCACTCGCAAATATTCTGACGACAAAATCGTCGATTTTATGTGAAAGGATCGATGCATGTTTGTTGCATTATCGTCTATACTTTGCGCTGCATCGACACTGCATTTATCTGCATACACATGCACCAACTGCACCTCCTATGAAGTTGGTTTCATACGGTCTATATATAATGGTTTGAAGGGCAGGAGGAGGGGTAAACAGACGAAATTATATCGAAGAAAAATTACCTCGAGATAATAGTGATTAATGATGTTGCGCTAGAGGCCACGAAGGAAAAGAATATGAGCGAACGCGGGCGCGAGTGCTGCGCCAGAGTTCTCGCGTTCTTCCGCGTGTATATCTTCACGTACGTGCGTTGCACATACACGTTATAAAAACAATGTTATTATCGAGACTATAACGCGCGATGAACTCGGGACGCTCCTTATTGTCCGTTCCTAGCAAAGGGACGCAAAATTTATTAATTGTGTGTTCGTGAGTCTCAAATTTCCAAGTTAATCGAAGTAGAAACTTCGGCTCGAAACAATTTCCAAAAAATCTTTCATTCATTCATACTTTTTCAAGATTAATCGCGTCATCAATTTCACTGTCACTCGATACAAATCTCTCGGAACGGTTTGACTGATGATTTAATTAGAACTCATGATTTTTAATTATTCCAAACGAGAAAAAGCTGCACGTATACGATTTTGTTTTTTTAAAACAATTATGAGTAATTGCTTCATCAGTAAAATGATGTCGAATGATTATTCATTGTTGAGATTCTTGACTGTAAGCGAGAGATTAGTCTCGAAGCTCCATCTATCGAGTTTGAGGTGTTGCAACTTCTACAGGCGTTTCTAATACGTCAAGAACGTGTGTATAAAATGTATGTGGATTGGAGCATGCTCAGCTGACGAGATACTTCCATTTATACATATATAAATATAGGATACAGTAAAGTATGACCGCAGACAGAGCAATCTTCCCTAATTAACACATTAAGACTAATCAGAGCCAGTTGGGTCATTCCTGGCACTCTTCGTAACGTCGAGACAGCAAAGGCCAGAGAGAGACAGAGCCAACTGTCCGACTCGGGGCCAAGAAGAAACGGAGGCCCACTCGCCTAGATTTAAACCGCGTTCCAACTAAATTAATTCTAATTATTTCCATGCTATCTCGCGAGACATACACATAAGTACAGGACGTACATACGTCGTTGTTCTCGCTCGATCTATTATTACAAGATCGTCATCGCATCCACACACTTGTACGAATCCATGTCAGATTTCATGCAAATTGAAACAGCAGTCATTCTACTTCTTATCTCAGAGTGTCAAAAAAGTTGAAGTTTACAGCACAAATCATGAGCCCACGATCTCGGTCGATCTATTATTAGAATATCGTCATCCATATTTATTCTGTCTACTTTCTTATTCAAATTTGTTCTGCACTTTTCCTACCAACTTCGCAACTAAATAAACACACGAGCTGATTTCAATTCGGTCAGTTTTCTATTTAATCGATCGATTAAATCTCAATTTCTTCGCTGTATATATTGATACAGTCGTGCGCACATACAAAGCCCCATTTGTTAGTACATATCCTGTGAAAAACAGCTCGTAAAAGCGTCTTATAATAATTGAGCAAAAAACTCGAGTACTTTGCGTTTATGTTGGCACTTTATGCCACACGGGCTACTCCACGCGCCTTTAACAACGAGAAAGAGAGAGAAGGAGAGTGTCTCGTGTGTGTGTGTGAGAGAGAGACGGATGGAAAGTGAATGAAGAGTTTGGATATAAGACGCGAGTGAGCTATGATGCATTCTACTGTGCGAGCCGGCTTTTCTTTCTCGCATAGTTCGAAGGGTTGTGTTCCGTCTCGCTTTCTCTCGTTCTTTCTCGCTGATAATTCCCCTCGTTCACATACTTGAGCGCTGTTCGATGTACGCGGGCACATATGGAACTTTCAACGCCATCTCTGGACAAAACGACGCAACAACATGCCGGCAAACGACGAACTGGACCTTCTATACCAAGTGTCCGGGTGGCGCTGGCTCCCGGTCAAGAATGTACTATTTTCACCCGGACTAACCGACCCTTTGCGCGCATTTGCTCGCGGCCTTTCCTCGCCGCAGCACGTCTCTCGGCGGGCTGTTTTTACGTTTTTTCTTTGTTGCTTTTCGTAACGAAATTCACAGAAATTCAAAGTAGAAAATAACGTTTTTATGAAATTGCGCAGTTTTGCAAACGATTAATTTTTCTGTCGACGATATTACAACTCGACCCTTTTCATTCAAGATGCATGACGTCTTTACGATCGTCACCCTGCTGCGACTTTATTGAGGACGAATCTTACGAAGCTCATTACGCAGGATTACTCGCGAACATCTTCATATCGGGGACTTAGCAATTCTCGCGCTTCTCGCGTCTTTTCCGTCCTCGCGATATCACTTTTCATGGCTTTTTAGTTTGTAAGAACACGAAGAATTCATCACCCTTGTGGATAAAAGGAATCAAAAGCCTGAATTCTCGTTCAATATACGATCCCGCAATTCAAATGAATATTTCACAATATCTCCTGCTCCACGATTAATCACGGAGGGAAAATTAGTAAGAAAAAAGTCTCATCTCTGGTCCAAAATGCCAAGAGCTCGAATTTTTTAGCAACTCTCTGTTCGAATGAGTTTGTAACACAAATTCATTGGTTACGAGTTAGTAATCGGTATGTGAGAAGTTGGCGTTTGTTCGTGATGGTTCCCAAACACGAATTTGGGTTGCGCATCGAGAAAATTAGCATCAAGTTTGCTTGTGTATATGCAACGTGGATATAAGTGCGGTATGATGATGCATTGCGGAGTATCTCTCGCTTATACAGCTGGTGCAACGAACGATATATTACAGCCTAGCGAGAGAAAGAAGCAGCACAAGAAGAAGAAGGAGCAGGAGGAGGAAAAGGAGAAAAGAAAGGGAGGAAAAGAGATAGAGAGGCTCGTCGAGAGGTAATGGCCAGCGTTCGTCGGGGCATGATGTATGCATTGAAAACTATTAGGTATTCAAATACACAGATTGCATTATACCTTGACGCACACACATATATAAATACAGGTTTAAATAAACACAAGTATATATATAGACGTTATGGTGTATGAGCATCAGACGAGGAGAGCTCGCGCGCGATAATACATCGCTTCCGGTGCGCTGCGCGGATCCCTGCGTCTTTCTTCCTCTTTCTTTCTCGTCGCCCGCAACTCCTTTTGCGAATTATTCCACCCCGTGATACGAGCAGACCACAAATTGCTGAATTCTATTATTCTTTATTATTATTTTATAGCTACCGCATATTAACCTCGTGTCTCCCATACACGTGTTTAACATTCGCTCTTGTGAACCTTTCTCAATTCAATCTTGATTTAATTTCTATAACAGGCCCGCCTATTCTTTTTTTTATCAACTTAATAATGATAAAAAATTTCCATGGCTCACGGTGTCCAACTGTTGGCTCGAAATTTTCGTTATTTTCGTTCGTCAGTTTTGCATATTTTTCGACTTCGAATCGTCTATGAACTCGCGTACAGCATTATTGAAACTCTATATCGTCGCAGCTCATCGATTTATACGTTTGTGAGTTTACCGACACGATGGACATCCTGCTCGGATGCTCCATGCGGTAAAGACAAAAATTCCACAAGATCTCTTGCCTGGAACTCACACGGCGACTCGCGCAGTTGTTGATCGACGTCGTGAAAACAGAACGAACAACAAAATACTCGTCCCGCTTCATTAGCGATCACTTTTTTGCTCTCCCTCCCTTTCTCTCCCTCCTGATAGCCACGTTTTCACTGCTGCAGTAGATCGCAACGAGGATGCACTGGGAACGCCAATAATTGCGCGTGGATTTCTATACTGGTCGATCGGTCTCCAAGCTCAAGCGAGAAAAAATGTACAGATTTCTCAGAGAGCTGCGAGTAGAAATTTTCACACCAATCTATACGCGATGCTGCTAAAGGATTTGAAAAAAATCATCGCCATCTAGTTCGTTTGAATTGCATCAAAGAATCTCGACAGAGACGATAAAAAAAGTTCGTGAATCAAGATTTTTTGTTTATGCTTATTGACTCGTTTGTAGCGATAAAAAGTGAAAAATTGAACGCGTTTCGAAAAACTTATGATTAGAGCTGCGCTCTCCTTTCGTAAAATAATAAATGCTGGATAATTAATTGTTCCCAGGCTCGAAGCCTTTTTCTATCGTGATCGGGAGTTGCTCTGACAAAACGTGTAACCGCGCGCGGCGGTTTCGATCGCTTTGAACAAATTGGTCGTGCACGCCGTCTGTTCGATATCGAAATACTAACGCGTTTACTATATATTTCTCTCTCAGTTTATACCTCGAATTCGTTTTACCCCGCGGCCTCGGCAATTAATTCTCCGCGCGAGATGGTCCTTTTCCTTCTAATTCACCGCGTGAACGAGACGAAAAAAAAAACAAGAAAACGAGGATCCTCCTTGAAACAGAAGAAGTTCGGGGGCGCACGCTGAACCGAGAAATTCCAGAAACTGGGCGATCCGATCTCGCGCTCATTCGGATCGGGCCCTTTTCAATGCGACGCTGACCCTATGTATTTATGGATACTACACGTTGGCGCAACTCCGTTCCTCCTCCCTCCATCCCGCCCGGTCGAGCGCGCGTTCTTTGGCTAGAACCGCCAATCTAATTAATAACGGATCGGCGCTTGATTTCTACGTCTTTCTCGCTCTCTTCTCCTCCTTCCCCATCCGCTTCTCTTTCTATATATTACACACGTCACCGGAATCGTACGTTGGACCGAAAGAGCCGAAAAAGAGAGAAAGTACGTTCGTTCTATATATGTATTTTTTTTCCTTACGCATTATATACGTATTTCAAGGTGGATATTGGTCGATTTCTCTGTGTGCTTCGCTTTTGGTTGGACGCGATCGTCGAGCTACGATTTAAATTGAAACGTACGAAACAAAGGAAGTGCTCGGCCCCGGCGCGAAATTAAACAACGCAATATCTCGGAGGGCCACACCACATCACAAAGGAACTTTCACACCCGATTGGGCACCAGTCACCCCTTCCCCCACCCCCTCCCGCCCTTGCCGTTACTTTTCCCTTGCTAGCTTCCAATTCTGCAGCCGCTTTAAATACATCTCCGCGCATTTCTATCCGTTTCTGATGCGGCGTATAAAAGAGCGCTTGGCTCACGAATTTTCTACTTATTCAATGTTCCCCGCGACTTTGTGAAAGTTCAGTGAATTATTCGAGGTCAGAATGATCAAATTCTCGTTTTATTCTCGACCATTTCTTCGTTATCTTCATTAGCCCAATTATTTCGTTATAATGACGAAATAATTGATAACAGTACAAAACAAGAAATTAACGGATGCCACAACCGAGACTTTTGAATACATCACAGTAATGGGAGCGTCAGTTCCCAAACGGAAAATCCTTCTCTCTCTTTTTCAATGTGTCCTTTCGTCTCTTTCTCACACTTTGTCTCGCGCTCTCGTTCTCAATCGTAGATGAGAAAGAACGGAAATAGAACGAAAGAGGGACACACACGGACACACAGATGCGGGGCTAAAGGGAAAGGCAGAACAGGACGTAAGCAATTATACTGTTTAATGATGGTATAGACGAACGAAACATCCGTTATACAATGTGGATATATGCGGATGAAGAAAGGATACATTCATATACATATATATTCGATGTAATACATTTTTACACACACATTTAGTCGAGAATGAAAGAAAATAAGTTCTTTCTGTTAGTTTGAGTTGTTTTTGGTAATTACTACTTAATCGTCTCCCTCGAAGCGCCCCCAATTATCTATCCGTGTCCCGGCTCCTTCTTCATTCGACCTCAACGTGATATATTACGAAAATCGTACTAAAAAACGCCTTTACAAAAACATATAAAAACCACGTGCAAGTTTTTATCGAACCTTACGCTGTGCCACCCATATCGATTATAAATAATTATGAAAACAACCTAAACTTGGTGTGGATCCAAAACTCTGGTATTTACGTCCCTTCGATCTTTAACAACCGACTCACAATCGTGCGTATTAATTATTGATACCGATAGCTCCACGGTCAATCTCGAATAATTAAAGACGCACGCATCTCGTTTCCACCGCCTCCGGAACCCCGTAATTTTCATTTAATGGAGCTGTCAGTTGGAACTTTGAGTTTTTCATATTTCTTTGATCTGTTTTTTCGTCAGAAATTTATTTCCGAGGCGGCATTTTCGTTGCTTTCTTTGCTCGTGGACTTGAACTTTTCATTTTCCCTTTGCTCATCGATTAAGTACATTTTTCTAATAGCAATCTAGTGAAAAGTTTTTGTCTTTCATTGGTGTTTTTTCTTTCATGATTAAAGATGAAATTTTACCGAAATTCTAAATATTGAAATGCAAGAATTTGTTCTCCTTGAGAAATTATGTAAACGGCGTGTGAAAATCTGTGAAACGCTTGGAATCGTAATTATATCGGAGCGTTTTTCCGGGCACGGTCGAACGATCAAAAACGGTGAACAGGGATGGAGTGAAAAAGGACAAAAGAAGGTACAAAAGCGTTCGTTCCGGCGTGAGACTTGGGCGTAAGGACGCGAGAAAAAACGCTGACTGGTACGAAGGGTGTCGCGGAGGTTCCTCGCAAGAAAGTGACGAAGGCTGGGGGAGGAGGGGATCAGACGCGAGCAGGATGAGATTCGGTAGTCGACAGAATTTTTTTAATCCCGACCGAATAAGAGAACTAAGCGATAGCGTTTGGCGAAAGAAAAAAAAAACAAACCCATTTGCACTTAAAAAATGACGAGCGATAAAACTAACGCCCCAAGAGAAAAAGAGAGAGGGAGTAAGTGTCGTGAATTAACGAAGGGAATAAATAGCAGTCGAGTCGAGTCACCGCGTAATGAAAAAGACAGAGAGAGGGAGCATAAAAATAAACACGAAAGAGATCCGAGAAAATGGAGATGGTGTGGGGCTTAAAAAAAATCTTCTCGCAGTGGCAGTTAACAAATGAACACCCGCTTTATCGGCCGGAAATAATTTTGATTCGACGATCCTCGGAGAAACGCTCATTTAAATCTTCGTCCTCTCGTATTTCCTCCGACACCAACCAAGCGCTTTTCTTTAATTGGATTTTTAATTGGTACGATTCTCGGTACATTAATCCTTGCTTGCTTTTCAGCTTGTCGCCTGCTCCCTCTTTTTCTTATTCGTCTCCTCCTTTTGCCTCTCTCCCCATTATCATTATATATTTCTGTCACACTCCATACAATATTATTACACCAACTTTCTCCTCGTCTTTTCTGGGCTATTATTTTCCGGCAGACTGCGGTATTCGACGATCCGGGACCGTCTCTTTGCCGCATATCCTGCTTTTAATCCCTTGCTCATCCGCGGAGCTTGAGCTAAAATCCCCGAATATTTTTTCCGCCTCAAAATATTCGAGATAAATGCAAAATCAATGAGAGAACTTGATGAATTTTGTTCCTTCTTTATATCAGTTATAAAAAATGTTATATGGCACATAAAAAATGAAAAATCAGGGCGTTTCATAAAAAGATTTCGGTAAAAAAAGTGCACACTGGCCACGACAATTAGTAGCAATGTCATAATGAAAGCGTGAGAGTCCCAGCGGAACGGGTGGCGCGGCTACGCAGAGTTATGTTTAGGGTCGTGTGTAGTTTGAGTCTGGTGCGACAATAATAATCGCAATAATCGGGATCCGTCGGTCGGAGACACGAAGAGTGACTGCGACGCAGTAAGAGGGAAACAGTATTGAAGTGAGAGAGGGAAGGGGTTATGAACGGATCCGCTCTGCGAGTTGAGAGAATTCAGTGGGGCCAATTTGAATATGAATCCGAGTGCGAACAATGTCATCGAGGGGGTGTTGTGCATGCTGGTGTGTTTCGGAGGTAGAACATTGCGAGCAAGAGAGTTGGACGTATGTATAGAAATATGAATGTCCATCGAGAGTGAGAGAGAGAGAGAGAGAGAGCCTGGGAAGGGGTTGATGAGTCTCGTACCAGCTATATAATGTAACTCTATACACGTGTATAGTTATAAACATCTACATATAATATACATGTATAGCCAAAGCACAGAGGTACGTGCCGTATCTCCCCCACGAATCGCGGCCGGCTGCTAACTGTCGGCGTACTCCGTTAGTTAGTTAACTAGCCAGTCGTGGTGACAGTCACGTAGAGAGAACAACCAGAGATTGAGAGAGACGGAATGATAGTCAGGAAAGGGTATGAGGCGTCGAACAGAGAATACGCCGAAACAGCTTCCAGAGTGAATGAGCAGAGTGCGAGCGAGATATGCTAAGGATAAAATTCACCGGTGAGAGAGAGCGAGAGAAAGAGAGGGGATGAGGAGATGGAGAGCACGGCCCGTAGAGCGCTCGCTCGAGTGGACGAGCGACACATTTGAATCCGGAACTCTCATCAGAATCAGCCCTCGCTACGTTTAACCCGATAATTAAACTCGTAGCCTCCCTCTACGCTCCTTTCTCCCCTCTCTCTCTCGCCAGTATATCTGTGTATTCATGTATATTCGTCCACGGACCATATAACCATCCAACATCGCGGATTTAGCCTTTCCCCGTTCCAACGGCCAGTCGCACGTTTCGATTCTCGCGCGCGCGAGCATTCGCCGCACACCCCGCGTGACTTCATACAGATATTCCACTGGCTTTTCGAGTCAGGTTCATTTGGATATAAATTCATACGCGTATATGTATTTACGTCAGTGGGTGCATGTGCCTGTGTACATTTTACGTATGTATGCTTGTAACATGGACGACGCGAATAGATGGACCAGCGACCAAAAGGGCGTCGCGGTGAAATGGTCCGCGAGCTTCGCAATTTGCATTCGGGCGCAGTTCCACACTCAATCTATATATATTTCGATCCTGCTCGCAGCACTGAGAGAAATCGTAAACGAGCACCCCTCTCTCCTTCACCCTCACCTTCCATACTCTCTCGCGTACTATGAGGATATTCCCTTCTGCAGGAAGTTCTTTCTCACTCATGAACCATGAAACTAATAGTCTCTTGTACATCACTTTCTTTATTAGATTCCAACTCCCATTCGAGGTATTGTAACGTGTTCAGAGGAAGCAGTTTGCGTGAGAATTCGTCGATGATTCGCCTCAATTTTTGGTTTGCTCGAAAGCGCGTTTTTTCATGCACACGATGACATTGCAGCGATGAGGGAATCAAGAAATCATTATTTAAAATGTGGCTTTTTATAATTTTGAGATCTGAGCATTTAGTTTGACTTATTCGGACGGAATAATTTTTTATTCGTGCACATTCGACTGTACATTAAGTCTCGTATAGTAAAGACAGTTATTATGCAAACGTGATATAAATAGACGACGGTGAACCGCGGACCCGTGGAATTAATTAACGACACGACTACTTAAACGCTCGCAAACAGCTGAACAAGTTGGCGGCAGAGACTTCTATTTATCATAAGAGAAATGAGGATAATTGTGGTCTCTTTCGAGGACAGGATGAGACGAGGGGTTAGTTGTGGGGGGACGGGGGTGAGAGCCAATATTATAAATATGTCTGTACATATATTCGATGTATAGTCACTCCCGAGCACGCGAAGATTCTGCGTCTCGTTTCTTTCCTACGAAACGTGACGGGACGGCGCTATTTATACACATTTATATATATTATATACATATGCATATTAATCGTGTCTTATTGAACATGATAAAGAAAAAACGGAGCAAAGAGAGGCTCCTAGAAAGGTTGAAATAAAAAACTGCAACTTGGACTTTGTCTTTGATGTCTATACAGATATAAAAATATATCAATCGCTATGAAACTAAAGAACCTAACTTACGTCAGATTTGCTGGTAAATCACGAAATTTACGTCCTTTCGCCAGATAAAACTTGATACACGTGTATATATACTAACTCGTGAGAGAGCTTCGCGGAGAGTTCCCATAAAAGGGTCGCGTGGCACGGTAACATTCGCGAAGTGGATGGTTAAACCTTGTCGGCTCTCTCTCCCTCTCTCTATTCCTTCCTTTCTCACTCTTCCATTCGCCCGAGATCGCTCCATCTCACTCGATAGTGGCGATAGTGGTGACTGGCCCCAACAATTACACCGGAATAAAAGCAAATAAAAATCTTGTCTCATTTTCTTTTTTTTCTTCTATATCCTTCCCCGCCAACATCGTAGACTACTCGCGATACTACGAGGGATGAAAGTCTCGCTCGCGAAGGCAAAACTCCTCAGATCTACCCCCTTTCGTTCTCTCGTCCTTCTTCAAGGCGTCGAGGGTTCGAGAATTTTGTGATTGTGTGTCCTGAACCCTTGGAGCAAAACGGAAAGAAGACTCTGAGAAAAACAAGCCTAGACCAAAAATAATGGGTTTGATCTAGCGTGGCTGATAGTTGCCAAGGGTAATAGGAAACCGTTTAAACATAGTTGTAGAAAGAGAGAGACACACCGAGTTGCCCACTACGCTATGCAACCCTCCATACTCTCGAGCTTGAAGCGCCCCAAGGGGGAAGGGATGCGATGAACCTCTATCTCGTGACTGTCAGTGCCAACTTATACAATCATCACATTTTTCTATCTCATTTCTCTACCTGTGTTTTACACATTTTTTCCCTCCGAGCCTTCCTAACCAGAAACTCATTTGCGCCATATTAAACAAACTTTCGAATCATTCTCTAAGGTACAGAGTTTAAAAACGTGCAGTATTTTATCGACATCATTATTAAATGTCAATAAATTGATCGCGATTGCAAAATTATTTCAACATTCAAAAATATAAAGCTTGAATTTTAATTTTTCAGTTAACAATTCACATTTTTCCGTGGCCTATCGAAAACACTCGATGCTCTTCATTTATTTCTCTCATTGCTCCCATCACGTATTTCTGCGTGTCAATTTTTTTATTCGGCCACCCTCGCGATTTACTCACTCGTATCCTATCATCATCGTCATCTTTTCGAGCCGGTTGCTTTCTTCATTCCCCCGGAGGATCGACGCTGCTTGCAGGAAAAAACGAATTCAAAGAGGCTCAAGAGCGAGAGAGAGGAAAAAGTAGAGGAAGGAAGAGAGCGAGAGAGAGGGGGGAGCAGGGAGGAAGATTGAGGGTAGAGATAGAGAAAAGCTTGTATCTATAGCGAGAGGCCTAGTTAGTATGCATAGTACGGGAGTACGTCGGGAATGAAATGTCAACCCGAGACTCGTCATCTCAGTCCCATCGTGGGCTACGCGCTTCCCAGCGTTCTTTCCTTACCGTCTGCATATCTGTATACCTATTTATAGATATGTTCGAATTTATATACACATATATAATTCGTTCTCGAGCTTTTTACCACGATGTCTCGTCTCTTCCTTGACATACGTGAGCTTTTTCCTAGCGTCCATGGCTCTTGGGCTACTCGACCATAACCCAAACCGTTTCGCTGCCACTCCCCTTGACCAGATCCGCGAGGGAAAGAGTTCCAGCATCCCAAAAGCTTTCAGATCTTTCGTATTTTCTCGTTATGCCCACACACAAGCTCTTCCACGCATTGAATTTTCCAACGCGCGCCTACGAAAAGATTCATTTGCGTTCCGATCGCATGCATGAAATTCCTAACAAAAAAAAATGCAACTCCGATCAGTGAGGGTTTGGACAAAAATTAAGAACCGTTGTATACGAGAATGACTATCGCATCGAGTTGAAACGATGCTGGAGATGCCTCGAGGCTGTCGTCGAACGTGAAAGGGTTGATTGCTGATGCACGCGCCGTCAAGGGGTCTGGATCGCGTTACGGAATCTACCCTGGACCGTATTGCTGCGGGAGGGTGGTGAGATGATACTAAAAGGGTGGAAGGCAAAGGGTACGATGTGAACACAGCGAGAGCTTGCTTGCTCGGTTAACAATGCTAATAATATCCGATCGCGCGTATCGTTATTTTGTAGCGAAATAGAGAGAGCAACCGAGTAGCAGGGATGATAGAAATGAAATCACCCTTGTGTTCAATCGACCTCCTTACTTTGTCTTCATCAAGAGCAACAGAGCAGGGAGTAAGTCACGGAGTCAAAGGCTTTTACGTTCCTTGCCCCGAAGCGTTTCTCTTTCGCGATTTCTCTCTTTCCACTGCCGCGTCCATCATCGCACGCTTCTTGTGTCGTTATGATCGTGTGAGAAGCTACGAACGAGACTGATAAAAGGGGTTAGTTTATGCGTGGGTGCCCCGCCGCCGGGCCAATTAAACCTCTTTCATAGCGACCTAATTATCATTCCCGTAACGCCATCGCAACATGGTTTCTCCTTCTCATCCCTCTTGTCATATGTATTTATTCTCACAACCCCTTTGCTACTCACGCGCGGGAGGTTATCTCGCTCGATTATCACGCATGTAATTCGTTCAGCCGACCCACTCGTTTTACAATATCTTTTGCCACTCGTTAAGCCTCGTTTTGTTTCGAAATTACGAACTGTCGCGAAATTTTTTTTTCTATCAAATTACAAAAGCAATAAATTTCTCACCCCTCAATTTTCTTGTGACGAATATTCAGGCTTCATCGAGCATAATTGGACGAGCTTTTTGTTTGAATTAATTAGATCAATTATTCGATTGAAATTTTTTAGTTTCATGAAATGTTGATGGGGAAATTTGTTTGGCTCAGACTCATGGCCAACCCCCGCATCCCTGCTGGGGTACGAAGGAAATCGATATTTTATTCAAACGCGAGCGGACGCGCGAGTCATTTCAGAATTTCTTGGAGGATTCATAGGTGCGGGTACGCCACGACACATGTAGAGGAAAAGGAACACCGCGAAGTGGGGATGATTCTCTGCGACTGGGCGCAGTGAGGATCATCTGCATGTCCTGCCCCGCGGGCTGTAATCCTCGTTTCCATCGAACTCAAGCTTTCCATGTACTCTGCGTACTCTTTTTCTCTTTTCGTGCAGTGCGCGTTTCTCTCTCATCTCGCTGATCCTTTATTCGGATTCTCCCCGTACTCTGTACCGGAAGGACAAGAATGTCTCGTTCTTGATTTCCTTCCTTTCTTTCTTCTTCTCTTTCTCGCCCCCGATTCGTCGTGGACCAGACGGTGACCGACAAGATCTTTGGGCGAGTAAATCTTCACACAGCCAAAAGCAAGCAACGAACGTCCGTCTCGCCACCTCTCGTGAGAAAGAGAGAGAAATGGGAAGAGGGGAATTTGCAGGATCTAGAAACGATGCTGAACGCCGGAAGCTTTGTGCATATAACGGCGCATTGAAAGGATAACACGAATGGTGGTGGCCAAGTGCGAGCGAAACGACCGCGATCGCGAGGACGTATCGTCCTCGATCAACCAGGGTCACAACCAAGAGGGAGAGAATCGACAAGAGACGTTGCAAAGTTCGCGGAGTATATGGGGGCTGAATTCACCTCGTCCACGGATAAGATAAATTCAAATCTGAGAAACGCCAGTCCCGGACCGCAAATCACGTTCCTATTCCTATATTCGCCGAGGATCATCCCTCTCCGAAGCTGACCACAACCTCTCCTTCCCTTTTTCAAACTTACACCCATTCGTTTTCTTTACCTTTTGCTCTCTGTCGTCAATATCGACTAAGCTTTCTCACACCCTCTCTCTTACTTTCATTCGGTCAACGCCATCCCCTTACTTATGCTTATTTTTACATCCAGATGTGTACGGCTTCAATCGCGGTCGTCACGTAGATTCCAAATCTTGAAGGATATCTTTCTCGACCATCATCTGGGTCCTCCTCGTTTCCTTACCATATTAAGGGATATTGGCTGATCGCGGTGAGGCTGAATTTTCGTAGGCATCGAATTCTCGCCAACTTTCATGAATCCAGAATATTTTCGACAACGGAATCACAATCGCCAAGCCTACCAAAGCTAATTACGTCTCAATTTTTTTTTACGGTTCGTCTGATCATGAAATTTCGTCAAGTTATTTTTCCATTCGTGCATTCGCGTGAGCTTTTTTCGTTTCGGTAATTTTGCTTCCGAAAACGGAGCCAAATTTCAAGTGGAACCGAGTGGAACTCTCTCCGTTTCTCCCTCTTTGGTCGAATGATTCGCAAACGGATACCCAAAGCTAGTAGTTGATGGGCGCTCCAGACGGAAGCGAGAACGGATCTCCTTCTCGATCTATATATACGTGCATTATCAATACATATATCTATATATGGATATGTTGATTTTCTGAGTATTATATACATGCAGGAATAAGGTATAGTGATGGAACCGCAAAGGCAGACGGGCAACCACGGCTCGGGCTACGAATTTGCATACATATGACGTCACACGCTCTGGCTCTAATATCTCGCAGGGGCTACGATGGAAATTAAGTCCTGAATCGAGGGGTGAGTGCGAGGACAGCATTCAAAGAGGAAGCTGACAAGCGAGCGAGAGAGCGAGAAAGAACATGAATCGAGACCGGAATCGCTCTACCTCGTAGCGCCATGATGAAATTCACGATCTCTCCAGCCGGGTTACTGATCGCCTCTCGCGGTTTCTCGATTCTCTCTCTCCATCTTTCTCTGCTGGCACTTCCGGTTCAATCGAACGAAAAAATTCAAAGTTTTTTGTCGTCTCGAATTTCCGCTTGGCGTAATTACAAAGAATTGCTTCTCAATTAACTTCTCGACATAATGATTCGGGATTATTATAATTCTCTGCCCCCAGCCGGATAAATTGAATGCTTAAAAATAGTCGGGAAAAAATAAAAACTATCGTATAGAAAAAAAATGAGTATTTGTCTATTCAAATTGACCTGAATGGCAAGGAAGAATTAATCAAATCTCCATATATCTTATGGCCATCGGCATCTCTCGCGCATCTAATTCGCGGATCAGCGAAAATCCTCGTGTTCTTTCTCTCTTCCTCTTGTTCTCCCGCTCGGAGCGTATCGCTTTGCTGATCTTTCTCGCTCGGCTTTTATCTCGCGTCGGAATCTGCCTCTCGCGACGATCTATCCTCTACTCTCGCCGCCTACCCTTCCACGAACAAAAACGTGGTCACCGCTCCACTTTCAATTCTATATTAAAGTTTCGATAACCTATAAAAAAAATTCACTAAGATTTACTCTGAGTGGCTCAACATTTTTTCTCTCTTTTATTTTTGTGACTATTATTATGATTATTGTTGTTATCGAAAATTCACAGTGGCGAAAGCTCGACCCGAAGGGTCTCTCTCGTCGATACGATATATAGAGGGGAATGATTTTGAAATATTTGTCGCCAGGCATAAATTCGGAGGCGGCAGCGTCGGCTCATACTTAAATATGGACTCGAACCCTTTTTTTTTATCTTCATTTCGTTTTCTGTTGCTACTACCGAATCTTTCTCTTTCGACTGTTGCTTATTCTTCTCCTTCTTCGAGTGTGGAGCCGCGACCGCGTCGATGCCTGTCGAGTTGTGCGCTGCTGTTTCTTCCTTTTTCGTTTTTTCGCTTTTACGTTACTTCTCATTTCTCTCTCTCTCTCTTTTTACCATAAGATCGCGCACACGCTCGTCTCACCAAGCAGAAAACGATCTCGCAAGAGCGAGTAACACACGGGGCTCGCTTCTCTTCTATCTTCTCCTTTTCCAACCGCATCTTCCTCTCATTCTTTTCGGGTCCCGACCTCCATTGTCTCGCGAGCGCTAATAAACTATCCGACGGGCCACCCCCGTGTGTGGATCCCTCCATTGTTATTATTTACCTTCGAAATATCTTGCTCCCACCCTCTCCTGCAAATACCGGGATATATGTAAGAGATATAAAGAAACACAGATTGAAAGAGAAAGCAGAAATTCTCCCTCGTCCCCTTTCGCTTCACCCCCTCGAGGAAGTATGGATAAATGAAAAATCGTCGCTGCTCCACCAACGTACACGTATATACATGCCAAAAGGCCCCATGGCGTGCGTTATGGAATTCCGATGCACGCTCCCTTTAACTTCCTTCCCGTGCACCGACCTTCTTTTATTCGCTTCTAACCCCCCTCGCGAAAGTACGCGATGAATCGTCTTCAGATGTAAAATTTTTTTTTTCAGTATAACTTGATTTATTTTTCTCGAAAATTGAAGAAAAAAGAATCGGAGAAAGAGGCAGAGGAGAAATTTCATGAGAAATGTTAAATATATTTTGCCAGGCAAAGGACTTTCGGAAAATTCAACGCTATAGACAACTTTTTTCGTGTAATTTCATATCGAAATGGCTCTCGTGCGCAGCGTATTTTCTTTTGCCGGAAAAAAAGGAGAAATGAACCAGAACGCGAGAGTCGACCTCAGCACGTAACATTATACATGATTCCGGGAGGAAACCGCGAGGTGCACTCACAGGAATCCAAGATAAAAATTAAGATTATCAGATAAAAGGTTAGAAGGAAGCATCAGAGAAAAGGCTCTTTCACGTCTCTGTATTTTCTCGAGCTTCATTACGAATTATGTTCCAAGTTGGAGATGAAAACCAAGGACTGAGGATGAGTTCTCGTATAATGATAATGGCTTGTAATAATCGTAAGCCCTGATAAGAACTCGACAAGTTTGATAAAACGTGTCCTCGCACATTTGCAGGTATATACACGAATGCACATGCGCGCGTGCAATCCGACTGAAGTACGAAGAGTATAATCACGAACGGAGAAGGAAGAGAGAGAGAGAGAGAGCAAACGAAACTTTGTTAAAGCGGGTCCGTTTTATACGCGAGAGGAAAATTTGAAGCTGCTGCGATGAGGTTCGGACGGGGCGAGAGACATTTGTATATTAAGCAGGTTCCCATTCGCGCCGAGTAAAACGGGAGCCGAGTACACACGAGTCATAAAAAAATACACGGAAAAAAAACTGTACATAATGATGAAAAGGGAAAAAAAACGAAAATCGAGAGAAAAAGGATACACACGAGAGACGCAAAAGTGCCAGAACGCTCTTCTCTCTCTCTCTCTCTCTCTCGCTTTCGGTGGTAATACGAGAATCTCGTATATAGCTAAGATCTAATCTCGCGGGTGCGTCTGTTCACGGAGAAACACTAGACACGGAAAAAAAGAGACTTGATATTTACCTCGTAAGGAAGAGTTAAAGAGCAACGGAGAGAGACAGAGTCGTTGCGTACGTAGGAGGATATAGTATAACACTCTTTCGCTATGGCGCTCAGAAGGTGGCCCACATCGCCAAATGCGAGACAACGGAATCAGCAGAAGCTGAAGCTGAAACACCAAAAAAAACAAGAAACACAAAAAGCAGAAGAAAGACGGAGAGAGGAAAAAGATACAGGCGTATGAGAATCCCCAAGCGTGTTGCTCAAGTTCGTGGAAGAGGGATCTGTGCCCTCGTCCCTTTATCCTTCGTCTCACTGCCTCACGACATAACCATTTTTATAAATTAATTTATACCATTCCCGGAACCAAAAAACTTGCCGAAAACTCGAGCTCACCGTCAAAATAACTCAAATTTTTGGCTCCGAAATTAGAAAACGAAATCTCCATCTTCTGAATATCATTTTTAATCATTCGTCGCATTTTTTTTCATTCGATTTCGAGTCCGTTACAAATGAATTTACAGCCTCGGATTACAGGTGTTGAAACGTGTCATGGCTGCTTGATCAATCTGCAAATTTGAATATCCAGCAAAACGTAGATGAACGTCCCTCGTAAATCGTTTCTTTTGCCACAGAACTCGCGTCGTCCTTATAATCACTCGCATTTAACTGCCGCCGGTGTGTAATTCCCTCGCTGCCCAAATGTCGCGATGCATTTTTCTGTGAGCACCAATTTGTGCGGCCAAACTCGATGGTACGAACGCCTCGAGGCAGAGGCACAACTTCCGGACGATTAAATGACAGGTTGAAGCATGGTGACAATGTCACGTTACATTCTTCTTCGGTCAGGCGGTACGAAACGTTTCAAGGCATTTACATATCGCGACATGTATTCCAAGCCGTTTGCATTACGCTTATGTGTAATTTAATTTTCTTATTTATATTGCTTAATAGGGTGTAATCGGTCATTAGCATATAAGAGACTCTCGGAACGCATCTTACAGAATTGATTAACGAAGCAATGAAAATAAATTTATACACGTATACAGTGCCAGCAACACCAGCAGCAGCAGTTAAACGAGAATAAGAATAATGCGAAGAGGGAATGGTCGAGCAAAAGCCACGAGGTGCGAGGAGGGATGAAATGGAAACAAAAGACCGATCGCTATCTCTCAGTTTTACTATATACGCATCACGACATTGGGCGTCGGCTGCTACACGAATTCTTTCTCTTTTATACACACACCCAAAGTATCCGTAACGTATGTGTACGTGCATTTTCATTTTGCTGCACCTCCGTCTCTGTTCACATGCGGTCGGAGATGAACTCGCGCGAT
Organism: Diadegma fenestrale; assembly: GCA_037043255.1. Taxonomy (NCBI): domain Eukaryota; kingdom Metazoa; phylum Arthropoda; class Insecta; order Hymenoptera; family Ichneumonidae; genus Diadegma; species Diadegma fenestrale. Next base: position 10,339,738 of record CM073312.1, read on the forward strand.
CATCACCTTTGCTTCGATTCTTTGAAAAGCGTTTTTTCAATTCTACAGCCTTCCAAATAATGCAATGCAGAGTTTTCATTGTGACGATGTCTCGATTCTTACAGCGTCTTCCTCTCAACGAAAATCACAGAAATCATATTTCCCTGTCGAGGAATGGTCAGCGTCATGGAAATTCAGAAAACTCGTGATTCCCAGTGTCGAAACATCCCTTATACGACTATGAAAACCCCTTCACAAAAGACGACTCCATAAATTACATCGACGCGTGGTAAACCGACTCATTAAGTTGAATCGCGCGCCCGCGAACAAGTTGTTACAAACCTCCAACTTCCGGTTCACTCTCCGTCTCTTTTGCTTTCTGTTTTTTTCATTAGCCTCGCTCGCGAATGACTCGACACAGGTGGATGTGTACGTGCTGTTAATTCAACCGTCTGGCACGCACTTAGTTCACAATGTTCCGAAGTTATGTGCAAGCAATGGGGTGCATAATTTATGCCCCAGACACTTGGAGGGTTGCGGGCGATAGGACGATGAAATTCCTCAAAGAATTCTCCGTCTTTTTGCACCTCGACCACGAATCCTATGTGTTTCAATGAATTTTCCTGGATAAACATACGATTGCGTATATCAATACATATTTATAAACTTTTATGCTCAACAAACTACTGTACAAACATTAGCCAAAGCCCAACGGAATTTCCTAGTTATTTATACAATCGAAAAATTCGAGGATCATTAATCACGAACGTCGGGACGTTCCTCAATCTACATGAATAGTCAATCAACCTTTGTTTGAATTTATAATTCAAACAGTACCGAGACACGAAACAGTCACGCTCTCATTTTTTATCATTAATTTATTTTCATTTATTTATATCTCTTTCCTACTCTTCCTCTCTTTCTTTATTTTTTCATCCACAGGCTCCATTGTTCAAATTCAAATAGTCGATCGGAGAGTCGCGTCGTCGCCAGAAAGCCTGCAACTATAATTATAAACTCTCTTTTCTTAGGAAACTTCATTTTTTTGTTCGTTGGATTCAAAAACAAAAGCCACTCGTTGCTTCATCATTATTTATGGTTTTTTAAATCTTTTTTGCCAAATTTTTGACGTGCGATCGATGGAAAATATGAAAACAGGAAAGAGCTTGGAACTTGATTCGCTAGATTATTTTTCTTGTGTCAAAATTCGTGTCAGTCATTTTTCTACGTGTTGTTGATTTTAATTTTTAATTCATTCTCCCTCGTAGCAAAGATCAAAGTTGGCAATCTCGCATATAAAACTATACACACTTGAGTATGATGACTACTGCTTCTAGTAATCCCACTCCTTTAGAATATCTTAAACAAGAAAAAGAAGCATCTCGAAAGAAAACGAGGCAGAACATCACGTTTCGTTTCTCTCGAAAGCCACCGTTGCTCTTTATAGTTCGTTTTGACCACAGGCGCATAAAACGAGAGACAAAAGATCAGAGGAGAATAAAGGACTGCGAGAGCGGCAAGAGAAGGAGAAGAAAAAATGAGAAAAATAACAATAATTTTACGAGACGAGATGTGCTCAATGTCAGCTGAGATTTTTAAAATGAACACCGAGAGTAAAAAACGGGCCTCTGAAAGATTCGTGCTCGGTACAGAAATTAACTGCCTTCCTGCCTGTTCGATGGAAACACGCTAATTCAATTTTTTTTACCGGAAGCTGACGTGGCCTTTAGTTTGTAGTCGTAGATGTGAAAAAATTTCACCATTGGTTCAGCCTGGGACGAAGAGAAGGAATTCGAGCGACTCAGCAAGTATCATTTTTGTCCAGAATCAGCAAAATTCTTCAAGTTCAAAATGAGCTAATTACAGAGAGTACAATGTACAAAACTGACCTTCAACGGGGACTTATTCGGAGAAGTCTCGAAGAACCTGACTCTTCTTGAAGGTTTGAGTGGGCGCTGATTCGAACGAAACGAGCTACATGCCTTCACGTCTTTCTCATTCAAATCCTCTCGTCTGTTGTGCTCTCGTACATTCTATCTCATTCAGGTCTTTCCTCCCGTTGCCTCGTTATGACTGTGCGCGTTAAAAGTATACAACTCGTTTACATGAATGTGCCCACGAGCACGATCATCGCGAGTAGATCGTCTCTCGTCCATTTTGTACATTATGTTATCTTAATTGCAGCTGCTATAGTCGCAACAAAGGGAAAATAATAGGGCGGGGAGAGACGAGACGGGCACACGGAGCAGAGGAACGAGCGAGTAGACTGAAGGACCCAGAGATTTGTTTTGTTGCTTCTTTTTAATACAAACTATAACGACATCTTGCTGGAAACGGATGACGACCATTTCTGCTCCTTTTTACCAAAATTTTCTCTCTCTCTCTCCTTTTTTCTCCTTCTCTCTTCTTCCTATCCTCCTATTCACTTCCATTCTAGTCTTTTCCTCTCCTCCTTTTTAAGTATAGCCCCCAAAGAGTGGAACGTGATTTTACCCTCGTTCTGTCCAGAATCTTCTTTGCTCTCACGCGAACAACACTAAACAGCTCTACGCCTCTTTTTTTTTGTTTTTCGTCCACACGCCCGAGACACACCGCTAAGGCTCCTTTTTTATCGCCGCCTTCTTTATCTCACTTGCGAGATCGCATTGTCCGATTAAGAACCGCGCGACGAGCTCTCCTCACCCTTGTATGTAGCTTTTTGTATGCACGAGCATAAAAGGCTCCTTCTAACAAACAAAAGCCGCCACCCGTTTGCAACTGCATGTCATCGCGACACGAATGAAACTTCGGTTACGGAAGAAAATCTAAGACTCTTTCTTCCAAAATTTCCTTTACGCGGGAAAAAACCGAAAATATTTCGATTCGTGAAATCATTTTTTGTGTTTTGTTTGTTTTTTTCAATTTTTACACCGGAAAGTTTCCTTAATTGAAATCCAACCAGTTTAAAGGGACTCTCGATGGATGATTTATGGGATTGAAAAGTTCGGAATAACTTTGGAGTCTCTGCTGCTACGATTGCTGATACTGCAAAGGCGCAAACCGCGTTGGGGCCTCAATAATTTGGTACAGCAGTAACACGTACAGCCTCCGCGTTTATACATACCGAACATACATCTTTGAGCTCTCTTTTCTCTTTTTGCAACGTGCAACAATATCTCCAACACGTATCTGGGTATGCATAATAAATGAGTGAGTACGCGCGGGAGAAAAGCCTGCGCGGCCACCATTCTCCTCCTCTCTCCCTCTTTTCTCCTCGTCTTCCCGATTCGTAAGCCCGATGACCACCACGAGAGCAAACGGAGGACCACGCGGACGCGCAAGTGCCGCGCGCGACTCCACCCCGACAATCTTCCTCTCATTCTCCCTTTTTCTCGTAGTTAGACACCGTATTCTCGCTTTATCGACAAACTCATCGTTAATTTGGCCATTCGGTGTGTAATATATACAATTTATTCCGTCATTTTTTTTATTCTTCCCTATCTCTCGAGTCTCTTGCACTAAAAAGTACATTTTTCGTTAACATTCACAAGGAGAATTGCAATTGCATACTGCAACGCGTTTCGGCCTCATTATTCACAGTAAACTTCGAAATTTCTTTTTTTTCCATTCAAAAAACTTCTTGAATTTGATTTAATTAAGAATCCATTATAATAATCAAGTAATTTGTCGAGCGTCTTCATTTCAGTCTGAACGGAACGATTTCATGAGAATTCAGCAATAAAATTGCGAGTTATTTTATGAAATGCCATTTATTTTAGGAACCCTGAGGACTGAAATTTAGAGACTGTATATTTTAATGTGCTCGAGAGGGTGAAACGTCGGCAGTTTTGCCCGAGCGGTTTTTGGATAGACGGATCTACGACGAAGAAACAGGATAAGTAGTCAGGGGCGATGGGGGGAAGGAGAGATACTCGAATAGGAGAAGTAGCGTCTCGGGGACACACACGCGGCGTGAATTCAAATGATCCACTTTAAATGGCGCCGGTTGTCTAGCGTGAGGATCTCTCTCACGTACAGGTATATACGTGTGTGTCTATAGTCATTCCTCTTTTACTCGTCGTCCGGAGAGCAAGAGAAAGAGAGAAAATGCCGCGAGAAACCGCGCGCGCGTTTCGTCTCCATCGCTCTTGCCGCTTCGTGCGACCGTAGTTTCCTTCACTTTGGTCCGCCCGGTGGGCTTTCCTTTCAAGGAGCGAATCACACAAGGCGCGATCAGCTCGACGTTCTTCTCTCGCAACTATAGAGATTACTTCGGTAGGACGAGATTCTGTAAAACTTGTTCGGGATCATCGCTGCACTCGCTAATCTATACTTTTTTATTTTATTTATTATTTCAGATTTTTCTTAACGATGCTGTTTTCACTGCCAGGAAGATTTGATAGTTTATTCATTTGTAAATATTAGAATGATCGATGAATTTTCGATCGATCTTAAAATTCAGGATTAATTTAAAATCATCAGCCAGTGAATTAAAAAATTGAGTTTGAGCAAAAAGGAAAGGGGGAAAAAGTCTTGAGCGATAAAAAGTAAAGGGAATGATTCCTCGTTCCTTTTTATTCCAACTCTTGCCTCGTATTATTCGTTGCGTTACTTTTTTCGTTTGAGCTCGTTTCATCCTTATTCTCGATCTTGAATTCGTGCTTTTATAATAACACGACTCGCGCCCTTCCGCATGTGATTTCGGGTTCTCGCGTCTCTCTGCTCCTGCTGCGATGGCACAGGAGTAAACATAACGCGTGGAAGAAGACCACGGAGAGCGGATAAAAAGTGGAAAGAGATTAAAAAAGAAAGAGCGAGGAGAAATAAAAAGACTGTTTCTGGCTGCTTAGCACACAAAGCAACTTCGAAAAAGACTTTTTTGCACGGCGGCTTTTTGCGACGCGATCTTTGGCCAAACGAGAGATCGTCCTCTCCAGTTTCTACGCATAGCCAAAAAGGATTCAGACCTGAATGAGAGGAGAGCCGCTTTGGGCTCTTCTCCCTCTTCCTGCCTGCGTACCCTCGCGGGTATAAATATACATACGTATCGTATTTTTGGAAACAAAAGGGCTTAACTCGCATTACTTTACATGTTAAGCAGTTTGGGTCACGGTCGTTTGATCACTAACAATCTCTCGCCGCACGTCGAACCATGCACCCCCTTCTTTTATTTCTGATGGTCTACAGCGGACCGGAGGCCCTGCTGCTTCGCCCTCCCGCATGCTAATGTTCCACGCACGCACGTAGCGCAACTGTTCTCTCGCGATCTTCCACTTCTTTTTTAACCCTTTCTTCCTTTTTTTCTTGCCAACGCATGTTCTAGCTTTGCCTGCATCCGAAAATTCGTCCCTCCTATTATTCTTCTTCCTTTCTGACCAAACCGAAGCCACTCCACTCTCGCCTCTCTCTCTCTGTCTTTCTGCCTCCCCCTCTCGAGTTTATCTCGCTCCTTTAGTTTGCCAAATTTGATTCACCCAACGAGATTCGATCTGACGTTCGATCGATTCTTGTCTCGCCTATATTTAGCCAAAACCAAGACAGTAGCACACACGTGCTTTTTTCTATTCTATCTCCTTCCTTCTTGCACTCAACCCCTTTCCTACTTCGATTCCTCTCAACCTCTCCTGCCCACGAACGTATCTCTGCTCTCTCGTGTCGTAAACTTCCAATCTGCCTATGGAAACGGCGTCACCTTCCAGTTGCCTAGACAGATTTGATGTTTGGACGCCCTATTCGTTTTTTTTTTCTTTCTATTTTTATTCTGTTACGACAGAATTTTAATAAATCTTCAAGGCTCTAAGGCAACGAGTACAGGCCCCATTTTTTTAAAGATTTTTTGTATTTTCAATCATACACTTTATTAACAACGCGTACATTTAAAATGAGCAACAAAATTGAACGTGCCATGGAATATTTGGATCAGGATATGGATTGGTCGAGCTTGAAAAACAAAGTTAATGTATTTATTAACGGGATTCAGTTAGAATTCATGAAATTTCGTTCTGTAATTCGAAAAAGTTGATTCTTGTTGATCCGACAGTTTGACAGGCCACAAGGACAGATAAAAGTTGAGGAATTTTTTGGTCGTTTATATTTTGCCGGTATGTGTCGAGTCTTGTACTATAAGTACGCTCGAGATAATACAAAATTGGAATTCGAGAGAGAGTGACGAGTCGCGACAGAGAGTCTCGAGCACATAAGTGGCCTCTGACAGAATGACGATCTTGCGAACGCGAGACCTACAAAGATAGGCTCTCCTTTCTTTTTCCTCTCTCTCTCTCTCTCTGACTCTTTCTTTTTCTCTCTTGCGGTCGATCCTTCGTCCCATTGTCCGGATCGCCGTCTAAATTTGAATCACCGAGAATCTGATCGTTTATTGTTTAAATTTGTAGACTCGTTCTTAATTTGAATTTAAGATTATTCGCTGGCGCGTTGCGAGAGACGACGACAACAACGAACGAAAGACCGAACGCGAACGACGACGAGGACGATTTGACTTGGTGATGGTCGCCGAGAGCAGCTACTGCCTGCATGCCTGCCTGCCTGCCTTCCTTCCTCCCTTTTGCTCTTGGCTTCCTTAGATTTGACTTCAACACATTTATATCATATCGATATAATGAATGTGCGCTCGAAGAATAGAGAATCGAGGCTTTCGCTCTTGAAGCCAAAGGCATTTTCATGATACAAAATCAACGTTGAGCAGACATTTGTTTCGACATGGCACTCAAAAATCATTAATGCAAAATTAACGTTGAAAAATTCCTTCATTTCTGCCTTTTGCCAACCGTTGATCTGATCTTTTAGTGAAATATTTGACAAACATTGCTTCAGGATAAGAGCCAATCAATATTAATCAATTATGACTGGAAAATGTGAGATTTATTTATTCATAGTAAACGTTCCCGGAGATTGTTCTCCTGGCGATCGAGAATCCATTTTTTTCAGTCGCTTACAATTATGGAAATCTATAAATTTTGCGCATAATGGAAGCTTCGCCGCCTTGGTCGACAAAATATTGGTTCACGGGTGGTCCCGTTTACAGAGATAACTTGGTTCCTGCCAGCTTCTGATCGTTAAAGTTTTATTTGTTTTTTGTAAAACTATGGCATGAAGATTTGTTTGGCTCAGGTATAATCACGGTGACCCCGTGGACATTTGTTATTCCGACTGAACTTATCTACATAGAATACCAAATCGGGAAAAGCATCGCGTTGAGATTGTACGAACACAATATGAGAAATACCGTGAGGACAGTGCGTTTTCCTCTGTGTGTGTATAAATGTATAAGTATGTACGCGATATTTTCTCTCTCGCGTCTGAAACTCTCGCTCTCTGATCTCCTCGGCTGACTGACGTTAGTCAATCAAACGACAAGAGGGAAAAAATACTCACCTTGGCGAGGAGCGACGCGAATCTCTGCCCCTCATTCCTCTCAATCTTTCTCTCCCTTTTTTATTTCTCTCGCTCACTCTTTCCCCTCACCTTCTCTGATATGCCAGGAGCGAGCACACATCGTTGAATTCCAACAACCGCGCGATCGGCGCTTTGGAGACATTTTGCTCTTGTTTTATATACGATCGTCTCGAAATCGAGCCCTGCCCTCCTATACCTCGTAGATGTGGTCTCGACTCACAGCTACCGCGTGTCAAAGCAAGAAAGAAGCGTAGACGGAAAGAAAGAGCGAGCGAGAGGAGACATTTAGTTTGGTTTTTTTCCTCCGATTTGGAACTCTCGATCTATAGATATAGATTTTTGAGTTTAACAGACGAGAGGGAATCTCTTTCGTCTCTTCCCGAACCTGAACCTTCCCGAGAGTTCCAGGCATCTCTCGCTCTCGCCTTCCCTTGCACCTCGTCACACATATATATCTATATAAATATATCTTTGAATCATGACGATCACAAGTTTTTATCTCTCGTGTTTGTATCGTTCCTATTAGTGACAGTTGATGACGAGCTTGTTGACATTTACGATAAAATTTATAGCTCCACGAATACTAGGGGAGGCGAAATTTAACTTGGTCACAAATTTTTTTCAACTCTACTTTACTATCGTAGAGTTTCAGGTGCCCCTGTCGATTTATACTCATTCTCTTTCGAATATTATAAAAATTCAAGGACACGTGGTTCAATTTGCTTCAGGCAAGACGAGCTTTCAACGAGACTCTTGCCTAATTAAATAAATTTTTAATCGTCCAAGACGGTCTTATTCCCTCCTGCTCGCCCCTTTGCCCTCCATTTCTGTTTCACTGCCTTTGATTTTCTCTGGCTTTCCGATTCATATAGTAATAGCTTTCAACATTTCGTCGCTTTGTACGAGTTTTACGATTTCGTCCACGACTGTATAATGGAATACTGGAGGAATGTGCAAGCCGTGAGTGGTTACAGGAATTGGCTGAGGGTACGAATAGGAGAGTAAGAGAGAGACGGCACAAAAGTACATACTCGAAGTTAAAAGTACGAAGAGGAAACGAGAAGCCTAGGATATTCGAGAGGACGAGAGAGAGAGAGAGAGAGAGGGAGAGAGGAGGGAGAAAAGGAAATAAAAAAAAGAACGGAATCTTGGTAGCAGGTAGCAGGTGACGCCATTTCTACTTGATCCTTTTTCGTCCCTCCTCGTGATGTCGTCTCACTCGCACCGGTGGTGAAATCTCTCGACGATGCCGGAATAAATTTAAATTTCTGTGAAGCACATCTGTTGAGGCCGCGGGTTCGATTAATTAGCGTCCGGTCATTACGTACGCCGTATTTCCGCAGAAACATATATCGATATGCAAAAAACTCGATCAATGCACTTAATTTTTGGGCTGCTCAAACTTTATTGTTATACTCTCAATTATATACAAATTTCATTTTATGGTGGGTGTGGATAGACGAGCAGGGCATCGATGTTTCGACGCAACCCCATGCGAGTATATTCCGCGTCAATTCGTGCAAGTCTGTGTGGATTTCGGACATAGCTGTGTTTGTGTGTCTATGCCACAGGCGCTTTGCTGGACGAAGGAGAGAAGAGCCAACCGAGAGAAATTAAGCGAATTTGTATTCGCGAATTATTCATAATTGAGGGAGAGGCCACTTTGTGGATACGAGGAGAGTGCCCTCTGGTGTACCTACAGGAAACGAACACGACCAAGAAAGCTCGCAGACATATATGTGCATCAGTATTTTCTGAATATATACACCAGCCAGATCTAGGATGCAAAAGGTCCTTTGGCCGCGTATATATATGTATTGCGTAGAATCCTAACTATATCGCCCGCAATGGGACGGATCAAACGACCAGTTGCTCTTTTGTTCGTTAATTCGATTGTATGGAAATTTGAATGTGAAATTGACGCGAGCACCTCTCTCTGCTATTGCTTTGCCGATCCCTGCAGTCTGTTGCAATCGCAGATACAACGCAGGCCTCGTTGCGATATGGGGTTGATTGGAGAACGAGAAACTGAGGGTGAAAGATATGATATGTACGGATAGAGCTCGGTTGAGCGTTTCAGCCAAAGGACTTGAATGAACTAATCATTTTCCTTCGTTCTTTGCATCGTTTTTAAACGAGGAAAAAAGGTTTCGAGTTCTAAAGTTGTTAACGACGGATTACAGGCTTGTTTCTCGATCATGTTTTGCTTCGAAGATACTTTTCTGGAACTCGTTTAATTTCGAAATTTCCAAGTACGTGCAATCGGAGTATGAAGAAAAAGGTTAATTTGCTCGTAGATTTTTTATCCTCGTGTAACCTGCTGAAATTTATGCGCGAGCTCATTCCATGCACAGCCAGCAACACAAGGAGAAATGTCAGGTAATAAAAAAAAGCCTATAAAAAAACCAAATACATCGCGGTGATACAGGTGGTAAAAAAAAAGCGAGGGGTGTGTCACTGAACTGGCAGCAGGGGTTAGTGCACGAAACTCCGCGTCCCATCGACCTCCGGGGCAGCAGGGGGTGGACGACGGGAAAGCGAGATGGTGTTGGGATGCTTTTAAAAAATGTAACTTTATAACTTTTTAGAGGATTACGTCGTTAGACAGAAGGTCGGAGGAAATGGGGGACTAAAAAGAGTAAGAGGAGAGAGCTTTCGCGTCGGATGAGCTTCTACGACCACCCGCGAGACCGACAAACCACCCTCGTTTTTTACTACTTCCACTTTTTTTTCCTCGAGGGGTTTTCTTAATAAATTAAACAAAATTAGCCTCCCTTTCTCTCGCTCTCTCACTCTCTTGTTACTGCTGGAGAGATAAATTAACTGGCGAAAAGAAACAGACGTGGGTTGCCATTTAAACCGAGCACTAATTCTTCGAGCTCGTCGCAATTTCAGAGAACTTGTTTTATTCAACGTCACTTCGTTCTTACCCGCGGCAATCCCAACCACAATAAATTCCAGGTTCGATAAATAAATAAAATAAATTCCACCGCAGACCATCTCTCTGCGCGTCTTTTATTTTTTATTTTCATTTTTTCCTCGTGCGTAAACCGATCGGGGGTTGTTTTCTTTTCCCGCGATTGTTATTTTTGGCGCGTGGACACCGAAAACGAAAATCTCCCCTCGGGTTAAATTTTCCTCACACTGTTCGTCGGAAATTAATCTCTTACGTTCCGGGCTCGCTGGCGGGGGAAGTGGAAATCAGGAGAGGGTAAAACACACGGGGAAAAAAATCGCAGAGTGCATCAAGGGTGGCTTGAGGTTCGGAAAAGAGCTAGTGAGAGGTCGTTGCTACAGTAGACACAGAGATGACGAGGCACAAGCACACATCCAAAAAGTATACAAGATGTCATTTTTTTGTTATTTTTTAGGGGGATCGGGTGTGAGAAATATGAAATATGGAGGCAAGTGAAAGCCTCGCGTGCAAGCTAGAACGAGACGAAGGTAGAAAAGGCCCTGCTTTTCGTCGTTTTGTTTCAACGAGGGTGAACGTCAACAGGGTCGTTTGTCAGCTTTTCGTATTTTCCAGGACCAATCGTTTTTTCCTCCCCCTCGTCCCTCCTTTCTCGCTGTCTTTCTTTCTCTCTCTCTCTCTCTGCGCGCTCGCTATTTCGTCTTTATATACCCAATGTGTTTCACCCAGCGAAATAAATTGTTCTCGTTATTACCAGAATCCGAGAAAGAGAGAAAAAACGGCAAAGAGGGTGAGGCAAAAAAGAAGAAAAAACATAATAATAAATTGTTATTAGGCAGTGAGGTTCTCCAATAACGCAGTAATAAATAGTCCTCCGGCAAGAGGGTAGCATTCATTTTATTTCCTCCACTCTTCCCCATCTTAACTGCAAAATCGTAGATAATATTTTCCCTCACTTAGTTGCCGCAGTGACGCTTCGAGTTTCTTTATTCAATTCATTCTTTTAATTTCTATGATACAAAAAAATAAGTTCAAGCCAATCTCCTGGATAACCCTTCCGTCTCGTCAATTTGTTCGCCTCGGTGACGATGTTTTTCCACTTGCCCACCCTTTCGTTCCAGCTCGCGAGAGTTTGGAAGCTCCTGAAATTAAATATAAAATGAAACGTATACATGAATATATAAATTTACGTGGATAGTCCTCGAAAAAGCCGTTTGTTCCATCGTGCCGCGAGATTGGATTTAATTAAGGATAAAATTAAAGCTGGGTCGCGTAATTGCATGATTAGCCCGCAGAGAGAAAGAGATGGAGAACGCAGTAGAGTTGGGGCCATAGTGAACGAGGTAGACGGCAATCCAATCAGTGAATTCGCCACGAGTGGCCAATCAAACCCTCTTGAAGGCGCTACCGGCCAATTTGCATGGGATTTACATGGCTAATCGACGCTAAATATATATACGTATAGAAATTCCGACCTAGTACCCAAAGCAAAAGAGAGACACGAAGAATTCGGATTTTCCCAACCTCTTAGCCTTGCTCCTAAAATGTTTTTTTTTCTGTGACCATTGTGAATTTTTCCAGGACTCAAGACATCGACGAAGTGTCCCAATTGAATGTAAGAAGAAATTCGATGCACTCTGCAGAGACACGAATCCAATCAAGCTTTTTTCGCGTCTCCAACCATTGTAAACACCATGCAGAATGGCAACGCGGAATAAAAAGCGGAAATTTTTCAAAACGTCGATAAAATTTTTGCTCATTCGTTTGCACACTTGACGCGTTCGTAAAATTAGGCGTCAATTGTGAATCACGAAACGTTGATATGCCAAAATTCGTAACGAGCTCACGGCAAATTCTAATATAAATTCCGATAGTTGGTACGAATGCGCAAAGTCGGAACGGATTTCAGCATATTTTGTATTTTTTTTTATTTCCATTCTTTAAATTGGTGAATCCTCGACCGGTCGACGAAAATGGTGTTGCGAACGATGCGGAATATAAAATTCATCGTTATTCATATTATTCGCGTTGAAAGCTCATCGGGGTTGCGGAGAAGAAGGAACGAAGCGTTCGGAATTATACAAGCATTGTGGCACAATGCAGATATATCGATTCATCGAATTAATCGATATGCCAGTGTACGAACAGGGGATTGCAGCCGAAAGATATATGCGGCGGGAGGGGGGAGGGGGCTGGAACGAGAGAGGGTAGGTTTGCGTGTGCGGTGCACCCTGCGCGATGGACTTTATCCCCTACGAATCGAGAGCAATCCCCTCCTGATTCGCTCATTTGGACGGTGTGGGCGTTGTAATTAATCTGCGGACGCGATATAGAGAAAGTCCGCCTTTGATATTGGCATGAGGATTCGCGCGAATGGCAATAGGCGTGGCCAGTTGTACACCAACGATCTCGATTCTCGGAGGGTGGATAGAAACAAGCGACGACGAGAGTTTATACGTCCCAGAACAACCCCCTCGCAGAGTACACTGCTTTGGTGGCCGTCTCTGCCTTTCTCTCTTTCTCCCTCATAACCCGAAACTTCGCCCACTGTAGGATTCGGTCCGACTCCCCTCCAAGAGCTGACTCTCGGGCAGCCAATCAACGCCACGCTAATGAGGACCCAGGCGTGTTTCATCCTCCCTAATTACTGACCGCTGATTCGCGAACTTGCTCCGTCTCGAGCAAAATCCCACCGGAAATCCTGGCGCGCAACCAAATGAAAAGGAAAAAACTATCTCCGCGCCGTCTCTGATAAGCCAGTTCATTTTTTATGATCTTGTTTTTTTCTCCCGCGCTATTCGGTCTCTGGAAAATCATGAAAACAAGTAAACGTTTTGAAGTTTCGTATTTTTTCGGTTTATTATGTTTTTCCAGGTCATATTCTGCAACTGAAATATAATAATAATTTGAGATGTTTTTAAAATATTTTTATTCATCTGGCGGAGTCTCTGGAGCGTAACATCCAAGGATCCGAGTGAGAAAGAACCCCTCTCGGGTACATACTCGGAAGAGTCGCGTGATTTTCCACCGGGGAATGCAAAAATTCCAATTCGACGTGTTCGCTGCTTTCCTGCTACGGCAAAGAGGAAGAAAGTATTCGCGAGATGTTTTTCTCTCTTTTTCTCGCTCCGCTCATACATGGACACATGGAAAAGAGTTTGTATATGTGTGATGGGCACAAGGGAAAATGCACCTGTGTCCCGTCACACGAGAAGAAACGCTGCTGGCATTGCCCCGCGAATCCTACCTTCACCTCGCCCTCCGGTATAACTCACCCTACGGAGGCATCCCTTCTTGGTATACTTACCCACGTACGAGTATTCGAATGGTAAGGTGCCGCTGGAGAGAGAAAAAGAGGAAGAAAAAGAGAGAGAGAGCGAAAGAAAAATTGAAGGAGGATGCGAGAGACGAAGTTGGATAGCCCCGCAGCCCCCATTCCCTTGATCCCGCCTCGCTCTTTTTCACCAAACTCTACGTCGGTCACATATAGTTCTATCGCACACATTATTCCCATTTACATACACTCGAATCTCCCTATATGTAGAGCGAATACATTCGATTCTATACGTAGCTTTCTCTTTTCACCCTCTTGCACCTCCTTTCGCCTTCTCTCCACCCTCTTTGCTTTTCTTTTTCCAGCTCCCTTCGCCGCGTACCCCTTCCCTTTGGAATACCCTTCGTGTGCGCTGGGCCCGGACTCTCTCTACGTGTGTGCATACAATATATATACCCACGTAACGATAGTATGCATCGGGTGTCCTCCTATTTCCTTAAAATTCCGATAGATCGTATGTGCGGCGCCGCCGCTGGATCCGCTCTAGCAACAATCCCTCACCTCCGGCAAGTTCTCTCACTTCCGCGCGAGCCCCTTCGCGCAATATCCAAGGCTTTTTGACACACATGTGGAGAACGCACACAGAGCACGTATTTACGTACGTGAATGTATACGCTTTCAAGAGTATCGTTCTCTGGTATGCAAAAGACAGTACGTGCGAGGGAGAGAAATGCGATAGAAGGAGCAGAGTGTGAAGCGTGAGAAACGCGAAAGAGAAACGAAATTCGAAGATAAGGGTGAGAGAAGGGAGATCGTCAGGGAACTAACGGGAGTTCGGGATAGTGTACGCGGACGAGGACATTCGAGTCTCGAGAAGCAGGAGCAGAGAAAAGAGAAAGAGAGATAGCTCTCGACGGTGGTAATGGTGATGGTGATGGCAATGGCGCGATCCTCGTATACTGATAGCGCAGTCAGGAAGAACGGAGGACAGAGAGAAAGCGACTCCGGGACAGTTGGAGGAGGTGGAGGATGGGGGGGAGGGATATACGCTGGTTGTTCGGGAGTTTGGAGTGAACTGGAATAAAAAGAAAGCAAAAGAGAGAGAGAGAGGGAACGACAAGTGTATGGTGAGAGAGGGACGGGGTGGCAGTTCGAAGGGGTAAGAAGGAGCATTCGGTACGGTATATACGGGATTCCAGTTTAAAAATACAAATGGAGTATCGAGCTTTCGCGAAGAACGTGTCGGTGGAAAGGCTGTATGTGTGTGTGTTCGTGTATCGGGAAGGGGTGGACTCGGTGGAATGGCGCGACGTAACCGGGTGACGCGAGAGAGGAAGGACGTACCGGGACGCCGCGGACCCGCGAATGTTCAGAAGAAAAGAGATGAGGGATGAAAAAAAAAACTGTACGGATGGAGAGAGAAAACGTTGGAAATAGGGGTTGAAGAGTCGGGGGTGGCGTGAGATGAAGCGAGAGTCGAGGACGGTGAGGCCCCGGGGTTGAAAGGGTGGCAACGCGGAGGGAGATATTTCAAAAATCGAATATTGATCAGAGCTGCCAATCCTATACCCCCTGCCCTCCCTCCTTCACCCTCTTCAGACCTCGTATACACGTGTGAGCAGCAACGACATACTATGTACCAGCCCCAATGTATGCGTCTAAAAGTTCATGTGTGCTCCCTCGTCATCTCTCTTTTTCCCTGTGTCCTTCGCTACCCGCGCGCTCTTTCAACTCTCTCGCTCTCTTTCATTTCCTCTTTTTCTTCCCCTTCTTCTTTAACTTGCTCGTTCGCGCGCTCTTTCGTCTCGACTCTGACTAGTCTGGGTGTATATTTTTCAGCACACATGCCACAAACTTCGTGCTGAGTTACACACTGTCTCTGAAATGGAGAAAACGATTATTCGTCCGTACATGCAACGCATTGGTGTATGTATAGAAATTCTACTTTCATCCTCCGCTATGTGTTTCTTGCGTCCACCTTTCTTCGTCTTCGCCAGCCCTAGATTCCTTTGAAAACACCATCTCCTATCACTCGTACCAAAAGTGTAGTCTCCCAAGATTTTTGCACCACCCAAGTCACGTCTGAGTGTACATTAAACTATGAGTAAAGTATGGAGAAAACCGAGACTCAAATGGTGTAACAGGATGGTCGAAAGTGTGTGTGTGTGTGTGGGAGAGAGAGAGAAAAGCGTATGCAGAGAAAACGGAGGAGTAAGATTGCTCATGAGCTGAAGAAAAAGAGAAAGAAGCGGAGCAGGGCAAAGGCAGGAGGAGGATGAACGCGCAAGGGCGGAGTAAAGGTGTATGTGCAGGCGGAGTATGAGATGCGGGTGAGAAAAATAGAAGAATGTAAAAATAAGAAAAAACGTTGCAGAGCAGGGGTGAAAAGGGGAATGATGGTGGTGCTGCTGTTGCTGCCGGGCTCACTCAGATTACTCACCCTTATATATGGGCGCCGCGGGCATTGGGGGTTGAAATGAAGAGGAAAGGCGAACGGGCGAAGACCGACGAAGAAAGAGAGAGAGAAAGACTTGGAAATCTTTTAATGGCAACCATCCAGCGACCCTTCCAGTATACTTTTGCTATATCTACCTAAAGTCCATGTATATATATATATGAATATCATCCTCGCCGGACCTCCTTCCCCTCTCCTTCCATCCTATTCGCCCAAGAAGAAACGGGTCTGCTCGGTCCCTCAAACCATCCACCAATTCGCCCAACCACCCACCGTATTAGCTATTCTTATGTCCAACGACGAATGCCACTGATCCCCCTGCTTCGGCGAAAAGGGACACCCTTCCGAGTAATCGCATTTTAAATTACCCGGCACGTATAGATAGCTTGCCCAGCCATTTATATACGACGGCCAATCTTTCCCTCTCTCTCCTCTCTCTCTCCTTTTTATCCTTTCTATCTCATATACGTAAACGTATACGTATAAGTACATGCCCATTTCCACACTCTGGAGATATCTGAGCTCTCCACATTTACGTAAGCAGCGCGTTCTAAATATAATGGATGTGTATATTCATTCATGTATATCTATATCTCGCCTGTACACACATGTGAGATGGATTGAGGGAAAATCCTTTCGGTGACTCGAATCGATAAGATGAGACTCTACGGGGGAGAATCATATCCAATGCCCGCTACAACATAATTCATTCCCCCGAAAAATGAATTTATTACATGCGAATAAAAAACTATCCAGGCTCACAAGTTCGAATTACATTTAAGTCTCTTTAACTCGAGATGTAATGTCTGATGGCGTTGTTTCGTGAAAATCAAACAAAACAGTTAAGAGACACATTTCCATTGGCATGAAAATTTCGATTTTCATCATTTTCGAAATGACTTTTGTTTATTGATTCCTCAGCGGATATTACAGTTTTTGATTCCTTGTTTATTTCACGGGTATCGAACGGCTATAACGATATGTCGCTTACACATTGTCTCGCATAGGTACGGTCACAGAGAAATGTCCACTGACGGAAGCATTCCCTTCCCTTGACTCTTTCTATTGAACGTAACTATAGAGACATATACTTATGTATTTGTATATACGGTATACCTCTAAAACCTCGTCTTGTTCCTCTTTTGCTTCTTGCGCTTTCTCATCTCGTTTTATTTCATCCCTTTCTGTCTTACGTTCGCGGCCTCTTTCTCTTTCTCATCATTCGGTCGGGGGTGCCCTGCCACACGAAGACAAAACACCGGCGGCAGTCGCGTCTCTTATAGTATACGCGACCCGTGGAAATAAAACACTAACAAAACAGCCCCTTGCGCGAGAAACTCACCCTCGCTTCGCCCTCCCCAGCCTCCTCATCTCGCCGCGTATCCCGAGCGGCCCGGCCAACCAACCCCGTCTAACAAACGAGCCACGACACCCCGCGTAATGGGAATGCTGCTGCTGCTGCTGCTTCTACTCCTCCTCATGTGTGTATATGTTTTACGTCCACACATATGTATATCGATGAGATTGACAAACAATAGGGCGTAACCCTTATAACTTTATACATTAAATTGAACTCTTTGAGCCCTTGTGCACACCAGCCCTCAATATACATGTTTGCACGACGTCGCACATGAGAAAATTCTCCGAAACATCCGTGCGCACATGTGTGAGGTTGGAAAAGCAACGCGAAGCCAAAGGGGCGAAGAACGTAGTTGAGAAGGATGGAAGCTGCGAAAGGAAAACCCATGGCCCTGGAGGAGAGGTAAATCCATATTTTACACCACCACCACCACCAGCACCTTTAGCTCTCTTACTCTCTGTACCAACTAGAAGACTTTTATTTTTCTTTCTCTTCTACTATAACCACGAGTTTCTACGACACGTCCAACGGAGCCCAGATCGCCTTCCCTTGTTTCCCTTTTTCTCTGTCCCTCTCGTACTCACCAACTCGCACCCTTTTCTTCCTATACGTATACAGATTCATACACGTGTATGTGTCTACAAAGCTTCCTCGCATCCCTTAACCTTCCCTCGAGTCCGAGATCACTCTGGGTTGGCCGAAACTCCAAAGGGGTTGCCACACAAACCACCCCCTTTCATACAATCCCTAAAAGACGATTCGCGTTTTACAAAATTATTAAAAAGTTTCTAGTGCTCGACAACGTGCATGGAAAATTCATCAATTAGACTCTTTAATTATCAAGTTCTTATATACAATTTCTCGCATTAATTACTGGCATTTGACCACAGCATTGCTTGTTCAATATTTACGATGAGAAACCTTTGGAAATACGAAACAAACAAACTTTCGAAACGTAAAACCGAAGATCATTGGGATTATTAAAGTTTTATTGTCAATATTATTTCAGAATGTAATGGATTAAAAATGTGTGCTCCAATCATTTTAGAAATTCTATTAGAATAGCTTTCTTCGAAATTCCAATTTTCAATAGTTTCATGAGGCAATATTGTTGCGTGAACTGACTTTCATCTTAGTCTCCTTTGATTGATCGCATTAATCTTGTCTTGGTGACCCTTTTTTTATGTTTTCAAAACTGTGTAACAAGCCATACGTTTTATTGTTAATACTACCAGCTAATCTTATTACCGGACACAATAATAGTGAGTGATTATATAGATGCAGGAAATTTAATCCATTGGGTAAACATTCCTCGAGAGTGGCTTCGCGATACGAGGAATGACGATGACAAAGTTTCTCCCTTTCCATATCTCTCTCTCTCTCTCTCTCTCGCTTTTTGTTTCTCCGTCTCTCTTATCTGACGCCATTCCGGTTTACTTTAATCCGCAGTTAAAACAGACCGGATGACACTGACCGATGGCCTCTCTTGACCGAACCGGACAGCCGGACGTGAACTGATTAAGCGGATTCGTTTCTTGCTTGCTCCGAAGCTTTTCCGCATTCCACCTCACTCTCTCTTTCTTTCTCTTTCTCATACATGTCAAATCCTGTGAACAGATTCGTTATAGCCAGATTAATTACTGCCTCGCCCCTCCAGAAGCTTGACCATCGCGTTAAATTAATCAACGACATTGATACAAGTCACGGTTATAAATGCTGAATCAAAAAAAAAACGGATGGATCGGAAAAGCAGACACGGGGGGTGAAAATAAAGAGATGGAACCTTAAAATCATAAAGATCAGTCACAGCCGTGTGCTGTTGGCTTGACGGACGGGTGTGCCGAAATCGATACTTCGTTTCCAATATAAATTCGAGGGCTTTCTCCCCCCCTTTTTCTCTTTCTATCGCTTGTTTTTATCGCAAGGGTGAAAAATTCTCTGCTATGCCAAAAGGGTGGGTTTTGTGTGACCTCGAACATTAATGCATTATCGTGGACTTTTCCTTCATTTTTTTCTCTTTTAATACATACGTCGATCAGTCTTTTTTACTATGTGGACACGCTTGTGTATTTTTATGAAAAGCTTCCGATAAAAATTAAATTATAAAAAGTGCTCGCATGATCTCGCTGATCATATTTCATCGAATTTCATTCTCCACTCGGATACAGTAATCCCGGCTGGTTTTTTTCCATTTGCTCCTCCGCTAAATTTCTTAGAGCCTTTCGCCTACTCAATACCGAACCCCAACGATATTTTCTTAAGTGTATTTTTCGAATAAAGATAAACGCTACGGATTCTATTTTGGTTTGGGCACTAATTTTGAGACAGTCTGAAATTACGGTAAGAAAAATCTTTGAAAATGTTGTAAAAAGCCAAAGGAATCGTGAAATTGATTAACTGAACTGCGTCTTGGAATGCATTTTGTGCGCGAAGACAACAAGCCCGGCCAACAGCTCTAAATGAAAATCGTATATGTCGTATTTCGGATTTTCGCACAGTTTTGCGTCTATGAAAACCGACCAAGGCGGCTGAAGTCAACAGCTTCACGACGCGTTTTTGAGCTGCTCATATTTCCACTTCTCCTCGGTTGTTTTTACAGGAATCTAGAGATGTTGAAAAATTATTTCGGCTATTGCTCAACTCGTAATAAAAAGAATTAAACGCGTTCAAATTTATTACAAATTGTTCAAAACCGTCGTTTCAAGTACATTTATACGTGAAATTCTCCCTTGCGATTACGGCAATACAAAAATGTTGAATCTCTTTTCATCGTATTCGTATGTAAAATGGGTTTAAGGGCAGAGCACGCCTCGACTGTGGCAGGGACGAAAACACAAGTTGTAGATATGATAAATTACGTGTGTGTGTGTGTGCACACGTCTCCCGATAAAAATTGGTGTGCCGGTCTTATTATGCAGCCTGGCCGCGTTTCAAGACTTGACGGGAGGGTGGGTCGCGTGGGATCGAGCAAAGTCTGATGAGTCGACTCCGGAGGTCCTCCTCTGGGAAATACTCATAGTCGAAACCCCTATCGTCCAAGTCCCGCTCAAGCATACACACATATACCCAAAAATATATATAAAGTCGAAGGAAACCCCTGCGATCCCGTTTTTGACATGCGGTAGGGGTTGAATTTCTTTTCGCGTAACTCCACATCCTTTTTTCTACAACTGAATCCTTCCTCTATAATTCCGTGCGTTTCTGTATTTTTCAGTATTCGCATTCCCTTTGAAATGCGGCGTCGAATTTTATTTTTCAAAGTATTTCATTCGAGCTTTTCCATCCTTGTAATTTCTTTTTTTACAATCTGCTTCGCCTCTTATCTCAAAATTTATCAAACATTTTGTGCTAGTCGGTAAAAGGACGTGGAGTCACTCGAAAGGTGGCAAAGGTTCGTATAAGGGTCACCGGAGAACTTCAAGGGGTAGTTCTGAGCGGGGTGCACGCGAGGGAAAGAGGACTTGACGCGATGAGGCAATACAGAGGGGTGAGAAGCGAGAAAATATGTGTGTGTGTGTGTGTGTCAGGAGAAAAAAAGAGCGAGAAGGAAAGCGCCAATAAGGAGAGATAGGGAGACGACAGAAAAGGTTTATGAAAGCAAAACGAGAGTGGGACGTGCGTTGCCTACCTTTTGCTTCTTATAAGCTCCCTCCCTCTTCGATACACTATGAAGCATCGATGTATGTGTATACATGTATAGGATGAGAAAAAAAGCATCAGCTTTCTTCGGTCCCTCGAAATTTTCACCTACTTGGCGGGCCAACCCTTGTTTCAAGTCGACCATTTTAGTTTTCTTATTTTATTTTCCATCACCCTTTCAACTCGTAGTGTTTGCTTATTTTTTCGGAGAACTTTATTATCTCCATTGTATTCTCTATGAAGGATAAAACGCAGCTTTATCCGGCGGAAAAAATGGGGAAAAAATGGCTGGTTCGTTGGCCAGTTCCGCGTACATAAGCAGGGTCAACGAACACGTTGATTATCTAAGACATAAGGATTAGGCTTACAGCTCGAGGGATTTTTTCTTTCTCCACTTTAGGCTTTTTGCGCAAAGGGGAATAAGGGAAGAAACAAACAAAAATACGTACAGAGCGGCGGTCTGTGTCCGGCACGTAGAGACAAAGTCGCTCATAAAGTCGACTAACAGAACTCTCTCGCAGAAAGGGCGCCCATATGATAAAAATATATCTATAAAGCACACGATCCACCGTCCACCACTCCCCTTTCACTCTCCCAATTCCCCATTCTTTGCGAGATTCCCCATCGCGCCATACTTTTTCCATTCGTTTTTTTTTTTCGCCTCCTTTCTCCAGTTTCCTCGCTCCGTTCTGCTTCTTATATATACTCAAACACTCGAGCCCTACACACGTTCCTCTCTGTATACCATAACCCTCGCACGAAGCTAATCATATTTTCTAATCCGACGCCACCGTGGCCAAAACCATCGTCGTCCTCTCTCGCCTTCGCGCCGACGTTTCCAGCGAGGAAAAATCGAGAGAACGAGAGTGAAAGAGAGTGAGCGCGAGCAAAAAACGAAAGCTTTTTCCCTTTCGCACTCCTCATCGTCCTACATCCTCGTCTTCTACGCTATATCATATCATTTTCCGACAAAAAGCACTTACGTTTCACCCCCTCTGGCACACGACTCGACAGCCTCCCAGCCCTCTCCCATTTCTCCTCTGCTTCGCTCCTCATTTCTCTGCACTCTTCACTCTACCGTCCTCTTTTTCTCTCTCCAACTCTCCCTCCTTCTTTCTCACGTACTTTTTCTTACTGACTCTCGGAAAATCTATCCTGGCACCTCGGCAGCTCGAGGGGTGAAAATGCATTTATATATAGAGTTTCGTATAAAATGTCGGAGACCATACCCGTAGAAATGTCCCTCAAGCCCGTTGCAACCAAGTTACTCTATGAGAAATTATTCATTCCATAATTGGAACTTATAGGTCTACATTTTAGGTCTGACAAAGGTGCGCACTAACGAAAAGAAAGTATGTTGCAATTTTATGCGAGTCATTTGCTTCTCTCAGACGGAGGCTGTTTGTCAATGACTCTGCGTTCAGATTCTCCTGAATAACGCTGTCGGCGTAAACACATTCAGAGTCGACTCTTGAATGTTGAAAGTATCGATGTCTAGTGAATAAGTTGGCTCGTCGGCTAATCATTTTAGTCCTTATTTCTGTCTTACTCTTGATGACTCATTAAAAAAGGGGGACAATCGTCATAAAGATTTTGTACACGACTCTCCGGGCAATATGCCAAATGGAGTATCCGTGGAAAATGTTTTCAATCTACAGATCGTTAGTTGGAGCCATGCAAGTGTATATGGAATATCGTCCATCACTACTGCAACGGCCGCAGTCGTAATGGCGCTCGCGAACGTCGGTGGGATGAGGAGAGGGTGGAGAAGAGAGGGGAAGGTAAAAGACTACACGTTAAACGCATAGAAAATCTTCGGGGAGGCAAAGGGAGTCGCTCTTGCTTGATACAGTCCGCATTACTTTGGGTGTACGGGGTTCCGAGAGGAGAGCCGTGAAGTAACGAGATGTGGATGAGGGGGTGAGAGAGGATGACGATGCTTGGAGTGTGTATGTGTTGAGAGCGCGGGGGCAAGAGGAGTAGTGCATGGAAGACGCGGGGATGTCGACAGTGGCAAAGAGAAGGGGGTGAGAAACGAGAGGGTGGGCCAAGCTCCTCTTCGCTTCGATGTGTGTCTCCGATGCTGTTTCTAGGGTGGTGGAAATTAAGTCGGGAGTACAGTAGACGAAGACGAGGAAGAAGAGGGAGCAAGGGAAACAACCCCTACGCTGCTATACCAAGTACTCTTGGATGCTGCTGGAGCTCGTTGCTCCGAGCGACACCTTTTATTTTTCTTCTTCTTCTTCTTCTTCTTCGTTCGGCTCTTCTTCGTCGTGTGTTAGATTTTCAAATAACCTCTCCCACTTTGCTACTCCTTCGTCTCACTTTTTCCCCAAGGAAAAACTCTCTCTTATCCTTTTCTCTCTTTCTCCCTTTCTGTCGCTTGTACTTTACGTCTTTCTCTCCTCATCTGGGTGCACTCTCTTCTTGTGTCCATTACCGATGTCTGAGTGCGAAGCTCACTTATAGATGTTCAAGGTACTACGTACTCATTTATATATATTTTCTATACACTCACATACACATATCTACATATAGAAACAGACAAATGTGTGCTCACGTGTACAGAAAGCGAGTAAGCGTATGCGCGCCACACCGCGAGCGGGGGTGGAATCATCTCGCGTTTCGTAGGCGTTACCAACATGGCGCTGGTTACGCCCAGATTCCGTCTGATGGTGGGGAAGCTGGCGTAGGGGAAAACGCACTAGGTAGGGTGTATCGCACTGTCTTCTTCGCTCTCTCTCTCTCTCTCTTTTCCTTCGAGTCCACGAGAGAGGGATTCCCATCAATGCCCCTCCTTTCCTATACCTCGACACACGAGGAAATTTCCTGTGTCTACCCCACCCGCCTTTATAATTGTAAATACACACACGTATCGAGCTCTGGCAAGCAAAAGGACGCAGTCCACCCGATGTCAGACCGAAGGTGAAGGGAATTGGGACCTTTTTGCTTGCAACAATGCAATATAAATACATGTAACGGCATTCGTACAGGGATGCGCGCAAGTACAGCCTCGTTGCAATCTCTTCTACTTTTTTTTCATTCTTCGTTCCTTTTTGCAACTGTCTTTTGTTCGTCGATGCCGGCCAGGCATTCTACCACGCCTCACGTGCTGCCCTCTTCGCTTCAAAAAAGGCCTTTCGCTATGTAGATGCGACGAGACTTGTAGATGTAGCCATGCACGTCGGTGAAGGAAAGATAGAGAACGAAGGAATAGAATCGTGGGGAAATTGGCAAGTCGGAGGAGGGATGAGACTCTGAGGAATCCAGAGGACGGAGCTGAAGGGGAATCTGAGTGGGTGTACTCGCGTTTAACGATACTGAAGCTTTTGTCTATATATGCGAAAGCGCGCGCGCAAATTTCACCCTCAACGTGCATATGTATATCGCCACATGCATGTGTGGGTATTTTGTGGGTACACGCCAAGGTCTGCGTGTATGTTGCTGGCCTCTGGAACAGCGAGCGCGCGCGCGCATGACGTACGAGGACAATGTTACATCGAGAAATTCCGAGGGAGGGTAAAAATATCTGCGTCCTGCACACTTTGCCAGGGCCAAGCAGCCTCCGAGTGTCATGCACGTCAATTAAAACTCTTCGCACCGTCGTCACCTAATTGCGTCTTAATTAATTGATTAATTATGGAATTATGGTAAAATTGATATTCTCGGAGATTTCGCAGAATCTGATGAGTAGAAATGGACTCTGTGATGCTACCAGAGATGGAAAAGTATATTTGGGCAACAACGAGCATTACGTGACGTTGAATGTGCGAGCAAAAGGAAGGATCGCACGCAACGAGTCCTTGAACGTACGAAACGCGTGTCCTTTCTCCGGCTTAATAATGCCCACACTCTCTTTTGATTCGGAGAACCTAAATAAGGATGCCAGGAACACGAAGAACCAGAGTATAAAGAGAGCAGGTCAAAGTATAGATATAAATAAGCTTTGGATGGAGAATTAAGGGGGAAGGGGTGCGCGAGTGTGTGTTATTTTTTCCGAAGCATTAAGCTTGCTTTTCTGTGCGATGAGGGGTGAGTTTGGCATAGTGGTCGTAGAATAGTAGATTCTTGCCTTTGTCTTTTTTTCTGCTCTCCTTTTCCGCCACGTTGAGGCTTCTTCCTCAGAAGCTTCCTCGTTTTTCCTCAACATCCACGCAATACGAGAAAAGTGCTGGTCGATGGCTGCGGCAACGAGACATAGTTTAGTTTAGGGATTCCCCACAAAACTCAGCCACGCACGCGTCAATATTTTCACTATCACGCCTATATATTTTTCTGCATGGCTTCCCGTAAACACACGAACCTGGAACGCGTTGTTGAGACACTCTAAGGGTTTCCCCGTATATCGTCGAATTGAATGAAGTATAAAAATATATTACATTTCCATGAATTGGAATATTATTCATGGGGATTCTGGAGAAAGAATTATTTTTAGATTTTATAACAAAATTTGATCTAGTTCCTTAGAAAAAAAATCGATCAGGTCGTTGGGCTTTTACATTCCGTTTAATCGATACAACGTCATTAACTAAGTTCTCTTCTGTGTAGTTGAAGCTTATTGTGGCAAAAAATTGCAAATGGAAAAGAAAAAGGTACGAGAATTGTATCCACTGTAATTCAGTGGTTGTAAGACAGTAGCGTAAAGCAGAATTGAAAGTTTGTAGGGTAAAGTAGCGAAGCTCTTTACAATCACAAATGTGGTGCGTCCGCTTAGCAATCCATTCCTCCGAGTTGGCAGAAGGACGCATAAGAGGAAGAAAGAGAAAAGTGAAAAAGAACACACGGGGCACATACGGAGAAGCTGTGGCTGCTGATTCCGTTCTCTCGTTGCCGCGCGCGGCTCTCGTTGCTGCGGTCGCGGCAACGCTCGCGAAAAGGAAAGAGAAGAATATAGAGAGTATAAGAGAAAAAGGATAAAAGAAGAGAGAAAAGAGGCAGCGACTGAGGTGGTTCATCGAGCTGGTGGTTGGCTAAAGCCAGATCCGCATCTTGCAACGTATATCCATTCGCTTTGCTCGAGTCTCGAGTCATCTCGCCTTCTCCTCCTCCCCCTCCGCACTGGAATTTTACTCTTCTTCTTGTGCTTCCTCTTCGCTTCTGTACCAACAAGAGACAGACTCAATTTCCATTCATTTATTTTCGCCGCCATTTCACTGATTGCCACCGCGCCCGTTTCTTCCTTCTCTTTCGCCCTGCATTGTCTTCCTCCACATTTCGTTTTCCTTGGCCTCCGCGCGCGCTCTTATATTTCTTCTCGCTATGCAATGCTGTAGCTGTGTCCTTCTCATCGTCTTTCTGTATTTCTCTAACCCTCAATGTCCTTCAAGAAATGCGGAAGGGCACTCTCTAGACCTCCATCGAAAAACTCTCATTCTTCCATCCATCGCTATCCCTTTCTCCTTACCGCGCGGAGGACTATGCGAGATCGCGACGTTCCTTCACTCTAATTCCCGGCTCCACTTTAATCACCAGAAGTGCAGCCTTCTGTCCAGACGTACGGGTCAAGTGCTCCGTTGTAACAGAGTCCATATTACTCATCTCATCCGCCTCTCCTCCTCCTTCTCATGCTTCCCCCGTCTCCCTCATTCTCCGCAGCATCTCTCCCCCTTCGTCTTTTTACTTCTCTTTTTCACTCTCCATAAACAGCTCCATTTAGGCAAAGAGAAATACTAAAAAAAAAAGTAAAATGCATCGGGGATGAAAAAATTTGCGGAAAAAACCGCGAGATTTCGAAAGGAATGGAAAATCTTCCGCGCTTGCAATTGGCTTCTTTCGTTTTCTCATTCTCTCGATCTCTTGCAGCGTCTTTTTAATCTTCAGACTTTTATCGAAATAGGAATGAGACGAGTGTCTTGTACGCGATGAGACAAAGGCCTGCTTTGTGTGCAATGAATAAAAATAGGCACAGTTTAATCCATATATCTGAGGGCATATATGTCAGGGCAGTATAGCTGCAGTCTTAGACTTCCATTTGTTAAAGTGCAACGGGGTGAAGCTCTGTCCCTGCTGGCCAACTGCAAGAAATGAATGCAATGTCCTTGTTTCGCTCTGTCTCTCCTTTTCCACGTTAAGAGACCGCGCGCGCGGCACTCCGTTCGGCAGGTTATTCGCAGCGGAAGTATTTTATTCATGATGATTCGATTTTCGTTGTATGCACTTGGAGAGGCTCGCTCGCGTGTGCAACCATGCACCAGCAGGGTGCAAGTGCATCAATATGGACTCTCGGGGTCACGATCGATCACTTTCCTCCCGCGTGCAATTTCTTATTTCCGCGCCAACGAGAAGGATGAGATAAGAGTTGACCAACATCGTTTATCCACGTTTGCCTAAACTCTCAGTTCAATATTCGCGTTACAAGGCTACAGGAAAGAAAAAAAACGAATAGCAACGTTTTATGATACGAAGGGGAGTTATAAAAAAAGAGAAAACGCGCACGCATCAGTTATGCTCTCTATATGGATCACACGAGGCTATCCTGTTCATTAATAACCGGGGCTGAGCAGCGCGAGATGTGTTTTTGGCAAGAAAAGTCACGTAACCAACGAATAGATGATGGTACGCGGGGGAGTGAATGGTTCTCCGTTGTATTAGCGTTTCCTACTCATGCGAGATAGGCCGGGGCGGCGGGGAGAGAACGAAAAGCGAGAGTGAGAGAGTTCGAAAGAGAAAAAGGATACGAGAGAGCTCGACTCGTGTGTCGTTGGAAAAAATCGTAATGGCAGGGCCTTAAGAGAACATGAGAAGAAGGGAGGAAGAGAGAGAGAGAGCGTCTGACATTAATGGCAGAAGTGGGACGCATAAAGCACCGAGAAAAGCATGGAAAAAAGGCAATTTATGATGCTCGGGGGTAAAAAATAATGGTATGATAATGAAATGAAACGTACACGCGCGTGCGAGAGAGAGTTGGAGCGATAGAGAAAGAGAGCCAACAAGACTGAACAAAAAAACAGTGAAGAAAGGGAAATCGAAGAGAGAACGAAAGATAAAAAAAAGCTTGTGTCCTACTCGTCGAGTCGAGTGTGTGCTCGCAAGACCGAGAGACCACGATGTTTGTGTGAATCAGACGCGGATGCTGCACCAACTTCCTTCCACCCCGAAAACAGCAGCAAAGCGGGGAAAAGCTGCGTATCGTGGGGTCACCCCCTGAACAAAAAAGCAAAAAAACGAGAGAAAACCACTCGGACTCTGTTTCACTCGTAGGGGATGACTCCGAGGGTGGTCGAGCGTGTGTGCGTGTAGTTAAAGGGACGCGAAAGAAAAAAACTATCATAGGGAGCGAGAATGAAGAAAACAGAGAGAAAGACGAAAATAAAGCTTCGAAATAAGCCCAAATCCACGCTTATGAGCAACGCCAAGACAAAAGCCTCGATTTCGCGGTCCAGAACCAATAATACCACAGGGATGTCGTAACACCCTGTAGTGAGGGGAGTGAGATCTCGATCACTGCCGTGTCTGGCTGTGCAATTTCATATAAATGCATTTTTTCGTATTCCTTTTCCTCCTATACCGTAATGTATGACCATTAAGGACGCCCGAGCCAATATTAAAAGATCCATGAACTGCGTTCCGTAGAAAAAACCCTGCCACATGATTTTAGGATGTTTTGGCATACCATTTTTTCACCGCTCGCAGCAATTAATATCGCAGACTTCTAAATGCCACATGACAATTTCCGAGACAGTTTTGTTAGTCTTTTGCAGATCTAGCTTTGCGTTGCAATCCAACTTTGTTTGATTGACGTTGTTTATACATAAATGGATACATTTTGTAAAAAGGAAATAATCGGAAAAGATGGTAAGCTTTACGGATGTACGAGTATATATGTATAGTAGATAAAAGAGGATTAGAGGGAAAGTGGAAGGACGCGGGAGACAGTGGTAGAGGACGATTGGCAAGGATACGCGTCGGATTCGATGTCTAGAAGTAGAGTAGCGGCATGGAATGACGTCAGTAACGGATTCGTTAGAAGCGCGCAGCCGGGCGACGACCATTAATCCGATGGATCTGACAGTCCTAGCTCTCTTGGTCAAATCGGCGAGTTTCTCGTCCGTGAACGTATTCTACCGGAAATAACGAGAACGGAAAAATACCAGAATCGCGAGAGCCTTTCTTCCATTTTTTCTTCATTTTTTCTTCTCGGTCTCGCTGCCGGTTTCATTTTGTTTTCGAAAACAGGAGTGTCATCGGTGGGATTTTTCGTTGGAGACTTTTTTTCCGTAGCCTACTCGGAGAAGATTATTTCTGAGAGGCGAATAGAAATGAGAAAATATTGAGGGAACTGTCCGCGTGTAACTTCTGCGTAGAAAACTCATCGATCGAAAGAAATGAATTGGAAAAGAGCAAGTTGGAATATTTCTGCTCCTTAGGCCTACTTATTAGGGAATGGGAAGAAAAATACTTTGGAAATGAATGCAGAGAAATTCCGAAACACCTGAACCCAGAGAGTTTGGACTTGTGCGGCACAAAAGTAGCGAAAATGGGAGAGAGCGATGGAGGTTAATACAAACGTATACAAATGTGCTTTAGAGAAAAGACACGTGTGTAACGTTGGTGTAGCGTGTACGCGTGTGTTTGTCCACATAGAGAGCCGAGTGTGATGGCGGTACAGAAGCGATTGGGTGGGGGAGGCGAACGGGGCAAAAGCAGCCTCGGGAGTATGAGGGGGTGCGCTTCGGGGTGAAAGAGGATGGGGGTGGTTGGTGGTGGCTGCTCGTGGGGTAGAGGCACTGCCAGCAATGGCGGTGGCGCCCCGCGCCCGGCGTTTATTATTATGATTATACTTGATATCCCCTGCCCAAAGCAGAGCCAGAGAACCAGCCAGCCTGCGAAACTTTCCCTCCTCCCTTTTTCCTTTCCGATATTAATATTATTTTTGCCCGGGCGTAGCGGCCGCCATATATCTCGCTCTGGGCATAAAATCCATTCCCCCCTCTCCCTGCCCTCCTCCACGTTTTCTCTAGCCTTCCATGCCTCTTACCCTCCCCCCCGTTTCCTCTCACTTGCTCGCTCGCTTGCTTGCCCGCTTGGTCCAGCCCCCTTCCCCTTACAACCCCCGCGGACTTGCTTCGCCCGTACTCTGCTCGAGAACTAAAGAGCGACGAAGATGGAATGAAACTAATAAGTTGCTCGCCCAAGCAACGAATAAGGAGTGACCAAAGCATCGGGAAAAACGTATTCTTCTCGATCTGACCATTTGCGACCGAGAAAACTCCTTCTATTATTAATTAATGGCGCTTGGCTGCGGCCATTTTCTCTGTGCAGTATACGATCTGGCACGTATATACAGAAATAAATTCACTTGCATGTCTATAGAATTTTTGTTCGCTGGATAATTCAGAGCGCTCACTCCACTGACGCAGTTCCCACCATCAGCAGCATCAACTTCATTTCCAATCGACTATCATTTGTTATCAGCTGACACGTAGGTTAGAAGCTCTTTCGTAAAATCAATCTAGCATTTATACATATACGTATGTAGTATGTATCGACGTAGCAAATAAAACAAGTATCGGTCCCAAGTTTCAATACCCGGATCTCAGGGGCAATGGTCCACGTGGAATCGTGACCTGACCGCGATGGATCGGGTGAAGGGGCTCGTGTATGTGGACACGAGATCCGAAAGAAGAAAAACGTTCTAAACGTTAACACGAGATGAGTTCCCGGCCTTTTTCCAACTGCTGTTGCTCTCGCGTCAGCCGGACGTGGATCCTGTATCCTCCGGGGACACAACCGACCGAAAAAAAAACGTCAAGTAAAGTCGAATAACAAAAAAAACAACTCTTTGCCGAGCAATTCTCGGGTCAGCATCAAACTGTAATTCAAAACTTTGAAAAATAATTCGTCAGCAGCACCGAGAGCTCTCGGTGATATAGCAGTCGTGAAAGGACGGACCAAGACTTTCGTGAGGAATGAAGTTCGCACTCGCGGCCGTCATTCTGAATCTTTCTCATGAAGCAGATCTTTCAGGGGGAAAGATATGGACAGGGAATAAAAAGGAAAAGGGTGAATCTATCGCGGAGTCTAGTCGTTGACGTAGTTTTCTCGAGGCGCAGTAGAGCCGTGTGAGAAATTTTAAACTACGATCATCTCGGAGCAGCGGCTCTCGCATGGCCGAGTGCACGACGATCGAAAGGACTCGCTTGCTCTCTCCTTGACTTGGACACTTGGACGTGTGGATAAGGAAAAGGATGCAGCAGTCTCTTTTCCACTATGGATAGTTGTTGCATAGGTATTCTTCATATATGTACTTTCTATATATGTATACGTGTGAATACATAGAAGAAGGATGAAAATGAAGATTGGAAGAAGGGGCAAAATCGACCCATAGACGCCCAGAATTCCTAGGACGTTCTACGTGCAGGACATCATAGGGCGAGGTAGGATGAGAGAATTGCTCATTTGTTCGACGAGAGAGGATGGGTTTGCGCGTTCTAGCAAAAGGAGGAGAACCAAGAGGAGGAGGAGGAGGAGGAATAGGTATCCAAGTAATAGTTTGGTCCTCGCAGCATCTCTTCTCTGTTGCTCCTCCGGCTGATATTGTCACTATGCTCGGTCACCTCTTCCTTCTCGATCCCGTAGGACTTCTCACTTTCCTTCTTAGTCTCACGATCTTTCTCTTCTCGTATCCCTCTTTCTTTCTCGCTCTATATTACTCTTTCCACTCCGTCCTCTCGCGTCTTCTTACTCGATACCAAAGGAGCGAGAGGGAGGAGGATATAAGCGACACACAGCTTTTTCTCACTCTCTCTCTCTCTCGTTCTATCTTCGTTGGTAGTGTTCGATCGAAATTCAATTTCCACTCCTCGAGCTCCAGCAACGACGCCACCGACGCCAGAGCTTCACTCTCCTTCCTCTCAACTCTTCCTCCAGTCCTCCAGAATCGACCCCGAGCCCAGCATTCTCCGGCTCCGACTTGTGGACGACGCTTCATCGGGTAACCGATGACCCACCCCTGCGAATCCTCTGCACTCACACTCTCCTAGTATACCCTCCTCCCCCCTCTTGCCCTCCACCTTTTTTCTATACATTCCATGAGATAAATTATGTGGCTCAATTATTCACTCGAATATCTCGCTGTCTGTCTCTCTCTCTCTCCCTCCTTTGCCCGAAGTCGTTGGCCTTACGTTAAAAAATATTCCTCTACTCCCACGTCTTGTCCACGAGCCAGGACATCGACCCGGAAACCGAACAATCTTGTAAAAAGTGGTTCTCCTTTTTACTGCAATTTAAATTATTCTAAATGTATATCGCTTTTCGGTACAGCCGCACGCTTCGGTTCTATCCACACGGGCTAAGCAGGGAGAATTTTATTTCTTTGTTTCGTACAGAGCGACTCGCGGGAGCCGCGAGGGAATCGCACATTCTTTTCTCCTTTCTCGTTCCCGGCTTTTCTTTATTTCTCACTCTCTCGAACCACCTCGCGAATTCGTGGGTGGTCGATCGCGCAATCCTCGTTCTCACTCTTCTATAGGGAGTGACGAAGATGCACGAATCGAGGATGAAGCGATGCCACACCAACCCAACACGCCATCTCTCACACCCTTTCCTCCTATTTCTTCCTTGCGTTTCTCTTTCTTACGTGTGTATACTAACTATATATACATATGCGTACTTCTATACGAACGTCCTCGTCGAAACTCCGAACCTCCGACCGTACCTATTTAAATGGCTTTTTTTCAAGGGGAACCACACCGAACGAACTACCCTTCAATCTTCCTCTCTCTCTTTTGCCAAAACCCTCCGCTTTCGCCCTTGTCGCTAGTTACGACGAATTCAGCCCCCCCTCTCCCCACTCCGCGCATCCCTTAGAAAACGACCCTCAAGCTGGTAAGTACACCGCCATTTCCTATGCACGCACCCTCTCCACCTCCATTTCACGTATTTCTCTCCTTTCGTTCGTTTTTCTCGTTTTCTTAAGCGACTCAAAGATATACGAGAGACGACTAAAATATTCTAGAAAATTTGAAAATTCTCGGTACTCGAAAATATTCAATTTTTTTCCTGTCGTCGATTCAACGTTTTTTTCGAAATAAAATCGAAATTGTTTGCCCAAAATTTCGAACGGCTAAACGCAGGCTCGGAATTTCTGCCCAGAAATTCTCTCATTGAAGTCACTACTCGTGGAAGGACATGTGAGCCAGTGAAATAAGCGAACGAAGAGAAAATGCGAACATCCATTACCCAAGAAAGCAATAATGGTTGTGGACGTTCTGCACAAGAGAGAGGGCGATGGATATATAGCGATCGGGAAGGAGGTTCTACGTTGTCTCGACCGGTAGCGAGAAAATAAGAAAAAGCTATACTCGTACGATCTACAAGTATATGTCTATGTATATGAAAGGAAAGGAAAGACAAGATAACGTGAAAGCATGTATGGGGGTGACCACAGAACAAATACATTAATTTCATCCCCCTCATAGATCTTTTTTCTACGTCTCTTACACACCTCAGAGGAAAAAGGCTACGCGCGGGTGAATTTTGCTTGGCAGCCTTGAGAACGCCGTAACGATCAGGCTCATCAGAGCAGAGCCTGGACACCATATTCGTATCCATAATGCCAAATGGACGAATATGAAGTAGACTTATTCAAATTCCACCAAATTATACCAAAAAAAAAAAAAGGAATTGATCGCGACCAATTATTCTTGATTGGGTAAAAACCAAGTTGCATTGAACAAAAACCGAAACGCGCATGGGGAATCGATTTACTCCTTTAAAGTCATTCGTCTACGTTGGGACGTAAATCTGTGTGAGTTGGAAAAACGCGAATTAAGTGAAGATCCGTGGGGTGACGTGAGAAAAAATTCGTAAGATGACTAATTAACGAGGTCAATTTATAGCGGAATAGCCCGTATGAAAATGTGGATATATAATTCCATGTTTTCATGAAAGTGGTGATGGTGAAAGGGTCTCTGAAGACTTACACGCGTCTCGGAGCAGAAGAGAAGGGGAGAAAGAGAGCGAGAGAGAGAGCAGAGAGGAAAATGGCACATGTGCGAAGCTTTCGTCCTCACTACTTCGGGGATACAAGTAAACGGGCTGCACGCCGAGAATATAAGAGTGAGAAAGCGAGGGAAAGAAAAAAGTGTTGAGAGGGAGAGAGAGGGAGCGAAAAAAATGAAGATAGAGTCATGGGAAAAGAAAAGGAAAAAAGAGGAAGGGTGGGGGTGTGTGGTTACCATAGCAACACCCAGGTCCCTCTCTTATAATTATATGGGGAAAAATGGCTCGCGGACTTTTGCCCTCCCCGTCTCCGAGTCTCGCAGCTCCCGTGTGCGCGAGTAAAACCATTCCATCCCCCTCTCGCGAGTTACACCCTCTCTTTTACTCTCCCTAGCATTTTGCTTTTACTGTGAACAACTCTCCATGATATTTTCCTGCGTCTTCCTTCTCCATCCTTTTACTCCGTATCTCTGCTTTCTCTTGTCCTTAGAGTACTTTACGTTCATATACATATCGAGTACCAAGGATAAAAGAACGACGCTACCGTTACGAATGCTTGGGTCGAATTGTCCTCGTTCAAGCCGTGCGTCTAAAGAAAATCTTTGCTGGAACATACGTTTCGCAGTCTATCTGGCCTTTCATCATTGCTTTTATTGCAAAAATCTCCTTCCCCCAGCATCCACCACTTGACTTTACGTTTTTTTTCTTCCTGGAGAAAAATGCTTGCTGTATAATACTCCCGCGCACACGTGTCCCCATCGATTTGAGTCTCAAAGTGGCAGAAGGCACAAGATGAAGAGGAGGGCGAATGAAGGAGCTGAAAAAATGGGTAGATTTTGCTTCGAGATAGATCTCTAATGTTCGACGTGGTCAGCGTTTAGTCCGTCGCGACAACGGCCTGATCAGCGTGACGATGCGTGTCCCTTCTTTCTTTTACCCTCTTCCTTTCCCCCTCCCTCTCTCACTCCTCCGCTCTTCGTCTCATAACTCACCCCCTGAACAAAAGCCCGCAGGCACGAAATCGAGATGCTCGTAAGCAGCAGCAGCGGTTGCGATAGACCTACGACGATACACACTACGACGACGAATTCTTCTCTCATTTCGGGAGATGCTGTGCTACACTGCGGTTCTCCAGATAACGGCTGTTGCCCGCGGCCCAAAGAAGACAACGCTATACCTATATATTTTATACATGAAAATGTTTACGCAACAAAAGGGCGTGAACCTTATCGTTCGTCGCCTCAAATGACCGAGATTCCGCCCTTTTCATTCGTTTCACGCAATCCCTGTGTATAAACATAGATGCCGTACACATTCCTCCTCTGTATATGTGCAAACAAGTGTATGTAGTAGTCGTGTTTGTATCGGCTGAGAAAAAGAGGGTTGGGTTGAGCAAAAGATATGCGGAGCGAGAGAGAAGAGAGTCTCGAAGAGAGAAAACATACGGACCAGAGAAATCTCCTCCCCTCCTCGTCTCCGTGTGCTTTGAGGACCAAAAAGAACGTACACTATATATAGCATACACGTGAAAGTGAGAGAGAACATATTGCTACGAAGTAATCCTACTTGATCGCGGTTTTTGGTCTCCCTTTTCCGTGGGCGTTCACGTTTCTGTGTTTTCTGTACGCTTTTTCGTTAACAGAGTCTCTCAACGTATGGGTATTAGTTTTTCTATACGTGTGACGCCGAATTCACGAAAGACGGAGCAGGCGACACGATTACGAGGCAGAGAAAAAGAGACCAAAGCCACTCTCGTCATCTTTGTATTCGTGTGCCTGAAGGATTACTACCTCGCAGAAATCGTCCGGTGAGCATGTGAAGATGGACCAAGAGTCTTTAAATACCCCGGGGGATGCGAAAATCTCGCAAAAAAAAAAACCTCCACCGGAAAAACGTGTCCTGACGACAAAAAAGTATAATTTTCATCCTGCGATAGGGAACCTCTTGCACGCTCTTTTTCCTCCAAGATAGTAAAAAGAAATAGAAAAAATACCAAAAATCCTCCAGTAAAGAGAATTTCTTGTCCTTTATCAACGACAAAACAGATCGACCCGAAATGGTCGTGAATGGAAAACTTCTGAAAATTTCCCGTAAGTTTTTCATTTTTCAAGCGTGGGAAAGAAAAATTGCTAGACGACGATTAAAAGACAACCAATCCATAATTATTCTCCGACTTTACGAGTTAATGAATTAATGAATTTAATCGAAATTGTTTGTGGCAGTTTTTTCCATTCGCTCGGAACTGAGTTCGTATTTTTAGGGCTAGCGAATTCGATGCGCTAAAAATGCTCGATTAACATTTCTACAGATTATTTAAATGCATATTTTGTGATGGATAATGAAGTAAATGATTAGACGCGATTCGATGACTTTATTGGACATTCTGGTGTGGCGGAAAAAAGATTTTCAAAGGGAAGTGAATGAAGGAAAAGAATGGGAATATGATGAGGGAATAATTGGAGATCTGGTATTAGTTTGGGTCGCTGGAATGCTCCGTCTAGCATCGATAGTTAAATTACGAGATCGATTCGAGAGTTAGGGTCTTGGTTGGTACGAGCGATTAATCCCTTTAATGAAATAATCCGCCTTTGATCGTGAGGGTTTTCCGATGAGTCGAAAGGGCGTCTGAACAAGCGAGCGAGAAAGAGCTGGCCGCAACCAACTTCCGACCCTCATTTTCTCCAATCACTCCGAGCTCTCTTGAATGTACATAGGATGAGCAGTTGAGAGAGTCGGGGAACACTTGAACCAGAAGGTTTTAATTGCGACAAAGTTGGAGAAATGCTGCTCCTCATTGTTTCCGCTCGGTCAGATGAGTGCGATGTTCCCACTTGGTTCTCAATTCTATCGTTGGGGATTTTTAGTAGGGAGGCATTAAGGGATTTTTCAGATAAAAAAAAATGAAGGAGAGCGAGAGATTCTCACTCTACAGCGTTGAGGTACTAAAAAGTACTCGGCGATGGAATCTGCGATTCTCAAAGCAGCTAAAGGGATGAAGGAAAGCTCACGATCATGTGTCCCCTTAAAAAATTTACCGTCTTTTCCACAAGAGGAACGCCCGGAGGCGATACGCCCTTTGGTTGTGGCTGGACTCTTTGCTTTTTTTCTCTTTTTCTTGGTAGAATTCTCTCTCCCTTACTCTCACCTTCTGGCTCTTTCTTTTTTTATGTATATAGCTCCATTTTTTTGTGCACCCTCGCCGCCACTTTGCCACCCCTTCTCTCAGTCTTCTTGTTTCTCTTTCTTTCTCTTGCCTCTGCCCTGTTCCCGGAGGCCACAGGGACGAGGTCCCTCGTTATGATCGATAAATTTAATATGGTTATAGCGTTGATACTCGCGGCCAACGACTAAAAAAATCCTCCTTCGCCCATCTCCGTGTCCTTCTTATGTCGGCACACAAAAAACATTCAAGAAAAATAAAATCTTCGTGATCGCGATTCTCTTGCACCAAAGTCCAAGGGTGGCAAACGACTGCGATGGAATATATTGGAAGAAATTTCCATTATCTGCGAGATAAGATGGTGAAAAAGAAAAAATACAAAACGCCAAACAGAACGATGATTGTGAACGCTCGGTCCGCAGTTTCTCGTCAACGACGAGCTTTTCTCTACGTATAGATACAAGATCCTTGTTCTATGGTGTATATACGAAATTTTTCTACATACCAAAGAGCATAGACCATAATGAAGGCTTTTCAGCTGCATTGCAGAGGCTCAAGGTGAGTCGAGAATCCGAGATGAGCGAAAGGTATAAAAATTGTTTACGAAAATGAAGCGAAAAAGAATTGCAAAGGGATGGCTCGAGTAGAAAATTTACTATGTTTTCTAGATGTGGAAAAAAATCAAAACGCAGGTGCTTAATTTGTATGTTTTGGGCATACTTTGCTACTTAATAACGATCGCTTCATCAGGCGTCGAGAGTTTTCCGGATAGATAGAAGGAGAAATCTGGCGGTAGATTACGGAAGATTTTCATATATAAATATATATGCGGAGTATAATATTACGTAATGCGAGGAAGGTGGATCGTTATGGCCTCGTTAACGTTTTCTCGCTCGCTTGCTCCGTCGAATGAAATTTTCTACGGGAAAATATATTAATAATTATGTTAATATCGTAATAAGGGGGTGCTTGGGAGTCGAGCGAGCGAAAGAACGAACGAGCTGGGAGCCGGGGTGAAATGGCGCGGGGATCGAGGGGGATGAAACGTGGGGTGAAGGCAAGCGGGAACGAAAGAAGCGGAAGGGAGGGGGGAGCGCGGGGGCGAAACAGAGAATGAGAGTCGAGTCGACGCGAGGCCGTATGGGGGTGGTCCTCGACATAAGAATATCTTCTGAGATGCCGCGCCGTGGAGCTTGCTGTGCCGTGGATGAGAGAAAGAAAGGGAGAGGGTGAGCGCCGCAGAGAAAAGGAGAGTGAGTAAGACAGCGACGAGTGAGGGGGCGAAGGCGCGCGCTCGAGAGCGACGAGGGTGAACCTTCGCGTATTTTTATCAATATCTTGCGCGCTGCGCATGCGCTCCGAATGTGTGCCCGAACGCTTAAAGCCACCTCTCTTGCTTTTTTTTTTCTTTCCGCGCACATATGTATATATCGCGATATGTATATGTATACACACGAGCAAATGAAAGAAGCCAACAGCAGCATCCCTTCCACCTTTTTCATCCCTCCAACCTCCGCGCGATACATACACGCTTGTGCGAGGCTACTCACTAAAATATACACGGAAAATTCATTGTATGTGTACGTCTACGTGCACAGGACGGTCCACGAAGCTCCTGCGTGATCTCACGTGTGTCAGAGATCTAATGAGCGTGTGCCGTAAGAAACGAGACCTTCCAGCCACCATATATCGTCCCAAAAGCCTATTTATACACATGTACATTGCCTCCATGCATGCATGTATATGCGATACACACTCAGATCACATTGGTCATGCTCGTATTGGTTTTTTCCGCGTACGAGAAAAGTACTGTTCGTATACACCCTTCTGAGTATGTGAATGTGAGCACGAGACCGCCTAAGGACCCCCAGGACAAAATGGAGCCCGCTTATACTCCGTTCTGCAAAGTGTGTATCTTTTTCCAGGCTTTTTTCGTATTTTCCTTTATGGGCATCCCGCAATTTTATATATTCGTATATGCATATAACTTCTCGATGAACAATCCCCAAAGTTTTTCCCAAAATCGTACAATAGGTCGCCCCGTATTTACATCACCGACTATTTCTTTCATTACAATTTTAAAAAAGCTGCAAATTAAAATTTGCAAATTGCTTCCTCAGCTGGTTCCTCATAGACGAAGCTTTGAGCATCGTGAATCGTGAGAATCGTGCAACTTGAGCAACTTCAGAAGCAATAATTTGCAAATTTTAATTTGCAGCTTTTTTTTGTGTTTGCATTTGAATGCAAAAATTCCGACAACTTTTCTAGAAAGAATTACAGATTTCTAACAAAAAAGTACGGATTTATAGAAAATGTCTTACAAAGTTACAAAAATTGAGCGATTGAACGATTTTTCGCAAAACTAAGATTTTCGTGAAATTCGGAAACTCATAAAATTTCAACCGGTCAACTGATTATTCCCAAAATCAATACCGACCTTCCTATTATGATACTCCAAATTCCTATTATAATAAATATATTTAAAAATAAATCAATTAATCAAAATCAAATAAAAAAAAAGTTTCATCGTCACAAAGCTTTTCCACAATTTCCACAATCTTTGAAAATTGCTAACTGCGAAAAATGTGGCGCCAATTATTTTCAGGAAGAAATGCGAGAATGTCATTCGAGTATTTTCTTGCCAATAAAGAAAAATATTCCGGGGGACTTTCAATATTGGGAGCGAGTTACGGATTTTTCTAAACACTGATATTTGGAAAATTGACTCAAGAGTATTTGTTTTTTTCAATGAGCGAGTCGATCAATGGCTAAAAATCGTGTGCCCGTTTGAAGTAAATCACTTTAATGTTTACCATCATGACAGTTTAAAGTTTTCTCTTTTTCAACTGGTACTCGGCGCCATTTTCGCAAATGGATATTATTTTCTACAGGCGTGAGAGAAAGGATGAAGGCGAAGATGGTCGGGTGGAACGAAGGTGGCTCAGTCGAGGGTGGAAGGGTGAGGAAAGAGCTTGAAAAAGTAAGCACGAGCGTCGTTCGGGGTGTGCGGGGAAAGGGTAGTTGAGAAAGAAGACGCAAGGGGTCGTCTTGGTGTCTTGCAGCGCGAAATAACCTCCATTACATCGTAGCGTCGCTATATATACAAAAGATTGTTTTCTTTTTTTCGTGATATAACACGGCAAAGAGCGAGAGAGAGCGAAAAAGCGAGCTTTACTCCCGAGAAACATCGGCCAGTAAGTCTGCGTTTATCCGTGTCGGCACAGACTCGAGTTGAGTACGAAGAAAAGAGAAAAAAGGTTATTTCTTTGAGAAATTATGGAAAATTAGTCGTACGACATTTTCGCTTCGTTATCCCGAGGACGTTACAAGCCAAAGAGTAAGAGAGAGAGTGTGGGGGAACAAGAAGAAATATTGCAGATAAAAATGAGCACCAAAAGCGTTGTCATAAATTTACGCAGTGCAAGAAAGCGAAACGTTGAGGAGAAAAAAGATAGAAACTTAGAAGAATGAGGACGAGCAGCAGGAAACACCCTAGAAGAGACAAACGAGTTTCGGTCTCGTCGACGACACTTTTAATTCGCAGGATATTAAGAGAGACTCGAAGGATCGTTTTTTTTCTCAAGTCGACCCTCGCGTTAATTAATTAAATCGTTTTTGTACTGTGCAATCGTCTCTTTGGAGTAATCGTTACGGTGTTAACTTTAAAGACAGCTCGAAACTCATTCGTCACATCAGTTTCATTTTCATATAAATATTTCCTTATCCCATCCACATATATATCGAGAGTACATATGTATATATTTTATTTTACCAAATTTGAAGCCACTTTGTCGTTTTAACACTTCACGATAACGCGATTGATGCGAATCATAAGTTATACGAGTTCAAGACGTATATGAAATAATGAATTGAGCACTTCCGAGAAACTCGAGCTCGCGACTCGCGAGACTGATAAGTTAACATGAGGAAAAAAAAACTATTACGCAAATCTCACGGTATCTGTTGCGTCAATAAATCGATGTTTCTCAACAAATTTCGAGAAGAGAACGTTTTTACTGTGGGACTCACCGCCTCGATGTGGGCCAGGTGAGTGACTGGCTGACTGAAAAATTTCGCGTTCGATCCACACACACGCCACCAGCGCAACCGGGGGGGTACAGATGCTGGTCCATGGATATATAATAATAAAAAAAGCGTATACATAGATATATATCGCGTGGCCTGAACAGGCACGCGAAAGGCCCGGGGGCCCCCTCGGCGTCGATGTAAAAAAAAGAATGAAAAAAACCGTCTCCCCCCTTCGGCGGTGTCAGGAAAAACCCTTGTATAAAAAAGCCCGAAGGGGGTCATGGCTCTACCTATGAAGCCATGCGAAAGGTAGCTAGGGGAACTTCGACGATATTCTACAGCAGCCAAACCATTTTTTTCATCCTTCGAAACTCACTATCGAACACGACCCGAGAAAACTTCCAATTTCATCGGTACCAACGAAATTATTCGTAATTTCTTCGAAATTCACCGCGTGAACATTTTACCAGAAGTCGAAATGAAAATTATGCACTTGGCTGGGTTTTTGTAAATTAATATTTTTCCAGTGCATCAATTTTTATCATGAAAACTAGAATTATTTTGAAAAAATTACAGATTTCATTAATTTCTTCATTTTTTCGACGAGCAATCGTTCATGAGCCAGTTAGGATGTAGAAATCAGTCGATAGGCATTGCAGGCTGCTCCATGTGGGCTATGGATTCTGAGGGTACCCCAGACGCGAAGCGCGTGCCCTAAAAACGTTTTTTTATTCTGCCCCGACCCCACACAAGTTGTACGAGGGAGGCTATGAAGTGTATTTATGCGTGTGTGTGAGCGAGTTTGTGTCTGGATCGCGTTGACGGTGGTCTCGGCCGCACCGCGGATGATTTTCACGGTAACGGTAAAGGCCACAGAAAATGAGAGTGAAAGAGAGAAAAACAGAAAGAGAGGAAGATAAAAATCCATCTGTGGTGTGCACAGC
Source organism: Diadegma fenestrale (assembly GCA_037043255.1). Classification (NCBI taxonomy): domain Eukaryota; kingdom Metazoa; phylum Arthropoda; class Insecta; order Hymenoptera; family Ichneumonidae; genus Diadegma; species Diadegma fenestrale. The sequence continues at coordinate 10,381,826 of CM073312.1, forward strand.
CAGGGTAGTCCGTCATCAAACACTCGTTATTCCCGTCCAGTCCGGATTACTCGATATTCCCATTTTTTATCTTTTTTTTCCATTATTATTATTCCTGCCTACTTCAGATCTTCTCTTGCTTCGGAACGAAATCGCTCATTGTGCACATACGACTCTGGTATCCAAAAAAAACGTGGTCTCGATTCTCCTGTATCTGCAGAGTGTATCACCAAGGATTACAAGGTTATCCCGCACCCAAAAAGTGACCGCCACGGACCTTTTAGTTCACACAACGGGATTCAGCGTATATCCATAAAATAGGAAACAAAAAAATACTCGATTCATTGGTAATGCGAGGGAACTTTGAATGCGAGCATAAAAAAATGGATAAAGCGCTTGGACACTAATAATTCGAGTTAAGAATCGTATAATCTGGGCTATCAATCAAATAATGCGCTTTCGAGCACTTTTTTTCGTTTATGACTTTTTTCCTGTTCAGTTGTTCACCGTTTTTAAGAATTCAAGTTCCCAACGAACTTTTGGGCGACCTGAAATTCTTGTTTAAATCGAATTGTTTCTGCCAATAAATTTGAGGAAAGTTTTTACTTTAATTGAGTGGAAATGGATAAAAATGATTTTTATTCACAATAGCACGAATTTAGACTTGTTTAAAATTTTTTAATCAACGAAACGAACAGCAGTAGAGCAGAACGAGCGATCACGTTTCCCTGAAAAATGGTATAGGTTCAAGTTGGATATAGGCGGAGAATAAGACGGGAATATATTTTGACCCCAGGAATATTCGAGGGGGCACGTCGCGCGGGTAATATAGCAACGAAAACTAAAAAAAAAAACGTACGCGGGTAAAAAGGCCGAGGTCGATCGGTTTCGGGGATTTTTTTGCGAATTAACGGCGCCCGTTCGAGAACCAAGACCAAAAAAATGGGAAACATCTGTCAGTGTATACTCTCGATACGTATCGTCAGAAGCAGTTTGGTTCCTGGATTCTTCTCGACGTCGCGTCGTTATAATCGACGTTTTTTTCTTCTCTCACTCTGTCTCTGTCCTCGCATGGCCCGCTCCTTCTTTATTCACACGTGAAATGATGGTGAAATCATAATGATAATAATAATACACAACGTGAAACCCATCAGACGCAACGGGGGGAATAGGTTGAAAAAAAAACGAAAAAAAACTATTAGTTCCGGTTCGAGGGGGGGGGGTGGAAGTTATCGATAAAAGTGGCAGGGTGAAAAGAATGAAAAACACAAGGCTTCTTTGGGTTTCACAGGACGTCTCACTCGCACTCACTTCCACCCTCGTGCCCGTTTTCATCTCCGAACGCTTAGCCAGGGCATTTCATAAATTCTAATTTATGGCCGACGGAAAATTGGTCTCGGGTTAATCCGTGCTATCGATGCCAGACTACGTTTTACAGTACACAATATAAACTTATTTTTACGCGTTATATTTATAAAGCACGTAAAAAAATTTACGCTGTTTTAATAAAAGTTTAAATTTAGATTTTTTATTACACGTGTCTTATGATTTTTTTTTGTTATTTTGGAAAGAATTTACGGCTATTTCGGTGCTAATGAAAAATCATACGTCGAATAAACCGAATTGTTACAAAATTAGGAAATTTACTGGGCCAAATTCGATGAAAATGTGGGGAAATGTGGGGACTGAAATTTTTTTAAAGCAACTTGAAATAGATTATCTATATCTATACGCATTCATGCGCATTGTATGAACCGATTACTATAATGCTTATCTAAAGTGATCCGAAAAGTGTAGCGAGCCGCGCGAGGCACACACAGCCGCAATAAATCTCATTACTTTTGCACCTGAGTACACAAAAATATAAACTGAAGGAATATAAGCGATCGATCGGAGAGACAGACAGGCAGGCAGACAGTGACGATTGTTAACACATCTGTACAGAGTCAGTATTGTCGTTAATATAAATGCTCGAAACCAATAAATCCACCTGAATGAATTGACTCACTAATGAATTTTCGGAATTAGACGTCACAAATGAGAGACCTCTTGGAGAGGTGGAAATTAAAGGTTGTTACGTACGTGACCTCCTTTTTTTTTAACCATCGATTTCGTGGAACTCAATGAATGTGACAATGTGTGTGGGTCGGCAACTTGTGTGTTCCGGATATAATTTACAAGCGAGTATCGCACAATCTATTTACCACGCCAGTTAGCACGTGCCCACTTTTTTTTCTACACTTTTTGTTGCCCTTCTCGACGCATCAGGTTTTACATACTCCCTTTCACTTCCAATGGATTAGATCTCAGTCATTGTTAAGTTTTTTGCTGTCTATCCGGTTTTTTTTCGTATTGTTGCCTTGGCCAATTTTCGGGTGTGCAAACACGAGCATTGTTTACTGCACGAGCCCTCGCGCCACCGATTTGCGTGGCTCGCTAAGTTCTCTTCCGCAGAAGGGTACGTCAACGGGAGTAAGAAGGATAAAGCAAGAGGAACACTGCGTCCAAACACCCCTTTCACCGCGGGGATTTAAATACGAAGATTTTTTATCAACGTACGTTTTTTTTGTCTTTTCAAATCGGTTTTCTCGCGGGGAGCCTCCCTTTGGGAACATCAACCCCTTGTTTGGTCCGCCGCGCCCACATAATTACCGGTCGGCGGTGAAAATAAGCGGCAAAAAAAATGTCAGCGCTCTTCTCGCCATGAAGAAATGTATATGGACCACGAGAGAAAGAATGAAGCTGAAAAAAAGTTTCGGCGCTCTCTGGTGAAGGGTAAAGAAATGTCGAGGGATGGGATGAAAAAAACAGAGGAAAAAAAAGCGATATCGCAATTAGACAGCCGCGATCCTACAAATCGAGGGTCTTTCTGTTCTCTCGTTGGTTCTTCCGAGGGTTTAAGGGTTGCTCTTGACACTGTTCGCCGGAGCAACCCGATGCCTTGCTCCTGATTTCGAAAGGGTGGCAAAATATGGGTGGTACCCTTCGTGAAATATCCAGGCACGATCTGCCGGGTCCAGAACATTAGGCTGGCGCTAGAACGTGGCCTTTTTTTTATCCCCAGCATTTTCTACGTTTTTTTTTTCATGTTTGCTCACCATGAATGGAATTTTAATTCACATACACGTATCGTAATTAGGGTGGTAGACATTTTTCATGGTTTGATGAGGCAATTGGCTTAATTTATAATAGATCGTTTCTAAAATACATCGAAAACCACAGCGAATGGAATTGAAGTTTTACGAAGATCGTTAAAGTTTGAAAAGTTTTCGACCAACAACGTTTTTTTAATCACTATGCCAAACGTGTTAAAAATTGACTTTCTAATCTGGCGGCATTAAAAAATCAACCGTCTCTACAAATTACAGAAATGACGATACATTTTTATGTTTTTTGCACGAAATAAAATGGGGAAAATCTAAAAATCCTTGAAAAGTAGTGAAAATTGAGAGAAAAAAATATCCTCAGAATATCACAATTAAACGTCTACGGGAAAAAACGTCTGAGGGATGAGATTTTTTTAGGCTCAGTATGCGAGGGGTAAAGAGAGCACACCGGGGATTGTGGGGTGTTCCAAAGGGTGACTGCCGCGTCCCATCATTCTGCTCCTGGGAGAGTTAAAAAAAAATCCATAAGGGTCTCTCTCTTTCCCTTCCTCGCGACTCGAAAGTGGGGGTTGTTGCTGGTCTCGAAACGAGGGTGCTCGCAAAATCGTCGAGATGAAGGTTGACTCGAGTTGCGAGCGTACGAGAAGCGAAATAAGGATCGAAATAAAAAAACATTGCCATCGATATAATTTGAGAATATTTAACAAGATGATTAAACTCTCTACAATTTTCGGTATTCCAATCAGTTTGGTAAAGAGAAAATTTATTATGATATTCCATTCACTTGTACACGAAGTAACTGGTGCATGCAATTACGCAAAAATGCTTCTCAAACGAGCACTCGCGAAGCTTTTATCAAAGTAATAACATAGCCTATTGCGATTGGATAAAAATGCTGCGAATTCATGAATAAGAAAAGTAAATACATGAGACGGTCTAGAGTCTAGAGCACCCAGCAGAGGTTTCGTAGCATCAACGAAACTTTGTCGTATATTATAGGTATAACGATTAAAAATGTATATATATAAAGCTGTATAGCTTGTGCATTTATAATGCGGAAAAAATCCATAGAGAGCGAGACGAGGAACCGCGCCCATCATATATAATAGACGTACCACCCTTACCGCCCACTTTCTCGCACTTTCTCTCCCTTTGCCCGCCACTACCTCACCGTCAACGCCAGGCTACCCTGGCTGCCTGTACTTTCAATCAATATTTAAAGAATTGCGCCTTAATAACATTCCCGTCTACTAACTTGTAATGCCTGGACGTGCATCGGAGTTCCATCTCTCAGCTCAACAGCGAATGTCTAGCTTGATTTTTAGCCAATACGTAATTACCGTGGCTGGTAAGTTGTGAGAAGTTTCTTTTCTCAGGACTGAATCATCCGGCCGACCATAGGAAATCCAGAAAAACTGAAGATGCCCTTACTAAACGACCGTCGGTTACTGGTTCGCTGTAGATTCATTTTTCGAACTCCACCAATCCAGCCCCCGGCCCTCTTACGCCATATTGACTGCATCAATTTTTTTGTTGATTATCATTGATTTTCTCGACCAATCATCCGGTGATCGTTTGTTGGTGTACGTAATTCCATTCGAAATGTTCGGTAGTTCATGTTCATGATCGTATGCCCTTCATAGTCGGCAAGGATGAATTTTACCTGCTGTCGATAAAATAGTTTTCGACAACCACGTATTCCTGTACTTGGAACGGGAGACTGGCGCCATCACGCAGCAATAACAGTGTAATTAGTTTGAAAATACCGAAATAGCTAAAGCAATCGAAAATAATTGCCCCAACTTTTGTAATGGAGGAATAAAAGATGAATTTTCGTTTATCAACTTGCGAAAATGTTGACGGAGATATCGAAATTCGCTACCAAGGTATAGTTCGGATTAATACACTTTGCACTTTCATCATTAAAGGTATAATAATTGTTATATTTTATTCGTCATCGTTCTAACAATATAATACCCTATAAGTTACAGGTCGTAGGGAGCATGGAAAAAAGTCCATCGCGTATCTCAATATTTGATAGATCAGAGAGTTTGTTTTAACCTTTTGCGCGTAATTTCAAGACATTTGTCTTTCGTTTTTTTCAATTATTTTTCGTTTGTACTGGAAGAGAGCAAGTTTATCGTATGGAACAGTTTGTGCGATGTCCAGAATCGTTCGACATGGAATATTTGTTTTTCTCTCCTTGTCCCACATTCTTTACAAATATTTGAATTGTGAAGTGCATCGTTAAAAGTATTTCACGCTTGGGAAATCTTGCGTTCATTGACCGATGAGATTCGAGGTGTCGATTCCGACAAAATGCAGTCTTGGAAACTCGAATTACGTTCGATTTGAGGCAGGTAGATGAAGGTCGCGTCTCCGAATGCCGCAATCGAAAAAGCACGCATACGAGAGCGAACAATTCCCCTATGCATTTTAATGTGACTACCGTAGGTCTCTAATGTACACAATAATATCGATATAACATGCGCTTCATTTTTCGTTTCTTTTTCCCCACAATTTTTCGCATCTCTTGTCTCTAATGTTAATCATAATAATAATAATCGTAATAATTACTCTATGTACCAATAATTTCGTCCTCGTCGTTCTACATAATGTACAATATATTTCTTTGGTTCTTCGTCGATAATACTTCTCTAAATCGTCATTTATAATCCCATATTTTTGTTTGTTCGTCATACGATACAATAACAATAGTATTTGCAGTAATTGATTTCGTGTCATTGAATCTTGTTCATCTCGAAGGTTTTCCGGGTTAGTCGTACGATTTTTTTTCTTCCAGGCACAGCCAAAAGGCTTGGTGAACTTATAATTTCGAGAAGCGCACAGAATTTTATTCAAGATTTTAACGAGTGGGAATATTCTCAGTGAACCTGGATTTTTTTTTCCTACAGTGTCAAATATTCGAGATCGAGTTTGTAAAATGGAAAATTTGAGTCATTTTGTGGGAATAGCGCAAAAAAAAATCTTCTGAATGCGTGTTGGTTCCGTTTTTTTAGCCTCCCACAACTGTGCGATCGAATGAGGGAATTTACGGATTGACAAGAAGAAAATGATAATTTCGAAAAAGTTAATTCGTAATGGGGATCACACATTCACTCGGAAGCTTTGCTCGACGTGTGGGGATGGAAAAACGTATGGAATTGTAGAACTTAAGTTACGTGGATAGATTGTGAATTTTATACCCGATATAATATATCTGATATGCTCTAGTTTAGAGAAATTACATTTCAATCCCGATCGAGCCTTGACTATGCACAAAAATTCACGAGCGTCTCGTTAATAGTAATAATGATTTTCTTCTCAGTACTCACAATCACGACTCTTTGACTTTGTCATTTAATTAAATACATAAACACGTGGAAGTACTATCACCAATTTCGAGTTAAACTCGAACTCTCTCCTCATCTCTGTCTTTTTCTCTCGAGCAAACTTGTCATTTTCTTGATGAATTATTACGAGGCAGTTTTCGGCAGCTCTTGGGCAAGGTTGGGGTTGGAAAACGAATTCGAACGATTCTTCATGCAGGTTTACGATCACGAAGATCGCGAATCGTCCGAGCGAGCTTTTCCTTTTCTTGTGCTTTTCGGGATCATCCATATCATTCCTTACTGTATTTCCACTTCAGCTTCTGATGCAGCATCCACGCTGTTTCGGCAATCATGCCGCCAATAAATTCTTTATATTTTTCGGCGTGTTGTCCTCGTTCAAATGTTTTGTCGTATAACGCAAAGCGTTTAGGAGACCCTCGCTCTTGCAGGGCGGCTGGTCTTTCAATAACTTCACACAACCTTTGACCTGCAACCCAAATTTAACATCAATTCGATTGATTCAATTATAGTGGACTTTTGAATGAATTTTGTCCAACTCACGTCAACGTTCGAACCCTTTACGAAGGCACCTTGTGGATGAACATGATCATAAAGTATTACAAGGCCGACCATCACCCTGAGGACGAATAATTGCGTTTCTTCTCTTTGAAATTGAGCCAAAAGGTTGCTGAAAAAAACCATCAAATGTTGTAATAGAACAGGTTCGAGAAATTTGCTGTATCAGGTCGTTGTTAATTGTTTTTTTTTTCTTAATTAACTTAATTCAGAAACTTACGGATTCTCCAGCATCCTCAGACAAACTTTTGCCATAGTTCCTAGAGTCTCAGTTATATTTTCTCTCGGTATATCCTCGTTCTGGAATTCATGAGCGTTGTTATTATTACCGGTAATTAAAACGTGTTGGAGGACCCGTTGGAGAGATGAATAATTAATGAAAATTAACAATCATCATGATAATGAATAATTGAGAAAACGAAATACGTGCGAATCGCTTATTTCTCAATCAAATATTCCAACTCAATCGTTGATTCAGCAACGAGCATGTGATAATAAATTCTAGGATGTTACTGACATATATAAATATATATGGATACGTTTATGCGATCGTGACTTACGTCCATCAAGAAAGTTATAGTTGCGTGACTGAGAACTCGAAGCATGGGTGTGGCGTGGGCGTAGAAAAGGGACATACGATTGGCGAGTTCGTTTCCTACGACGAGATCTAGCTCCGGATTGTCCTGTCTCGATAGCGTTGCTCGCGTCAACGTTCGACGATAGTAACTAAAATCGTTTTGTATCGCGGGCGTCTTCATTTTGTGCTCGTCGAATTTCAACACGAATTCAAGAATTTCTGCGAGTTGTTTGACCAGAGCCTGTTGAGTTTCGAGGTGTTGAGTGGGCGACAAATTACCGGAGCACAATTGACCAAGAATTTTCGGAACTACGCGATCTGTTGGGAATTTTAAAAAGTCATTATTAGCTCGTCGTGATCGGCTGATTAATTATGCCCGAATTTAATATTTTACCCAATTCTAAAGAAAATTCGTAAAATTTTTTGAGCTTCGCGACTAGTGGTGCAACGGTCAAGTAAGCTTTGCGCTGGCACTCTTCGGTCGGAGCGGAAATAGCTTCGCGTATTTCCTTGTTCGCACCCTTGTAACATTGAATTTCCTCGAGTATCGACTCCGAGTTCTTCAGAACTCGTTGCACCGCCTCGAAAGTTTCTCTCTCGATTTCCGACGGCTGGGCATCTGTTGTCAGTGTTTATAGATATTTGAGTACGCCTTCGCATTGCATACGTAATTTAATTAAATCAACGTCAACGGAGATAAAAGCTTCAGCTTTTATCCTCATAATATACGAGTTTTTTCATGCGTTTTTCTGTTCTCAATCGTGCTAATAACTCCGTGCCTCGTCCAGGGAGTCACAGAATTAATTAAAGTGTGTATACTCACTCTCAAAATCGAGAAACACGTCGTACTTTTGTGGAGTACAGCAAGTCGACTCGTCGCGAGCCAAAAGACTCAAGAGCTTTCCCATTGCTTCAATTTTTTTTTAATTTCTTCCCGTGTTTTTTGACGTCTGTGTCCGGCTACGAATATTCACGTCTATATTTTTATCTCGTTATAATACAATAACGATCCTTTCCTCAACGTTGCGGAGCTCGGGCATTCAGGCCTTTGAACACATCTGTAATTCAGATAATCCATTCACATGAATACACACTGCATTGAAATATATTCGTACACCAAAAACCTCCATCTCTTCAGAAAAAAAACGAATCTCAAGTCTCACTCGTCGTGGGCTACCGGAATATTTTTTCGAGACTTCGATCAAAGAAAAATAATTTAAAAATGAAAATTGTTCATTAAAAAATAAAAAATCGATAAAAAATCGTGTGAGTATCATTTTCGGCGTATTGACAAACACTAATTGTCTGGATCATCAAAATTTGACACAGAAGTTCGTGACAATAAGAATAACAAGCTTTCCGACGACATGAGAAGTTTCGCAACGATATTCCGTGCTCGTCTAATATGCAAAGTAAATAAAGGGAATGTATAGGAGTTCCTCATCCCAAACGACACAAGAACAGTGTCTAAATTTAGGCTTTCTTCCTGTTAGAAACGCTTGGACGAACAATCAGGCCAGTCAGAGTAAAATTCCTCGTCTGAGAGATCTCCTTTTAGCCATAAATGTTCTCGTTATCGGAGCATCTTTGGCGCCAATTTGCCAAAAGACAAATATGGAGACAATTTCTCGATTGTAACATCCAACGGAAGTTTATCACGAATGAAGTGTTTTAGGGAGCAACGATTTACAATTTGGATCTTTCGTTGGTACATTCGTCGACGAAAACGTACAAAAATTCCGGAGCTCGCGTGCTCACGTCGTGAGGAGTAATTTGAGGATCTGACACGAAGCCCTCGTAACTGACAATTAATATGATATTTCGTGGGCTCTGTACTCGCTTCTAACCTCAACAAACTTCTTCGTAATTTATTAATGGAACGATTTAGAAAAATTGATCAATTTCTGCAGAATACGACGAAGCAGATTGAAAAAACACTCGACAAGAATAAAGCGTCTATTTTATTTGTTGCAATGATGCCACTTCGCTTAAAGAGCAATAATTATGAAATTTGCTTATTGTTTTGCTATATTTTTGAACGGTCATCAATTCTCAAGTTTCTCTCACCGATCAACAGCCTCGTGATGTTTTTCCGCCAACGTCAAATTCACAATAATCGTAGGAACGTAACGGCAGTAAAGACGAATAGTATCGCGACATTTCGAGGATAAATATCCCGAGCAGATCAGGTCAACAAGTGGAAAATCAAAGCAAATGACGATTGAACAGTGAGAATGAGGACTTTTGGAGTTTTCGTGGTTTTCGAAAGATTGAAAATCGCGTTGGACGAGGCCATGATAACTCGGAAAATGGTGAGCCCTTAACAGGGTATGTATCGTTGACTTTTATCACGCGAGGTTGCGTCCAATCTGTATCCTTATTTGGTCAACGATGAACGAACATACGGAGTTACGCGCGTGCGGGGGCGTCTCGACAAGCGACGCGAGTTTTGCCCGTTAGGGGCGAAAAATCAATGGGGGTTAGTCTTCTCGAGTACCACAGTGTTTCGTACAATCTACACCAGATGGCGTTCTATGGGGTAGCGATATCTCCGAGACGCGGACGACTTTTTAAATCTTTGAAATCTTTACCGCGCTTTTCTGAATATTAAGTCAACAAATATTTCCTATGCAAACTCCATTTTTCTCTAGAAACTCAATAACTACGCGTGTGGCTCATTCCAGAGTTTACGAGTGTGTAATGCTTTGACAATTTCATACTTTTTTATCTCTCGAATCACCGTGTCATTCACCATTCGTTACGCTGCGGCCAATCGCGTCCGAGAAAGGAATTCGAGATCTAAAATTAACCGAAGAAGAGCAAGAATAAGCAAACAGAATCCCAGCGTCGTAGATAGTGAGCAACAAATATCTGGATACATGAAATTTTTACAAGTTTGAGTCTGTTGGACTAGATTGAACATCAACTGATAGACTATTTATGAAGGAACGAGATTTCCATGTTTTCGAACACGTTGAATCATTGATAATAAAATCTTTATAATTCAACCTCTCGGTGTGAGGTCCAGGACGCAGGAAAACTGGATTGAATTCGATACGACGAAACGAAATTAATTTTTGTCACTGTCATTCATCCGCGTTCATCGTGGCGTGTAAGAAAATTCGATAAGCTGGCAAATGGTGGAAAAGTTTCGTTGTCTAGACACCGCGACCCACGCGACTACGAACTTTTCTTCTCTCAATACGGCCCTGTATATCCCAATAAGCTCTCGGGTTTTAGCTCTGAGTCAGCGAGCTCCAGCTTAGGCGAGTTTATTGTCTTCCAAAATGAGAGAAAGGAGAGTGAAATATATAGCGAGCGAGCACGTGTCTGGCGAATAAGAAAAAAACAACGTCAGAGCATATATGAGCCTACGCTAACAATCCGCGAATGAAAAATCCGAGGGGATTGAATTTTACAATTCAAAATAGAGATTGCCTTTCCTGTTGTTTTTTTTTTCTTCGTACCGTCTCGGCCGTCCACAAAACTCAATTACCAGACGTTAAAACAGCACTAATTACTAATCGATCGTGGGTGTATTGGCATGTTCGATTTTTCATCGAAATGTCAAACAGAGTAACTTTTTATTCAACGAGCAGCAGAAGCGTGAAAGAATTCATTCGTCAAATCGTACAATGGGCCAACAAATCGTATTGGAAAAACTTTTCAAACGTTCTCATCTGTCCAGTCATATTCGTTGTATGAAATAGTTGTCGACTGCGGTACTTGAAAGATTTTGTGATTGACTTTTCCTTTGGACGTTGTTGACGTCACGAAAAACGATCGGTTAACGAACTAACCCACAAAATCACTCTACTGCAAAATCAATCGACCTTTTGCGAGCGCCCTATATAGAAAAATTCACGGTTGTGGCTTTATGCGGCAAGACACGCATAGAAGGAGAGGGCGAGAGAGACAACGAGAGCACATGACGAACGAGAATGTCCATGGGATTTCTCACGAGTGGTCGGTGGCACGAACGAGATCTGCATCGAGCTGTGTTGGTCATCTCGAATCAAGAGCACAGTGAATATAGACCCAAGACCTATAAATATCATTATTTATAAATAAGTCGCAGGAGTGACATTGCATTAAGGCTTTAAATACGGTAAATTTGGAGTCAGACATGCAGGAAAGTTTTTTACACCTTCAACTTACATTCTTGTTGGAGACGCGCATGAAATTAATAGCGAGTACGAGTAATTGTGTACATGTGTGGTGTGGTTAGGGGAGAAGGGAGAGATTGGATAATCGTCGGAAATCGTGGGCGAGGATAATCGACGCCTATTAAAGCCTTTTTGTGCTTCAATTCCAGCAAATCAATTGAGATCCCATTGGGCCTGACTCCTCTCAACACTTCATGGATCCTTCGAGTTCATTCGGCCCTCGTAACGCCGAGCTATTCTGCTTTCTCGGAAGCTAAACCAAGAAATTATCGTCAGTTTTTATTTTAATAACGATTTATCGTTTTTTTTTTTTTCGAGGCGATTCGACGAAACTATTTTGCACAGTTCAGTGCGCGCGAGTATATTATGGCGCGTGGGGCGCGAGTATGCAGCCATAAATGTCATAGCACGTAACATTATGCTCACATTTCAATGCATATCTGTATATCCAACAATAAAAATCAGAAGGGCGTCCAGAAACTAGAGTGCAGCTAATTCGATGGCTTTCTGACTTCAAGATACGCGTGTGTCCATGTTTTACCGTATATATTACACACGCCCCTCACTCACCACGTTCACGAGAATGTGCAATCGTCTACAGGATGTCGCAAAACCTACATTTACGTACAAAGATTAATTACCATCATTTATGAATTCATTTATTATTGTTATCAAAGAAAGCAACTCCGAACCCCATACAAGCCCCATGGGAGCACGATGCAGTCGCCGAAACGATGTAGAGATCGCGATGTATGAAATTATACGCAAAATAAGAAAGAAAAAAGCAGAGACGCGTTGCATTGCGAATTTATGAAGAAAAAAGTTATCGAATAATTTTCTCTTCGCGGTGAATCGTTATCGAAACATTAATTCATTAGAATAGGCGATTCCGTGCACTTTCTCCACTTCGCTGTTCTTCGTCGCGGCGCACGCGAAGAAAAATTCTCTTCAAGGACTTTTCTCCTTGGCTTAACATTCTTGAATGCCGCTGGCCGCGACACTCTATATACAAATCGTAAAGACGACAACGTCGGAATAACATGCACGGCGGACGGTTTATTTTCCCACTCTGGCATTACCAACGTGCTTTTATGGTCGATACTAAATATGGTGAGCATTTTTCATCGCACCATCATCAAACAGTCTCTGTCCCCATTTCACCGCAGCATACTCGCCGAATTAATTGAACATATACTATAAAACACTTCGTACGTATTATTCCAAGTGCAGATTGTCCGCTGCGAGAAAACTAACGGATCTCAGTGTTGGAAAGAATTTTTTTTTTCTAATGTGCGTTTCTTCGCAATCGGCACGAATTGGCCTCGAGAAATCGATTATTTTTTCGATTTTTTTTTTTCATCCGTTTGTTTTCTCTCTGTTCTTCACTTTGGTCGAAAACTTTTATGGGTTGACGTTACTTCCCATGCGTGGTTGCCGAGTAACCTTCGAGTTCATAACCGCAATGAAAAGTATTTTGATTACAAATTTATTTTTGGTAGATAAGCAGGGCAAGTTATTTTGATAAATATATCGCAACGTGGAAGGAAGTCTCTATGATTTCATTTGTGGAAGTGCTTCTTGCGTAATATTTCAAACTGCATTCATCATTTTTATCAACGAGACAGTCCAAATGCATTTTATCTTGTTGGATGGGACTGATCGAGCTCGGCATCGACTTCTTTTGTATTGAATACTATCGCGAAAGAGGAATTTAGCCACAGAGCTCGGCTTTTTTGTGCGACAGCCCACTTTTCGTTATATATCCACTCCCGATGCTTTTACCACGCCGGAATAAGCTCGACTGTCGTGTTTGAAGAGTGAAAAAACGGAATCGTGTGCGCGCCTGCATATGCCTGCGGTTGAGCCAGGAAAAAAAGTTTCACGATCTATTGAACGCCATCGCAAAACTCTCGTCGACAGTCTTTTGTCCGGTTTTTTGGTTCTGCTGTCTTTTTCAATAGAACAGTCGACAGTGAAGCTATTTCAGAGATTCCATTGCCAAAGCTCATTACTAATGAGCTTTACTCAAACAATCCAGTCGAAAAGTTTATTTTTCGATTTAACTTGAAAATGACATTCGAATTCGGCAACAAATCGTTTCATATGAAAGAATATTTTATTTTTTTCATCGTCCAGTACAAAATATTCAATTGCAGAAAAAAAATGACCCTGAAGTTTGCATCGTTGGAATGCAACGAAATTCTGTTATTTTTTCAGCAGACCCAATTATTATTATTGAATATTTGTTCCGGCCAATGAAACGATTCTCTTTTGCAACCAAAAAACTCAATCGACGCGAAAAGTTGCCACGATTTTCAAAATTCAATAAATAATCAATAGAAAAAATGTTTTTCGTTAAATCTCAACGTTGCAAACTTCAGAGTCATAAAAAAATGCTCCATATACTTAACTGCTTCATGCATATGATTTTGACATGCGTATCATAACATGATTTCGCGGTTGCCTACGCCAGTGACCTAAGCAGGGGAGATATCGTCATATCCCGGACGAACGTGAGGAAAGAGCTCAGAGAGGCGAAACCCTTTCTCGTCTCCAGACTTGTTTTTTTTTCTTTATTTTTCATTACGTATACGTGCGCGACACGCCACGTGCACTTACACTTGGCCGCGTCGCGAGCACTTCTTTACATTAAAACTACTGGAAAATAAAAATGAAAAAAAAACCGATAACGATACAGACATATTGTGTATGTCTGTGAACTATACACAAAGAAAAAAAAAACATTGTGTCTCTGAGTCAAGGACGAGGACGTGAATAGCTCGATCTTCCTGTTCGAGACCCAAATTTTTGTCGGTCAGCAGAGATCGCGATTGCACTCTGCAAAAAAACCGTTTACTCCGTTAGTCCCGCCTCCCGGAGTTCATGAAAATAATTGACTACGCAATTTTTCATTTAAATTCTGAATAAACAAATCATGAAATTTGCAACGATGTTATTAATTGAAAAAATTGAGAATATGCAGCTCGTAAGACTTTTCAAAAAAGACTCTGTGCAACTCTTCGACTCTAATTATGAATATAAATGGAAATCAGTTCCGATTTCTCGGAAGATAATCCATTATCTTGAGTTGCGATCGTAATGCATCTAATTGTTGAATTAATTCGTGAAGATTGGAAAATAATGAGCGCAGTCGTGATCAAAAGACATGTGGATCATTTTTTTTCTTCTTCTTCCCCCATAAGAATATCCGCTTAGTATGGAATCTGCATCCAAGTTATTTATATATTTATATATTAATCGACAGAACACGCGATAGAATTATAGTCAGGATTGAAAAGTTCTTAGGGATTGTTCGCTCCCAAGAAGGCATCGAGTGCACGCACGAAAAGATTCATAATCGCATCAACTTCCTAAACAACGATATGCAGTTCCGTATTTTATTTTTCTTTATTTCTAACGCGTAACTCGAGTACAACGTACCGAGATAGTTTCTCGTGCGTAACGTGCGATCCGGAGCTCAGTTTATATACCAGATGCTCAGTTTATATACCACAGGAATTTCCGAGAGAATGAAACGAGGAAAAAGAACGAGAGCGAGACAGGGAACGGCGGGTATGTATTCTCATCGGTGATCGAATTTCCGATCAACTTATCAATTTCCAGTATGTAACGTATTATCGGGCGCATCACATGATATTCGACGAAATTGGGACTCTCTCGTGAAATGAGACTCTCATCGAGCCTTATGAAAGCGGCTCGAGCAAGGACATAACTAGGATCGATTAATTATCCATTAATTAAGAAGCCTCTGGGACAAAATAGCTATTTGGAAAAAATTGGAAACAAATATTCGGTAGTTTTCATTTCGTACTCGCGATACGGACATTCCATCGGTCTAATATTGTGAGATATGGACTAGTTGGAATTCAGCTAGTTTACAGAGATCTAGAGTTTGTGGGAAAATGCCAGGCGGCATTGCGGCAAATCGATCGAAATATCCACGTAGCACGTGTTGGCATCCCAGTAGTTTACACATGTACGAATCCCTATGATTTTATTTGCGGCACGAAAACTCAGAGTGGAATTACCAAGTTAAATCGATTTTTAGACTCAATAAACTTTCGCATGTACGGTTCAAGGTTCTTCCTCGGTTAAGCAGAACGATGATCGTGGCCTCTGATCTTTTCGTGCACAAATATATGTATTATGTGTTTTTATGCATATTCTTACGTCCGTGGCTATAGCGCCCTTTCCCCAATTCTGCGAACAAGCGTACGACCTAGTTGCTAATTGGCCATGGCAGATTTAGGGCTGCGCTCTGATTACAAACCTCTTGGTCTGTTCCTCGTGTACCCCAATGCCCGATAATTAATTCAATGACTTCAGACTCCCTGCATCTTATTTCAAACGAGTTTTAAGTATTTTGCCACTATATTTGAACGAAACGCTCGAAATTCGAATCAATATTTGAGCCTGGAATGAGACGGTGGATGTTGGAAGGGGAAACAAAGATTTTCGATAACCGTTTATTTATTTATCCCCTAGTTCCAGGTACGAAATTACTGATTCCTGCTTCTCGGAACGTTTATTCAAATAGCAGGATAATTTCGGCCATCGAAATTTGTCGAGTTGTTATTTCTGGAAATCTCAATTGTCAGAAAATTGCGACAAGTCGAAGTAAATGTTTAAATTGGCTGATTCCAACGTGTGTTAATTAGAGAAAATTCTACAGGAAAGTAACGATTTGTTCATAAGACGAAAAAAACTCGATGTCAGAGAAAAAATCCGAGTGAAGGAAAACTCTGGTAAATTTTAATTCAAAGGATCTGCAGCTTTGTGCAGATTGAGGGAACGGCAACAACACACACACACACAACACACTAAATTGTATAGTTATCCCGTGGTTTCCTACATCGCGTGATAAGAATCCGTCTACGGAAAGCCGCAGTCTGTAACAATCGTACTGAGAATAAAAACTTGGCGTACTATATGTAGTGGCTCATACATTTTCGCGTTAACGATCGCGTTAATGAAAGAGAATTTTTTTTTTTAATTCCATTGGGGAAAAAAACAGAAGGGAAGAAATTTCCATTCAATTTTTCCTGTAACTTTCCATTCCGAAATTATGCAACTCGATACTCGATTTTGGCTGAACTATTTCGCTCAAACGGACTCGAATAGTTAGGTAAACGGTTGAAATGCCTTCGCTGCCCAAATGAAATGTCGTGATTCATGAAAATAATTATATTTCGTGATAAAAATCGTTCGCCTTGAGGAAGCAAATGCGGAGCAGCTCTCCAAGCTACAAAATATATATGTATGGCTCGCCATGAGAAAAGAGCGAAAGTTTATTTATCTTTTGAAAAGAAAACCCGCGAGAAGAGCGACCTACGGTTGAATTCCTCGGGAAGATGCGTGTGCGACTCGACCAAGTCGAGGAATTATAATGAGAAGTGCAGCAGCGACCAACGGAGACGACAACGTCGAGGCCAAAGAGGTCTCAAAGGAAAGACAACCAAGTAGGAGATGACGAGTGGAAGTCTGAGTTGGCTGACTCTTTCCTGTGACACCACAATAACAGATGAAAATTCACTTTGATAATTCGTTCGCTACAATGTATCGCTTGCACGTTTTTTATTGCTAGTTTTTGTAAATGCATTTACAAATGCCACTCGATGTGCAATTCGATGTGGGAATATCTAAAGCACATGCATTGGCGCTTGGTGTGCGAATTTCCCTCCCGGGGGACACTCGGAGCGAGTTTCCGGTTCTCCTCCCCTTCTTCCTCTTTAGAACTACTGTGAGATCGGCCGAGCGCTAGGGATCGCTAAATCTCGTGTGTAACTTTGACATAAAGCCAAGTTATGATTCTCTCTTAAATTCATGTTGCACAATGCATTGAGAAACGCCATTTCCGGTAAGCGCCAATTCTGACAATGCCGTTTTCAACTCTCGATGCGTGATGAAAATTTCGCACACAACTCACGAGAGCGCGAGTCTAATGGTTGAGATAAACTCGATTTTTTTATCGCTGAGCAGACGCGGACTCTTGATAAAGAATTACTACACGAAATGAAGATTATTATAATGTTGCAACGGGCTAAAAATAATGACTTACATACCATTCTCATTGTTCCTTGTTACATTCGAGTATACTCATTGATGATTGATCCACACACGCACACACACGCACACGCGCATATCTATATGATTCTAATTCGTTCATTCACGAAGCGACGTAAATCTGTTAAATCTGAATCTCTGTCAACTCGTTCGCCAAGTGCGCGATTAAATTTCAAATCTCACGAAATATGTCACTAGTTTAAAAAGCAGAAAAAGTTTCCGGAATTCACGAATGAAACCGATTTTTTTTTTCCCACTGATTCATTAACGAAAAATGCAATTTCTCACGGCTTTAATAATTGTTGCTTGTTACCAATGTCAGCCGCGATTGAGAACTCGTGAAACACTGACGCGGGAACCCGCACGCGAACACGTGAGTGCAAGAAAGAAAAAGAGACAGAATGAGAAAAGGGACAGAGTCGACAAACGACAGTCGAAGAACTTTTCGTTGTGTACGGCGACACGGTTGTCCCCCTTCTGTCAGTCAGCTGATACGTCCCACTCTTTCACCACGAATCCACGCTTTCCCCACTCCAACTACCAATCTACCAGCTCCCCTTTTACTCTCCCTTCTCCTGCTCCTTTCATACGAAGGATTTAGGTTTCGCCTTCCAAGAGATATATTTTGCCTCATGGCCAGTGGCAATGTAAACGGCAATAGTGTTTCTGATTCATCCTGAATAGACTCTATTCCATTTCTGGATACGATATACCTACAATCTCCTTTGTTCCCCTCGATCGATAGATACGACATTCCCGCTAAATAGTTATCACACGATTCTCGCGATAACATTCTCCAACGATATTATTTTCCAATCATTTTCAGTTCTTAATCAAAAAAAATTAATAGTTTAATCTTGATTGAAAAATTGGAGAGTAACTGGTTCGTCTAGTTTCGATATGACGAGAATAATAATCCAGGAAGCAAACGCCGCGAGTGAATGCACTCGCGGTGGTTGATCGTATCGTTGCACCTTCAGATCGATACGCCCATCATCATTAGCCGCGTTAATCTTGATTTTCAAAGTCATGCATCATCTTGCTACACGTGCTAATCAATGACTTCCACTGTTCGGAACGATCAAATTCATTTATAGCGACGATGAACGAACTTTCTGCAGTTGAGGTTGAAACGCTATTGTGCGAGTTTGAATCACAGACAAATTTTCAATCAAACTTCAATTGCATTGGGGTCGACAATTGTATGCACCTGCACAATACTCTTATTCATACGATGCTCTCGTTGCAACGAACCAATGCGAGTTGATTGAGGTTCAACGAAACTGTCGGGAAGAGACTTTTTTTAAATTATTTTGTGACATAAAGTACGTGGCAGGAATAGAAGAAGTGTAGGAGAGTAAAAACAGCGACAGAATCTTTTCACATTAATTATAAATTCATTTAAACGAAAAATTCACTGGCGACTGACGGTACGAGGATTTTTATCGCTCGCCAATAAGTCAACGGACTTACATCGAGTCAAAAGTCATCCAGTGGCTACTTGTCGACGCTCGGTAAAATAGAGACGCGACTAAAAAACGTTCATTGCAGTTCAGACGCTTTTCGCAATCTCCTCCGTGCGACTTAATTCTGTATCCGCTAGATGGCAATTTTGAGGCTAAATGCGGATTGTAGTTCAGGGACGCTACCGCCAGGCCAAATCCCAGCGAGCGATGTTTCAAGATTTATTTTTACGCTGGAAATGCCATACGATTATCCAACTCGAGCTACTTTATTAGACCGAGGATTAAGGGCTCGAACTAGACCTAAAAAAAAAAAGTAAAAATATACGATGACTTAGAGATTCAACGATTCCAGATGAACCCTAATTCAAGATCAATTATGAAAGCTCGTTCTTGAAACTAATTCAAATGGAGCGACTCTTTTTTTTCCCACTCGGTTTATCTCGTGAATATCATTGAGGCTGTTACTTATCGGAATGTTTAATATAAATTTGAACTCTATCGTATTACATTTCACTTGTTTTATTTTTATTTTTTGTATCAGCGAATCTCGTAGTCGCGCCGGTTTTCGTTAACGAGGCGATTCATTTATTCGTTTAGCTGGGAAGAATTTTTAACGAAAACTCGTCCAATCAATATTACGACTGCTTAAGGAGCGAACAAAGTGATTTTCACCGTAGTGTATGTGTATGGAGAAGTGTAAGAAACAAGAAATGAGCTCGCTGATCTCTTTTCAGAGGCATGCCTTGAAACGTAGACGAGTTTTTTTTGCTTTATGCTTTGTGTGACAAACGCGAACATCGAGGAGCAATAAACACACGTACGAATTATTCTTGAATATATAAGCGAGCGATTTTACTCGAATGAATGAGAAATTCATTTGGAATATTGAGAAATATCGATCTCCAGCGACGATCAAGATAAAATTAACTATTCATCAGGATTAATCGCAGTGTCTTCGGACTGGAGAAATTTCTTGTTTACATTCGATTTGCGGGGCTATCAAACGACATTTTTTCCATACCATTTATGGTCCGTGCCCAATACTCGTAGATGTCCAATTTTTATCTCGATCATCGAGCGAAGCCGGAGAAGCCGCAAACGCAGAAGTCGAATTTATACAAGAAACATCGAGATTTACTTGCACGTCGTATTTTTTTGTGACAATTCATGTTGGCATTTCCGCGATAGCCTTTTGCCTCGTTACCAAGTGCTTGTACATCGCAATTAAGCGTTTAAAAAACGTCGTTAATTGTCAAAAACGCTCATCATGCTCCATCTACTCGAAGAAACTTATCTTTTTTTTTAATTTTCATTTTTCAGCTCTATCAAACAGAGTCTGGTCGAGACACAAAGAAGGACAGGTGTGGTACCCGCATCGTCGAGACAAGATAACGATTATATAGTAAGTTCGAATAAAGTACTTTTATCCGCGCGCACTTGTGAGAATGGTCGAGTACGAGGCCGAGAATTAAAAGGGAACGGTCGTGTGTTAAAGAGAAATATAAAGAGCGAGTGAGAGACAAAGAGAGAAATAAAAAATGAACGAAGTCTTTGAACACGTAATTTCCTTCTCTTTATTTTAATTTTATTCGAGTTCCAACAAACGATATAAAAATCATCCATTTTTTACCTTTTTGATCGAGCCAAAAAACTACCGGAACGAATCTGCGATCTTTCGACAGAGAATCCAAGGTCGCTCGTGCCTCGAACGATTTGACCTTATCGATAAACCTTTTGGCAGATGCGTCTTGCAAAAGCACTTTTTTCCCCAAAATCGAATACGAAATAGAAATGTCGTAAATAATGCAAATGAGCTACGGATGACTTTGCTATTTTCTCACCTGCCGTTTGTGTCTCGTTTGATGTACAAAAAAAAGAGCTTTGGCTCTTCCTGTTTCTTTTTCTCTCCTGCCTAGTTCACGCTTTATTTTTTTGTCCATTATTCTCGTCTTTACAAATAAACTTTAACGGTAAAGAAGTGAGGGTGATGCGTGAAAGTGTGCGGCCAAAAAACTCGATTGCGCAACCGACTGCAGTCACATATACATGTATACTTTGCTTCGATTCGCTGCAGAGCTCTCTATTTATTTTCTATATATATATACACACAAATGAATGAATGGGAGAAAAAAAGTCAAAAGGGCAGGTCGAATATTTCCGAGGTGAATGCAAAAAAGCGTGAAGACAAACGGTCCCGTGAAATAGAAATTGCTTACGAGGGAGAGAGAAAGAGCTTTCCTTTCTCCAGGTGGAAAGTGGAGGGATGAGGAAAAATGCCTGCAATAGGTAGACGTTCGGGTGAAGTTGACGTGGACGAGCTGACAATCTTTGGTATTTGCTCTGCCGAGTCGGTCTGCTTCACTGAACGCTCTGGAGATCCAATTTAGAAGTTTGTATATGAGGTGTGCGTGTGACGATAAATATACATGTATATAGATATGTATGTTTTTTACCCTTGAGCCCCTTTGAAACGATTGCACACGCGTATACAGAAAGTTATATCTGTGAAAGCAACGTTTTGAAATGAGAAAACGCGCGTGCGACAATAGTCCTGATTGATTGTGCTAAGGAAACGCGCGCCCTGCTGCTTTCTTGGGCGTTGAATCAAAAGTACACACATTGTGCTGAAGCATCTCACGTTTACATTTACACCGCCGAGAAAGCAAAACTCGAAACGTTTTGCAATCGATCTGGATCACACGTGCCTCCAGTTCTCGAGTCATTAATAATCCCCTCGTATAATCCCCCCACACCAAGACTTTTATATCCATAGCCGCGAAGAGAGTAGAGAAAAAAATTTATAGTCTCCAAGAACGTCAAATGTGACACGCTCGCTTTTTTCGTCGCATCAGTTCGTGCCAATAAGAGATTTTTCGAGAGGTGCATCGGAATAATGAGACAGTGAGACGTTTCACGAAGGAAAACTCGTAAAAAAAATCATGAAAATCGGGAGCAAGGCAGGAAACATTGCCAAATGATTTGTCCATGCAATGGACCATTTAGGGTTTGATGATGTCAAGATTTCCGGAGACATTTTGTCAATGGTGAATAAATTGAGATTCTGAACCGAGAATCGAACGATCGAGCCGGTGCCCCAACGATTTCCGGAAGCTGCGGTCTTCATAGATGAAAAAGGGGTTTGTTACACCCTTGTAAACCAGTTTCAGTTTGCATCAAGGACAAAGCAACAATGTTACATGCCGATGAGGTCCTCTCCGGTGCAGGTGCGTTCAGACAATGATTGTCAGGTTTTCCCACGTGCCTCCGTTCCATAATCCGCATGCACTGGCAAAAACGCGCGCTCAGAAAACTGTAGAGAACTATTGGAACAAATTTTTCCCATCGGAAACCCCCTGCTTTGGTGATTTATAAGTGGGTCGCTCTTTCTTCAACGCTTTATCATGTACGCTCTCGAAGGGTGGAAAAAGGGGCTCGTAATTGTGAGGCCCACTTTAGCGAAATGAGGACGCGATAGGCAGGGACAAAAACGAAATGAATACCCAATACGAAAAACAGCCTCCGAGTAGCTCGTAAGGAATTCTTGATTTTTTTTCCCCATCGACTTTTCACTATTTTCGAGGCTTTTTCACGGTGAGATTGCCGAAAAAATTATGGGCCCGATTCAACCATTTCGCAAACGTATTTTCTAAGAAATTTTACTGGATCCTACTTTTTGGTAAACTCTCGCGTAAATCGATGAAAGGAAAAGTACGATTCGTGGTGAGCTCGCGGAGCTGCGAGGATAAAGGGTTAGGGTATCACGAGTGCGAAAGAAAATAAAAGAAGACAAGACCTCGAGCTCCGCAGCAGCAGCAAGAAAGCAGGAGCAAGGAGGCGATGTAGCAGCCGCGGGTTCAAACCTCTTTCTCGTTTCGTGTGGCCAAAGAAACATCACACGTACAAGTATATACACGCAGCTGCCGTTTCTCTCGCTATACAGAGCGCGGCTGATCGAGCTCCTCTGCAACATCGCACCTGCCTCTATCTCCCTCTCTTTTTCCTTTACCGATCAATCGGCTTATTATGCTTCCGGGTATACGGTCCAGAACTTTGACGTGCGTAATCATCGATTTTTCTTATCATTCCATTGCAGTCATCGATGCAGCACTCAATTATGGCAAAACAAATAATTAGATGACTCTGAAGTTTGCAACGTTGAAATTCAACGAAAGACATTTTTTCTATTGATTATTTATTGAATTTTGAAAATCGTGGCAACTTTTTAAGTCGATTGAGTTTTTTAGTCGCAAGAGACAATCGTTTTACTGGCCGGACCAAATATTGAATAATAATTATTGGCTCTGCTGAAGGAATAACAGAATTTCCTTGCATTACAACGATGGAAACTTCAGAATCATAATAATTAGTCACCAAAATCTCAATCTAAAATCAATAAAACGCATCACGTCGTTTTTTTCGGTGAAATAAAAAAAAGTACAAAGTACTTTGTAGAAAATTACGTTCAAAGGAAACGCAATATCACTTGGAAATGAAACATTCCTTTTCCGACATGAGTGCAAGGTTGAAAGGGGCCATTAAAAGAGTAAATAAAACGTCGTCAACATGAGCGAACGGTTCTACGAAAAATGAGAATATCCCCCTGCTTGAATGATGCGAGAACGCCTCGTAAATGAAATAAAGAAAAGGTACCTGCTTTTTTATAAACTCACAGGTAGCATTTATAGATAAGTTTACCTGACACCGGAGGAAACTCTTCTCTGTGTCATCATCTCCACAGGAAAAAAGCTGCTTTTGTTATACACACCACTATTATATTGCCGACTGCAGGGATCGTACAATGCACTTGGATTTCTTATTCCGGTGAGTTGTATCTTGGGCGTTTACACGCTCGTGTGGAGAGATGATAAAATTTAATTGTTGGAAAATTCTTTATTGAGCAGGCTTTGTATACGATTTTTGAAAAATTTCCAACGGGGATGAAAAAAATTGCCTGCATCGATATGCTTTTATGCAAAATGATGTTTTCGACTGTTTTAATACAGGATTTGCGTGAATTTACTTCGGTTCGAGTATTAATTCGTCTTTCATACTAAATGGGAAATAAACTATGCTCGAAAATGAAGAGAAATAAATTATTCTCTTTATTACTCGAAGCCAACCCTAAATTGTTTTGAATTAATATTCCAATGGTGGCTCACGACGAAACAATGGGTGCAAAAGAAGAGAAAGGGGGCGAAGTACGAAGGGATGCAAATAGAAGAGTATTCAGAAGATTTCTTAGCTCCTGAGTCAGCCAAAAATACGTCGCTCGCTGTTTTAGTATTCGCGTAACGATTTTATCCTTCTCTCTCTCCTTTGCCTCTTTCTCTGTAACTTGGTTGTCCCCCATCTTTCACTGTACATCGACTACGTGACGGACATTATGCATCTCTCGGGTTGCCGAAAATTGTGAGTCCCTTTCTGTCCTCGACTATACTCGAGTTGCACTCTCTCTCTCTATCGCGCTTCGACAAAGTACACGCGCAAGAGAAAGAAGCAAAAGTGATAGGAAGGAGGGAGGATAGAAAAAAAACGATGGGACCGGAGAAAAAATAAAAGAGAGCTCGTACAGTTGTCATCGGGGGAGCAGGGAGAAAGGAACAAGAAGTTGTTAGCAATTTTCTGTTTCGTGCACGGAAATGCAAATCATTCGAGGAAATTGTCCACATAAATCTAACGCTATGTACATATAAATGTACATATTTTTAGATTTTAAAAAAGGCCATTGAACACGCGAAAATATATAGTTTTACTTTTGCAGAAATATCCAAGTGTGTATTTTATTTCATTTTTAGTTGCGAGAGCCTTTTTCTTGCTAGTAGAGAAGACAAAAAAGTTAAATAAAACTGCACTGCGGCGCGGAGGATTCGGCTCGTTATTTCGCCAATGAATTTGCGGCTTTTTTTTATTGCCACACGATCCGGACTACGGAGAGTGAGGGCAGGAGACACATCGCCGAAGCACTCGACGAATTTCCGGTTTATGTTGCCGCATGCTCCATACCATCTTCCGATGTCTGACTACGCTCGAGTTTACTACTTCCAGCTCTCCACTCCCATGTACACACGTATAAGTATCTATAGTATGTTTATCGCTGGGCATGGATACAGAAGTGCCGAATGGAATCCTCGAGAAACGCTTAGCAAGCCTGACTGAGAGCAAATCTCGAGTATAACCCCAGGCGAATCCGTCAAACAGTCCGGACAGATCAAAATTCGCTTACATTTTCTCGAAAAATCGATTCACTTCTTTTCACACAAACATATTTTCCCATCAAGTTCCCATTTTCTTCATTCCGGCTCCAAGAAAATTTGTTTAAAAATTGAAAATTCTTGCCTGGCAATGAAAAACTCAAAAAAATCTTTTTTTTTTTTAATAAAAAAATTGACGAGAATTTTTTTTTCATTGGAAAATTGACGTTACGAGGAAAATATTTCTATGCGCGAATCGTAGAACCTTGGAAATGAAGTTTGAATCCAAACAAGACACTCAGCAGGCAAATACTTTGTGCCATTTTTTTTTTAGCTGCGAAATGCTGGCGGATAGAACGAAGAGAAAAAAGAACTTGTCAATAAGAAAGTAAAATATTCACACGCCAGTTATCGAGGTAAGGTTCGCGGAAAAGCGTCGCGTGATTACGTGAAGCACCACGTGTTGATCCTTCGCACGCGGATGTTTGATATCATAGTCATCCATTTTTCTATGCGACATTGAATACGAGCGATACGAAGAATTGGCGCCGCTCTTATCAATTCGACACTCGTTCGACGATCGGTGTAATTCCGCGAACGAAACTTGCGAATGATTCTATAGCCTTCTGGATTTGGCATTTTATTTTTCTCGAAGAATTATATAAGTCGTTATTCTTTCATCGATTCCAAGCGCGATCGATAGTCGTCAACATTACGCTTGGAGAGAACTTGCTCAAGATTTCCCTACAAAGATAAAATCAACCGTAAGTTGTCGTGTATCTTTCTCGCGAATCTTTCGACAGCTCTCTCTCTCTTTTTTTTCTCGTTCCGTCATCGTCATCGAGCTCGGTAAACCGCAGAGTGAGAGCGATCGTAATCCAACCGATGTGTTTTCGACTCTTTCACGACGATTCACTACACAAACATAAGGGCGACAGGATTTTTTTTCATTCTTTTTTTTTTACGGAAGCCCGAAACAGTTCATGATATCAATCGCATCTGCCTTGCATCTCAGGCACGCAAGTGAATCAAAGTGACTACAAAAATCGATAGGCCGAATCACTCGATTCGCAAATATTTGCTTGTTCAGGTTCCACGTGAAATAAGCAAAAGATCGCACTGATTTGGTTCCGAGTATCAAAGATACACGAATTCGTGGGAAAATGAAAGCGAGCGATAAAAAATCGTGCAATTGAAAAGAAGATAATGGTGAAAAAATTTAAAAAATGTGTACTCGAGAGCCGAATATATTAACAATTTTTGAATTATTAAAATTTTTTCTCAAATTATTAGCAAAAAAAAGCTCGACGTCCATTCGCAACGAAATTCCGAATGAAATATTGCAAAGTACACGAACAAAGAAATAGTCAATAGAAAATCCCACCCCTCTGTAGAATAAAATTCCAAAGAATACAGAGACTGACGATAAATAAATTACATCGAGGTTTGATTCGGTTGAACAAAGCGAAACATTTTCAACCGAACTTATCGGAAAAATAACGTTCTTAAACAACTGTCACCCCTCTTTTAACGGTGAATCTACGTCGGTGCATTCTCCACAGGACAGAGAGATAAAATGTATCGGTGCGTCATACAAAGCTCGTGGCAGAAAAGCGAGCGCGGACGCGAGGAAGAATAAGAATCGTCCTTTTCTATCCTGAGCCCCTACTTTTTTCTTATCCTCCTGCCTCCGCTCGTCTCTCCACGCGAGACTCGTTCTTTTTTCTTTTCTTTCTTTCGATCACTGCAGAAAACGGGCCCCTAAAAGGCCCCGCGCGTCGATTTTACCGAGGCGCATCTGCTCCTTTTCGCGAGGATCGCGGTCTTGGTGCTCTTGCCCGCGCCCTTACCAAAAGACCCTACCAGCACTGCACTCTCTGGTAAACGACGATGCCGAGAAGAGCCTCGAGCGAGTATAAAAATCCAAGCCCCCGAAAGCATTACCAGCTGGCACGCGTCTCCCTCTTCTCCAAAAGTCCGCCAAGTATTATCGTCGAGTTGGATCACCGGAGCATCGCGATATTCCCCGCTTTATATAGGTCACTCTACGCTCAATTCCACAATGGTCAAAAACTTTTTTGCATCGTCATTCGACTGTAAATAATTTCGTCTAGAAATGAATTCATTCAATTCTGAACTTTCGAAAAATTATTGACTGAAATTATTATTTTTTTATCCATTTTTATAGCCAAGGTAGCAAAAAATAGATTAAGAAAAATAACAGTTTGGTAAAATATAGATAAAAAATGGTAAAGACAATGCACAAGTATAAACTTGACACGAAACGAGTCGCATGTACATAGAAAATTGTATCCAAGTTTACCAAACAAAAGGTCGTAAGCCGAAGTAGCTATTCTTACGAGATCCTACAGCTTGAGTCCTTAAGTCTGCGAAGGATATATGCCGCATGATAGGCCGACGAGGGAGCGAAGATTCACCGTTCAATTATTCTCTTTTGGGTGCTCGGAGTATTTTTCTCGTTCTCCTTCGTCCGCGTGCTTCGCGATCGGTCTTTCTCCTTTTGGCAAGCCGCGTTTTTCTTCTTATTACGTCGAAGCACCTGCCTGCATCGTGGACTCCTCGCTGGGTTTGCGTCCTCCACATATACTTTACAGATTCATTCGTACGCGAGGAAAAGAAAGAATGCAAAAGGACGTAAAGCACATGAAATGGCGTAGGTTAAATAGAAGATCTTACGACCTTTTGTACGTTCGCACGGACTCGTTTCGCGAGCGATGTGTGGCGAAAAAGACAAGGAAAGAAAAATCAAATAAAAACATATATTTACAATGCTAGGAGGATTATTGCTGTCTTCTCGAACTCTCAGTCGCAGCAGCACTTCTGGCGTCACTAGCAGGTTAATAAAATAAATATTCGTCCGAAAGAGCTGAGGTTGCATCTGTTGTGTCGTAGCTCGTGCCCAGAAACAGCTGCAAAAGGTGGCCGCACACGGTGATTCGCGAAATCGTTCCTTCGAATTGCCAACAGCACAAGGCAAGAAGAAAAAAAAGGCCATAATTATGGGCCTCGCGAAGAATACGTCGTAATTAGGTAGATCGTGAAAATTGCGCCGCACATTGCCCACCGAATGTAATGAAATTGCACAGAGCAGATTCTTATTCCGAATGATCTCCGAGTACAGCAGCGACTGTGATAATGAGACGAAAGAACCGGGAATAAATATTCCGATGAAAAAAATGACACGTGTAGTGTATTGCACGTGTAAACGGCACACTCTTTTGGTCTTTAATACCCTCCATTTCTTCGAGGGTTCGTGGCCACATTAATTTTCTCTTTAACACGTCAAGCACGAGCGAAAATCCTCCGTTAACGATGCGACCAACCAAACGAAGAAAACCAACGTCCGTTCGTTATAGAGAAGAGACCAGAAGCAAAATAGACGAATCCCGTAACTCCCCTTCGTAACAATCGAATTTGGATCAACACTTTTTCCCTCCAATCAACCTTTTCTTCTTTACGACCCTCCGAAAACAAGGAGCTTTTTTTTCAATGCCACGTCCAGCGATTTCGATGAATCTGCGACAACAGAGGCTTCAATTTTCATGGGACTTGGAAAAATTTTCATAATATCGTTGCAATATTCTTTTGTTACATTCTTTTGAATTTCGAAGATTTAGGCTTGCGATTTTTATAGACATGCAATGACTGCCGAGCATCACGTATCGTCTGACGTGCTACATGCCCTTTTGTTTGTTAATACATAAATATTCCCCTCATTCCGTTTCAGTAACGACTTTCCTTGGCGCAGAATAAGAGCACGAAGTTTACGGCTTTTCTTATTCGGCTGACAGTGCAGGGAATCCTGCGGTGTGACGAGAAGATAAAATGAGGAAACACAATTCTCTTGGCTGACCAGCAGGACCCTCCGTCGCAGGACTCGCAAAATGTCCTCGTATACTTACCGCTGTCCCTTTATTCTACTCGTTTCTCGTTTTTTTCCTCTCCTTTCTTCTGTTTCTTCGCCTCTGCAGCAGGACCGGCACGCAATTTGAAACAATTATCGAAAACGAGCCGAGAAGAGCGCACGAGCCTGGTCGCTCTTTTTTTCTTCCCCCCGGACACGCAGGTGAGCAGATTCAAGTATCCGGTAGTGAACTACGCACAAAACTACAGTCCTCTAATTGCAGGCTTTTACTCATTAAGATTTTATTTCACTTCTGTCTCACTGTTTAAAAAAAAACCCAGATAAAATCTTCCAGCAAAGTGCGAAACGAAAAATTGACATAATTTACTCCAAATACACATTTCAACGTCGAAAACACATCATTATGGTGAATTCTTCGTTCGCGATAGACGAGAACTAATTAGCAGATAAAAATTCACAATTCCCTTTACGCATAGCTTTATTTTAGGGATTCAAAGTGAACAAATTTCCGATTATCTTCGATATATTTCAGTCATTGATTCGCAACAAATTTACCATGTGAAAATACCAAGTGGTAGTTTAGCCGTTTGTTCAGACGTGAACAGAATAACCGGTAACAAAAAAAAAAACTAAAAAAAAGAGATAAAAATGGTTAAGGATGTGAAGGTTTCGTTCGCACAATCGACACGTGTATATATTCTTGGTGAATTTATGAATTTATGCTCCATTTTATCACAGCCGGTAGAATTATCTTAATAGACCGCAAATTCGTGTTGAGCGTGCCTCCAAAATATTAAGCTCGCAGTCTGTTCTCGTTTTCGATCTAATGTGCCAATATATATTACGTATATACAGTTCCAATCTTTCTCCGGGCAAGAAGTCACTATTTTCGACCCCTTTCTGTAATCACATACCCCCCACCCATGCACGAGGTGAAACCATTATATCGAACAACGATTTTTTCGTTGTATACATTTTTTTTCATATCGTACCAGCGTACAATTTTTCTTTCACACATTTCCATACGATTATTCCGTATAATTTTGCGATTTACGTCCCCTCAATTTTCTATACTTACTTCCTTCTGTGTGTCCCTTTCGTTTTCCGCTCTATATCGAATTCGAACCACGCAAAAGACACATTCATCGCAATTTCGTTGTCCACATGCGCAACAGCAGAAAATAAAAGGGTGAGAAGCCAAATTGCTAAAAATATTCAGCAAATATAAAGCTCATCACTTATCAAATTATTTATACGAATTGTTATCGTCACTTTACGAAACGTTTATACGAAAATTAAACAATTTCAGTGTAGCATCGTATTTGACCATTTTTTTTCTTTCTCGTCGTCTATATAAAAAAAAAATTGAGTAGAAAGAAGAAAAAAAATGAACCATTCGTTCCACCTCGTAGTTTATGAAAAGTTATTTTGGATTCCTCTAGAATTTGTACAGCTGAGCATTTGTTGGAATTCGTTCACTTTACCTGCTACAGGCTCTTTTCGCATTCACAAAAGAATATAAATACACCCGTTCTCGATATTCCACAAAACGAATGGATCCTGTTATAGTGTACGCGCGGTGCACCCACATCATGAGAACAAAAAACATAGGCAAACTTTCTCCAGCGGCTCAAACTATTCAGTAGCAAAATTATCCGATCTATTCATAACGTCGAGAGGCTCTAAACGCAACGAGTAAAAGTTTGTGCAGGTGAGAAAAATGGTGTTTATTCGATCGTTCGAAAATGAGGTGCTCGAGAAACGATTCTTCCAACAAAAGAATACGGAATTAATTTCGAAACGCTCTTGACTTGATTGTTCGGTACACTTTTGTCTGCAGTCTGACTATATCGACAGCTATTTATCGATCCTGCCGCTCATTTACATCTTTGCCTAATATATCACAATCTATTGGACTCAAAAACAAATTTATTCCAATTGTGTTTTTGGTGCCGGTGACTTTTCGAACAAAACGAAGTTTGAGCTCTCGAGAAACACGTGATGAGTTTAATTCTTATGCTAAATACATTACGCAGAATTATTAATTATTCGTAATGGACGATAATTTCGCGAAGATGTCTCGACAAGTATTTGTTTATACATTTGGTACAAATGTCTCACTCAAATTCTATCCACACACTTCGAAAATTCATTTTGATTTTCTCGGCAGTGAACGCACGTGCGTGTACTTCTTTGTCACTTTCCTTTTTCCCTTGAGGACTTCTCAAGCCGATACATCCCCCAAGGGCTGTTGGACACTGCGGGAGATGTAATCAGAGAAACTTTCGAAATTACGAAAGAAAAGAAGTGGGGATCGTGAAATGTGTGTATTTTACGTACTAATACAAGAATTCTTTTCTTGTACCCGCAGGCGGGAAAGACTCTTTCAGGGGGCGAAAAATTGTTCGATATGGAGGAACGCGACAGATGCATCTAAGCCTCAATCGTTATCGAACACAAAGAAAAAGAGAAGAAGGCGACCGAGGGAGAGAGGGGGGGGGGAGAAAATAAGAGTAAGACACACGTGCGTATGTTGGTCTGGAGCTCGAAAAATGGATCGCTACGAAAACGCGAAGGAGAGGATCGAGAAACCATAACTCATTAAGAGGCTGCGTCGCAGATATAATTTTTGCAGCATCCATTTAATCTCAATAACTCATGAAAAAAAAAAACGAAAAAACACGTTATGGTAACATCATTTTATATTTTTCATTTTTCTCGGCGCGCAAAAGAAAACCGTGCGTTGATTCCGCAGCAAGGCCACGTGCGTTTGGGCAGAGAAAAAAATCAAAGAAAAACAAGAAAAAACGAGGAATGAGAGTGCGAAAGAGTGACAGTGAGAGTTTCAGGTGAATGCACCTGCCTCGCGCTGTAATCTCGAGTGTGCCACGTCGCGACAGAGTTGTCCCAGCCCTCGACGATTCTCCTCTCCTTTGCATCTTTCTCCAACGCTCCAACGCTCACTTGAGTGCAGTCGAGTGTGCATTTTATTTCGTCCCAGCGTCCGGTTAGTGTGACGCCGATATACATAGCGAATAATTGCAATACGCGCGAATCAAACGATTAAAAACTAAGGGCGTATGAGCTGCGTATGTTGCACACACTTAAAAAAATAAAATCAAACCCAGAAAAGCACAAAAATACCCTGGAAAAACAGAGCGTGGCTCAATAACTAAACAAAACTTGAATTCAAATATTTCAAGTATAAAAACCAACCAAAAAGTGAGGGAACAATTTACAATTATTATTCATGTCCCCGAGACGATTCCACAAACAAATGAATTCAAAACCATGGGAGATTTTTTTTTCTCAAATTTCTACCCTCATCCATTCATGCTTTTACAGAAGCAACCATTATTTCCGTGGCTAACCAATAAGATCGGAAATGTAACACCTTTCCCTATGCTCGAAACACCTTACTCCGATGGGCGAGGACTATAGGTGTGAGGCTTCGGTGGCCTCCCATGTGGACGGTTCTAATCGCCCGGATGGTGGCCTGGTCCATTGAATTACAGTCGAGTATAGGTGAGCTAATCGTCTCTATAGAGCTCGTGCTCCAGTGTCTAGTTCCATAGCGACCAAAAGCTTAATTAGGTGTCGACTGTATGGGAAAGATTTTCTGGAGTTTCCTTTTGCCCTCTGCGGAGGCGATGGAGCGGTCATAAGTCGGTGCAAGCCGCACGTGGAGAATGAAAAGGAAAAAATGAAATAACAAAGATTTTGAGATTGCCAGGCACGAAATGAGGAAATCCTGTATTCGTACATGCTTTTCACAAATATTGGATCACACTCGAGAGAGGAAAACAGAGACGTGTTAAGCCCTCGTGCTGGAGCAATAGCAGAACACGCTCTGAACTTCTTGAGTATATCTCGAAACTCGATAATTATAACACTCGACGCTTACCAAGAGTCCTCGAAGTGTGTTTCGGAGGAGAGACGCTCGGTGAACAACGGAGCGTCTGATATTACGCGTTCACAGCAGCCTGTATGGATCGAGCAAGACAAAAAAAAGGGCGTTCCGTTGCTATTTTTTGAGACGCTCCCTCGCGGTAACGGGATCAAGGCGCGAGACCTAGCTCAACCCCAAGGGCGTTAGTACAAGCGTAGAAAATGCATCCCTCAACCCCTGGACTGTTTTCCAGATTACCCTTGGCCGTGTCGCAACATCGAGAATGGCCTCTGCGGGGTTCGACCGAGAAAAAAGGGCAAAGATATGATGCAGTAAAGCCTTGAATTCAAAGTATAAGAATGTTTTACTGGATGTTACTGGGTAAGGCAATCTCGTAAGAAGAATATCGATCGAATGACGAAAAGCATTTTATATAAGTGTCGAAAAAAGGAGCCTGTCTGAGAAATGACATGAAAAATTATTGTCAAACTCTCGTAAAGCTCTCCCGCAAGTTGAACGAAATCTTTTTACACCACGTTCGCCCTCGCGAACTCATCCTAAGCTCGGAAGCGACGATGTTGGGAAATCTTGTTTCTTTTTGGGCGGGAAACTTGAAGAACGTGAAGATTTTTAATACCGAGGTTGACGATCTAATGACTAGGGGCAGTATTTTTTTTGGTCTGAAAAGTTGCGATCGTTCGATATCCCTCCTGGAGGGTATGAGGGTGAATGACCCGTACATTATAAGCAAGAGTGTGAGAAGCCGGTATGAGGGAGTACGAGGCGACCGCGGAGAAGGTGGAGGAGGAGGAGGAGGAAAAGTATAGGGTGTGGAGGAAAAGCCAAGGGCTTTTCTCGAGGGATGCGAGAAGCAATAAAGGAGCAGGAGGAAACCCTTCTTGTGCACGCGCCGAGAGAGAGAAAATAAAAGGAGAACACACGTAACGCGTGTGCGGCATCTCTTGGCCGGGGGATGAAAGGTGGTGGGTATGGGGGATGTCTGTCTCCATGGTGATGCCGCATCGAGCGGTCGACGTTCCCTCGCGCGCGTTTCTTCCTTCCCCACGTTTGTTCCCTCGCACATATACACGTACACTCCAAATATATATATACGTATTTATATTGAAAATATATATGTAGACAATTCCACGACACGAGGCACACGCAAGGGCGGGAAAACGCCCTGGTCCTCGCCCTTACCCAACCTCGTGGACAACCGAGTCAGAGGAATGAGAAATTGAAGGGCGCGTACAGTCGCGCGCGCGCACACCCCCGAGCAAACGACGAGCCACCACCCTGAAAGCGCAAGGGTCATCCCCGGTGACATCGTTCACCGTTCCTTCCGAACACGCGGTCGTGAAAAACTTTTAAAGTCACGACGTTACATGTTCTCCACGTGTGTGTGTGCTCGCTGATGCACTTTAAGAGGATCCTTTAATTCCTTTGGAATTTTCACACTGTCACTGCGGATTTTCGCTTAATTAAAATTTATCTTCTAGCAGCATTATAGCAGATTAACCGCGATACACTCCAAAACGCAAAACAAAAAATTCAGAAATTAGAAAGTCTCGTTTCTCAAGTTACCACAATTTTATTTTCCTGCCAGCACGACTTGGCCTCGAACGTATTGCGTTTAAGAGTCTCCCAAAAAATACCCTCAGCGCGGTTGAAGCTCTTGACGATGGACCGGGCATATTCATCCCGAGGGGTCCATATAAATTAAGGAACCTTCGGATATGTCATTATAATTACTCGCTTGGCATTCGCTTTATTGGGAGTTGACGAAGGTTCCGCGCGATGACTCACGATCTTCGCAGAACCATGCGACCAAATCGATGAT
This sequence comes from Diadegma fenestrale, assembly GCA_037043255.1. Lineage (NCBI taxonomy): Eukaryota > Metazoa > Arthropoda > Insecta > Hymenoptera > Ichneumonidae > Diadegma > Diadegma fenestrale. The sequence continues at coordinate 10,416,919 of CM073312.1, forward strand.
TCTTTCTTTTATTCCCTCTCTCTCTCTCTCCCGCTCCCCTCCCAACTTCTCCCGATCTCTGCCTTTACCGTTTATCTTTATCTTTACTTTTTTCCTGCGCGTCTGCGACGATGTATAGGAATCTTATTTCGGAGACCACTTGCGCGTGATGCCCTGCATGTTTTCTATATATACATCTGGCACACATTGACGATTCTTTTCGTCCTATTAATTGCTATCGAGTGCTCTATACCACAATACAAGGGCTTTGATCTTCGATCCACCGTCCCTTTTTCGGACAATTGAGTCTTTTTTCACAATTGGCAAAAATTACGTCATCATTATCGATTGTGACCGGACTAAATGTGTGGAGACGACGTTCTCGTCTTCTTATCTCAACTTCTTAAATCAAATGGGACATCCGTGTCGTTCTTTTGATCTCCGACGGCACTTTTACTGCGTGAATTTGCAAATTGCGTGCGGTGTATTTTCGGGATGACAAAATTGCTCTCTCAAATGTCCCATATGCAAAGACCCTACGCGTCACTCCACTTTGTCAAGTGACACTTGCAGCTCGAGAGTACGATGGAACGCAAAAGTGTCACTCGCAGAAAAGTACGGCATTAAGGGCACGGACAATTTGGGACAAAACCCCCGGAACCGAAAAGAAATTTGTCAAAGAAAACGCACGAGCTTTGAGTTTGAGACGAAACTGTACGAAAAATTTCTTGTGGATAAGGAAAGTGATTGGAAAACTTATCGGCAAAAAATAATATTCGTAAGCCAACGCCAAAGATCAGCAAAAAAATCGAAAAAAATTATAATTACGTATTCCGAAAAAAAAATCGTCTCGACGAAGCGTCAATTTTTGTCTCTTGACACCGCGTTCACAAAATGAGTAAATTACTTTGGAATAATGTCTGGCTCATTTGGGACGAAAGGCTCGATATAGAAATGTATATTTTTGAACGTCTGTCTCGTCTGATTTCGCTCGTGTCGCGCGCACATGAATACGTGTCGGGATAATTGACAAGGAAAAAAAACACGTCTCGCAATTAGTTTTCGACGATACGAAAACCGATAGCTTGATCAAGATCTCGTAATCAAGTAATCCTGCTCGTACAATCGAGTAATTACTGCATTTTGTCCAAGTCCAAACATCGAAAAGACAGTTGATTTTAAAAAAAGTGCAATTTAATGAACAGTTTCGGGATGAAATGCAAAAATCCAATTATCATGGGGCCAAGTTATCGCGTGTACGTATGCGCAAATTTTTTCCTTATGGCACGTGTCCCCGCACCTGTCCGTCCGAGACTTACGACGAGTGACGAGAGACGAAAAAGAAAGAAGAATGAAAGGTGAAAAAAAATATTGTCTGGAAGATGAACGCGCTTGTAGAACAAAACTGATAGAAGAGCACGAGCTCACTGAAAAAAGTGCTCATTCATTCACGTTTCCGTCTCTCTCTCTCTCTCTTGTCTCCTCGCCTCACCTTCTCTCTCCCTCTCCCGCGCTCATCCGACCATTTTTGCAGTTCAGTCTCGCACAGATCGTAAAAAACTAATAATAATAATTATAAATATCCGAGGGAGGGTCATTGGGACGTTCAAGCGATAATTAGTCAGAGTTGGAGCTGCGCTAAAGGAAAGAACGAGAATTAGGGAGAAAGAGGAAGAAGATGGAGTGTCTTCGTCGATGAATATGACTTCCCAGAGAGCATGTGAAAGGGCGTCCCAGCGGTGCGAACTAAAAGATCTTTCGACCAAAGACACACGTGCCAAAATGTGCTGTGAGTGAACGAAAAAAAAAGCAATCGAAACAAAATACACATTTCGTTTGACCCCTCGTGCTGGGCAGCAGAGAGTCAGTTTTTTTTTCTAATGTATATATAACTTGGAAATACCGTAGAGGCCGTTAGAAGAGTTTCTTGAATGAAACGGCGGAACTTTGACGAGAGACGCGGTCATTGTATGGCTCCACGTGACAGATTATCCTCACATATTGGCAAACAGAGAGACAGAGTCTAAAGAACAAATAAACCTCGTCAGAATTCTAATCCAAAATATTGCCGACAAGTCATGAAATTGATTTTTTTCCCATTTTCTTAATCACAATAGAAATTAGAAAACTTTTCATTGAATCAAACCCATAAATGCGTTACGATCGATAAATTCTTCGTTTTTTTTATCGATTGCTTAATGTTTCAATTTGCATACAATTTATCTTCAAGATAATGTAACTCTTGAAATGATAAATTTATGAAACTTCACGTTGGATTCTTTCATGTGGGAAAAACCCGAGAGTTTTCCATTTCAAACAAGAAAAATTCATCTCCGTTCATGCATGGGCGCGATAAAAGGTTTTGTGAGCATAGGCAAAGATCGAACTACAGAACGAAATTCTTCCCGTTTTTTTGTAACCGATTGACCTTAAGGCTCGAAAAAATGTATCAATATCTGTTGAACGATAGTGAAAGGCTGCGTCGAGAATGTGGAAAATATCGCACACAATCGAGTTATAGAGCTGTTTGCAGAAGGAGTGCGAGTACGAGGAATAAGTAAAATCGAGAACGTTTGGGAGTCGAAAACGTGTAGTTTGCACTAAACCGGATGCAGTTATCTTCGTGAGAAAAACACGATGCACAGAGGGCGGAGAGGAGAGAAAAAAAGGGGAAAAGAACCAAGTGTGCCGATAAAAATGATACGGGCGTAGAGTCCAAGAAATATAGGGACGAATGTTCCTTTGCGTGCATGCACGAAATACGTGGACACATGCATTTTTTTGATACAGTATCACGCAAGATTTCTCGTATTTGTTATCTCTGTTTGACATTCTCGTTTCCTTCCTTTTTTCCGCTTTCATACTCTCTCACTCTCTCTTTAAATATTTGTATGGTATGTAGACCCTCCTGGCAATCTCGTTCGTTCTTTCGAATCTTGAGATTGCATCTATCTCAAATTTTTTTTCACGGTTGTTGGTGTGTATACAAGAATCCTTTACACACATCGACCAGGAGCAAAAAAAGGCCCAACTAACACGATCAAACCGCGACAACAATACACACGTACCGCCCTTTTGTTTATAATATTTATGTACGAGTAAGAAGGATTCTGCGAAGGTTAATGACGGGTTCCCCGTTTCGAGGTCATCCGACCCGAAAAGCCTCAGGTAGACGCCTTCAGACCCACCAAATAAAAAATGAAAAAATTAAAACGGAGCCCCCGCCGCCTAGTAACGTGGGTAAAACATTTTCCTATGGCTGAAAGTTCCAGAAACTATTTTTATTTTTTTCAAAACACTTCAACAGTTGATAATCGTAGATCCGCATTTGGGTCGTTCGAAATTCAAATAAGATTCTCATTGTAGGTGGAAGGAACAAATTTGCTTTATATAAGAATTGAAATTTTAGAAAAGAAAAAAAACTTATTACCGTGTAGCGAGCCTGTGCAATTTGGAAAATAATCCGTGAGCGACGTTTCCTGTGACGGAAAAATCATAAGCTCATCCACAGGACTTTCAGTTCGTGTGTTCGTGAATTTGATGAGTTTCCAAGTTTTCGAAACTCCGGAACGAATGTAAAATGTATAGGAAAAGCTTCAAATTATCTCTTCCGGTTAAACACGAACGTAAAACATGTTGAGGTTTAATATTTTTGTAAAACTTGAAAAAAATCGAAATTTAGCGTGAATTCCATGGTTTCCATAAAGTTTCGTCGTTAAAGAAGCCGCGCGCGCAAAGTGCACAATAAGCCGTAGAAGTTGGGCAGGGCCGACGAAGAGGAAGGAAAGAGAAGATGGAATAAATATTTCCTTCGGCCCCTGGAGCTCTCTCGCGGTCTTCCAGGACCGGCGTTCAGATTATAAAGGCGGACGCGCGAGAGAACCCCGAGATGAGGAGGAGGAGGCTCTCTTTCGGGGACGCGAAAAATAAATTAAACGAGAGAGCGAATGAGGCCCCTTTTGCGATTGGCGCCCGCGATTAAAATACGATCGAAAATTCTCGTTTGCTCTATCCTTCGACTTTCAAAGTGCTTTTACAGAATACTATGTAACACCCCGTCCACATATACAGAGTGTCTTAAAAATCAGGACTGTCTTTATCGCGTTAAAGAAACTTTTGTTAAAAAAGATCGATATTTTGTTCAATACGTTCGACTGAACGTTTTTTTTTTAAATCACACAAATTTTGTCATTGCAGCACTTCGAAAAGAAAATTTTTGTAGTTCCAATGGTGAATTTTGCTGACAGTTTCGTGTGAGATGAAAAATATTGTCAAAATTACGAAAATTATCCAAGAATTATTTATTGACAACAAAATATCGACGTTTTTCGACAAAATTCAATTTTCAGTGAATTATCATAGAATTTCTAGGATTCGTTAAATATTCGAGCTCGTAAACCTACAAAACCTGAATGATGATCGAGTTTTCAAGGAGAAATCGGTGCATGGGCACTTGGAAAAAGGATCGATGATTCTCTTGAGTCATCTTCGCAAGTTTATTTCGTACAGTTATTTCTCAAGAAAATGAGCAAGATGTAGAGTCTCGTCCTGGCAGTACGCACAGACATATCCACGTACACAGGCTCACTCGTCCTCGCCGAGCAGGATTCCCGAAGGATATTGACCCTAGTACCGCGTAAGGAGGGCCCTGGTGAAACGAAAAATGTTGGTCTATACGTGTGTGAGGTACTAAAGCTTCGCACTACTCGAGCTACTATCAAACGCTCGCATATCATTCTCCTGACAATAAAAAAGACTTAATTCCTTGCCATTCGATGAGCTTAAGTTCCCCAAGATACACCGTTTCCATTCTGAGCCACATTGTAGCGCATAAGTACATTTCATTATATACAGGACGTTTTATACGAAACGAGAACAATTTCGTAAATCGAAGCGTGATCAAATATTCCTCATTTTATCGTAAATTTTTTTTTCGGATTTTTCGGACACAACTTGGAAAAAATTGACCAGTCATCGGACAGTTTGAATCGTCAAACTTTTTTCGCATGAATTAATTCATTTAAAGAATTATTTAATTCACAAAATCTCAAACTCTTTCGAAATTCGTCGTTGGGGATATTCTTATGAAATTTGAAGTCAGTAATTAATGATTAATATTCGTAATTAATCGAGGTTTAATTTAAGACGTTTTTTTGAACAAGTCCATTTGAGGATCGAGAATGAAAAAAGAAGGTTGTTGGTAAAGTTTTTAAAATGATGTTCTGTCGGTAGGATATCTGCTGGATCTGTTATATGCGCACAGAGTATCAACATAAGTAACCGTGAAGTTTAGTATAGTTTCTCAGACGTTTGCGACACGTGAGAGTGATAAATCATATCGTATAGGCTGTCGCAGCGGGAGTGCGAGTATTCCGCAAGTGAGCTGAGGATCAGGATCAAGAGCAGCGAGAAAGAGAAGGCGGTGAGAGGGAGAGAGAGAGCGAGAGCGGGAGTGGAAACGAGAGAGGAAAATTTTTCTACAGCAAGTTGTTGCAAACCGGCAGGAGCGGTGGCGATATTTTCTCGTTTGATAAAAATAATTATTCGCTGGAGCCTGATAATCCGTCCGGTAATTTATCGAATTGCTCCAATAAAGAAAGTTGCGGGTGTGCTATACGAGACTCGCTCGGTATTTTAATACTTATAAAATGGCAACACGTGAAGAATCAACTTCGAGGAGCAGCGAAACCGAGAGAAATAACCAGTGACAAACTTTGACAGATGGCCAAGAGTCATGAAACGAAACGAGACCATCTTTCTGTCTAAATTCAAGCAGTCCTGCTCGGACTTAAGTTACAGCCATAAACCTCGCAGAGACTATATAAAAAGTAAATTAAAAAAAAGACGCTACATTATCAAGATCCAAAGTCTCATCAAATAATTACACGGATTTTCTATTTTATGATCAATTCTTATTTACAGCCAATCTCTTTAACTATATACTGCATCATTCCTTACCGACAGGGATAAGTGCAGCGCGGCCAGTGAATGCCTGCAGCGATCGTTAAGCAGTCGGCAGTTAGGCCGTTACTTTGTGAGGTGACCGCTTTGCTGGACACGAGTTCGCGCATGAATCGCAGACCTAAAGGCCGTTTTTGTGAGCTCCTGATTACGCTGACGATCTAAAATTCTATAAAATACACAGGCTCTTAGATTGGCTGCATTTTTCACTGCTTGACCTTTGTTCCTCGAGCAAACCCACACGATGAACGATAAAGAACAAAATTCTCTGGTACCCTGTGGAAATTTGACAAATTTTAAAATGACGCGCGAGAATTCTTGAAAATCCAAATAGTACGAATTAAAATATAGTTGCAACGTGGTTGGAAAAGTTGAATCGATAAACGCGAACTTGAACCTGCAATTTTTCTGTGTCACGAGAAAATAAGAAGGGGAAGAGTGGAAACTCTAGAGTGGAAATTCTAGAACATTAATCCGATAGCAAGACAGGATATGCAAGGTCCTACTCTGGTATCAGAGGAGAATCATGCCGAGAGAGAGAGAGGAGAGCGATGCGGAGTGAAATAGGTGGAGCATCTCTCTTTCTCGGAGCGTCGCGGAGTCTCTCATGTGTCCGCAGACGAGAAGAGAGGCAAAGGGGAAGGGGAACAAAGCGAAGAAGTACTCTATATCTAACTAGTCCTCCAGCCAGGATTCTCTCCAAGGATATTGACCTCTGGAGAGTGGGAGGGAGGATTGTGGCCATTGCACATAGCCGAGCACTGTATCCAGCATTCTCTCTCCCTCCTTCCCTGCTCCTTTTCTAACGTTGTTCGAGCTTTCGATCTGGAGCACCAGCCGAGCAACGAGACGACGAGCATGAAGATGATGAAGAGGAAAGAGATGAAAAAGAGTCCGAAGACGAAGATCAAGTCTCGTGTAGGTGGGCTCGACCTCGAACACGTTTTGTATCGCAAATCTCTATATCTATTTTTTTTTCAAACTCTTTCTCTCTCTCTCTCTCGTTCTTACGGTTCGCAGCCGTTTACAGCGTCAAGTTCACTCATATATTTACCGATATCGTCCGTTTCGCATCACTTATCGCTTCATATTTACATTGCCATATAAATTCGTAAATGTAACAGCAGACGAAACGTTACATCGAAGTACGTCAACGAAAGATTCCCACTTTTCTGCAACAAAACTCTGAACAAAAAGCTTTTTCACATTCCAAATGAGAAACAGACACACAAGCACTAATCACTGGAGCTCTGTGATGATAGTAACAAATATGTAATTTCGCAAATCGATTAATAAGTTCCACGAGTATTCCTGGTAATGTTATTAATTATATGGCACTGGTAATTCCTTGAGTAATCTAATTTGTAATATGAGCAGCGATTTGTGAGCTTTTCATCGTAAACTTGCGTAGTAAACTCAATCACCACTAAACTTGGTTCCTATAGCTACGATTTTATGAAGGAATCAGATATAATTAGAATAATTAATGAAAGTTTCAGTGGAATTTTGGTTCATTGACACTTTTCCTATTTTCATTGATGATTCTTCAAAAAGTGATTACACATCGCATGAGTGGAACGTTTAATCAATTTTTTGGTACTTGTTCGAATGAAAACGGCTTGGAAAATGAAGGGAAAGGAAAATATAATTTGGTCTGTTTGAGTGTGCAAAATCCGCCCATTTCTATGGTGAACTTTGGTAGTGAACGAGTGTACGAGCTTTTCGGTCGCGTTGTGTGCCTTATATCGAGATCAGTGTAGAAAATATACACATAGGTAGAACCGCCAGGGGCCAGGTGCTCCTTTTTACCCGAGGGGAATAAGAAAGAACCAGTTTTTAGAGCCTTTCAATACCGAACTCTACGAATATATATATAATTGAATGTGTGTGTTCGAACAAGTGGTCCTTTTTCTCTTTTTCATTTTTTTTTTCATTCCGATCGCTCTTCTCTTTTTTCTGTTATATATATCGGTCTGCGCACGAGACACGCTCTCCACGAACCTCTCTCGTGGTTGCCGCACTTTCGCGCGTCAATCGATCGTATTATTCGTGATCGTTTCACGGACGCGACCGATCATTACGGTAAATTCAACATGGAAATTGAGATTCCACTTCCTCATATCAAGACCTTTGGTCGCGTCAATTTTCTTCTATCCCTCTCGCCGATACTCGAAGAACAAAATTATTTTCAAACCACGAAACTTGATTCATGTTCACACTTATTTTCTCCAAACAAATGTCAACAGTCTTTATTAATTAATTGGAAAAATCCTTGCAAGCCTGATATACAGTTCGAAGAATTTTACGATCTCGATCGTATATCCATCGTCAATAAATTTCTCACTATATCGACAACGCGAACTCGTCAAATACCGGATGCTCGCGTTAATTATACTCATGTATTCATACATTTATGTATTTATCTGTTATTAATCGTAGCGAGAAGTCTCTGACCGCAAAATTCAAGAAAAAGGGTTATGGGATCGTGGTGTCATCGAGAGTTCAAGTGTGTTAAGACATTACATAAGAGTACGTCGTCAATCACCCTCTTAGTCGCCGTTCTAAAATGTGCTTATACGACATTCGACTGGATTGCGTAATTGAACGATTTCTGATAGTAATTTGTATGTGTGCGTGTGCGTGCGTATGTGTGGATACCGTATTCAATATCGAAGTGAAATACGATGAATAAAATGTGACCCAGGGCTTGGTTAATTATGTATATGTCTTATTAGGTATTCCTGGTGGATTCGCATGGCCATTTGCCACAAGATCGAGAAGCCTTTCCCGAAAATCAGTATCGAATGTCGTCAGAAACGCCGCAAATGCTTTTGGGACTGACTTATTAGAAAAAACATTAATGTAATCGGTGAATTTGTTGAATATTTTATTCCGGACGATTAATTGTATGGTTTACGAATGAAGTGCTCTTGGTTTTGTGGAAATCGAGGGATGCTTTTATTTTGTCTTTGTATGCAAATAAACCTCATCAATTTCTTCATCTTATTCCGGAAGCATTAGCCCTCGACCAGTTTTTGTCGAGTATTTTTTATGGGCCCTCGCGAGTTAAGCAAGTGCAGTCTAGCGAACCTCTTATGGCGAGTGGATGCTTTGCCAAAAAATTTCTTCCACCCTCCCCCGTTTATTTCTCTCATCTCGCGACGCCCCTGCTCTAATATTTTCGATTGCCGAAATAACGAGTGCCACTCTCGTACACTCGTATTCAACTCTTTCTTCCTCTTTTCCCTCCCTCCCTCCCTCTCTCTCTCTCTGCGTCTTTCCACTTTAAACTCGTTGCCGTCTCGACAACCCTTGTTTTCCTCGCATATACATTTCTCCACACAATGGCACCGCGTGCTCAGCCAATCAAAACCACCCTCGAGTCATCCCTCGAAGTTGCATTTATGGAGATGAGTGCGAGAGTAGCAACAACTCGAATTTGTTGAATCCATTTCTATTATTTCTATTGGAGATCCAATTTTATTTGCATTTGTTCAAGAAAAAATAAACTTCTCACCGTCCAATTGAGTTAGTTTGATACAACAGGAAATTTGCTCGTTTTTGTTCTTGTTTCGAGCAACAACTCGAATTTGCTGAATCCATTTTTATTAATTCCATCGGAGGATCAATTTTATTTGCATTTGTTAAAGAAAAAATAAACTTGTCACCGTCCAATTGAATTCGTTTGATGCAACAGGAAATTTGCTCGTTTTTGTCCTTGTTTCGAGCAACAACTCGAATTTGTTGAATCCATTTTTATTAATTCTATTGGAGGATCAATTTTATTTGCATTTTTGAAGAAAAAATAAACTTTTCACCGTCCAATTGAATTCGTTTGATGCAACAGGAAATTTCTTCGTTTTTGTTCTCGTTTTTTTTTAATAAAAAAAAAAACTGCACATTTTTCGCTGTTATTCGAATATTTTTCACACAATGGAGGCGAATGAGTTTTCCTCGATCCAGACACGAAAGCATTTTATCCTTTGTGTCATAAAAATCAAGAGAGCCGAGTAATTGAAGGAGCTATTGAAATAAATTTATGTACATACTTTTATATAAAGTCTCTACACCCCAGTGGAAAAAAAATGATATGTACCTCTATACAAATGCATAATGCTATCATGGCAACGTACTTTTGAAGGATGAGTTATCGAGGAGTTGGACGTGTTGTATTGAATATAAAAGAAATTCCATACAGACGTAAATACATCTATTTGAAGTTACGTACGCGTACGCACATGTACAAAACACTTGGATGTAAAACGCAAGTACATAGAGCAAGAAGAAATGGCTCAAATACTGCGCACTTATTTTACAACCGTACCAAATCAAAATTTACCCTCGCCTCGTAAAGAGACACATACATTCTCCAACGGTTAAGAAATGCACACAAAAGCAATGCTCGCGCGCAATGTCCCCGAGGATTTACGTCCGTGTCCTTAGACTTTAGGGGAGGAAGTGAAAAAAAAAATATTACCGAGTTTTGGATGATCTGCTCAGACAATAATTCGCCGTTTAGAAAAATAGCGATTGCGCGCTAATAATTTCCATATCGCACCCTCAACTCTGCCGCATTTTATATGCCGCTTAAATCCTTTTATTTTCCCGATCGTGCCAACGTATTATTTTTACAATTTTCGTCCTTGTCACCTTGGTCGTCGGTGTGCTCCGCAGACGAAGAAAAAATTTCTTATTTATTGTATTTATGTATCGCGCCAAGGGGCCCGAAAAAGGAGAGTGACGAAAAAGCAGGATGGAGCGAGAAAAAAAAGGCAAGTAAAAAAAAGAATCCTGCTCTCCTGCCTCTCCTTTATGTACGTTATCCTTTATATTCTTTATCCTTTAGACATATAGATATTTATATATTTATATATGGGTCTGTATGAATCGTGTTATACACACGAAACCAACGACGAGGACGAGACGTCCGGAATAATTTGCAATGTGCTCGTTGCGTATATAATATTTTTGTGAACTGGTTTTTTTTCCTCTCTACTTTCGCTCTACAGGCTGACTTCGTCTCATTTTTTCCCACACGTCGTACATCTCCGTTTGCAATCGCACCCTCTTCGATCGTTCCACACTCTAGCTATTGTATGTGTGTGTGCGTGTGACGAGCGTCGCGGCAATCGAAAAGGTGTAATTCGCCCATTCAATCGGCCAGACCGTGCCCTTTCGTTAATAAGATACGAAAATACGTGGAATAATTGTTCGAGTGTATGTAAATTCATGCTGCCAAGATGAAAGAGTTTAAGGACCTACGAAAAGGCTCAAACATACGCCGTTTTGAGGTTCAACCTCCGCGATCCATGCAGAGTCTGCATCCGAAATTGGAGGTACGAAGAAAGAGAAAGAGAAAAAGATTTGCCAGGAGTCTAGACCGACACCTGTGTGCACCCGCCACTCACCCCGCAGCATCCAAAAATCTTTCGTCCTTTCCTTGTCGCTCTGAATTAAAAAATAAGGAGAGGAAACGAGAGAGTGAGAGCCTTCTGGTCCAGGTCCATTTGTTTTTTCGTTCACCGACAACAAAACACGGGGCGCGCGCGACGCGACGACACACGGAGACGCTACCGTCTCGACGCCCGAGACATACTCCTTCTTTTTGTTTCTTTTTACATCCGCGACAAAAGAAGGGCTGCTTTGCACATTGTCCGAAACTGAAAAAAAAACACACACACATACTGGTCTTTGCATATACGAGAACGAGGAACGCGCGTTGGTTTTTGCCGTTTCGTTTTTTCGACCCTGTGATTAAACAGAGCTTGAAAGTGAAAACGTATTTTTAATTTTTCGGTTGATTCACCAACAAGTTTGATTAATCTCCCGATAAAACGTTCGGGCACAAAAAAAAGTTACATATTCACTAATGAGCGGCGATATAAAGTATAAAAAAAAAAAAACCAATTAATGCACGTGCGAAATCGGCAATAATTCGCGGTTCGAAACTCCCGCCGGCATACAGACACGTTGATTATTCGCGGATGGCTTCACGTCTCAAACTTTATTACGAACTCTCAAAGAGCCCTTCATCCTTCGAGTTTTTGTATACCAGGTGTCCTGATGTGTAATCGTTACGCGAGCGAGAGAGGAATATGAAAAAGGAGTGCGAGTGCGAAAGAGAAAGACGCGGGGAAAGCGAGAGTGACGTTGGAAAAAAGAAGAACAATAGCCAAAGTGTGTACTCCTTGACGTACAGACTTTTGCCTCTTGGCCAACTCGAATCATGTCCTTTAACGAACCGCGGCCGCATCCTGCGGCTTCGAGGATCAAGATCGTGCCCGGCTTAATTGGCTAATTAATAAAGGCCCCTAATTACTCGGCTGTAAGCGCGGCGCCGCGTTTTTAGGCTTTTCTCACTCGCACTCGAGCATCAATTGTATAATGTACAGTAAGCACAGAGTCGTCTAACCCTTATAATACCAAGCGCACATACATGTATATTGTATATTTATGGTTAAATATACTTTTACACATGGCAGTTGAGAGCGTGCGGGTCGCGCTCCGTTGATCCACGATCGTTCCTCTTCTAACAGACATATCTACGTACATATAACGTACATGTGCGTATTGTATACGCGGTCAAGAAAATCGCTCAAGCTCATACACAACCTGTCGACTCTCATATTCCTTCTCCGACACACATGCACCTGAGACCTTTAAAACTCAAGGATATCTGTAAACATCACTTCCCCACACTCTTTACAACGCCCTTTAGTTCCTTAATTAACCACGATGGATTATGCCATCATGGAAATGCAATTATTTTATCTTTTTTTATCAAAAATCTGCTCTTTTGTGAATTTACCACATTTCAATACTTTTTGCATTATTCATGCTACGTTTATATGTATACCATCATTTTTCTCAAATTCTGTATATTTTTTGATTAATTTTTTTGGAAAAATTGGCATTTTTTCATAATCGGGCAAGGGAAAGGGAAAATTCGATACACGCGCATCTCGATACGATTTTCGGGCGACTGTCACACTTTGTCTCGCATCGTCGAATCAACAGAGTGCGGCGATTCGGGATGGAGTTTATAAAAAATAAAAGTTCGTAAATACTTGCAAAGTTACACCTGTTAAATTGGTAAATAAAACTGCAACTGCGTTAAAATGAAAAGAAAATACAGCGGGGAATGGAGAAGTGATGGGGTTACAGAGAAAAATACGATACGATAAAACCGTCAACGAAGACTTTCGCTGTAAAGTTTAATCAGGCAATAAAAAATTCATGGTAATTCTGCTATAGAGACGTGTATAGTGTGAGCTTTGGAGAAGAGTACGAAAAAAATGGCCGGGGTTTGCAATTTGAGGCTCTTGCTTCTGGTATTATGGGAGGATGAGCGTCGTCGATCGAGTTATCCAATTCCAAGTTTTTTTATATTTATTTATTTTTTCTTAATTTTTTTCTCATTTTCATAACGAATGCTCCACACCGCGAGAGTTATATACAGCCCTTCGATAATTGAATAGCCGAAAATTCGACTTAACTGGCCATTCGCGAGACTGTGTCTGGAGGTTTTACTTTTTGTTTCTTTTTTTTTTTTACATACCCACAGCGATCGTGCTTAAATATTATTTTGGCCTAATTGCCCCCTCCGAGTCTCGTAAAGCCGAGGGAAGAAGCGCCGTAATCCTTTGGCGCGTCTCTCTTTCTCCTTCGTCGCTATTTTTACTTTGTTTTTCTTTCGGCTCATCCGATCCGGTATCGTTTCAAGCAAATTCTTAATTATCGCGTCGAATTACAGTCGCCCCATACTCTTTTATCTGATTCACCCGGGGATCCAGGCATGCAGGTGAACCTCGAGATTTCAAATCCTTATAAAGACTAGAATTTTATTCCAAATTTGCATATAAAGCGGAGCCTTTATTTCCTTAATCACTATCATAAGTCCAATGGCCTTTATGGCGACCTTTCTTTTCAAAATTTCCTCTAAATCCATAACTGAAGCGAAAATTATGGTAGAATTTGAAAAACTGCGATCATCAGGACATTTTTCGTAAGCACGACCTTCGAGGAGCGCGGTCAGCGTTTCTCCGGCAAGTTTGATGACATTTTTAACGAAATGCTTTCGTTTTTTACGTTTGGAGGAATAATTGGTGATAACGTTTTCTCATCAAGATCCAATCTGTTTTATGGGCGATTCCGCGGCAAAAAAAAACGACCCTTCGTTAACGGATTGCCTCGGGAAGAATTTTTTTTTCCACAATTTTCGTAAAAGGTTGAGAAATCGAAAAAAAAAGACGAGTTTTGAACGCGTGAAAAAGCACAAACGAACACAGCACTACAAATAAGAGTGTAAACGGGAGAAAACATGAATTACTAGCGAGGTATAATTAAGCTCGTAAAAGTGTCGAAAAGTCAGGTTAAGACGTTCTCGTTTACGAGGCTCAAATCTGAGGGTAGGAAAAAAGGAAAAAAATAAAGAATTGCCGGTCATTCCGATCGTATTTCTCCTCCCTGGGTTCATTCATGGTCGAGTCCTTGAGGGTGTTCGGCGCATCTCCTGTGACTCACTCTGCTCCAAGGGAATTCGAGCATATAACTGCATACACACGAAAGCCAGAACAAAATGGCAAAACGTTGAAGCAAACGTGAAATTTGAATGAACCGAAACGTCCTTGACACTCGAGGCCGTTTTTTTTTTTACGAAAATCAAAAATTGTGTCTTTTCATCCGTCAATAAACTCACTTTGACCGAATTCGTCAGGACATGACGATTCCCCGTACACGCGGTTACGAGGTGTCTCCGATTCGAAGGGTCGACTCTCCTCCCTGCTTTGTAAGCCCAAAAAACCCACAGCGTTGCGACCTATTAACATATAAAACCTTAACGAGGATTCGTTCGGCACAGGAGAAGAAAAGGGCATTAAAAAAAAGAAAAAAAGAGAAAAGGACGATAAAAAATAACGAATGAACGAGCCGCGTCAATTATGCGTATACATACCTGAGAGTAACGCCAAGACCCGCATCGCCAGACCGTGACCACACTATAGAAAATGACTCGGCTTCGTCACAGCGCTTGTTATGCCTTAATGCTTTATATGTAAATATAATTGAATATATATATATCGCTCAAGAAACATGCAAAATATTGCATTCTTGTTGGAGCAAAATATGGAGCCAAACAAGAGAGTATTGCGAGCTCGAAGAGAAAAGGTTTCCCGCGATTCGATTCGGTTCTTGTAAAATTCATTCAGAAGCCTAAAATATTCATTTGTTCGTCCAACGGAAAAACCATGACAAAATGGTCGCTCGCACCACCCACCAGAAAAACGTGGCCGACTCGTTTCCCTAATTTAGGAAATTCGAGCCTGAGACGATGCGTCAATAAATAACCATGTGTTAAAAAGCGAGAGAAAATTTTCGGGGAAACCATAACCTTCCTCAATCTTCTTTCCCATGCGGCTGACCTGCCTCGACATAAAGGCGTGTATACGAAAAGCCTGTTCTCTCCTTCTCCTACAAAAGTAGGAAAACCGAATATCGAAGGATCCAAAAGTGGGTATCGCGCTGAGTAAATATTGACCTAAGATTTTCACAAAATTTTCAAAATACCGAACGAACCTTCTCTTTGTCACCCTCGATCCTGTCTCAACTCTAATTTTTCTCCCATTGTAGATACGTCGAACGCAAATAATTTTTGTTTATACGAAAATAACGCTTTCTTTTCACAGTTGAACCGAAAAGTTACTTTCTGTCGTAAGTTTTTTTTTATCGAATTTGGACAACAAAAGTTTTGCGTTTTCTGGAGATTATTATTGAGAGAAAAAAAGCGTCCACCGTTTCGTGACTTTGCGAGCATGATGCACTTGGGATTCGTCGTTGATTATCGTCAATGCGAGTGGAAATTTTAAGGATTAATCTCGTGTTAAGATGTGATCACACGTGTCGAGCATTAAACTCAAGAGTACTCAAAAAAACGTGTGATTTAATTGGGAGGAGAAGAAATAAGTGTTTAGAGAAGAAAGCGAATTGAAAGGGAAATCTAGAAAGCATTGTGTAGTTTTGCCAGTTGGACAACCCTCGGATTTTGTTAGAAGGAAAGGACTCGTGTATAAACAGACTCGGAGGCTTTATTGAAGCTCGGGTTGAAAAATATGAGAACACGAAGCAGGTCTGGAGCGGCATTCACACGAAAACGAGATTCTTTTGTTGTAAATGTCCGTCGTGCATTTCCGGGGAAGACTCCCCCAACGAAGGAACGAACGAAGAGAAAAGAAATTGAAAGAAAGCGAGTTTCGAGTTCCCTTTAAGATTTGCCTTTATGTACTTCCTCCTTCGCCAAAATTTGAGATCGATTTTATTGTACACAACAAACTTTCGATTGTCTATGAAAACTTGACCATTAACTAATTGAGCTCAATTAGTTTCGAGAATTAAATCACAAACCCTCTGGCTTTTTTCGTCCATGTGTGTTTTCGAGTCCATTAATATGTATTTAGTTTCACCAGCTGAAGTTGGAGCAAAGATTGACGATGCAACATGTGGCGAGAGATGGTTGAACGGGGATTTAAAAAATGCCACATTTCGGGCCTCCCTGTAGTTGAAGAAGTATCTCCAGGAGGCAGCAGTCGAGTTCAAGCCCTGCAGGAGGTTAAAGTGATATTTGAAGGAGGGAGGCAGGAGGCGGTGCAATTCGACACTTCTACGAGAACCCACAAGCAATTTTTCCCACTAGACGAGCCGTTATCCTGCCCGAGCCTTCCTCCCTTTCTATTCTTAACCGCACGATTTTTTCTCCTCTTTTTTTTATCATGCCTTGAACACTTGTCGAGAAGGATCTCGACAAAGATCGCAGCACGTTGAGGCTTCGAGCGAGCAATAAGGTATTTATGGTTTAGTCGTAATGGTGGAAAACGACACTGAGAAAAGCTTTGGAAGCTTCGAAAATGAGAGAGAGAAAAAAAAACACTTTACAACGGCGCGGAAGAATAAGAAAGTGGAGAAAAAATCCGAGACTGAAATGTATCGGCAGTAAACGGGAAAAATGACGCGTAAATTTGAGGCTTGCGAGCTATTCTACGACTGGGAACAAAATCTTGCGTTACAAGAAAATGGATAGCCTCGTAATCGAGCCCCGCGGACGACTCTCGGCAGGGCTACGAGGGACCCAAAACCTTTTTTCGATAATCAGCATAACGATGTGACAGCCGTGATCCTTATCGATCCTAGAGTTTCTCGGAATATTTGTACAACCGAGATAATGAATCTGTACCATGAAGTTTAAGAAAAACCGATTGCTGCGTTTATCTATTCACGGATTATCGTGCCTTTTGTCCTTTTGTCCGCCGCCGAACACGTTTCGGCGACTTGGTTTTTCATTGCAAAAAACAACTGCCCAGGTATGTATGGATGAGAGGAAAATCACGTGGTCCACGAAGGATGAAATATGCAGTGTTCGCGAAAAATGCAAAGAGAGAGAGAAAGCCAGACCGCGCGAGTGAATCGAGAGGCTAAAAGATTCGCGAGCGTGTCGCCAATCAAAAATAAATGGAGCGCAGATCGCAGATTTGGCAACGTCGCCGATCAACCGTACGAAATCCTTTCGATCCTTCCGATCCTTCTTTCTTTCTCCTTCTCCTACCGGTGGCGTCTGCGAAGGTGAAGGCCAAAGCATTAAGCCACCGCAAGGAAGATCCTTTGAGAATTGCCGTGGCCAAGTCTCACGGCGTCTCATTCCGCTTCACAAGAAAATCCAGCCATTCTGACTTGATATAAGCAACAAAATCAAGCAAATTACTTTTTTCTGACCGTTTCCAAAGTCAGATTTTTTGGAACATCGTCTCAAACCATGCGAGCTCAAATTTATTCCACAAAATTCATTTTTCAAACGATTTAATGCCCTCGATCTCACGATCTAATATGATTTTGGAAAATTATTCCAGATGCACCGAAGACGGTGTTGGAAAGCGTTCAAAAATACAAGAATTAAGGATCGTTCTTGCGCAAGTACGCAGACGTACTAAAAGCAGTTGCATGCAGGTATCTTTTGCGATTCTTTTCAGCCAGTACTCACCGCGCTCTCGAGATTTATCCCTGCGTACAGGACGATCCAAAAGTTGCAATTAACGCGTAAGAAATAATTCACCAGAAAGCACTGACAAAATAAAAAATCCCACAGCATTTTTCTGTGCAAAAAATTGTCGTTTGCACGTGCCAAGATTGTCGCATCGCATCAGCGAACAAAATGCAAAAATTCATCCCAAGAAATCGGTAAATTAATGAATATCTCGTTAAGAACGAGAGGGGGAAAAACAATCATAGCGAATACTTGGCAGTATAGAATTTTGCGATAAATTCGAGTTGCGAATTGCGAGGATTGATTTTAGGACACTGTATAGAGAAGCGGCGGCGCGACAAATCATAAAAAGGCGGTAACCGTCCCGGATTTCTTTATACCTGCTGAAGATTCTCGTTGGGTCTCGTTGGGTTTTCTCCCCTATCTAAAACCGAGTTTGTCCATGCCCTTATAGCGAAGAAACCATACGGCGAGTCTCAGTAAGAAACGGGCGAATCTCTCGTCGCATTTGCTCCTTAAACTTGTTGCAATTGCGCCCTTTTTTGTGTGAGCTCCGTGGATATAAATATATGAGTCCTTTATATGGAAGAGTCCTTTTCCTCAGGACCGGGCTAATCCAGCTAAACTCGTCGACTAGATTTATTGCGGGTCGTGTCCCTTAGTGCTTGTCCCTGTTCTTTTTCTTCAGCCCCCTTCTACCCTCAGCCCCTCTCCGTTCCTCACCTCGCCACGCTCATTTTCTCGTACACTGTACCAGCCTCAGCGAAAGCATTCGAGCCCTGCTCGATATTGTAGTTAGACGTTATGAAAGAATAGTCTCGAAACATGTAGCGAGTACATTATGAAAATAGCCCGGAAGTTACTCGCAATCTGTGACCAAACGTGCAGTGGCTTTTTATCGATCTCATAGAATTCCCCCAAGATTTTTTTTTGGACATTTTATTCTTGAAATTTGGAAAAAAATTCAATTATTTTCGTTTTTTCATGAGAAAGGCTAAAAAAAAGTTGAAAACTTGAAAAATCGTGAGTAATTAATCGTTTTAATGAAGAAATATGAATAGCAATTAACATTTATTGTCGTTAAAGATATTTAAATGTGATTTTTCATGAACAAGTAATTGAGGAATGGAATAAAAGGGAATCCTTGAATTCGGGCGATACCCAAGTGGCAGACGTCGGCTGACCTTGCACCCCCCACTCCTGCACCCTTGGGATGCCGGGGTAACCAGCGGCGCGTGGGTTATTCACGAGAGCGTGCGTTCGCCGTCTCGTCCTCTCGCGAGGCGTCGTCGACCGCGCTCGGTGAAGAGATAAGAGAGAAAGCAAGTGACCGAGACACAGCGAGTAAGATGCGAAGAGGGAAGGCTTAAAATTCCCGCATGCACTCTCTCTCCCAACGGTGTGCATTTGTGTGCGCCTGTGTGTTCGGCTATGAGGCTTGCAGAGAGGTGAGCACTCGTCGAAGCGCAA
The DNA here is from genome assembly GCA_037043255.1 of Diadegma fenestrale. Taxonomy (NCBI): domain Eukaryota; kingdom Metazoa; phylum Arthropoda; class Insecta; order Hymenoptera; family Ichneumonidae; genus Diadegma; species Diadegma fenestrale. Next base: position 10,436,357 of record CM073312.1, read on the forward strand.
CATGCAATCCAACTTTCCTCTCTCGTCTCCTTCCTCCGACTGTTCTTAACGCAGTGCGTCACGCGCGAATGTTAAGACACTCGCCGATCGCGCATCCTACCCCACTTTTTTCCCCTCCCAAACATTTCACTGTGACGCGAATCCTGTTTTCCGCCGTTAAATTCCATTCGAACGAAATTTTTCCTCATATTTTTTCTTTCTGCTCCAGAACACTCGGAAAGTTCTGGAGCAAAAAGTCCAAAATTTGTCCATCAAACGCGTTGCGTTTCTTTGGCGGGAGAAATGATCGAATTAGCGGAAATGCGAGGAACTATTTGAGTGAGACGCGTTGGCGAGAATGTCAAAAGTTGGAAAGGACACACTGCGCGCGGTTGCGACTGCTGGCGAAAATGTGGCGTGTGATCAGGGATAATTGGGCATTCGAGGACCTCAGGATTGATCCCAAGGCAATAATGTTCCATGTGCGGAATTGTACTTCTTTTTTCGGAGGAACAATCTCGAGAGCTATCAATCATGCGTGGTAGAGCAATGGTTAACCAAGGACCGAGAGACTTTCACGATTTCAGAAGCACATACAAAGTGCTCTGCGTGTGGTAGCCCAGCCTGCGAGGGAGCAAAGTCCCATGAACATAGAGACGCTGACAAGTATCACGGAGAAAGAGAATCCAGGCAAAGAGGGATTAGTCAAGTTTCTCTCGTCAGTCTTGGCTTTTTCACCTTTCTTCGTGGAATGTCGTTATGGGCCTGTCAAAACGCTGCAGAGAATAATCCATCAACAAAACTCTTCAAGGATATCGTTCCTTCAACCAGTTTTAAACGAGTCATCCATTTTTTTCCTACATCCGAGAGTTTTATTTATTCCGAGAAAGACCGATCGGTGATTGGTCGAATTCGATATAAATCATGGCAAAAATTCCGCATGCTAATGAGTGATCGAGAAATCAATGAATAGCTCGTTGCACCTGCGCCAGAGACGTCGAACCTTTCGACTCTTCGGATGGATAAATCCCAAGGACAAGGGCTCGAGAAATTTTGATAATCCATTAATTACAGTTTCCTCGTTTCGGGCGAAGGTCTTGGGCGGACAGAAACTCGTTCACGTGATTTCATCGAGTCCAGTTTATTCCTAGTGAAACGGATTTGACAATGTGTTGACCACGTGTGTGCCTTTCCCAACCTCAACCATCAAATCTGTTGATCGACGCGTCACGGTTATCCTTAGCCCGGTTGTCACATGGAAAAAAGAAAATGCTCATCCTCGAGCATGGAAGAAAGTTCATGAGAAATCTTGCTCACAGATCTGAAAGCTTAAGTGGTCCTCTCAGCGTGAGGGACGTGAGGCTGAAATTCAAATTGGTTGTTTCTCTGCCGACTGGGTCAATGCCCAAAACGAACACAATGAGTTACGCCTCGAAGAAAAACAATATCGAATGCATGGAAGAAAATTTTTCGAGACGCTCAAGCTCGATATTATTTTCCGATCGACGTCGAATCTTCTTAATGCAATTTTTATTCGATTGGCAGCTGGACCAATTGTGGGATGAATTAGACGTAAAATAATCGAGGTAATTAACTGCAGAGGAGTGTTGCGAGGGGGTTATGCGAGTTGGAAAAGTGAAGAGGCCCACCCGGCTCTTCGGGGTTAAGCCCGCATCCGCAAAACTTGATTATCCCGTGGGGGAGAAAAGAAGAGAGAATTGGCGTTGATCAATCTGATTATGGAGCGAAATAAGCCAGAGAATGGAGGATAAATAGAGCGAAATGAAATGAGAAAAAGAGAGACAGATACGAAGAGAGTGAATGAGGGAGAAAGAGTGGGTCTGGTGTCTTGTCATCGTGGGACGACGGCGGGTCCTGGGACCTCAGCAGCATCAGCAGCATCAGGCACAGGCGCCTGTACTATTTCGGCCTCGACCAAGCGTTTACAATTTACCGCTTGTCTTTTCTCTTTCGACGTGCCAACAGCCGCCGGTATATTGCCTGGAAGATGTTGTGGCGTGCTGAAAAAAATAGATCAATTTTCAGACCTATCGAATTTCTTACCAAAATTCCTACACACTCACATTTTTGTATCTCAAGCGTATAATAAACACAAGACGTTCCATTTAAATTGGCCATGAAGCGAATCAATCGCAACTTCCTCGCAACAATTCCCACATTTTCTCATGCCTATCTCTGGAAAAATTGAAAGCAAAATATTCACAAATCGCCCGCATTTATTTCACTTCGATCTGCCGAAGCTCTTGAACCGATAATTGGCTTTAACGATGTCGCTCCAGTTCGAGAGCCCTGTAGATTTTATCTCGATACATATATATAAAAAATGAACAAGAAATATTTATATTCCGAGAGAAGACTGCCGCGTGTTTGCCAAAGTTACGGAGCGTGAAGTGTCCCGAACGATCTATCACTCTTAAATCATTATCCTTGCGCCTCCCTTTGACACGTGTCCTCGTTTCTCACGAGAAAAAAGGAAAAAACTAGTCAAAATACGCGAGAAAACTTGTCACCAGAAAAAGTGAGAGAAATATCAAATTACTGGAAAAAAAAAAAACAAACGAGTTGTAAGGAAAATGTCTCGATGGGCTGCGGAACAAAATCCTGAGCAAATGTCAATTATTTCCGTGGATAAAAATTTATTTTTTCCGAAGCAAAAGACGAAACGTACAAAACTGATAACGAATTTTGTCCTTTTTTTTATTTCGAACCGATTCTCCACGTGTGTGTTTTCTAGCTCTTGAAAAAATTGATATCTCGGCCCAGGCAGAAGATAATGAAGTGTATGGTTCGATTTGGTGAGACGAAAATAGAAGTTTCAACCAAATAGAGAGAATACTTGGGAGGCGAAGAATAAGACGTCTAAAAACGGTGACGATGGTGACCGCGGCCTATCTGGCGATGTCGAGGGATTGGAAAGGGGAAAAAAAAGTGTAGAAAAAAGAAGAAAAAAACGACAGAACGCTCCCCTGGAGCGGGCTGGAGAGAGACAGAAGTGAGATAATGTGAGTCCGAGTGTCTCGCGATCTCGAGGGAGGCCAGATGAACCGACAGATGAGAGAGTGAGCTCTTGAGAATCCCTCGATCGATCCCTATACACAAATTTTATTTCCACGATTATATATTCACGCGGAGATTCCCAAAATTAATAAAGTCGTGAGCAACGCATTTTGATACGTTAAATAAAGTAGAATTACGCCCTTTCGATAACTATTTCAATCCCTACAAATGTCATGTGTTTATGTTGCGAAAAATAATCACAATGCACTCTATGAAAGTGCATTTAAAGCTTCGTTTCTAGTTTGTGCAGACGTTATACTTTGTACATACGATATTATAATTTGAATATCGTCCACTGAATGGAAAAGGGCGTGCATCTTTTTTTTAGCGTCTGGTCAACGATAAAAAAGAGGGTCGCGCTCTTCTTTCTTTTATTTTGCAAACCCAACTCACACTCGTCGTGGCTCGTCAGTTTTTCATTCATGGGGGGATCATAAGATTCTTTCATTCAGCATTTTCGTTCTTTTGATTGTAAATTTATGCCGATATTGTTACTGAAATTCGACTGAAAAAAAAGAAATAATAATCAAGATCGTAGATCGAACGTTTCGAATGAAAATTCGGAAAATTGTTGGGAGAACTTTGGAGAAAAAAATGCAAAGGACGGAACGAAGAGTTGTTGATCGAGCAAGCCTCTAGGCTCGACTTCGAGACTCTGAGCAGTCTGAGCCTTTGAGACTCGAGCGCCGCCGATGAGGTTGGCTCGTTTCCCCCACTCCTGGGACAAGCCTAGAATCCCGGCGGCGGTCGCGAACTGAGCGATCTCGAGCCTTCGTCGATCCAACACCGGCGAAGTAGTTCCCTTTTAAGCAATTCTCATTGATCTCTCGAAGTACAAAAGGACAACACCAACAAATATACTTGCTGATAGATTTACGCACAAGGAACAATATTCTTAATAAATTTTCAATATCCGCAGCGTTTATTCCGAAAAAAAAACTGCATTATGGAATGCTTGCTGGGCGGGCGCGGCTTTTACACGCGGTCACGCAGTGCTGGCTCAAAAACTCGTCGCGCCCGAGGACTCGATGCAATTTTCAGCGGAAAACAATGCAAATTTGCCGGTTTGAACAATTTTCGGGCGGAATCTCATTCCAACCGATCGCGGTAAAATATTTTTCTCCTTTTTTTTATCCGCGATCGCGAAAATTTGCATTATTTTCGCGAAAAACATTTTCAAGAACAATTTCAACGAGATTTTTTCGAAAATACACTTTTTTATTAGGCTCGATCACCCAAATTTTGGAAAAATTGACATTTGGATAAATTGAAATATAAAAAAAAAAGTTTTCGATCGTTTTTCGCATTCGCGCGATCGGTTTCGCGCGATCGGAATCGAGAGCTCGGTACGATAGTTGAGTTATGAATGTGACAATATTATGACACAGTGGCCGGTATAAAGTGGGACTGTGGACACGAGCGAATGTGTTGCACTATCAGCAGCGCGTTCTTCGCTATTGAAGAGAGCTTTGTGTGTCAGTGAAGATTGTGTAACTGAGTGTGTCAAGGGCTTTACGCGGAGTGGAGAAACCGGCGAAAGAACTTCCCTTCGCCTCGACCCCGACACTCGGGACGATTTACCGGCAGGAAAAAATGATTGCAAAAAATAAAAATGAAAAACAACGACAAAATATGGTGATAAAAATGACAAATACAAGAGACTCGGCGAAAAATGGAAAGTAAATTAGACGTTTCGTCATCGCGACTAGTCTGAGCAATCAAACAAAATAATTAAGTGTGCGATTCTTTCTGTTTTTTTTTTCCTTTCTTGCCACCTCGTTGCAACGTCTTATTATCTTTGGAATCGTGAGGGGAATCGAGGGATAATCTTTCTTGAGCAATTTGACTTCTCGAAATGTTTTCATCGCCGAGAAGACGAAGACGCGCGTCGTTAAAGATGCATTAACTGTATAGTCGAGATCAAAAGTCGCGAATTTCAAAAAAAACATCGTTGCACGTTTGCATTTTCGAATTTTATACACGAAAAGTTCTGAAATATTTTTTTTTTTTTCGATAAAATTGTTCACTTTGAAATGATTAGATGTGAAAAATATTCAAAATCCTATTATGCAGTTGAGAGTCTGACGTTTAAAGAAAAAATAGCAAACGTGCGTTTACGAACGTCCTGCAGATCGCGTGAGCAATTTTTGTGCGAGATCACGTGAAAGGATCGCGATAAAGAAAGAAAAAAAACGCACATAATAATGCATTGCGAAAAAAAGTTGATATTTTTTTGAGACTCTCATTTACGCGGGTATGCGAGCGGCACTAAAATCGTGCGACACCTCGCGCAAATGTTTCAATGACTTTTCGCGAGTGCATCGACCCGTAGAAAATCGCAAATTAAGTGGCCACTCGAGCAAAATTGCTTGTTATCTAGGACACACGTGAAAATGAGTATAAACACGAGTACAGCCGCGAGCAAAAATTCATAAATACTTTTTTTTTTCTTTCAATAAACTCACTTTCGTCCGTTTTTCAGACCCGGCATCAGGAAATCGACAGATCTGCTGCGAACGGCCTTGAATTTTCCCGGACTCGAAGTTTTTATTTCACAGCTGGAAGCTCATTTGGTGAAAAAACAATTCATCAACGCCCAAAATGGTGAAATCCTGAAAAAAGTCGATAAAAACACGTCACCATGAGTTTTGGATTCGCCAGTCGATAATTTTACAAATTTTTTGTTATTTCAGGAATGAAATTATTTGTAAAAACTTTGCAGCCTTTGTGCAAAATAAAAAGGCTCGACCCACAGTGCTCGGCAGCTATTTAAACTTGACTGTTTCCCAGAAACAAGAATGTAGTGGAAAAAAACAGTTTTTAAAGGAATAAAAAAAGTGTATTTCGAGATAGAATTTATTGCAGTACTTGAATTATGATTGAGGTTGATCTATAAAATGAAAAAATTCAACATGGCCCTGGCACAATCTACAATGTAGAGAAGTAATCGAATGATTTTTTTTCTCCATTTTCATATCACTAACTTATAAAACGAGGAGATGTTCTTATCTCAGTAAATTTGACAGGAAATATCAACTGTCACGAGAGCCAAGTGATACGTTCACCGACCCGAAGAACTAGCGATAAAATAATTCCAATTATAATGGCAAAAAATTATTATATAATCTCGACTATTGGTGTGCACGCGTAAAAACGTCCATAAAAAACTTGATCGTAAAAAGAAAGAATAAAAAATATTCTGAATGAGATTCACATTACGTAAATGTAGTTTTTGTTTCGTAAATTCGAGTAATTTTTTTATGACGATGAAAAATCTCATTGAATTATATCGTGAATGGAGAGAATCTCGATTGCACACGAGGATGCAACGAGATTATTGTCTCGAAACTCGTCATTTTTTTCAAGGCCGAAGAAAAAAATATTTACATCATAAAATGATTGTAAAAAAAATCTCATTTTGGCTCGTGCGCTATGTTTCGCGAGCCGAGGATTCATAAAGCTTTGAGTGACGAAGAGAATTTATCATTCTGTTGACCCAACGTTAACACTGCCACGAGATGAAATAAATTTATTTGTTTAAAGCTTCGAATATATTATTGCGTAACCGCGGCAAGAAAAATTCAAAGATTTACTAAGTTTCTCATTATTTTTTACTACACTTTCTCGTGTTTCACAATTTTTTCAAATTTTATCGACGAGTCTATCACGTGACGTCGGTTTTCGACGAATTCAACGTCGTCTTTCCCTAACAATAAGAAAAAAAAAGACCTTTCCCAATGCCCGAGACGCCATAGGAATTTACGAAATTTCCCAAATTTCCAACGGTCACTGTTCGGCGCAATTAAGAACAAAGGGATTAAAGACCCTTTGACAAAGGTTTAGAAACGTCGCTTGCAAGACTTCTTACAACGGATGGTGTTGGTTTTATGGCACTGCCTTAATCAGCTAGAAAAAAAGCGTCTCGGTACAAAAGCCAACACATCCAAAAGAGGATTCTCGAAAAATCGTAGAAAAAAAACCACCAAAGACGTAAATTATAATTTTTAAATGAGCCAAATATTGAAAATTTTTATTTCTCTTACAAAAAAGTGTAAAAATAAAAACAATTCGTTCATTTTGGAGACATTAAACTTGCTCAAATCATTTCTCATGGGAATGGGATCGGTTTTATGGCCATTTATGGTGCAATTTTAATGGAGGTATCGAGGAAATTCCGAGAGACTAATTGTGCACGATCCCCCCTGCAGGGGCAGCTCGATCAGCAATTTGCAGTCATGGACAAATTTGCGAATATACAGGAATTAGTAAAAGCTTACCGAAAAGTATTTTTGTGCTGGCTTCGATTATAAAACTGTCCCGGGCTAATTGAGTGAATCGAACGAAGAGCTCGAAGCTGAGAGAGATTCTGACGCCTTGACCGGTGAAGAAAAATTCTCATTACGGATGAAAAATAATTTAAACGTCACTTTTCGTCAGGGATTCCTCGGGTGACCTGTCGTAACGTCATTTGACTGGTTGATAAAAGATAAATATGCTATAAACATGATTTAGCTCTCATTCTGTCGTAAGGGAAAGAGCGCGCGAGCGAGAGGAGAAAAACACACTTGGCGAACGAGTGCGTTATCCTCTCAGCATCTTTGCACGGCGATCCTCTCTCTTCGCCCTCGTCCCTGCGAGTATATCTATATGCGAATGTATTTATTTAGATATACATGTATATACATATACGAGAAAGGCTCTAATTGCAACGACGCCTTTCTCACTGCAGGCGCGGTGAAAAAAAAAAACAGACGCAAAAAAAGGAAATGAGGAAGAGACGAGAAAAGAGAATAAGAGGTAACACGAGACCGCGGGAATCTGCTGCCCACGAGGGCACCAGAAACAGCAACAACTGCAAAATTCAACCCAACACTCTGCAGACACTTTTCATAATGCCCACTTTGTGTCTTATTCACGCGTATACACATTGCTCCTGTACAAATATAACGCCCGAAACAACGCCGAGTGTGAGCAAAACACGAAAAAACCTTTGAAGAAAAAAACAAAACGAAACAAAACAAAAAACACTGCGCGATGGTGTCGAATTTTTTGTTGATATTGACACGAGGGCGATCGGAGAAATTGTAAAATGTATGGAAACTTGTCAAGTCGGTGTGGGAACGCGAAGTGAAAATATTCCGAAAACTTCGACTCTTTTACGCGCTTTTAGGTTATGTTTGCCAAGTTTTTGTTGTCGCTTTTTTATGTGGATATTTTATACAATGTTGCGGATCTGAATCTCGGGGCACCCGGCGTAAAAGACGGCCCTGTGAATAAGCTCACGGCGGCAAGAGAGTTAAGGGCGCGGGGCGAAGGGGCAAAGAGAGAGAGAGGAGCGGCGCGACGGTGGCGGCACGCGGCGAGCATGGGACACTTGCGCGGAGGGAAGATGGAAGATGGAAGGATCGGTGCGCCCGGCTCGAGCGTTCGTTCAGTGCCGTTCAGTCTCAGTCGCCTTTAACCAGCCTTAAAGTGGAGAACGGCCCGGCCGGATCGGCAAACCGTGATCGCACCTCCGAGTTTCCTCCTCAAATCGACGATCGTCCATATTCAGTTCATTTGTTTCTTTCATTTTCATTTGTTCTCCCAGCCGTAAATCAGGCTAAATATCATCGCTCGAATCGATGAAAAACAAAAAAACATCCGAACAACGCGACTCTCGGGGAATAATAAAATAAAAGAAAATACGAACAACGACGTTGGCAAAATAATAACAACAAATACCCAACGTCGCGGTATCGATTAACTGTGGATAATAAACAAAACCGATAAATTAACGAGAATGAATATCTATCCGAGTTCGATCTCTAATTACGACAACTGTACGAGCGTTTTAATCAGTTTTTTGTTTGTACGGAATCCAGCAAATCTATCGAAAACTTTAGACGCTCATAATCGCGACAAGTGTTTGGATATTCCGACGAAAATAAGAGACACCCAAAGAACCAGCATTTACTGAGGCTCAGTGAGAATCAGTGATACTTTTTCAAATAAACGAAATTTATTTAAACAATTTATAAATAAACGAACTTTTACGAGATCATAGACTCTGCGTTGTGCGTTCAGTGATATCGCCGACTGTTCAAGTTTCGTTTCATACTTTTTTTTTTCCTCGTTTTTGCACTTGGAAGTTGCTTAAACTGCTTCGAAAATTTTGAACGATTTCTATACAGCAAGTTTCGTAACAACTTGCTCAGTGATTGAAAAAAAAAATCGCGTTTAGTGCGTGATTTTAAAATTGGATTATCACACATTTTTTCAAGGTACGTAATTATTCTCGATACGTTGGCTCTCGAGCTAGATTAGCAAAAATCCTCATCAATTGATTTTTTTCTCACATTCGATTATGAAATTTCGATCGAAAACAACAAAAGTGAATAGCGTCGAGGCTTCGAAAAATGGTGTTTCGTATTTTTGTTTTTTTTAACAAGTTGCTTCGTGTTTCGCGACATTGTGCAATCCTATAACGTTCTCGGTTTCTTTGCGTTTGTTCAATTCGCCGGTACATTGACGCGATATTCTTGGCGAAATTGAGATTTTTAATTTGTATCGTGATACGCCCAACAATGCGCGTCAGTAATTCACGTTTCTCTCTAACTCCCTCCCCGTTTTCTACATAAATTGCGAGAGTGTTGAGGAGAATTAGCCGGCCGGCGTTTTCCGCGTGGGTCGCGCGTTCGCCGGCAGGGGATCGATTTTACGATTCTCGCGCGCTTCTCTCCAACACACACGAACGAGAGCGCGCGCGCAAAATCTTTCTCTTTCTCGAGCTCCCCCGCCTCCCAATGCCGACCGAGAAAATAGCCGTTTTTTGTTTGTTTCTCAAACGCTCGTGTCGACGAGCTAATTTTTTTCTTCATTTCAATCAGCTCCCGGAATAATTGACGAAAGGAAAACTAATCAAACGGTCGTGCGAGCTAAAATCATTTTTCCAGCGTCTTAGAGTTTCGCAGGGAGTGAAAAAAACTCGTCGCTCGCGTTTATATAGCACTGGGCGGGGAGATCGCATCCCCGCCTCGAATTTCGCGTTTATCCAGCAAAATCTCGTTTCATTTACGGAATTGGCCAACTACGAACCGAATTTATTCGCTATTCCGTTTTTTTCCGACCCAGGCCCCGAGTGTTGGTTTTTTTTCTCGTGATTTCGAGATAAGTCGACAAAAGTTTTCGAGCTCACGGGCACGACCAAAAAATAACGATTATTTTCATTTCACTCGCTAAAATCTTTGAATAAATGTCCCGAGTGGCGTCTATTTTCCTCCGTTATTTTTTCCCTCTTTTTTTTCCTCCGAGTGACGAGAGGGTCACGAACCTTGGATAGAAAACGCGATTTAATAATAGACCGTCTGCGTGTACTCGGATTTTCCTCTTTTTCTCCTCGTCGTTAGGAATTACACACGTACGTCCACTTGCACATTAAACTGTGTATCGGAGCTTTCGCTAGAACTGACCTCAGATGCACTTGATACGGATGAATAACAAATCACGAGGACGTTCGTTTATACGTGTCGAAAAAAACTTCGATGTGTTTGTGAACCGGAAAATTCGCAACGTCCAAGCAAAATTTTCTATTCGGTTAATAAATAAATAAAAACTTCATTGAATTATGATGAAAAAAATGAATCGATCAAAAAATAAAATCAAACTTTAATCGTCAATTCTCAGTCAATTGATTTTTCGCGGAAATTAAAAATTATCGCGGAAAATACGAGATTTTTTTTTTTTTTTCGGCAAAATTTTATTCGGACGTCGAGTCTTTTTTTTTCCCGGACATCCGTTTTACCCCGAACGTGTGTTTCGGGCGATGCTCGTTCGTCGTCGAGATAACTTGTCGGAAAATTCGTTTTTATACGAGTTTTAGAAAAAGAGTCAATCTTTTTCGCGTAATTCGGCAAATGAGTTTCTGATTTATTTGGCGCGCCGAGTATTATTGTATTAGGAGGGGACAAAGAATTGGGTATTAGGTTGAATAACTTTGGTACGGGGTTTATCCGGTGGATACAAAAAAAGAGCTCTCATGCGGTTTCTTCAAACTCTCTCGTGTCCTCGCGCTCTCTCTCCCTTTTTCCCCACTCTCGGCTTTTCCTCTGTAGTCCGAGTGTGCGTGTATGTTGATCTCTCTCTCGCTCGCGGTGAAACGAGGGATCTACCCGACAAGGGGACACAGGGCTGAGGGCAGACGAACGAAATACACGACAGAGTACACACGTCCCACGACCTTCGCGCGGCGTTCCATAATACTACTTAGAAACGAGTAAGAACTTGTCACATTGAATACAAAGAGATTTCCGAGTCTCTCTGACTGGCGGGTACGAGTCTCTGTTGCTGGATTCTCGTACGAAACCTGGTCAACTCGAGCCTTTGTGCGCAACATTTCGTATTTTCGGTGCCCGCATCGATTCTCGTTCACTTTGAAACAATAATTTTAGAATGCTCGAGAAATTCTCAATTTTCAAGTCTTTTCGATCGATCGATGCAAAAAGTTTGAAAAACTGACAGATAAGAAAAAAAAACATCGATTTCATTTTTTTGACTCGAGATTTTCGATCGAGTTTTAAAATTACTGGGGCAGAAATTTATAGTGTTGATTCAACATTTCGAAATGCTTGCTGATTTGAACAAATTCATCGCTCCATCGAATCGGTTTAATCGGGAAAAAAAATTGGACCAACTCAAAGTTAATCGAGCGATAAAAATAGGTCGATTTTCGAAAAAAACCCTCGTTGCAAGTTTTTCTTTGAATTTTCATGAATACGTACTCGAGTCTGCACGTTTCGCGTGTCACGTTGGTAAAGATACATACAAAATACCTTCACGTAAGCGAAAGTGGAGGGAGAATACGAGGAAGCCCCGAGAACTCACAAAATATGGATATTAGCTTACAACATTTTTTTATTTTTTTCAAGACTCGTACGCACTTGAAAAATGTGAGAGAATTAAAACTCTCGGAAGCTCAACTTTGTCGTTGACGGAAAGACGAAAAAATGTCACGATCAATATTTGAGTACGAAAATTACGATAAAGAATGAACTTTTTGATTTGATGTCGTGCCGGGACAAAGAAAAATGGGAAATAAGGCTAAAGAAGATTCGAAGTGACTTTCCCTTGTTGTATTTCGTTTTATTTTTTTTTTCCCAATTTTTTCGTACGTAACCCAAACTCGAAGGATGTTTTCATTCGATTGTTATGATTGTCATGATTATTATTGGTGTTGAGCGTAGTGGGCCACGGTTTGAGGTGACGTGGTTCTTTGGTCGTCGGTCTTTATTCGGCGAATTCTCTTTGTGCGCCTTTTCGAATGGGCCGGCTATCGCGAGGGACCAAGTCGAACAAGAACATCGAGAGCTGGCAGGGGAAAGAGGGAGAAAAACAGAGCGAGAGAGAGCGAAATGTCTTGTTATTCTTCGTGTGAGATTTTTTTCTCTTTCCATTTCCGAGAATAAAGGGAATTTCGCAGAGATTTTTTTTGCGCCTCAAGGGGGAAATACAATTGTTTGCAATTGAAGGACGCGAAAAAAATATAACGAACTTGTACGAAAAAAAAGACTCGACTGTGGATTGCACAAAAAAAATTCACACGATTTTTTTTGCCTCTATTATGACTGACTCGGTTGCTCGTTTTCTTACATCCTTCCGGTTCGGAGCTCTCGAGGTCGGCGTCATCGAAAGCACGCCCCAGACGTAATGATATAACGGTCAGTGCAACTGTCTCGCGAGTACTATATACATACAAATACACCCAAACGCCAACGAGTCAAGTGCATGTGTATGTGCAATCTCCACGCGCATATACAACGTGAATTCTTTACGCGATGTTTTTCTTTACGTACTCGAGACTTTATGAATGATGGCGTGTTGACTCTGTCGCTCTCTCGATAGGGCGAGCGAAATAACGTTTTTAATCCTTCTCTCTCTCTTTCTCCTTCTCTACTCTCCGTTCTTTTCCACATCCGAGATAAGAAGCCACTCGTACTATTTGTATACTTTAACCCCAACAACAACAGCATTGTTTTTGTAATTCCGAGAACTCGCGAATGTCCCAGTACGAGTGACTCGAGCGACCAAAACAAATAGACATTTTTTTTCTTTCTTTTTCGAGGTGGCTTCGCATTCGAGCGAGTTATTTTTAGCGTATTAATCCCGCGCACACGATAAACTTGAAAATTAACAATTACTGCGACAATAATATGTTTTTTTTTTGTTTTTTAAACTGAAAATTCGGAAAAACTGTTTTTGATTTCATTTAAATAAAAGTAACGTTTGAAAAATCTGAAAAAAAACTGTCTGAAACGATAGAAATTTGATAAATTGTGGGAAAAATAAAAGATTCGTTGTTTCGACAGGTGAACGGTTGCGAATTAGAGATCGAAAAGATGCCTGTACCAGTTTGGGACTGTACGGACATGAGTTTGTTGGAGGAGCCGTTGGACTCGGTGTTGTCGGACGACATATGGAAAAAGTTTGACCTTGACGAGCCGTTGGACGCGCAGTACATTTACGGCCATCAAAATCCGGCTAGTTTGACGAGTACGTGTGCGAATGGTCACACGAATGGTACAAATGACAAAACATTGATGACAATGATGATGAGCAGTTTCAACAATCACAACAGCAATATGATGAGCAGCGGCGGTGGCAGTTACGAGGAGAGTATGAACAATCAGGCGGTTAGTTTGCCCGAATTTTACGACAAAATTTCGTGTCGAGAATCCCGAGAAATACGCCATCACGATTGTATGTGGGCGGGTCTGTGCATAAGCAAAGAACACAACAGAACTTTGCCAGCCAAGAAAGACGCGATTGTTAACAGCAAAAAAGTTCCGGCTGGAAGAAGTTTGTTGATTTCCTCGAGAACGACGATCAATTCCAACGCCCAACAAACTTCCAATTATCACCAACAAATATCGAGCTCTGGACAACAACAAAGCTTGTACCAACAGCAACAGCAACAACAGAGAATCAACAAAGATGGTCTCGAGAGCGACGGGGACTCGGCCAGACCGGAAACTCCTCAGAGCTCCGAGTCTGAGATCGAGGACGAAGAGAACGAGGACGAGGAGGACCAGGAAGAAGAAGAGGAAGACGAGATTGACATTAAAGAAGAAAAGCCCGATTTGAATTCATTGAGAAACAGCATTAACCACGTTCGAGTGAAACAAGAGATCGAGGACGGTCCACTCGTCTTTAAACACGATCAGATAAGCATCAATGATAAATTGTCCGAGTGCATGAGCGACGAGGCTTCTTCCAATGTCGTCAGATCAGCTCCGGTCAGCGAGGTCACCGGTCAAGTCGTCAGAAAATCTCATCATCATCTCTACCCCCATCATCATCACCATAATCGCAATTCTCCTCATCACCATCATTCGCATCATCAAAACAATGTCAAGGTCAAAATCGAAGCCGATTCCGATCACTGTCCTTACGAATCCAACGAGCAACAACAACGCATCGTCAAAAATGAACCCGACAACTGGAACACACTCAACGACCATTGCTACCATCAACCGAGCAGCAAAAAACTCGAACATCTCGGCGTTCAAACTCCATCAGATTCCGGTGAGTCTTTTTTTCCTTCATTTTACATTTTTTTCGTCGTTTTCCGATTGGTGGTCACACTGGGTTGATTCTACCCAGTCCATTTTCGAACCCATATTGTGACCAATCTATCGGCCCGAAAATTCGCAAAAAATTACTGAACGACCCTTGGACATTCCAGTTTAGATACGAAAAACTTTCCTGAAAGCAATCCAAGGCTAACTTATTTTTTTAAATGCAAAATGGAGAAAAAAAACGGGGAAAAGAAGTTTTTTCGCTAAAATAATCGTCACTTCGTAGATTTTCAATATTTTTGCCTAAAATTTCGACCTGATATTCATCAGATCTGGTTCTTTTGTGAAAAAAATAGTAGGATAGCGCGCGTTTGAAAAAACATATTAATTCCGTTATTGGAAGTGGGTCGATTTCAAAGTGGATGTTAGAGATTTAGCGTTGACGGCGGTAATACTTATCGCCGCCAAGGCGCAATGGACACTACAAACTGTCGTTAAATGACGATTACAGCCCCATTAATTATCGGGAACTAGGAGATATTTACGTCAGAAGGGTTAATCAACCAAAGTTTCCAATTTTTTCGTTGAATCGTCGTGAAAAGTAAGGAAGTGCGATTCAATTGGGATTCCCAGATCGAAGAATTTTCCTCACGTTGATTTTCCAATGTTTACGCGTTTGTCCGATGATTCACAGTGTGATTGGCGGATCTATTCGTGCGAGTTCGCATCTCGACCGTTTAATACACAAGAGTGACTCAGTGCACTCGTGCGAGAGAGATGAAAACATTATCTCTGAGATAGGGTCGTGTGTGGGTATTAAAAAGCCGAAAAAAAATGATTAACGAGCGTTTTAACTGCTTCGTGGGTCGTTAAGAAATATGACATTCAAATATTCGGCCCGCATTGTCGCAATTGGCCTTCGCGATCTTTCTCGCTATTTTACGATCCCTTTCTCTCCTTTTTTTCTCTTTCCAGCGTACAAATTTTTGCATCTGTGGCCCGCATCCTGAGTGCTCGAATCGCAGTCTCGGACGCTCGAGTTAATTTATATACTTTTTTCATGATTGCACGTTTTTACTCGCGTCCGCGGCGACAACAAAAAAACTGACTTTGTTTCCGAAAGTCTCGGTGTCATCGATCTTTGGTTCGGGTCCAATCGACCCAGAGTCACGAACAGGCCAGAAAAATTGGTAATATTTATGGGGACCAGGCTGTGGCTGAAATTTCGATGCGAAAACTTAATTTCCTGATTCCCTGGCACTGCGAATATTCACAATTGATAGATCCGGTTGGGTAATAAGTCGGTTACTCATATCGGGTGACTGTACCGGGCGAGTTGACCGGCGTCTGGCGTCTCTGGAAAGCTCCGAAGAGGGAGATGCGGGGAGTAAAGAAAAAAAAACGAAGGAGAAGGATGCGAGTTGGCGATTCGGAGTGCCAGATCTCCGCCTCGTTTCCGCGAATGGCTTCGGCTACGCCGCTCGCGTGATACACTCGTCTGCTCTTCGTACTTGATGTGTGCGTGTGTCGTAAAGCTTGTGTGGCTCTAGTGACCGCTGCTGCAAAGGAGAAAGAGAAAAAGCGAGGGAGCGAGAGAAAAGACGTGCCGGCGGCACGGTAGGAAAAGATATGAGAGAAGACGCGGGTGGGTGGGGGGAGGGACGGCCACGACGGCGACGAGTGCACGAGGCTTCGATGCACCGGCTTGGGAATTCCGGGCGGCGCCACACGCAGCGAAAATGCACCGGCGTGTCTACTCGGCACGGTTTTGCACCGTTGGCAACTGCAGCGCCATTTTTCTCTATTTCAAACTATTTTTTCGCACTCTTTTCATTTATTTTTGACTCATAACCGCGAATTTCGTTTATTTTCAACAATCTTCGCATTTCTTTTTTTCAAATAAAATCAAGATAATAAAACACACACACACACGATGCGCGATACATTGTGCACGACCCAGAGCTCTTCGTGGCAAAAGATTCGCATGTGTGTGCGATTGTCACATTCTCAATCGCGAATTGCGCCACAATGTGACATCGCGATGTGCGAGCACGCGAACTCCGCACTCCGCTCGACGCGCACAACTTTAAACGCTTTTCCAATACGAAAAACGTTTCTACGCGCTCGATTTCACAGTCTTTGCACTCGAAATTTGTAAGGAATCGTTAATGTTCATTAAAAATTAATGGAACGTGATTAAAACGATATTAGGTATCGCTTCCGTCTGGCCGGTATTCGATAAAGAAGTTTATCGATGCAATTTCGGGGTCAGTCGGCAAAATGTCATAAGCTTATGTAACACCGATGGTTATCGATCGATAAACGACTCGTGATTGAATAGAACGCAACGAGTCGTCAGTCATAGAATTGTCGGCAGAAGCATTCGCGAGAGAAATCACGCCGGAGAAAAAATCTTTAAACTGAAGATTCGTAAAAAAAAAAACAGCCACGAATTATTTTTGAAAAATCGTGTAAAATAAAAAAGAATCGTCGTACAGATCGAGGGATACATACGAAAAAATTTAACGATCAAAAAGTAAATAATAATAAAAGAATAATTCGTATATCTCGCGGGCAGGCGGAGTTTATTTTGGCGAAAAGGAATGCCACAGATGTCGAAACCGAAGATTTAGAGTATGGAAGCCCGAGAATATATATATATATTTTTTTTAGCCCCATCAGCAATCGCCTCTTCTTGTTTCGTTCGATTTTTTCGTCCGTTTCCATCTCTGTCTGACCAGTTGCGCGTGTTCGGGAGGCTCGAAAAGCGCGGGAATTCGAAGGTCACGCGGAACTCACGAGAGCAGCGTGTACACACGTATCCCCAGAGATCTATCTCCAGAGAGTATATAGCTCGATTGGTGACGTCATCCGGCGAAGCAATGAGCCGCGAGCGTAGACCCTTTCGACGCCGAGATCGCGGTGCACGACCCACCACCGTCGATACTCTCATGTCTATGTGTGTGTGTGTGTGAGCCCGCGTTGTCAATGTGTCTGTCCGTAGTCGTACGATCGCACAAGCGTGGGACTGCTGCTCGCGATCCCCCGGGCCGGGAGCATTCGCTACCGGCTACTAACTGCCTCGTACTGTCTGAAGAGCCGCCGCGACGTCAACTCTACCGCCGTTTAAATGCTCGACGGAATGCGGTTAACCCTTTTTTTGCCTACTATTCGCGACGGTAACGACAGCCACCGAAGGAGACCGAGGGAGAGACAAAGAAGAGAATTGAAATGCGCGAGGAGGAGAAAGGTGGAGACAAAAAACATTGGAAGAAAGAAAGCAACAGGCAAGGAAGCAATTGAATGAAGAAATAAAAGCGAAGCAAAAAATGAACAAAAAAAAATGCCGAAGAATAAGGTTCGCGATTAATTTAGGGATAAATTGTCGCGAGAATCTCAAAAATATGGAAAATCGGTCTGTTTTCGATCATTAAATACTGGGCGAGGCTGCCGATGAGGAAACACGTGATAACGACTCAGGGTCAAATTGATCGAGTGCGTCAATGCAGTAGGCAAATTCGAGTCTGTCAATAACGATAACGCACGTGTCACGAAATATTTCGAGTACTTGGAATAGAGAAATCGAGTCGATACGTAATCCAATAAATTTTGGGGAAAAAACGTTTCTTATCAATCGTCCACGTGTGCGCCGCGGCGCTACTTATAGTTGCTAGTTACGCAATCTTCACAACGCACGATACACTCCCAACGATTTTTCGTCAATGTTTATCTTGGTTTCCTTCGTTTTTTCGACGTTTTTTTTCTATTCCTCGTCTCCGGCGACTTGCCCTCGTTCCTACATCGGTTATCAAAGTCTTTTCGTCTTATCCCGTAAAATCAATGATTATTCGTCTATCGAGCGATCGACCAGACGCTCTGATGTTGACAGTTTATTCGATTTTTTTCTTCGATCCTCGACCAATGGCACGCTGTACACGAGGATTTAAATTTAAATTGTTCATTCATTTATTTATCAAAGCAGCCAACACTAACGTCCAAAGTAAATCTTTTTATATCTAAAAAAAAAAAAAATCCTACGAGACAAAATAGTAAAAGAGTAGAAAAAAGTCATATCTCTGTCTCACAATCGTCTTGGCGCCAAGGTGGAAAAAGACGCGAAGCAAAATTACTCCGGTGGTAGGAAACTCGCGATAATTTCTCATGCTTCGCGCACGATTGTGTCATTCCTTCGCTTGTGGTGTATTTATGCTACGTGTCTCAATCCATACACACGAGTCATCACTGTACGTTTGTCTCAATGTTTTCCAAGTGTATGCGTGTGCAAGAATCTATCTAGCTGTAAAATATCGACTGAGAGACTTCTGCACGAGAGAGCGAAAGAGAGCCACGATTACACGTGTGGAGAGCGAACATTATCCGAGCAATGAATTGCACGAGCCGAGCCTGGCACGCATAATATTCCTCTCTCGATCTATTCATCCCAACATTTAAATCTCTGCTTTATTCACGACGTTCTTACATTGCCAACGTTTAAAAACCTTCTCTCGAATCTACATTGTTGTCTTATTTCCATTTATTTATCACTATTTTATTCTCTTCGTCTTTTTTTCTTCGACACCGCGAGATTTTTCGCTGGAATCATCTCTCGCAGCTTCATACGCGGGGGAGAGTCTGGAATTTATTTTTTCTTCCAATTTTCATCTAAATTTGGCTCGTTCTTTTTTTTTTTGTTCTCGACCCTAAAAATTTTGTTGCGAGTGGCGTTCAGGCCATTTTTTTTCACTTTTTCTCTTTCGACACTACAATTTATTTTTAACGATTATTCGTTGACTGGTTTCTTTTAAAAATTACTCGCGAAGGACAAAATTGAGAAATTCTATTGCACCTTCAGCAGACTTTTTATTTTTCTCGGATTCTCGGTGCAGAGTGTTTTTTCTTGCCGCCTGGCAAGTTTTAATCACTGTATTTGTGGCTGCTGTGGGCAAGTCCAAGCATCTCGTACAGCACGAGAAACCCTGACGACGAAGCGCGATAATCTCTAGCGCCAGATAATTGCCACGATCGTTGAAGCAAAAGGAACGAAGGATACTCATTGTAGCCGCGAGCGACTAAGGTTCACCGACAAATCGCGGTTTCAACACCTCGTTGCAATTCTGCTACACGCCCGATCCATTACAGACCGTTCCAACTGACGCGCATTGCTTAGAATTTGCTCGTTAATTAACACGAGAAACGGAAGATGACCGAGCTGAATTCTGGGAAATTTTTATCTCCCGTACCATTACGTTCGCGAGTATTTTGCGTTGAGATAAAAATAAAAATCGACAGATTTTACAGCCAGCAGTTTGTACACAATACGTTTTGTAACGATCGTTGATTATAATTAGGAAAAATCGTCGTAACCTCCAATGAAATAAAATTTTTTTTTATTCTCCGTGAGAAAAACTTTTTGCTAAAAATGCGGAAGGAAAAATATCGTTTCGTGATGGATCTGAAGTTTGAAACGTTGAGATTCAACGGACAACATTTATTGAATTTGGAAAATCGTGGCAATTTTTTGAGTCGATTAAGTTTTTTTGGTCGCAAGAGAAAATCGTTCTGATATTGAATAATAATTATTGGCTCTGCTAAAAAAATAACAGAATTTCGTTGCATTCCAACGATGGAAACTTCAGGATCATCGTGTCGTGCATTATTTTGACTCGCGCCACCTTTTCCAACAGATTTCGTTATCGAGTCTCGAAACAAAAACGTGTTCAGGTGTTGAAAACTCGGAGGAATTTGTTGCTAAATAAATGCGCGAGCACTTTTAACTGCCAGTGAAATCCGAAACTCAAGCGATAAACGGAAAAGGCTAGACTAACAAACGTATCCCGCGTCGTTTTTTTTTACATATATTCATCGCTTATCGGCTATTTTTGCTGACGTCTTTTTCCCACTTTGTCGTTTGCCATTACAATGTATCGTTTGACTGGTTTCAAAGTATCGTTTCACCGACACAAACTTGCCTCAACGAGAATCGTTTCCGTTAACAACGAATTTCAAAAAAAAAAAAAAAAGCAACAAAGATTTTTCTGTTGAATAATATTTTTTTTCCGAATGCTTCGAACGCACAAAAAGAATCGAATTCTTATTTTCGTCGCGTATGTCGATTGTGGAAGAAAATGGACGAAGGTGAAGAAATTTGAACGGAATTTATACGATTTTCGATACAACGCCGAATCAAAGATTCAATGATCCGAAAAGAGGCTTTTCACATCGCGTTAAGGACAGAGACATACCACATGGGAGAACTCGAGCACGTGACCAGGTCGCGTGGAATAATTCGATTATGCCTCGTCATCCGCGAAAGCAAAATCAACTTACTCTACCTGTGGCGCTCAAACATGCATATATATGCGTCTGTATATATTTACATGCACAAACATGGATGTGCATACACAAATTTCCGACATTTAACTTCATTTCGACGGCCTGAGAAATAAATTCCTTGCTGTCAGAATTTCGTGATGAATTCGCGTTCTTTCAAATTGAAAAAACAATAATAATTTCGTGGAGTCTTTTAATTTGCGTGATTAAAAAACTGCCAACGTTGGGCAAATTTATTTGGGTTAATTATTTGGCAATTATTTTCTGAGCTATCGGTTGCTGGACATTTCTAAATCGATTCAGCCGCTCGTTTAAATGATTCTTTTCGTTCATCGAGAGAAATTCGTTCTCGTCGTTGTTACTACGATATAGCGTACGTTATTGAAAGTTTGCGCGTATACAGAGATCGTAAATGTGTAGAAAACACGCTGAGCGCATCTCCGCAAGACCCCGCTGACGTTGTGCAGTGACGCAATTCATTCATTCATTAAGGTTCGAGTGCGTGGGAGCGCGAGAGCGAACGAGAGGCGGAAAGAGAAAAAAACTGACGGAGAAAGAGAATAAACGAGAAAAAGCCGGAGAGAGCGAGCGAGAGAGAGAGAAAAAGATGGAAACACGAATATAGGATCTCCGGAGCTCTTTGCTGTCTACGAACGAGAGAGCAAGAGAGAGACAAACTCGAAGCGAGACGAAACGAGTGACGCCAAGAGGCTCGAGATAAGTGACGTGGGCAAAACCGAACCGAACAGATTCTCGGCTCGCTGTTAGAATTTCCGAATTATCATTTTTTTCACCGAAAAAAGAAGCCCACGAAGCGAAATAGCGAAAATTTTAAACTTCTCATCACTCTCAATTTCCGGTGTTTGAGAAAAACGTTGAAAAAAATTAAATAATGGTCAAAGGTTGAAATTTCCAAGCACGTCGAATGTTGAGACTGACGTACGAGAAAAAGTAACAAAATTCCAAATTCCCCAGAAATTAGTTCAGCTTGAAATTTTTACGTAATGATTTCAAGTCGTAAAATAGAGATTTTTTGATTCGATGATTTTTATAACCGAAAAAAAAGTATCGATCGACGATCAATGCTTTTTTATTTTTTCACGTGATTAAAGGCGGTCCGAAAGTCGGGAGGAGGCTGAATTCCTAAATATTGGGCCTCACCGACACCGGCAACGCGTTCCAGGACCCAAGAGAGAATTCAAATACGGTGGTGGGGATAAAAGTTGCAGAGGCCCACGGCGCGCGGGTCTTTCGAAATGTCAGACGCAAAACCTGATTTCGGAATGTCGACCGACCACCACTCGTTTGCTCTCTCGTTTCTCCTCCCCTCCCCCCCGGTCTAAACTCCTTTCGTGGCATCCCCCTTTATTTAAATTTTCTTTTTCTCCATTTTTGGCTACTCGTCGGCCGAACTCATCTTTCCCATGGACACACCCTACCGACCAATTTTTTTCTCTCCCCTTCTATCGACCATCGAGAAATTCGCCGACATGCCTCGAGGAGATTAGATCGCAGAAGGAAAACGTGAAACAATGTACAGCCAATAAACTAGATTAAAAATCGTCATAAAAATCATCTGGAATTTAAGAAGAAAATCTTGATCCCTTCTCGTTTTCTTATCGGCTTTTCTTTTATTGACTCTCGTCTCCGATTTAAAAAATTATTCAGTATCATCAAAAATTTTCGTATTCTCGTCACACCAAATTATTTTATCGCTCGACGTTTGTTCAAGAAAATCCCAGTGGGTTGTCAAAAGAAAAAAAGCTTTGAGAAGCGAAAAAAAAAATCTGTTATCTGTCTCTTCTTTTTTTTCGTATCTGTCTTGTTTCAATATTTATTTGAGAGGGTGTTTGAAGCGACGTCTAAATTGTCCGTATGCAAAAGATTTAATTGATTGGAAAGTCGACGAGACTTCACGTGATTCGGGGCGACGATTATTGCGGCTTTGAGTATGCGATGTAAATTTACGCGTGTACGCCTTATTAATAAAAGACGAGTTACGATCAAATATCCACCACGTCGTATGACGACAGGGAGCCTCGCTCGTTTCATTTATTTTATCACACAGTTGATAATTATCTTTTCTCTCATAACTTTCGTACCGAGAGATATGAAAAGCTGTGAGAATAACTCGTATATGAAATCGATCGAGCAAGAGAGCGAACAAGACGGCTCGAGGGGCAGGGAGGAGGGGGGAGAGGTATTGGAAAGTTTCTCTGACAAATCTGGTGTCATTTTCTCTGCGATCTCTGCGAAACCATCTATACAAACACAAATAAACGTACGTCTCGAATAATCGATTTTTTATCGGAATTATTTCAATCGTGTCTCAATTTCGATAATTGAAAAGATTTTTTTCTCAAAATAACCATTTCGTATTTAACATTCGAGAGATTTGAAAAAAAATAGTTTGAGAATCGTTTTATTTCCTCAGCGTGGCGTGATCAACCAGGAGGAGGTTTTAATATGATCCTGAAGTTTCCATCGTTGGAATGCAACGAAATTCTGTTATTTCTTCGGCAGAGCCAACAATTATTATTCAATATTTGGTCCGGCCAATAAAACGATTCTCTCTTGCGATCAAAAAACTCAATCGACTCGAAAAATTGTCACGATTTTCAAAATTCAATAAATAATCAATAGAAAAAATGTTTTTCGTTGAGTCTCAACGTTGCAAACTTCAGAGTCATGTTTTAATGAAACATTGTTGGAACGAAAGTTTTGCTATTGTTTTATTTATCTGGTAAATATTTTCTCGTTCATCGAACCCTCGCGCGGGTTTTAGTTTAAAATAATGAAGAAGCGAGAATATTATGTAGAGTTTATTCTCGGAGCGGGTTAATTTGCATATACGTATATGAACTTCCTCGAAGCGTTATATCTAGGACAGCTACAGGAGTCTCGGATGTGCGAGATGCAGGAGGAGATGAATCAGACGAAGTCTCAGGGTGTGCATTAAAGCCATAACCGCGTAGGTGGACGACTTACGTGGGTGTTAAACATTGCACATTGCGGTACATTGGCTTGTCACGCCTTAAAGAAAGATAACAGAAAACTATATATACACATATGTATTGCCCAGTTGACATTTCTCATTGGCAATCGACATGGGAGAATCGATTTTTTTTGTATCGAGCCATTTGTCAAGCGATTTATCTCGATTCGTCCTTTAATTTCCATTGCTTTCAATTCCAGGCTCATTTTTCGCCTCGATACGATTTCGTTCTCGTTCCATTCCCCGAGAAACCAACAAACCGTGAATAAATCAACTTTAATCGATTTCCCATCCATTTTCCAATCTCAACTCGTCCGAAATCGATTTTTCGACCATGAAAACACACATTTTTTTCCAAATATTCCGCAATTCTTTTTTTTCTTTGCCTACACGTTCTCTTTGGCTATTCGTTCGTGTGAGAGCCCATGTGTCATACGTTTTTATGTGGGAATAAGGCGAAACTCCTATGCGTGCATATACCTCGCTCTAACACATACACACATTTGTGTGGCTAAAGTTATAAGTATATATTGCATATATATGTATACAGGGAAGTGATAGGTCGAGGGGGAGGAGCGTTGAACTTCCAAGGTCGCTCTTACGCGACTCTGCACGTGCTGCCCGAGAGAATTGACGTTGACCCCGGTTACACACTCATGTACGATATAAACACATAAAACCAATCCGGCCACCCTCGAATCCCCATACATCACCCTCTCTTTTTGTGCTTTCCACGTTCTTCATTTTCGCCGGCTAATTCCTCGGCCCCTTTTTTCTCATTCCACTCGAAAAAAAAAAAAATAAAGCTCATCATTTTTCTTTCCTCGCCAGAGTTGGGAAAGGCAGCAAAAAAAAATCCAAGATTACGGAATTTCACTAATTTGCAACGATGATTAAGATGTTCGATGGGAAAGTAATGAAAAATTACTTGCAATCATCTCCGTGAAGAGTTTCTTGTCCACGAATCGTCGCGATGACTCAACATCCACTTAATTTATAGCTCGATATGCCGAGCAATAAATTATCAATGAATTTTACGGATTTCGTTCCAATTTTTTTTCGTCTCGCGTGACTCATTCACGCAATACTACTTTCCTTAAGCATATGCGTACGTGTGCGTTCGTGTGTCCAACATTTATTTCCCTCCCATGTTCATTTCGAGCCAGCTCGTTCCAGTGTCACTAAAGTTTTATACTTCCGGGATTCCCCTCGTTCGCATTTGCCCCTCAAGTGTATACGTACATGCGTGCAGCAGTATCCTCGCACGAAAAAAAAAGATCGAGACAATGAGAACGACGTACCTCTCACATTTTTCTCCCAAGGAAAATCCTCCGTTCCGCCCGTTTGTGTGTCACACGAAATCTTAATAAATACATACACAAACCTACGTGGCCGTTTTAGTGCTCTGGAAATATGGCTTTCCCCATTGGAGCTCTCTGGAGTCGTTGCCAAATTACGAGCATGTGGGGTGTCACATCTTCCTTTTCTTCGTCGCCTCGCACCGTCCCTTTTTCTCATTTTTCCATAAATATACAACCCTAAACAAAGTGTATGTATATTTATTTAAAAAAATCATTTTTATTGCTCATTCCTCAATTATTTACGTCATTGTCTCGTAAACGCAAACACTTTGTGGAATGAAATTTTTTTTCCGGTTTAAAAACGATAGTAATGAGACCGAGTCTAATGAAACGATACACTGAAAAGAAAATTTTGTTGAAAAAGATCGATATTTTGTTGAAAACGTTAAACTAAACGTTTTTCGAAAAATCCCGAAAATTTTGTCATTTCAGCAAAAAACATTTTAGAAAAACTCTACGAAAAGTGAATTTTTGTCATTCCAATCGTAAATTTTGCTGACAGTTCCGTTACAAATGAAAAATATTGTCAACATAACGGAAATTTTGAAATTATCCCAAAATATTTAGTTCGCTGTATTCAACAAAATATCGACGGTTTTTGACAACATTGAATTTTCAGTGTATGACCCTGAAGTTTGCATCGTTGGAATGCAACGAAATTCATTTATATCTTTGAAAAAAAAAATTATTCAATTACAAGATTTAATTACAATGATGAAATGATCAATTTTTGCCATTCGAAAAGCATATTGGCTCGAAAAATTTGGATGACGTTGAAAATTGAACGAATCTTCAATAAAATTCAATTCTTTTCGATGTATTCCAACGTTGCAAACTTGAGCATCATTGAAATGATAGTTGGATGAGCAAACGGGGAAATCAGTCGTCGAAGTGTCATAAGATTAATGCGTATAGTTTTGTATTATAAACAATTATAGTAGCAACGTCAAGTCCATTGAACCCTCAGCCCGGTGCGTATACACGCTATCTCGGAGGAGGCACGTGTATCGCATTTCTCGCTATAACAAAAGCAAGGACGAAATCAGCGTGGGTCACGCACGCTCAAGCATACGCTAATGACGCTCGGATCTTTAGGGCTTGGCTCGAGCTTTGCATGTGTAGATGTTGAGTTTATAGACAATTAAATCTATATACAGAATTTAGGAGTATCCTGCACATTTTAGTTTAAATGGCATGAGCCATACGTACTCGAGCAGTTTGTCATTAAGTTGGGCAAACAAAGGCCGAAGCAAATCACATTGACGAGCTCTAGTTTTCATGGAAACGTCCACCAGCTCGCCTGCCAGCAGGAGGGTTCTCTTTTGTTTCCCTTTTTTTTCGGGACTATGAAAAGATCAAACTTATGGGGTTCTTGCCCTCTTGCTAAATCGATATTGTATGTGGTTCACTGAAACAGAGACCAGTGTGAAAAAAAACACACCAAACACCCTTCTCGTATTTAATTTCGTTGTACCCGAGTGAAGACGATATTGTGTTATGCGGTGCGTGTGCATAGGACAGTGTTGACCTCGTTACAACCAGGACAAGGTCACATGCAATTTTTTTTTACTTTTCCTTCCTTCTTTAACCCGCACTTCTGTTGTCTCATCAGTCGCGAACTATAATCATCTGTTATACATGCATACGCACTATTGTATACATATAGATTGATGCGAGTTCCTTATTTACGCCATTATACGACGAGCAACTTCCGGTTGTCGTGAGACCCGGCGAAACTTGCATGATATGAGGCGGCTTATCGCTTTTACCGCCTCAACATCCGTACAGATGGAAAATATATTTTCTTTGTAACAAACGCGTTTTCGCACTGTGAATAATGTTGAAATGATCCTGAAGTTTTCATCGTTGGAATGCAACGAAATTTTGTTATTTCTTCAGCAGAGCGAATAATTACTATTCAATATTTGGTCCGGCCAATGAAACGATTCTCTCTTGCGACCAAAAACTCAATCGATTCGAAAAATTGCCACGATTTTCAAAATTCAATAAATAATCAATAGAAAAAATGTTTTTCGTTGAGTCTCAACGTTGCAAACTTCAGAGTCATAATGTTGAAATTTTGACACAGAATTGCAATGAATTTTCTTATGAATTATTGCGATTGATGTTAGTGTGAAATTTGTATAATGCGCGTCACAAAATTGTAATCGATGAGAAAGAAGGATGATATAATTTTGGTTTGTTGTTATGGATGTTGCAGAGGAGGAAATTGACGTGGTGACGTTCGAGAAACCGTGCAGACCGGCCGCATTGCCAACGTATCCGAGCATAGCCGATCAGCAACATTTTCAATTGACGGTAAAAAGCGCGTTGAAAGAAAAACCAGTAACGGCGCCACGACCTCGTGGTCGGCCGCCGTCGAGCGGTACCCCGCGAAAACGTAGCGCACCGAACGATTCGAAACCGACGAAACGCGCGAAGCATCGATCTTATCAGAGTCGTTCGAAAGTAACGAAAAACAATAGTCCACCAACGCCAGCTGCGTCGCCGTTGAAATCGTCATCGCCGATCGAGTCGTTGCAAGCGAGTGTCGGAGCGACAGCAGGAACATCGAGAAGTTCGTCATCGGACGACGAGCCTGACACGGAAAAACGAAGTTTGCACAACAATATGGAACGTCAGAGGCGAATAGAGTTGAGAAACGCGTTTGAGGATCTGCGTTTACTCGTACCGGAAATCGAGGGCAAAGAAAAGGCCCCGAAAGTCGCCATTTTAAGGCAGGCGGCAATTTACTGTGATAAATTGACGGAAATCGATCGTGCCACGATCGCTAAAGTAATGGAAATGAAGAGACGACAAGAGAGGCTCAGAGCGAGGCTCAGTCAACTAAGAAGAAGTTTAGCCATGACTCGTTAAGAGTCTTAACCCCACCCGACCTTAAAAAACAACAACAACAACAACAAAACCTAAAAACAGACTTGCTAACGTTTCACAAACAACCCTGCGAGAGTGTGTTTCGGGGTCCGAGGAAAATCGTGTGAAAACTCGAAATCCCTTGTCTCAAGTGTGTCGTATCCGTTTCTTTCCGGTCCTCGAAGAGAGGGATAAAGCGCAAGGAAAGAAAACATGGCGAAAAAGCTCGACTTTCAGGCCAGCGTGACCCGTTGAGCATCCCAAATTTCGTTCTTTTATTTTCTTCTTTTTCATCCAAAATTTTGCTATTTTTATATTATTCGATTAAAAACGATGTGATATTTTTTTTCCAATCTTGTGCAGTAACGAAAGCGCGCAAGCATAACCGCGACAAAAGGTGAGAAAGGAGCACGAATTAGCGTGAAAAATAAATTCGCAACAATCAGTAGCCGAGCTCGTTAATATTTTCTGCTAATTTCGTCATCTCTCTTCGAGGAAAATAAAAAATAAATAAACGTAAGAAATTACGAAGAAAAACGGGTTGAAAGGAACAACCAAACGCGGACGCGAGGCATCGAGGAAATTCCACGAGTCTCCGGACAGACCGGTTTGTCACAATTGTTCGTTTCTGCACCAACGTCAAACGGTCACACACTCGCACACTCACACACATACACACATAAACCCATATAGATATATAAATATACTTTACGCGCTAATGTACATAGATAAAAGAGAAAGAAACAATGAAACACTTATGTAAAGCTCCGATACTCGCTTGTTTTGAAGAGAAAAAAACGAAAAAAAAAAACAAACAAACATTTTTTCATGTTGTACAGACGCAGAAACGTGGGGGTGAGTTACTATT
Organism: Diadegma fenestrale; assembly: GCA_037043255.1. NCBI lineage: Eukaryota > Metazoa > Arthropoda > Insecta > Hymenoptera > Ichneumonidae > Diadegma > Diadegma fenestrale. Next base: position 10,465,394 of record CM073312.1, read on the forward strand.
ATATTTTTTTCACAATCCAACGTGTGCAGTACGAAAAAAGAAAGAGGACGAAGAGGAAAAGAGCGCAAGGGCGGAGGGCGGCTGAGGATAATTGATTAAAGATTTTTTTATAACGAGAAGCAAACGAGTGCGTAACAGTGAGAAGAAGAATGAGGAGAAAGAAACGACGAAAATCTTGTACACGAGGATTATTTATCGCTTTAAACATAATAAGGATAATGATAATAATAATAATAACAACGATAATATACGACATATAACGGATGTGTAATCATCGAGATAGGGCTTTTTTTAAGGACCGAAAAAATTTGTTCGAGGTAATATTATTACGATGCTTTACTAGGCTAAGCTATGGAATCGATCGCTTGAGATTCTGTTTATCTTTTCCATCAATTTTTGAGAAAGAAGCCAAAATACAAATGAAAACCTAATGAGAATTTCGAATTGTTTCGAACTTCCGAGGCAAAAATTACACGATTTTTTTTTCTCTAGCTTTTGTAACGAATTTAAAAAATAATGATGCATAAATTGATTCGAACTCGGTTGTCCGTGGTTATCTAGAGAAAACAAGAAAAAATAAACACACAATTTTTGCTACGAGCAGCTAAATAACGAGGGAGATATGAAAATAACGAAAGAAAAAGTTAAAACCGTTAACCAAGTCACCGTGAGTCGCCTATATATTTTTTCTACACGACGAAGATCGCTGCTTGGCACGAATTCACAAACTATAGCATATTTAATAAACAAATGAGTTTATAACGATGAATATATAAATATATATGTAGAAATATATTTTCTACCAAGGATTAAAGAGAACTAGTTAGGAAATAGTGAATTAAATGGAGGGAGGAAAAACAAGATGATTCAAACTTAAAATAATGACAAGACTTTGCAGCCTCGGACAACCCCGTTTCGACGATTTAATCCGCCAATTTATTTTCCAACAATTATCCATTTTTCTACTCTTGATACCGATCAATAAAGAAATTCAAACAAACAAGCAAACATAAAGAAAACCAAACTCACGAATTCTTCTTCCACCGAACTTACTTCCACGTGATAGCATTTAGAGTAAGATTTTAAACTAAAAAAAAAAAAACATTGAGAAAAGTGCGAAGAAAGCGGAGAAAGAAAAAGAAGAAGAAAAAATGAAAATTTGCTGGGCGAATTTTCGACAACGAAAGAATTTTCCATTTTGCTTTTCGTTTCCCGAGCCTCTCGCGCCAAGTCGCTCCAATTTCTCGTTTCAGGAAACGATGGAAACCGGGGAACGCGCTAAACTTTCAAAGAGTCATAAAGAATAAACAAAAAAAAACGGAACAAAGATAAATTACAATTAAAACCACGATACTCGCTATTGAAACAAAAGAAAAATCACATTTGCCATTTTACGTTCGTTTTTCCACGTTTCGAAACACGCGTTTGTCACTATTATTGTTATCATTATTATTAATATTATTATTTTATTCCTTCGTTCACTTATTTTTTCTTAAAACGGAAATGAGCAAATATGGATTTACCGCCGAAAGAGTTGACGTCTCGATTACGTGCGAATACAAATGGATTACATTTTTTTTTCAATCCTTTGCTTCATCGTTGCGTGGCAAACCGGAAGTGAATAGCGCTCGCGCGCGCGCCCCCCTTGCGAGCAAGGAGAGAAGATTCTCTGCGAGAGAGCAAGTGCAAGCGAAAAGAACGAGAGAAAGAAAAAGTATCGTGAAAAAATGAAGAAAAGGGGAAACGAGGCGAACAAGGAGGAGAGAAATATAACCGGAAGTGACTGCAATATCTCGGTTACAGATCCGCGATATGCGCTTGCACATGCGGCGCACGAGTCTTCGAATCCTTTCCGCCTCTTGGTAAATAATATTCATTTCTTTTGCCCAAATGACACGTTTTTAACGCATATACATAGTGTATATAAAACAAAAACTAAAGTTTCTATACTTACATTATACATATACACAAATATGTATGTATATGTGCATGTAAAATATAAATATATATATAAATATATAAATAAATAAATAAGTTAACAAAACGAGTATAAACGTTTACTCGTATTGTGTCAACTTATTTATTTTATGGTAAAAATTTAATTCAGAAATTGAAATGATACATTTTCGGAGATTGATCGATTAAAAGAAAAGCCAAGAGTGAGTAATTAGTGATTCGAAACAACGATGATGGATGAAATTGATGAGAAGGACGAGAGAGAGAGAGAGATGGAAAAAAAAGCAACAGATGAAAAGCAAAGAAAAACAAGGGGAAAAGGAAACAGTTAGCGTGATAGTAATCTTATTATTGTTATATCATTTTAATTGCCTCGTACCATTGCTTTGATTATTCTTGATACGACTTTATTATTATTATTATTATTACGCTCATCATAAGAACTATTATAATTAATTATTATTACATGATTTATTATTACGATTGTAAGGACATAATCTGACGTTCTATTGATACATATTGCGAAACGTCTCTTATATAAACAGCGGACGAAACGTGGAAGTTGGTCTCTTCACTTATTTTCTGTTTTATTTTTTTTTTCTGTTTTTCATTGCTCTATTGAAAGGATTATGAAAAATTTTGTTCGATTTATGAATTATATATTATCTGAGGGAGGAAAAAAATTGATTGTTGGAGGGTGCTCGTGATGGTGAAATTATAGGGGAAACGAGAGACAGAGAGCGAGACGCGGTTATGGACGAAGAGGCGAATAAAATCATGCACGAAATATTAATCGATGAAAGATGGAATTAAATACATGAGAAATCACAAATAGTACAGGACGTGGGAAAATAATGTGTTCATTAAATTCGTAGGTTACAGTATTCGACTAATCGGTTAAACATTGGTGCGCGATTATCGAGTTGAGAAAAATAGAAAAAACAATAAAGGGGAATGGGAAACTGCGAAAGGAAAGAAAAGAAAAGGGGAGAGAAAGATTGGAGAAATATACAATAGCAATGCAGGCCAAACAGGAAACTCCAGGTAGCCACACAATAGAGTAGCGGAAAGACGGGTGAATAATAAATTTAAGAATACGAAAAAATGTCCAAGAGAGAGAGAGAGAGAGACAGAGAGACGTCGAGGAGAAACGCTTGAGGGGGGAAAAACGAGAGGCAACTGGGCCAGGGAATAATTTGTAGCGGGGCTCGAGAGTGGGCGAGTTTATTCGATGGAACCTTGAATGAATTGAGATCCGCGTGGAGAAAGAGAGTGAAAAAGTTGAAAATATTAGCAACGGTAAATAATAACTCGACGAGAGGTAGATTCTCGTGAATTTATCGTCGCGCGAAACGTGCACGCGTGCATATCGGTGCGCACCGACGACTAATTAAGCCAGTTGCACACTAACCAACAGCAAAAAATCTGTCTGCATTAATTATAATGTATGTATACATATATTTATTATATGTACACATATAATTACCCAGCCCAAGGACGCGTCTTACGAAAATTAACATTTAACGAGAGCCCAATCTTTGAGTAACCGCAGCTTTTTCATTGCAATTCACAAATTGGCTGGAATCTGTATATATTGACTGGTTAATCCATGTACGAAGACGAAATAAATTGAAACTGCAAAAAAGTTGATTTTTCTTCTGCTTCTTTTCATTTTCTCAATTTTTTTACGCAATTCTAGAAAACAGTTGAAAAGTATAAAAAATGTCGATGACAATTATACGAAACTCAATGAATTCGAAACTTGTGACTCTTGTTTTATCGTTGCTCGAATCTAAATCGAAAGGAACGATTAATTTGCAAAATATTTTCGACTCTGAATACATTTCGGACCGCGCTAAAATTTTATCAGCATCAAATAAGCGTTTTTTTTCTCCTTTCCGAGAAATGTAATCTCTCTTTGGCTCTCTCTCTCTCTCTCTTTCCCCGTCGGGGGATACTCAACGGATTTCAGAGGCAAGGATGAACTTTGCGAAGTTTATCTTCGTGCTCGAGGCAAAATATTTGCGAGAAGATTTGGGAGTTACGGGACAGACGCACTTGACTATGTCGATGCACGATTGAAAGTCAAATTGACGCCAATTTTAATTTCTTTTCTTTTCTTCCTTTCTGCGCATTGGTACGTCGACAGTACGAAATGAAAGTTGGGAAAAATTTCTCGCTATAAGCTCGCGAACCAATGTTTCCTTTTGCCCTGCGCGTGTTCGCCTAACTGTAAATATATGCATACTTTGTTTACGTTTTTTTTTTTATCATTGACTATCGCTCAAGAAATGTTGAAAGCTTGTTGGCGACGAAATCTGGATTGAAATAAAAACAAGAGTGTTTCCAAAATATGGGATTTACGAAGCGAAACATAAATTGTAAATGACGGCGCGCCCTTGTCTCTCGCTCTCGCTCTGGCTCTACGTCTGCGCTACGATTTAGCTTTTAATCCGTGAAATTTATACCGACTTTTACAACTTTGAATAACTTTTGCAAAAAATATGTCAGACATTGTAAAAATAACGAAAAAATCGATGCGAAAAAAATATAATGAAAAAAAAAAACCAAACAAACATTTAATAATTATAAGGTTGAAAAATAATTGGAAAAATGTAACTCTTGTTATGCACGTTGTATAAATACGTTGTGTACAAGCGATCGAGGATTTTCGGGCGGAGGATTAAAAAAAAAGGAGAGAGAGAGAGAGAGAGTTTTAACCTCAGGAAATTTTTGTTTGTTTTAATTTTTCTTTTAACTACTGATTAAAATTCACGAAACAAGGAGGCAAAATAAAATATAAAAATAAGAGACGGCATGGGCCTGCCGTCGTCGTCTTTATAAAGAGTGCAAACGTACCTGTTAGCCACATAGACATTAAAAATAATAGATTATAGATTAAAACAAATATTATCGGTAAAGAAGGCGCGAAAGAGTCGTTGACTTTTCCGTCGTGTCTTTTTTTTTCTTTGTTTTTTTTTTTCTCTGGCGAATCCGACGAAGTCTATTATAAACGATAATTAAGGTATCGGCGCGCATATTTTTTACCTACTGGTTCACCGAGTGGCGCATTTCATTATCTATATTAATAATGTTTATTTCGTTTTTCTATTATTATTTTTTTTTTCATTCTTCGGCAAGTTATATTTCTCGTTTTTTTATTTTAATTTTTTTTTTCGGCGTTTAAGTCTTCGATCGTTCGTAGTTGAATAAATGAAAAAATTATGTTTGAGATGAATATTACGTTTTTTTCTTTCTTTACTTACTTTCCTTCGCCTTCCAGTGAATTTTTTTTTTTCTCCAAGTCTCGTTGCTGGGCCCGATGATTGTCGGTCGAATTTTTTCGTTTCCCTCCTTCATTAAAATCTGTTACATCGTTGGCTGAAAAAAGACTGTTTCATTATTATTTTTTTATTATTTTCATTCCTTTATTTATACACGTTGCAACGAGGCTCGATGGAAACGAAACACACACACACGTACACACGGATAATATATATATATATATTAAAAGTGTAAAGTGCTGTTCGCTTATCTAACTTTTACGATAAAAACCGAATAACGATAATATTTAGCCTTTACGAAACTGTAATGATAAACAAAATGCAAATAACGGGATGCTTCGAAGGTTTCATAAGACACAAGAGCGCTGACACGAGTACGCGCGCGGGAATAAAAATAATTATCGAAAGCAACTGCACAGGGAGGAAAAAAAAATCTGCGGATGCTAAATTTTTACAAATAATCATAACAATAAAAACAACAACAATAACGACACTAGTACTAGAAATAATAACGCTAATAAAAATATCAATATTGATATTAACATAAATAATTAACAATAATAATTACGACTATGATTAAAAAATTGTAATCCTTATGATAATATGAAGAAATTTTTAAATAGTAATAATAAGGAGTAAAATGATAATTGCTGTAATGATAAAAATAACGATAATACGTTAGGTTTTTTATTCAGAGGAGATGAAATATTTTTTATTTAGCCCAATTTATTTTTATACGTTACGAGAGATCGGAAAACGAAATAAGCAAAGCTGCTGATTTAGTAAAGAAAAAGGAAATTAAATACTGAACGAACAAACGAAAAAACAAATAGGAAAACTGAAAAAGAAAAATACAAAAAAAATTCGCAACGTTTTTTAAATGAAAGAAAAAAAATTAAGAGAGAATTAAATTTTCTCGTTAAGGAATTACGAAACAGGTTAGAAATATTAGTCAACTTGATAAGTAAATGGAAAAAACAGAAAAAAAGCTTGACGTTGATAATGTTGACATGGAAATCCGGATGAATAAACGATATAAATAATCGTATAGAATCTCTTATTTTTTCACGAAAATCAGTTCAGAAAACCGATAGCAAAAAAAAAAAACACGTGACTTTCGTCTCCCGGTTAGGAAAAAGGTTCACCGAGCTTTTTTTTTGAGACGAAGAAAAAAAACTTGAAATAACTATCGCAAAGACTTAGCCGCTTTAACGGGAGGTATAAAATTGTCCGGAACCAAAAATCACATACTAATTCCGAGTAGAAATAACGACAAAGAAGAATCATCGAGAAACAATCAAACCTTCGAAAATTTCTTTAAAAAAAAATAGCAAAGTCCTGCATCCAACGGGGAAAATATTGATCGCAAAAAATCCACTGTACTTAATGAACAAGTTCAAATCTACTCCGGATTAATTTAGACCGACCCGCAATTCACTGTGTACCTACTCGAGATAGCAATCCAAGATTGATCGGAAAGAAAAATGAAAATAAATCGAAAAAAAAACTGAATAAGGGCGAAAAATGAGAAAAAAGCAACTTTTTTCGAAAACAAAAGGAAATTGACGATTTCTTCAATTAATTTTTTTCTAAATTCATTTTGCGTTGAGAGCTAGTGGCGAAAAAGAAATGAACGAGAAAGGAGAGATAAAAGTGTCGTGGCACATTGAGCAAAATTGAAAAAAAAAAGAGAAAACGAACTTAACGATAAAGGATTTATTATAATGTTTAATATACACATGAGAGGAGAGCTCGTATTTGTACGCTGCAAACGTTTATTAAGGCTAACCGTTAAGAATATATATATTATATAACATTTGTAAATCTCTACAATTTGCGATTCTTTATTAATTGTATTATTAATATGATATATATATACTTCTCGCCTACGTCTTGCACGATTGTAGAAAACTGCGAAGAGAGAAAGATAAAAAAAATCGTAAGAAAAATTCGAAGATAAGCAGCAAAAATTGGGCAAAAAACCAAAATGACGATGAAATTTTTCGAGTTATTGCAAAAACATCGTTAATCCGTTTTCGTTCCTCTGAGCGAGTGTTTTTGTTTCATTTTAACCAACTAAACGCGATCGATCTTTCGTATACGTGTGCGAGTGTCTGTGTATGTGTGTAAAAACAAGAAAAAACGAATTGATGAAGTTTTAAAAGTAACGAAAAGTGGAATATTGAGAAATAAATTGGAGAGTGCTGTGGAACAGAATTCCCGAAAAAAAAACGATCGCAAACAATATTTTGCTCCTGAATTTATGGGGGAATGGAAATTTATGTACTTAATGCATCAATTACCTCGAGATTTTGGTTACTTTTGAAAGTACGACACACCGGGGCAGGAAAAACTTGATCGGCCCCATGAAAAACGTTAAAAATAATTCGAAATTAAGGGATAAGGTCGCGCCTGTACGAAACGACATCGTCGCCAGATTTTCCAAGTCAAAACTGTCTCTTTTTGATGAAAAATGATTTTATATTTATTTGCGAATATGTTGGCATTGTGTCGTTTTGCTGGTCACCGCCGCCTTGCCCCTTGACGAAAAGACAAGTACGATTAAAAATTCAAAATTATTGAGCCCCGAAATGGGCCGTATCGCTTTTTTGTTCGAGTCACATTTCGAGGTGAGTCGGAAGTGGGCGTAATTCGTCGGCCGGATTCACGACGTCGCCAACTTGCGAATCGTTCCTCAATTTCCTTCTCGTAAATATATATAAACGTGCACACATTAATGTACGTTCCATATATATTTTTAGGGAGGAATCTACAGGGAGTGAACGAAAATGTGTATATTTGGCAAGGTACGCGCGAGCGCTGAGCGTTCGAATGTGTATGTTTGAGGTTATGTGCATTCATCGTCTTAACTTTCGCTTGGCGAGTTCGTAGTCAGAGGAAACGTCGTCGCAAGGAACTTTGACAACTTGACATTTCGAGATACCTGTCGATAAGCATCAGAAAATGTTCACACTGAAAACCACGTGTCCCCCTTTTTTTTAACCATTGGGCGAAAAGCGCGCAGGTTTTCGCAACATTTTCTGTCCGCAGCTTCGTATTTTTTTGTTTTTTTTAAGGTTTATTATATTTCAAAGAAATAATAGAGGGTCCGAAAGTTCCTTAACATTTATATTTCAAAGTATCTTATTATATTAATAAAAACATTGTAATATCTCACGATCGTTGTTTCATTTTACCCGTCCCATCGCTTTCCTCGATTTTCTTTGTTTTCCATTCCCGATTTTTCGTGCGAAATTTGAAATTTTTGAAAATCAAGCGTTCGAGGGATTCGGAAAGTCACAGCGCGGGGAATCGAGAAAAACCTAAAGGTATTTGTTGAATTGTTTTTTTTTTTATCGTAATATATTCACAAATTGAAAATTCAAATTGGAAAAGAATGATGATTCACTTTCATGCGATTATTAATGAATTTTTCAACTGCTGGAACGCGAGAGTAAATCGTGTGTCCGTGTTCATTAGCGATAATTATTGTAATTATTTAGGTTCGCGTTATTTTTTATTTATTTTTATTTCTTTCGATGCCGGAAGTAATTTTGAGGAGGGCTCTCCCGCCACGCCGTGGGAACGCCATAAGAAATAGTGTGTTGAAACGCTCCGTGCGGTGATAAGAAAAAATAAACGACACTGATAAATTAGCACTGGGCTCGAGTGTTTTTTTTTCTATCCTAGCTCTTTCTTTTTCTGTTCTCAACTATTCGCTCCTAACGAGCTACTTGAATATATTTCGCTATCCAACTTCTCATTAACTCAAAACTGCCAACGCATCCGTCCTTTTCCTCCAAATACGAAACAAATGCTCGATTTTTTTATCATTCACGAACCACCGGAAATTTTCAATTAATTATGAATTTCCATAAAGCCTGAAATCACTCTAAATTTCGTTTCTATCCCAAATTGAGTGACGCAACGGCAAGCGATCAAAGCGCGGGAGGAAGGAACAGATTGCAGGAATTTATCGTGACAAATGTTTTAGAAAATTACAAATCGACATGGAAATCGCTCGAGCCGGCTTAAAATGTTGAGAAAAGTCCGACATCGTAAAATTTGGCATTCGTCAGTCGAGGACACGTCTTGCGATACGAAAGCGCCGTTTATTTATTAAAATATTAAATGATTCCCGACTGTGACGAAATTTGAGTCGAGAATTAAAAAAAACTGCAAATTGTATTTTCGGGACAGCGCAAATCGCACTAGACCGTGACCGTGAAGGGTCACGCAGCCAGCCCACGAGTGGAGTCAAAGATTCGATTTAAACTCGCGGGATCGATCAAGTTGCGTTACTTTTGATATCTAATGGAAACGAAGATGCAAAAACTCATGAATCATTAGAGAAAAGGCTTCGTATAAGTTTCAGAGTCGCAGAAATAATGAGGATCGCGACATCTGTTAATAGTATATTAATTTTCACTTTAATTTCTATGACTCCGAGGCTAAACGGTCTAAATTTTTTTTTTTACTTTTCTCTACCGTTTCCATATGTTTTTTCGTGTTGAGAATCCCTTGACAAAAAATATATTCGAAAAGTCTTGAAGCCTCCGTGAGAAATGTACAGTGCGCGCAATCGGTCGCTGTGAAAATCACGTGTACAATTGGAGAAACGTTGAACGTTTTTTTTCTTTCGGTATAAATTCTAGTTCCGGCTCGCTATAGCTCGAACTCCCGCGCTTTTGTGTGGACTTATTTTTTGTTGGAACTGGTAAGATTAACAGCAAACATACGAACTTGTTGCCCTTCGATTCCGATGATTTCCAGAACAATTTTTCCAATGTCGCAGCGTCTGTTTTCGATGTACACATATGGCAGCGTCAATATGAGGAAAAATATGGCGAACTTTATGCGACGTCGAGAAATAGACGATCGGGAAAAACAAACTCGGACAATGTCACGTAATGAACAATAATAATATCGTTACATCATTTAATTTATAGCCAGATGTTGATTAGACAAAGAATTGAACGGAGAGGAAAAATGTGATGGTTATTTTCAATCGATAAATGCTGAATATTTCGTTGTTTTCATTTTTATTATTTCTCTGGCTCGTTTGGCTGGAAATTCGAATGTAAATAGAGCGGATTGGGGCAGAGCGCGATGTAAACAAAGAAGGCTCGTCGTTTCTCCTTCCACTTAACTCGCACTCGGTCTCACTCACACTTTCGTTCGACAAACGCGCTTGCCTTGTGACTGTAGGAACGATCGTAGCGCCAGGCCGGACCGGGACAGCGAACGCGCATGCGCCTACATGTGTCTTGCTCGCTCGCTGACAGTAATGGTGGAACGTTTTGCACGATGGTGATGCCGCGTGTGCCTGTTCTCGTGATTCTCGGTGCTACTGGCTCGGGAAAATCGCGTTTGGGAATCGAGCTTGCCCAGCGATTTTCCGGCGAGGTTATTTCCGCCGATAGCATGCAAGTAACTAACTTTTTTCATCATCATCTTTCTAACATTATTATTCCATTTATGCTACGAAAATTCTCTTCGTCTCGTGCGTATATACACAGCTGTGTGTGTATATATAACCTTGTGCTCGCAGCTCGAAGTCTCGTAACTTCGTAACCTTTTTCACTCGATTCTCAAGCAATATTTTAAATCGACGTTTCCCTATAATTATACATCGAGTTTTTACGAAAAATTATTCAGTCCTGTCGTTTCGGCTTCCTCGCCCTGTTGGCCCTCGTCCGTTTTGAGGTTAGGGTCGTCAGGATTTCGCTCCCGACACTTTTTCTTCGTCTATAAACATTTTTTTAAACCTGCGTAATTTTCATCGAATCCCAGTACAATAAATCGATCAGAAAATCATGTAAAACATCAAAACTGATACGGGATTGATGGAAATTATGTGGAAACGTTCGTGCTCGATCGAACGCGCACAAGGATCGAGGAAAGGGCAGAAAACAGCAGTCGCGGTATGCAATTGTCAGCCGCGTGTTCATTTTGAGGTTAAAATCGCACTACGTAGTCGATCTAAAACAAGACCGAATCGCCATTGCGGAATAAAATAAAAAATTCTCAAAGGTAAAGAATTCGATCGTAAATTCGCGACGATTTTTTTAGTTGACGCAAATTGATTTCGCGAATTCTTATTTCTGAAAAAAATTTTCATTATTGCGGTAAATTTTGGATTTACGACGAATTCTTCCCTTGGAATGTGACTCGCAGTGAATTTATCGAAAGATTCAATTTTTTTTTGCTACATTACGAAAAAAAAACGGTTCAAATTCGATGCAAGGTAAAGCGATGAAATATTTAGGGGTACGGAGTATTAAACCGTTTCTAGCCTCGAGCTATACCGGGATATTGCTCTAAATATCATTGTAGCCACGTGCGAACGCCTCCCACGCTCGTCTCGTGCCAAAAAAAGATTAGACCATTTGGAAAATGGACTAAAAATCATTCGTTGCTTTTTTTCTCATTCAATTCTCAACATTTTTATTTATTTTTTTCTCTACATTTTCCTCTTTGCCTCTGTGAAAAGTTTCTATTAATTCTGCTGGTCGTATTCACGGGCGAATCAAACTGTTGCCTTTTTTCATCACGTTGAAATGGAATCGATATTTTCGATAATATTTAGGCCGCAATCGATCTTCGAGGTCTAAACAATTTTGCCACTTTTTTAGACGTTTCTCTTGTTTTTTTTTCCTTCAGTCGGTTCGATTCATTCTCATTGTTCATCAATGCTCACCAGAAGCTCATTTTTTATCTCTTTTGGCTATTTCGTTTTTTTTTTCTCGTGCGGCTTTCCATTCCTCAACGTGAGCCTTAGTCTAATTTTCTTGACTGCCTTGCAGTCGTCAGGAGTGCATAGAAAAATTGCAGAAAATCATGCACATCAGTCGGTGCTTGAAAGTCTCACGTTTTTTTTATCGAAAGACCCAAAATATTTCGAGTCGATCGTTATACAAATGATTCAGAGAAGAAAAACATTTTCCCGGCAGTTTTTCCAACCGGCAAATTTTATTCGTTATAAATAAAAAAGCAGAAAACGAGCGAGAGCTCGTTTGCGAGACAGAGGCTTGTGGAGGCTTCTCTTGAACGGAGGGGACGATCCGGACGAAGAGAAGTCTCGGCACAGCCACAGGTGGACCACCAAAGTCACACACTTTGGTGCTTTGGGCGCAGATTCAAGAGTCTGTTGGGAACGCCCGGAATAGCAGAAACACGTGAAAAATGTTGTCGCTCTTTTTTTATTCGTTCGTAATGGGCGAACCAGTTGAATTCATTGAAACGAATTCGATTATTTGCGGATTTATGCAAAGTTTGAATGAACATTGAATAAAAAATCAGTTTTGTTGGTTCAACTTCCGGTCCGCTCAGTTCAAAACCGTCTGAAATTCAATAATCGAAACGATTTGTATCCATCTTGACGAATTTTGCGACAGTTTGATCGATCGCAACCGGTTCGTCAAAATGAAACGTGATCTGCTTGATTGAGCGCCTAAGAAAATATCATTTAACAAAAAGTAAAGTAAATAAAATAAGTACTAGATGTAGAACCGTTTGTACACGTGACTTGCTCGGAACGTGATGAGTTTTCCCAATTGGGAATAGTTTTCGTGACACTTTCGTGAGGCGCATTTAAAATTTCGGTTTCGTCTTTTTTTTTATTGCTTGCCACGAGTCTACGTGAGAATAAGCGAAAGTTACGACTTTGTTTTTCTTTGTAGAGCAAAATTTGTTTAGCAACTGAATTTAGCAACTAATAATTTAATAATTAATTATAAAATCATGTTTTCCGAGTCGGGATAATTATTTGGTGACGATAAAACGTTGTCACGTGGTTTTATTTGGAACGCGATGAGCAAAATTGAATGTCAAGTTGCTGGAGCGTTTTCTCGTGTTTGTTTCGTCAACATTCCGTCGTTTTTTTGATCCTTCTGGTCCACCAGAGTGCGTCATTCATAGCGTATGCTAAAAACGAAGAATAAAAAAAATTGAGCAACCTGCAAGGCTTTAAAGTTCGTTTACCTCGGCGATGCGAACGTATATTTTTTTTCATACATAACTATATATAACGCAACCGATATATAGCTAATATATCGTAAGTACAAGCTCAACGCGGTCGCGAGCCGCGCGTGTTAAACCCGCGAAGGTTGACCTTGACTCGTGGCACAACCTCGCGTACGTTGATCTCGTGTGATAACATTCGTTCGGTTTTTTCTCCCCTCCAGCCTTCCCCTCGCCTCCCCCTCTCTCTGTCCACATTTTTTTGGCTTCTTCCGCGAGAGAGTTTCTCGCGTAATATATACATACCGTATAGCGTGACGTTTCGTCATTCTATGACCTCGAATCGTTTTAAACGCTCTTTTTTCCATGCCCCGTGAGATACAACTCCATAACGATCGCGATCCGCCCACGCGTTTTATCGTTATGAGTCTCGACAGACTCGCATTTTAAATCGTTCCATTGACAATAATAATCAAATTAACAGTCCACTAAGAAGCTCGCGGTGATTCCCGATACGATGATAAAAAACAAATAACACTTTGCAAAAGATCTCGCAGATTGAACTCTCGCGGTTAATCGCGAGATCCCGCGGAGCTTCTTGTTTCAATTTCAATGTCATTTTCTCTATAAATAATTTTGTAACGAATTATTATCAAGTTCATTAGTCGCATTATAATTATATTCTGTCGGTTTCGCGTAACGATTAAAATCATGACTCTGAAGTTTGCAACGTTGAGATTCAACGAAAAATATTGTTTTTATTAATGATTTATTTAATTTTTAACATCATGGCTATTTACGATTTTGAAGTATCCATCGTTGGAACGTAACGAAATTCGGTTTTTTTCTTGGAGAGAACTCATGATTTTTATTCGATAATTAATCAGGTCGATAAAATCATCGTTTATCAGGATTCAAACACAAAATTGATACGAAAATTGGCTTTTATTTTGAAATTTAACAAAAAATTAGGGCAAAAAGTATTTTTCGTTGGATCCCAACGTTGCGAACTTCAATGTCATGGCTATTTTCCGTCTCGATTGAGTTTTTGGGCCTCAAGAGACAATCGTTTTCTTGTCCGAACGAAATATTGAATAATAATTATGAGCCTCGCTGAAGAAAACACCGAATTCTGTTGCATTCCAACGATCCAAACTTCAACAACATTAAAAATCGTCTTTGAGATTCGTTCAGTGTCTAATTTAACTTTTGGAACAAAATTTCGTTGTTATGTCGCGGTTTTTTGATATTATGTAGAATTGAGGGTTTTGAGACGTTCGAGTATGGATTGTCGATGAACGAGATCGCTTTTGCAACGAGTTTTGAACTATGATGACGTTGAAGTTTACAACGTTGGAGTGCAACGAAAAAACTTTAAATTTATTGATGATTTGTTCAATTTTCAACGTCATCCAAAATTTTCAAGCCAATATGCTTTTCGGGAGACAAAAATCGATCATTTTCTCATCGTAATTACATTCTGCGCTCGAATAATTATTTTTGCTAAAGTTAAAAAACGAATTTCGTTGCATACCAACGATGCAAACTTCAGAGTCATGAACTATCAAATATCTTCGATAAATAATGCATGCAAGAAAATTGCCATCCGGGCGTTAATCGATGGAAGCAAAAAAACTGTTTCCCAATAAATGCTAAACCGAAGCAGATTTTTTTTTCTTGTTCTTTGAAACCGATATTTGCCCGTCGTTGCCCTCTTGCTTTGGCGGACATCAGAAATCCTGACCTCACAACCATTCTCCATACATATATCTTGAGCAATTCCCTCGAGTTTTTCTGTGCTGGACGAGCATCCCAGATATCCGCTCTGGTGGCCCTTTTACTGCCGCATCCGGCCACCAAACGACACGCTGATAACTGACATTAGAACGTAACGTTTCACCTCAAAAAAAAATTGTTTGTATTATTATAATCATAATAATAATTATGATTAAATTTGTGTTTTATAAGAAAAAAACAATTTATCTCGTTTCCAGCGAAATTATTCAGTCGAGGCATCAATTCCGATCGATCGATCGATCGCATAGTCCAAATTATCAATTTATTTATGACATTGAAGTTCGCAACGTTGGAGTCCAACGAAAAATATTTTTTCAATAATTATTTGTTGAATTTCCCAACCCTTGAAAATTTTCGTATCAATATTGCGTTTGGATCCTCAAAAAAGATTATTTTATTGTCCTGACCAAATATCGAACAAGAATCTTGAGAATTTCGTTGCATCCCAGCGATGCAAACTTCAACATCGTAATTTTGCACTCAGTTCTTCGATTCTATCGAAATAAACAAATTTTATGTGTTTTTTGT
The DNA here is from genome assembly GCA_037043255.1 of Diadegma fenestrale. NCBI lineage: Eukaryota > Metazoa > Arthropoda > Insecta > Hymenoptera > Ichneumonidae > Diadegma > Diadegma fenestrale. Next base: position 10,480,921 of record CM073312.1, read on the forward strand.
TTAAAATCTTGCGTTGAGAGGTTTTCGTCGAAAATCATGATGCTTGGTCGTTGACAGGACGAGTTTGACGCGGTGTTTGAAATAATATAGAATGGAATTCCGAGTTTGTGTTTCTACCGCGAAGAGAGGACATTATGCATGCGTCGAATTTAACGTATACGAGCCAAGCTGGCTAGTCCATGCATATATATCTATATAGTGTGTGTGTTGTACCCGTTATTGCACGGAGGAATTTATCCCGTGTACCTCGAGACTCGACAAGCTTCTCGTTCTCTCACTCTTCCTCCTCCTCCTCGATGTTCCCTATACGAGTGCATATGTATACGATCGTGTACGGGTCTCTGCGACCACAAGCGGCACTCGCGAAACAAATCGAAGCTAAACCGGTCACCGAACCCGGTTTTCAAGACCCCGCCCGTGCAAAAAACTCACGCCATCGGTGCAGTCTTACCGCACAGTCTGATCTCCGCGAGCATTAAGTTCACGTGCTGAAGGTGAACCCGTACGAAGTATACACGAGAGAAAATCCACCTGTGTGCTCCTCTTGTCCCTGCATGCTTCTCTGCTTTTCTCCTTTCATCCCACCAATACCACCGTCCACTACTCCTCCTCCTCCTCCTCTTCTCTCCTCATTTTCCTCCGTCGTCATTCTCATCCCCGTTCCTTCGGTCATGCAATCCCCTCCGGGGCACATTGCTTTTTTCCCTCGTATGGCTACTTTTCGCTCTGTACTCGCATTACCGAGTCTTCACCTTTCATTACACCCAAAACTCGCCATCCGGCCTCGACCAAACATCCACCTATGACTTGCCTCACTAAAAACACTCAATTTTTATAACACTGAATTTGGCAACGCTGGGATCCAACAAAAAATAAAGCTCCCATTCATTTTTCATTCAATTTCAAAAAACCATGACAATTTCCGTACCAATTTTGTGTTTCGAGAATGACACTGAAGTTCGCAACGTTGAGATTCAACGAAAAATACTTTTTATCTTTATTTTTTTTGTAATTTAAAAAACAATGAGAATTTTTGTATCGATTTTATGTTGAAATCCTAAAAACCAATCGTGTAATTGTCCTGATTAAAAATCGAATGAGAATCGTGAGCTCTGCTCAAGAAGAAACAGAATTTCGTTGCATTCCAACGATGCAAACTTCAACATCGTGGTTCGAACTCAAAAAAAGATCGATTTATTGGTCTGATTGAATATTGAATCAAAATCTCAATTAAAAAAAAAGTAAAAAACACAATTCCGTTGCATTCCAACGATGCAAACTGCAACATCGTCAATTTTTCCTTCTCTATACGTTTCCCTATACGATCACACGTGGCATTTTCATACCGCGATAATTTTTTGCAATTGCCTCGATCCATCAAATTTTGATTCTTCGATTCCATACGTTTGCCGCTTATTAACATTTCTGATGATGACGAAACGAAAAAAAAGATACACATCAGAAAATGAAGATGTTTCTCCGATTTGCTGCGATTCGCTGTGGAAAAATCTTGTAAATCCGCGCACCCGAGAGAGATCTTTGTAACCATTCTCGAAGGTACTAAACGTGAGGAATACACACTGTGAACGAGTACCCCAGGGGAATCGTCGTGTTACATGAATTCTTCGGTAATGGCTCTCTCGTGGCACAAAAATAACGAAACTCCAATATCTATATGTTATTTATATCCTACGCGCGTTATAACGGAGACTAAGATCGCGAGCTGCTCGACAGTTAGATACAAATATATAAATATATCTTTGTATTAATTTCAACAAAATATATATAAAGCTTTGCGCTGAAGTAATTGAAATACGTGAGCTCTCGAGTCTCTGTAAAAGGCTAGTTGTCGAGCTGCACAGTACATTTCGAAACAACTGAACGAACAATCCCACCGAAGATGCAGCCACATTCGTTAGAAAATCGTTTAAACATTGTCTACGGCACATTTTTTTTTCTCTCTCTCTCCATCTCTCTATGTAAATGCGTGATGTATCATTGCTGCAGCGCGAATAATGGTCTAAAGAATAGTCCAACCAACTATGAGATCAGATTCTGTATCACAACTTCGGAATTTATCAAATCATTTGCATATAATAACAATTTTCTTCTTTGTTTTCGATGACTCTGGAGTTTGCAACGTTGAGACTCAACGAAAAACATATTTTCTATTAATTATTTATTGAATTTTGAAAATTGTGGCAATTTTTTGAGTCGATTGAGTTTTTTGGTCGCAAGAGACAATCGTTTTATTGGCGGGACCAAATATTGAATAATAATTATTGACTCTGCTGAAAAAATAACAGAATTTCGTTGCATTCCAACGATGGAAACTTCAGAATCATTTGTTTTCGTTAAATATTCGTATTTACGTTGATGCATTTAGTTTAATTCAATTTTTGCAATATTCAAAGTTATTTCGTTTTTTCTGTTTATGTGATTTGGGATGAAAAATTTCTTAATATTTCGCATGACAATTTGGAAAACGATTCATAGCGACGATTTTTTTATTCATTCGCCATTACGAAATTGCGTTTCACGATGTGTACGAAATGCAAATTGCAGTGGAACTGCTTTTTTTTCTGGAAGGGGGTCTCGAGTGTTACTCCAATTATTATTCCGTTCTGGTATCAATTTTCGAAATTTTATCTCCGGTTGGAAAAAGAGGACGTGTCGACGTTTTTTTTCGGTTTTTTTTGTTTTAATTTCCTGGATATTGAGACGTTCCGTACTTTTATATGAATTTATGTGAGACGTTTATTCGCATTGAGCGTGACAACGGCGACACGAGATAAATGAGAAAGTAACCCCATTAAAAAGGATATCTTGCTGGCTTGCGGACACTTTGCAGCTTGAGGACAGATTTTTTTTTCTTTCTCTCGCTTCGAAGATCCGACACGTGTTTGATCCATTTTAATTCGAGTCGATGATTTATCGGTCGAAATAAGTTTTGAGCTGACTTTTTCTCATTTTTCTTTCGAGACGATAATAAACCTCGCGGCTTCTGGTCCAGTTTTACGGTAAAACATTGGTGCGAAAAAAAAAACATACTGCGAAATCGATCGCGAAAAACTTTTTTAATTACTCGACCAAGATTTATGGGTTGCCGAACTTGATTCCGGACTTTTTTGCTCCAATGAGTTCTCAATAAAATTTTAACTTTTTATAGTCTATTCAATGTCGCTCTCGCAAATATTTTTTTGAACAGTTCATTGTGGAAGGATGACTCTGAAGTTTGCAACGTTGAGATCCAACGAAAAACATTTCTTCTATTGATTATTTATTGAATTTTGAAAATCGAGGCAATTTTTTGAGTCCATTGAGTTTTTTGGTCGCAAGAGACAATCGTTTTATTGGCGGGACCAAATATCGAATAATAATTATTGGCTCTGCTGAAGAAATAACAGAATTTCGTTGCATTCCAACGATGGAAACTTCAGGATCATGTGGAAGGGAGAAAAATGCAATTGACGAAACTTTCGTGAGAATTCTGGCCTCATAATCCTAAGACATAAATCTTTGACCACGTGTGTGAATACTCGTTCTCGTGTAGAAGGTTGAACGTTGCGCGATGTTGGTAAGCCGACGTGACTTCCTGTCGTGAAAGCGACACTGTGAAATAAAATTAACTCGAAAATTCGCGGGCATTCCGAAAAAAGAAAATCTTTTTAATTTGTTCGAATTTTGTGTGTTTTTTTCCTCGATGTTTCAAATCGTTAGAAGGAAAAAATAAAACGATGCAGTTTTGGAAAAGTTCATGGATTGATTTCAATGCTTCAAATTATCTCGATACGTAATTAGAATGAGCGGAATGTCGGCGAGCATCCGAGCAAAAATCTTCGAGGACAGAGTCGATGGCCCAAACGTTTTATTCTTTAAGTATGTCATATATTTGCAGTTGGCCACGTGTCGCCACTTCTCTAATGTGTAAACGAGAGTCTTACTTACGGTTGCGGGCCCCGATGCTTATGATTATTCAAAAGACACCGAAGATCGCGACCAATGAAATACCGCGATCTTCTTTCTCCCTCTTTCTTTGTTTTTTCTTGCTCGTTTTTTGACCGGGACGACGCTCTATCTCGAAGCTCTGGTGCGACTTTCCTGTTCGCCGATGAAACTGGTGACGGAAGTGGGCGACTTTGGCCGGATGTTGCGGCTCACAAATTGTAATCCCAGGCCTCGTCTATCATTCCTACATAGTCTCATAAATATAACCTTCTCATAGAAACTCGTGCGTATAAATGTCCATCCATAATTAAAATCGCACGATTAACACGTGTCCCACACCACATCTAATTACCGTTCAAATAACCCGAACCTTTTTTTCCGGTGGATTAAAAATTCGTGCCCGCAATCGACCGGAAATCGTTGTTCGGCTTTTTATCCTGAAAAACATGTGTTTTTGTCTCGTGACTTTTTCTTTGGCACTTCCGCAAGCGGCAGATGAGTCTTCGAGGTTTTTCAAGAGCAGCAAAAGAATTTTCCGCGGAATATCGAACGTTGACACACTCTGGTTAATTTCCCAGCCAGCTTGCGAGCAATTTTTCAAAACATCGACACAAACGTGCTCGGGAGAGAAAGATGTTTGAGTCTATTTTCAGATTCTCCCTTCGTTTGATTCTGAAGAAGGGAATAAGTAGTGAAGAGACTCTCTCAAACAGGGTCTTTACTTCCGGCTCTAGAATTCAGTTGGCTAATTCTATCGTCTTTCAAATACGCATGGACTCCACTTAACTGCGTGTCTTTAAATCACCGACGACGAAACGCCTCCAGAATTCAAAGCGTACACTGTTTCCTTATAGATAATACAGCCCTCCGAGAATAATTAACCCTAGACACTCTATTTGCCTCGTGCATGCTCTCCCAAGGCAATGCCAAAAAAATTCTCACGTCTCTTTTTCACCGCCCCCTCCCCCCACACCCTCGATCCCTTGCTCTTTCCCTCAAGAGTTGTCCACTTCCGTTCAACCCAAGGAATTGCCAATGGCCTTTTACCATGTGCCGTTAAGGTCCTCCTCATGAATATGGGTCAAATATCCATGCCATGCTCGCAGATACTTTTTCTTTCATGAATTTCGCAATCAGTTGTTTTTTTTTAAATTCTAACTCAGAAAACTGTGCGCGAGACGACGAGAAATTTTTTTACAATGTTTGACAACGATAAATTTGACAACGTTTACAATTCGTTAACGATTAATTTTTCTGTTGCTTTTATTTTTTTAATTACGAGGCCGACAGCTAATTTTGGTTCATGTTGAAATGTTGTGCAGGTTTACAAAGGACTCGACATATTAACCGCGAAAGTAACTCCGGAGGAGAGATTGATGGCTCCTCATCACATGCTGGACGAGGTCGATCCTCTTGTCAACTATTGCGTCATGGATTTCAGAAACAAAGCCCTCAAAATAGTATCCTTTGCGCATTTGCTTGTCGCTAGAGCTTTTTCGTTGCATCAAAAAATCCTCGAGCTCTGAAAAAGACGGTCGTAGGTACGAGTAATATTTTTACCAAGTATTCGTCTGTATACCGTCATCACTTGTCACGCTTACTAATCAGCCCAAAAATCCCAGTCCATGGCTTTTGTTCGTTCAACAATTCAGACGATGGGAAACCTTTGCGATGTCCATGTCGACTCTCAATTTTCAAATCTTTGCACGTTCCCCTTCGCTCTCCCTCCTCGTCAGTTTTCAATTATTTTTCGCAGCTTTTATTTGTCAAAATTAAAATCAATACGAATTTTATTCTCTGTTCAAATCTTCGGCTTCTTCATAGTTTCACGTTTCAAAGACTGAGACATGATTTTTAAATATTTTCTTTCGATCCTTTCGCGGATACATATAATTATCGTAATTGCTTTGCCCCAAGGAAAGTATAGAAACAGTGATTATTTATGAATCAATCAATCGATCGATCTCTCTTGTCACTTTCTCTACGTTTCTCGGTCCACACTCTCTTTTGTTTATAATTGAAATAATCTGTTGGGCTGTTTATTTTGCTTTTTGGCTAAACTTTCCGTTGGTTTTTGACTCGAGTCGCAAATTTCTTTGTTTCATTAAACTTTAATTGACACTCGATCGCAATTCATTGGCTTTCGGCCAAAATTTCATGGATTGGACGATTTTTAATAATCGATCGATCGATCGCTGTCATGGAATCGATGGAATCTCTTGTTTGCTTTGCCGGAATATTTCTTTGAACTTTCTTTCTCCCTCTTTTTGGCTGCCAGTGATATTTTGCTCGTCTTTTGCTTGGCGTAAATCTCGCTTCGGTATCGCTTTGTTGCTCCTCTCGTTCGTAAGTGGCCAAGTTCCTCAATCGATTTAGATGAACGATTTAGAGTCGAGGCGGAAGATGCCAATCATCGTGGGAGGCACGAACTATTACATCGAGTCATTGCTATGGCAGATACTCGTTGAGGATCCGAAAGAGTCTGGGAACGTGTTTGATAGGAGAAACTCGACGATTAAGATATCGCCGACGCCGCCAGCACTACAGTCGCGTCGTGACGAATCGTTGAGCTCCGTTGTAGTCAATGAGCGCGTCAACGACCACGCGAAACCCGAGAACAATCAAGACCAACACACGGACCTTGATGAAATCGCGGCTAAACGTTCGAGAATCGATCATCCAATGGATCACGAAAATCTTCATCATTCCTCCACTTTGTCCAACAAAATGAAATACGACTCGGACGAATTTACCAACGAACAATTGCATCAAAAACTCAGCCAGGTTGATCCGGACATGGCCAAAAGATTGCATCCAAATAATCGAAGAAAAATCATAAGGTCAGTGTCATCCGTTTTAATTAATTCTCGCATTCTTATGATTATACAATTCAATCCTCGTTCACGCTCAAGTATCTCCTCCTCAGAACGATCGAGATTCGCGTATATTTTCCCAATTTAAAAATATGATGCTGAAGATTGCAACGTTAAAATGCAACGAAAAATATGTGAATTTATTGATGATTCGTTCAATTTTCAATGTCATCTAAAATTTTATGATGCTGAAGTTTGCAACGTTCAAATGCAACGAAAAATATTTGAGTTTATTGATAATTCGTTCAATTTTCAATGTCGTCGAAAATGTTCAAGCCAACATACTTTTCGGGTGGCAAAAATCGATCGTTTTATCATCGTAATTACATTCTGCACTTGAATAATTATTTCTGCTGAAGATAACAAAGAATTTCGTTGCATTCCAACGATGCAAACTTCGGAGTCATTTAAAAATCGGAATAAGCAGGCACCGAAATTCAAGAAAATTTGAATTAATAGTCGCGTGATTTGTACAAAATCATGAAAAATTTCATATCTCCAATTATGCAAACGTTTTTGCTCTCTTGACGATTACTTAATGGCTGACGGTGAGGAAGGGGAACTGGCCACAGGCATAAATAACGTTGGAGACGATATTCGATCTTGAACTTCAGTTCTCACTATTGGCCATTCGACCTGGAACTTCCTGCACGTATAGTTAGACTCGAGTCGTGTGATAAAAAAAAATATCTACATATATCTTCCTCCCATTTGTACATTTTTTTTCGTTGTCCCGAAAATTTATTCACACTCGCTATTCTTACGTTTATTTTTTGTACGTGTGTTGGATGTACACATGGATACTCGTAACTAGGGTGGCTCTGTGTAGATAATTTTATTTTCCATTGTCAAACGACTAACCAGGTGCAACTTCCAAGGTCCTGTCGAAAATAATTTCCAAGGGATCTTTTAGGCCCTTCCTTCTTCCTTTTTGTTCCATGCGGCTCTTCTTCCTCTTATTTCTCCTCTCTCTCCCTCGCGCTCTCTTCTTTTTCCCTTTACCTTTTTTCTATTCTCCCTCTCCCTCACTGTACTTCTTTTCGATCCTTTTGTCACAGAGCCAATAGCGACCTTACCACTCGTGCTACAATTCTCAACCATTCATCTTATTCTCAAACCATCAAAGACTTCATTTCTGCAGGTTTTTACAACGCGAACATCGCTCGCACTCAAATTTGCACATTTGCACACTCAATGTTGGCATTTGCGAAAGATTTTTTTACTTCTAAATGGAATTTGGATTTTTTTATCTCGTCACGACAGTTTCTTTTACGATTTTTAATGATAATTTTATCAATTAGCTCGGCATTAATTTGGCATTGTGGAGAATGTTTTTGTTGATGATGCCGAAGTTTGCAACGTTGGAATGCAACGAAAAATATTCCATTTTATTGATGATTCGTTCAATTTTAAATGTAATCCAGATTTTTCGAGCCAATATGCTTTTCGGGTGGCAAAAATGGATCATTTTATCATCGTAATTACATTCTGCATTCGAATAATTATTTTTGTCAAAGATAAATAATAACAAACTTCACAGTGATTTTTTGTTGAGAAAAAGAATAATTTTGCAAAGTTGGTTGGTTGAGAATATCGAGAGAGAGAGAAAAAGGAAACGCACGTGATACTGAAATTGATTTTCTAAATATCATTTTGTCGTCGACCTTTCACCTTTCTTTGCTAAACACAATGGGACACGTTTTCCCAATCGAAGAGGCGAGAGAACGAGAGATGGAGGAACGCGCGCGCGCGCGCCTAGAAATAATTTGACCCACTTGAAATCGTCTTCGTTTCGATCGAAGAATAGACCGGATGTTAGCCTTGATATAGATGAAACTGGAACGTCATTGTTCGACGCTTGGCTTCCTCTTTTTTTTCTTATTCCTTTTTATCCCCTTTTCTTTATTTTTCTTCCTGTTTGAATAATTTATCAATCGTGTACTCGATTGCGTCTTGCCACTGTTGCAAATGGCGGATATAACGTTTGTCCATCTTAGCCCAGTTCTGTCGTCATTCCATCATTTTTTTTCTTTTCCATTCCGTTACATTGCCAACAGTTTAATTAACGCTGTGCTGGCTTCTTTGCTCGAACATTTTATACGAATCTTTTCGCTGTAAAAAGTTTCAAAATCTCCATTTTTTTCACCGAATTTCACTGAAAATTTGATTGATTCAAATTTCCAGTCGCAAAACGCGCCCAAGAAGTTTCTGAGCATAAACGAAAGTTTGTTTTTTTGCAATTTATCGCATTGAACTCGAACGGCCCCATACATCGTCTTAATCTGTAATCGACTTGAGTTTGGGGCTTGTACTCGAAATGGTTATTGCTCGAAATTGCCCGGCGGTTCTTTATTCTCTCCGTACTGATGCCAAAAGTCAGATAAATTTCTGTACAATCGTTGGCGGCACTGAAAAGCACGTGAGAAAAAGAGAAACATGAAAAAAGCGAGAGCAGGGGCGAGAGAGAGAGGGAGATGGAAACGTTGCAAGGTGTTAAAGTTTCTTTGTGAAAAAGGGACGAACACTCGGTTGAGAAAAAAATAATGATTGTTCTTTGCATATTGCCTCGTAAAAATTAATGTTGAAAAAAAAGTAAAACGTATTCGATCACTCCTCTCGAGATGTCGAGCTTATCTCGAAAGCGCACAAAGCATCGCTTAGAATTAATTAAGGTACGTATCCTGTAATTTATACATGTACAGCGACAAACACCCAGCTAATTAGACTCGGTCTTGAACTAGTAATTACTCGATATACTGATAATTTATAAAACATGTGCAAATAACAAATTACTCTCGACTCGCAATCTCGCACTCTTTCTCATTCTTCAGTCCTTCGTTTATCAAATCCAATAATTATAATAATTACTTGGAAACTTCTCAGGTATTTTCGTGTTCTTTACACTTTTCCTTCGTTCGTTATGCAATCATTTCAATCAAACAGGGTTTTCAATCTCGAAATAATTTCGATCTCCTCATTCGAATTGAGTAACTCCATTTTATATTGAGAAAATGATCCTGAAGTTTCCATCGTTGTAATGCAACGAAATTCTGTTATTTATTCAGCAGAGCCAATAATTATTATTCAATATTTGGTCCGGCCAGTAAAACGATTGTCCCTTGCGACCAAAAAACTCAATCGACCTAAAAAATTGCCACGATTTTCAAAATTCAATAAATAATCAATAGAAAAAATGTTTTTCGTTGAATCTCAACGTTGCAAACTTCAGAGTCATATTGAGAAAGAAAACTCTAACGTCGCTCAGTCATTTGTACGTCCAACTTTTTCGACTGTATTTTTATCACTGTCTTATTCAGCAGTTCGATATACTTTACCCAATTTTTCTCACGTCTCGTTCGTATGGACGGAGCAGAAAGAGAGAGAGGAAAAAAAGAAAAAGAAACGTAATACGATCAAACAGGTGACTTCCTCGAAATTGAAATTCTTGTTCGCCTCTCAACTATTCGTTTGCCTCGTGCAACCTTTCAAATATTCCGAGAATTCGTGGCCAGAATACACGTGTGTATTGAAATATCCATAAACAACGCGGCATCGTTTTTGAATGTCTCTCTCTCTTTCTGCTTGAAACTCGATTTCTGTCGGTTGCCTCTGATTTACCACAGTGTGGTCCAAATGTCCCAAAGTGAGTATTCCTTTCAAATTGTATATACGACTGACTAAACGTAACCGCCCATTTTGCCTACCTGAATATTTGACTGGAGTTTAAGGCTCGAGAATGAAAATTCGCCCACTTTGTATTGTAACACCGCGGCGGACGATTATTCACGACCTTGACGACAAATGACGCTCGCACTAGAATACAAAATTGTTCGCGAATCATTTTTCTCTCTTTTCATCTACATAACGACAAATTTTATGGACCGACGATAATACCTCGACAAATTTACAACACACGCAATTTTCCGGCTGCCTCTCTGTGCCCAGACCATTCACACAACTTTTCGTACAATGACGCACGGAAAAGCTCGCTCGCTATTTTCCATCAGCTTCATTCAACACTTTCCATTTTCAATATTCACTCTCATCGACGCAGATGTTCCAAAATGTCGAATTACGCCTTTATAATGCCTCACCAAGGCCGATTCGGCATTAGGAATAATCGGACAATAACACGAGTGTCCTTGACGCTTCGCGAATTATATATACACGCGTTTCGGCCTTTTGACCGCTCGCTCCTGCCTCTTTCGCCCCAAGTATTTTCCTTTCTTCGCTTCAGACATTTCAAATGGTCCAACTCGTAGATGCCGACTTGTACGACAAGCATTTTGTCACCTTGAGTCAGGTCAGTCAAGCATTCGATCTCCGTCATCCTTCTTCCGGTTCATTAACATTCTTTAATTATCTACTAATTGCTTATCATTTTATTGGCAATTTATCGTAGTCACGGGCGTTTTCATCGTTTTCGGCTCGAAATTCCCATTTTTTATGTTTTCCAATCGTTTAATTGAAAATTCGAAACTTTTCAATAACTCGCAATTTATCGTTATTCGGTCCAATCCACATTTTCGCGAGGAAATTGTCGCGGGAACTTTTATCCATGCAGAAATCGGCAATTAAACAAGTTCCGACTCTCGTTCGTCCGTCCATTGCTCACAAACGTCGCATGCCCTTCTTTGGTATGGCTCCCGAAAAAAAAAAACACCAAACAATCATTTCAGCCGCATTAACGTACTTTGTGTCCTGTAAAGAACGCATTTGAGATAAATGAGGACTCGATCCGTACTCGAAGAGTTTCTGTGTGCGTGAGAGAGAGAAACTACAAAAAAAAGAAGGAGAATAAAGTTTCTGTGATCTCACCCAGAGTCGTTTGCCGATACTTGACCTTTTATGGAAAAAACTCGAATCGAACCGTACAAGAATAATCTATAATGCATACATCGATAAATAATTTTTAATTAACGTTAAGATGGGACGAGACGCGATAACATTTTCAAAAATTGTCTATTCATGGCAAGCGGAACAAGTTTTGAATTATGATTTCTAATTGGGGCTCGAATTACTTCGTTTAAATGGGAATTTTTTATTTTTATTACGATTAATATCGTTGGAAAAAAAAATTAATAATGATGAAATTTGAATTTCGGTAATTTACGAATTTTCTGTCGTTTCTTTTTTTGTAACTTCTGTCTCGCAACGAGCGCTCGCGCCGCGTTACGACGGAAATCCCAATCGAGCTCTCCCAAGTCCGTTCGCGCTTGTCTTGGCAGTGAATTCGCGAATCGCGCAAATGAAATGACGCCTCGTCGACGAACGACGCAGTTTTTTTTCACTTTGAGTTGCATTCTCGCCACGTGCGTTGCAATTTGTCATTATTATGGAATAATGACAGTAATAAAGTAATCAGACGATTCGTCGAGGCTTATTGACTCGAAATCGAGGCACAAAATTTACAAGATATTTCGCTATTGCACCCTCTCGCGGCGTTTCTCCAGCATTCTCATTTTTTGCTTCTCTTGTTTTTCGATTTGGTCCTTTTTATTTGTGGTCCTGATGCTGCACTTCGCAGCTTTATCAAACGCGTTCTCCGGCTCGTCGTTTTCCATGCAGCCTTCCTTTTTCTTTATGGGCATGAGAAACACTGAGAGAGCCAGAGGAGAGAGAGAGAGAGAGGGAACGAAGTCTGCTTTAATAAAGAAGCAGGTTTTTTTTTAAGTTTTTTACGATTCGAGTCGCTCTCGAAACGGGCTCCTTCACCCAATCCTTCGGACACGCCCAACGAAAACGTCCCTCCCGGTCCTTGCCTCCCGTCCTTATTCTTTTCGTGCTCATCGTTCGGTCTTTCGCTCTTCACCTCTTCCAAACTGGATATCTCGTCGTCATTTCATACACATACACTTTTTGTTATTCTCTCTCGCTCTCTCCACTTCGGCGAACTCGTTACCGCTTCATCGAGCATACAGCGAGCACCAGAGAATCCCAATTCCAAAGTCCTCATCGTCGTGATGAAGAAGCTGTTGCTTAATTGCTATTACGAATTCCCTTGTAATTTTTATTTTACACTGCGAGAGAACGTTGCGAAAAAGTTGGAGAAGAAAGGTCGCGAGAGGGGGGAGAGACAGACACAAGCGGAGAGAGAAAAGAGACGAGTCCCGAAATTCCATTCCAATAGTTTCAACTCCATAAAAGAGTGATCCCTCTCTTTACCTTCCCCTCGATACGGCGAAAAAACCGCGAGGATATAAAAAGAAGGGGGACTTTCCAGACGCCTCGATCTCAAAGAGGAACGACCTCGTACATAAGAATGTAAGAGAAAGAGAGAAAGAGAAACATAGACAAAGAGAGGATCAGAAAGAGAGAAAGAGACTCGGGATGCGTTGAATGTTACGAGGAAAACTGCTGGACAATACCTTCGTCCTTTTTCCTCTCGAGCCCCATGCTATTCCAGTGGCTGAGATATCGAGCGAGATAGAAATTGGCGAACGATCGTAGGAGCTAGAAAAAGAAACAACTAAATGAACAAGGCAAGATGTTGGAATAAAAATATTGAAGAAAGAGAGAAAGAGAGAGGAACAGTTAGAAAAGAAAGGGAGGGAAAGGGGGTGGCTGAGAAAATATTCTGGACGCGACGTAGCTCGAGACAGGGGCCTCGCAATCACCGTTTGAATCTCTGCCAACGACGTTCAACTTGAATCTTTATACACCAGCCAGCAAAAGCAACCAGTATCTTTCCCTTTCGTGAATTACCCACACAACCACCATATATTCCATGTAAACTACACAAAATCCATGCTTCCTCGCGAATGCTCTCGCATCCCTCATTCCTCAACTCGCATGTTTCGGTACTTCCTCAATATCTTCACGAACCACCCCACACATCCATTGTCCCGTTTCTTTCCATTCCTAACTTTCTCAAATGTCTGCGAAAATCGACCATCAAACGATTTTCTCCTTTACCATTGTCTCCTTATTTGCGCCTGACGAATCACGTGAAAATTCGCCATCGATTCGAAATTTTCACTCGTCCTTTTTCTCGCTGCCGCAAAAGCTGCCATTTTTTTTGCCGAAAAATCACTTTGGCTCCATAGTGAAACAAACTCCATGACAATTAACGAAATGCTCGGTGTTTGAGCTTCGAAAAATGTCCAGAAAATCTAAAAAATCGGCGAGAATTTTGATGATTTTTGTTGGATACGTTAAACTAAACGTTTTTTCGAAAAATCACGAAAATTTTGTCATTTCAGCAAAAAACATTATGGAAAATCTTTTCGGAAAGTTAATTTTTGTCATTCCAATCGTGAATTTTGCTGACAGTTCCGTTACAAATGAAAAATATTGTCGAAATAACGAAAATTTTGAAATTATCCCAAAATATTTAGTTCGCTGTATTCAACAAAATATCGGCGTTTTTTGGCGAAATTGAATTTTCGGTTGACGAATAATCCACGACCCAGGCTTATCCGGTCTAGACGGTATTAAAAGCCGTGTACGAAACACAAATGACCCAAGATCGTTATTGTGCATTATCGTAATGTATGCGAAAGGGGAATAGAGCAAAACAGCAAGGATTTTTCTCCTGCAGATCCAGCCCCGAGAAAGCGCAGAGAAAATGTATAATGTGAAAGAAAGTGTATTCAAGGGCGAGGGTAAAATCGAGCGGATGTAGAGGACATTGGGATAATGTAGAAGAAATTGCCTCGGCTGTACGATCGAGGCCGCAGTACATTTCGAGTTGAAAGAATGAATTTATATTTCCACAAGGCGTTTTTTTTTTTCCTTCATTTTATTATTTTGCTGACATATCTTTTATTATTCTTATGTGTGTACGCGTTTATATTTTTATAAGAACGGAACTACATTTTGCCCAGACTGGCGCGAGATGATTGATTAGGATTCTCGACGCCTCGTTCCTTCTCTCCTGCTCCTTCGAACATTTATCCTCCCGGTCCATCCGCAGTTTTTCTACGCGCGGATGAAAAAACATTTCACGTACTCGAAGATTCCGCAGTGCGTGCTCTTTCCTCCTTAAGCATTACAAATGAGAATAAAAAATTGTTTAAATCTTATTTATTTTACGAGTCCTTATTACAGGCCCGTAAAACTCCTCGACCATAATTTGCCATGCGTTGCCAAGTTATGAAAAAGAAAAGATGAACATGCTTGTGTGTGTGTGCGCGTGTGTGAGTGTACCGTTTCGGCGATGTGCAGCCAAATCACCTGTTCGATTTTCGATTGGAAATTGCGTGACTCCGAACCATATCCACGATTCTTTTCGACTCCCCGCTCTGCGCACTCAAAAAGCTAATTTTTCCATGGCTTTGTCTCATCATCTTCGTGTTATTTAATTTTTTCTTATTCGCTTTCGCGCGTGTTGCTAACTTTTTACATTTAAATTGCCGACTATTTTGAACGATAATAATAATTTCGAATAGTTAAGCTTTTGCCCCGTTAGCCAAAATTTTAATACTGATTATCCTTATCGCAAGTATTTTCAAATTTTATTACCACTCGAATTATCGCTAAAGAGATCTTTATTTTTTTTAGATTGCTCATTTTTTCAGACCACTTGTGTTTATGCTAATTTGCATATTTTTTAAATGAACGCGAAATCGCATGATAGCAGCCTTTGCTCAATTCACAGCGATGAAATTAAAAAAATGTTCATCCTCCCATCGCGTTCGCGTGTTGAAACGAAAATGAAGAAAAAAAAACAAAAAAATTCCAATTACATCGCACGAAATCATTTTATTTTATTCAGGCAACATTTTTTGCGAGTACGACGAAATATTCCATCAAATTTGTCGTCTCGTTTTTTTATCAGTTCAATTCACTTGATTGAGTTTTTAAATTAAGTTTAGATCGAGTTGAAAAAATGATTAATTGCCCATGATTGTTATTAGAATTATTTGTCCCGAGTGCAAAGCTCCGCGAATCGAGATTAAGGAATTCTTTTCCGTATCGAGCGATAGGAATAGAAATAGAGAAAGAGCGAGAGACGTTCATTGGTTTGTTTACCAACGAGCCAAGTTGAAGATCGTTCACCTAGCGAGTAAAACGTCCGGTGATCACCTGCTGCCAAGTCACGACGAACCACCACACAAAACAAAATTATTCTCTCTTTCTCTCGTTAAGTCTTCCTGAGTGCCATGCGCACATATCTATATCATATGTCGTACAACACCTTCGTTCTTCCTCCCACTCGCTCGCTCTCCACGTTTTTTTTCTTCGCTCTCACCTTCATTCTATTTTTCCTTTGGCCTTGCTCTTCATCGCATTTTTGCCCGGAGCTATTTGATTCTCTCGAGAGGCCACTGACGTTCTCCAACATTCCTGCTCAATTTTTTTTTCCTTTGATCGCACGCATTGCAATATTTCAATTTTTTTCTTATTTTTCTACTTCCGGAATCATTTAATTCGTTCGCGGTGACGTTCTCCAACATTTAGTTTCGCTCGAATTTTTCTTAAGATCCCTCATCGCGTTCTTCGATCTATTCACCTAGTTATTTCGTCTGTTTTGTTCATCAATCGCCCCAATAAATTCAACTGTCTCGGGTCTGACTCGTGCCTGCGGTGTTCCCTTCGTTCTTTGTTCCGTTAGTCCCTTTTTTTAATTCTAAAGTAAATGGCCATCGTGCCAAGCTCAATTTTTCCACCCTACGAAAAAGAAAAAAAGAAATTCGATTTCTTTCTCAACCTGCCGCCCCGTTTACCCCTCCGCGCTTCCCTTTCCTTTTCTCGGTCCTTCCATTATTTTTTCTCCTTTCTCTCGATCCCTTTCAATCACGATAGCTCCCGACAATCGTGCCAGACGCAGGCCCTCCTCTGCGCAGCGCACTCATCCGCAATCAAATTGTCTAGGAACCTCCAGGGAATCGATATCAAAGACCGAACATTGAATTCTCACGATTTTCCATTGATTATTATCTTCATATAGATTTTTCGTCTCTTCCGTTTACGCCGAAAAATCACATCGCGAATAAAGTTTTTTCATCTCAGTTAAAACTTCTCGTCACGATAATTTATTTCACCAAATCAAAGTGACGAATTTCTGACAAAACAAAAAGACTTTGTCGACAAAATTTTCCAACCAAACTTTTTCCACATGGAAAACCAACCAGCGCTCATTTATTTTCTCTTAATCACCTCGTTCCCACACTATTTTTCCTTCGACACGATTAAACATACGAACTTGTCATACATCGTGGTATGTTTATCATCATTTTTATTACACGCATGTCTGTGACGTCTCGGGAAGAAGAAAAAAAAAGCAGGGAAAAGATTCGCTTCCGTAATAAATATTATCTTAATAGTTCGAGACATACTAGCTACGGTTTAATGGTCTCTTGCTCCCCTTCATGTGCTGAATATAGACGAGCGTATACAACTGTTGTACACAATCTTCGAACTGCCTGCATGGCACAAGATTATGGGCTGCTTTTTTTTTAGTCCTCAGCACAATAAATCGCGAGCTAGGTGGATAATTTTCTGGTCATTTGGCTCGAAAAACTCGCCCTCGGATTGTACCGATTACGTTTTTACAGATTTTTTCTTTTCAATTCATTTTCAAAGCTGCGTTTCCGGTTCGATAAAATCTCAAGTCCGACACACGAAACGAGTTACTTGCATAGAATGTCTGTAAATACGTTGTTGGTCTATCGAGCAGCGATTCGAGTTCGAGACGGTCTCGATTCACTTTAAAAAGCGCTCGCCCTCGTCCTATCGAGTTTTTCGAATTCCGATACGAGCTTTCGTTCCGTTTGCTCTGTGCAAAGCCACGTTCTCCAAAATTGTCACGAGTTCTCCTTCCCTCGAGCTCAAATTCGCTTCATTCAAATAAATTTTCCATTTTTTGGCCATAAATTTAAATACTTTTCTGCGACCATGTCTGCTCTCGTAATTGTTGGCATGAAGCGTGTAATGCGCATGACGCGGTGATCGTGAAATGGTAGAAATGCGCCGAGAGTCAGGGTGGTCGAGCGAGTTTCAAATAATTGAAGCCTCGAGCACACACATGGCCCATCGTGTCATATATTATTATATCAATACAGCACATATATCGCGTTTCACTTGTAACCTACTCGAGCTCTTTCACTATACGATCTTACTATTACAACCGCACTTATCACGCTACGTAACTATAAAACACGCGGAGCATAGTTGATACAGAGATAATACTCTCGTCTTGTGTATATTTATGATTTTCTCTGTGAACGTAAACCGGTGTGCGTGCGTGTGTGTGTGTCAGACTACAGTTGCGCAGTTTGATTCCAATTCGAAACGAGGGCGTGTTCGAGTCGTTCTGATAAATTCCATAGCCACACGGAAGAAAAAAAACTATTAATTTTTATCAAACATTCGTCTTGTCTAATTCGTTGTCGATAATTCATTTTTTAAAGAATGAATTTTGCTTGGGAACGTCTTGGGTGCAGTGAGAAATTCAGGGGATGACGTTTTTGTTTTTTTTTTATCGCTATGACGCATTGAACATAAAATTTTGTTGAAAAAAATCGATATTTTGTTGGATACGTTCAACTAAACGTTTTTTCGAAAAATCACGAAAATTTTGTCATTCCAGCAAAAAATATTCTGGAAAATCTTTTCGGAAAGTAAATTTCTGTCATTGCAATCGTAAATTCACCTGACAGTTCCGTTACGAATGAAAAATATTGTCGAAATAACGAAAATTTTGAAATTATCCCAAAATATTTAGTTCGCTGTATTCAACAAAATATCGACGTTTTTTGACAGAATTGAATTTTCAGTGCGATCATGAAAGTGAGACCAAGGGATTGAAACTTTGTTTTCCGTAATAATTTATTGTTTTAATAGAGAATTTCAAGTATTTTCGTATCGAGTCCATTCACATTTACAAATGCGTGCAATTTAACGTGCAATCTTTAACTGCAATCGCTCGTACTATTATTTACTGTTTTATGCAGCGAGTTTATATGGATGTGAGTGTATTTATTTATTTCATATATGAACGCGTAGTCGTACACGCGGTAATTGCTTTTCTGCCGCGTGCTCTTTTACTTGGTTATAGATCGATCGTCCCATTCGATATTTCACCTCCGCAATTTACCATTACCATTGTTTGCCCTAACCAATTTCCTTCTACCAAGTTTAACAGCGTTTCATTCCTTTTCTTCCTTCTTCTTGATTTAATTTTGTTTGTTTTTTTCGTTTCTACTTGCCTGGATTTTTTTGAAGCTTTAATACAACTTTCCCATGATGCATTTGTTGGAATAATCTACATCCCGTATCAGTTTTGCCTCGTAACGCGAAATCGACGCCTTCGCGCGCTTGTGTCTATAGCGTCCGTGGCCTTTCGAGTCACTTTTATTTTTCATATCTGGCATTTCTACGCAAGGGAATTCCCCTGCCAGCAACAACGAAATAACAAAAGTGATGATTCTGAAGTTTGCATCGTTGGAATGCAACGAAATTCTTTTTTCTGTTTAGCAAAAATAATTATTTAAATGGAGAATTTAATTACGACTACAAAATGATCGATTTTTGCCTCCCGAAAACATATTGGCCCGAAAAATTTGGATGACATTGAAAATCGAACGGATCAACAATAAAATCAAATATTTTTCGTTGCATTCCAACGTTGCAAACTTCAGCATCATCAAAAGTGTTCCGTTCCTCCAAACTTTTTTGGTTCAAACAGGAAAATCTTACGATCGAACTTTTTGCGATTAAAATCGCGATTTTATTCGTCACTAAATGTGCGATATCCCGTTTTTTTCTTTTTACTTCATTTGCGTACGAACTCGGTCGCGGGCCTAGACTCGCACCTGCGTCATGCAAAAAGCACTTGCGCCAATAACGATAGACAATATCGCTCTTTCGCTGTGGTATTCTCTTATCGCGCGTGGACTCTTCGAGACCACGCTTCAAAAGCTTCCACCACATGTGGTTTCGTGTATTAAGCGTTTTTATTGAAGAGGTCATAAACCTTATTACACGACGTTCTAGTTTTTGTGAAGAATTTTACAATGTTTTATCATTTTTACACTTTTTTTTTCTTATTTCTTGCAACTTACGAATAACGATGGAAATAGCGACGTGAGGAAATGACTTTTCTATATGACTCTGAAGTTTGAAACGTTGAGACTCAACGAAAAACATTTTTTCTATTGATTATTTATTGAATTTTGAAAATCGTGGCAATTTTTCGAGTCGATTGAGTTTTTGGTCGCAAGAGAGAATCGTTTCATTGGCCGGACCAAATATTGAATAATAATTATTGGCTCTGCTGAAGAAATAACAGAATTTCGTTGCATTCCAACGATGGAAACTTCAGGATCATCTTTTCTATACCTTTTTCATCGCAGCGAGGCTTTCCATAGAGTTTTTCCCACTGGACATCGAAATCGCTTGCCAACCTTCTGTGCCGTCACGATTTTCGCCCAAATCGAGTTTACGTGTAAATTCGTATGGGGAAATATCACGAATTTCGTGACACTTGCCTTTTGGCAACTTTGTGCCAGAGTTTTTGTAGAAAAGTTCTCGATCAACGTTACGTTTTGCTCGCAAATTCGGTTCTGTTATCAGGATATAAATGAGCTTGCAATTTAACGGATTTGCGTTGACGATCGCGTTGCTATAATCTCGTTCCCCAATGACCCCAGCTGCGATGATTAATAATCGATCATCTATAGTGGCGCCTCAAGCGATAAACATTGAATCCTCTGCTTGACGTTCCAGACGGGCCAGCGTTTTCGATAAACATCGCTTTACCATTTATCTGCAGTACCAAATCAAAACCACACACATGTAATCGAATTCTCGATGGCCCAAGTAGTTGGACAGTGTCAATGAACGAGGAATTCGCGACATTGTCTGAATCAGATTGCGATAAATCATTGACATTCCTCCCCAGTTCAAATTTCAAGTCCATCTTGTTAAAAAAAAAAGATATCACGAAAATGAATGAGAATTCGTTCATCGGAATATTTCATATTTTACGACAATTATCACAATCGCAGCTTGGTACAGATCAAAATAAATTGAGCGTGGAGGACACGTGGGTGACGAGTCTGAAGTTTGCAACGTTGGAATGCAACGAAAAATATTTCATCTCATTGTTGATTCGTTCAATTTTGTTATTTCTTCAGCAGAGTCAATAATTATTATTCAATATTTGGTCCGGCCAATAAAACGATTCTCTCTTACGACCAAAAAACTCAATCGACTCAAAAAGTTGCCACGATTTTCAAAATTCAATAAATAATCAATAGAAAAAATGTTTTTCGTTAAATCTCAACGTTGCAAACTTCAGAGTCATCAATTTTCAATGTCATCCAGATATTTCGAGCCGATATGTTTTCGGGTGGCAAAAACCGATCATTTTATCATCGTAATTACATTCTCCGTTTAAATAATTATTTTTGCCGAATATAAAAAGGAATTTCGTTGCATTCCAACGATGCAAACTTCAGGGTCATCGTGGGTGACAGTAACGAGCGTCAGGAAAGCTTTTCGTATCTCCATTCAAAACGCCGTGGACATATTTAATGTTTTTGTCGTTGTTGAATTTTGATATGGCCTGTATAGTACGGCCTGCGCAAGAGAAAGAAAACCGCCGCGCGGACGGGGGAGTCTCTCGAGAGTGTCTCTCCGCATGAGAATGCGGCTGTGCCTAGTGCTCTGAGCGATCGAGCGTAGCTCATGTGCACTGCGCCAAGAAAATCGAGAAATCAAGGAAGAGAGAGAGAGAGAACGATAAGCTCGATGTGCTAGTCGAAGGTGCACATGTGATAGGCTTTCGCTGGCTGGCAACTTCCAAGGTTGCCAACCAGGAAAAGCCGGACTACGCTCCATACATACAAAATAAATTATATACACATTCTTGCTCGTGTATATAAAAACACAATATATATATATATATATACATTACACACTTACGTATGATGAAATTTACTACTGCAGAAATCTCTGGCTATTCCTCTTTTTTTCGTCCCAAGAGGCCTCGACGAGTCAGGGAGCAGAAACGTCGTCCCCGTTTGGCTCGACGCCAGTGAAACTACCAGACGTTAGTCATCCCTGTAGATTCGTCGATCGAATGAAAGAGAGAAGTGACTGCGAACCACTCCAACATATAGTCATTGGCATCAAACGGTATCTTTTCGTTTTGACAGTGAATGGCACATGCCAATTGTTTACTGCGAAAATTAGGAATTATTGCGTTGGAGTAAGTGGCTGTAGAAAAAAAAAAACAAATTCTACGTGCACATGAAGCCGAGAGACAAGCGAGAATGAAAAAAGGCAGTGGGAGAGAGGAAAATTCTTGAGCAAATTCAACGATACTATCCCTCGCTAATAAAAGACTCGCGTATTTCTTGCTATTTGCCAATTTTCTATAATAATCGTGTAATTAAATAATATCCGTTATAGTCCAAGTTTCACACTTTCACTATTTTTTGTCGCTTTTCATTTGTTTTTTCATGGGGGCTTTTCTCGTAAATGGATTTTTTGTTTCTTGTACTATATCGTCGAAATTCTTGACTTCGTTTCGTGCAACACATTGCGATTTGGATAATGAGCGTTTTATTTAATTGGAATGAGCGCGATGGAGAGAAATGGGAACCAATTGAACACGCATTGCGTAATTAAACTCGCGTGAATCTTTTGCGACTAATCAATGGAGGTCAAAATCTGGGGATAACACGAAAGGCCTTCGTTCTCTCGGTCCAATTTCGTCTCTTGCAAACTTATTAGACTTCTGTTCTGTCTCCCTCGTTTATTTGACGACGATGCTCCGTACGCTATCTCGCGAACGCCCCCGGGACGGCCTTTGTAATCGGAGCTCATCCGGTTTCGTAACGGACCGTTACTTTCTATATATATATATATATATATATATATATTTATCCTCTCGTTAAAATTACTCTCTTCAAGGAGTAGTGCAAAAGAAGAATCTCGACGCTCTACGTTTTCATTACATTTATCGTTTTGTCCAGTCGCAACAACGTTGCTTGGGGTCGAGTCTCAATCTCGTCTCCTTTCGTGCCTTTTGATAATCGAGGGTTACCGAAAGAGAGAAAGAGAGGAAAAGAGACTGGGAACGATGAACTTTGATCCGCCAAAAATCGTCATTCGAGCCCTCTCGTTCACCAATTTTTCGCTTTCTTTTGGGCTTATTTTGCGTTGATAACGCTCGTAGACTTTACGATACACTTCCAAGGCAATAACTCATTGTTGCGATATTCGCTAAATTCAACTCACATCCGGTTTACGTTTATTATAAAAAAATATCCACTGAAAAGAAAATTTTGTTGAAAAAGATCGATATTTTGTTGGATACGTTCAACTGAACGTTTTTTTCGAAAAATCACGAAAATTTTGTCATTTTAGCAAAAAACATTGTGGAAAATCTTTTTGGAAAGTGAATTTTTGTCATTCCAATCGTAAATTTTGCTGACAGTTCCGTTACAAATGAAAAATATTGTCGAAATAACGAAAATTTTGAAATTATCCCAAAATATTTAGTTCGCTGTATTTTCAACAAAATGTCAAAGTTTTTTGACAAAATTGAATTTTCAGTGTACATTTTACGCGCCAAAGGATTCGCGATCCTTGTAAAGTCTCGTATCGTTTATTACAAGAACAAGATATATTCGAGGGTTCAATCGGTCGCCTGACCTCCCTCATTCCTTATCGATTTTCCCATACACGAGCATATGCGCGATCACGCACCAACGTCCTGCTCTTCGCGATACCGAATTCATTGATCACGACGCCTGCACGACGCTCAACCAAAAACGCCATCGCGTCAGGCCTATTATGAACAATAAAATTGCCTTTCCAACTGTTTAGAAATTTGCATATTGCTTTCTCGTTATTTTGACCTCTTCTCGGTAGTTCTTGCGAAGAGAAAGCTTTTCCCCATATGTCGGTTATACGCAGCGTAATCCAGATCGAGAAAACAAACAATTATCGTTGAGAATGCTTTTTACGAGCTTTGCGAACAAAAAATTATAGTTGCATCGATATCAAATCCTTTCAACGAGTCTCAACAAAATCATGTGTAAAACGTTTCGAACTCGCAGTGCGAAAGATCGAGTCTGATAAGTCCACAGACATTCGCCATGCATATGTAAACAGGACATTAGCCCGTTGGGAAACCTCTCATGGGAAAGTTATGATAAGCTCCACGCCGATTTTCAAACTCTCGTGATAACCGTACGACACTTTGACATGTCTCCACAACTATGCGCTATAATCGATGTTGGATTGACAGTTTGTCGTACGGGTTTGAATTTCCGTGCATCACATGCCTCAACTCGCGTCTGCTCGCACCAAACGAATAATTGTCACAGGCACGCGGAAATATCGTTGCATGGGTTTCTGTACTCGCGGTGAATGGGGCAATCGCCAGACGCCCGCGAACCTCCCGATAGTCTAATGAGGTCGGACGGCGACCAATAATCCGCCCGCGCGCTCTTTCCCAAAGCAAATTCGTGATAAAACTCCGACGGTAATCGCATCTTATCACGTTTTAATGCCAAACGACCACCATAACCGATGCCAAATTATCTCCTTCGTAAAATATCGCCCCTTGAAAATCCAAGGCACTGAAGTTTGCAACGTTGAGGTGCAACGAATTTTTTCTATTAATTGTTTGTTTCAATAACAACAACCATGGAAATTCTTGTGTTCATTTTGTTTTTGGATCCTAAAAAAATCGTTTTAGTGTCCTCACCAAATATTGAATAAGAATCGCGAGCTCTGCTCAAGAAAAAACCGAATTTCGTTGCATTCCAACGATGCAAACTTCAGCATCGTGAAAATCCTGAACCAAAATATTCTCGTCTAGATCACGTTCCGAGTCAATTTTGCGGTAGTTGCCTGGCTCCGAATTCATGTCTCTGTAGTTTGCACCGTTGAGATTCAACGAAAAACATTTTTTTCTATCGATTATTTATTGAATTTTGAAAATCATGGCAATTTTTCGAGTCGATTGAGTTTTTTGGTCGCAAGAGAGAATCGTTTCATTGGCCGGACCAAACATTGAATAATAATTATTGGCTCTGCTGAAGAAATAACAGAATGTCGTTGAATTCCAACGATGGAAACTTCAGGATCATCCGAATTCGGCTGAGTCGTTGTAAGAATTTTTCGTGGAGATTTTCACACGATAAACCAGTGGAAACGGGGATGGGAACTTGCGTTATAGAAAGAGTCGTGTTAAGTGTTTCATCGTGTTGCTTCCGTCTTCTTTTCGTAACTCAACGTAAATATAAATGAGGATTATATACAACAGGGGGTGAAGAGTTTGTTTGATCTAGCAGAAGATTTCAGGGGCGAGAGTGTCACGAGCGAGAGCAACGGAATAGAAACATGAGCAGGCGGCAACGACTCTAACCTACATCAATAAATTTGTCTTGCCAGTCGAGAAAAATGAGCGTGACTCAATTCCGACACTCCGCGAATCCGAGACTTTTATATTCCCGATGCTCCTCTTTTAAAACATCTTACGTTTTCGATCTCTCTTCTTTTTTTTACTACTTTTCGTTCACGATTATTTTTTCGGTGCTTGTAATTCTTCTTCCTCCCACTTTGATACGGACGTGCGATCCGAATATATCTCAAGGCTTCCAGTCAATCTCTTTCACTCTCCTTCCCAATCGCTATCTCTCTCCATTTTACCCTCAACATTATCTTGCCTCTTTTTATAATTTTTTTCCCTCCTATCTCTCGACGCGGGTGTGCTTGACTTATTCCGAATATATCCCACGGCTCGCTTCAACTAACTCTCTTCTTTCGCACTCCTGCCCCTTCCTCTCTCTCTCTCTCTTTCTACTCTTGAGTCGCGACGTTTTCGCTTGCGGCTGTCATCGATCGGAAATAGAAAAGTCCACAGAGGTACGAGGCACTGAAAAAAAGAGGAATTGAATGACGGAAGAGTGTGGTGTTAACGAACTCGACTAACGAGTGAAAGAACCCTAGACGAGGACAACTATCGAGGATCCGTAAACTCTATACTTTATTAGCTTTCATTCGAATATCGTACATTTCATCTTCGCGCTAAATTAATCCGTCAGAAATTAACGAATCGTCGCTATTGAATTCTCAACCTTTTTTTTTCTCGCTAGACCACGAGGCCATTTTTGGTATTTTGAGTACGAGAATGTCCTTCATATGCATGATAATTGAAAAGGAACTTTTCGATCCTTTTCCAGCTCCAGTGGAACGGATGATTTGCCGGCATGCGACAAAATCCACTCGTTATCAAAAATTCAATAATTATAATAACCGTTTTTCATGTTTTTTGGTTCAAAGGTCCCTCCAAGTTTTTGAAGAGCATGGTGAAAAACATTCCGAGATTCTGAAGGCCCAACGGACCGCTGGCGGTTCTGGTCTCGGCGGACCATTGCGCTATCCCGACTCCATTATTTTATGGCTCCGTTGCGATCAGGTAAGAGCAAATCCATTAATTCAAAAATTTGTCAAAAATTCGTCCGTCCATTGTTTAAATTCTCTCTAAAAACAGTCGGAATTGTTTATTTCACTTGACTCGATGCGTCTCTCGATGAATGACCTCGAACACTAGAAAACTTGGCGAACTTACGCGATAAAAATGATAATTTTTTATTCAACAACAATTGCATCGTGTCCGTTCATAATTTCGCGTTTTTTCATGAGTTTTTGGTCCTTTTTGCGACCCTCGTTAGCGGTGCTAATTTCGAGAGCAAATATCTCGATAACGAGATGGTCCATGCGGTTGAAATTCAACCCGAACGATATTAGTTTTGAGCATCGAACATTCCGAGTCGTTTTTTTTTCTTTTTTGCTGGAAATAACGACCTTAATCGACCGTGCGCAACTTGTGGTTCGTACACACGAATTTTAGTGCAACCGCGGATAATGAAATATCGCCGGAAATTGTTGGATAATCCGCTACTTTGAATTTAAAACGTATACGAAAGAAAATAGAGAGATTAGTGAAAAAGAAAGAAGGAAACTGTTGCAGCTCGAAGATTACAGTATCTCGTACCGCCAGGTTGAATCAGGTTGAGAATTCTCGTGCGAATACACAAGCGCGATACACGCACAAACACACGTGCACCGTTTATCGTGTATGAAACGAAGGAATTTAGAATTTTTCGCTCGGTCGTCCGCATCGCCGATAAAACTCGTTCAGGCTTCGGTCAAAAGTGAGAGGCTGATCCGATTTACTTTTCCCGTTATACATTCAAAGCCCAACCACCTTTATAGAAATGTCCGATGTATTCCGCTACGAACACTGTTTAAACTCGGAAGCACGCGTGTACCAAAACTATTAACGTTTCAAACCACTCGTCCCACGACATTCTTTTTGACGCTTTTTTTCTTCATCATCTGCAAACCAAAAACCATCACAAATTATTTTGCCAACATGCCAATTGAAACCAACCACAAAAATCATCGTCTAACAAACTCCCGCCAAAAAACTACGCCTTTTTTTTCAATCTCCCTGATTTTTACGCTCTAATCATTTTCTCAAGTGGCGCTAATTCCACCAATTTTCAAATAAGCCTCAATTAGTTTTCACAATATTTGAACTAACGTTTTGTATCAAATTAATATCGATCTCCATTCACGTCACTGCGTTTCACATCGTTTTATTAACTTTAACACCCGCTGTCCGATCAAATATTTACTTTCACGAAGATTATTCAATCATTTTCTTTATCAAACATTTGGTCTCGGGATAAATTACAAATTTTCAAACACTCCAAACTCTCGAACGTTCTATCGCAATTTTTGTTCGAATTTACACTCGAATGCTGCCCGTCAAAGGTTTTTCATTTTAATTGAAAATCAAAATTCAATATTTGAATTAGCGAATGTCAGAATAATGAGCGAATGGAAATGAGTCCGTATTTTTAAATTTAATTATTTCTTTGGGAACAGACGCAAATCTTTCTTTCCTACGAAAAGATCTCATTTTTTTTTGTTGTTTTCGTGGAGATGAGAAAAAGAAAGAAAAAGAAATAGATTTTGGGCAATTTTTCTTCAATATATTGCGTACTAGTAGAGCTCGGATGATTATTACGCAATCGATCGACCTGGACATGGCGGTTCAATGATCCACGATCGCTTAAACGACTAAGCGGGGGCACCACGTGTATGTCTGTTCTCTCTCCGATCAGTACCAAGGTCACGAGATTCCCGCAGTCGCAAACTATTCCGCATATCTTGTGACTTTGTCCTTCTCGTTACTTTTCCAAGACGACGTTATTATTTCCGTCTCGGTCTATTTTTTTTATCGCTTTCCCATTCTTTCTTTAGTTTATTCGTTGACAATTCGCGCGACAGCTTTACACACAATTTTATTCCGCGTCTTCTATTTTTAATCCGATCGCAGCCAATCGGCCGATAATAACTACGAAAATTCGCAAAATATCAAATTTTTTTCATCTTCAATTAACATTACACAATTTATTCATCTCCCATGAATCAAAACACACAAAAGTCTAATTTCAATGACAACTATTTTTCCCATTAATTTAACCCTTCGTGGTCACTGTGGGTAGAATCCACCCAGTGACCAACTTGTGACGTAAATATCTCCTAGTTTCCGGTAATTAATGGGGTTGTAATCGTCATTTAACGCCAGTTTGTAGTGTCCATTGCGCGTTGGCGGCGATAAGTATTACCGCCGTTAACGCTAAATCTCTAACATCCACTGTGAAATCGACCCACTGCCAATAACGGAATTAATATGTTTTTTCAAACGTGCGCTATCCTACTATTTTTTTCGCAAAAGAACCAGATCCGATGAATATCAGGTCCAAATTTGAGGCAAAAATATTGAAAATCCACGAAGTGACGTTTATTTTAGTGAAAAAACTTTTTTTCCCGTTTTTTTTTCTTCATTTTGCATTAAAAAAAATATGTTAGCCTTGGATTTCTTTCAGAAAAGTTTTTCGTTTCTAAACTGGAATGCCCAAGGGTTGTTCAGTAATTTTTTGAGAATTCAAAGCAATCGGAGTGCTGAGCTTTGGAACGGAATTTTCCATGCCACCGAATAAACAATAAATAAAAAAATTGTTTATCGAAGAGAGATGCTTTCGAATGCTTTAGGAGTGGGAAAAAAATGAAATTATTTTTAACTCTGAATTCACGTTTCAACTAGATCGGAGCTTGGCTATGGTAAAATACGAGATAGATCCGAGTTCGCGGAAGTGATTTGCGAGGGTCCGCGGGCGTTAACGATCACGGTGTGCTTTTTCTCGATCTTTGTATTTTGTGCTTTGGAGAAATGGGTCGGATTAAAATAAAATCACGTGGAGTGTACATAATGTGTAATAGGTTCGGGACGCCCACGCATCGTAGCAAACTCAACCCCTCCGTTTTGAGACTCGCCGACTAGAGCGCCTAGTTTCGCGAGATTTTTCTCTTCGCCTCTTGCGCCCTCCGCGTCGCCTTTTTTTGTCGTTCGCTATGTCTCTTGATGTGCCTCGGACTCATTGGCAGCGTAATTCAGAGCGGAAGAGCGTTGTTTCGTAGCAACACGCGGAACACGAAAGACGAACGTCTACGGGAATTAACGGTATTGCTCTTTTTCCCATTATAGTCCGATCCGTAGGTCCGAAAAACGCGACAACAAAAAGAGCGAAAAATAGACACCCCCCTCGACACCCCCGACTATACGGCGAAAAATAAGCCAACGAACCCGCGAGTTTATCGTCCCAGAAATCGAAAGATTGACGAGCGGACAGGAAAAAAAAATAAATACGGCTAACGAAACTCAAAAAAGAAATTTTTCAACAAGAAATGGCGAAATTGTCGCCAATGAAACTCAAAGACCCACGCGAGACACTCTCGTATTCAAATGCTGCGAAAACTCTCTTCCAGGGTGGCCAGAAACATTTTTTATTTATTATACTTCGTTCTCGTTCCAATTTATCCAACTAGCTCTCAAAATAGACTCATTTATTACAGGGATTATAGTTTCATGGTTATTTCCACTTTCTCGTCGATGACTTTTCAAACTTTTTACTCCAAATCTGACATTTTTTTGAACGAAAACATTTTTTCGAAACTTCTTCCCTCCGCTTCATCCCTTGTTCGTGCGTGATCGACATCCCGGAGGCTCGCTCAATAAACGATCAAAATGAGGGATTGATCGTCGAATTTTTTCGCACAACGAGAAAATTCATTTTCCAACATTGCCGCTCGACAATTTTTTGGAAGAAATTTTTTCTTGATCGTTTTTACGGACGAAAACGGAGCGAGCGAGAGCACGAAATAAAAACATTAAAGTGGGACGTTAAGAAAAAAAAAAAGGTTTTTTGCCTCGTTTTGCTCACGATTATCGCGGCCGGTTGAAATGTGAGCTCGACAGTCAAAGAACCATGAGATTTTATGGCCTTGAATGGCTCTTGACTCTTCCCTATAACGTTTTACCGCTCACGACATCGGCTCTGAATGAAATACCCCCATCAACGATTCCATTGGGTTAAAGCACTTTTTACGTCTCTCTTAATTTTTCTTCGTTTTTTTTCGATAATTTTATTAATGTTATTTTAATTTTTTTTTTATTCATTCCGAAGACCGGCATTCGGAAATATTCCGAGAGCCCAGACATTCAGACGCGCGTGTTCGTCGCTCGTTGGATTTAAATTTCAGTCATACGACTATATTCGAAGCGCTGACTTCAGGAATTTTTATTGTTACAAGAAATTTTTTCTCTCCCTCCCTGTCGTATCTCTCGAAAGAAATCAAAATGATGGAGATGCATGATTCGTGTTTTACCACTCATTCCTCTCGATAAATAACTAACGCTCTCTGATTACATTTTGGTATGAAAATCCTGTTTATTTTTATCCATTTTTTCTTATAAAATATTGCGTCTGTCTTTTCACTTCATTTTGCTAACTATAATGTTACGATAATGAAAAAAACGCGCCGCGGTCGAGTCTGAATGCTCAGTTTCCCGAAGCATAATTTTTACCAACTTCACAAGCAGAATCGCGGCAAAGATTGTGGTCGGGGAACCGAGAAAATTCTCTCTCGACGCTTTGGAACGGGATTTTCAGCGCGAACGAGTCTAACGGCCATAATGTATCTTATTTCCAAAGTCTAATTTCGTAGTCAGCTTGAAAAATCTTTGGCAATAAATTACATCGACTTTTCGATATAATTCATTTCGATTAATTATACGATGATTTTTCTAATCGATCTTGGCGATCTACGGGCTTTTTTCTTTTTGAGGCCATCGGCATCATCAGTGACCATTGATTTCCGCGTTGTTCAAACCATTCGAGACGCTTGACTAACCAATTTTCGAAAAATCATAATTTCGAACTCATTATAATTATTACGTCGCTACGCGCTCATCGATTTTTTCTGAGGCTAAAGAATTTTGACCAAAGAAAAAGAAACCACCCAAAAAAAAACTATTTTTTCCTAACTGTCCGTCAGGCCCAACTAGTTTTGCCTCAACCTCAAATTTTTATTCATCTCCCTATTCGTATGTAAAATTTTTACATTCATGATGTTGGATAAGTTGTGAATTCTTTTGCTTCGTACTCTCGAGCCTTCTTTTGCCATTCGGCACTTGGAATTTACGGCCGAATTAGATATTGCGAACGTGGAATTAGAGAGTACGGGATCGCCTTGACCCAATGCTCAGTAAAAGAGAAATAGTCGCTCCAACTTGCTCTCCCATACGCGCGTACAAACTCTTCGGGAGAATTTTTTCTTTTTTTCATTCTCGTGGTCGTTGTAGGTGGTGGGAATTCGCTGTACTCGAGATCCGGAGAAAGAGAGAGTAAGAGAGTGATCTGTAAAGGTTGCCCGAACCGTTACGATACTTGAACGTTTACTCGGTTTACCTTTTTTTCGGTCTCGTGATCCAGATTTTATTTGCAACTTATTTCGCCCTTTCGCACTCGCCGAGAAATCGCCAAATTAATACGTTTCTATTATTTGAAAATGTGTGGTCCGAATATGTTGCTGAATTAATTTCAACTTTTGTCTATCGGACGTAAAACGACGAAACGCGGAATAAATTAACAACACGCCATGACCATCATTTTGACTCTTAACGGTGAGTGCTTCTTCGACGTTCTCCCCCCCTCTTTTTTCTCTTAAATTTTATTAAACTAGGGACACACCTGCCGCTCGTTAAATCGGTCAAAAGTTTGCCTTTTGTATTTACCGAATTTTACCGATTTTGTCTTCCGAGAAACCGATTGAAAAATCGACTTTTTTCTCTGCCAAATATTTAAACAATTGCTCATTCCGAAGATTCGACAAATTCGATTAACTCGCAGAAATTGAAACGTTTTTATTTCACGGTTATGATCATCATTGTTATTTTTTTTTTATCATTTCGGAGGCGGAAACGCTGAACGAAAAATTCCTCCCTCGGGACACACTTGACAAATAGCCCCGAATTATTTTCAAACGGCGTTTATTTCGCGGCTTTTAATTCAAACGATTCACTTGCACGTTGTTGAGGCACTCACACTCACTTGACCAAGCGTTTCATAATTTAGCACCTTGTCGGAAATCTGCTCGGGAGACGACGCCGAGCGCGCACACATACGCAGGCTCTGCCGACAGATCGTGACCGGTTAAGTTTCACGCGAGTGCCTAACGTTGCCGCCAAATTCTCAAGGTCCACATAACCCGGAATCGTATACTTGGAAAATAATATATAGGTATTTTTTTTTTTTCAAATAGCTCGCTCGTTGGGCCAATGACACCATTTTTCCAATAGGAATATTTCACATCTAAATTATTCGGACGACCGCGCGTCCCCTCGACCAACCCAACAATTCCCTCGGTTAATAAATGTTTATTGACGCATGATTTTCGTATCCCAACGAAAATTAATGTCGCGCTCAGATTACATTCTCGTTTTATTCAAAAAACAATAATGATAATCAATCGATTTTTACACGCACTCGAAATACATTGATACTGTTTTTTTGTCATTTACACGATTTTGTTTCTCGGTCGATGGATATCGTTGAAAAAAAATTTCAGGCCTCGCAACCAATGCTATTATTATCATCGTGAATTTCTAATTAGACCGCGATGACTCAGACTCTAGCTCTCGAAATTGAACTTATTTACACATATTGTAATTTCGCATTAAGTTTCTTCTTTTTTTTTTCACTCATCCTTCTCATTTCTCGCGATCTCGATTCTTTCGATCGGAATAATCAAACATTATTGCGCCGCGTGAACAAACACCAAATTTTCAAATTTGCACGTCATCGGTGGAAAAATTCGAGGAATCAGCCAATTATTATCACTGAACAATTAACTTTGAAAGAAATTTTGAACTTTTTTTTTTCATCGAACCAAATGACAGTATCGCGAATTCTCTAATCATAATTATTCTCATCGACATGTTCATTCTCGTCCCGAAATTAATAGCTCGGATAATGTTTCGAATATTTAACCAAATTGACAGACATTAGTGATTAGCATTTTGAAATCTTCATCTACCGATGCAGCTGACAATTGAGAAAGAAAAATGACTCTGAAGTTTGCAACGTTGAGATTCAACGAAAAACAAATTTTCTATTGATTATTTATTGAATTTTGAAAATCGTGGTAATTTTTCGAGTCGATTGAGTTTTTTGGTCGCAAGAGACAATCGTTTTATTGGCGGGACCAAATATTAAATAATAATTATTGGCTCTGCTGAAGAAATAACAGAATTTCGTTGCATTCTAACGATGGAAACTCCGGGATCATAGAAAATGGTTCGTAAAAAGAATATCGAACAGATTTCACGAAAATTCAGTAATTGCTCATCGGCATTACCGAAAAAAAGAGATTAAATGGGATTGAAACGATAAATAAACAAATTACGATCCAACGTTTTCCATCCACCGATTTACAGTTGCATTTAACGTTCCGATTCGGATTTATTAAGCGATAAACAAAATTAGGGACGAAATGGAAATTGCCACGAGCAATTTCAAGTGCCAGCTCGATGTGTATCATCGTAATCTTCTTTTCTCTCTCTCTTACTCTCATTTTTTCGTCTCTTCTTCTACCGTGTCTGTTTAGTTAGCGACCGTATCCACTTTCTCGGCTGCAACCTTCGGCAATGTCTCTCACGTGTTCTGCTCCTTCTCCTTCACCTCCTCGAGTCAAACTTTTCTATGTACTCGGGCGCATGTGTGTTGCTCGTGTGAGAAGGCTCCACAAAACGTACGAGTGTATACGCCAAGTGTACGAGTTACGTGCTGTCCGGTCACGTACGTACGATAAACGCGCTTGTGTATTATGCGTTAGTGTACAGCCTGGATGTATAAATATACATATATTATAACAGAAGCTCGTACTCCGTACTCTCTCGTAGTAATACACTCGGAGTTGGCGTGTGCAGCACCGAGTTATTTTTATGAATGACTCGCCAACTCTTTCTCTTTCATTCTTTCTGCGTCTCGCTCCTCTTCCGTAGGATGTATATTATTTTTTATTTTGCACTCGCACACACTCAAATATTCTTCTAACACGTTCATACTCGATCTATATTCATGTGTGTACGTGTGAATTTATGTACAAACGAGCAACTCGAATGTCATATGGATAATAAAAACGATTGACAGTGTCGGTTTTGTTTCCGTCACTCATACTCCGCATTGATACACGAGTCAACGCGTTCAGTCGACTATCGCGGCTTTTCAACGTTCCATTCAAATTTCACTTTAATTAACTGCAATTCGTATTATTATTTTCATCTTCCACTCAACGTTCGATCACGAGCCCACTGTGCGGCATCGGGAATCGTCGAATCTGGGCGTTGGCGTTTCGCTCCTTCGTTCATTGAAAACCATTCGATCAATTGGCTTTTCTATATTGATTCGCGAATACAAAAATAATCGAAGCTAAGAAAATAATTATTTTAAAAATAACGAACGAGCAGATTTTGCTCGGACTTTTTTCATATTTTCGAGGATAAAAAAATTAAGACTCTTACGGACGAAAATTTGAACGAAATAATTTGCGTTCAGGTTGACACAGAGTGACTCGTATAAAATTCGGCGACTACAATAGTACAGTTGCGGGGCCGCGTTGAGTTGGTTAGGAAACCGCGAAATGTGAGCGATTATTCGTGGTGAATTTTTCATTCAGCACATAGCGTGGGAGAGACCTTGTCGAAATACGTTCCGCCGGATGTCCGAAGTACTTCTCCTCTCATATACGATTGCCAATGACTCTATGAACGTTTTATCGGAGATTTTTTTTCTTTTTCATTCGTGGAAGCAACTAATGGAATTTCCTAAGGTTGCGAGCGGCCGTAATTTCCATTTACGATCGCACGCGAAAAAAGACTCTCACTCTTTTGCCACTTGGCCCGATTCTTCAGTCACTTATGCTAATTTATTCCTATTTAATTAATACGCGCGTACGATCTAAAAAGCCCTCCATCACCCGACAGAAAATATATTACCGAGAACCTCGGATTATACATTCAACAAACTTCTGGCTATATTTTCACTATTTCCGATCAAATATTCCTTCGAAAATTGACGCTTTACTCAGCTTGAAATCCAACGTAACCGAGTCTCTATAACAGAGGTCAGACTCTCACTCTCTTTTTACGCTTCTTCGATCATTATTCCAACTGACGCGAATTCTTCACTACGATCTTGGATCGCTCTCGCTCGCTCCCATTCAAAACATTTTAATTCGTTTCGCTCTCTTGGCGGCAAGGAGGTGGATTCACATAACTCGACTCCGGACACCGCACCGCGAAGCGAGAACAGCATCAGTACCAGCCACGATTCATAGTACGGAGTAAAAGTTTGGGGAAAGTGTCCGAACTGATTGGAATGGAAATTTCGTGTCCTAAATTCGCAAAATTCGCGCCAAGTATTTTTCGTTCCAGCGACGTAAGAAAATTCACGATTTATCATCGAATTCTTTGTACAAATCGATGGAATATGATTTTACGGGAAATTCGTATTCGTGCTAATGATTTTCTCCGAAAGCGGACCTCGATATTTCGACCTCGTAGACCACAGCGGTCTAACGGTAAAAAAAAAGAATCACAAAAAAAAAACCCGCGCAAAATCGAACCGACGAAATCTTGAACGATTCGCACCTTCGACCGAAGGCCGTCCACTCTCCATCTCGCTCCCGAGATCGTTTGCCAAACAGTTTAACATCTGTTCCCTTCTGTTTCTTCTAATTACCATTCGTATATACTTTCCAACACTTTTTTCTCCTTCCGCGGCGGAATAATTCCCCCGTGGGATAACGAGAATCCCTCTGGCGATCGACGAGCCCCGTAGGCAAGCGAGAAAGCAGACACGAACGAAGCAAAAAATTTTGTGCAAACCAGGAAGTTTGTCGGAAATTGATACGCCTCGGCAAGCGATAGGGCAAAGAGAAAAAAATCTCTAAAGCCATGAAAATCGAGCGAAGGAATGCAAATGGACACGAAAAAGAAAACGAACGTATAAAAATATAAAAATGTTTGATAGAAAAAAAGAAAAACACAATGAAACGCTGTCGACGCAATAAAATCGATGAAAAGTCAATGTTGGGTGGAAAAAGAATTAAGAAGAATGAATAAATGGCTGTGTGAGGAGAGAAAAAGAGCGAGAACGAGAGAAAGAAATGAGAATTTTCTAACGATCAGTTTATAATGGTATGCAACAGATTTGCCCCCCGGCTTTGGCTTCTTTTCTCTTTGTATCAGCAGAGCCAGTCAGCTCCATATTACTAATACCAGGTTAATACCTTTCGCGTTTATGTATACACGTATTTATGTGCAAGTAAAATTCCTAACTCCAAGTCTGTTGAAACGGGGGGAATTGCAACGTTCTACAACTCGTTGTATATATTTATTACGCTCGGAGCCAAGTACCGATATAAACGAGCCCCCTCGCCCCTCCCCTTTCCCCTTGTACCGTAACTTTCTCCATTATTTTATATTATCGCGACTCCCT
The DNA here is from genome assembly GCA_037043255.1 of Diadegma fenestrale. NCBI lineage: Eukaryota > Metazoa > Arthropoda > Insecta > Hymenoptera > Ichneumonidae > Diadegma > Diadegma fenestrale. Next base: position 10,517,624 of record CM073312.1, read on the forward strand.
TCGCTCGTGTGCATTTACACGTGGCTTATTTATTTATCTGTATACGTTAATTTCTGTATAAATATACACGCAGATACACTTGTAACAGAAAATTGGTCCATGCACAGCCTCGAAAAGTCTATTTCTTAAACGAGTTTACGTCGTTACGGTCGCTTGGGAAAACACGATAACTGTTTATTTCACGAATTCCATATTTCGTTCAACACCTTCTCAACCGAAACATCGCTCCACGGAATTCATACAAAATCCTCTTGAGAAACAAACAAAAAACCCAATATTTCGTCCCTTTGCTCGTGTCTTCAAGTTTTCAAAGTCGTTGAAACATTCCGTCAAACCAATTATTCAGGCTTACCCCGCAGTTTCATTTGCATTTGGCAAGCCACGCTCTCCAGAAGCCTTTTTGTCAATAAATTTGTCACTGTAATTAGCCGCGAAAGTAGACCGTATAATTCGGCTGGAGAAATATGTGAGATTTATTCTTGTTGTCTATGGGAATGGTGAAAAAATAACAATAATTGCACGCTCACGCGATTGCTGCAAGTTTGCGATCAGAATCGTGTCCAATGAGCAATCGAAGCGGCATTGACGAGTGAATGAAATAATTAATGATACTGAAGTTTGCAACGTTGGAATGCATCGAAAAATATTTAATTTTATTGAAGATTCGTTCAATTTTCGATTCCATCCAAATTTTTCGAGCCGATATGCTTTTCGAATGGCAAAAATTGATCATTTTATCATCGTAATTACCCTTCTGCATTTGAATAATTATTTTTGTCGGAAATAAAAATGAATTCCGTTGCATTTCAACGATGCAAACTTCAGAGTCATAATAATTAATTAACTTTGTGTTTCATTAAATAATCGCGCTAAACTGCCAAATTTAGTTTCACTTGGAAATAAGTTGGACTTGATTATTTTAGAATTCTAGTCGCGACTGTCGACGCGAAAAGATCAAGTGTTTTGTATATATAGCAGAAAAAATATGCATGTATACGAGCAAGGACTCGTGAGATATTCCACGCAGACGAAATGGCTCGTAGTAGGGAACAAAGTGTTAATGGACCACAGCCTTCCTTTGTTGGTTCTCATCGTGTGTGCTCGTGCAAATGGTCCGAATGACGAGTCCTTCTGATGACCCCGGAGGGTCGTCAGGAGGTACCATAGACGAGGAGGGAGAGAAGGAAAAAATGAAGAAAGAACGGAGCAAATACACGAGAGAGAGAGCGAGAGAGAAATAAGGAGAAAGAAACTCGAGGGTCATCCGTCTCTTAGAATGTCTGGTAGTTAATTAAAATGTGCTCGGCATCTGTTTGCGGTCCTGCAGCGGGATTTCGACGATGATGCATCTTCATATATACACACGGAGATGATTCTCATTCATATATTTCTTTGCCTTACGCTTTTTCTTTTATCTCCCAGTCATTCTACAAAGTATACACACTTTTTTATAAAATATACAGCGCGAGACGCATACGCCGCCAAGTGATAAAAAATAATTCATCATAAATAATTCAATTCTTGACAAATTCAATTCAGCAGTTCCCTCAATATTTTCTTCCATCATTCAAATTTCCTGCACAAACTTTATGCAGATCCCTAGCGCCCCATCGCTCACGCGAATTCATCAATGAATTATTTTGCTCACGAACATTCGAGCTATAAAGTACAGACATAATTTGATATTAAAAAAAAATTTGGCTGACATCTGTTGCCCTTAGCGTCCAACATGCAGTTCTGTCCCCAAGAAACGATGTCGTCACTTCCTGTCATTCGCGTTGGCTTCTGTTCCTTTTTTATTTCCTGAATCTTTTCACTCCTTTCCCTCCCTTTTTCCTTTTCTTTTCATCAGTCCATGCTCCGAGTTCCAACTCACTGACCGTTCGAAATACCGAGGAAAAAAAACGTCGCCTCCACCAATCCTGGCAACTTGGTGCGAAGCTCGTGTGTTCTGCTTTACACAATTGATGATATTTAAACTTTTATTGTCATGGGTATCGATATATATTGACGATATTATGTTTTGAGTGTCCCTGATGCGTGCATTGTCGCGGTTATCCGGAAAATTGTGTGTACTACGTTAAATTATATGTAACTCGAGCGTCTTACGAGCACATATACAAGAACGTGCTGTCTTGAAGTTTATATGGTATCATAAAAGCGTACGGGAAACAAGATTCCGTGCTGTGGTTAACCTGCGAATGAGGTGACGCCTCCTCCTTCTCCTCCGAGCAATGGGTCAGCAGGATTCGTTCATGAGGGCATCAAAACTCGTTCGTTTAAAAAAATCGATTCACACCATTTCCAATCCGCTTTTTATAGAAACCTTTTGCTTGCACAAAACGCACAAAAAACTTACAGTCGAATTTGAGAAATCTAGAGGTTGTCGATTTTCAATAATTATTCTTTTAATTACAATTCAATCATGAGGATTCGATTTTCAGGTGCAAGTCTTGTTCGTAAAATTAGATAGAGAAATTTCAAGCATGCAGCGAGCATTTTAAAAGGTTTATTTTGTTGCTGGGTCCGAAAAAAAAAATTTGATGACGAGCTGATCGGATAAATTCATCGAGTGCATTCTTCATTTTAACAAAGAAACGATTATTTTTATTCGAATTTCATTCCTCGCAGTTTTAAACTTTTTCTACCAGTTTCGTTTTACTGTCGATGAATTTATTTCCGTTTCTTTCCACATTTTGCAACAGCAACAAAAAGAGGCATCGAATTTATTATGCGTTTGCAAATTTTCACGCGCATTAAATTTCTCATGAAACTTTATTAAATCCGCGGTAAACTTATTGGAAATTCCATTTTTGCTTCTCTCTTCAAATTTTTCAAACCTCAAGTCAGTTTATTATGGGAAATTTTTCGAGTAGCAGCTTTTTAGTTTTTTATTGTACGTGAGAAAATAAACTCGATACCCGACAAAAGTTTCTTCAGCCAAAAAATTCTCACGTGGTCGTAATCGTCAAATTTTTAATAAAAACTTTGGACAGACTCGAAATCCTGTCAGCCCATCAAAAGTGAGAGGAAAAAAACGAAACAAACGAAAAATCGTTTTCAATACTTTTGTATTCGAAAGAGATATACGAGGATTCTAAGATTTACTGGTATGCCCCGAAGGATCTATCGTCGTTTCGCCGCTAGTTTCCCTCGCATCTCGTTGTATGCAATACCTTTTTTTTATTGTTATTGTCCCTGAGGCTCGTCCAAAGCTGTTACACGCGGGCAAGCTTTGGGGCATTACTCATGGCAACTGGACGTATGACTTTTACGTTTTGCCTCCAGACATCCGCGATATAAATATGTATACAGGGCGTCCAAAAACTTGTTCCCCAACCTATGAAACATTAATTTGGATCATTTTTTATATTTCGAGAAGAAACTTATTGCTTTAGCAGTTTTCCTCTCGATCTACCGTCAATGAAAAATTAGCGAGCGCAGTAACGAACGAATCAATTTGATCGGAGGAAAGAAAGAGAATTTTATACTCGGAGTTTCTCGATCTGCACTAAAAATTCAATTTTGTCAAAAAACGTCGATATTTTGTTGAAAACACCGAACTAAATATTTTGGGATGATTTCAAAATTTTCTTTATTCCGACAATATTTTTCATTGTAACGGAACTGTCAGCAAAATTTACGATTGGAATGACAAAAATTTACTTTCCGAAAAGATTTTCCAGAATGTTTTTTGCTGGAATGACAAAATTTTCGTGATTTTTCGAAAAAAACGTTTAGTTGAACGTATCCAACAAAATATCCATCTTTTTCAACAAAATTTTCTTTTCAGTGTGTCTTTTGCGACAGCCTGTTTCGATATGGGCTTACTATGTAAATTTATAGATTGTAAACTCATCCTGTATCGAGTCCCTTCTCCCTTTCACTCGATCTCCTGCGACATGTGTGTCCTTAAACCGAAATTTCCGAAGCAAGGTCCATGCACGACTTCCGGTGATAGGAAATTCATTCTTCTTACGAATTTCCATACACATTTATCTAATTTATAGTTTCACCATTTTAGATTTTCTTCGGTCCCTCTTGACTCGGACTTTTCGTGTACAATTATTCGTTTGAATTTATACTTGGCAGCACGGACAGAGCGAAGGAGGATGCTTCGCTTCTCTTTTCCTCTTTTTCTCTCTCCCTCTCTCGCTTTCTTCCGCACTCCCACTCGTTCCGACATCGTCAAAACAACACATTAGTGCACACGAGATTCTCGCACGTATAGACTCGCTGTAGAATGCAGCCTCTGTAGCAGCTCAGCCCAGACGCCTTGCAAATTTTCTCAACTCCTGCTCGTCTCGAATCTAATTCGCCCCCGTCTGTGCATTATATATTTAGCGAAACGCTTCTGGAGTAGTTTGTAAGTGCCACCTTTTTCGGCGTCCCCGTTGCTCCGGCTCCAAAAAGCTCGCAAATTCATTTATTTTCTGATTTCTTATCCACGACCGTTGATAACTTTTCGACAAAATTTCAAACACTCGGAGAATTCGGGGGCAACGTTCAATTTGGCTTGAATTTATTTGATAAATGTTCCTCCTCGACTAGATTTCCTTCACTGAAAAGAGAATTTTGTTGGAAAAGATCGATATTTTGTTGAATACGTTCAACTAAACGTTTTTTTTTCGAAAAATCATGAAAATTTTGTCATTTCAGCAAAAAACATTCTGGAAAATCTTTTTGGAAAGTAATTTTTGTCATTCCAATCGTAAATTTTGCTGAAAGTTCCGTTACAAATGAAAAATATTGTCGGATTAAGGAAAATTTTGAAATTATCCCAAAATATTTAGTTCGCTGTATTCAACAAAATATCGACGTTTTTTGACAAAATTGAATTTTCAGGGTTGGCACGAAACGGTAACGGGATTAGAGAATTGAGCGTGATCCTAATAATATTCCAGGAAAATTTGGTACGCTCTCAGAGACTCACGCACTCAATGATCTCACAATACAAACCATCGCGCTCTCTCTTTCGTCTTTGACGTTAATGGGATCAAGTAATTGTTGAATTTATGAGTGATTGGTTTAAATATATCATTAAATAGGCGCGTGATGACTTTCGTTCGAATGTGAGAACTCAATTAGCCCAATAATGACTCAATTTGCCAAAATATCTGACGGATATTCGGATAAATATTTTCGTGCGTGTATGTAATTTTCGCGCAAACAGTTTACATAGCCCGTGTTATTGCGAAATTTATGGATATAAGTATTTTTCAATTTTTATCTCGGAGTAAAATGCTCCGCGCGATTTTGCCAACATCCTCTGAACATCTGCCGTTTCTTTTTCGCGACGACACACACTCGTCGTCGCGTTTCTTTGCGTTTCAGCCTTATTTTTTTATCCACCTCTCTTCGTCTCTTTTCTCATTCTAGTGTGTCTCTCCGTTTTTTCCATCTTTTTTCTTTTTTATCTCCGTCTTTCTCGTATTTACACACAAAAACATTCGTACGTGGTAACGCTTCGCACCCGGATACCAGCTTCTCGTGCAGCGCTCGGTGGTTTCCAGAGTCTCTGGCACGCACGGCATTTCCGGCAACGCGACTCTGCGCCCAGACCAACAGAACGCACGCGAATTATAAAATCGGACAATATGTTGAGAGATTAAGAATGAGAGATTACATTTAGTCAACGGCGGCAATTTAACGAGCCTTTTAACGGAAAATTCATGATGCTGAAGTTTGCAACGTTGGAATGCATCGAAAAATATTCAATTTTATTGAAGATTCGTTGAATTTTCAAAGTCATCCAAATTTTTCGAGTCGATATGCTTTTCAAATGTCAAAAATAAATCATTTTATCATCGTAATTGGAGTCTGCATTTGAATAATTATTTTTGCCCAGGATAAAAATGAATTTCGTTGCATTCCAACGATGCAACCGCCAGAGTCATGGAAAATTCGAGGGCAGTTATCGATCGATTACCGATTTTTTTAAAAATAGTTTCACTTTGAATAATTTGTGCATGTAAAAACGTTTTCGATCGGAAATGGTTCCAAAAAGAGATTAAAAAATCATAATAATAATAATCGGTCTCGTCGAAACTCTGTTTAGATCGTAATTTTCGAAAACCCGAAAATTCCGAAATTTCAAATTCAAACTCGCGGTTAATGGCGATTTTAAAGAGTGTCGGAGGGAAGAAAAAAAAACATTTTTGTAGACTCAGTAAATGGAGTTGCTTCCTTGCCGAAAATATTGTGTCAAGGTAAGAAAGGCTCGATAATCGCCCAGACAAAATGCACTGTAAAGGTGAAACAAAAACTTGACCGAGTGTGCGTGTATGCGGGTGTCTGTGTAAGTCAAAAGGCGAGAAACATTCAAAGTTTCCTTTTTTTTTCTCTTGTTCGTGGATCAGACGCCCCGCTCTCGGTCCTTCCTGGAAGCCGATAGAGCCCCCGCGAGAGCGAAAGGACAACACGCACACACAAGCCAAGATAAATTGGAGTTGAAAAGCCAGCTCGAGTGAGAGAACTAAGACGATGAGAAGTGCGAATTTCGTTGCTCGGTGGCCCTCATTTCCGAGCCTCTTTCTCTCTCCCTCAATCATTTTCTTTCTCTTTTGGTCCTCGCCAACTTCTCCATACGAGCCGCCTGTAGATTCGCGCACTTTGAGACCACCACAACGCCTCCAATATATGAGACTGAATCTCTACGATTTCCTGCATGAGATATTTCACTCAGTAAACGTCAACACAACGCCATCTCTATGGTGAGAAGTTCTGTATCATTCTCTAGTCTTTTGAAACTTTCATCAACACCGCACTGAAAATGGAATTTTGTCAAAAAACGTCGATATTTTGTTAAATACGGCCAACTAAATATTTTTCCATAATTTTGACAAAATTTTTCATTTCTAACGGAAGTGTCAGCGGAATTTACGATTTCTCAAACATTTTTTTTGCTCCAATCAAAATATTTGTCATTTTTCAAAAAAAAAACGTCCAAATTTTCATAGATTTCTGTCTGGTTCTGAAATAACAATTAAGTAATTAGTTCAGATTGCTTTTGTTTTCGAAATCTCAGTCTCGAAAGTTTGGGCATGAAATCCAAAGGGAACCCAAACAAAAGTTGAATCCATCGTTCTAGTCAAAATTGGACAGGACGAAGACCCTGAATCAGACGATCAGTAGGTTCATCAATCTCGAAGATGAGGGCGAAGATATTCGCTGGCGGTCACACACACACGCACACGCTGACACAGAGAAAAAAGCTAGTTCGTGACGAAGTTGCTCAGAGGGCCAATTTAGACACCAATTTTTCGGATCAAGTCCAGGCAAAAAAAGTAGCGCTCGAGAGTGGGGATGAGTTCTGAAAATTCGGCGAAATTTCTTCCACGACGAATATAATTGTGTAAATAGTGTGGAAACGATCAAGGGGCTTGGAAGAACGAGGGTTATGGCGTTTGCACATAATTGAGCAGTCCTACTATATCGAGTTACCGGACTGAAACAGCGGAGACGCGAGAAGGAAGGAAAGAAAAGGTAGAAGGCCTTAGAAATGAAGTAAAAAGAGTTATAAGGACGCTTCAATACGTTGCTCGTTAGATCGTAAAGGAAAGAAAGCCTCTTCTGTCTTCTTTCGAGTTGGTAAATGTGCCGAAAAACTTGGCCGAATCCTAGGAAGGAACCTCGCGGTTGCCCTCGACCAAGAACCCTTTTTCACCTTTTTTTCATCTCCATCTTCCTCCTCCTTCTTCTTTTCTTTGCTGCTCCTCTCTTTCATCTTTTTTATCTCTTGTTTTCATCATCCACAACACACCCCTTTTCTGCGAGGGCTACTCGATCCTTTCTCGCTCTTTCTCCTTCCTCCGCATCCTCTTTTTCTCATTTCATTTAGGTTTTTATCGGTCGCTTCTTATGTCCAAATGTGTGAATAAAAAACGTTTTTTCCCACGTCTCGCCTCCGCCCAACGTCCTCTTCGCTCATTATTCAAAACCAGACAACCATAAACTTTCCCTTCTTCTCCCTCGAACCCATTTCCATGTATTCTCGATTGGAAAATTGCGAAATTCAAGTCGTTAATTAATTTGTAGTCGGTAATTTTTGTGGTGTCTGCTAATTTCGGGAATCGACCACCAAACATTCAATTTTTTCAGGAGACTTGGTAATCGCAGTTTCCTCGTTCTCGTATGGACCGTCGAATCGATTCATTACAGAAAAAAACATCAAAACTATTCCACCGTCGACATTTACGAGATTTCACACAACCCGGATCGATTAATCGACACTTTTTATTATCCCCAACTTTCTTAATGCCTCCTGCGAGATAATTATCTCATTCTCACTTCATAAAAACCGATCGAACGTTCTCGGAATAAAAGATCGAGCTGCAGCGATCATAGATCCATTGTTAAGATGCAATATCACGAAAAGAACCCGCAGGGGCTTGAAAAAATAGGACAAAAACTGTTGGGAATACATACGCAATCAGTTAATCTTGCCTCAGGATATTTGCTATGTTGCATTCCAGTATAACTCCATCAAGAATCGCTCTGGCTCAATTCTGCGTATGCCCATCCTATTGTACATTCGCGAACGCATAATCGATGCCTTTCTCAAAATAAATCTTGACCTCCAGACAGGCTGAACAGAGATCGTGCATGAATGATGATCTTTAGGCTAGTTGACAGCCTCGGCTGCGACGTGTTTTGTTTATACGCATTAAAAATAATAATAACTAAAAGCAACCTAAAAAAAAACGAAATTATACATAAATTTCACTGCTTCGTCACGATGCGTTGAAACTCTCGACAAAAAATTCCCATAGAAATATACTCACGATTTATATGCATGTAGGAGTCGTTCCATTCCACGTACCCAAAATCTTTTCCTCGAATGATTAAGAAATTTCACAGTCACCGCGAAAAATTACGAATTTGTGCGAAAAAGTCAATTAAAAGTTGGGAGAGCGTGAAATTTCATTTAAATTCATCTGTCCCATCGTTTTTTTTTTTTTAACCCATGGGTGCTCGTCAAAGTTGATTTTTTAGACTAAAGTTCACGTACACAATTGTTCGTGTCCCGATTTGTATGAAATTCGAGGCAGGGAATGGAAAAATGTTGAAAGTTGTGAGTTTGAGTTATTTTTTTAAACGGAATGACCTGTACATATAATTATACGTATACAGAAGTGAGAGACCTCATCAATCGAACCGCGAAATCGATGAATCACTGCTATAATCACCCGAAACTTATTCATCTCGTTTTAGAGCTATGAGAACGATGAATCGTCGATATTTCGCATGTTTATACACATCTGGTATTGCAAATAACGAGATGTGTCCATCGGGAGGTTTATTGGAGTTGAGAAAGAGTTCGAAAGAGAAAAAAACCCAAGAACAACAGCTCGAGATAAAAATGATCAGGCTAACACGGAGATTTGCGGATCGTTTTAATGAGCGTGGCGATTAAATTGCAATTAAAGAAATATCCGTTTTAAAATTTGAGCCGCGTTGATGACTGAGAATCATTTTTCGATCCCCCGTCATCACGGAGTGACAGTTGTAATTTTTCGAAAATCGCGCCCCCCTGATAGATTTTTGAATCGTGAAGAGCGTACGAATGAAATTTTAGGACAGAGATTTAATGAGGTCGCGGAAACTCGTACGCATGCTAAGATTTCGTTACGTCGAGTTTAACGCTTTGTCGGTTTGTGCCGGTTCGAAACCTTGGCCCAATTGCACGTTAACGGGTCACGTACGATTTTGTATCAGACCTTCTAATACACGGAAAACGAAAATTTTAGTTTCCTCACATTCATTCACTAGAACTGCGAGAAGAAATTCAATCGTGAAAATCTACCAGTTGGAATCTCTTTTGTATTCAGCTTTTTACTTTTTGTTTTACCACGTGTCGTAAATGATGACGAAAACTTGCGATCGTCAAATCTATACAAGAAATTCAACCATGAGAACATCTTTTTATATTCGAGCCATACCTCCTTAACCGTTGAAATTCAAGGTTACGTGAGGTTTAATCCGTAATACATATTCAAGGGTCGCCCGCCGCCGTCCAGCGCGAGAACATTCGTTGGGCTGAATTTTTATTGGATAGAAAAAATGGTTGGGCGATCACCAACCGCGAAATATAGCGGGCGATCGGAAAACATGACCCAAAAACCATTTTTTTCTCTTCATATTGTCAATTACCCTTTTTTTTTCATTTGTCAAAAAGAAAAGCATTAGGAAGGGGCATGAATAGGAGAATTTCTGCGTTCGATTTGCTTCTGCAATAATTTACTTGTGTAGAAAAAAGTTAAATTAGCCTGAAATGCCACGAAATATCGGCGCGATAAAAAAATCGAGAAACACCACATGGAATGATGAATATGTATGATATCACGAGACGATAATGAAATCTCGTGAAATTGGCCCGAAGGACAGACCTAGAGATTGGGCTTACGCAACGCCCGCCGTTGGCCGGCACTTCTTTGCCTTAATACGCACGCAACCACGCACACACACACATGTTGAAATACATGTAGACACGAATCTATTATCAAGAGTATTTTATATGCTCGTTGGAATACACACTACGGGAAGCTTCTCAAAAACTTGCCGCCCTAAGAGAGTCAGAGTCACATTCTTCGACATGTCTCGTTCTCTCACTCCGACAAACTCGTGATATTGCCCCGCTCTTTAGTTTTGTCTGATTTACTACGAGAACCGCTTCTTCGCGTGTGTCTCTCTGTCTGCTTTGTCTATACGTATGTGTACATGTTTATGTGTGTAGTAATGTAAGCGGGCAAAGTGCGGGAGAGAGTATGAATGGAAGAGAGAGGAAGTAGCACGCGAACTGGGGGGTTTTAACAGTCCAAGCTTTTGCCGCGCGATCCCGAGAAATCTTGCGAGAGCTCTTTAAAATCCACACATACAGGCTCCCGCAAAAGTTGCCCCAAGGCTTAGGACGTCTCGCGGTTGGATCGTCGCTGATTCTCGAGAGAAATATTTTTTTATTAATCATTATTAAATTCAGTCGATCCGCGGAGTATCCGCGAGTCGAGCGGCCAGCAGGAAAATCGTGTCCACTTTTTTTCCACGCGGCTCCCATTCGTCTACGGTTTTTTTTTTCATCCATACCAACGTGAAATAAAAATGAGAGAGGGTTTTGGTTACGGAATTTCGTGACTCGACTATTCACAGCTACGTTACGATTCTTGGGACGCTAATACATTTGCATTTTTATTAAATGCCCCATAGATACGTTTACATACTTAAAATACATGTTTAGTGTACGAGTCACCAATGTATTGCATGTGGCGGGATCTCGAGGCTCTCTTGTCATACGAGCGTGAGAAAGCTGCGAAAGAAACGATCGTAAAGTGACGAGAATCGTTCAGGAAGGATTTGAAAGACGAGAACTTGCTGGATAAGCGAGAGGCAGTGTTTCTACATTAAATTGCACACGTGGATACATTTTTATTCAGTTTTCAATGAAATTTATAATATTGCAGACATTCAAGACTCTGAAATCATTTCGAACGAGTCAAAATCGTATTAGACTTTGCATTTCTTTTTTTTTTTCATTTAGTTTATTGAGTCAAGTGGCTGGCAAATTTTGGTGGTGCTTTTGGGCTGATTCAACAGGCGATCCGCGACATATTTTTTTCATTACGAACATCCCACTATGCGCTGTTAATTATTCGTCTTAGTCTTTATAAATATCGAGAGACATTGATACAGCTGCGTGCGAATTTCGACAGAGAGATTGTGTAATGGAATTATGATGTCGTTGGCTTGATGAATTTCTAATTACATTGATCATTCTTTGCGGAATGTGCCTGCCATAAAATTATCATTCGAATTCGCTAATCATCAACAATTTTCGCAAAATCTTTTCGTATTTTTCTCTCTTAATTATGAATTCTCAATTTATTGAATTATTATTTAAAAAATCGAGGAATTTTCCACCATTTTATAGAGTTTGGTGAATTTTTAAAATCGAATCCGAATTTCCCATGAAAAACGCGATGAATTTTCTGTTAATGCAAAGAATACAATTTTTTTTCCTTCGAGTCTGAATTTTTCCTTCGAGCTGAAATTATAATTTCGGTAACGAGAGACAAAAGTCTCAGAAAAGCGTCGAACGAACGAGCGACAATTCCGCATGACCCTAATTGACCGTTTCATCTGAATTTTCGTCTATTCGAGGGACGTGAGCGATAAATCAATTGTCTAGTGGGAAAAAAGGCCCGGTCGTTTTGCGAGCTCACGAGAAAGAAGAAAAAAACGATTAAAAAGAGGGAAATAGTCTCATTCATATTTTTAGATGCTCATGAACTGTTCGTTTAATTATTCTAATTGGCAAATGGACGTTGTCGACTCGAACGATGTTTATTTTTATTATTCATTGGTGCTTCGAGGCGAGGAAATGGAACTTTGAAAATGGCGAAGTTTGGAGAAAGGCATGAGGCTCCCTAAAAAAAAAAAAAATGACTCAAAGACTGCGAGAAAATCATTTATTTTTCTTCTATTTAGGAACTGGTCCGCTTGCCAATTTTTAACGAACTGGCTAATTAAACCGTCACTCTTATTTCTCATTATTCCCACGACTTCTGCTCCTCTAATTTTTTAATCTTTCGACTCTGCTCCAATGGACTCTCCTTCTGACTAATCAGAGCTAAAAAAAAACTATTGCGATACGTTATCTATTTTACGTGGCATGGAAAATCCGCTTGATATCCGTCACAATGATTTTATACAAGATATCATCATCTTTCGAGTACCAAATTAAATTTTTTTGCCTCAAGCTCGAGGCACACCCGATGGAATTCTCAAAACTTCTCCACGATTCAGCCGAATAAATACCGATTTTTCTTTATGGCTTCTCCAACGATGAGCCTAATTTAGGCTGATTTGATCTTTTCCAGAAAATTTTGGACGAACGTCTCAGTCGCCGGGTCGATTCCATGCTCGAGGCTGGTCTCGTCAAAGAACTTTTGGACTTTCATGCCCGATACAACGAGGATCGACTTAAAACCAACACGTGAGTGAACGAATTCGTAAGTGTAGACAAAAATCAAACGTGTGTCGTTCAATTTTTCGTAATTGTCGTTTAGCTAATTTTATCGAAATCATTTTGCATTTAAAAATATTTATATCATGCAACGAAAATAACGAAAGCCTCAGATTTTTCACAACTCCATTAATCATACATAAAGATATCTGTCGAGGCGATCGTTCGTGGCTAGGACGGAAGAGACATTTTTGCTAACCATACTTACACGCGCAAATCCACGTGCTTATATCCGTTCCGGCTTTCTCCGAATTCACGTGATCAGGGCTGCGAATCAAGCGTCGGTTGTTGTGCGATTCGTGATCTGTAATTTCAATCGTCGTGTCGTCCTTCTCTTTCCTCCGTCCCTTATTCGTTTCTTTTCACCGGAAGTTTGAGGGAAGAAAAAATCTAAGTATTCTAACGTAAAACGATACGAGATAAAGATTATTTTCATTCTCAAATAAAGTCGCAGCTACTTGCCTGAATAATCCACGAAAACCGAACATTTTTCAGCACCAGTCTAACAGAAACGATTGCAACTCAATTGAATGGGAAATTTTAATGAAACGATTTATTTTTTTCTCGTTTTTTAAGCAAAGCAAAAAAAAATCAGCCAAAGAAACACTTGAAATTCAAGTGTGATCAATCGCTCTGTCATACTCGCTCGATATCGCTCGTATCTTCGATTATTATATATATTATGCTCTAATAAAGCGAATACTTCGGTTTAGAAATTTTCCAAGATATATAACCAGGGCGGACACGTGCATGTGCTCATTAACAGCCCTCGTCAAACGAAATGTATATACAACGCATATGTATTTATATTTATATATCTTTTGGTCCGTGTCTAGGATTCCTGGCGCTCTCGCACACCTTTGATCGTTATATTTGTTCATCTTACGTATTTATGTACTCAGGTGTAACGAGAGTGAAGAGGAAAAGGTGCGGATTAAAATTTCCATAGGGAATTCCACGCGCGAACCAGACAAATTTTATCTCCAAAAGAAATTTGGTCCATTGGCTACTTGAATGCTAAAAATAATCTGAGCTTTGAAAAATGTGGAGGAAATTGTATCGAACGAAAATCTTACAACAGTTTATTATTTTTCGTCAATTTTTTCATAGATATGGCATAGAATTTTAGCAAACTCGGCAAGTTTTTAAAATTCTAGCTATTTTTGGATGAGATCGTTTCTTATCTGATTTTTTTATTATTACTGATGTATTCTCGTTTAGTGTTTACTCGTGGACATTTTGGCAAGATGTTGGATTTTTTTATTACATATTTTGGTACGAAATTTTGGTCTTATCTGCTTTTTATTGATCACCTTTCAGAGTGTAGAGAAAATTTCGTAAATATGACAAGTTTTCGTGAAACTTGGTTTGAATTGACGATAACTGTGAATTTCAATTGAACCGAGGGATCAGCGAATAGATTGCTCCGGCGATAGCACAAAGATAAATATAAATTGCGATCTTATCGAGCAGGCTTTTTGTTGCGAATTTCTAATCGTTAATTTCCTGATTTTTAATCCGAATGTCACGCTTTGTAAACCCAACGGTAGCTCGAGCCACGTGTTCTCATATCAACCGATCGTTCTATCAGATTCGTATCGATATATCTAGAATGTAATCAATCAACTCCATCCTCGATTATAATGTTCGAACACACATTATAATCATATTTTTTCCATTATTCGTTTACCAATATTTTTCTCGTTATTTCTCGTGCAATTTTACCACGCACCATTCACAATAATGCATCCTGTATTCGCATTATTAATACGTTTCACATTCATTCCTTATCTCACTCATTTTTCTACTTTTCCCTTTTTTTTCTGCTTGTTGTTTATTTTCAATAACTTCAACGTCAAAGCACTTTCTCTTTACGTAATTGGCCAATCCAGCCTTTGCAAACACTGCCAAGTTTCATACAACGTGTTACGAGCCACGAGAAAATTCAGGCAACTCGTTTCAATTGTTTGCTCGATCAAATTTCAACTTTAAATCGATCAAATTTTTGAATCGATTCTTTCCTTCTCAATGCGATTCGTTGTTTTCCAGCATTTGCACAACTTTGAAATCTGTGCTGTAGCAATTTGAAAAAAATGGTCAAAAAAACTGATGCATGGGTTTTTGGTAGGAAATTATGAATCTTCTTTGAGCCACGTGGATTCCATTGAAAGTCTAGCAAAGAGGAGGGGAACTTTGTCAAGGTCCATTCGACATAGAAAGCCTCATATTCACGATCCAATGGAACACGTGGTCCAATGAGATACTACGAATCTCCCGCGCGACCTACTCTCAGATAATCCTTCCGGAGGTCTATATATTTCATCTTAACCGACTACAGCGAATTATCAACCATTGATTCATCTTTTTTCTCCACTTATTATCAGCTCCGAGACATTTATTTCGTATTAATCATCAGTTTTATTTTCAATTTAACAAGCGTGTATTGCGAGAGTTAACAACATTACAATTAAAAACTAATTGAAGTCGCCATTGATTATTTTTATTATTCTCAATCGCTCGTGAATTGAAAAAAAAAACAAAGTAAATCTGGAACTGCCGAATGAAAGGAACAATTCTGGACGTTGATGGAGATCGAATAAGTTTTCTTGACTACATTTTGCTCAATGTATGCTCAAAAAAAATTAGTATCGGAATCGTTGAACCGGAAAAAATCGACGACTAAAATTTCATGATGTCTGTGCATATATTTCATTAAAATGCTATATGTGATATGATACATAATTAGTCGTGTAATCTCATTGACGTCTGTAGCCCATCAAGCACCGCCTAGCAACCGCGATTCGGCATAATGTACACTAAATGCGTGTATATACTTTTGTAGATACACTGATGTTCATTATGTTATGTATCATACGTCCGTATGGGAGGCTCGATGTGAAACCCCTCGCTCCATATCGACGCCAACTATTTTAGACTGGATTCTTTTAATACCGACTAATGCGAGTTTCCTATAAAATCACTAGATTTTTTTTCCTCAACTTACCAAAACTATATGAATATTTCGAGATTTCTAAAACGTTTTTCCAAAAACAGGTACGAGAATGAAATCTTATCACTCTGAAGTTTGCAACGTTGAGATTCAACGAAAAACATTTTTTCTATTGATTATTCATTGAATTTTGAAAATCGTGGCAAATTGTTGAGTCGATTGAGTTTTTTGGTCGCAAGAGACAATCGTTTTATTGGCGGGACCAAATTTTGAATAATAATTATTGGCTCGATGACATTTCAATAAGTTAAAAAAAAATCTGAACATTTTATTGAAAGTTTCTCCCAGTGGGAAGTAAAAAATTTTCCAACCATTTCGAGTTCACAATCGAGTCACGGACTGACTAGTTTTTTTTGAAATACCCCATAGGCTCACTCAAATTTCTTATTTCAATATTAAGCCTTCTGTTATACTTGCGAAAAAGAATCTTTTCTGTCTGGTTTGCGATTAACACTATTCAAATTGCTCATCTTTTCGATTCCTTATCACAAATATATATGCATATCGTTCCTTTCTATTACTATATCTATAATTTCTCTTTCACTTGTATCTTTCTTCGTATGCTATACGACGAAAGTGGCAACCAAGCTTCTATTCGATCTGTGCCCACACTTTGTACCCACCTACGTCATTGGCAATATGGCATTTTTTTTATTTCTCTCTTTTTCCCTCGTGTGCTTGCTCTCTCTTCTCGCGTCGTCCCATAGATTTTCCGAGCTTCAATTTTCCGATTAACTTGAGCTTTTTGTCTCGTTTCGAGTGTGATGAATTGTGGAATAAATTCTTATTTCTGACCGCTATTGAATTTCATTTGTTTGAACTTTGTAATTCGATCATTTTCGGTCAAATTAGTATTTCGATTGATTGAATATTTACGCGACTCATTTTTTAATTGTGCTCGTCGATTGAGCTCGCTTTTAATTCTTGGTCGCCGGAACAATGCGGTTGGAATTTGGTTATTTGATCGCTCATTTTTTTTCGCATTCGTAAACAAAATGCTTGTAGCATTTAATGAATTTTCGAGTGATTGAAGGAATTTAAATCTCCAGCGATGAGGGGCTCGTGATATGAGCTGCAGCTCGGATTTCGAGGGGGGAAGAAAGGGATGAATGAAAATAAAGGAACAGGTTGTAGCTCGACGTAGCATATATGATGAAAAATTCGTCTCGACGATTCCCCACGTTTGTTGACGTTTATACGTATAGCCATACACAATAAATATCCGTACACACACTTTTGTCTCCTTTTCTATTTCTGCATTAGGTGCAATTTTAAATGCAACGTCGGCACTCCCGGAATTCAGCCCCGCGTCGTCTCGTCGCTTTGCAATATCGTCTCGACGTACACGAGGCACGATAAGCCTCTCGCGTGCCTTATCGACAACGAATTTCGCCATTGGTGACACTGAAAAAATACGTGAATCGTAAAATAATAAACACAAACAACAATTCGAAAAATTAATCACTTTTATATTTGCAAATCGCGTGTGATTTTCACACTTTTTTTTGTCCCCTTCGGTTGCATCGACTAAACGATAAAAAGTTCCCTTATGGAGCTCCTTATTCCTTTTTGATGCCCAGGATGCAGGAAAACCAGTCAAACGCTAAAAATCACGAGAAAGGAGTAACGATAATGGTGATGATGAACGTTCTTTTTCCCTCTCGCATTATTTCGTTACTCACCTCCTCCGTCCAATGAAGAATTCAGACGATAAGAAAAAGTGGCCACACTTGCTCAAAGGCTATACGAAATGAGTTCCTCCGACTCGTATCCACATCGGAAATGCAACGATTATTGCACCGGACGCGCCCTTGATTCTCCGTGCTCTTCCCCGATCTTCAATCGCTCCTGCATTTCATTTTATTTCTTCAATTAATTCCATTCGTCCAACTCTTCTTTTTTCGTCGTTACTGAGTAATTCAAGCCTCGTAATCTGCATTACTAACGAGGATAAAATGCAACTAATAGTCATAGAACTGGTTGTAATATCTTGAAACTTTTGTGCTTCAGGTCACCTGATTATACTAAAGGGATTTTTCAGTCTATTGGCTTCAAGGAGTTTCATAATTATCTCGTATTACCAGAAGATGAGAAAAACAGCGACAAGGTGAGCTTTTTTTTTTTATCTAAACACATCGCACCAATAGAAAGTTGTGATTTACGAAAAAATCATCATTCAGAATTCTTGCTATGTTGTTGGACGACGAGAACTTTTTAAATCCATTTCTTTAATGGAGATTTAAAAAATATATATACATCCGGCGTCACGATGTTGGTAAATAGAAAAAAAAAAACTATCGTAACATGTTGCAACCCTCTCGATTCTCGCGGGTCGTTGACAACGTCGATTGCGTATTCCTGCGTAGTTGTTACTACGCGTTAGCGTTTTGCGCGATTTTGTGCAACGCGCCTCAAGTCTGAACAATATTTTTGTCCCATCAAGAAACTTTTCTACTAAAAATCTTGCAACAGCGAAATTTAAATTTTGACAAAAATTCTGTGACGCATTTGAAAACATAATTTTTGGTGTCTCGACAATCGAAATTCTATTGAGTTTTCTTCTGACGCGCCAAAATGAAATTATCTTCGTAACGTTCCAACGCGCGTCACGTTTGGCGTCGAGGAAAAAGGCATGAAAGAATAAATTTTGTTCGTGTAAATAAAAAGAAAAGAAAATAATAAGATAAAAAGAAAGAAAATAAAAAATACTTATCAACATGTGTTTTCGTATTGTCATGTAAAGTGCCTCGCGGCTATTTCTAAATTTTTCGAATTTCATTCAATTGTGTTTTGAAGCCAAAACGCCATGCTCTTTCTATCCTCGGAGCTGCGCATTTCGAGACATAACCAGTGACATAACAAGTCTGGCTTGAAATGGAAATGAGAAAAATAAAAAAAAACGTCGTTCGTCTGTCCAAAAAAATTTAAATAGCCTCAGAAAAGGAACGAACTATAATACTGTTTGATTTGTCACAGGGTGAACAGCTGTTGAAACAGGGAATCGATGATCTGAAAATGGTGACGAGACGATACGCGAGAAAGCAGCAAAGGTGGATCATGAATCGTTTCATACGACGAATCGATAGACCGGTAATTAATGGTGCAATTAATGCGTGTTTTTCGAACGAAAGAGGAGAAGAAAAACGTTGAGGAAAAAGTAGATTCAAGCTTCGCTCTGATGAAGAGCCAGCAATAAGCGACTTGACGAGCTTCATTCCTTTTTCAGGTGCCCCCTATCTACGGTCTCGATTGTACGAATGTCGAATATTGGAATTCACGCGTCCTCGAACCAGCGATCGCTATTGTCGAGGCGAAATTGAGAAACGAAAAACCCAGCTTGAAACCCCTCAATGAGAATATTGATGTCGGTAAAGAATCCGATGCCAGTAACGAAGAAAGTCGATGGTGTGAGGTAAATATCAATTCTCCTCTTATGTTATCCTCATTCTTTCGTTTGCGACTTTGTTCCATAAACTTTCTCCATCAACTTTAACCCTTCGTGGTCACTGTGGGTATAATCCACCCAGTGACCAACTTGTGACGTAAATATCTCCTAGTTTCCGGTAATTAATGGGGTTGTAATCGTCATTTAGCGACAGTTTGTAGTGTCCATTGCGCGTTGGCGGCGATAAGTATTACCGCCGTTAACGCTAAATCTCTAAAATCCACTCTGAAATCGACCGACTTCCAATAACGGAATTAATATGTTTTTTCAAACGCGCGCTATCCTACTATTTTTTTCACAAAAGAACCAGATCCGATGAATATCAGGTCCAAATTTGAGGCGAAAATATTGAAAATCCGCGAAGTGACGATTATTTTAGTGAAAAAACTTTTTTTTCCCGTTTTTTTTCTTCATTTTGTATTTGAAAAAATATGTTAGCCTTGGATTTCTTTCCGCAAAGTTTTTTGTATCCAAACTGGAATGTCCAAGGGTTGTTCAGTAATTTTTTGAGAATTTTCGGGCCGGTAGATTGATCACAATACGGGTTCGAAAATGGACTGGGTAGAATCGACCCAGTGTGACCACCGAGATCGGTGGCGGAAGTGTGACCACGAAGGGTTAATTCGCTCGTTTATAAAAACGACACTCCTTCTTTGACAACAATTCGTTGCAAACGAAATTCGTAAAATACATTAAAATCCCTGAATTTTTGTTCCCAGGTTTGCGAAAAGGTTTTGATCGGTGATTTGCAATGGACGTCTCACATAGAAGGCATGAAACATCGCCGTGTTGCACTGAAAAAAAAGAAGCTGCAGAAAGAAGCGCTCGAAGAAGAAAAAGCCATTGAAATCGAAGCAGCAGCGATGACAACGTAGTCTTGGGCTTCGTAATGAGATACATTTATTATAACGATCTGTATATATGTGTACAAACGTGATACTGACTTTGCTCTTCCATACAGACAATGTATGAGGAATATATAGTTTCTTTTATGTTCCATTAATTCTCTCACTGGACCCCAAGAAATCCCGAATTCTGATGGCAAAAATTGAATGGAGTTTCAAGCATTTCTGGCAGAATTGACGGTACGAAAGTCTCCAGTCACGTTCGAGGCGATGTTGTCGGGCGAATATGAAAAATATTCTTAACCGAGCGTTGGTATCCTGCCGATTTCTTGGTTACCCACCTCCGTCAAAATCGTTATTTTTTATGCGCGGAAACTGCGTCGAGACTCCAGAGATTAGTTAGCAGACAAAAAAGTCTGGTAACGGGCTCGAACGCAGCTCCAGATTCCGCCAATACCAACGGACGGCAACTGGAATCATCAGAAGGTTGAACGTCGCTTCGAGATAGAAATGAAACGATTATCTCCGCTGATAAGAATCAGCTCAATCGATCAAGTTCGAGCTTGAATTTAAACGTGGCCAAGCCTCAAAATCCCGTTGTGATGGCGCCACTCACCAGTTGTTCCAGCCTCGTTCCAAGCGGAATAGCCGTGGACGGTTGATTGGACCAGAGGCTGCGTCCGCAGCAAAAATTCGAATAAACAGAAAATACTGACACGCACTCGAATCCTCAGATTTGATCAAATGCCGTTCGACATTGAATGACGCACAATGATGGACGGGAAAATACTCGAAATGACAAACTGCGTATACGTTTTTTTACTTTCGAATGGTAAATCGTGCATTTGTATGCAAATCAAGATACGCGAAGTAGCGAATTATGAATTATGCTCGCTTTGTGAAATCGCGGTATTTTCTCTGCACAAACATTTCTGTCTTTTCTCTCTCTCTCTGCTTGTAATCAACGTGACGCGATGGACACCCGCACGTCGACTTCATTGCAATGAAATGGTATATAATAATGCAACAATTTAATGGCCGTCGTCGTTGAGACGCAGCGATCGTTAATCGCTTGACCCCGTTCTCTGCCATACAGAATTAAAATTATATATATAAATATATACCTTTTCATACATATATGAATATACACACATAACATACCTGCAAGTGTGATGTAATGAAGTGCAATTTAACGCAATTTCGAACTAACGCGTAACGAATTTATTCGTCGTATAATTAAGGGTCTTGGACAATATTCTTTTTTTTTTTTTAATATCTTCCCAAACGTATTATCCAGTTCGTACTACTGAACTCAATTCAATGGTCGGAAATTATTCCAACGACCCAACAATCTCCACTGCAATGACAACAAACAAATAACAATTCATACGAAAATTATAATAATTTACAACTCATTAGCATCGTGCAAATACGAGAAAAATTATTTTTGCCTCTACATTTTTTAATCCGAGTCTATTAAATTTAGTACTTTCGGTCGTAGAATTATTGTTTAGAATTGGATCGAATTTGGTAGAGTAGAAGATTACAGTGAGAAAAATTTCAAGAGGCTACGGAGAATCAGAAAAAATATACTCGTTTTGATAATTTTATTCATTTAACAACGCGTTTTATCATAAATCTCAGTTTTCGTTGTATTTTACAATAAATTCTTATCATTTTTTGGGAGAAATCACATTTTTAATTGTAAAGTGCAATGAAGTGTATGAAATCGATGGTAAATTCATGAAATTACCAATGCGATTGTATTTTTTCTTGAAAATATGGCTGCGTTTTTCCCATCATTCAAATTTGATTGAATTCTGAACGGTAATTCTAAAACCGACGGTACAACCTTAACGTGGCATGAATTTTCTAAAAACGTAGTTTACGGAGCACAAATAATAACCGTAACGATCTTAGTTTATGCAGAAGACGAAATGTATGAAATCGATGGTAAACTCATGAAATTACCAATGCGAAAGTTTTTTTTTCTTGAAAATTTGGCTGCGTTTTTTCCCATTATTCAAATTTGATTGAATTCTGAACGGTAATTCTAAAACTGACGGTACAACCTTAGCGTGGCATGAATTTTCTAAAAACGTAGTTTACGCAGTAAATATAATAACAGTAATGATCTTAGTTAATGTAGGAGACGAATGTGTTGTACTGGTTCGTCGATCCTTTTATGGAGAGTCAACCCGATCAATCTTAATGACGATTCCTCTGATCGTCCGTGCGCTCGTTAGTGAATCGTCGTTGCATTAATACTCGTTCCACAAACAATTCCAGAAATTGAATCGAGTTTTCTGATTCCATGCCGCGTACTCGTGAAAAAAACGAAATTTTTTAAAATATTTTTATCGCCAATTAATCTTTTTTTGTTTATTGGTTGATAAATTTCTTTTTTATCATGCGCATACGTAGATTCGTTGTT
The DNA here is from genome assembly GCA_037043255.1 of Diadegma fenestrale. Taxonomy (NCBI): domain Eukaryota; kingdom Metazoa; phylum Arthropoda; class Insecta; order Hymenoptera; family Ichneumonidae; genus Diadegma; species Diadegma fenestrale. Next base: position 10,540,376 of record CM073312.1, read on the forward strand.
TTGGGTTGGAAGTAAATATACAGAGTGAAAATCTCTTCTCACGTCCGGAGGGCAGACTGTCGCTGGTTTTTTCTTCTTCCCCCACCGTGTCGACGCGTGCCACGCAGCTTCCGAACGTCTCACACACGGTACAGAGGCCTCGCGCCCCTCCTTACTCCCGGTGCTTGAGCTGGAGACACTCGTTTTCTTTCTCACTTCCTCGGTTCACCGCTTTAAAATCTTTGTACTGCTGTTTTCAAAAATAGTCGCACACTCTCGCGACGTTGTTTCAATCGCGGCCTCAATTTCTTTCCTCAATTTTACACTTGCGCTTGGATCGACGTTAATTTTTTTTTTTTCTACTCATTCACGACTTCCGATAAAGAAATGCTTTCTGTTTTTTTTTTGTTTCAGGCACCGTGACCCGGTATCGATGGAGTTGAAGTTTGGAATCGTAAAAAAAAGCCAATTTTTTCATGTTTCTTCATGATTTTACTAATCGTGCGTTCTCAAAGTTTTGCAAAATCTTTTTTTAAATATTTTTTAAACTTGTCGTGTTAATATTGGTCAGTGAATTCCAGCACTTCCGGTATTCGTGCTTTGATCGATCCTCTACGTTTCTATATAACTGGCTTTTCGCTTTCGCGCGCGACGACCGTTCCTTTCTCACTCACGAGCCCGCACGCGTATGTACCGCGAACCGTTCACTCGACGATTCCGCGGCTGGTTCGAGCACGCGAGCTCTCCGCCTTTAGTCCCCGTCTCGACGCGATACCGTCGCATCGCCGCGTCTTTATAACAGCTCCTTCCTCCAAATCGATCCGAATATCCAAATCGTCCAGTCCTCTTTTCCCTCCTTCGACCTCTGTTGGTTGACCCCGCTGGCCAATCCCGGACAATTGAGAGAGACAATTTTTCTTCCCCGCCATTTTTGTTGTTTTTTTTTTGTTTATCAAACTCGACGCGATTCCCTCAAACACTCGGAATTCCCAGTGACTCGCAAAGGTCAAGGACGATCGGTGGAGCTTCAAAAATTCACGCCATTTCTTGGGTTTATAATTAATAACAATAATCAAAAGAACCTTCCGGCGGAGTTGACCTCGACGAGTTGTGAAAGTGACATTTTTCAAAATTTCTATTCACATCAATTTGACGTCGGAAATCTTCGCTCTTATCTTGACTTTTCCTCGTGACAGTTCGGAAAGAATCGAAAAAAAGTCGAAAAGTTTCGTGCTCCAAAAATTGTTGATATCAAAAAAGTACGATGGCGACCTGCCGATGAAAATATGACCAAATTCAAAGTGTGTTAAATATCTTGCTATCGGTGATTAAAATGTGAAAGAAAAAGCATCGAGTGACAAACTGAGGAAACGAATAATTCTTCGGACAGACGAATTTTCCGAAGAGAAAAGGTGTTTGAGTTTTCGCAACAGTTTTCTGAGGGCCCTCGACGCACCATGAGGTCCACGGTCCAAACGAGAAGCGCCAAGCCTTTCCGGCGCAGCATCACTGCACCGGAAGTGCAATCTGGAATTGTCTACGGACGACGATTGGTGAGTCTAAATTTGATTGAAAACATTTCACCCTGTTATTAATACTTCGGGAATAAAATTCAATTCGATTCGCGTGTTTTTCCGTGAAACTATTCTAGAAAGAAAATCTCGAAGGGAAATTCTTATTTCTAACTTGAAGGTTTTTTTTTCTCGAACAAAAAGAAACTTTTGGACGCATGGTTTTGATTTTTGAGCTTGCTCAATCCAGTTTTTTAACGAGTTAATTTAATAGCACGTTCTTAGAGGGCTTTACTGTATACGATGGTCCCGCGAGGTCGTTCCCCCTCGTCAGAGTTCTATTCTCGTTTGTACCATATACTTAAAACTCTCGTCCTGCGCGACCATACTCGCTTAACGCCCGAATTAATTCAGCCTCCCTTTCGTACCACGACGAATTTTTCTTTTACTTTTTCCTTTGCGCGTTGTCCGGACCATTAATCCCTTTTTTTCTCCCCCCACTATTATTTTTTCTCATCAGTGATAGATTCTCTAATTGTACGAAATGGAAACTAATTCACCGATCATGAACGTGAATAGTTTTCCAAGCGAAACAATTAACGTCCACCATTGACTGATTAATTATTTAAGGGATTATGCGTAGGGATTATGCGTAGACTTGCACCCATAACGTGCATTGCGTGTCATTGCGAGTGTGAATTAATGAGACAAGTTCATAATTAAATAGAATCGAAAGCCTGCTGTCGATAATCCATCCCGTTGAAGGACGCGAATATAATTTTCTCTTTTCTTCACGTTCGGCACGTCCTCTGCGACCGGTTGCTGGTTCATGTGTGCAACGCATTCGGTCTCGGATCACATATCCGGTCGCCCACGCTCAATCGGTTCTCCATACTCGCTTGTTTGTAGGACAGAAGAAAAAAAATATAGCTACGAGAAAAAAAACGGATCGTTAAATAAAACGAGCGTCGAGAAAAAAATTGTATTATACAATTCCGAGTCGAATGGTGTTGAGGATTTTGACCGAAAATCGCTGCATAATTACGCGCTATTCCGATTTATCTTTATATAAAAACGAAGAACCAATTTTCCAAGGTAACTCGCGAAACTCTAACGATTCGACAAAAACTCGGACAAAATTTCTTACCACCGTGATAATCACGATAATTGTGTGCGCAATATTCTCCACCAATAAACGAACTTGGTTGAATATCATGCGCGCTTGCTTGCGAGACGCGACTTCATTCATGCGCGACCCACTTGAATTTCATTCAACGCGCTCTCGCGCGCGACGCCTTTCTATCTCTTTTGCTGTCTTGCCTCCAGCGAGCCTCCGTCCACGGTCCGCCATTGCTTCTTAACTTTTTTTTATTATCCTAAACCTTTCCCTCTCAAAGGAAACTCATTTCGCCGCTGGTCCATGATCTCAAAACTACGTTTTGTTACTTATTTGTAAAAATGCTACAAATTTACAATTCCATTTTCGTTATTCCGTCAATTTTTCGCTCTCAATATTCCAAGAAAAAAATGTTTTGTTATTCTTTGACATAAATAATAAAAAAAAAGTAAAACTCTTGATCGTTTTTGATGATAACAAGATTGTGACGATCTGAGGCGCCGCGCGACACTAAATTCTCCGATCTTTAACGTAAACGCGAAAACCACCTACTCCAAACAAAGCCGCTTGATTCACCGGTTTATTTCGAGTAATCGAGAAGTACCGAAATAGACAAGGCAAAAAGAAAAATCAAAGCGAACGACGTCTCGAGCTTTCTATTTCAAGAACGCGTATTACGAGCCCCTGTTTTCATGGGTGTGTGTCTCAGGGATTTAATGTAATTTGGCAAGACATCGATGAGATTGAGAGCCAAATTAACGGTCGTGGGTCTCCCCCTTCCCGAGGAAATTGCGTGCGAAGGAACAAAATGGAAAAATGCAAAAACTAGCGATGCAGCAGCTTCTTAATCAGTTGATTTTGCTCGGGTGCCACATATTTGTCGAGTACGACAATTTTTTATTCACTCTCGAAGCCATTTTCTCGGGAGACTCTTCAAAATGGCAGCTGATACGAAAGATCGCAGATAATGGCCTCGAGCTACTTCCGCGTGGCCTCGCGCAGAAGAGTCTCGCACGCTTTCGTGCTAAGATCGAACAATAAACCGACGAGTGAGTTGCAATCGCGTTAGTAAATTTCACCGCAACCTCCACCGCAGGAGCTCTGCGTACGAGGAAAATGATTTTCTATTTGCAAAGATGGTGCGATCGTAAAACGCTGCGAGCCATTTCACGTTTTTAATTGTTGCTCGTTTTACGACCAACATGTTAATTGGATATTCGGTTTTACTCATTTTCAATTACGTCGCTTATGTTTTTTTTCCTTTTATTTAACAGTGTGTTCTTCATATTTTCAATGAAACAAATTTATTCGTCGAGTTAATAATGAAATTTAAGATAAACATTGTATAAAAAATGGCTCGCGTCCAACGATTGTTTCGTCTCAATGTTATTTCATTTCGTAATTTATTCTCCCTCCTCGTTTATTGGCACAACAATCTCAAACGCCCAATATACATATACACACCTTTTTTTTTTATCAACCTCGTGCGTGATCTTACGATCTTCAAGTTTTACGAACGCCTCGGACGATGTTACGTGGAACGCGTGTTGAGCCAATAGCCAAATTTATTTTACGATTACACACCCTTCCGTATTGGCACGAACTTTATAAACCGTTAGCCTGCGAATTCAGCGCTAATCCATTCTCCTTCTCTCAAGACAGCCAGCACAACGTTTTTTCTCGAGTACTCCAGCAAAAACACGCACTTGCTCGATAAAATGAAATTCGTAAAATCGTAAATTTGATCGATGAGTCGCGCAGTTCGTGTTCGAAGGAAATAATTAGAGGGAAAAATGTTTTGACACTTCGAAAAGCAACTGAGAATAATTTGGTGCAAAGACGATTGGGTTTTTGCGGGGAATCGTGTTTTTAGTGACGATTATGAATTTAGGCACATGCGAGCGAAAATTCCGGCGTTCGTTGCGGCAAATGTAGTTGAATAATTATAGGGATGGAAAAAAAGGTTGAAGCGTATCGCAGCATCACTCAAGGGGTTAATTAACCGAGGAAAGAATTGAATTTTATAGTTGCACAAGGCGTAGACACATATTTATATATTTACATATGTTTATGATTAATTCAGTGAAGATGTCAGTTGAGCGCTGTACTCAACGAATTATGTAAGCCGTCACGAATTCGGGTCAGTCTCGTCTAGTTTTTCTCGATTACACTAAGAGTCGTTGGACCCGCGAGACCGCCCTCGTTCTCTCGCTCTTTATTCTTATATAGCGTCTCGCATTTCGATGATTTACGAGATCTTGGGGTTCGGGGGGATGGGGGTCGATGTCTCAAAAGCAGCGAATCGAAAGATTAAACATCTCGCGAGCATTCGCGATTCCAATTTGTTCGTATTATCTTACAAAGAGCGCTCTCCCGCGCGGCAAAACATCACACGAAATTATGACGTTAGTTTTTCACCCAGTAAAATCGTCGACTCCCGTCCACCGAGTTGTGACATTTAATCCGGCCGACGAACAGACACTCGGGAAAATAAAAATCGAGAGTAAAACAATGTTCAAATAATTTCTCAGTTTATTCAGAGCGTCGCGTTTACGACACGTAACCTGCTCTTCTTACTTGCCTTCTGACTCGGTCAAACAATGTCTCGTCGTTTCTCGTTTGTCATCTCAGACCACCCCGCATTTCGCTCAAGTTTTCCGCCGATTTGCTGACGTTTCTTTTTCCTCATGTCGTCGCCCGCTGCATTGAGCAGCTTCAAAGTCATGCGAGTGCGAATTGAAGCACCGAACGACGCGACGTGAAATATTTTTCCTCACCATCATTTTATTCCGTTATTTTTCTTCTTAATTGCATGGAATTCAATTAATTACTACACGGAGAGCTCGTTTCAAAGTGGGGGGTGAAAATAATATCGCTGCGTGGCTAGATTGATTCGATTTCAACTTGCCCATGTATATTTCACACAGATCCAGAAACACGTTCGACCCACGCTCGCGCCTGGCCACTCGACAAAGTTTCTCACGACGTCTGGACTAGCTCGTTATATTTTATTATTATTCATTATACGTTTATATGTATTTACGTAACATACGGCCCAAGTATACAACAGGCTCAGGTATCCTGCTCGATTAACAATATTTACTTTTGGCGCTACCGTTTCATAAATCATTTTCCATGATTTTTTTCCCCGGGATATTTAATTATTAAATATTCTCTCATCATTTTTCCGCAGCATTGCGAAATCCAATTCGCAATAATTCAAAGACGCGAATACTTCATAAAACTTTATTTTTCATCGGAAGAGAAAAAAATGCTGCGCTTGCTTGTTAAAATCGATATTAATCGCTCAGAGATATGAAAAACTATAAAATATGTCCGCTAAGAATGACCCCAATTGCGCTAGGTTATCGATACTTTTCGGTCGACTGAATTCATCCTTAACGGGCAGGGATAATGCAATTATTATTTATTATTTCTCGGTACGCGAGTTACAATATTTTTATTATCGATTCCTCAATCCGTCCGGCAATAATTCTCTGACTCGATAAATATTTGTCCTCTCACTTGACACGTTCAACTTTTGTGCTCTCTGTTAAACAACACGAGGAATAAATATAATTTGTCGTGTGCTACCGCCTTACAGCATTAATTACACATTTATCAGTTCTTATAACTCGTTAATTTTTCATGAAACATGTATCCTAAACAACGCGATCGTGTTCTTTTAGTTCATCTCGATTTTCTCATTAAAATCGATTACACACAGATCGTGACGGATTTTTCTTGCATATTAACAGTCATAATAAGTTATAAACAATCGCGTTGAAGCTACCGCGTCAACTGGTGGCAAGCCCGCAATTATTTTTATTTCTACCATGCACAATAGATTGAACGTCGCGCATTTTATGCCCACGCATTTATTGACCCACCTATAAAGAAACGATATGACATACAAGATTTTCTTCGTTTCCTCCCGTTCTCTACATCCAAGTTTGCACTTTGAACCCCCAATTTTTTTTTTGCGCTCATGTTTCCAATTTTTTTGTAGTTTTACGATTGAGTATTTTTTCTATTTGGTTATTTTGATCCTTTCCCAATAGTTCTCTCCATTTAATTACCAAGCGAAGGAGGTTTATAAATTATGAAAGATCGATAAATAATCGACGATCAAAGACCTTGTCCCAGTGAATAATTTTCATTGTGTCGTGTAAATAACTCCTTGCTGTGTTGCTGGCCTGAAGACGTTCGACAGTCTCATTGTGTTCGTTTAGCTCCTTTATAACAATCTTCGAATGACATGAATTATTACTAAAATCCCATTAAATGATAAATGTGTTTATTCAGTGACAATTAAATGTTATTAAATTTAATAAAATGATATTCTTACGATTCAATTTCATGAGAATCATCATGCATTTACTTTTTTGTTTGTAACTGCAACTCGGTTGGATTAGCAATTCCCTTCTTCTCGTTCCTCTCGCAGCTCACGAAAGAGCAACCAATAATTTTTTTTGCATCAATCATGACGTGAAAAAAGTTCAGCTCGCTGCCCGAACGAATATCTCAGATGATTCTTCCTTTTTTTGCGAAATGTCCTTCGAACCTTCGAGATCCTGACGGATTGGATCGCGTGGGAAGCTCGAGCTCACAATTCTTTGTTCATTGTTTTATTTTCTTCCTAAAGAAAATCTATCCGCGTGACTCGTTCTTTTGGACCGTGCAAGGAAACTTGCCCAAAGTTCGTGAATCAGGATTTGTTTTTTGCTCTTTTTTTCCCTATCGGTATGAATTCCATCTGGAAGCAAATAAAAATATTTTAAACCCTGTCGAGACGGTCATCGGATCAGAATTCATGATTTTTTTGGAACTTGCCTCTTTTTTAGTGAGAAAGAAAAGACAAATAATTGTACGAGCAGGGAAGATTTATTATAGGAGAAAAAGAAACAATGAAATTTTGCGAAATTTATGAAAAATATTGCTTTTGTAATGGAATAATGAAAATGAGTTTTCATTGTTGATGATATGGGAGAATTGAGGATATGGAATCGAGGCCAGTCGACAATTCCGGGCTCCAGGAACGCGTTCCAATTTTGTAAATAAACGTCACACATTTACAGTTAAATTATTTGCAATTGCACTCTTGTGCATTGTTACAAAGTTCTTCTCGTTCTATTGTCATTTGCAATTGTACTCGTACAACGATAATGGACGGAGCAAGACGAGTAAGAATTGGCAAAAAAATGTATGTAAAAAAAAAATACGTGAGTAAACGTCAAGAACGTTGGAATAATTAAGTATGATTGATAGAGCCACAACTCGTTGACGTACGTAATATTCGTACGGGTATACGAATTGCCGTAATTTATCTTTCTCTCTCGTCGCATATCCGTGACTGTTGTTTCTACGAATTTTAATGACCCGCACAATATGTATTCATTAATATGAGGTTAGTTTTTCGTTAAAACACACACTGAAATTTCAATTTTGTTAAAAAAACGTCGATATTTTGTTGAATACAGCGAACTAAATATTTTGGGATAATTTCAAAATTTTCGTTATTTCGACAATATTTTTCATTTGTAACGGAACTTTCAGCAAAATTTACGATTGGAATGACAAAAATTTACTTTCCGAAAAGATTTTCCAGAATATTTTTTGCTGAAATGACAAAATTTTCGGGACTTTTCGAAAAAACGTTTAGTTGAACGTATTCAACAAAATTTCGATCTTTTTCAACAAAATTTTCTTTTCAGTGTATTCCGAATGAAAACACGAAATTTTCTCGGCGTTCAAGTATTTCGAGATGAAATTTTTATTCTTCTCTATAATTATTGGCTAAAATTTTTCATTCCCCGACATTTTCATCATCGCAACTGCGACACAATTATTTCTGTTCGTGTGTGCGTGTTTTTTTTGTCATTTGGATTGATTTTCAAGATGCTCTCAAGTCGGATATTATTTCGATACTGAAACCGCGCACGCTCGGTCTCATATATGGAAAATCGTAATTTATCCTGACTGACATTCGCGGAACGATTTCCTTACGAACGGAGCTGAAACGCGGTGGGCGAACAGGATTTCTTCTCAACGCTCGATCGTTGACTACGCCGCTCGAGTGGCGCTTGGACGATCTCTAGCCTTTGTTTTTACAGACTTTATTCAACTCACGTGGACTTTTATATCATGAAGAATTTTCACGAAATTATGACGATAGCGAAATATAAAATTACATTGCATCAAAAATAACCCTCGGGAATTAAAATCCAATTACGCTGAGTGGGTGCAGATCAAGTTAAGGGCGCAGTTAGAAATATCTCCTTAGAAAATGTGCGCTTAAAAAATAAGGAAATGTAAAAATAAAATCATGGAATTTGCCGTTAATGCACGAACATGCAGCAAAGAAAAGGGTACAAATGCAAATAACCAAAGGCCTAATGAACGTTTAACGATCGTCCGTTAAAATCAATTAAAATGGTGATAAAATTTTTAATCAAAGTTGAAAATAATTTGAAAAAATTCTCCCACTGGTTACCGTATAAATCATGGCGCTTTAAAACCCCTCGAATTTTTTACACCGCTCAATTGACCATCGGACATACAAGACTCGAAAGAGTTTAACAAATTTTATGGGGCATTAAATTATGAAATATTCGATAAACTGAAAAATTCATTAACCCGCCGCGAAGAGAAATTTTTCTTCGATTACGTGACACGAGATCGTCGCGAGGAAAAATATCACGAGAGTAAAAAATGTGATGAGCGTCATTACGCGATAAGAAAAATAATTGTGCAATGAAAAAGACTTTTTTCTTCTCTTTCTTCTCTTGATTTTTCCCCACGGCCCTGAGATATTTTTATATAAGTGCAAAAGTGGCGACTGATTCCTTTTTTTTTCTGGTTTTTTTTTTTTTTCGTCAATTCGCTCGTTTGTGCCAACTATCGCAATCCGAATCTCTCCATGCATTCCCACCTCTTCCGGATTCACGCTCGTTAATTCTCATCCACAGCTCTCCCAAAGGGATCTCCATGTCTATATAGAATCCGTGGCGCTATCGATTCATCCCGATCTCTCGATGATTATTCTCATTGCCGCGCAATGTCCGTAGCTACTTTGTACGTTGCGTTCGCGCGGGCGTTAATGGACGCTCGTCTATAAATATACTACATATGTATTCGTTGCAAATCACACTATTCCACGTAACATTATTTCCGCTATCAAATACGTCGTCTCGTAACTCAAGCCACGAAAATCAAGAGCCGCGCAGGGACGACGCTTTTTTTTAAATAATAATAGAAATATCAAAATTTTTTATTAATGTAATTGTTGAAATTCGTCAATTCGTTCAGAAATTAATATCGGGGAACAAAAAATTAAATACAATTATTTGTATGAAATAAATCATGTGAAATGATGAGGTTGAAAAAAATGTTGGATAAAAAGTTTGCGCGTATAATGCAATGTCGATTAACAATACAAAGAAACTCGAGTTTGGAATGGAAACTGAGAGGAAGGAGAAAAAACAGCAGTGAGTGAAAAAAAAGCCGATGAGACGAGCGGTAAAAAATTAGACGGCGCTTGATCAAAGAAAAAGGGCCTGTGTGTGGCTCGGTGTGACTGTGTCAAGGACGTGTCTGGTCATTTATAAGACAACGTGAACGTCAATACGTCGTAATATTCATACGTGTACACATATGCGTATATCGGTGAATTTTTAGATTCAGAAAGCCGTAAGTTTGATAAGTTTCAATGGCGTTTTACGATCTTGTGACTGCTTGCCATTGAATATTCCATTTCATGAGATTTTCTAGTTCTCGCTGCATTTCCAATCTTGCAAATCGTTCCCATGCCATTTTGCAAAGACCGAGAGAGAGGAAAAAATCGATTGGACAAAACGAAATGAATTTTGCCTCGATCTAGAAAAATTGATCGCAAGCAAAATACCAAAAATTCGTTTAACCAGAAAACTCGATCTCGTCCCCGTGCAATGTCATATTGACTAATTGGAGGTGACCCAAAAATTTCAGCCGCTTCCGGTCGTCATTCCAGACGCCTTTTTTTCTGCTTTTTCATTTACGTAATTCGTCTCGATCGTCCTTATAGGATGATCAATCAACCTCGGCAACTTCCCTACGTGACTTTTAAAATTGCTCAAATTTTTAACCTTCGCTCGAGGCCCACTCGACCGGATGAGCCACATTAATTATTCGCGTGCTCAACTTTTCATTTCGTCGGTTTTTTGTCTCGGGAGGTATAAAATTATTAATTATTATTAATCCGTCCTATCAAGACCTCGGGCTCGTTTTCTTATTATTTCACCATTTTTATTCGTTTTTTCATTGTTGTTTTTTTCATTTATCTCATAATTTATTTCGCAATGCACGTAGCTACAGGACAAGTCGTTCGGTAAAGATAATTTCCTGCCTCGAGGAAGGATATCTCGTTGGGAACCCGCTGGTCTTTAAGGATAATCGTCGGAAACATCAATTCTTGTTAAAGCGTAGGTGAGATGCATACCTCCACTCATATATACGTCGACACTTTGTTCGTATATCCATGGAACGGAATAATACTCGCGAGATTGAATGCTCTTTCTGTCTGACTGTTTAACTTAACCCCATGTTACTCAACTGTTACTAAACAGCTCGAAAATTACGAGCAAGCACAATTTGATGATATTGCAAATTTTTATCGTGGAAATTGAGGCGATGGTTGAAAATTCGCACGCGAGCATAAAACTTTCTGTGCGTCGTTTCGATTTCGCACACAATTATTTCAAGAAGCCGAGGATTTTGAAATTCACAGATTGGAAAACGATTTTTTAGTTACCTTTGGAAACGGCCGAGCTTACCTGGCAATGGCAATGACAAGGATATTGCCGGCGGTTAGTCTGATTGCATTCTTACGGCAAGCAATTACGTCGTCATTGTACGATACAGAATAATCGCCGTCGTCCTCGGGCCAGAGCGATCGCGGAAACTGACGCATGTCTATTTTTTTCACGAAAAGTATATGAAAAAAAATGTACTCGTTTAAATCGACCGCAGGGAGGCTAAAAAACGAGCGAGACCATTTTTATGACAATATGTAATAGAGACAAAGAAATGAGTTGGCGCGCGTGGCCGGAAGTAGGCGAAGGTAGGTCACGAAATTGCAGACGGAGAGAGAAAAACTTGAAAACATTTCAAAGTAAGAAACAAAAAAAACAATTGGGATGGCAAAAAAAGTGCCGGGATAGCGCACGCGCTGCTGAATGTCACTCGACGCTTTGACGAACGTTGATTTCCCAAACTTTTCTGTCTACATGGAAATTCTACATCGCCCCAGCAGTTCGGAATTTAGGCCGCGGAAAATGCGAACATGACAAAATTCACTCTCGAGTTCAAACGAGTTCACTTTCAACACACGCGCGCTCCCCATTCACGCATACACGCATATAAATAAATTCGCATTGCACTGCGACGTATTTTGCACTTTGCAAGGGGCTGAAATATTTTTCTTTTCACTCGAGGCACATGAGCAGTCGCCAATTAAATGTAAACAACTGCAAATCAGATATGCAAACATTGCACGTTCATTTTTTTTTTCATTTTTTCAACGAGCACACCGAGAAAAAAGTGTTTGTGCGAGATTTTAGAATATTTAAACAACTAAATTTTGAATTTTGTCTAGTTTTCTTGTCCAATGTGGTTTTTCCCTCTCGCGCGCGCTCTTTGCATCTTGTCATCCATGCAAATTATCGTGCGACGAGAGAGCCTAATGACGCGAGGAGTCTCATAAACGCGTTAATAAGATCCGCGAGATCGAGAGCGTTGATAAGGAATCGTGAATTCAGGCGGAGGCTCTTGTTAGCGCTTGCAAAAAGTTCTTTACCCGCGCGCGTCGTCTGGTCTACTTTTTTCCTTTCCCACCGCGGTTCCTTCTGTTCTACATTTTCTCGGGGTATTTTTTATTTTTCTGATGCTGGGTTTTGCGAGGGTAAAGCAAATTCAGTTGGCTTGGAGAGAAAATGCTTCCGAATTATTTTATTCGCGTCGATCGTCCCTTTATCGGGTCATAATTCGAGTGATTAGAAAATAACATCGGACGCTACTCATCGCCACCGTTTTGAACCATTTTATCCATCGATTAAATGGTTTTCATTGCCTCGACGTCATTATTTGATCTTAACATCTGCAACATCCTCAATAAACGGTTTTATACTAAGTTTTCACTGATTCGAACGAAAATTCCGATTAAATGAAACTTACATCCTCGAGGGAGATGCGCATATAAAATAAAATGAAGCACGTCGTCTTATCACGCTCGATTATCTCGTGGGTCCGTTTTGATTACCAGAAGGCATAAAAGTGATAGCAGGATAAAACGCGATCGCGTTCCTAATTCGAGACGTCCCGTCTGCCAACTCGGCAATTAATTGTTCGACGTAAAACTTGCATATTCTCCCCCTCCGGCTCTTCCCTTCGAACTCTGCTCGGAGATATTTTCTCAACAATTTCCATGCGACCACTCCCACTTTTATTCATTCAATTCGACGCGCGTAACACAATGTCGCGCGAGGCTTATTTAGTCTTTTCACTTTTTTCTTACCCGACGATTTGACGTCGTGAAGTTTACCGTAAATCGTCGATCATTTCCGCTCCGTCAATTGGGCTCAAATTCGCGCTTGTATTATCTCACTTACCAACGTATACACAACCAGCGACATAGGGAATCGTAAATTTAGTCTCAGTCGTGTTACCCTCTCAATTAATCGGGTTATCGCCCATCTCATTTATCTCGTGTAACTGTCATGCTCTTTACCACACACGCTGCAACTTCGTGGTTTACGCGAAAGAATCAATATTCCATCGATTTTTCCATTTTCGCAGGAAAATCTTTAACCTAATCGAGAAAAACGGAGAAAATCATAAAAACCCGAAGAAAAAAAAACATCTTGCGAAGGGTAACCTGAAAATCTTTATAAAAATTCAATAATTTTGCTCTTTAAATGATAAAAAAAAAACTTGTGACCGAGCCGCTTGACCCCGAGTCTGAATTTATTCGAAAAGGTTGAAATTTCCCTTGGCTCCAATGGCAAAAACCGGAAAAAAAGGTGGGCCAGCTGCTCTTCAAACGGAAGTAGCGACGGACGAAGAGTGGACGCAAATAGTGGAGCGAAAGGGATTGACAGTGGTGGACGTTTATTCAGGATGGTCCGGTCCTTGTTCGGCAATGATTTCGACGTTGCGAAAAATAAAAATGGAGATCGGAGGCGACATTTTGAGTTACGCGGTAGCGCGAAACGACGATATCTCAGACCTTGAACGTTTTCGAGGCAGGAGCGAGCCAGTTTGGATGTTTTTGGAAAATGGTAAAATAGTTAATCTCGTGCTTGGCGCCCAATGCCCGCATTTGAAAAGAACTATTATCAAAGAATTACGACGAGTTCAGAATAACGAACCACCCGGACGAATGGTCTCGATTATGAAAAGGGTTTCCGAGGAAGAAGCTCGTTGGCGAAGAAAAGAATCGCTCAGGTGACGCTTCGAATCGAATTTATGACTCTGAAGTTTGCAACGTTGAGATTCAACAAAAAACATTTTTTCTATTCATTATTTATTGAATTTTGAAAATTTTCGCATTTTTTTTGAGTCGATTGATCGTTTTATCGGCCGGAGCAAATATTGAATAATAATTATTGGCTCTGCTGAAGAAATAACAGAATTGCGTTGCATTCCAACGATGGAAACTTCAGGATCGTTCGAATGTTTCTCCCTTTCAACCGCGTTTTATCCTCAATAATAGAAATGAAAGTTTATTGATTAATTAACCTTTAAAGAAAAGCGAAAGAGGATCAAAAAATCGCTCAGGAGGAAGCTGCCAAGAAAGCTAAATACGAGGCGTATCTCGAACAAGAAATGTTCGAACTTTGCGAGGAGACAGCGATCATTCTGTACCCTTGGATATTTATGGACGAGGAGGGTTTCCAAAAAGACAAGGAAACTTGTCCAGCGTACACAGAACTCGTCCGAGAAATATTCCCTCAACGTTTTGATATTTTAGAACAGACTAGACTGCAACTTGACGAGGGTCAAATCGAGAAAATGCTGGTCGAAAGCGGAATCGAGATTACGGATGATTTTATTGCAGGTCCGATTATTTCCTGCAAAGTTACATGAATACCAAATTTCTCAGAGACCTCCTGGAAATACGTCAGAAGTTTTGAATTTCTCCATTATTAGGCTTGACCGAAGACAAGTGCTTAGCAATGCGAATAAGATGCAAACCTCCACCCCCGGAATGGCCAGTTCCCTATCCCAACGAATGTCCCAAAGGTACTCCGAAATGTCCCATCAGAGCAATCAACGACGTTGAAAATTATCTTCGAAGTATTCTGCAAGCACCACCTTCGGATCCCAATAGTCCAATCATCGGTACTTATCTCGAGAGACACACTTATGTTCACGAACCTGACGAAGAAAACGAGGAGGATCATCGCAGAATTTATCCTGCCGTTTGGTTCCCACCTCACGTGAGAATAAACACATTTTCGAGTTAATTTCAACGATTTGTTGCTCCGCAACCGATAAATTCTAAGAATACATTTTTCTATGATCCTGAAGTTTCTATCGTTGGAATGCAACGAAATTCTGTTATTTATTCAGCAAAACCAATAATTATTATTCAATATTTGGTCCGGCCAATAAAACAATTCTCTCTTGCGACCAAAAAACTCAATCGACTCGAAAAATTGCCACGATTTTCAAAATTCAATAAATAATCAACAGAAAATATGTTTTTCGTTGAATCTCAACGTTGCAAACTTCAGAGTCATATTTTTCTTGAATTTCCCAAAGGACAAAACCGCGTCTAAATGTTTTTGTTACATTTTTGGCAAAATTACGAAAACCCTGAGCAAAAGAGACACTTTCGAGTCATAAAAATGTTTTATTCCTCATGATTAATTAACCACGCAACTGGTTAATCTTTCACTCTTTATACAAAATAAAAAATAAAATCGAGTCGACATGAAATAATGGGTTAATAAAAAATGTTCCGAAGGCGAGAAGCAAAGTCCACGTGTACAAGACTCTGTTCTCGTATTACATGGAAAGATCGCATCCTTACGAGGAACCGGTGGAGCCGTTGCCTCTTTGTGCATTTAAATTTAATGCCACAAAATTGGCGATTTTGCAAGAAGCTTACGAAACTTTCGGCTCGGTGATCGAGAAATTCGGAGTTTTCGAATTCGACGATCCGGCTGTGGCCCGTAGAGTTGCTTCGAATCCTCAAGATTTCCAGGACAAAGTGAGAAAACTTGACAATTTTTTTGTCGTTCGCTTGAAAATTTACGAATTAACCAAAAAAATTATGATTTTTTCGAACTAAAAGGTACGAAACAAAACCGATGCTGAGATTTTCGTCGTCATAATTCGACGATTAAACGAGGAAGCTTTTCTCACATTCGCTGGGAACGATCCAATTTTTGTAACCGAAGACAACGACGAAGCACAACAAATTCTCGAGAAATATTTTCCGCCCGGTGCAATCGACGTTTTACCGGAAGTTCCTGGCGAACCGGGAGATCATTACGAACATTACGACGACGAGGAAGATGAGGACGAAGGAGAAGAAGATGAAGAGGAAGGACAGGAATTCGAAAAGGATCCTGAAGTTCCTCCCTCATTCGTCGACCTTTCGATGTTTTAAAAAGAAAATCCAATTTTTCCAGCCGCCATAGGATTTTCGCGTTATTTCGGTTTCCATGCAATTGGCACTCGATTATAATAAAATCAAATCTCAAGCAGATTGTTTCTGCCGGTGGCTGCGGACAGAAAAATATGAAAACCCTGCAGCAGGTTCGAAGGTCACAGGAAAAAAATACTCCGTACGCGAATGCTCCAAACGCGCCATTTGTTTTCAAGAGTGGGAGTGAATCCGCGACTGGTGGGGAAAATGGGGTATAACAAGAAGCGCGATAGTCCCGAGCCGTCAGTTCATTCACGGACGTTGTAGGCTCCGAATCCAATTTTACTTTTTCTTCGGTGTTTCCATACGCAAATGTCAATGACAACAAAACAAACAGTGAATTTCCAACAGGTTAATCGAACAAATTTAAAAAATCTAACGAGTGTTTGAAAAATTTGACGAAAAAATTTGCATAATGCAGTTTGATCGGAATTCACGTCGGTAGAATCGAATAAAAGAGTCAACAATTCGTGACAGTGACAAGTGGCAAAAGTACTATTTCATGAGAACAGTAAAAATAAAATTTTGTGATCCAACGGAGAGGCTGGAGAACAATTACGAGAGTTTGCAATGACAATGGTCGTCAATAAAGTCGCAATGTCGTCGTACAATCCAACACCTCGTCGTAATTTTCTCTCAGGATTTCACGCAAAGGTACGTTTGCGTTTATTCATGGTGGAAAAAAATTCCTTGGCGCACTCGTTTTTCTCTCACTTTAATTCTCATACCAACAAAAATCTGGAAAACAAAAACGAGGACGCGTTGCGCAATTAATTGATCGTGAAAAATTTTGTTTACGGAAATTTAATGAAATGTTTATATTGACATTAATTATGTTGGCGCGTTTTCGAAGAATTCGAACGCTGAAGTAACAAAAGTAGAGAATTGCGAAAGAATAAAAATACTTTCATGTATTGCGTCGAATTTTTTCCACCGAATCGAAACTTTGGTTGAGAAGTTAATTAACAAATCATATGGAAGGAAATTCAATGATGGATCGATTTCGTTGAAATAAAATTCTCGGAATTGAGCTCATTTGCGGGGCGCGAGGGGTTTTTTTTATTTCCTCATGAAATTCACAACCTATTTTATTTTTCGATGTTGCGCTCCATCTCGCCGGTCGAGCTTTTTCGGACGTTCTCGAGGCGCGCACAGCGCAAAGTTATTTATCGGGCTCTAGTCCCTAACGTTTAAACTGGGTTTCCACGTTGTATTTATAGCTTTTTAGAGGATATGAGAGTCTGCAGTGAGAAGGAGGAGAAGAAGAAGAAAACGAGGAACAAATCTCTTGCCCGTGCTCTCGCGAGGCCTGGCTAAATTTTCCACGTACATTGCGATATTTCATTCGCCCCATCGAATCTTATATTTTGCAACCAATTACTGAGAATCTTTGTTATTGCGAATTCTCTATTTGGATTCCCTCGGAAATCTACGTGGAAATTTGCTCGCCTCATTTAAAAAACTAGACTAATGCGAGTTTTTTTTTTCGTTACGATAATCGCCACGAAATCGCTACCGAAAAATACTTTATTGCGTCCAAGAATAAATATCCATGGCACGGAACGATAACCCGCTCGGCTTAAAAAAAAAAAAATTGAAAAAAGTGCGTCTTTGTCTCGTGCGCGACAAGTTTTCGTTTTTACGTCTTTAGTCACGGGCGAATATCCGCTGCGAAACGAGTTTCGTCAAGCTGAAAACTTGCACGTTGTCACGAGAGGGACGAAGACAGGGGCAGAGCGAGAGAAGGTAAAAATTCAGAGTGCAAGATCGCAAATTCAGCACCAAAACTCCAAAGCAAGAATGAAAAGAATAAAAGGCAGATATAAGAAAAAAAAAGGCAAAAATAAATAATCTCCTTTTACAGCAGCTCAAATTTAAAGAGCAAACTAAAATCGGTCCGAGGAAAATAAAGATTACAAAAGCAATTTGCGTTCGCCCTCTAAATGAATAAATTGCACTCTTTTTCTTGGACACACCAGTTTTTTATTTTCAACCCAAAAAATGCTCGACATTTTTCGATTTACCAAGCGCTCCCGTGTCCGAGTATTGTAAAATTACGTACCTAATTGTCCGTACACCATAAAATTGCACACGTAAAAGATGTAATTACGATCCATGCTTGTGATAGCACTGAAAAAAAAAAAAAAAAAAAAACACGTTTTGCCAAAAGCGTCATTACTTTTATAGCGGTGAAATCCACGAAAGGTGCTCTAATGAGGTGTCGCGAGTTAAATTAACGTAGCGAGTCCGTATCCTCGAGATATTGCACGATGTTCCTCACATTTCTTTGCAAAGTTGCGACGGTACGAAAATAAATGGCGAAAACACGCGCAAAGAAATGATTTCCACGTGAAATTAATTCAAATTACAATCAATATAATTGTAATCAAATTTTTTACGGTTTTTCAATCGATTCATTAGCGTCCTCGTTGCAAGTTCAATTTTTTTAACTCTGGGTTCGAAACCGCACACTATTTTCTTCATCGAATTTCACTCGATTGACCCCACGTGTGTTGGGGGAAAGAAATTGCGAAAATAATAATAATGAAAATAAAAGATCGAGTTTACTTTGCAAACGACCCTGACGACCCGTGGCATCCGTTTCTGAGTGGGTGTCTTTTCTTCTTTTATCGCTGCGACTGGCTTCAATCTCCATTACCATGTATAAAGACGAAAGCGAAAGAGAGAGAGGCGAAATATTAAAAAAGTCTCGTTGAGACAGTCCGAGCGTTAATTGAGTGTAACTCGAACTAAATTGCCGAGAGTTGGGTGAACCGGCCAGGCAGAATAAACGGAAAGAAACGAGTTTGCAAGTTCATTCAGCTCAAAATAAACCCTGAAAAACCATTTTTTCTAAGATTTGGCAATGATTTTTTGCCAAATTCCAAAAATTAAACTTTGATTTCCAAAAAACGAAAGTAAAAATCTTTACACGATTTTGCAAAGAGCTTTTTACGAATATTCGCGATCGTTACGTCGACTTTTTGTACGTAAATTTTGATAAATTCTGAAGGAAAGTTAACGCGTATTCCCCGAAGGGTGAAGATGTTAGACCGGAAGCTCTTAATAATATCATTACCGCACAGTCTGCTCAAGACACGAGAGGGAGACGAGAAAACGAGATCGAAACAGCAGGGCACGCGCGAGTAATTGCAACGCTTGTACAATTACTGACACGAGCCGATGAGGCACACACTCTCTGTACTTTTCACCATATCTCGCTTATCCTTACAATTGAATCTTATACCAGCTGGGTATAAATACATGTTATAATTAAATAAAAAACGCCAATTACCCACAATACACGTGTTTACGAGGTAAATTATAGTGTGAGTAAGGCAATTATATTTTTTCCGACCACATTGTAAAAGTTATCAGTCTAATTAATCGCGAAAACTGTGACTAACAATTCACCGCGACAGCGAGAGGTGCTCAGTCGCTCTATTTTGGCAAATAATCATCGCTGATGCCTTTTTTTTTATTTCAATACTTAATTTCTGATGCTCGCTGTGATTTTTTTTTTCACATCCAACAACCCACGATTTATGATTGCTTTCAACATTCCCATTAAAAGTGCATTTTTTTAGTCTTGCCAAGTCGTCGTGTTCTGCGCCAGAAACGCACGTGCGATAGTTCGCTGTGGGAAAGGTGCGCCAGGCGGCGAACGAGACTGCTTTTCTTATAGTGACTAATCGTCCTCGCATCCGTGCCATGGTTGCAACGTGCATATCTTTAAAGCGCAGTTTGTTTATTTTTTTATTTCTCTATCACGAAGCCCGTGACCCTCGCTGTTCAGACTTCCACATTTATCGTAACTCTCTGTCAATCAGTTTTCTCCATTTATTTTCTCAAGGAGCAACAAAATTTCGTAGTTTTCGTCGTTTTTTTTTTCGCGAAATTATGTTTTTCAAGTTTCCCTAACGTTGCACTCGATTTCGAGTCTATATCGGAGCACAAATGTTGTCCTTTTCGTTTTTTCCATTCGTCCTCGTGCCCGATCCTTATTTTGCATACGCTTCGGGCTTTCGTTCGGCCACCCTGCCTGTGAACAGACAGGTCGTCGATCGCATCGAAATTCCAGACACAAAACCCCATCCCGCGTTCCACTGACCCGGCCAAGCGACCGCAACAAAAGACCACATACTCGAGTGAAAAATGAGTAGGATTAAAAAATGAGTCAGTCAAAATAAATCAAAGAGATTATTCATATTTATACACGGAGTTTAGTACAGGATTTTAAAATCGATTCCAAGGGAGCACGAATCTCAATCTCAATCTTTAGGGAAAACTCATTAAAAATTTCAACAAATTGTTAATTAAGGCACATAATTGTCGAAACAGCCGGCAAAATAAATTCTCGACTATAAATTATTATTAATATTCACGTTGCAAATGAAAACTCGAAATACGATCGATGCGACAAGAACTAAAAAATTATTAACGATTTTTTTTTGCTCCGGGAGACAAAATTGTGGAATGTCAAGCAACGAATTTAATGTAACGAAGGGGGAAATCGTTGCTAGGGGAGGGAAAATATTCATGGAGGCCCTAGAAAATAAAAGAAACACAGAAAAAAGGTGTTTGCAGTTATTTCTCACCGTGTGTCTTAAAAATTCCTCGACATTCTCGTGACTCATGCTGCGAAGCGTCGCGCAATGGCCTGAGCAAAAGGGATATCCCTCTTTTTCTTGTTCTTCTTTTTCTCTCAAAGTTTCTCCGCCTGCTTTCATCTCGGAGGAGTTTTTAAGGGGCCTGGAACTCGGTGAACTGGCGGATGAAGTATAACAAGATTCTGCAACAGATCCGTGACTTTCCCCATTTATTTCATACTCGGTAAAATAAGAAAAAACAAACGAGGAGACAAAAAATCTCTGGATCTTTTAATTCAGATCTTATTCCACAAATTTGCTGAAGGAATTTCAATGAGCTTTGAAAAATGGTTTCTCGTATATATTTACGACAAGATTCTTCTCGTTGTTTTTCGCTCTCTCCGCAGCTCTTTCTTGTTCGCTGTGACTCAGCCCACAAAAAACAAGAAATTTCCTTGGGAATCCCCTTTATTAGGACACAAACGGGTTGCGGAATTTTTACCTTTCCATCCCTCTCTATAAACTACTCGTTCAATAACCGTGTGAACTCTCTTTTTTCGTATTTTCTGATTTCTAATTATTAGCAATAATTTGATGGTTTAAATTAATAGAAAATAAAATCGCGTAATTCTTTCATTGTTATTGTTTATTAATTTCCGATTTTATTTATTTATTATTAATATTTATAAATAATGATGATAAGTGAAATTATCGTTGATCGTTCGATTAAAAATTCCGATAAAATTTCTTATCGTCGTGACTTCAGGAATACCGATAAGAAATTATTACTATCAAAGTTGCTTAATCAAGTTTTTTTTTCGGAAATGATTCACGCACGTGAGCTTATCAATTACAATAATAATGGTCCGAGTCTCGCTCTCCGTTCTATATTTAAACGTGTCAATTATATTTAGTCAATTTCGTGGAAATAAAAACAGAAATCATGTGAAAAATCGTGGCGTCATCGTAACACGATGTCGGGATGACGTTACTCTCCGAAGCGCAAACACTGACGATTAGAACACACGTAATTGTTACGATAACGCATTGTGGTTTAATAATATCGTGATTTCTCCTCCCACAAACGCATCCGAGTTTATTACGAACGAGAGTCGACCTTGCGTTTCCTGTGCGTGCTGCTTAACGATCAGATGATTCATGAAAGATCGTGGGGCACGCACCTCGCTTTTCATTCATCCATTCAGTTTTGCGCATTTTTTCTTTTGCCCGGCAAATTGTCCGACAAAAATTTTTTCTTGACATACTTTTCATATAATCAAGAGAATTCACCTTTATAGTGCACTCGCGAGTAAGAGGCGGAAATGCGAGGCCCAGAAAAAATGATTTCGCGATGATTCACACGAACGATCCGGGGATCGTCGAGCCATTTTTTCTCTCACTCTTTCTCTCCTCCTCACTCTCATTCGACCCCGCCTTCCCCTTCACCGAAGAGGAAATTCTACTCGCGTTTCAACTCCCAACACTCCCAAGCCTGTCTGTTACTACAGTCTTCTTCACGACGATGAATCATGCATCTCCATCATTTTTTCTTTGTCTCCTCACTCATTTTCTCTCCCCGTGAGTCTCCAAGTAACTGAATCTGTCAATTCCATGAATTTCGATCGAGAATTTAACTAGAAGTGAACTCGATCGATTTTCCTCTTTCCATCCCCGAGTGCAGCAATTTGTACAAGAAAAAAAATCATTCGACCCCGAGTCATTTCGTTAGTTAATGAAAATTTCCACAAATATGTGCAAAAAACATTTCCAAGCAATGCATTTCGATTCTGATTCGCAAATCGTTAATAACGACCAGCAATAATGAAAAAGTTTTATCATCGTACTCGATTAAAGTCATAAATTCAATTGCACAAATGTACTTGAGCACTTTCTTGCCTCTTTTCAATCCAATTTTCAAGTAGTCTCTATTATAAGGAACCGAGAAAATGCCTCGAGACTTTGAAGGCGCGTTGATCCTAAACCGATTTTAATTAAATCTCGATTGATTTAATTGCAACTCGAGTTTCGAGTGCTCGCGTACTCGAATCTCTGCTCTGGCGTAATAAATATATATATGTAAAGCATATACTCTCACGCGATATACATGTAAATATACACGTGGTTATGCGTACTAGATACGGATTATCGACGTTGCATTCCTTTCCTTTGCTTCCGTCCGACCATAAATAACGTCGCGAATCTCTCGTATTTTTTTTTTGCTTTTAGCCTCTTCCCCTCTGGCACATATCTCTTGGTTCTCGCATGCATGCGCCATCGCAGCAGTTCCGAGGGAGCTTAACAATTCCAAATTTAATTGAACGTCTAGTACAAAAAACGAAAATTTGTTTAAACAATTGATTCTTCAATTTTAATTCTGCTTTCCAGATGTTTGCAGCAAGAATTTTTTTATCGGTTTTATAAATTGACTCGAGGGATGGAAATCTCAATATTTAATTGACAGGAGACGGAAAAATAAATTGAACGGAGTAAAGTCATTAAAAATCCTCGATTGTTTTGGATTCTCGCTTGATAGTTTTTTTTTTTTTTTAACATAAATTGCGAGGTATTTGGCCTGGGAAGTTTTTCATCATTTTTTTCAATCCTGATAATAATTATGCAGCTGCGAGCTTTTTCCTCCTCTTCACACAGCACTTCGTAGATTTTTACGATGCATATTTCGAGCTAACCGAGCTCTCTGTACCGAGAATTACGTCCTGCTATGATCATTTAAATGCTCTCTCCTCCGCGACGTTGCGGACACGTCATCTTCGTTGAATTCCAACGACCGTGACTCTGGGGATTTGTAGCGTGGGAGTGTTTGTTGTTTAGGATTATGTAGTCGGTGCGTATTCAGTTATGGATTAATGCAGTGACTATCGTATTTACGGTGCGTAAAACAAAAAAATCTGGGGGTAACGATCTCTTCGTATTTCATTCACTGCATTTGCATCCAATTTTCAACGTCGTTGATCAGCAGATTTTACTATTGATGCGATTTCAATGCTTCTTCGTGTGTTTTTTATTTTTCACTCCAAAAATACTTCATAATAATTTGGCGAATCGAATCGTTTTCGTTCGTAGTCGCAATTTTATTTTTATTTTTCCATTTTAAACGGAAAATGAATTGAGCTTGGAATCGTGTGCAGACGAAACGACCGAATGTGCATCGAACTCGTGCCACACTGACCGCTCGTATAGTAAAAACGATTGACAGAGGAGGGAGCAGGGAGTTACGTCATCCGACCATGAATGGAAGTCGACGTCACGGACTTATATCAGTCGTTAAAACGACGTCGACGAGAGGATTCTCTTGCTCGACTGTTTCTAATTTCACCGCATTGCTCAGTGACTAATAAACCTCGTGAATTCTGCACTATCAGTGATATCGATTTCCGTCCAATTATACGTCCAGATCTCGAAGAAAATTCTCGTGATTTTCGAAATGTGTAAAAAATCGTCGCACCCGAAACTCGAATAACGTTTTTTTTAAATTGACGTTTCTTTTTTCATGTCTATCGCATTTTTTTTCGTTTTTCATCAAATTACATCGATTTTCCAATCGATTGTAATTTTTGCTTGGACAATTTAGTGTCATTTGAATGCGAGAACACGTGACTAATGATACGATCGTATAATCAAGCTCCTTATTATGAAATTCCACGGAGCTAACTCATAAAATGAGAGAAAAAAAAGCATCAACGCGACGTCGCCTTTTTCATTCGTGTTTTTTTTTATTCTCATGGATTTTTGCGTAACATATGACGGAACTTCTTGATTTGGTGATTCGCGCGAGATACTTTGATCAAAGGAAAAATGATCGGACGCAGCAATAAAGTATCGAGTGGTTCTCCAACACGTTCCTCCCTCTCTTCCCTCCTGGCCAAACAATCTTCCGTGATGCATCTAATTTATTTCGAGTCTTTTATCGCTTTTTTAATTCTCCCCGCCCCGCGATATTGCGATAAACGCGATGCGTCACACGCGATAGAATTCATTACGTACAAGTGCAAACATCAACATCATCGTCTTTACTAAAGAATAAAGAAAAATGAAAAAAAAAACACGTGGACGCGATAAGCCTCGTAACGCTCATAATTACAATTTAATTACGATCAAGATAAACGAACAGAAAAATTCAATTTTTGGCAATTTTCAAAATTTCGTTTTTATTCCGATTTTCATCAAAATTGACGAGTTTTTATCGATATCGCGGACTGGATCATGCGTTTAAATTATTCTAAATATATCATATGAACGCTTTGCGAGCGATAAGAGTTCGAAAAGTTGATAACACGATGCTTCGTCTCGAAATTATCGGAAAATCTCAAATTCTTGGTTTTCAATGAATTCGGATTCAAGAAAATCGAGTGCTGAATTAATTCTCGTAAACGTGGAAAGTTAAAGCGAGTTGACGCAGGTTCAATTTTTAAAATCGTTTGAAGAAATGGTAAAAAATAAAAAATGAGTCGTTTTTCCATAAAGTATGGGGCCGTGAGAGTTTGCGTTTCTTTTTCTCGAAATTCCGGAAGTCTGGATGTTCGAGTTGAGTCACGCGAAACTCCGTCATTCGGGCATTTCTTCGTTTTTCTTTTGACACGTATCGGGCGGAGAGCAGGTAATCCGGTGGATATACAAACTAGTCAAGTGCTGTTACGATTTCTTATTTTCAACTTGTCTCTCTTTCCCCTCGCGTGTTTATCGGCGTTCCTCAGAGTTCAAGCGATGAGGCGGATCGCGCGCGCGCGCGCGCGTGAAACCTAAACCATGAATCATTAGTTCGTGGAATTCCCTCGGCCGTAGTGGGACTGAAAAATCCACACTGTACGCGGGCTCGAACGACATGAGGAGAGTCTTCCACTTCTTCGACCTCTGGCGATATCGCCACTGATTCGCTTTATCCCCCTCCCCTCGCCCTCGAGCGTGCTCATCAACCTCAGCTGATTCGTCCACCTCCGCGTGTCTCGGCGTCTCGAGTCAGTCTTTAAGTGTCTGTCACCCGGCTACTCGAGAACCAGTCGCCCCAAAGTCGCCAAACCGGCGTCGTCGTCCGACTTGTCGTTTGTTTTTTTACGAAAAAAAAACTACATTCTTTACACGAGTTTTGTTTCTATTAAGAACAATATTCAAGGCCATTTAAAACGACGGTTATAAAAGATCGTGACCTGTTTATAGTGAAATCTTTTTAGCATGTGAGTCCATCGAATTGTTTCGTAACGAAATCCCTGCGCTGGCTCGTTCTTTGTTTACATATTTTTGAGTGAACTTGATTTTCGTTCGAGAGTTGATCGATCTTTGTCGGAATTGTGAGTCCCGGAGGCGCGAGTCTCTTGCTTTCTGTTAGAAGCGACAAAATCACGCCTCTGAAAAAAAATCTGTTGAATTTCGTGTCGAAATCGTTTTCCAGTGACATTTTTAGATGGGACGAGAGTTCTCGAAGCAAATCTGATAATTGACCGTTTTATAGTCAACGATTAAGTATTTTGGGATGTGTAGAATCGAAAATAAAGAATGCGTCCGTGATTGAGAACGTTCGGGAACAAAATAAATGACTGTGCTAATCGAAACGATATTTATTGACGCGAAAGGCCGGGAAAAATATTTATGAATGAAAGGCTACGAAGGAGTGCGCGGTGTCACCGAGCGTGGCGATGGTGCTGCCACCTCGGGATTAAACCGACGCGATGTTTACGGCAAGAGGCGTGAATTCTTCAAAAACGTAAGTCTCCAATCCTCCCGAAAGTTCCACGTTTTTTTTATCCTTATCGTACGTTTCTTATCTCAGTTATCGCATTGCGAGAAACTTCAATGTCTGTATCGGAATAATATTCCGGATATCCTGCCGTAAATTCCAGCATCGGAATAATTGTTTGAAATGAGGCGAATTATTTACTGACAAAAGCATGTAAAAACTGTATTTACCAAGAAAAAAACGATTTTTTAAAGAAATAAAATGAATAAATAAAATATCAATATTTTTTTGAGGCCAAAATCGATTCAATTATTTACGAAACCATGAATATTCCATACACCGCGATGAATCCCGCTCGAACAATTTGATGAAATTTACAAAGGAGACTAATTACTTGAAATGCCTAATCGATCGTGGAATACATAAATATTCAATGTTTGACGAGCTCAAATCATTGTGAAATCTTGACGTATGGAATTCGCGAGAGTTTTATACTCGTTGCGACTGCGTCACACACAAGACGCCTTTGTTTGGACGGGGATCGTCTCCTTGCGTTTTGTTTTTTTTTCTTTTCTGGCTGCTCTTTTGCGAGGCGTTCTTCCGTCTCAAGGAACGGCTCGTATAGACAAATAATGAGTAACGACGAGGAACATTGAAGCGGCGCGGGGCTTGGTGACCCTGGGAATTCCGGGGACGTACAAAAGAAAATAGATTTGACTGAAATTTCGTCATTGAAAGTCCGATTCGATTGTTGCAATTTTTGGCTGAAATTTTAATAACAATGACACTTTTCTTGTTAAAATTTTTGCTGTTGTACGTCAATGTTTAATGCAACGACAAAATATGTTTTTCCTCCGCTTCGCTTCGACGCGGGCTCGAAGCAGAAGTGACTTTTTGGTTGCGATGTTGTACGCGAGAGCAAAAAACGGCGCTCGCGTCGCCTCGCGCTTAGCCGGCCGATCGCGTACAGTTGTACCATCTGTCAGTGGCGCCCGCGGCGTTCTCATTGCACGAGCGCGTGCGTATACACTTTCTTCGTCATTGTGTCGTCGCGTTGAGCTTATTTTATTTTTTTCCTTCCTTTCGTTCGAACGTCACGCGTTCCAGCTGACGTCGCTACCAGGTGATTTATTAATCCTCAACAAACACCGAATCGTAAATAACATAAATAGTCGAATCGTATTTTCGGAGCGGAATTCGCAGTTCGAAACGTCTCGAAGGAGTTTCGTGTAATTTTTGTTACCATGTCCATGCGCGCACGTTCGTTCTTCGATATAATTCGGTCAAGATCGTGTGAGAGGGGGATCGCGATTTGATACAAAAGCTAATTTTATTAATCCAATCGCGCTACCCTCTTCTTTTTTTATGTTGAAACTTTGAGGTTAGAAAATCGCGACATATCGAATCTTGCAAAAATTCTTCATTCACACTAAAGTTTTATATTTTTTTTTGACGTGTGTGTGATTTTTGAAAAGCGTATAAAATTCTCAAGTGAAATTATTCCGCGCTGTGTGTGTACAGCAGGAACGTCGCGTTTTCGTCCTACGTAAAAACCCTGATGTGCTCTCGAGCGTTGAAATAAAAACACGAAAAATAAAAAGCGATAGTGCTGGGAATGCTCGATACACCATTGACGCACGTGAAATAGAGAATATTAAAAATATCCTCCATAAATATGCATGTATGTTGGCTGTAGACGTTATATATTTTGCGTAAATCGTTGTCTAAAGCGTTCGACACTTTGCCTCGCGAGACGAAGGTCGTTGGAGAAATTTCCACGTGTTTCAAGCGGGAAAAACCATTAGAAACGGAACAAAATCATTGAATAATTTCGACAACTTTTTTTCTTGCCATATCCAATTTCTGCATGTAGGAATTGCAACCTGCCATTTTTCCTTTCAAATCGCAGTGAGAACTCTTTTTATTTGGCGATATTTAACAAAATCGAACGTCGTGCAAATGTCACATGGTGTACTCTCTCGCCGCCCCGGTGTTTATTATTAAAACGCGTGGCGGCGCTGCGGTCGAACCAGGATTATGACATCGAGATAAAAAAACACAAGAAAAATTAGCCTCGACACACAGCTGAGGAGAGAAGAGCGCGCGTCATGGCCAAATTTTTTAGTGCCACGACTACTTTGATGCCCGACACGAAAAATCGTCGAATAGACCCGAAATAATTCAACAAACAAAAATCTCCCAAATGAAAACATTTTTTGACACGAACATGTAAAAACGCCAAGTTATCGCGCCGACAGACTTGGAACCGTTAATTATTTTCATCATAAGCCGACAAATAAATTATCTCTCTTCATAAAAAATCTGTAAATGTTGAGTATCGATAACGCGATATCGAAAAGTAAAAATATATCGATAACGTCTCAATGTCATCACCGATTATTTCGTTAATTAACTAAAATCCATCATTTCTAATTAATCCATCGTCGGAACTCGAAATCCAATCAAAATTTTTGTATTTTTTTTCTCAATCATAAAATATTATTTACGGAGTATAAAATCGAAACTGAAAAACCAGTTTTTTATTTTTTCACACGAAAAAATTATGTTTGGAAATTCCTTTTCGGTCCCTCTTCGTTTCCATCCAAATCGATTTCAATATTCGACAAAATTTCATTTCAAATTCTGAATTATTAATGACACTTCGATTTTGAAGGATCGAGCCACGTGTCGATTCCATTGGCAATTAATTCCTGACAAGCCACCTGAATTCGATGATTAATCAATTTTTGACACAACATTAATTAACAGAAATTCGCTATAATTTATACTATCGGTATTAATTAATTGATCAAGTCGGTATTAATTAATTAATAATAATAAAATTAGTATTAATCAATTAATAAAGTTGGTATTAATTAATTAATAATAATAAAATTGGTATTAATTAATTAATAAAGGAATTAATGAAAAAAAATTCTTCTCACCTTCGAACTTGAGCAAATTGTGATGAAGAAATTTTCGTACTTCACTTTCAATTATTTTTGATATTTTTTTCTTGCGATAATAACCATTTATGTTGTTTTTTTGTTATTTTTAGATGTCAGAGTTCCCGGCTGAAGGAGCCGAGAACGGAGACATGCAGGCAGTCATGGAGAATTTCCAGAAAAAAAATAATCTCGTCACCGGACGATCGCATTCGCATCATCCGCAGGTCACGACTTCGTCACAGGTAAATTCTTCGCTCCCACGACAACGAAACATAAAAAATTGGCTGCAAATCATGAAAATTCTTTGAAATTACGATAAACAGCTTCGAAAATTGGAATTTATTAAAATTTCATACGATTCAAATGATCCGAATCGAGAGTAACGATGCAGCAAACTCGAATGATTATTAACGAACACGTGGAATCCCATAATTTCTAATTCTTGCTCATCAAAGTATTGAATTAATCTGGACAAGTTATTCATCTCGGAGCGAATTCGCGACAAGTTGAAAATGGCCGTTGCGAGACGAAATACACCCACGCAGCTAATATAATACTTAACGAAACGCTTATCGATGTTAGACGTCAGGATTTAGTCACTGGAGAAACAACTCATTCGTAACCAGGAAGTTACGCTCTTGTCGGATGGGTTAATTCTCGCTCTTTCTCTCTCTCGTCGTTCTCTGCCTCGGATCACGTTAGTGCACGCTCTTCACTAATGCCATTAATGGCCAACGAGTCCCTCGAAACGGAATTCGTATATTTAACATAATTGATTCGTGGCTTGTCCTTTTCATTAGTCATTTTGATCGGCAAACTAAAAGTCATTTTCGATCATTTTAATCCATTCTGCAATTAATTAATTCTTCCTTAAATAATTACAGAAATCAATAACGTTCTGACAACTATTGGTCAAAATTTCTTCAAGTCGATCGCGCCAAATGAACGGGGGGAATAAATTATTCATTTTTTTTTTTTACTTCACGATAAATGCTAAAAAATCCACATTCTTTGAAATTCCTTCGTGCGATGTGACAATTTCGTATTAAAAGAAAAATTCATGACTCAGCAAATGCGATTTCGTCGTAGCCTGGATTTTTTTTCGTTACGAGAACAATGTTGAGCGCGTCAGAATCGATCTGACGAGAGACGAATCGTTTTTCAAAGAGTCGAGTACACCCACGCAAACGTGCTATCAGCCATAAACATTCTCCGAGTCGAAAAAAGAACGAGGGAATATCTGCGAACGTTTCGTTTCTTCTTATTCAATTCGATTCGTATATTTATACATATAAATACACTTGAGACCAGAGGACTCATTCAACTCTTGGAAACTTACGAGTTATTTGCACCTCGGTTACTCCACTCGGCCGATACCACGTTATTCCGATTACACAATCGCCAAAAATACGACAATCGTCATCACGACCATCGAATTTGTCGTCCGGCTTTTTTTGTTGCTATTTTTCTTCTTTAATTCTTGTTCGTTCTTCACTTTTTTACTCTCATTAGTTCTTAATCACTTTCGGGAATTTGATATTAACGGTGAATATCAACGTCACGAAATTTATCGTCGTTCTTGAATTATTTCGCGAATAATTAGCAACTTGAGTGTCGCGAGTGCGTGGGACGCTTTTTAATCTCTAGGATCAATTTTTGCCAAATTTTAAGTGATTCCTGAATTTCCTTATTTGGGTTTTAGCTCCGAAGAGTTTTTTGACTCTTTGAAAACGATTCGCAGGTCAATGGAAATTTTAACTCGTCGTTGAAAACGAAGGGTTTGAAATTTGGGTCGAAATCGATGAGTTTCTAGAATCGAAGGCGATCGGCAAGAGTGCGAGAGTTCTGGCGCGAAATCAAAAAGCGTCGGAACGTCGTCTCGTGCATCTTTAGTCAAAACGTTTGCCAATTCCTAGCACGAGTTCTCGTTACTCGCGAACAAGTTAGAAAGTACGAGAAATGTTGAGCTGCATTTGAGGCGATGATCACTTTGCGCTTATGATTCACATTCGAAGGCGACATTTTTGCGCCCACGTATTGGAAATAGAAGTCTGACTCGTTACGAGGAAAAAACTTTTGCCTCTTCGCATACTCGCGCCGCTCTCTGGCTGGTCTCTCTTTCTCGTATTTTTGTTTGTACTCTGTGAAAATAGTTGGATAATTTTCAGACGCTTTGGCTTAAGCTACGATTTTTAGGTTCGTCCCAACTTTCAGATACTCACGAACCAGAGCCAAACGAGCAGCTCGAGCAGTAGCAGAGTCGCCAAGTCCTCGCAGAGGATTCTTACCTCCTCGTCGTCGAGTGAAATGAAGGCGAGCTCCATGAAGAGCGATCTGACTGAATTAAAACGTGGAATTTCCGAAATGAAAAACATGTCGACCAACTTTTCACAACGATTGAGAAACAGCATGGAGAATCTCGTCGACAGGTCAGTTTCCTCATTCAATAATCCCTTTCACTTGATTTTTCCATCGAGATTCTCACACCCGAATAACTTGTTGCTCTCAAGTTTTTGTGACATTTGAGCTCGTCTCCGAGGCAAGGAAATTAATTCCAGAGAGAAAAACGATCAAGATTTATTTTATGTTCGCACATAAAATCGCTCGTAATGTCAAATCATTAAAAATTATTAAAATTTCCATCCGGGGAATATTCAGCCTTGAAAAAAAATATTTTTTCACTCCATGGGAAGTTTTTTATGAAATATTTTGATATTCCAATTATTTCCTAATGAATAACTTCATTTTTATTACTCCAAATTAGCATGACATTGCGACAGAATTGAGAAATAATTTTTGAATTAATCGCACGAACCAAGCGAATTTTATTTACGAGTTCACCTCGAGGTTTCTTTTTTTTTCTTGCTAAAGCCTTGAAAATTTTGCGCTTGTTCCTGGCAAAGACAAGTGAATTTCATTGTCGGTTTTAAAACTGTCTCTACATTTTGTCTATTCTATCTTTACAGGGACGGGAGTGGCTCCGAGGAAAACGATCTGTCAGAACCGCTGGTTACGTTTCCGGATCCGGATACGCCACCCCCGGTCACTGGCACTGTCACACTTTCCGGTTCACCTTCACAGCTCGGCACTCTCAATTCCCTCAACAATCTTCACAACATGAATCCCACTATCAACATGTCCAGCATCCCCAACATGTCTTCGCTCCCGGCTGGACCGGAAACCATGAAGTTTGAACAGAAAAAAGTCACAAGTGCCTCAAAAACGAAGGTCCGTCAATATTAATTTACTCAAATTATCAGAAAAATTATGTATACGAATCGTGCCTGAAAAAACAAATTCAAATCCGCGTCGATTTCACTTTTTCAATTATTTTTGTACATTTCTGGGTCGAGGTCCCGCGTGCACAATCGAATCTCTTCGAAACCCGCGAGCTTTGCTCAATTCTCGTGGCGATAGACGAATATTTTGTAATTCAACGAAATCGTGATAAGAAAATTCTAGCTCGAGTCTAAATATTCGATTTTTCTTTTGCCGTTCTCGTTGCACGTTGAAATTGTTATTTTAAAGTGTATTTCCGGTGATTTCGAGACTGATTCATCAAGTGGCAACGAGCCAGATATTTTTTTTTCTTCTCGATCTCTTTGCCGAGGTCAACTTCACGATAACTCAAAAATTCATTAATTTTCTGACTGAAACTCATCAATAATTCTCGTGATTCCGAGTCTCATAAATGGCACGGCGCATAAATTATTTATTTGGCAGTAACAATCGAGGCTGGAAAAAAAATTCTCCTTTTTATCCTTCCAACGAATTATATTAATCAGGGGCTTTTTTTCGGCTCCTCAACAGGTCGTCACTGATGGCTTCAGTGCGGAAAAAGCAACAGCGAATAGCGCCGAAATGAGAGCTCTCCAGACTGGCGATGTTTCTTACAAAGAACAAAGCGCGGCAACCGCGGCCAGAGCCAGAGTCGAAATGGATGGAGTCTCTGCAGAAAAAAGCGTCGCATCCGCAATGGTACGTTAAGATCATCATAAGATCGAAAATTTCGCCAATAAAATGTCGCGAAGCGTGGCGGTCAATCAATCAACTCGATCGTAAGATCGTAAGATTTTTATTTTTCGCGAAATGTGAAAAATTTCGCCTTGAGAAAGTTCGATGTACGCCCAACTGAGTCATAACCGCTATACCGTCGCGCAGGGCAACCTCGCGTCTCGGTCGATACGAAAACGAGCGATATATACGAACAAACCACCCTCTATGAAGTTTCCTCGAACTCTGAACTGCTCGACATTCTGTCGCAGTTCGCGATGGGTCTTCGACTTGGACGTGCCGCGAGGCTTTTTTACCCGGAGTCGAATCCCCGCAACGCCGTATCTCGTCACGACGAAGCGGTTGCATCAAAAAATTTAAATGGCAATTCGATCTTGAAGCTGCCCGAGAACCATAAATCCGAAATGGTATTACAACGTATTCTACGGTATAAAGGCACAATAATCGCGTTCCCTTTTATTTTTTCATCCACTAGTTTTTTTTAGTAGCAAAAAAAAAGTTTCCATTCCAAAAAAAAACTGTGAATTCATCGTAGAAAGTTTTCCTCTTGTTTTACCTTTCAGTTTGTTCGCGGTTCGTCCCAAATACGAAATAAAAGTTTGTTCGTATCGCAATGTGTAGGGTCTGGTGAGTTTTTAAGTTCAAGGGTCGTGGCAGTTGCGCAGTTTCATTAAATCAGTCAGGGTCAGGTTTATTTTGGTCTCGAACGAATCTTTCGGCGGTTATCGAAATGCTCAAGCGATCGATTGAAAATTTAAGTGTTTTTCAGTCAACGGGAAAACTTTTTTTTTCGGAAAAGGTGTAAAAGCTTCGGGAATCCATTAGCTATAGAAAAAATCACGAGGCCTGTGGTCGCAAGAGCCTTTCTTCGTACTATCAATCTCGTAAACTCCCACGCTTTTGTTCCAGGGACAGAAAACGAAAAAAAAAAACAAGTTTCAAGTTAGCGGAAATTGTGGATGGTGTAGAAATACATATTTTGCTTTTTCGAACCGATCCCGGGCAGCTTGATCGCGCGAAATTGTTTTTTTTTTCGTCCGTTTAAAAAAAAAACTTCTCGGAATTATTTTGTCGAATTTGTTTGAATTATTTCGTACGGTGTTTGTGTTTCGAGCCCTATAAATCGTCTGCCTCGTTTCACGAAGCTTGAAAATTCTTCTGGTGCATTCGAGGAGTGTAAAAAACTTTGCAACAAGTTAAAAACAATATTTGTCCATGGTTTTGCTTCGTCGGAGCCTCCCTAGTGTTTATTTTTTCTTGGCTTTCACGAAAATTCTCGTTTACTTGTAAAAACAATGAATCGAAAAAATTTTCGTCTCTTTTTAGGAACAAAGGAGCTTAAAAGCTGGCGATCTCTCTCATCAGGAAAGCAACAATGTGGCTGCCTCGTCCATGAAACTCCAGAGCGATTCTTTTTCTTCCGAAAAGGTTAGTTTTGCCAATCGATTCGTTGAACTCGAAAAGTCATCACGTTTCGTATTTATATTGATTATTATTCGGCACTGAAACTTTTAACACTCGATAAATATTCGCGATCGCTCGTTTCGAGAATTACGATGAGACCATTTCTATTTTTTCACACTTGCTGCGTTAAAAAAATGAAAAATACTGTGTGCATTTCTGCAACAACGAAAATACCTCGTGGACTCCTGCTCGAGCGAAATAAAAACATACAAATTTTGAATCACTAGCACCAAGTGCTAAATTGTGTTAAAGATTGTTCATCGAGACACGTCGAAACCATTTGTCTTCATCAAGTATATTCCACTTTGGTCAATTTTACCACGTACACTACGTGCTCTTGCAAGAACTTTTCCTTCTTTGATTCTTCGACTCGCCCACGTTTATTATCCTCGTATGTTAAATAATGAGATTGAAAGAATCGTACTGAAAAATTTCGTTGCAATTTGTCGCTATCGTCTTGCCTGAAAAAGTTTCTTCATTTTTCTTGCATATTCAAAAGTTTTGGGACTCGTGAAGAAATTATTTATGTGAAGGTCGTTCGATCTTCGGGCCATTTTATTGGCCGAAAAGCAGGCACGATGAGTTGCTTGATAAATTTGATTTATCGGCTACATTTTGATACTTGACGTTCATAAAAAATAATTGTGATTCAAATTTCATTTTTCGTTTATTCGATCGAATTATTTGTGCAAAAAAATTGATTCGCAATTTGTTGCTGTTTGTAAATGAATAGCTTGAGGACTTTAGATAATTGTTATGAAGAATTTATCGAGCTGATAAATTTGGCGAATCGGTCACATCGATCTCGAGCACGTTGCTGCTGGCTTTGCCTCAAATATTTAAACTTGACGATTCTCGTAAATTCAGACGCGTGCGTGGGAGCGAGTCGGAAAGAGAGACGGAGAAACGTTTGGCACTTTTCGTTATTACCGGGAGACGTAATATTTTTCGATCCCGCCTTCGAGCTTCCCCTTTACTGCGGACGTAGCGCAGCCTTCGTGTAATATAATTTTGCTTTTCCTCGCGTTGTTTAAAATCTGAGCGATCCGCGCGGTATCTCAACGAGAATCTTTTCACACCCGGCTCGAAGAAACTCATCGAGACGCCGATCAGTTCTCAAACGTCCGCGCTTTTGATAGGAGCGTTCCAATTTTCTTTCTCGCTTTTGTTTTTACCTCAACTCGATTCTCCAATCTTTTGGACACTCGCGGTCTTGCTTATCGCGCGATTATCTCATGAAGAAGCAAACTTCGCTACGGAAATGGAGTCTCGACTCCACCATGGTACGAATTTTTTTTTTTCATTCAACTTTTCGAATAAATTTTTCATTCAATGAAAATTTATCGTCTTTCAAATTATCGTCAATTAATCCGTTCGACTCTGCACGTTATGTCCAGCCTCGTATGATGATTCACAACCGGCAGCACACTCGATTCCTCAGATTATTCTGCTCTTATCACGAGATTGACCATCAACTGTAAATACGAACAGCCATGCACATTTTCAATTGATTCTCAAGTGACTAAGACTGAAATAACGACGAAACTGTGAAATCTTTACTGCAAAATACATTTTACAATAAATATTTCTCGTGCTGCCGCGCGTCACGAAAAAGCTCATTTTTTTCATGACTCTGAAGTTCGCAACGTTGGGGTCCAACGAGAAACACTTTTTCTATGAATTTTTTGTTCATTTTCAAAATCTGTCACAATTTTCGTACCGATTTTGTGTTTCGGTTCCGCAAAAACATCGCTTTATTGTCCGGACGGGATATTGAATAAGAATCATGAGCTCTGTTCGAAAAAAAAAACAGAATTTCTTTGGGTTCCAACGTTGGAAACTTCAACATCGTTTTTTTCCGATTAAAATAATTATTCAAAATATCGTTTAAAATCCTTTTAAATTGATGGAAAATAAATGAGTGGAGTTTGCCTCGATTTTGCTGAATAAAATTGAAAGGCATGAGCAAAGCCTCGGCTGATATTTCAATAAAACTTCTGAAATAAAGGATCAATGTACAATCTGTACGACACGATTTAGAAAATAGATTGTACAAGGTTTGACGAATAAACATGGATCGATAGGGTTTAATGGGAATATTGTAATGTTGGCAGAAAGCAATGGCGGCCCAGCAGCAAAGACAGACAGTCTCTTCATCGGGTATCTACAATCACGAGAAGCACATGGCATCATCGTCGCAATCGAGTAGTATAACGATAGCTTCGAAGGGTGTGACGTCAAAGTCATCGATGATAACGGCAGCGTCAGCGGTGAATCAATTGATGATGAACGGAATGCGTCCGGGAGACGATGAATTGCTGTCATTGCCTTTGGACGACTTGGACGGTTTGTGTTCGAATTCAAATCCTCAGGACGTGGATACGGCGATTGCGAAATATTCGAGTTATTTAAACAGTTTTGTGGAGCGTTTGAAATCGAACGATTCGAGCAAGAGTGGAAAAGCGCCGTTGTTGTTGGATCGTGTTAATGAAATAATTCGAAAAGCGTGGGCGGTGCCGACACACGGTCACGAGCTCGGTTACACGCTTTGCAATACGTTGAGAACGAGAGGCGGTCTCGATCTTCTCATAACGAATTGCGTGGCGAGCGATCACGATTTACAATTCTCGTCGGCGCGGCTTCTCGAGCAATGTTTAACAACTGAAAATCGCGCTCACGTGGTCGAAAACGGTTTGGAAAAAGTGGTTAACGTTGCTTGCGTATGCATGAAAAATGCAAATTCGTTGGATCACGTGAGAGTGGGCACTGGGATTTTGGAACATTTGTTTAAACACAGCGAGGGCACGTGCAGCGATGTCGTTAGACTGGGAGGGCTTGACGTCGTTTTGTTCGAATGTCGTAAAGGCGACATTGAAACTCTGCGTCATTGCGCTGGTGCATTGGCCAATTTGTCGTTGTACGGTGGTGCAGAAAATCAGGAAGCCATGGTCAAGAGAAAAGTTCACGTTTGGTTGTTCCCGCTGGCTTTCCACAACGACGACAACATCAAGTATTACGCTTGTCTAGCGATCGCCGTCCTCGTTGCCAACAAAGAGATCGAGGCTGCGGTCCTAGGATCCGGGACTTTGAATCTCGTTGAACCGTTCGTCACATCGCACAATCCTTACGAATTTGCCAAATCTAATCTTGCTCACGCCCACGGACAGAGCAAAAATTGGCTCGAGCGATTGGTACCGGTTTTGAGCTCGAAACGCGAGGAAGCCCGAAATTTAGCCGCTTTTCACTTTTGCATGGAAGCCGGCATTAAAAAACAACAGGGCAATACCGAAATATTTCGGGATATCGGGGCCATTGAACCTTTGAAAAAAGTAGCCAGTTGCCCGAACGCCGTTGCCTCCAAGTATGCCGCCCAAGCTTTGGGACTCATCGGTGAAGAAATTCCCCACAAATTGAGTCAGCAAGTTCCATTGTGGTCCAGCGAGGACGTCAAAGAGTGGGTCAAACAAATTGGCTTCGCCGAATACGCCAACAACTTTGTCGAGTCTCGCGTCGACGGTGATTTGTTGTTGCAACTTACAGAAGAGAATTTACGCGAAGACATTGGACTCACCAACGGCATAAGACGACGCCGTTTCACTCGGGAATTACAGAATCTCAAAAAAATAGCCGATTACAGCAGCCGCGATATCGGAAATTTGAACAGCTTCTTGCAACAGCTCGGTGTTGAATTTTCCATCTATACTTATGGCATGCTCAACGCCGGTGTCGACAAGGAATACATTAGGAATATTTCCGAGGATCAATTATTAACCGAATGCGGAATTACCAACAGCATTCATCGATTAAGAATCCTCGACGCTATTAAAAATGGACAATCCAATTCATTCAGTCCCTGCGGACCGGACGAATCTCCGGACAAATCTCTCGACGTTTTCGTCAGTTATCGACGTTCCAACGGCTCCCAATTGGCCAGCCTTCTCAAGGTCCACTTACAATTACGAGGTTTCTCCGTTTTCATCGACGTCGAGCGACTCGAAGCTGGCAAATTCGATAATAATCTCCTACAGAGCATACGACAAGCCAAACACTTTTTACTCGTACTCACACCCAAAGCCCTCGAACGATGCACGCAGGACACCGAAGGCAAGGACTGGGTTCACAGAGTGAGTTTCCATTTTCCATTATCTCAATAAATATTTCCATCTCAATTTCCCTCCATGCTGATCGGACCTTTTTTTTCCTTATTTTCCCACGAATTAGGAAATCGTCGCAGCGTTACAATCTCAATGCAATATTATTCCAATAATCGACAACTTCCAATGGCCCGAACCCGAAGAATTGCCCGAAGACATGAGGGCGATCTGTCATTTTAATGGTGTCCGATGGATTCACGACTATCAAGACGCCTGCGTAGACAAATTAGAAAGGTGTGTGAAGGATTTTTCAATTTTTAGCCAGGCAGTTTTTCCTTGAAATACTGAATGAGCAATAAATTGGAAATGTTACGAGCACGTTTGACTTGTTTCCAGGTTTATGCGCTTGGAAACACCGGTACGTCCCGAATTATCGAGCGGTATTTCTCGTGCGATTGGGTCGAAGGAAGTCACGACTCCCAGCACGCCAGGGAGCACAAACATGCGACAACCCCCAAATTATCAAAGAATGCACAGTAACGAGAGTCGAGGTAGCGACAAAGATTCCACCAATGGTAGAGATTGACTAGAGGGCCCGCCCACAGCCATACCAAGCAGGTAAAATCTTCTCCTTTCTCATTATACTAAAACCTCATCGGTCGATCCAACAAACTAACTCAATCGTAACCATTTTATTCCATACGCAGCAGCGAGCAGCGATCGGAATAAATCCTATAGAAAGAAAATAATCAAATAAACGAACCTAACGAGCGGATAGATCGAAATTTAAACGCGCTCGGATCTCCATAGGTCAGTCAGTCAATGATCAACCTAATTTCTCGATGTTGTTTACAAGTTGTTGTCGACCTTTTCCAATTATTTCACCTCTCCTTTGACT
Source organism: Diadegma fenestrale (assembly GCA_037043255.1). Taxonomy (NCBI): domain Eukaryota; kingdom Metazoa; phylum Arthropoda; class Insecta; order Hymenoptera; family Ichneumonidae; genus Diadegma; species Diadegma fenestrale. Next base: position 10,580,369 of record CM073312.1, read on the forward strand.
TCGATCCATCGTCATTACATTTCACGTCCCGCCTTCGTTGTTGTATTTAGAAATATTTTGCACGTACGTTCCTGGCCAAAAATCCAGTAATAAAGTTTTTTAAGGAAAGATTTTCGGCGGAGAATGAACGTCTGAAGCATTTTTTCGTATTTTTTTCATTGTTTCGCGTAAATGTGTGTTTTTTCTCACTCTTCGTGTTAGCCGTATGAGCATGGCACTCGATGCAACTTTTTCAACATTGAATAATTGTTTGAATGCATTTTCAGGCTTCGTAAATCATCGAGTCCGTCCCATTGGCTGATGAGCATGCCGCCAACGTCTCCGCGTCTTAAATTCATTCACACTCATCCGGCAAGAAGTCCGATACCTCGCCGTCCACCTCGACATCCGTCTTCGCCATCGGCGCGATCACGCTCGCTCGAGTTGATCGATCAAACGGAGAACAAAGTTCCAAAACCGGTGAAGAAACCTGAGCCGCTGCCGCGTCCAAGGTCTCGAAGTCTCGATGGCCTTCTGGAGGACGACGTGGAATCTCCAGAAATATCTGAAAGAACGCGTTCTCCGAGTCCAATCGACACGACGGTGGAAAAAATTGAAGGCGAAAACGTGGTCGAGTGCAGCGAAGGAAATTCGTCGAGCGATGTGGCCGCGGGAGCTAAAACTTTCGACAACGAACTGAATCCCCAGCCTGTGCCGAGAATCCGAACGAAATTAAACAGCAGCAAGCTGGATTTAAACGAGGCAGCAAAAACGCCAGCAGGGGAAGCAGTTTCAAGAATTTCGTCGTCGTCGTCCGAAGATTGCACGGAAAAACCGAGTTTCGACGGACAAATAATCGAAGACGTTGTCGCAGAAAAGGACGAGTGTGATAGGGGCAAAGCCAGAGAGACGATTTACGTATCGAAAAACGAAAAGCCTTGCACTATGCTCCTTAAAGCAAAAAGCTGTGGCGCGGGTTTAGACGACAACGAAATGTTTTCGTCCGACCACTCCGAATGTCAGGAAAGTGCGTGTAAAAACCTCGATTCTCACAATCGTCAAAACCAGCAACAACAGAGAGGCTCGTTACTCTCATTGCACGCAACTTCCGCCTCGGATCCAAAAAGAAAGCGGAATTTCATGAACAAATGTGTGAACAAAGTGAGATCATTCATTAAGAAATAATCGCTTTTTCTAACGCGAGAAAGAAAAAACATAAAAAAGTGATATAGACTTATTGTTAATTTAATTTTCTACACACAAAGTGCTTTGACGACGTTGAAAAGTATCAGAAAGCGCAAAATAATTGTTATTTTCTTGTGCTTGACTACACAAATGAGAAAAAAACTTTTTGAATATTGTTAATTTATTATACACGTTTTAGGATATTTTCCATTATCAGCAGGCAGCTGAAAATCTATTTTTTATGTACAACGACCGGCAGCATTGAGAGGATTATTCAATTTCGTGCCCGAGCTGACGAGTTTTCGGTGCTTTTTGAAATATTCATGTTTTCAAAAACTATCAAAAATAGGCGGCGTTCACAAGTGCTTTTTATATTTCCTTACAAAATGAAAAATGTATTATACTATTCTTATAAGTAGGATAATCGTTATATCGTTAATCCTTTCTACCTTTCGTTTTTTTTCAAGTTATTTTACTCACGGACTACACCATGTTATTCTATAACTGCAGCTGTTGATCGACCATGAAAAATGTGTTTTCGGTTGATTCAAAACCCCCTTTTAATTTGTATTTTAAACGTTCGTTGTTAGTCTTGATTTAGAGTATTTTTATCATCATTTTAAAGCATCGGACAAGTTTCGTCGCAAGAAATTTCATTTCGTTATAGCAATCTTGATGTTGAATTACACACTATTTTATTTATACACATAAATATATTATTCTATACATTATTTAAGAACCATTACCCATATTTTACCAAAGGTTCACCACAGTGGAAAATATCGTTTTATATTTTCAACTTCTCCCTCTGATTGTTTCACCGTTAAATCTGTTTTTTTTTATTACGAAAATGAAAATAAACGAGGACACGATTCGTTCGTACGAGTTTTTGTTTTTATAATCCTTCCCATTATTTATCGATGTGAGGTACAACGTTTGATTTTTTGAATTAAATGACAAGTCACTTTCTTTGGGAAAAATTGAGATTTTACTGCGACGATTTATAGATATTTATCAAAGTTTCATTAATCGTACAAATATAAACTTATAAATACTTCACACCTCAAACCTTTGCGAGTTTCGAGCGCTTTTCGACACGTTTGTACATGGTTTTTGTTCAATGGTATTAAAGTTATTCGTAAATTATTCGAAAGTCGAACTAATGGCACTTTTTTGTGAGTCTTATTTGTTTATTATGTCGTCACGACCTCTCAAACGTCTCATGAGGATCATGTCGTTTCGCATCAACGTCACTCGCTTGGCGTGGAACGTCAGTAAAACTGCATCTTCGAAAAATTGCGTGAGGTACATTTCGGCTGATTCTTGAAGCGCTTCCAGAGCTGAAGCCTGCAGTCTGAGGGAAAATTATCGATGCTGAATTGCTTCTCTTTGATTTGAGAAAAAAAAACTTCGATTCCGTCAAATTTTGAAGGATCCGTCGTTTTTTTTCAAATATATCGATAACGTGAATGAATTTACTTCTGAATTGACGTAATGAAATTTGAAAGCTCGCTTGAAAGACTTAACTATTAGTCTAAGTGCCAAATTTCAACATACCGTGATACGTTTTCCCGTGGAAAAAGGTCGAAGAGAATTTCTCTGACTAGTCTGGCAAATGGCAATTTGGGTATGAGCAGCCCAGTCGTTTTTCTCAAGTACTTGATTTCTTGCAATGCTCGCATTGTTCGTCTCGCCGTCCTATTCCTATTGACCACAACCTCGGTCTAGGAAAAAAAATCGTATGGAAACATGCAGCAGGAATCACAGAAATTACGGTCGAGAGGAATGAATTACGATGGGAAAAAATGTTTGTGGAAATGTTGAAATACAAAACTTTGCTAGTTTTCAATAACAGGTTGTGAAAATTTGAGGAAATTTCAAAGTTCTGTCACGCAAATATGAATTTGAATTGAGTCTCTTACCCTTGCATTATTCCTTTGAGGCTCTGATGATTTTGTGGTCGATGCAGAACGCGCAGATTGTGACCTGAACACAATTTATATATCCAATTATTTGAAAACATGAGCCAAGTTGTGAACCGTTTGAAACTTTCACCATAACCTACAAACCTCGCAGTTGATTTCCTCCGCACCATGTTGCCGACCTCATGAAGATAATAATTATTCAAATTTCTGTCGGATAACCAGTTAATATTTCGTTCACTTTGATCAAGTAAGTTTCTCGTAAAGGTTTTTATTATTAAGCTTCTCTTTCGAATATACGCACGTTAGTGTTTCCCGCGATTTGGAGTAAACAAACGCGCAAAAACGCGAACGCCAGTTGGACGCGTTGGACTAACGTAAAGCTCCGTTTTGATGTACACACTTCGAAGCGTGGGCGATCTACAACTTGCTCGGTCGGTAACGGTGATTCGTCGTGCGCGACGTCGCTGTTGCGGCGAAATTTCGAACTAGCGAACCGCGAATTTATTGAATTTTTGAAAAATAGCAGATTAAAAATAGACAAAAATCGTCAAATGCTGAAGTGAAAATATTTTTATTTTTTCATATTATGAGAGTTACATAGTCCAATAAAATATATGGAATTACTTTACTAATTTAATGACAAGTTTTACGGAGCGAATTGAGCATCGCCGATTATTCAGGGCCACCACGCTGAAACAGAGTCAAAATACAATGATTCCCAAAAATCGCGTCGTTTTTTTTAACAAGGGACGTAATGGATTTTTTCTCACGTTTATGTATTCGATTTCTTTCGGATCGATTGGTCTTCTCTGAAACTTCAATGGCAATTGAAAATCTTCGATAACAGGTAAAGCGATAGCACCGGGTCCGGAAGCCCCGGGTCCACCGGGTTGGTGAGCGGTGCCTGGCGCAGCTGGCCGAGCAGCAGCAGCAGCCGCACCTCCAATGGCTAACGTATCAATTTTCACATTACACGAAATTCTTGCAAAATCAGACAAAAAAACTTCCCCTGACTCGAAGAATGAAGAATAATTTTTTTATTACCTGGATTAGTACCACCTTTGCGAAATCTTATCATAGGCACGTGAGCCTGGACGACCTGGCAAAAAAAAAATCCAAATGTGTCAGAAAGTCACAAGGACTTGTAAATTTCGCTTCGGATTGAATAAAATCCCGATTAAATGCTCCGGGAAACTCGTATTTTTCGTCACAAAACTCACTTTCCATCCTCTCGTTGCCATCATAATAAATTTATCGTTGCCAAAAAAATGTAATTCGTGCGATTATATTACGAGTCTCTAGCCCTCACAGTCGAGAACAACGAGACCAAGAAACAACAGTTTCTCGTCTGCTAGAGTCGAATCCACACATGCAAACGTAGATGGCGTTTTTTCCAAATGTGTGACACGGAAAATATTGAAAAATGAAGTTTCGCGAACCGGCTAATTGTACGTTTTTCTTTTCACTTTCGCAATTGCTTCCGCAAATTTTTTAAAACACACGCGGTCATCGTTTTTCTCATGTTCTGTGATTTCTATTCTTCGTCCGCGACCTCAAATGTCAACGTCGTCCTTGACTGACTCCCACTCCTGCTGCCCTGGCCATATTTGGGTAACTTTGCAGCATCGTTTTTGTCAGCGAACGCTACAGCGGTTTTCCAGTTTCTAATGATCGAACCAACGCCATGGATGAATCTTTGTTTACATAACTCAGGAAGAATTTTATAATCATGTGGAAAAAAGTTCTTTGTGATTCTAAAAGTCTGAGCATCGCATGATAATAAACATTTCATCACGCGCTGCACACGGTAGAGCTCTACGTTACCGACTGTCAATTTGAAAAGTTGCAAAATTTGGCCGCTACGAACGCTCTCGTTTCCTTCTCCCTACCATTTCCCAACGGTCACTCGACTATTTGAGGATCACGAGTTTTGGCGCCAAAGAAGCTTCCTTTACACGTTGCCTCTTTTACTTGTAACCGTTTATCGAATTGTGTGCGAACAGAAAATTTAATGAGTAAGTATAAACACCGAAAAGCAAACGATTGAACAAGCAAATTTTGTGCGTTTTTCGATCTGTGGAATATAAAATTGCACTTATTTCGGAGTCGAATTGAAATTTATCAACGTGGGTTTGGGATACGCGTGTTTTCAGTGCCGGCGAGAAAAGCATCGAAAAGAGCAGCCGCTACTCCAGCCAAAAGCCACAAACCGGCCAAAATAATAAAACAAAAGACCGGTAAGTTAATTCGTCACTATTTTTTCTTCAATGTCTACTTCACTACGAGCGAGACTTCATTCTATTCTCGAGAATTTCCCTCGAAAATCTATGGCTCGGGGTGAGATTGAGGTTAGCGTCGTCACCATTGCATTTTTTTTTCAAACAATCGATCGATCAATCGAATCTTTTAATCACTCTCCTAATTTGCTTAAACTTTCATATTTCCATAATTACGAGCTCAATTTCAGCTGCTAATCATTAATGACTCACTTCTAGCGAATGAGGTTAGAAAAAATTGTTTTTTGTTGTTCCACACGTTTGTGAGACATCGTATTTTCAGAATTTCTCTCTTGCAAACTCCGAAAACTCGTTCCATCCAATTTTCAAGTCAGATTCGGAGCAAATTTTTTCCGTTTCTCTTGAAATTCAAAACTCTGGTTGCGCAAATTTGATTTTATTCCCTAACCTCAATAATCGTCGGATCCGCCATGAAGTTTTTCACGTTCGGCAACGTCCGAGTTACGAGAGTTTCCGCAATTTTGTTGACGTATTTTGACTGAAAATCATCTCGACTTCGTTCCGAACGAAAAAAAAAACCGAAAATTCGTATTTTTTCGGTGATAAAACACGAGTAGAAGAAATTTCATTCATTTTTTTTCTTTTTGGTGAAAAAGTTGCTGCTGAAATTTCACTCAGCCCGGATTTACGAACGTACCAACATGGGGGAATGGTTTTGTCCGTCGGGCAAGGCGACGTGGGCCAATTGGGTCTGGGAACGGAATACATGGAAAAAATGCGACCGGCCGCCGTCCCTGATTGCGTGGACGTTGTGTCAATTGCGGCAGGCGGTATGCACAGCGTATGTTTGACCAAAGCAGGGACCGTCTTGACTTTTGGATGTAACGACGAGGGCGCTCTGGGACGTGACACCTCGGTGGAAGATTCAGAAACTACTCCGGGTCTCGTCCAGTTGGATGGAAAAGCGATCCAAGTTACAGCCGGAGATTCTCACAGCGCGGCTCTCCTGGAAGACGGCAGAGTTTTCGCTTGGGGTTCTTTTCGGGTCGGTATTACACAATCCCCAGAATCTTTGACTAAACTCAGAGAATTCGGAATTTTCACTGAGCAGAACGTCAATTCTCATGAAAACGCCATGACATTTTATTTTTTATGGAAGAAAATTTACTTTTTTTCATGGAAATTGACTTTCTGCTCAATAAAAATTGTAATACTCAAGTTTATGCTTTTTCAGTACAGCAAAACAGTTTTTCACAATTTATTCGGTTAAATCAACGAGATGCAGACAAAAAAAATCGATTAGTGGATTTTTACTCAACAGAAAGTGAATTTCCATGACAAGAATCAAAATTTCATCCTCACAGAATGAAATTTCATTAGATTTTCATGAAAATTAATATTCTGCGGAATAAAAATCGGTCAACATTGGACGTGATCGATTTTATTCTGTAATTTTTAATTTTTTCTCGCGTAAAAAATCCTGAACGACTATTTCGCTTCTTATTGTTAAATTTTCCCCCGGGCATGGTGATTGTTAGAAAAAGTCGAGAGCAGTGTTTAACGGTGTTGGAAATTTGCAGGATTCGCATGGAAATATGGGCCTGACAATGAAAGGGAACGAGCGAATTCCGGTGCAAATGTTACCGAGAGAAAAAGTAGTGAAAATAGCATCGGGCACGGATCACTTAATATTTTTGACGAATCATGGACAAGTGTATACTTGTGGTTGCGCGGAGCAAGGACAATTGGGGAGGATATGCCCGAGGAGTGCCGATCGTCATGGTCGGCGAGGCGTTGCCCCGTTATTAACGCCGCTGCTCGTACAATTCAACCGATCGAAACATTCCAGGGCCGAGGATGTTTGGGCAGGATCGTATTCGACCTTCGTTAAAATTTACGACACGGGACATATCCACGTATTTGGATTGAACAATTATCACCAATTAGGTGAGAATAAAAACAAAGCAAAAAAAAAGAGAGTTCGATTTGAAAATTTCGTTTTTTCGTTGAATTTTAATAAAAAAATTGAATATAAAAACGTTTTTTTTGAAAGGGCTATCGGAAACGGGAACGCAAGCGTTTCCCTGCAAGTCCGAGACGTTTGACGGTAGGAAATGGAAACACATAAGTAGCGGGCAGCATCACACATTGGCCCTGGACGAAGCGGGTCAAGTGTTTGTTCTGGGACGTAAAGAATACGGTCGGCTCGGTCTTGGGGAAGATTGCGAAGACGCGAAAGAACTGACGCTGGTGCCGAGTCTGGAGAGCTACAAATGCATCGACGTGGCAGCGGGAAGTGCGCAATCGTTTGCGGTGACAGAAAAAGGCGATTTGTACGCTTGGGGTATGGGGAGCAACGGGCAATTGGGAACCGGCGAAGAAGAGGATTACGCGGTGCCGACTGTGATAAAAGGAAAGGCGTGGATGAAGGACAACAAAGTTGTAGTTCGTGTCGTTGGCGGAGGGCAACACACTCTCATCCTGGCGAGCTCGCCCCCATCGGATAAAGAAGTCACCGCGCCTTCCTCTTAAGACGATGCAAAAAAAAATGGAAATCCTCGATCGTGCGGTGCGAAGTTGATGGAAAACCGACATCCGACAGTCTCCGATGCTCGTAATTGTCGAGCATTTTCGCGAGCAGCCTTTTTCAATGCCTCCTCGAAATAATATCCAAGTTTGCATCGTCGAAAAACTCAATTTCACTCGAAACATCGCGGGAAATGAAAAAAAAAATGTCGAATATTTCACACTTTCGATTCCGACGGAGCAAACTTGGATACGATTCTTTGAGATTGATCATTACAAGCCTAGCGATAATTGTTTGTATTTTGCATGTTGATATAACAATCGTAAAGAAACGTTACGAGGAATATTCGTGTTGAAACTTTGACCAACTCTGCTAAATGATAGCGACTTTACTGATTGTTTTGTTGCTCCTAAAACGGAGATTTGTTTGTTGTTTCGATGCGGTCGATAATGCTGATCGAAATAATGGAATAATTGCATGTCCAAAATGAAAGATCGTTGCATGAGCGAGTTAAAATGTGTGGGTGTGTACATAAGTATAATTTTTATAGATTATTAGTAAAATAAAGGTCAACTAAATTGTTTAATTCAATTATAATTACTACTGAGCCAATCAGTACACGAAACGTAACGATTTCATGGCGCTAAAATCATTGGTTTTTAATGAACAGGCGAGAAAAACCACAAGAATATCGATTTCGAATTTCTAAGTTTATTCTTATCGTTCATTATTTCTACTTACTGTTCATATTTACGATTAGTTTGTAAGTATTATTGTTCTTTTATTTATAAAGCTCAACAAAATGTTCCAAGCGACACAGAGCGCGCATTTTCAACGAGACATTTTGCTCTAAAGTCTCGCGGTTTTAAAATCAAATAAAACTCTCGCCCTCGATCGAACCGGAGGTTTTCTCGTCGTCGCCTTACCCCTGGAACCCAACAATCGTTGGAAACTTCAGGAAACATCAAGCAAAACTCGGAATTGTTTTTGTTTTTCTTTTTTCTGTACTCCGAATTTATTGGAACTTGTTTCAAAATAAATTTTAATTTACTAATATACAATTTTAGTTAAAAATTACTCGAAATTCCTTTCCCTCGAGCCCATTTCTTCGCTCGGCACGGCCAGGGGTCTCAGAGACCCGGATGACCCGATACTGTCCCAACTTTCGAGCAATCAACGTAAATATTTCGTTGAATTGAAAAACTGCATTTTATACTGGTTTAAAATAATTTTAGCCGGGTCAATATGACCCGGATGTGGCGAATCAGGACTCTGATGCATTTTTGGGACGTCTGGACCTAAAATTTGTGATTTACAGATTCATACGCATCCAAAACGTACGTAAGCACTTTGTACGATTTTATTAACGCATTTTCTTAATACATGAAACTATTTTTCAGAATATACAGTCAAAATGGGAGTTTCGATCGTCGATAAGATACATAAATAGTCTCTAAATGCAGTAACATTGTTTGTTTGTTTTATTAATGTTAATTTTAATTACAATCGGAGGAAATAAACGGATCAACGTGAACTTAATAGTAACGGATTAACTGGCTTGTTTCTCCACCATTTGGCCGGCAACGGCTCCGCCTTGCATCGACAATTCGGTAAGTCGCTTGCCTATGCGTTCGTGAATTTCCAAATATTTGGCGATGCAACGATCCAAACAAACGGATTCGCCTTTGCCGAGGTCCGGCTCCGCGTACTTTGGCAAAATGCATTTTTTGTGACAAGCCGACGTCATTCTATTGAACATGTCCGACATCATTTCTATTTCTAAATCTTGCATAAGCTTCAGCTTCGATTCGTCCAGTTCTGGCAAACCTGCCATTTTTGGTTTTTTTTCCAATTTATTTATTTATTTTACAAGAGTTTAGGTTTTTTTCGCTTTAATGACGCTCGGTGAATCTTTCGCTGACTTCGTATTCAACGATATTGGAATCTCGCATACGCTTACGAGATTGCATCGCCTCGTAACGATGATTGTCTATCGAACGCTTGGACAGTGCAAATGCGCCAAAGCCGATTGCAGTTATAACGAGCCTGTAATAAATCGATTAACAATTATCCCGCAAACTGTTGATTTTTCTTGAATTTTCGTTAATTAACAGAATGATTTTACACTTTGTTCGATTTTTCTTTTGTTTACGTAAGTAAACTTTGGCCAGAGGGGAGAAAAAGCTCTGAGAATCGTTCAGAAACTTGAGAAAGTTATTAAAAATCAAAGTTTGCACTCATAACCTCACTTTTCGCTGATTAAACGATTTTTTTCATGTGATTTCAATCGTTAATGCAGTTCAAAGACGAATGAATTTGAAGGTCAAACAATGGAGCAAAGCGACGACTGTAACGGAGTGCAAATCACTTTTTTCATCACGTTAAATTTGTGGGAATAATTTATCGTTGGTGGGTCTTCGTTAAACCGGTACGCTTTGAGGTTATGTCAGCAACAGTTACGAAAGACTGTGACGGAATGGGCTCACCATGGAATCAATGAAGGTTTAAAATTTGGATAAAGGACTGGAATACTCACCAACCAGTTATTACTTTAGCGTGATTCGTAAGCATCCTTTACTGCGAGCGAAATATAGGTTATCGTAGACCCACGACGTAAGGAATAAGCGGAAGTAGAAATCCAGGAAAAAAGCGACATGCGTGAAACACCAGCTAAAATGAGTTTCCGTGACGATAATTCTCCCGTAGCGTCAGCATCGCATTCGAACCCAAACCAAATGGGAAGGATGTACCGAATGCCGGGAACGAAAGTTTACAGCTGAACGACATATCGATTGACTCGACGAATTGACAGAGATCTCTTTTTTTTACCACAGGATCGAGTTTCCGGTGCATTTTTTGTACCTTGTATTTCTTCCCATCGCAAAATATCTGTTTTCGTTCTTTCGGGGAGACATTTTCCATTTTTTTAAACCGAAAGATTTTGTCACATTATAAAACAAGGCGTTCGCACGTGGAATCTCATTTTTGCGAGATAGTATTAAATCTGAGCGTAAAAATTGAACAGAAAAAACACAAGTACGTAAAATTTATGAATCACGAACTCATGGACAGTCGATGATGAATGCCGACAAATATAAAAACCGTAGCATCGACATCGTGGCGACGAAAAAAAAGACCAAATCTCTGGAACAAAAAATATTCGCGCATGTGAGTGCAAGAGACTCGATCCATAAAAGGAATAACCCTGCGAAATAATTTACGATGTCTGGCGACTTAATGTAACGGAGATAAAACGTGTAAGTGGAATTGGCAAAAGTCCAGAAGTGTAAGGGACTCTGTGACCAGAAGCGCGACATGTTTTTTATGTTTTTTTTTTTTCTATAAACTGTGGAGTTCAGTCGGGCGCAGAGAATAATGTATCAAAATAATAAATGAAGTGAAATAAATGAACTTGAGAGTCTGCAGCATTGTAGCCTTCGATTAAATGATATATATAGTCTCGTTCATCGATGCTTTATATGCACGAGCATAAAAGCATAGTGACGCGAGATTCATTCGCCCCTCGCAATAGTACGCGCTCGCGGATGAGGCTGGGCTGCGAGGGTTAGAGCAGCAGCCCAGGATGCAACAAAAACGGGCTTAGACAAGTGGCGCAGAGGAGGAAGGGAGGGTATGGGGGAGGGTTGACGAATAACCGCGTGTGGGGAATTCCAGGCAGGCAAGGGTGGCTCTTTCTCGGCAGGGTTGAGCCAGCGAGGGTCCCGAACGCGCTTACCCACACAAAGCCTCGTGCATATATATATATGAACTCGCGCACCCGCGTCCACGCAGATCGCTCAGTCGCGTTTATGCGCGGTGTGCACGAAGTTCAACGACCACCGCCCTGCTCTCGACCAACCCCGTGTCGTCCCCAGCGGCACACACAAACACTCACACACACGCCATAGATCTCCAACTTTCCGCCTTCTCTCTCTCGCTCTTGCGGAGCAATTTCAACCCCCGGATGCATGCATCCCCCGCTTCACCCCTTTCTCCAGGCTTTCCGCGTTATATATATTCTCGTCTACAACAGCGGACAATGAAAGTCGAGGGGTAATCGGGATCGCAATTTATCCACACGCTAATTGAAATAACGAGTCTGGTCAATAGGAAAATATGATTTACTTTCATTTTTATTCAAAAACGTCAGCAGCGTTGTAGAAAAATTCAATATTTCGAATGTTTTTTGTGAAAAAAAAGATCGAAACGCCCGGCTAACCAATGGGTCGTACAGACCCAAACCTTCGCATGCATATTTTTCATTTATTCAAAACTGCAACGACAAACTCTCAACATCATCGAGCTCTTGCCTCATTAGCCGTTGACAGGCTCGATGAATTAGCATAACCTAAAAATACACGATCGAAATACGAGGCAGGATTTCGTTGGTTGACTCGCATAACCAGCGAAATGCGCGAGAGGAATCGTAGGGTGGTTTTGTACAAAGGGAACAAACGAAAGGTCGGGGGTATCCCCGGGAAAGCTGAGATGGCGCTAGTGTCCTTTCTCGTTTTCGTTAACCGCCCCTTCGCGCTCTGTCTCGTCCCGCTTGCCCCCCCCCCCGCGACACCTCCGCCCGCTCGCCCGCCTGCCGCTGGCCGAGTGGCCCCCTCACGCAGCCGCTTGCGCGTTGCTGCTCCCGCGCGCGACACACCGCGCGACTATAGGTTGCGCTATCTGTTAAACGGGAGCGACAACGCGCGGCGAGACTTTGCTGTACTAAGGGAAAACCGGCCAGTTCCGTCGAGTCCAGGGGTAGAAGCTACTGGCCGCTTGTCTGCTCCCTTCTTTCGCTAGTTTCATTTCTTTCGTTTTAGTTACGTTTTTGATTCCATTGATATTCGTTAAATTCGTACGTATATTACGTGTTCGTTACGATTATAAATTGAAACGAAAAATAAACCAACAACTCCCAACAAAATCGTATTCGACGGGCGTATAAATATATATTTATATACACATATAAATATATATCTATATGTTTGTATATATAGATATTCCCATATCTATATATATTTACGTACAATAATAATAAACAGCGTAGGAAGAATTTTAAAACGATACAAATAAAAACGACAAAAAGACGACAAAAAACGAAAACAAACAAACTCTATTTCGCCGGTGCGTGCGTCTCACGCGCACGAACAAAAACATTCATCGCAAATTACGACTAAAAACGAACTCTCTGTATTTACGTTGTAGTTTAAAACGCGCAAGGTGTGCACAACGCGTGGGGCTAACTAGTGTATTTCAATTCACGTATTTACGATCATTTCTGTCTCTGTGAACATCTCGCGCTATTAACATCTTCAAAATCTGACAAAACGCATCCCGAGAAAATAATCAAGAGCAACTGAATATCGACGGGAATCGAACGACCGGAAACCTCCAACAACAAGTTACGAATCAAAGCATCAGGTACGTGGAATTTTATCTTTTTTGCGTCGTATTTTCGCCTCTCGTTCTTTATGAACTTTTAACACTTTCGAAACGTGGTCACACGTTCTTTAGGAATTTTTATTGTTGTTTTCTTCAGGAATTTCTCATCTTTCTCGTTCGATTTTTGTTTTTTTCTTATTTTCGGTCGCGATCTTTTTCATGCATTCGTTTAATCCTCCAACATCCAAGTGTCATGGCGGCGTGCATGCACTCGAAGGGGTGCGTTTACGCCCATGCTCCCCCCCCCCCCCTCTTTCAACCCAACTCTTTTTAAACACTTTTTTTTCTCTCTCGCTCGCTCTCGCTGCTACGACGTTTATTTCAAAGTCATCGATACTTCACCGCTCGATGTACAAAACCGTATTATCTATCGGGTGAGAAAACACACATAATCCAAGGTCAGCAACGTGGCTTCGGAAATCGATGCTCACGGAGTTTCCGAATTTTTTCGCACCACCAAAATTCTTTAGGTGGAAAATTTTGGCTATTTCTCAAAGTCTTTGGAAATTCTATTTGAATTCTCTTCAATATCTCAAGATTTTTTACTTTAAATTTCATTTTTCACATTTCAAAATGAGAAAAAAATTCGTATTCCGTACGTTGCGTCGAATTTGAATGAATTTTTTTGGTTGAAATCAGAAAAAATCGTTTTTTTTTCGACAGGAGAGAAAAATAACTTTATTCTTAAAAAAACAAAATCAATTATCAAAATAATTTTTCGAGATCATCCTGAAATCCATCCATAGGCTCTTTTTGTCAAAAAAATTTAAGCGTTTCTTCGAATGTTGATAAAAATATGAAAAAATTGAAAAAAAAACTTTTTCTTCTCGATAAAAGAGAGAAAAATCATTTTATGCATAAAAACAGAAATCAAGGATTAAAATACTGTTTCGAAATCCTCCAAATTATTAATCCGGAAGCTCTTTTCGTCGGAAAAACCTGTTGACGAGCTTTCGAAAGCTCCATCGATGCAGAATCCGAAAATTCAAGGTTTTTTGTATTTAATTCTTTCTCTTTCTTTAAAAATATAATCAGGCATGAACTGAAAATGATAATTTTGCCAAAAAAACGTCGATATTCAGTTGAGCACAGTAAACTAAATATTTTTGGATAATTTTCATGATTTTGACAATAATTTCGATTTCTGACGGAATCGTCAGCGAAATTTACGATTGGAATAACAAAAATTGACTTTTCGAAGAGACTTTCTAGAATATTTTTTGCTGAAATGACAAAATTTTTGTGATTTAGAAAAAAAACGTTTAGTCGAACGTTTCCAACAAAATATCGATCTTTTTCAACAAAATTTTTTTTTCAGTGTGCACGTTTCGTAGGAGGAGAAATTGGGAGATTTATTTTCCAAGAAAACATCGAAAAGTCACGTGGAACATCGAATAAGAAAGGCACATAGTTTGCTTATTTGTTGTTTTGTTTTACAGGATGAATTTTAGCGATTACATTGAGCGAATAAATTCAGCGACATTGGAGAAAAGTTTGAATGCGGGAAAAGCAGTAAAACGAAGAAATTCGATGCTGATGAATTATTTGAGAATAGGGAGGAATAAATTGAGACGAAAAGTTGATTAAAATCATCGACGTGCCGGATTGTTCGAGTGTCGCTGTGGCGAACGATGACGTTCGACCTTTGCTCGATTTTTTCCTGTGGCTAGGTCCAAACCTCCCCTCGTCAGCTGATTAAAATCGATAATTGCGAGTCTGGGCTCGGCTACGACGTCAA
The DNA here is from genome assembly GCA_037043255.1 of Diadegma fenestrale. Classification (NCBI taxonomy): domain Eukaryota; kingdom Metazoa; phylum Arthropoda; class Insecta; order Hymenoptera; family Ichneumonidae; genus Diadegma; species Diadegma fenestrale. The sequence goes on from CM073312.1 coordinate 10,595,399, forward strand.
CGACGAGGTTACATCTCGAGGTGGTTACTTTGGCGTCGAACGTCGCCCCGGGGCTCTGGTACCTGTGGCTCGTTTGGTTCTTCCCACAAGCAACGATCCCGACCCCCACGCCGCAACTTACTCCGAAACTCCCGGTTCCCGTTGTTGCACCGCCTCCGTCGTTTCTCGTCCCGCTCATCGATCGGTTCCTGTACACCGACGAGGTTGCCTCGGGCGCGTCCTCTCGAAAATATCTGCCAAATTCATTCGATCCAAAATTCACCAAAAATTCCAACTTGATAGCAAAAATCCATCATTTCCCATATTTTTTCCTCCAAATTCTCAATTTTCATTCCAACAATCGCTGGAGAAGTTTCGAACGTTCGACGAAACGTTCAAAACCCGATTTTTTTCGTTCTATTCAAAAAATTTTCCTTCGCACGTCGGCAACCGCATGCAGATTTTCTGAACTCAAAATTAATGAAAAACTGCAAAAAAAAGACGATGTTGAAGTTCGCATCGTTGAAATACAACGAAAATGAAATTTTCATTCATTATTTTCATAACTGCTGCACTTTTTACAATTTTTTTTAGTTAATCCGGTGTTTGCATAGCAAAAATGTCTCTGCAACTATTTTTGACAAATACTGTATGAAAATTTTACGCTCTGCTTTAAAAAATAATGAGTTTTCGTTGCATTTCAATTATGCGAACTTCAACATCGTTTTCGTACGACTCTGAAGTTTGAATCGTCGAAAAACAAAGAAAAATATATTTTTTATTAATTATTTCGATCATTAATGAACTTTTTCCACTTTTTTTTAGTTAATTCGGTTTTTGAATAGCAAAAAAGGCTGTGCAACAGTTTTTTATAAATACTGTATGAAAATTTAGCGCTTTGCTTTAAAAAATAATGAGTTTTTGTTGCATTTCAACGATGCCAACTTCAACATCGCGTGAATCAGAGAGCAAGAGAGTAGACGTTCGTATGTGTTTATGATTTTACTCGTGAATGCTGGCGAGGTGAAGAGGCGCAGGCGTTCTGGCGGTTCGGGGTCGTGGCTCTCGTGGTGCACGATGTCTTTGTCGTGACTGACGGTCTCGTTTGTTGGACGGCTGGTCCGGGAGTCCTGAGGGTATAAGACCGGTCAGTTTGTAGTATTCCAAGAGAACACGAGCCAAATTTCTGCCTATTCTGTAGTCTGTTGAGTTTGTTCAAAGGATTTCGCGTTGGGTCGTTAAACTTTTCGAGTTAAGGATTTTTGACCATAGAAATATGGAGACTGGCAATTTTCAATAGACCCTCCGAGGATCGTACGATTTTTCATGCGGATAATTTCGAAATTTTCGTTATTTTGACAATTTTTTTTATTTCTAACGGAACTGTCAACAAAATTTACGATTGGAATGACAAAAATTTACTTTTCGAAGAGCTTTTGTAAAATATTTGTTGCTGCAACGACAAAATTTTTGTGATTTTTCAAAAAAAAACGTTTTGTCGATCGTATCCAACCAAAAATTCTCGAAAAAAGTTTTTCCTTGATGCAGGGTCGAGAAAAATAGCCTGCAATCATTTTTGCATGGAATTTGAATCCCTCGCAACAAAAAGGATCAAAAATTTTCAACATTTTTTCGATGTTTCTCTTTGAGATTGATATTTTTTTTGCATTCTCGAAAATCAAAAGGATACAACTCTCTTCGGTGTAAGGCGACATGGCAGGACTGCCTTTTCTGTAATAACCGTACATGGAAACTTGTATGGTGTAACAATTAACGTGCTCGCTTAATATCGAGCAGAGATAACGTCTCGCGGTGCCAGCTTTATGAGGATCTTGATTGTACATCGTGTTGCCAGGCTCGTAATCTTCGGCATGCTGGGACAATAATTTTGGCAGAACGATGTGTCTCTCGTACCTGATGGGCTAACAGCCACCAATTAGTGTTTATCAAAGAATTTCTTCCAACATCTTATTAATTATAAATTTAGGAGAGTCGACGACGCGATATTGAAGTTTGGATCGTAGGAATGCAACGAAATTCTGTTTTTTCTTGAGCCAGATCTCGAGATTCTTACTCGATATTTGGTCAGGACTATAAAACGATTTTTTTTTAGGATCCAAACGACAAAATCGGTATGGAAAATCTCATGGTTTTCGAAATTTAACGAACGATTAATAGAAAAAAGTATTTTTCGTTGGACTTCAACGTCGCGAGCTTGAGTTTCATAAAAATTCTGGATCTTGAAGTTTGCAGCGTCGGAATGCAACAAAATTCTGTTTTTTCTTGAGCCAGATCTCGAGATTCTTATTCGATATTTGGTCAGGACTATAGAACGATATTTTTTTAGGATCCAAACAAAAAATCGGTATGGAAATTCCCATGGCTTTGAAAATTTAACGAACGATTAATAGGAAAAAGTATTTTTCGTTGGACTCCAACGTCGCGAACTTTTTTTTGCTTGTTCAGAAAGACTTGTCCCTGAATAGAAGTTTTAATTCGATTTTTTTGCCTCATCTTTCGGATGTTACGATATTTTTATTTTTCACTGATTCTTTTGGAATTTCATGGGAAAAAATTACCTGTAAACATCGTCGTACGTATTGCCATAAACAAAAAGCCCACCGGCGTTGGTGTGAGCGTGAAGATCGAGCACACAGTCGAGAGGTTCTTTGGTATTTTTGTCGAGATTTTCGAGCAATGTTTTAGTCGCTGAAAGGGTCGGATGAATCCAGTCGGAAATGCGATTCCAGGCGCGATTTAAATCCATGCCCATGAGTGTCGATCTGTTGGGTCAAAAATGTCAGAATCTAAGGAAAACACCGGACGTGAAATTCGATAAAAATAATGGTCGAACGAAAAATATAATTTTTTTATACCTTATTTTGACAACTGACGAAATTTTTCTAGTTTTTTTTCAGTTAATTCGATTTTTGAATAGCAAAAAAGACTGTGCAACCATTTTTGACCAATACTGCGTGAACATTTTGCGCTCTGCTTTAAAAAATAATGAGTTTCCGTTGCATTTGAACGATGCCAACTTCAACATCGTTTTCGTACGTCACTGAAGTTTGAATCGTCGAAAAACAAAGAAAAATATATTTTATATTAATTATTTTGATAATTAATGAACTTTTTCCATTTTTTTTTAGTTAATTTGATTTTTGAATAACAAAAAAAGCTGTGAAACTATTTTTAACAAAGTCTGTATGAAAATTTTGCGCTCTGCTTTAAAAATTAATGAGTTCTCGTTGCATTTTAACGACGCGAATGAATCGAGGATCCAGAATAGTTATTCGGAATTTTCTTACCGATAATTACCGAGAAAAACGCCGTCAGGATTGAGCATAGGGACGATTTTGAAAACGACGTAATCCCTTAAAACGTGAGCTATGGGATGAGCACTGACGAGGAAATCCATGAGTCCTTGACAAACGTAAGACGAGGGTGATTCGCCCGGATGAACCCTGGACAAAACTGCAACGACTCTTCGCGAACGTTCCTCGCTCTCGATGTCACTTCCGGTTATTGTCACAAGCTCGACTTTTCTCTTCTGTATAGAGGAGGCGAGTGTCTCTCGTTTAACTGAATTGCACTTTGAGCAAAGGTTGTCCAAATGCCCGAGATATCTCGTATACGAGTATGGATAAGTCAGGGCGAACTGATAAATGTCCTCCTCGCGATCAAAGTTGAAAGCGAAACTCAACACGTGATGATTCTGATGCTGCGCTGATTTGTAGTAAAAAACTTGTCTCCGTGGTATTCGCTGCCATTTCGGTTTGCTCGTACTCTTCAATCCCAAGAAACGTCATTCCAAAAATTTCGACAAAATTAAAATCCCAGAATAAAACATTTAAACAAAAATTAATTTAAAGAAACACAAATTTTTCCCTGAATCAAAAAATCGCAAATGATGCTGCGGCGATTTGGAGAAAAAAATCTTGTCTCCGTAGTATTCGTTGCCATTTTGGTCTGGACGAAAAATAATTTTCAAAGAATTCGCAAAATAAAAAATTTAAACGAAAATTAATTTAAAAAAAAACGAAATTTTTTCGCTGAATCAAAAAATTGCCATTGACGAAAAATAATTAAAAATAATTGAAAAAAATTAATTGAAAAATCGCGATTGTTAGAGATTTCCATTTCTTTTTTTGTTTTTTACGAAATTGGAGGCTTTTTGACTTTTTTGTTGATTTGGAATCGTAGAAAAATCGTTCTCACCTTGACCAACGGGGTCATTCCTTCGCGAAATAAATTGCGACTCCTCGATATGTTGACGACGTTGAAAATAACGCGCTGCTCGGCCCGTACATTGTCCACCGTGAAATTGAACCACAAACGAAGCCGCGGACTGCACGTATCCGGCCGTATAAAAAGATCGTATTCGTACTCGGATATGAGATCGACACGTCCGAGGTTCCCCGTCTCGAACGCAGCGTCGAAACACAAATGACCTTTTTTCGCCTTTCCACTGTGTCCCGGTGGACGGATTATCAATCTGCTAACGTTTCCCAAACCTCCTTCGGCGTCGCTGTCTTCGCTGTCTGTTTCAATCAACAAAAAATCGCACGCATTATTGTCCAATTTCGTTTTTTTTTCCAGTAGATCAAAAAAATTCCTGGCCACCGCGAAATTTTTCGAAATCGATTGAAATTTATAAAAATTATGAAATGGGGTAAAAAAAAATCGCTTCACGGGTTCGACTGAATTTTAAAAAATTCCCAAAAAACTCTGTTTCCCCAATTGATCGAAATTTATTTTTTTTCTCGCGTTTTTGGAAGCTGTTGATTAAATTTCGCCGTCTCTTTCGATCAAGAAACGCAAAAATGATTTTTTAACTCATTTTTTTTCGAGTAGATCAAGAAAATTTCTGGCCATTGCGGAATTTTTTGAATGTAATTTAAAAAAAACTCTTTCGTCATCATTTTTTGAACGAAAAATCAAATTTGAGTTTAAAAAAATCGCGTTCTTCACTGAATTTTCAAAACTGCAGCTCTGACCAGCTCTTTGGTAAAGACTCGTTTGCTCCAACGGATCCCTGCCCTCGCCAGGTCGTGCCATTCGAGAAAAAAATTTCCCGAACGAATGCGATCGCGAAAATGTGTTTTTTTTTTTATGGATTAAATTTTGTTTTATTTTGGCTTGAGGGAAAATTGAGTTATGGGATGATTTGTGTGGTGGTCCACCCCGTGGGAGATTCCGAGCAAGACTGAGCCAGGCATTCACGCGAGTTATCGCTCCGGCGAACTGATTTTGGCCCGGAAAGTCTCGACTATCGCGTTCCTCTCTTTATCCTTTAACACGTTAGCCACACACGAGAATCTGCAAATGTTGGTGAGCCACTTTCCACACATCTGAGACACACCAACCCATGCATTTCCTATTTTTCCATATACATATATATTTCGCCTGGAATAATAACAATATTTATGGATAGATCTATTTATTTACACACGCGATTCCGACGAGTGCATGACGTTCGACAATTCGTCACTCGCTCGTCCCGTCACCTCGTTTCGCACACCCCATTTCATCCAAAATCAATTCGCGATCGACTCGAATAACTAAACGACACTGCATCAATTTCTCTCTACAATATCCACGCCAGCCCGACATTCCACGACATTCCCCCATTGATCAAATTATCGCGACGTTTTTTTGCTGCAGCCAATTTATTTCGAGGGTGCAAAAAACTATCATCAAATTTTCATAAATTGCTTACAATTAGTTTTTCGTGGCCAATGACAAAAAATTCAGGGAAATCGCAATCCGGAATGATGCCGGGGTAGTTTTTTTTTAATAAAATGTAATAAAAAATCGTAATTTTGAGAGAATTCAGTGTTTTTTACAAAAAAATATTAATAAATGGATCAATTTCTTAGAAAAATTGTCGAGAATCGAATTTTGCAAGACGCCAAGAAAATGCGAGAAGAAGTTTTTGCTGGTGAGCGAAATTCAAATTTGATATGAAAAAACAAAAAAAAAATGATTTTCTGATATCGCGAGAATTCATAGGAAATGAAATTATAGTGGAATCGTAAAATCCCGCGACTGAAAATTCAATTTTATCAAAAAACGTTCCAATTTTGTTGAGCATGGTAAATTAATCATTTTTTTTGGATAATTTGAAAATTTTCGTAATTTTGACAGTATTTTTGGGTTATACCGAAACTGTTAGCAAATTTAACGATTTTAATGACGAAAATTTGCTTTTTGAAGAGACTTTCTAGAATTTTTCTTGCTGCAATGACAAAATTTTGGGAATTTTTCAAAAAAAGTTTACTCCAAAGTATCCAACAAAATATCGATTTTTTCCAACAAAATCTCGTGTTCACCGTATCTTGAATTCTCGGTCGCTGCTCATGGGGATTCCTGCAAAAGGAAGAAAAAAAGGAGAATTTTGACGAAAGTACCAAGAGTTTTGAGTGAAATTAGTCGACTTTTAATTTCCGCACAACGAGCATATTTGACGAGCAAGCAGCCCTCGCGGTTGCCTGCACGAGCTGCACTTAATTTTTTCCTCTCGACTACAACGCGCCATTGCAATTTTTCTGCGGTAATTCAAACACGGAGTTCTCGGGTTGAGTGTAACGCGAGGAGGATTCACGAGATCGCGGGAGAAAGATTCGCGTGTCTTTCGCGTGGAGAAATGGGGATGGATTTCTGGACTGGAATGACGCGAGTCCGGGAGAATCTCGTCAAGAGTCTTTGACGAAATTCAACGTGGACGAGAATTTTCGCAGACTTTGGGTACTTGATAAAAACATAATCCGTCGCTACATTATTGGATTCGCGCCGGGAGTGTCGAAGAATGGGGCAAAGTAAAGTTGGATGAGAAAGAGTCGTTCTCGTGCCGAGAGGGTGCTCGATCGAAAACGAGGCCACATGATCGCGAGCCACACGAGAAAGCGAGAAAAAAGAAGCCTCGCACGAGCCTCGTATTTTCCAGTTTACCTCAAACATCGCGAATTAACCTCCCCCCAGCTCGCCCTTCTCTTGCTTCACCCTCTTGCCCTTCTTTTTCCTGATGCTCGATCCAACACACTTTGCCTCTTCGGTCTTGGCATACGAGATTCTTTCAACGAAAGCCACTCAACGTCCCTATACGCGATCTACACGATAAAATTCTATAGACTCAGCGTCTATAGCCATGATCGGGCAATTATTGCTAAATATAGAAAAGTGACGAACATTATTGAGAAATAAATGAGTAGTCGGTGGAGAGTCGAGCTCGATTCTTGGAATAATTGAGCAAAGGGGACTTCCTGGTTCTAAAAATGGGCGAAAAGTTCTCAAAACTTTTTTTGCTGTATTCACGATGTTGAAATGCAACGAATTTCTCGTTTTTTCTTGAGCTGATCTCGAGATTTTTATTCGATTTTGGTCAGGACTTTAAAACGATATATTTTTTAGGATCCAAACACAAAATCGGTATGGAAATTCCCATGGTTTTGGAAATTTAACGAACGATTAGTAGAAAAAAGTATTTTTCGTTGGACTTCAACGTTGCGAGCTTGAGTTTCATAAAAATTCTGGATCTTGAAGTTTGGATCGTCGGAATGCAACGAAATTCTGTTTTTTCTTGAGCCAGATCTCGAGATTCTTGTTCGATTTTTAGTCAGAACTATAAAACAACAATTTTTTAGGATCCAAACACAAAATCGATATGGAAATTCCCATGGTTTCGGAAATTTAACGAACGATTAATAGAAAAAAGTGTTTTTCGTTGGACTCCAACGTCGCGAGCTTGAGTTTCATAAAAATTCTGGATCTTGAAGTTTGGATCGTCGGAATGCACCGAAATTCTGTTTTTTCTTGAGCCAGATCTCGAGATTCTTGATCGATTTTTGGTCAGGACTAAATAAAACGATATTTTTCGAGGATCCAGACGCAAAATCGAACGAGAATCGAAATTGAAGAAACGTCACGAGTATCATAAAAATTTCAAATTCGTTGATCTCAAAATACTGACTCAACGTCAAGAAGGAATTAACCGCAAACAAATGAATTATAAATGGCTGAGAAAATTGAGGATAGCGAATGAATTGGCAAGGATAATTTTCCAGCAGCACGAGGTGAGCAGGAGGTGGGGGTAGGAATAATTTCCAGTAGACACGTGAGCCGGTGAGATAGAGAGTCTCGTAAATTTCACTTAAAAAAACTTTTTCAACACGAAGACGAAGCTCGGTTCGTTCCGACACGAACAAAACCATAGTTTCCTGTTGGAGTTGGCGCGAACTTGGAGGTTTTCGCCTCGCCTTGTTTCGAATGGAAAAAGGCAAAAACGAAAAGGTTAGAAAAGCGATATTCCGGCAAAAGATCGAATCGCCTCGATAGTACTCGAGTAAAAGTTGATTCGCAGTCTTTCCAATTATCCTGCGAGGTCGTTAGAGGGTCATTGATCTCTTGGAGCGAGCAAAAGCTCGGTTTTATCTTTGGCGAAGCGAAGGAGGCATTAATTGTTACGAAAATTCATGCTGCTTGCGATTCTAGTTGAAAATAGAGAGCCAAGAATATATGTGGCAACGAAATTTCGATGTAGATCGAGTGCAATGCACCGCACACGAGGTGCTAAGAAGCTTTCGACGCACCCGCGCGAAATAAGCCTTCGTGACTCCCAGCACAGCGGTGCATCCGCCCGAGAGAGAAAGAGAAAGAGAGAGAGCGAGAGAGAAACAAAATTTGACATACAAGCGAGAAGGAAATTCGTGCGAGGATCGTTCTTAGCTCGTTCGTGATGTGTATCCGGACACGGATCTCCTGTCGTGTTTGGACAGGAGACGTCACACACGAAACAGTGGAGAAATTTGAGCGAAACGTTGACGCGAGGGTGAGCAAAGCCCAAGAGGGAGGGGGGAGGGCAAATTTGTTGTCGTATATTTATAAAATATCAATGCGGATTATAACTGTATGGTAAAATGAGGAATTGCTTTACCACCCGATATTCCTCGAACGTGTCAGACCGCGCCACACTACATCTCGTCGCTGCAGCGCACAAACTCTCCCACGCACACAAACACACACATAGAAACCAAGAGTATTTGCCAATGGAAAGTTGGCGTTGATATTAACGTATGAGGCTTCATATGCTTCGAAAACTCACCGGAATCAGAGTCCGACATTCTGTATCGAGACCGGGTTTGGCAGGACGAGGCCAACACACTGCCGTTTATTCATCATCCCTACCCCGCTGCGCTCGGGATCAAACGTTAAACCCATTGGCGACATTTCGCCACTTTGCTGCCGTTTCCTTGGTTTGTTTAATCGATATGCCATCGTCCCTGCAGCTTTTTATCAGCCACGCACACTGTTTCCTGCTATTTAACGAGCTGAGACCATTCGAGCCACATTTCGCTCGGGATCTTGAAAGATTAACGAGACAAACGGATCTCGTGGGTTTCCATCGATATTTATCGATATCCGGAAATCGCTTGGCTCACATTTTCATGAACTTTCATCGCTGGATCAGTTTGGCAAGAAAAACATCGCGAAATTTTTTAATTTTGACCCTGGATCTTCATTTTTTTTTACCAATTCCTATCAAATGACCGAAATTTTGAAAAATTCGTGCCCTGAAAATGAAATTTTGTCGAAAAACCTCAATATTTTGTTAAACACTTGAATATTTTTGGATTATTTGAAAGTTTCGTGAATTTGACAGTATTTTTGGTTTCTAACGAAACTGTCAGCGAAATTTACGATTGAAATGACAAAAAATTGCTTTCCGAAGAAACTTTCTAGAATATTTCATGTTGCAATGATAAAATTTTTGGGATTTTGAAAAAAGAAACGTTTAGTCAAAAATATCAAAAAAAATATCGATTTTTCCAATAAAATCTTGGCTTCGGTGGATCTCCGGTAAAATTTAACGAAAAGAGTTCAACTTGGGCTCATTCTTCTCGATTTTTAGTGTAGAATCACGCGAGCCTGGGCCCATTCCGCTCAAAGTAAAAAAAAATGTCTGAAATGCGGTAAAACGATTAAAAAATGGGAAAACGAAGGGAAAAACGTCGCTTGAGGTCGTTTTTGACCCCAGATTACCGTTCCAGGGTTAATTATTCGCTTCAATCACGATGATTATTGTTATGGGATTCTACGATGTACCGGGCAAGTTTCGAGCCGTCAAACAAGCCTGCTCCAGCTTCCAGGACCCGTACCGGAAGCTCTCGAGCTTCGGTTCGACTGTCCCAAGAACGCATGCGCGCTCTGGGCGCGGCACTCTCTGCCAGCAAGCCGCTCCAACGATCGCTTCATCTACTTTTGCAATCCTCATCTCCGTGCACTGTTTGTACAACTCTCGACTCTCTCCTCCCATGCACAAATACGCGCCCCGCTAAGATGCACTGAAAAGAAAATTTCGTTGGAAAAGATCGATTGTTTTGTTGAATTCGTTCGACTAAACGGTTTTTTTGAAAAATCACAAAAATCTTGTCATTGCAGCATGAAATATTCTAGAAAGTCTCTTCGGAAAACAATTTTTTGTCATTTCAATCGTAAATTTTGCTGACAGTTTCGTTAGAAACCAAAAATATTGTCAAATTCACGAAAATTTTCGAATTATCCAAGAATATTCAAGTTTTTAACAAAATATTTAGGTTTTTTGACAAAATTACATTTTCAGGACACGAATTTTGGAAAATCTTTTCGAAAAGTCAATTTTTGTCGTTCCAATCGTAAATTTTGCTGACAGTTTCGTTAGAAATTAAAAACATTGTCAAAAAAATGAAAATTTTGAAATGATCCTAAAATCTTTAGTTCACCGTGTTCACCAAGATATCTAAGTTTTTTGAAAAACTTGAATTTTCGGTCAAAACTGACGCAGTTTTCGGCTGCCGAGCTCGAAGGCATCTCGAACACGAAAACTCCTGTCTTACGTGCCGACGATACGTTTCCTAGTATCCTTGTTTACCGACCGTTTCTCGAAGAAGAAAAATCGATTTTTAGCTCATTATAAAAAATGAAGCGGATCGATATGAAAAATGATAAAAAATTGTAGAAAATTTCGATTTTTCGTTGGAGTTTCGAGTTTATTTGGGAAATTATTAGTCGAAATTGTTGACGGACTTTGGAAAATTTATCTACGTCGATTTTTTAGTTGTGATATTTAGGATTTTGTGCATATACTTTCGATGCCCTTTGACCTCTCTCTCTTGGGTTTATCCACTTCTCCCTGTACGCGCGGGGCTCGTGCTTTTGGTCGTGCTGGTGAAAAGCCGCGCAACAAGACCGGCAAACTGCACCAACTGCGCATGGGCTTCGTCCACCCCCGCGTTCACTTCGCTCCTTCAATTCTACACCCGGTACCGGGGAAACTACCCTCTTGTCTCTCTCTCTCTCTCGCTCTCGTTCTCTCTCTCTCTCTCTCGTTCGGTGTCTCTGTCAATTTGAAATTGAGCGCGTCTCTCTCGCACTCTGGGGGTGTCTGACGCGCGGAAAGGCGAATTGTTGCGAGCGATTCGCGAGCGCTGTTCCATCCCGAGGGGTGACTTTGGGTTCGGTGGTTCGCCCTAGTCTGCGCGGGGCTTGTCCCTTGTCTCTCCCAGACGAGAGAGAATTGCACGCGGGCGGACCAGAGCACATATTTTCTCGTACCCTTGCCAATTTTTTCGCCCTCTCCCTCTTTTTATGTCCGTCCCTAGGACACGAATCTTTGCCTTTTTTCTTTCATATATCGAGCAATAGCTCGAGGGAGCAAAGACCGCGCGGAGATTCTCGAATATATATGTAAAAAATGCATAATTAAAGTCTCTGCTCGTGATCAAGTGACGGATGAATTTTTTATGGGAAATTACATTTTTTTAACGCTTTGTACGAACGAGACTGCCGGCATGCGGAACAACACGAAAAATCTTATTATGTTAATCAGCTAATCATTAAGTTATTTTATTAATTTACTCGGACATTCCGGCGAGTTTTTTTTTGCCACTTTTTATTCATCCGAAGCCTCGAAATTGTCAATAGAGACGAAAATTCATGTTCATCTTTTGTTCTTATCGAATAATTAGTTAATTAGAGATAAATGTTGTTGATTTTTCTACTGAAAAGAAAATTTGGTTGGAAAAAGCGATTTATTTTGTTGGATACGTTCGAGTAAACTTTTTTTGAAAAATTTCAATAATTTTGTCATTCCAATCGTTAATTTTGCTGACAGTTTCGTTAGAAATGAAAAATGTTGGCAAATTAACGCAAATTTTGAAATTATCCAAAAATATTTAGAGTGTTCAACAAAATATCGACTTTAAAAAAAAATATTATTATTTTTTTTTTGCGTGGGAAGATGCTGCGATAAATTATGACAAAAATGATCGAATTTTCGTGTCATCTTCGTGCGGCAGTTCGAAATTTTTAGCTCGTCTCGTCCAGCACTATGTACGAAAACCCGTCGTCGTTTTGACGTCGAAATAACGGGGAGGCTCTCCCTCGAGCATAACACACCCCGATAGAAAATGAAGCAACGAAAAGCAGAGCCTCGCGAGTGCGAGCGAGACACCCACAGAATATGGAGTGAGGGCTTTTATACGGGGGAACGATCGATAATCGAAGCCCTCTCCACCAACCCTCGGCCCGGCGCGGCTCCCGCGTCAACTTCCCGTCGTGGGACGTACACAGTGGCGTAGACTATCGGGGATTCGACTCCCTTAACACGATTTTTCACCCTAAAACCAATTTTTGCTACATCTTCTCACAAATTCCCATCGATTTTCCATCTCGAGTCGATTATATGCGATTGCTTCGTTTGCGTCGTTGAGAAAACGAGAAAAAATCGTCGTTGCTTTGATTTTTTTGACACTTTTGCTCCCTTAACACGATTTTTCACCCTAAAACCAATTTTTGCCACATCTTCTCACAAATTCCCATCGATTTTCCATCCCGAGTCGATTATATGCGATTGCTTCGTTTTCGTCGTTGAAAAGACGAGAAAAAATCGTCGGTCTTTTGATTTTTTTGACACTTTTGCACCCTCAACGCGATTTTTTCGCTAGAACCTATTTTTGTCGCATTTTCTGACAAATTTCCATCGATTTTTGTTCTCGACTCGATCATTTGATTGCTTCGTTTTCGTCGTTGAATATATGGGAAAAAATCGACGAAATTTTGATTTTTTGCTCCGTCAAACGAGTTTTTAGGCTGAAACCAAATTTTGCCTCATGTACCGATGAATTTCTGTCGATTTTTGTTCTCGAGCCGATCATTTCATCGCTTCGCCTTCGTCGTTGAAAAAGAAGTAGATAAAATCAAAGAAATTTCAATTTATTCCCGATATTCATCGAATTTTTATCGCCTCTCAATTTTTCTAACTGTTTTTGTAAGAAAAACCAAAATGTACACCAAATCGTGTGGGAAATTTCGACGCCGCTGCGCATCAACAAAATTATCATACACGCGGCATATCGATTCTTTCTTCCGTCTTCCTAAAATGAAGACGCGAAATAAATGAAACAAAAATCGAAGGGACACGTGCAGGAAAAAGGTTGGGAAAAAATTTCAACAAGTCTTTGCGGGCGCAGATTCTCTAATTATAAAAAAAGCTACAAGCCTGAGAATCCAGCGTGTGGAATAAAATATGAAAAAAAAAAAATTTCAATATTTTTCATTGAAACGAAATTGAATGCCAAACTGAAAATGAAATTCTGTCAAAAATGATCGAAATTTTGTTGCATTTTGAATTTACGATTGGAAAGACAAAAATTGACTTCTCGAAGAGACTTTCTCTAGAATATTTCTTGCCGCAATGACAAAATTTTTGTGATTTTTAAAAAAAACGTATCTAACAAAATTATCGTCTTGGTAATGGCAGCGAAAAAATGGGAAAATTGCATTTTTCTGGCATTTCTCTGGGGCCCGCGATCCGGGCGCAGGCGAAACGCGTGTATAGAGACGCCTTATTTATAAAGAAGAGAAAATATATTGGAAAGTTGGCGGTGCCACCCCCGCGAGTCGGTGTCCCGGTTGCCCATGCAGCGTCGTCTTCGTTGGAGTTTTTTTTTTCTTTTTTCTCCGGGAGCATCGACGCTTGCGCGTGGGGAGCTTCGGGGGTTGAAAACCATTGCAACCTGAAAATCTACCCCTAGGGGATGCTCGCGTCATCCCCTCCTGGATTTCGCCTTATCCGAGGCAGTTTCTGCATGGAAAATTCGCATTGAAAACGCGAGATCAAATGATCGGGCACAATTTCGAAGATTCGCAATATTTCCCTGGAAAATTCATCCCTGAGGAATCTCCGGCGACGAAAAATCCTCGCGAGCCCTTTCGTCTTGGCGTAAAAATCAAATTTCCCATAAAAACAACGATTAATCATGATTTTCGTGCACAAAAAATGCAAATGCAAGTTGCCCGGATCCAGGATCAAGATTCCCGGCGAAGGGTTGATCCTCCCTTGGCGGCTGCACCCATCACATTTTTCCAACCCCATAATTCACCCAGCCCGACATTTTTTAATCACCCGCGGCGAGTTCCAGACCAAGGAAGGGGTAAAGAAATTCCGTAAATCTCCGCGTCGACAAGGAACAAGAATTTTCTCACCCCGCGGAGCTTTTCGTCGATCTCGAGTCTGGGGAGGCGCATGCCCCGAGTTTTCCCCTCGTTCCACCGCTGAATTTCCCTCCCTGGAAAATTCCCCAAACGCAAAAACCCAAACCAGCCCAAAAAATCGTCAATTCCTCCAGTCAAAATTCCGGAGAATCGCCAAGACCGAATTTCCTTCGTGTCGCTTCTAGAAAAATCCTTAATAATTGGTCAGGGCGCCAGAGACTCGAGCCCGGCGCACGGGCGAGCCTGCCAGAGGGTTGAAAAGGTAAACCAGCGGAGAGGGGGCGAGGCCAAGAGGAAGGGAGGAAGGAAACGAAGAGAGGGAGAATTTTACCCTCTCCTAAGAATTGGGTAGGAAAGGATAGGATGGAGGGTGCAACCGCCCGATGGTGCCGGCGAGGTCGTCAGTTTAGTTACCGCACCACATAAGGCATTGCGTTACGTAGACACCGTTACCCGCAATATTATTATACCTTTCATTATATTATTCGTTGAATTAACAACAAAAAACCACAAATATACATATTAACCCATCGATATATATTAAATAATATTTAAAAACGCCCAAAAAACAAGCATAACATACACATATATACATATTTATTGATAATACATGTGTATATGTATATATATGTGAAAAAACACATCGATATATATCATTGGATTCGTTCGTTCGTTAATTAATTATCATCCCGTTGATTACGATACGTTTACACGATAATTCACCGAAATAATTCAATTTTTTCTAATCATCATTATACGTTACGTTCGTCGCCTCGTTTCAACAACCGCCCTTGTGTGCTTTTTGTTTTTCCTCCTGTTTTTTATTTATTTTTTATCTCTTAACTAATTAATTGTCCAAAAAAAACATCCCTTCCGAGCCTTTTTATCATTTCCACGAGAAATTCAATCCATCTCGAGCCTCCTCGTCGTCCCTCACGAGACCTTCCCACAAAAACGTCGTCGGATAAACGCGGACGTCGCGCAACCGGAAAAACTATAAATTCGCTCCGAATCGTCATTTGTTGACAAATTTTTCACACTTTTTTTTTGTTGCCGTACGCCGGAAACCTGTTGGCTCGGCAATCTGTATAGAAATAAATTTTTACTCTGTCGCGCCCAATCTCTTTCGATACTTCGCTCTCGCATCTCAACTGGAAGATTTTCGTCAAGATTCAATCGAAATTCACTATTTAACGGAATCCAACGACAAGGAGTACTTTTTATCGTCATTTCTCGTTACGATACCTCGAAGATTATCTCGCTTTCGCAACCTCGATCGACACCGGCGGATTCCCATTGAAATAAAAAGAAAAAACAAATGAAATTTAATTAAAAAAACAAACGAAAAGAAGAAAATACTGTTGAGTAAGTTGAAATTTTTTGGCCTCGCGCTACGCGTCAAGATTTCATAAATCTACATATACATATATATTTATTAATATTTACGAAATATTGACAAAAAAAAATAGTAACTTCGCGATCCGCCGCCTAGTTCAGCATCCTGCTCCACTCAACCACTGATTTTCATCGTTAATCGGTATGTTCATTTATTTTTCTTTACTTTGTGTTCTGTGCTTATTATATTTATCTTATTATTATTGAATTATTAATTATGTCTGTATTAATATATCTATATATCGATTTAATGAATTATTTGATATTGATCGATGAAATATCGAGGCCGGCAGAAGGCAAAATGTTGAAAATTCGAGGGAGAAAGCTCGACGAATCGATGAGAAGCAAAAAATTAGAAAAAGGTGCAGCTTCTTCTTTTTCCTCTTACGAATTCATTGAAAAACCCGTTTATTTTCATTTTACGAGGGCGAAACGCTCGCGTGTGCCCGCCAAACGAGCTCCTGGAGCTCCTCATCCCCCCCCCCTCCCCTTAATTTTTATGTATATCGCGTTGCAACGTGTTCTTTACACTCGGTTGACTTTGACACTCGCCAGAATGTCCAGGTGCTCGAATAAATTATCAAGCCAAACTAATAAATTGGTCGCTTTTGATTAAATCGTTGGAGAAAACTTCGTCGAGTCCGCGTCCAATTTTTTTTTAAGCCACAGACTCAATTTCAGAGAAAAAAAAATGTTCTGGGTTCGAAATTCGCGTGAAAAGGAAGAATTTTTAAGAGTTTTGGAAAAAAAGATGAAGAATTTACTGATTGGAGGCGAAAAAGTATAAAAAAATGAGTTTTCCATGGCGAACCGGATGCCGGGGCCTCGAGTCAGCCGAGTCAGCACACTCCGGGCTTGGGTGTGGCTTCGAGAACACGTTGCGACGAGTATACGTACGAATTTTCGCACGAAAGCCCCGGAGCGTTGTGAGATGCGACGAGAGACTTAAAAAAACGAGTTTCCGAGTGTAAATTGAGAAAAAAATACTTTACTTCCGGTTTGGGAGGCAAAATTGAAAAAAAAAATGAGGAAATGCATAAAAACGTGTGAACGTGGGCGCAGAGAAAAAAAATAGTAGCCCCGGCGTGTGTTTTCGTCGCTTTTGTAAAACTGTAACAACCGCGCGCGCCGACAATTAAAAACCGAGTTTCCGGAAGCGAGAGGGAGGCCGAATATCGAGGGGAATCTTGCACCGAGTCGCCCGAACCGGAAGTAAAGTGCGTAGATTCGCACGAGTCTCAGGGCGAGCGCCACCCTCGCCAAGGAAAAGAGAGAGAAATAAAAATGGGGTCTCGAGTGGCGAGTTGAATGCATCTCTCCCCTTTTCCTCTTTGCATTGTCCGAATAATCAAGCGAGCATGCTAACAATACGACAACAACAATAGCATCGATAATATTTTCAAGAATAATAACGCCAAAGATTTTTCCTCGCAAGCTCCGAGCACTCCGGCCGCTTTTTTCGCCTCTATCGTATTCGCAAAACGTTCTCAATTTTCTTTACATCCGCATTTTTTCTTATCCACGATATTAGCGATGCACGATGTACGAGGGGAAACGATCCCCTCGTGGAAAACACGAAAGCACCGTGCCAAAAAGAAAGATTCAGTAAGTTGAATGAAAAAACTTTAAACCATAAAAAGAAACAATGACATGTCGAGCGTGCGTAATTTCCATGATAAATCGTCACGTCGTACGTGGCAAACAAAAGCCCGTATCGAAAGTAGCGAATAACCTAAAAAAATCCTCGTGTTTTGAGCAGAAAACGAAATTTGTAGCCGGCATGAGAGGTTATGCGCGAGAGCGCCTGAAAAAGACGATTTTTTTGAGCATTTTTCGGAGAGATCAATTTCGAAATGATTTTTTCACATTTTTAGATAATAGTTTTTGAATTTTTTCGTACTGGGAGCGGCGCGAGCAGACGCGGTCGCGCTGCTACCGCCACCAACGCCGCCGCCGGGTATTGATCGCTTTTTAGGTCCATGTGTCGCGGGAGCTCGAGGCTGCGCGCGCATTATGCTTTTCTGCTGCTACAGCGATGAATACATTTGTATGTGTGTGTGTGTACACGGGGATGCCGTATGGGGTTGAACCCGCGGCGAGGGTGAGCCGGAGCAAATGAAGAAAATGCTGTGTGCGTGTGTTGTACACACAGAGAATATCGGAGGGGAAGTTGGGGAGAAAGTTCATACACCCCAGGGCTGTAAAGCTACGATGATCGCGCCACGGACGGGGCTGCGATGCAGCGAGAAAACACGCTCTCTGCCAGGGCCTCAAGTTCCTATAGTTCCTTGAACCGACACGCGGCAGCACCCGCGCCGCTCGTACGCGCCACCACCCGACGAATCAATGGAGCCCTCCCCTTTCCGCGCTTATTCATTTTCTCCCCTATTTCTGTCTCTCTCGCTTTCGTTCATCTTCGCTTTTTCTTGTCTCCTTCTAGCTCGTCGATCCAATGCGAAACTTCGGGGAATATGGGAATTTACCTCCCTCGCTAATATCATACACCGTCCCCTTGTTTTTTTCATACCCCTGAATATAAAAAAACGTTATGGCTGCTATGGCTTCTTGTACGAAGGGTCTCGAACAGCGTGTTGGCCTTGACTACGTTCGGAACCCGTCACATTTGTGATAGGAAGAATGTATGTCCTTAAATTAAGATTTTTCGAGTTTTCCACGCGGAATTTCTATCGCTGGGTCTCTGAGACCCAGACTTGGCGTTACAGGGCTAGAGACTTGTGGCTGGATGCAATAGGACGAATTTAACGGAATATATCAAGTTGCTCGAGAGGTACGAGCCAGCCAAGAGCCCCGTAAAAATTAGCAAAAAACTAGGGTCAAGATTTATGGGCCGAATAAATCGTGAGTTCCTGAAGAGAAAAGTCCTTTACCGTTTTTCTGTCCGATGCACCGTTCCCGAGATAATTAATCCGCCGTTTCGGGGAGTGGGGGAAGCGCGCTAGGCCAGACTCGCCACGCCCATTATCGCTCGGCAGCGCTCCGGATTCGCGCTCGCACGAAACATCGAATATCTCGAGAATGGAGCATCGCAGAGGAAAATACCCAGAGACGTTTTTTCTTGCAAATGAAAAATTCAACAGTATCCCCCCGTTTCAACAACTTTTGCGACACTCTGTATAACAGAGCGAACCACCACCTCACGAAAACGTCGTATATTTATAGTGTTTATACACCGGGACGTATTTATAATTTCGTTCCTCTCGCGAATACCGTTTGTTGGCGGAGAGTTGGCGGTGAGGACCGCGAGAGATTCAATCCGCGTGTACAAGAGATTAAAATCTCCCCCCCCCCCCTCCGTAATTCTCAAAAAATGGCAAATATTTACGGAATCTAATTTTCACGGAATCTCCATTTGTAAATTCAAAAAGTTTCCCAAACGAGTCAAAATTATCGCAAAAATTTTTCATTATAACTCCCTCGAAACGCAACTTTCGAAATTATTTCGTGCACAATTTTTACTTATTCGCAGACTCGTGTGAAAATATAACGCATTGACTTTTGTGGTCGCGTTTATTGGCTCAACCGCCAACTCTTACTCGCCTCGTTACGTCAGAGTCACATAATTTTGGGTTGTCATCATTTAGAATCGCTGCTAAAGATCTCACTCGTTTTTTTTCTTCTCTTTTCCCCTTAATCCACATTCGCTTCGTAAAAGCTAAATAAAATTCGTGATCGCAGTCGTTTGGTCACGGAGTAGTGAGGCCCGACGAATCGGGATAAGGTCAGGGTTAAAATACTCGCAGATGCATTCAGGGATTAATAAAAAAGAAGCAGCGAGCAGTTGACATTAAAAATGGTTGCCAAGAAAAGCGAGGTTATGTTTTCTCCGGTGCCAAACTGGCTCGAGCTCTTCGTAAAGATTTGTTTCGATCGATGGAAGAAAAAACGCGGAAGAATACGCGAGAAAATTGGTCGGAGTGAGCGAGAACGTGAGAGACTTATTTTCCCCAGCAATAAGCTCCTCCTCTGGGCGTCCTCAAACTTGACGCGATCGCGTTCGACCACCGAGCGCAGAGTTTACGCTACAATCGTTCTCCTTTGTTTACCTCCGCGTATCTGTCATTGTATCGCGCGATATAATTGACAAATGTCGGAGAAGGTGAACAAAAAAGACGAAGACAGAGGAAGAGAATACAAAAGAACGAGAATAAAAAAAGGATAGGTCGTGGTTGTTGAACGTATCGCGGGGAGGCTAGAAGACATATGTTCGAGGAATGACGTTACGTTAGAAAAGCTGACGTCCAGCCGGTTCTATATTAACAAACCCACGATGAATATAACATATAGAATGCTGCTGACGGTTCCGCAATATAGTTTAACCGGATATAGTAACCGCAGAGTTGTAAGGAAATAAAAAAAACGCCAGGGAAAGTCGATACGCGACTTGGGTACACACAAATGTATATCTATACTGTGTATTTAATCGTAAGTGGGCAGGGAGCCGGTCCCTCACGATCTTTCGTAACAAAGGACCGACCCATGGCCCCCCTACGGCGCCCTAATCCTCGCTCGACTCGTGCCAAAACGTTGAATCGATATCCATAACCTTTTCTTTCGCTCGGGATCCCAAAATGTGAAGAAATTAAAATGGATCAAGTCATCGCGTTAACTTTAATCAAATAATGGCTTTGCGTTATTTACCGATTCAATCACTCGATTTTTCCCGCCAAAACGTTCGTACACGGATCTTTTATTATCCCCGGAAAACTTGTGCGTGAAACTCAACAGTCTTGCACTGTTTCCGAACAAGATAATCGTGCGAATTTTCCTTGATCGTGTTGTCGCGTTTTAAAAAAACGATAGACGCCGAGAGTTCGTCGTAGTTGCGTCGCCGGACGCGAGATGGCGCGCTGTCCGCCAGTAGAGCCGACCGCGAACGAGGCGCGACGGAAACTCACGATCATTTCGTGTAGCGAAACGCCGGTAGTGCTGTGTGGACGCTCGCGCGTATCTCTTTCGATTCTCCCCCCCCCCCCCCCTCCCCACTCTTGGCAATCGGTGCGTGGGTTTCTCCTACTCTTGGGCGTTCAGTCTCTAGGCAGCCTCCGCCCGTAACGTTGTTTCTTTGTTTCCTTAGTATAGTTAACCGCCTTTATTTCGACTCTTCTGTCATTGCCAAGTTTTTGTTTTCTTACACAAAAGATTTTTACGTTAAAAAAACGTGTGGCGCCGGTCTCGGCGGACTTGTATTTGTGTAAATATAAATTTTCACGTGCATATATATTCGAGTGCGTGCGTGTACTCCGACTTTTTTTAACGCATACGACACTCCACGGCTATACACACGTTTCTATTCGTACATGTGCGCGAGTATAAAATATATACATATATATAATCTATATATATGTAAAAAAATGTTCGTACTCGGGGGTCGCGCGTGTGATTGCTAAAAAGAACGAAGAATTCAGCGGCGTCTTGCGGGCCAAGTAAGAAACGTGTTTGTTAAATACATCGCGGATCATAATAATCTGTGATTAAAAACAAGCGTGAAATCGTAAAACAGCTAAAAAGTCAACAATTAAAAATCTTGTCACCGAAAAAAGGAGAATCGCGTGAAAGTTTAATCTTCGAACGAGCCGAATGTTTTTTTCTCTTCATTTCGGCGACTGGTTTTTTTTTTCATTCACTTCGGTCGCGCGATCGAGCAGCAGCAAATGCCGTTAAAAAATTTCGATACTTGATTCATTTTTATCGATATTTTTCTACCTCGGAACGTGACGCGGACTCGAAACCTGTGATCGTAATTTTTCACACACGCGTTTTTGTTATCCTTTCGACAAACTCGCGTAGTATTTGACGTTTTTTCGACACTGTTGTCGCGTCTTCGGAAAGTTTCGCCGGCCACTTTACCCGATCCAAAGGTAAGCGACGAATACGAGATTTCTACACATTTTCATATTTTATTTCGTATTCTCCTCGCCCCAGTCCCGTGTGTGCGCGACTAACCGTGTACGTGTATTTGTAAACAGTACGCAGAAACACTCGCACAACCAGCCTCGTTCATACAATCTCGCGCCCGCAATCTCTCGCCTTTTTTTCGCTACACAACATTTTTCTATTCTCACGTTTTTTTTATTTTCTCACCACGTGCTTCACGGCTACTCGCTGGCATTGCGAAAACGCCGGTATCGCGTTCGGAGTAACACATTTATGATAAATATATCTAATTCGAGTCAAGTCTGCGCGACTCCTCGCTTCGCCTCCCCCTCCTTTCTTTATCGCGCTCGTTCGAGCGCGATTTTCAAACGCAAAAACACGCGCGCGACTCAGGCTTTTTGCATCTCGCCACCAAATTCTACTTTTTCCAACTAAAAATAACATTAAAATGGCGTTTTTTATGTATTCAAAAAAATTAGAAAGAGTTTTGAGAATAAATTTGATCTCGAGTTCCATTCGGATTGCATCAAAATTTCTTGACAACTCGGAACTTCGTCGATGCTGAAAAAAAACGAGTGTCCTTTTGGCTTCGAAAGTAAAATTAAAATTTGCCACTTTGAGCAGTTCCGGCCGCTGGGTTCGTGGAATATCGAAAATTTCCGAGAAAAATGTAACTCGGTTGTGCTTTTTCTGTCTCTCTCGCTCGCACTCGCGCGGACGATGGCCTTGGAATCGTAACAGAAAATATTCCTCAAAATTATGATAGATAAACAGGACAAGCTTAAAATTTGCCAAAAACTCAAAATGAACTGAACGATGAGGCCTTTTTTTGTATTTCTTGCAAAAATGATCCCGAATTTTAAAAAAACATCAGGTTTTTTTGCGAAAGTTCGACTTCGTCGAAATTTTTTTGGGTAGATCGAGAAAAAGAGGCGAAAAACGTCACGTTAGTACGCGGAAGCGCCACGAGGGGCTGAAGGGACACGCGTCACGATGCTACCCTTCTAAATGAGCTCGCAAAGCAAAAAGAATGAAATACACACATAACGCTGTTTATATATGGAGAAAAATATTATACATGTGCGTGTGTGTGTGTGTGTGGTGAAGGAAAGAGAGAAAGCAGAGATTGGAGGGTTGGAGTTGTGGGGGGCTCGGAGCGGCGAGCAGGCGAGCAAGCTCTCCCGCTTGTGCTGTCTCGGCGTCCGCAGCCATAGCGGGATAGACCGAGGGGCGCGCGCGTATTGATCGCGCTCTCGTGCGGCCACGCGATTTTCATGATTCCCGTCGCCATGACCACCTGGCCAACGTTAAAGATCCTATCTTCCTGCGTCTATACATCGTCCGCGTATACATATGACTTTTTGTATATACATATATACATATAAATATACATCATTTGTGTTTTTCAAGCTTATAATTTCGATCGCCTCGCTCACATCAGCTGTTCGAACACACGAGTCCCCGAAACATGTTATTTTTTCTTTTCCATGACGTTGATCATTGGCTCGTGAAATTTTTTCTCTTCTCTCCACCCAGCAGGACGATTCGCTCGTGTTTTTATTTTTCGCTGGATTGCTCGACCGAGCAGCGAAAATTGCGTCGACAGAAATTCGAAAACGTTTTTTCCTTCGCATTGTTTTATCGTGAAATTTTTTTTTCATCGCCCCCGTGACAGGGACTCGAAGTTTTCGGTACTAACCGCGGGTGGCGAGTTTCGATCGATAAGCAAACTCGAGGAAAGATGCGGGATCGCGATAGCGTTGTTTACCGTAAAACACGATGTACACGCATGAAAAAAAATGAATTTGAGACAAATATTTATCGTTGTCTCGTAAATCGAGACTTTTAGGGAAACCCGTTTCTTTATTCGTCAAGGATTTTAGGAATGAAGGAAAAAAGGGAGGAGGAAAATTTAATAAATGTTGCTTATGCGTTTGGGCCGTTGACCGACGATTCTTGGCTTCGCCGTCATATCCAGCTCTCAACATGTCGTCCCGAAACACAGCCATCTGTATATGTACCCACGAAAAATATATTACACACCCAAGAGGGCACGAATTCGAGGGGTGCAAAGGTGTCCGTAGGGACAGCTGATACCGACGTCTGTCGACTGTTCCGAGAGGGCACAGGAGGCAGAAAAAGACGTCAGGAACTTACCAACCACACGAGAACTCTCATATGTTACTAGGCATTCGGCAGAAATGAAATTAACGTTAATAGAGGCACATGGGACCGAGGTGGGGTAATATGGAACACCTACTTACAACGGTGCCCAGTATCGACTCTCCCGGACGACAAAAAATCCTTTTCCCATGAAAATATACTTCGCAAACGAAATTCTATACTTTCAAAGTGCAGTCGCCAGTAATAATTATTATAATTATAGTGTAGGAATGTTTAGAGATCTCGAGGAGACTAATTATAACAAAAACCCTTAAAATAAATTACGTATGGCATTGACCTTTGCGTTTATGAGTTTTTGAATCGTAAACTTATATTTATATAAACTATTCTTGGGTCTAGACGCTTGCATTATGCGATAGAAACTTTTTCACAGACTTCGATCCAAAAATTTCCGAAATATTCGAGCTTTGGAAGTAGCGTGTGGATTTTATTTGTTTTTCGTGTCGAATGTTTTCATTAGAATATTGGTTCTTGATGAATTGAGAAAAATGTGCAAACGTTTTTTTTTGGTTGTCCATTTTACCCCACATTTCGGTATTACGCGATACACGGACGTGGTTGGGCTCATTTTTTCAGCTCAGTGTTGTTTCAGCTCATGTTCGGTCGGAATATTTGATTAAATGTCGAAACTACGACATTTTAGGTTTTTGACGTGGTCCATTTTACCCCAAACTTTTGTAATTAGCCGTATGAGCACATTCCTGCTTGTGTGTACTCGCGTTGAACAATCAGGGAAACCTCCGTAGGCACGAGTCTGCATCCCAGACTTAATCCTCCCCCCAATTTTGGATGCAGACTTTTCCTCTCTCTCTCAGTTGCCTCTTCATCATCATCCAGACCCTATGACAAACATGTGCATGTCCACATTGTACATGAGCGGAGAGTGCGTTGGGGAAATAACGGGGATGGCGTGACGAGGGATCGAGAGAGAAAGAGACAGAGGGGGTGCGATGTAACCCCGCGCGAACTATATGCCATGGGAGCCTTTTAAACTGCCACCCCACGGTTCGGTATCGGGGTTCGTCGCCCCTTTAAACTCATCCCATCGCGGGTCCGCGTCGTTCTCACCCTCCTGCGGCCCAACCATTCGCATGGGGTCCGTTCCTCACTTTTTTGTTCCTTCTTCTTTTCGTTTTATCAGTGACTCTCAATCGAACGTTGCCCTAGGTCCGTCACTCAATTATTTATTCCTTTGGATATTTTTCTCTGTCCTCGACCGTTCACTTCCTCGGTACGGACGAAATTACTCGAATTCATAATTGTTCCGCGATCTATTCCGATCCCAAGAATCGCTCAATATTCATAAAACTTTTCGTTGCGTATCGCAGCCGGCCAAATTTTGTTTCCCATCGTTAAAATCATTGAGCGTCACTGAAAAGTAATGGCAATGCTTATCGCGAGGAAGGGAAAGACAAGAAGGGGGATTTGCCTTTTCCATCGGCAGGAGCAACCCCACGCGAAGTAGATTCGATCGTTCGGCGTGGCGAGGCGATTTCGGTGCGAATGGAAATACATCGAAATATTTGCATTCCGTCAAATGTGTACCGAGACTCTCTAACAACCCCGAAAATAAATTCAGCCCTTTCAGAACCACGAGAAAAGCTTGTCGAGTAAAAATAAAACAAATGAAAAGCCCGTGCCTTCTGTCCGGCTGAAAAATCCATTCGAATTACGTCATGAAATTGGAAAATTCCATTGCAACTTTACGAGGAAAATTACAATCTCAAATTTACATTTTTATGAAACGATCCCCGAATTATCTCAATTCAAATCTATTTTTCCCTACGAAACAAAGTCTCCATTCGTTGATGCAATATTTCACGATTTTCTACGTCCGTTTATTTATAACTCAATCGAATATCGATCCTCCTTAATTCTCAGACCTCTTTCCACGTGTAACGATTTTTTTCGACGCGACACGCTTGACAGTCGATCGAAAAATTATCCCCAGAGCAAAACAGTCTCGAGACTCCAGAATTTTTCTTATTCTGTTTCTAAAAAAATGCCAAAGATCCACGGAGAATTAAAAAAAAAAATAACAAAAAAAAAACCCAAGAAATTTCTTAGTCCCTCGATGTTTCCAGTGTTTTTGGAAATAATTCTCGATAAATACTTCAAAGACACTATTTGGAGCGATTGTCACGAAATTTCATAATTATTTCGATGCCAGAAATCGAAAAGATCGTGAATATTTTGTTGATTAACGAAACGAGAATAATTTTTTTATTCCGGCCAGCGAAAATTTGTCTACGCAGAATTTATGGAAAAAACAATACGAAATTTTGGAAAATCGGTTCGGCGCGGACTCAAATTTTCCAGCGAGTTTGAAAATAATTTTCCATAAATATTTTAAAGAATCTTTTTCAATGGATTGTTATTGTCACGAAAATTCGTGAAAATTTTATTAATTAACGAGACGAGAATAATTGAGAGGTTTTTCTGGATATTTTGGTGGGTTTCAGACTCCGTACGTAGTTAGGTGACGAGATCGATTGACGAAAGATTGAAATGATGGCAAACGGAATGGACACGGTGGTGCAACAGAATGGAGGCTCTACCCTGGGGCAGACCTCGCAGGAGGAATCCAAGACGAACCTCATCGTCAACTATTTGCCTCAGACGATGGCACAGGAAGAGATTCGTGCTCTTTTCTCGAGTATCGGCGAGGTCGAGAGTTGCAAACTCATTCGTGACAAAGTAACAGGTAACTTTTGTCATTTTTCCTCACGTTTTTCTCAACCGTATTACAGAATTCACGAAATTACTTTATACAGGAATCTTTGATAATTTTTCATGAAGATTCTTTACACCAAAACTAACAATTTTCTCCTATGAAGAAAAATTTTCTGACGTTTAAGAATTTGAGAAATTTCATTTCCAATTTTTAACTTTTCCCATCCAAAGGCGTGGAAATTCGAGTCGCGTTTGTTGAATCGAGAATTCTCACGCGTTTCGATGGAGAAATCAAAAAATTGCAAATTGAATATCTCGAAATTCTAAACGTCAGACGAATTTTCTTCATAGGAAAAAACTTTTAGTTTTGGTGCCGCAAAATTTCGAAAGAATCCTGAATAAAGATTTTGTCATATTTTCCTCGTTTGTTTTGTTTCACTTCAAACTTTCATTTCGTCCGAAAAATAAATATCGAACCCGAAACTAATTTTCAATCGACCTCAACATTTTATTCGCGAATTTTCGAGTCGCGGAGTCGCCAAAATAATGACTCGAGCTGCGATGACCTTGAAAAGGTCTCGGGTCGCGTGCAATCGTCGGACAACACGCGTGTCTCTCGAGAGACATTTTTTCGCCATTTTTATTGAAGCTCGCGAAAATGCGAACACGTGCCCGTGTTTTCTTTCCTTCGAGATGTCATGGGATCGCGAAATTACGTTTTAACTGAAAAATAAAAAGAAAAAAGACAAAAATGAATTTTTCCGGCATTTTTTGACGAGCCCTCGCGATGGTTCGTTAACTTGATCGAAATCTCAATGCGACGGTTGGTCCGTTTCGTTTAGTAGCCCGGACGGGGTTGACGTTTCGGTCGATTCGAAAATTTGAGTTTTACATTATTGTTTTTATGTGGAATTCAATTAGACTCCGTTGACTTCGTGATCGCAGGGCAAAGCTTGGGTTATGGCTTCGTCAACTATCACCGGCCTGAGGACGCTGAGAAAGCAATCAGCACACTGAATGGCCTTCGACTGCAAAACAAAACGATCAAGGTGGGTCACAGGACGAGACGAACTATAAAAATCACTCAAAAAGCACCGAGTAACTTGATCAAATTTCATTTCCACCTAAAAATCGCTTCAAACATTAAATTATAAGTTTAAAAAACTTGAAAATTTAAATTTTCTGGGAAATATCATTTTTTGTCCAACAAGGAAAACATTTTTGTAAAAATGGACATTTTTTGTTTGTTTTCTTGTGAATTATTCGTTGCTCGTCACAAACTCATCTCGGTGGATGATAAAAAGGTTTCGTACGCGAGACCAAGCAGTGAAGCGATCAAGGGCGCTAATCTTTACGTCAGCGGTCTACCGAAGAACATGACGCAGCACGATCTCGAGAATCTCTTCAGTCCGTACGGGAGGATCATAACCTCGCGAATTCTGTGCGACAACATAACCGGTAAGTTTACCAAAAATCATAACGAGCGAGCTCTTCTCTCTTAGAGTTCCTCCATTAATAACAATTATTTTCTCTCATTTACTTTTTTTCCTTCGTTTGCCATGGGGGCTTTTTTGTGATCGTTACGAAAAGGAGGGTGGATCGGTGCGCCTTTCTGCCGAATAATCGATGAACCATTTTTCTTGATTGTTTTTTTTTCTAAGAAAAGTTAAAAATTATGAGACACGAAGGAATAATCGCAACCTTTTTCCTCGATTTCCCCGTTGCTTCGTTTTTTGTTTCATTTCGTCGAGAACGAACGAAAAAAAAACGATTTTTTTTGCCTTTTTTCTCGTTCGATTAAGTTACACCCGGATAATTAGTTGATTAGACGAGCACCGTAGATCCTAGTGAATGTAAAAAAGGCTGATGACAGCAGAAAAAACACCACGTGGCATTTTTTTTGAAATACTCAAGTTTTTCTCCCCCCCAATTGATCAAGCTCCTGATTTCGTTTCATCAGACTTTATTCTTCCTTGACCTTGCGTGTTTACACTTTTGTATCTTTCAGTTTCTTTCTTTCCCTTTCGTATCCAACGTTTGTATTCTCTGTTTTTCTTTCAATTTTACGATTTTGCACGATGTACAGTCTCAACCAAAAGTTCGACGTCCAGCTGCGAAAATTGTGGAGAAACAAAAATTGCAGGAATCTTGAAGTTTCTGGTTTAATTTTGTTTGTGTGTGTGTGTGTTTTTTGGCTTTTTCGTCCCGAGGCTTTTTGTTGCTGCAGGTGAAAACAGGTGGCGCCACTTCGAGTGGTAAGAACTTGACAAATTTTTCCATTCTTTGGGAACATTTTCCATGCTATTTTTTATGTGATTCCCCCAAGACGACGTTCAGGTGGCGCCACTGGCAGTGGTAAGAAATGGAACTAAAATGTGTTTGGAGATTTACAAACGTTTCTTGTGTCCAAGTGACGTTTATACAATTCGAAAAAAAAGCCTTGGAACAAGTAAAAAGTCACGATTCACAGAGAGTTTCGAAAAACTTTTAGTTCGATGTGACTTTTGGTTGTGCCTGGCAAAGTGAGAGAAAAAAAAATCTTACACTTCTTAGCTCTCGTGTTTGTACACACTGGCAATTTAATGGTCTTTCTAAATTTCGTGTACTCTCTAGGGCTTTTGTGTTTACATTTTGATCTTAGCACCGACGAGTATACTTTTGTTTTCCTCTCTTTTCTTCGCTCTGTCTCGCCCTCTCCCTCCTCTCTCTCTCTCTCTTTCTCTCTTCTTACGTCTTTAGCTTTCTCTCTCTCTCACTTTCTCTTTCTCTCTCATTTTTTTCTATCCGTATATTACCGATTAGAGTTGTGTTATTTATATTTTCCCTTATATCGAGATTAAGTCTTGGGCTACGAGGACGAGAAAAAAAAAGCAGACCACGCTCAAATCCCGAGAATTATTGCACGAAAAATCCGAATATTAAGAAAAAAAAACGAGAAAAAAATAAACAAGCAACAAATCGCACTTATGCTTAAGGTCCAAGTGTATTATATTTTATTCGAAAATTTGCTCGCCTCTGATTCGTTCGGCCAAAGTTTTTTTCCGAAAAATTGACATTTTTTTTCCTTTACACTCGAAATTTGAATTTTTTTTTCCAATGCAACAGTTTTCCAATTTTTCCATGAGAATTTTTTCGTTTTTGCTTTTTTTTTCCTTCGGAAATTATAAAATTCGGTCGTCATTATGTTTTTCATTATTTTTTTTATCTAAATTTTCTACTTTGGAATTTTTTTTTCGTTCCTGAGTATTCGCGAATCAGGGGCGAACCAATCGAGCTCATTTTCGCTGTGATTTTAACGAGATATGATTTGTTTTATTTCTGTTTAGTACGACAGTTTGTGACTGGCGGCGGAGACAATTTGCCCGGTACGTAAATCATAATTTTTTCATTTTCACTTCTCACGAATCTCCCATCACTCTCTCTCTCTCTCTCTTTTTTTCTATTTCTCTCCATCTCGCTGTCTCTCTTTCTCTTTCTATCTCTTTCTCTCTATCATCCCGACTCTATTATTAATATTATCGTTATCGTTATTATTACCATTATTATTGTTATCATTGTTGTTGTTATTATTATTTGTAAGTGCCGCTCCTACGACTTTATAAATAATTGCTCAATTGCGCGGGCGAATACACGTATTTTCCCGTCACGAGCACTCTCCCCCTACACAATTCGTGCCAGGATTTTAAATTGGAACAAAGAAATAAAAATTTATTCCCCGTAAATTATTATTTAACGAAATTTACACAAATAATTTGTTTTTCGATCTTTTTTTTTATTGATTCGTTCACAGCAATCGCTACGTCGAATCGACCTTTTTTTCATCTCGTTATTATTGTTTTTTTTAACTCCAACCACGAACCTTCGAAAAAAAATTAATAATTTTCGAAATTTTTCGTTTTTGCAAGTTTTTCGAACAAACGAATGAGAATTTAAACAAAATGCAAAATATTGCGCCCATGCGCACCGAACCACTCGCTGCGATTTACGAATTTTCACTTCTCCCCCTCCCTCCCCCGTTTCATTCTCTGGCGCTCAACGGTAGAGAAAAAAAAATGCAAAATCAGGTGGTCCTCATTCCGTGAAGGCGGGTCATTTTTTCATGGAGAATTTTCAACGATTTTTACACCCGGAAAATCGCCGTTAACGACCTTTTTTATTCGGTTAATTATTGTGGAAATTTTAACGTTGGAAAATCGTGACGAGTGCAAAAATTTTGATGCACTTTGACAAGTTGAAAATTATCGTCGACGAAAATGACCCAGGGCTAGAATTTTTAAGTAACGAGAAAACAATAAACTTTCACGGAATTTGGGCCCAAGTTTGTCCGAGTAAAGGATCAAGGGCGATCAAACGATTCGCCAAATTTTTCGATCATGGGCGGATTTATTTTTCCGATCCCTTCTTTTTATCTTGATTTTTTCTATTCATTTGGTTTTTTATTCTTTACCGTTTCGAGGACCGAAAGCTGCCGGGCTTCGATACTAGCGAATATCGTAAAAAAACAGGATCAGAAATCGGCATCAGTGATCAACGTAGACGAAATCTGAGAGAAATCTTTTGAACGACTTTTTAAAAATAATTCAAAAATTCTTCATTTTCTCGTTTTATTTTTAGTTTGGTTTTTCTTTCAATTCCGTTGAATTTTTTTTCTTCGTGAAAGGAAATGAAAAAATAAAATCAAAACGATCGGGTTCGACAAAAATTTGGAATCCGTTGGCGTTTCCGTGACTCTCGATCGATTTGCAAATTTGATCGAATCTTTTTTAAAGAAGAGACCAGAGAATTGCAATCTCGGCAGTTTTCACGGCAGTTCCTCTTTTTTCTTGAACCATGTTGGAATTTTTTGTCCATTAATTATCATCATTAGAGAATTTTAAACAAAAATGAACACATGCAGAAAATTAAAGGAAAATTGAATGAAATTCGTTGGAAATGAGACAAGGTTTTGTCGTAATGAAAATAAAATGATGAAATTAAATGCAGAGTAGAGAAAAAAGTCTCGTCTCGCTCGTGCCGCCCTCTCTTCCATGTTTATTATTGTTACGCGCGGCTCTATGCGTGACCTTGGCAGGTCTGTCGAAAGGTGTCGGATTCATAAGATTCGATCAACGCGTGGAAGCTGAGCGGGCGATCCAGGAACTCAACGGGACCATTCCAAAGAGCTCCACCGAACCAATCACCGTCAAATTCGCCAACAACCCGAGCAACAACAACAAGGCCATTCCACCCATTGCTGCTTATCTCGCTCCCCAGGCCAGTCGACGCTTCGGCGGTCCGATACATCATCCGACCGGCCGCTTCAGGTACATTCCACTGTCGCCACTATCCAGGTACCTACTCGCCTCTACTCGCTCTACCCAGAAAGAAAAAAACGAATGAAACAATCAATATCGATTATCAAATAATTCAATCAAAATTATCATCAACTATTTTCGTAAAAAACGAAAAAAGATCTTGCGCGCTCATCAAATCGACCGATCGATCGACAAACATTCTCTCCTTCACGAAACTTTTTTTTTCTTCGTATTCGTTGCCATTCCCATCTCAATCATCGTTTCTTATTCTCAAAAATTACGCCCGGAACGAGAAACCCGATTTTCAACGCTGAAAATAAATTTTCTTTGGAAAGTCTCTTCGGAAATGAAATTTTTGTCATTCCAATCGTTGATTTTGCCGACAATTTCGTTGGAACCGAAAAATCCTGTCGAAATTACGAAATTATCCAAAAATATTCAATTTATCGTGTCCAACGAAATATTGACGTTTTTTTTTGACAGAATTTAGTTTTCAGTCGATGAAAACTCACTTGAGAAAATTTCGGACGGTCTATTTTTACTGGGACCTATTTTTCTTTCTACAACCGAGCTCTCTCGCGTATATTCACGACGCTGTCGCCCCTTTTCTCTACCCTCATCGATTTTCTCACCAGGCCGAGTCTCTCCTCGGGCGTAAAAGAAAATCGCAAACGGTCCACCGTCCCGACAAACTTGAAAAATGGATTTCTCGATAAAAACGTGAAAATTGTATTTTTTTCTTCACTGGCTTGAAAAATTGAAAAGGGCAAACGAATACGAAGATTTTCAAGTTTTTTTTACACACTCACACGATTAGAAACTCCCGTGATGGACTTGATTCGTCAAAATTTCTCTGAACCACTGGAAAAATACACTCGACACTCTCAAACATCGTCCTGAGAATTTTCAGGTCAATGACACGATTTTTTCTGCTTTTTTACTCTCAATTGTCAATTGTTTTCTGTCAAAGATAATTATTGCAATTCGTGTCTGAAAATCTCGTGCATTTCCTCGTCTTTACACACGAAACACTTAGACGTGAAAAAAGAGAGAAGAGAGAGAGAAAGAGCGAAAAAAAGCGATTTTATGGGAGTCTCCGGGGGTTTCGTTGGCAAATCACAATGACGAAACGATGACACTTTTGGAAGGACACACATCGGGCACAGAAGGAAGGCGAATAAGAAGTTTCGTCTTTCAAAAACCCTCAATTTTTCTTTCTCACGTTCCAACGAATGATTTTGGAATTATTGACACTGCTCCAGGAGCATAACACACAAAGATTTGAGCACATTGAATTATTTTTTGGTTAATTTTTCTCTCGCTCCCTTAGAAATATGCTTTTCGATGACAATTTTTTAACTCACGAATGAAAATTCAATGTGGCCATTTCCGAACACACAGCACAGCAAACATTTAGAAAAAAAAAAACATTCACCATTCGTTGAGTAGTTTTCGATCATCTCGCGCGCAGATCTGTCAATAAATGAAAAAAATAAAAACAACAAAATGTTCTTTTCGCTTTTATTATCAGTTTCTCATTTATCGTTTTTTTTCTATAAATGTCGAAGTAGCGAGTATTAAAGAGGCGTCGTAGATGATTAGATTTTTATAAATATCAAAAAAATACTTAAAGTTTAACGACTTAAGAGCAAAGTGAAAAAAGAAAAATGCTTTCATACACTTTCCTTCTAGTTAGCTTCTTGCCCCGTGATATATTTTTCATCTTACGTTGTTCTTTTTGTGTTTTTTGTTTTAGCACTGGCAAGGCCATGCTTGCCATTAACAAAGGCTTACAGAGGTCAGTATTTTTCTTTTTTCCCGTTATTTATAATCGTATAAGTTTTGTACACTTGGCTTGTTTTATTATTTATGTATGATTCTCCTTATTTTTCCATTTATTTCGTTCCTGTGTGGCTTCTGAGATTTTTTTCCATTTTGGGCCTTTGAATTTTTCGTTATTTTTGCATTTCTTTTCAGAATGTCAGAATTTGTTTTTTTGTCGCAAAAATATTGTCATTCTTTGCTCAAAATCATGGCTCACTTTGCAAAATCTTTTTTCTCTGCCTTTCGCTTACGTTTTTCGTTACCGTATTTTCATCTCGTTTTCACTTGTTGCAAATGGAGCTGCTGTGTTTTTGTGAATTTCTAGCTGAACGCAAATCATGCTCGGGTTTTGTGAATTACGAGAAACGCGCCGCGAATCTTTTTTTTTCCAAAAAATCTTCTTTTCGCCTTCCAAACACACGACCACGAAAAAAAGACTCAAATCTACACATTATTTTCAATCGTTCAATATTTTCACGTACCCTTTCACGTCCATATACACTCGAGGATATTTTAACGGCATCAAAAGATCTCGTCTCTTGCCCTTCCATTTTCACTCTATCGTCTTATCGATCGAAAGAATAAGAAACAAACAAAAAACATACAGATTTAAAAAAATTGATAAATTTCGCATTGTTATCGATTAATTGTTGAAATGTTGATTGAAACGTGCATTCACCGAGATGTGCCTTGTTTTAACGCGGCTTGTGACGTCAAGTAGGTACGTAGTTGAAAATATTTTTCTGTGTGTGCGCCTTTGAATTTTTTCATTTCAATTTTTTTTCAATCTATTTTGCGCCTTTTGCGCGAATTTCTACTAATTTTTCGAATCGTCGTAAAGAGACAACTTTTGGCGAGAAATTATTTTCCCACGACATTCTTTTACCATTTTTCGAGTCAACGAACATTCCTCGTCATTGGAATCCTTGAAAAATCATTTAATCAGCAAATTAATCGTTTTTCTTCTCGGGCAAGGGGAGGGGGTTGATCCATTATGCAAAATCATATATAATTCAAGGCGCGCTGCGATAAAATTTCTTACGAGTTTGCGCGTAAGCCAGAATTTCGAAATAGTCGGTAAATGACGATAGTAGCTAAAAATAATTGTTTACCCGCGTGTGTGTGTGTGAGAATGAGCGTTTGTGAATATTTGGCTTTTCCTCGACTCGTACGACACGAGGATTTTTCGTCTAGCGATAAACGGACGAAAAATTGGCATAAAAATGTGAAAAAAATGTGACAATTTTGAAAAATCGTGCCAGCACCGAAGAAGCATGTGGAAATATTGAAAAATTGCATCGAAACCGTAAAATTGTATGAAAGGTTTTTGCTTGAAGAAAATATCGTGGGAAATTGGTGAGAAAAAACAATATTGATGGATTAATTTGGGACATGTTTCAGGTACAGCCCTCTCGCTGGTGATTTGCTTGCCAACTCGATGCTCCCTGGTAACGCGATGAACGGCTCGGGTTGGTGCATCTTCGTGTACAATCTCGCACCGGAGACCGAGGAGAATGTTCTTTGGCAACTTTTCGGCCCGTTCGGGGCTGTGCAATCGGTCAAGGTCATAAGGGATCTCCAGACCAACAAGTGCAAGGGCTTCGGTTTCGTTACAATGACGAATTACGAGGAGGCGGTTGTCGCGATACAAAGCCTAAACGGTTATACACTCGGCAATAGGGTACTTCAAGTTAGCTTCAAGACGAACAAGAGCAAAGCGGCGTAGAACGAGGATTCTAATATTTTAATGAGATCCTCATTCGACAAACTCATGCAGGATATGTGCGACACAAGGAGAAAATATGCAGCGAGCCTGACGCATAGATTTTGCGCGTAAAACTATTTAGAGAGGATTTCGAGACGATTCACAATCGTTTCGGAAGGATTTTTGGTTTTTTTTTGCTTTCTTTGAAAAAAAAGAAAACAGCAACGACTATTCGAACAACAACAACAACAACACCGATCCCTTCAATAGGCTAAAGTACGAAGCGTGAATAAAAAAGGAAGAAAAACGATTTAAAAAAGTATTAAAAACTGAAGAAAAGACACAACGGGCGGAGAAAGTTGACACGACGTTTTTTGCGGTCTCGTTTCCTCTCTGAAGCTCCGGGAGCTTCGGTTAAACCGAAATAACAAACAACCAAACAACACACACGTAATTAAAAACAGCGGATTTTTGCGAGGGCTATAACCAAATTAATATAGTTACGATTAATATCGAGGGTGCGAAGAATCCGAACGACGATAATTAGCGATCGAGAATTATTAAGAGACAAGGGTGTAGGTTCGAATTAATAAATGAAGAAATTTCGCTAATCCAGTATTTGACAGGAACGCGAGCTGTGACTCTGTGACTGTGAGCCCTGTACACTCAAACACATCAAATTAAACTCAACCAACGAGAAAACACGCCCTCGCGGGTGTTGCTCGTATTAAAAAACATTCTCCAACTAAAAACAACGTTAAAACGTGCCCAAACAACGTGCATTCTCCTCTTTTATTATTTCGACATCCCGCTCCAACGATCAATCACGAAATACTCGTTTCATCGTTCCAAAATAAATTCTCCACGTCTCTTTTTCCTCTATTTTTGCGGCCAACCAAATTCCGACGATAAAGACTAAAAAGACGATTATTTCGCGTTTTTTTCTGTCATTCTTTATCGCCTGAATTTTCTTAGTCACAAAACACAGAGAAAAAAAACGAGAACACTGCGTGGAAATCGCCATGGAACGAGAATTACGTGTCAAGGGATTTCCGAAATAATTCAAGATGCGAAAATTACGATAGATAGAGCGACTACTTAATCCTGTGGTGAAAATTGCCGCCTGCGTATTCTGTACATAACATATATTATGATTTATGTATATGTACCTTACCGGCGTGCCGCCGCGATGTTTTAAAAGCTGAAGGAATATGGGGTTCATGAGAGAGTGCGTGTGTGTATGTGTGTGTGTGTGTGTGTGAGTGTAAAAGAGAAGACGGTGAGAGTGAGAGAGAGGAAAAGTAAACTTCGGGATCGAAAGTTGAAGAAAAATTGGCAATTTCGAAGGTAATTTTTTTCGCTCTCGATCTCTCGATACTTTCTTTCATCTCTCTGAAAAATGACACGATTTTTTGGACAGGGTGAAGGAAACGTCGCGATTCGTTGCGACTGCTAATGTCATGAGACGATCAAGACGAAAAAACGATAACGTAATACAACAAAATTATGCATACTCGTTTATGTGTAAGTTTTAGAATATTTTCATTTAAAGGATAAGGGCGAAGGAGGAAAAAATAAATGGCGTGGAAATTGAATAGCCAACCGATGAGATTTCGCGAACGAGAACGTTTGCGATTTGATGCTGGTGCGGTTACGGAAACCAGGTATTATTAATTAAGCGAACCCCGACGATTTATTCTCGGCCGGAGCCCCCAATCTCGGAAGAAACAAATAATTGTCGAGTTTACATGAAAATATTAGGCTGCAAGGAGCTGCGAAACTCGGAGCTTACGGAGGGGCAAAATCTAACGGGATAAAGAATATAAAATG
This sequence comes from Diadegma fenestrale, assembly GCA_037043255.1. Lineage (NCBI taxonomy): Eukaryota > Metazoa > Arthropoda > Insecta > Hymenoptera > Ichneumonidae > Diadegma > Diadegma fenestrale. The sequence goes on from CM073312.1 coordinate 10,632,707, forward strand.
GCCTCGGGGCTCATTGATCTCTTAAATTCAATAAGATTATGACAAATTAACGAAATTATGGCTCGACGAGATTCACGAATAAATCAAGCCCAGCTGGAGATTTAATCGGCCACGCCGATCACACACGTACTTAATTATTATAGTTGATATTACGTCGACTCCAAAGTCTATGGTGAATTATTTCCCCATTACTTTTGGCCTGACAATGCGACATTTTCGTATTTTCAATTACGTACGAAAAACTCCCCCGCTCGGCTACGTCAAATCTCGTCTTTTCTATTTCCTTTGAAATGATTATATTCATTTTTTCAAGGATATTTCAATCCAACTATTTAATCGAAGAAAAAAGATTCGAGGGAGCGACATACCCGGTATATTAATGATAAGATAGGTAAAGAAAAAACAAACAAACAAACGTTGTCTCGTGCTAGTCAATGTAAACTGTAAACAAAAACGAAGGAAAAAAAATAACACAAACGCGTTTTCCTCAACGTCGCGTATAGTGAAGTGAGAAAAATGAGGGCACCGATCGCACCCAGAGAGCGCGCGAGTTTTGTCCAATCTATTATTTATTTCGTCTTTTTTCTCTCGCTCGTTCCATCGCCATTGCCAATCGAAAAAATCAATAACAAAAACTTTTCCCTCAACTCCTCTCGCCTCTTTACGAATTTTCACCGAAAAAAAACAAATTACTCGTGCATTATTTTTATTATGTACCTCGAGGATTTGTCCAATTTGCAAATTCCCCAGAGAACGCGATTGGGAGTGACGGGAAAAATGAAAATAAAACGGCTTTGAAAAACATTTAAAAATTGTATCGACCCGAGAGGCAACGACGATGGAACTTTTTTCGTAAAAATTAAGAGGAGAGAGATTGAGAGGCTTCGATCGAGTCAGCCCGCGTTCTACTTCGAACATATATTTAAAAAACACACAACACACACAATTAAATGCATAGCTGGTGCGAAAAAACAAAAAAAAGTCCGTTTTGGGTGTAAAAAATGGGGATTTTTTAGAATGATCGATGAAGAATTTCTCAATGATGAAATTATAACAACTTTTGATGAAATATGTATATATATTAGATCCGAATATCAATCGCTATTTACACACGCATATACATTGATAGAAAAAAAAAACAAATACGTTTTGACGAGCAAGACGAAATATGTTGAGCGCAGTATTGATCAATTTATTATTACGACATTACTTCGTCTTTATTTTTCTTTTCTCTCGATACAATCTCGCAGATAGACCCAAATGAATTTACATCTACGACGAGCTCTCGCGAATCAAGAATTAATATCTAGCCAATTGAGTCCGAGGCCGATAATCGCCGGGTTTTCTTTCTTTTTTCTCATTTTTCACATTTTCATTTAGAAAATACCGTTTAATGTGTCGGATGATAATTATTGAAAAAAAAAACATTATGTCGATCGAAAATGATGGGGGTTAGTAGTTGCGAACGGTCCGAGTCTCGCAACGAAAAGTGCAAAAAACGTTAAAAAAAAAAAGACCAAGGAATTGGGGACTGAAGGGAAGAAAAAAAAGTTGACAATTTTGAGATGACTCGATCGGGCTTTCGGAAACGGTGCAAAACGTTCGTATTTTATTTCTTGTCTCTTTTTTTTTTTTAATTTCATTCCTCTTTTCGTCCACGTTCGTTTCTTTTCTTTTAATTGTGACAACCGAGACGAGAAAGTGAAAAAAAAAGGGCAAGAAGCAAGGTCGATACGTTGGGGACGAAAAACGTCTAGTCGACGTGCGATTCGTCGCACCTCAAGGCCGTAGCTTTAGGTTCGGATCAAGCTAACGAAAACATACACGTGCGTAACGTATATAGTCGATGTGTTAAGGTAGTGCGTCAAAATGAAGGTGTATGTGAAAAGGGAACGCGTTAATTCATTGATTTTACGAATTATTCAAGGACGCGACACATTTATCCCTCATTAGGGCGAGCGAGCCACGAAAACGAGAGATTTAAACATTGGCGCGAATAAAAACGCGAAAACACTTTTCCGTGTTGTCGAAAATCGTGTGAGCCATGTAGATATATATACATGGGTGTGAACGTGTATTTACACATGCTCGGACAATTTCCAGGATACGAAGATTGAAAAAAACAATGCGCGAATATCGAAAGATTTATCGAAATGATGAAAAAATTAATTTGGCCCATAAAATTACATCGAAAATGCCATTGCGTCGATCACAAACTCCTGGATCATCGTGTCTGTATGAATACATATACAAATATATGTACATACGTACATTTTCAATCACATACATACATATATATGTATATGTAAGTGCACATGTTTGAAGAATGAGAAAGTGCATCGTGTCCTATTTATGTGTACCTTATTCATGTGTCTAGTCCGGGAGAATGACGAGAGAGCGCATTGCTCGCGTTTTTCTGCCAAACAAACAAAAACCCCCGAAAAATGCGCGAAAATTCTGCGTGGCAATGCGAAACGTCATTTCGCCCAATTTCTTTATTTCTTTTTTGTTCTTCATTTTCTTACAAGATTCATTCAGTTCGAACTGACTTCATGAACGGAGTCGAGTCGATCGCGTTTCTCGTCAACATGGCATATCGAAAAGAAAGAAACGAAAAACGTAACGAATCGAAGAATCAATTACGAGGTGCTTTCGTACGTTTTTTTCTCATTATCTGCTGAAACGCGATCTGCTCGATCCTCGATTGTTGCTTTCGAACGAATCTTGGCGTTACGATCAACGACGAAAAACGAACAAATTACTCCACTCTAATTATTATTGTACTCCTATTACTCTGTTTATTATTATTATTGCCATTACTAGCGTCATCTTCTCGTATTATTATTACTACCATTATTATTCTTATTATTATCTTTATTATTATTGTCGCAATCATTATATATTTTTCGTGTCTTTCGTTGTAATTTAGTTGATAACACTTGAGAGAGAAAAAACAAACGAGAACAAACTTTTTTTTGTGGCTTAGTTAATCATTAATTCACTACGATACTGAAAAATCGAGATAAAAACAACAAGGACAAATTAGCTGTTTACTGTATTACGATTTCCTACAACTTTACGCTACTGATACGGCTTTTGATATGATTTTCAGTAACTGAAACTTCACTAATTACCTTGGCCCAATCTCCTTACGGAAACCTTGTCCGAAATGTACGAAAAATCCATCGCCACTTTACTACACGCTATTACTACCCCCCACCATCATCGATTATTTATTTATTTATTTAATAATAATTATTATTATATAATTAACAATAACGGAAGACAAAATTATGTTTTATTTGAGAATTAAACTGATTTGTGTTTGGTTCAAAAATGGTCGTTTGTTATTATTTCTTTTGTTTTAATGTTTACGTTCATTTTACCCCCTCGATCCTTCGAATCATGTGTGCATTATGTTGTTTGTGTGGATGAATTTTAGAGAGTAGATTTTTTTTTCTTTTTGACAAACTCGTGGGAAAATTTGCGGTTTTCGGGGAAATCGTCGCTCCTTGCGGAGTCTTTGTTGACGCGACGCAGTTTACAGCGCGTGATTATGAGGAGAAATCGATCGATTAGGCTAAGGAAAAAACGCACAATTTACACGCGAATGTGATGGAAAATGTGAGAGATAAAAACACGTGTTTAATGTGATAAAAAATTGTTTTACTGATTAGAGCGACACGCGGTTTTGTGGAGATTGAAGGAACTAGCGAGCAAGAGAAATGTCATTGAAGGGGACGCAGGATCGCGAGAAAATCGTCGAGGGGAGCTAAACGACGCACAAACATAAATATATCGCATATTTCGCCATTCGATTAAGTAACCAACAACAAAAAGCATTTTTCTCTGTCGTTCTCGTTCGAAAAAGTCTCTCGGTGTGCCGAGATTTTGTCGTTGGCGCGTTTACGAGATCCACGATCTTCTTCGTGTCTCATTCCTTCTCGATGTGACACGCAACGCGCGACGTTCAAAATGCGTGAAGAAAAATGAAAGATCGTAGGATTTTTGACACGCGAGCAAATATTCTGCTGGTATTCAATTTGCACGGGAAAGGGAGGGGGAAGGACGAATGAAAACATCGTGTAAAAGCCACGTTCTCTTTTCTTTATTAAGTAATGTTAATATATTTATTGATTCAATTGTTTTCGCGCGAGTCCGGATCCCCGAAGAGAGAGATGTTGGTGAACGTACGCACAAACGAAGCACGCACCGCGCTCGCAGCTACAATGATCTCACACACGCGTATACATAAAAAAAGAAAAAAAAACAAACGAAATAATAATAATAATAATGATAAAATCCACGAGGAAAAAGAGTGCAAGGAAACGTTAACCGGCGAAAATGTTGCATGTTACGAGAGCGAAACACACGAATGAGGATGAAAATAATATTTCGATAAATAAAGTCACGAGGAATGATTAAAAAAAAAAAACGGAGAAAAAAATAAAACGCCACGCTAATCTACTTAATTAACTATAATATTACCAATCCGATTATTACTTTAGATATACATTATGTGTATTGTATTTATGTCTCAATAATCGTTGTTAGTTATATCGCTACGAGGAATGGCGAGCGAGTTTGAACGAGAAAATTCGTGGGTTTAACTCAAAAAAAAAACGAGAGCGTTTTCGAACTTTCGATAAAAAGGTTTATATCGTTTATTTGTTTTCTCGAAATATATCGATTCTCATCGATTACACGCAGAGGCGAGGAAATGGAGATTTAAAAAAAAAAACTACACAAAAAGGAATAAAATACCTGACGGCGGCACTTGTGCAAAAATAATAATATCCTTTTTGGTTTTTCGTTTTTCTATCAAAGTTAAGAAAACACAAGAATTCTATGTAGGTAGCAAGACCCGAAACTACTCGACACCCCGATACTGTTTATGCGGGAATCGCCCACACACACATACACACACACGAGACGACGACCAATACGCTACAGTTAAACAAAACACCGCGCGCATCAATGTGTCAACAAAGGAGAGACAAGAAAACATTAAACAAAAACAAGACACACGAGTTTTAGCTTATTTGTGTAAGGAATATGATATTACCATTTATTGAATTATTATATTAACCATTAGACTCATTGTATTATTGTACTGATAATTATTAGTACTCGTGCTATTTACTGATTGAGGAGGATTATTGAAAAAACAAAATGGAGGTTCGATAAATTGGAGGGAGAAAAAATTGAAAGAAAAACGAGTGTGTCGAACGGCGGGACGCGCGGCGAGATATACGGGGAGGAAGAAAACTACGCGCGCGCTTTACAAGGTCACAGACGGAACTAAACAAGTTGGGGAGGGGGAAAAAATATTAAGGGAAACAATCGAAAATAAATAGGTACGGTAGATGATCGAGCGAAAAAGAAACGAAATGAGAAATTGATGGAGCATCATTGCGCGGTAATCAGTCTCGGAAATTTGATAAAATAATGTGAAAAATAATAATGATGGAAAAATGATGAAAATAATGATATTATTATTTACTGATACTGAGAGATATAGGCGAGGGTGAAAGTGAATTTAACAAAATTTAAATAATTAGACACCCGGCCGGGGTTTTCCGTGAACGTGGAGATCGTACATCCCCCGGGGAGGGTGAGCGAGGCGCAGGGAACGTAAACATTTTTTTAAAAATTAACAATTAAGATTTAACAAAGATAAAAAAAAAATGAAAAACGATACAAACTCGATCCAATATTCGGATCAAATTGTAGAATTTAACGAGGGAATTCAAGCGGTGCTGTAGACAGATGAATGAATTAATGAGAAAACAATGAAATAAATAAAATAAACAAATGGGGGGCAATGAGGAATCTGAAAGACATTGTCGCGGGGCGCGAGTAAGCGAGAAAAAGAGTTTGCAAATTTTAGTCCCTCGTATCGTAGAATCTTGAATCTCGTTGTTTTCTTTCGTATTGTTCCTTCTCGACGCGGATATAGGCAAGTAAAACAGACGAAATATTTTTCGCTTCGAGAGAATAATGAACGAACGAAAAAAAAAAATCGATCAACTCGATCGCACACGCGTGACAAATCCGCGAATTACACGAAACGCCGTTTTTTATTTCTTCCTTTCGAAAAGCGAAACTACTCGAATCCCTAATTTCCGCTAATTACTTGCGTATGTAAAGAGAGAAGAAAAAGGTGAAACGCCGGAAACCGTCCGTAACCTTATAATAAATATAGGGACATGCGTTTTTGCTGGTTGTTTGGCGTAAAGTTTGAAAAACAAACTCACACACACACAACACACACGTAATAGTCGAGACTAAAAGAAATACAGGGAGAATAACGTGCGTTCGAGCTTGAACAAAAACAAAACGAAACCAAAGAGATAAAAAAAAGCGTAAGTAAAAAAAAAAAAGCGATTCGAGGAGGATGCGGTCGTTTTAGAGAACGATTGAGATTTTCTACCCACGAGATAGGCGAAAGTTGCATTTAAAACGAACAAACAAACAAAAAAACAGAAAAATCAATCTTTGCCGGATATCGAATATGGAGAGGGACGAAAATGCACGTCGGGCGCTCGTTCGGGCCCCGTAAAGAAGAGAAGATAGATCGAGGGCGCGCGAAACTTCCGGTTTAAGATGAAAAGCGACAAAAAAAGGTAAAAATAAAAGAAACACACACAATGTACGGGGACAACGGCATGCTCTAGCTCACTGTAGGCCTAATTAATGAAAACAAAAGAGGACAAAGAACTAAAAAGAATGGAGAAGGGGGGGGGAGAAAATAAGAAATGAAAGAAAAAAAACACTATACATATGTACGATGTAAAACTTACACGATTGAAGTGTGCGAAAGGCGCGAATGAGTCGATGAGCGAATGGAAAATAGAATCGCGTGAATGACCGTAAGCAAAAGAACAAAAAAACCCACACAAAAATTACGATGACGTATATCTGAAAAGTGTACTCGACGACAAATGAAGAAAACAAACAAACAAACGTAAAATAAAGTAATCGCGATATTACTCCGATGAGAGCCACAACGATCAACAAAAAAGTATTTAAAATGAAATAATAACTGAAGAAACTCCCTAACGAAAAGAAATACGAGAAAAAAAATGAGAATTAATGAAAAAAACGAAAAAAAAAAACAAAAAAAATGAAAAAAAAACACGATCGAGGAGGAGGAGGAGTGGAGGATGGAAACGATGGGAAGAAAACGAGAGAGATGGAACGTGGAAGAGATAATCTATAATCTTCTGTACATGTTTTAATTATTCTATAATTATGAATTATCATACTCGTAATGAACTATTAATTAATTAACGAATGAATTCATTGAATATCTATGAAAAACTATATATTTAAACGAAAAAACGACAAAAAAACGTGGTAGCTAGTCTGTCAATGGGTGTAAAAAAAAAATACTAAAAACAAAAAACGAAAAAAAAAACAAACAAGTAACAAAAAGAAAAACAAAGTATTCAAGTATTCTGGTAGTCGATGACACGAGTGGCGGGGGGAAAGGGGAGGGGGACCAGGATCCAGATCCAAGATCCTTGGCGAGATGCTGACATTTATCACACCCGACAAACTTATCGCTCCCCCCATACATATTATCGCCATAAACCGCGATATTTTTTTCTCTTTTCCGTTCACCTTAATTAATTAATTAATAACCTCGTTAATGATCGTTTCTATTCATTATCAACGCACATTCCATGTCGATTTTTATCAATTTAACACGAGTGTGAATTTCGACATTCCACACTAACATTCCGCGACTTGGAAAATCACACGCGATCTCGGACTATCGAAAATTTCTCGAGAAAATGAAACACAGAAGGCCCGGACGGAATGAAAATGAATGAAAGAAAGAAACTTCGTTTCGATCGATGTTTCAGCAGAATCGAGAGGCAGAAGCGAATGGAAAGGGAATAATTGAATGAGCAAAGTGAGGGAAGAATAAAAATAGAAAAAAAATGAATAAAAATACTCTCAGTGACGAAAAAGACATATTGCATATGTGGATATTACAAAGTAATGTATTTTATGACGGGTTTATAAGTAAGAAGTAACAAAAGAAAAAAAAGAAACAAAAGAAAACGATATTATTGTATTTACGATAATAATGACCGTACTGTGGTAATAACTACGATAAGTAGAGATTAAAAAAAGAAAAGAGAAAAACGACGAGATTAATGAAAGACGAAGAGAATGAAATAAAAAGGAAAGGCGAAACGTACGAGAGGAAAATTCGACGGTGAATTATCTCTCTGTAATTCGCCTCGAAAGCTGATTAATTAATCGAGTTTTTTTTTTATTTACGGTCTTCGCTGGACGAATTTGGCAACGTAAACGCCGCGATCGAAAAAATTTCAACATCGACAACTAAAACGTTACGATTTTTCAAGTTAAAAGTAAATGACGACGGAAAGAATGATAAATCGCGGGGTGATGAGCGAAACGAGCTTGACGCGGAGCATCAATCGGTCGATATATCGCGAGAAATATCAAAGATCGTGTAAAACTTCCTCAAGAAATGAATTCTCACTCTCGGGATCAGTGATCGAGGGATTAACGAGTTGAAAAACTATTAAGAATTACGAGGTGAGAAAAATATGTTGAATTATTGTATTTGTCGCGCAATACATAGTATGTTCGTACGCTTCCAGTTTTAATGCAATTCCACGCGATCATACGTGACTCACGTTCTTCCTGGATGATTCAAGCGGATTTTTGCACAAATTACATTTTTACTGTAAATCATTGAATCGACGAAAGTTAAATAATGAAAAAAACAACAACTGAAACCGAGGAAAAGAAGAATAAACGAGAAAAATAATGCTAGGAGAGTCGAGCTGTCGAAAACACGGACAAATGAAAAGTACCAGAAAACCCCGCGCGCGCATTGGTCAGAGACAGAGAAACGAAAACAAAAAATAACCTAAAAAACGAAGAAAACGACTGAATTTATGAAATCGGGAAAAACACGTAGGCAGGAAAACTCTTTACGGTGGGAAATAATGTACGATATGTTTATAGATCGGGGACAAAGACACGACGCACAAAAAACATGAGAAAACGCTCACCCCCTCCCGTAAATCTCGTACACACACGAAGACGAATCAGTTGGACAGAGCCATGTTTTTTGTCGAGCTTATAAACACTTGAATGCGGATTTTTAGTCGTTAAATCGAGGGACTTGGATATGAACGAGATTATTTGGATTTTTCGTTAAACTTTAACACACACAGCCCCTCCCTCCTCTCGCGCGTAACTCAAAAACAAAACAAAAACTATGAAAAATGACAAAATGGATTTTTGAAAATAGTCGGGGGAAGAAAATAAATGGGAATGGACAGAAATAAATGACACGGAAAAACACACGTACATATATATTTACCATTTTACTCGAATGCGCCATCACATTGTTGATATAAATTGCAATCCACGATTATTACTATTTACGAATATAATTATTATCTTGCATTGTCTAGTCATACGTTATTATTGTATAACTAACGATATTAATTATTAATTATTAACCTGTAATACCTAGTCGCATTATGTGTTGCATAAAACGAAGAACGAAATGAAGGAAACCAACCAACAAAGATTAACAACTAACTAAATAACACGTCAAAAGAACTAAAGTTATGTGGAAAGAAATAGAGTGTGTTGGGCGATCGAACCAATCGCGTATTACCATGACAAAACTACTTTATTTAGAGTTCTTTGAAGAAATTTTATAAACGTTCTCGCGCGACCAAAACCATAACATTTTTGTCCTGTGAAGAAAATTTTCCTGACGTTTAGAATTTCGAGATATTTAATTTACAATTTTTCATTTTCTTCATCTGAACGCGTGTGAATTCAAGTCACGAGTTTTGTTCAAAAGTTGCAAAAAACAATGTATTTAGGCTTTTTTTTGCAGATTGCCAGCAATTTTTTAAGAAAAATCGTAAACACATTTTTTTGCAACGCATAAACGAAACGTGATTCGAATTTATGAGCGTTTGGATGGGAAAAGTGAAAAACTGGAAATTAAATATCTCGAATTCTCAAACGTCAGAAAATTTTTCTTCACAGGACAAAATTGTTAGTTTTCGTGTCAAGAACGTTCGTAAAAAATTATCCAAGAATCCCTAAACGGAGTAATTTCGTGACGGTAATACGTCGAATGGCCAGCGCGAAAGAAACGGACGAGAGAGTGTGAGAATGAGGATTTAAAAAAAACACGTAGTTGTGACAAAAGCCGAGAGATGGAGCGTTCGAAAGAAAAAAAACGACGTCTAAACGAAGATTAGCGCGATGAAGACGATTTAGAAAGAGTGAGATTAAGCAAGAGCATGAGAGAGAGAGAGAGAGAGAGAGAGAAAGGTAAACTCCACCTCCGCAGATGTGAGTGTACGTCGATCGAGAAAGCAGTTGAATCGTAGCAATCGTGTAAATTTCTCTCTATTTTGCCCCGTTGTTGAACCCCAAACGGTCTGCCAAACAAGATGGACGAGATTTTTCGAGAATAAAAAATGGAGGAAAAGGATCGAAAATTGCTGCGGTTCGACGGAGAACGAGGGAGTCCGCGAGAGGGCGAAACGCTTACCGAGTCCGGAGCATCGTAGTTGAAGAAATATGTATGTGTATATATATGTATATATATGTGTGTAAAAACAAACAAATTACACACATAAATATATAAGTGCTCATATGTATGTGTAATTGATATTGTCATCGGGTCGCGCATTTTTCCATCGTTCCCGTAACGTCCCTGTTTGCTATTGAAATAAAGGGGTAGGGGGAAGGCGCCGATACACGCGTGTGTTCCTCGAAAAAATGAAAAAAAATAAACGAAACAAATGAAAGGCGAAGAAAAAGGAATAAAGACGAAAAAATACGAGTATTGAATATATGCGGGGGCCGTGGAGAGGAGGGAATCTTCCTGTACACACCAAATGCATATATTTATTTATATATATATGCGTACACATCGATACATTTGTATTTAACTATGAATTACTTGTCAAACTCTCCCCCCCCCCCCCCAACCTTGACTCTCAACGCTCGCCCAAAACTACGAACATGCGATTCGCCAAACGCACTTTTCGCGATCCCCATCTCTCGAACTTCGTACCTCGCATCGTCCTCAAAACTTCCTGTGCAATCGTAACGCAAAAGAAAGAAGAAGAAAAAAAGAGAAAAAAGGAATATGTTATTTAAATGAAAAAAATTGAAAAAAATACCAACCATCCCTCCCTCCCTCCCTCCCGAGGAGAGCTCGCGGGCCCTATAATGCAATATTTGTACTTTTCCATGTTGAAACCTCGATATACAATAAATTATATTAACAAACTTTCATACGGTATCACCGTTCTCACTTTTATTCGTAACAATCCTCATACACTTTCACTTCACTTTTGTAAACACCATTTTCTTTCGAAATTTTATTCTTCCGACGCACAGAACACGAATGAAATACTCGCGGACACTCTGAACGTCAAAGTTTTCAGACAAACACCGGCGAGCAATGTTCTCGTCGGTTTTTACTTCGTTTTATCCAATCAGGGCGGCCTCGTGCATACGAAAACTTCTATACAGCATCAGGACGAACTTTCCACCTGATCACGAGTCCGATTGGCGGTAAGAATAAAAAACAACAACAAGAAACACTACAAAATCACTCGCGTCTCACGATTTCAATCCTCGAACTAAAAAACCCATTTTTTCACCTCTAAACTACAAACCGCGGTGAATATTTACCCCGCGAGATTTCTTGTTCGTAAAATCGTTCTGGAAACCATAACCTGACTCGAAACTACACGAATGTTTTCGTTTTTTTCATGCCAGAGAGAATGGCGAAGAGCAAATTCAATTTCATCGAGATTTAGTTGGTAAAAAATCGATTTAAATAGCTAAACGTTATGAAGAATGAACTTAGAAACGTAATTCGAGGCTCTCGGCCCGGCCTTCCTTTTGAAGGTCAGATGTTCACTTTGTTTACGTTTTTCGCGCGTCCTTGATCGCCCTCTGTCCTCCGCCACACTCGCCCCAGACGCTTGCGCTGCGCGGACTGCGCGTCAATGGTTTTCGAGTAGAATCACTGCTTCGCACTAGTCAAATGAGCGTTGAGGATTCACACAATTTATTTCCAAAGTTTGATTCAATAATTACGAATTGATCGTTATTAACAGATTTTTAGGTTAGGAACGCGTTCTGCGTTATGAATCTGTCGACAAATCGTCAAATTTTTATCCCGAATCTTGCACACAGCATCACAAAATTGTTACACTCGTTTGACTAACGCGAAGTCCCTGTTTTACCTTAAGAGTGGGGATAAAGCAGATCCGAGAGCACGTGGTAGCAGCGCACGTTGGGAATTTCGGCAGAAGAGGAAATAAAACAAAAATATATACACTCGACATTTATATATATTTATTTTTTCTCTGTTAATTGTCGCAAGTTGGCCAACATTTCGTACCGTCGCCCCGCTGGCAAGAAAAACACGTTATAAAAATCTGTTTAATCTTTTGTATAGAAAAATATAGTCGGAAGAGGGAGGGGAAGGGGGGGAAACTGCGTGTATCAATGCGTTGGATCGTTATTTACATCGTGTCGCGTTGGTCAGAGGTGCGGTGCTTAAGCGTCGAGAAGTTTTTGAACGGCGAGAACGATGGAGCGCGCGCCAATGCCAAAAGCCTCGACAAGAACGGCCGGTGGGCCGGAACGTGGAACTTCGGTAACGGCCAATTTTAAAACTCGTACGTTCGGCTCCATGGAGAGAGCGGAAGCGACCGCATCACCGAGACCACCCTCGGCATAATGATCCTCGACGGTAACGACCCGACCTCCGACTTGCTTGGCGTGTTCGATAATGGTCGCGGCATCGATCGGCTTTATGGTAAAAGGATCGAGTACTCGGACATTGACGCCTGTCTTGGCCAATCTCTCGGCGGCGTCGATCGCCTCGTGAAGCGTTATTCCAGCCCCGATTATCAACGCTCGATCTTTGGGCGTTGATTTGACAATTTTAGCCTTGCCCGGTGCAAATATTTCCTCGTTGCCGTACAACACCGGTGTATTGGGACGCGAGGTACGAATAAAACAGATGCCCTTGGTATTGGCGGCCAATTCGACCGCTCGTTCGGTCGATACCGCGTCGGACGGATAAAATACGGTCGAGCCTGGAATCGTACGGAACATGGCAATGTCCTCGAGACCCATCTGGGAAGGACCGTCCTCGCCGATCGAGACACCGCAGTGCGAGCCGACAAAGTTAACGTTGCTCTGGGATATCGCGCCCATGCGAATCTGTCGGGAGGCAGAGGCAGCAACGTGTACAATATTTAATTATTAGAAAGTCGGAATAATGAAAGGGGCGAGGGGGAAAATTAAGCTTACCTGGTCGAAGGCCCGAGTGAAAAATGTGGCAAATGCGGAGACGAAGGGAACGGTGCGATCGCGACAAGCGGCTCCGGTTGCGACGCCAACGAGATTTTGTTCGGCGATGAAACATTCGACGAAACGCGAAGGATCGACGCTCTTTATTTTGTCGGCAAAGGTTGAATTTTTCGTGTCACCGTCCAGCGCGATAACGCGATTATTGTTTTTCGCTATTTTCGCCAGAGCCGTACCGTACGCCAAGCGCGTTGCCACTTGCTCACCGAGCTTGTAACTCGGCGGCGAGTCGAGCTTTATGTTTGTCAGGTCGACCACCGGAGCGTCTTCGAGCAATGGTTTTTGCGGATGTAGACCGAGAGCTCCGCTATTTTGTATCAACGAGTTCAAATGTTTGATAACTTGCTCGGCTTTGTTGCCCAAGGCCTTTCCGTGCCAATTCTCAAGGTCTTCGATGCCCGGAAAATATTTTCCTTTCAACGTTTTGGCTATTATCGCGGTCGGACGTCCCTTGGTCGTTTGAGCCTCGTGAAAAGCCTGCGGCCGATTAAAAATTCGTTAAATTCGTAAGATGTAAAAAAAATAAAAATAAAAAACAATGAGGACAAGTACCTTGACAAGTTCCTCGACGTCGTGGCCGTCTACGACGAGGGCATTGAACCCAAAAGCCTCGGCTCGTTTACGATAAATTTCCATATTGTGCTGGAGAGAAGTCGGCTCGCTCTGGCCAAGACGATTAACGTCGAAAATAACGCAAAGATTGTCGAGCTTGTAGTACGAAGCGAAATGAAGTCCTTCCCAGATGGAGCCTTCGGCGGATTCTCCGTCACCGATCAGCGCGTACACCCTGTAGAACGAATAGACTTTCTCATTTTTTTTATCTTATACTCTCATGATTCATGATGCCACTCACCGATAGCTCGCCTTGTCGTAGTATTTGCCGACGTAGGCCATTCCAGCGGCGACCGAGAGTCCCTGGCCCAACGAGCCCGTACCAACGTCGACGAAGCTCAGCCTCGGAGTCGGATGTCCCTCGAGATCGTTTCCAAATTTTCGCAAATTGAGCAACTCGCTCGTGGGAAATAGCCCGGCCTCGGCCCATGCTGAAAACAAAAACGCGCGTATACATATTGACGCCGCTTGCATAATCGCACAATCGCATGCGCAACGATGATAAAATGCCCAATTTTGGCGTACCCGCGTATAAGATTGGAGCCGCGTGGCCTTTGCTCAGAACGAAACGATCGCTGCTCGGATCACGAGGCGCCGAAACTTTGTAACGCATCGTGTGAAAGAACAGGACCGACATGATTTCTGCCATCGACGAGCATGATGTTGGATGGCTGTAACACGATTAATTGACAACACAATGTTTAGTTTAGGGCCGAGCGAACGGTAGCAGAGTCACATGGTGAAAATATATATAAGTTGATGTTGGGGCGGCGAGGAACGAGAAACGGGAAACGAATATACATATAAAATGTATAATTGGTATGTGTACCCGCTTTTGGAAGCTTCGGTAGCCCGAATCGAATCGATTCTGAGCCGGTGGGCCATGTCGCGTAATTTAGCCATTTCCATATCGCGCACCATATTTCCTCGATGGAACTATATAATAATTAGTCTCCGACGGAGCAGGGAGCTTAGGTTTGGTATAGACGATTGAACCGCGATGTACGATCTCTCGATACGAACTGAACTGCGAGCGAAAAACGCCGCCCCGACGCGGAGCACAGCAGAGCGTTCGCTCGGCGAGCGGTGGGAGGTGCGGCGGCGAGCGAACGGGCCAACAAGCGCATCGACCGATATCTAACGAAAATTTGCAGCGGCAACAACCTTGAGAGATACTATCGCGTTGATGCTGGAAAAACTCATTCCCGATGTCGCCGCGATATCTATCTTACATCATTGCGATTGAAAAGTATAAAAATTTACTGCAAACACATGCGGATGAGAGAGAGAGCGCGCGCGAGAAAAAAAGACACGTATTATAGTGCGCGGCGATGGACTTTGCGCGACAAGAAAAACGCGCGGGTATGTGTTTCGTGCGAATATATAGATTTTTCGAGGTCGCGTTCGAGTCAAGATTGTGCGCGATGGTACGATGACAATACGCACGCTAGAGTCTCGTCGAACGATTCAACCACCGACCAATCGCAATGCGTACGGCGAGGTATTTCGACATGCGGCGAGTAGTAACGTGTGTGTGTGTTGAGAAAAGTACAAATGATGGCAAAGCACGAGTTTTGGTGCGAGCGAGTCCGAAGCAAAGTAGTATGAACGGCAAAATTATGATTTCATCGTACGTGATTGGTAAATTAAGAATTTCAATTAACGCGGATATATTATAGACTTTTGTTTTCCGTCGAGAATCGCGATAGGTGCGAGAAGCGGCCGAGGGGAAGGGGGAGCAAAGCATGAATAAACATTGAGCTCGGTTGCGCGATTATTACGTCTGTGAACCATGAACCCGCCGCCGCTTTGCGATAAACCCGTTAAAAAATACACGAAATAAAATAAAAAAATAAATAAATGTCGAGTCGATGGAAAAAAAAATCATTTTTATGAAAAATTAGGCAATTAATTGCGTCATGCATTTGCAATTAAAGTATCCACGTTTTTATCTGTTTTTTCACTTTGAAAATTTTATTGTCGGTCGATAAGATTTGGACGAATGTTGGGAAATTACTATGTAATTACGCCAAGAGTCTAATTATCGGGGAATATGCGTAGCTTTTGCATAGTAAACTATTTAAAAGCAATAACACGACCAATTTTAGTTTGAAAGTGAAAAAAAAAACATATTAGAGAAATGAAATAATAATTAAGATTTAGATATTATTTAGCCTTGATGGGGCGGCCGCGCGCGGAGTAATGATGATGAGGAAAGACGGAAATGTAGGGAATTGAGACAAGCTGCGTGGTCGTCGCGATTGAGAGTCGATTCCGTGGACGTAGACCGCCGAGACCGCGTCCACGTGCCGGCCTCTGCGCCGGCATTCGCGATTCGCGTTGTCGTCGATCGCGAATAAAAAGATGGCATGCATGGATAAGGCGTAAAAATAATGCATGTCAAAATATACATACCCGGACTTGCTCGCCTGAGTCGCCTCGATCGAATGAATTCTCAATTTATTCGCAATGTCTTTGAGCTCTTGAATCGTTTTAGACTCTGGTTTGTGATAGTTGCAGTCCATCTTGGTTTTTATGGCTGTTGTTTTCTCGCGCTCGTAGTCGAAATTGTTTGATTATTGGTCGGTGGGACGGCGGCCGGGGTTGTCGGCAGAAACATACGCCTAAGCTTTTTTATTTGTTGTAATTATTTTCGCAAGTGTATACAAAAGGATAAGCTAGCTCGAGCGGGCGCGGGAACAACGGGGATACTCGCGCGGCAAGCTCGGCAACTGGTATTGCGCGATTGCGCCGGCCTTTACAAAGCGAGACCGATAAAAACGTGGTTAAAAAAGCGTTGATAATAATGATAATTATTGGATTCGGAACGTTCTCGTTGCGCCGGTCAACGGCAACGGCCGGAAACGCTACTAGCTGCGCGCTGCACATTTCCTACTTATGGTACGTTGGTGTTTTTTTCGCGCAGCCTATGACATTGTCTCATTTCACATAACTGTTTTACCGGCGGCCAGTGTTGCGAGACGAGGAAGAAACCGACCGAACCGACCGAACGGATGAGTGAGCGAACGACGCGCGATACTCACGCGAGATGCGGAGTGAGGAGGCGCTTCCGGGCGCATGCGCAGACGATAAATCAAGTTTCCAATATGGCCGACGCGACTAATTCCTGCTCGTCGATGATTCCTGTTGCCTTACGTCGCGGCGCGGATAACCCATTTTGCTGCCAATAAACTTTCAATGTACATCGAGCCACTTGTATTTCGTCGCTCGAAACGAATATCTCGGCCGTTGTTGTGCTCCGCTCGACCTGTCAATTTCATAAATAACGGCCTCGGAGGTGAGGCTCCAACCTGCTGCTGCTGCTGCTGCTAATAAATTGGGTGCCTTGGCAAAAACGGGCTTTTCATTGCCGTTCAAGGTTCGCCGCGATCAACGACGACGACGACGACAACGACCGTCATCAACAGTGTGAGTTGCTTCATTTTATTTACGATACACCGCCGCATTTCCCGTCAGTCTGCTGCGCTTTATCCGATTTTGCTCTTTTTTTTCTTCTTTCCTTTCAATCTCTCTCCGCGTTGCTCTCTCGAGAAACAATTCAACGGCGGTCAACTCGCTCCCGATATAGTTTCACTCGGTTGACGAAAAAAAAAAGGTTATTCACTGGTGCAATGATATTTATTTCCATCTCTCATTTGTCTATTATTTTTCAATCGTTGTTGCCCGCCTCGCAGGCTCTATTTTTAACGAATTATCAATGCTCGACGCTCAAGACAGCCAACTTTTTTATTGGTCGATGCGTCGAGCTTCCGCGACTAGTTTTGATTCGGAGCTGCTCTTTTTTCAGACAAAACGAGCCCCTCCCCCCCGATGATCATGTCGACGTTCGGAGAGGCAGAAGCGTCGGATAAACGTATTTGAAAAATGCGTAGAAGGGGCGAGTAGAGGAAACTCTTGTATCGCGAGATAAGGAGAAGGAATGCGTTTTATTAGGAAAAAACAAGAGGACGGAGAAAAAGAGAGAAAGAGCGGCAAAGAGCCGCTCCGAGACGCAACAGAGAGACAACGAGAGGCCGGTTGCGCTATTCTTTGACACGCCGCCGCCATTGCCGCCCAGCCGGGGACGTCTCAAAGATTGACCAACTTTTTAATAGCGTCCGAACGGCGTTGGCAATCTTTGAGGGAAGGGAAAAAAGAGACTGGCTGGCCGCTCGGTCCACCCGACACCATTTTTCCAACTTTTCCAAAGCTGTTTTTTTCATCTTGCTTGCCAATTGACAAATATGTCCGGGCCGGTAGCCCGCAAGACGCTCGCGCCGCACACTTATAACTCAGTTTGCATGGGGCAACTCCATTGAAATATCTTTTGGTGAAATTGGCCGAATGAATAGCTGCGAACGAAGGACTAACGAGGAGAGAAACAACGAGGCTCGACTATTGCCATGTGCCACTGAGCGAGCATCAACAATGTCTCGGATGTACGTCTACTTTGCGACGAGCGGACCGCAACAATAGTCGTACAACCGTCCCTCGATCACTCGCCAGGGAGTTTCATTTTTCCCCTCCCCTCATATATATATATAAATTTTTTTTTCTCCTCCAACGGGCCTACGAAACAATTTAATCGGCGGCGGCGGCGGTGGCAAAGGGGGAGGGGAGCGGAGGGTGGAGGCGGCTACGACGAGGTTGAAATACGCGGGGACGGCCGCCTTGTACCTGGTGAGTATTCGTCGGCGGAAAATTGCGGAGGCTGATGCGCGGGTCAAGTGTTGAAACGCGAGCTAATTCGTTGTGTTTTCATTGACTTTTGCAGACGTTACAGGGGCCGGGGTTATACCCGACGTAGTCCTAATGCTGAAAGGCAACATATCCTCGTATCTAGAGACCCGCAACGAACAAGATTCATTATACGTTACTCTGACCAATGGAGCATGCGGTAAGAACAACATGGACACTAATTTGTGGAAGGGCGTTTAATAAATTGATAATTGTTGACACGGCCGAATAATTTCGCTGTTTTGTTTTTTTCTCATCAGCTTACGTAACGAATCCGAGCGGTTCAGAGCCCGACAAATATCGACACACTCTGGTGGATGTTTACTTGGTTACGCCGATTCTCTGCTTGCAATGTGAGTCCGTTTGCAACGTGTTAAACAACACTATAAACTAAATATTCGATGGCGCGTCAGGACGGCCTCGTCATATTTTTTTCCATCAAATTCCGCGCGCTAGTTTCCTTCTTTAAAAGACATTTTTGTTTGGGCTCAACAGGTGAGGATTACATTTGGGGCGTCGGAAAAGTCGGTGTCAAGTGCAAAGGTGAGTAACGCTGCTGCGGCTCGACAGTCTCGATTGCCATTTGAATGGAGTGGAAAAATAATGATTTGCGCGGGTTCAGTCATCTCGTCGGTTGTAGCCAACCGACCAATCGAAATAATTAGCGATTCAGCCACCTCGTCGTTGTCCCCAAAGCACGCGTACGTAAATGCAACGAGCACATTGCCGGTGCATCAAAACTATCGATTAATTCTTTGTTGCCTTTGCCCTGGTTGCTGCATCTCGCCAAATTCATTTATCTCCGCGACACTCGGATAATTTTGTTGCTCATTTCCGCAAAAGAGCCCCGCGCCGCGGGTGGTTAGTTTAGCCGCGTCGTTGCGCCACTGTAGCATGGTAACAACAGCCGGAATCGGGGCGAACCGGGTGCTCGTTCCTTTCAACTCTGACATCCGCCGCCGTCCGACTTTTCGTATGAAAAAGATGCGCGCGCGCGCGAATGCAGATTGGACGGTGCGAGCCGGCCGGCCGGCTGACTGCTGCCTCATCGACCAAGAAAATAAAAAACATAGTATCGAGTACTCGAAAGTGGAAATTTTGTGGGTCGATGGACGTGACAGTCGGATTTGGCGTCGCGATGCACGAGATCCGACGAGGACTCGCCCAATCGAATTTGCTAACCGTCAACGTGTAGACGTATCACTAAAATGCATTTACGAGAAAGAATCGAACGCGGGGTCGAAAGTCGTCTTGTTGCTACGTGGACCCAGAGCCGGGACTCACCTCAAAGGAAAAGAAATTGTTGCTTCCGAGCAGCCGATAGTTAATCGATCAGAGAGGGAGGGATTGAAGTGGCATTTTTGTTGGAGAAAAGAAAAAAATTGGAGCCAGCAACGCCGAAAAATCCTTTCTTTTGCATATTGGCCGCGTCGCGTACTCGCCCGCATATACATATCGTGTTGAACGATCGATAGTAGTTTGCGCGCACAACAAATCCTCGCTCCCGTCGGGGGCGCCGGCAACGACGAGCGGAAACCCATTTTTGCCCATTTTGACTCTTTTATTCTTTTTCCCTCTGGCCGATCCAACTAAATTGCAACTGCCACATTTCTCCGTACGGTTATTTTGGAACGAATGTGCGTGCGGACAAGTATTCATCGCGCGGTTATTAAGATTGCAGAGTCGGGTTATTAATAGCGTATATAGGTAAAATGTAGTTGATGCGAGGGGGGGGGGGGGGACGAACCGAACAAAGTTGGCTCGTACGCGGACCTCGAGTCATTGTCGCGGCGGCGCGTATCCACGCCTCGTCGTACGAATGTACGATGCGCCATCGGCATAATTTTTCTCTCCCAATAAGCAGCGGTATTTTTATGCGACAGAGATTTTTTGATTTTTCCATCAACGAAACTGCTCGAGCCGGAATAGAATAATAATTGGAGATTCATCAATTTTTTTGTACAAGTCGAATGTGGATCGATGCAGCGCGGCGAAACGTTATAGTAGTAGCAACGAATGACCTCGTAGACGCGCGTGCACAATTGGACGATGCATTGGATTGATGCTCGAGAATAAATTGTTGAAATATTACGAAATTTTTCTAAACGCGTATCGGAGCGTTGCACGTTACGCGTTCGTTGGGGTCGTAGAGGCGACGGATTATTCGTCCGGGTAATCAAGCAAGAATGGACAAAGAGGGAGGGGGATGATGGGGCGTTTGGTTAATTTGCCGCGAGAGGCGCATGCGCCGATAGCGTATGCGTGCCCCGTGCGCGAGCCAAGAACGAGACAACGGTATAATCCGAGCCGACGATTTTTTGGCCAAATTTGCGTTTTCGTGGACCAAAGGGGCGAATATTCGGGGCTGGAATGAATATTGCAGCGAGGCTCGGAATCAAGGTTGAAATCGTGTCGTGGTGAGATACGCCCGGCGCCCTGACGACTGCTCCGAAATGGAAAGTCGCACCGAGTCTTTTGTAGGTTGGCACGCCACTGGCATCAGCCAGCCGAGCTTTGCCGAACGTTGCCGAGAAAGGCCGTTTTTTTTTCTTTTTTTCCGGGAGGCTACAGTCTCGCTCCCCGCGCCCTCCGGACGTTGTCGTTAACCCGCCGCCGCCGCTGCTGCTTCTTCGTCCGTGTGTCCTCTCTCATCCCGCTTACAAAGGTCTCGCGCGCGGGCGCGGGCGCGTTTGCATTGCAAGCAGCCAAAGAGAGAGAGAGAGAGAAATGGGTATTATATGGCTATTGAGCGACGAATCCCGCGGCTAGCCGGCCGGTCAGCTGTGAGCGGTGCCGCTTGACTACACTCTCGACGGCGGCGGCGGCGGCGAGACCCGCTCACCCGCACACTCCCGCTCCGTTCGTCCTCCGACGTTCTCAGTCGAGCAAGAGCGCGCGTCCCCGTCGTCGTGTCGCGATTCGACCGGGCGACTCTCGACAAAGAGAACGAGCTTCCGGGAGAAACGTCGTTGCCGTACCCTTTACACACGGGCGGGTCGAGCCTTTTCTCGCTCGATCGAATTTATTACAAGTCTTTGGAGGAGAGAACAAAAAAAGTGACATTTCGGGAATACTTTGCCGGTCGCGAATCACCGGCGTTTCTACCTGCGCCGAGAGCCGAGCCTTTTTCGCAGTCTCGCGACGACACCACCGCCGCGCGTAATGCCAATTTTATTTTCTCGTGTGTCGATGATGATGATGATGATTGCGCGTTCGTCCGAGATGAGCCTATAGTCAACGATTGCGATAAACGCCCAGCAGCACAGCAACCCAACGCAAACTTTCGAGACTATTTGCGATCGCGAGAGTGCGAGTGCGGCCGACGAACGGATTAATCAGCTGGTTTTCATTAAAAGTCGTCGTCGCTGTCGGTTTTTTTTTCTTTTTTTTCTCCCCTTTCTTTCCGGCGAGGAACGGTCGTCAAGCAAGAAGACGGAGCGTAAAGGTCGGGGCGCGCATGCGTTGAGGAGCATAGCAATTCGGTATTCTCAATCGACGATCGAGCGGTCCGTCATTTAATTTGACCATTTGCCGAGAGTGATGTTTTTATATCGTTGTTTAGTAACGAAAAGTGAAATTTGCTCGTTGCGATGATGAAATAATCGCTCGTGGCTCCGCGGAGACGAAAACTGTCTTATCGACGCTAGTGAGATTGAAAATTTGGCCGTCGGCGAAGCTGGCGGCGCTGCTGGTGCCGAGAGACAACGAGAGAGCTCGTTTCGTCCCACCCGACAACTGTGCCGGAGCTCCTCTGCCCCCGGCCGCCCTCCTCTTCCCAACTGGGTGTTCGCTGGCTGACACGAGGACGGAAAAATCGTCGGCTCCGCTTTGCTCTCTCGGCCAATTGCAAGGGCGTTTCGCGACACACACGCACGAGGATTCTCTGGATCGAATCGCGCATCGCGTTTGTAATTTTCGCGTTTGTAACGGCAAGAAAAAGCAAGTGGTGAAAAAAATAAATTGAAACGCGGAAACTGGTCCGGTCGCGAATTTTTCGAGTGAATTTTGCATTTTTTTTTAGAGACTCTGGCGATGGCACGAAGCTGTCGTCGTCGTCGTCAACGATAACGGTATCGAGTGGATTATAAACCGGTAGCGGATTGCAAGTAAAGTTTAGGAACGCAAAAAAAAAAAAAACGTGTCGAAACAGTAGCGGGCGCGCGGGTGGAATAATTTTGGGCGACGCGACGCGACGCCGGATCATTTCGAGCGGAAAATAATTCGAGGGCGAGACGAGAGCTCGTCGATAAGGATCTTTGGAAAAGTGTCGAACGTCCTCGCGCGAGTGGAATTTTTGAAACGGGGGTTAAAAATAAAAATTGTCGTTCCGCGACGGCGGCGGCGGTGATGGCGAAAATGATGTGAAATTAAGTGATGAGCTCGCACGGGGTTTATTGGTGGGAGAGAGAGAGAGTGAGAGAGAGAGAAATGGTCGCGATAAGCCCATAAGCAAGTAGTCGATCGATATTTTGGTGGCGAAAAGTTGGAAAAACGTCCTTGTCGCTCGGCGAGCAAGTATTTTACGATATTTCGGGTGTCGGGCTTTGCGGCGGGCCAGACGATTCGGCGAAGGCAGGAAGGAAGGAAGGAAGGAGAGGCTCCGCCGATTGGCGCACGCTCAAACTCGTTGGCGAGTGTCGGTGTCGATCGTGACCTTGAGAATAACGCGGGGGTTCCGGTGATTTGTCGCGGCAGCAACAGAGGGGGCTCCGGATCGGCGGTGTATCGGTGTGAAACATTTTCATGACCGATGAGGAGAAAATAGTAGACGGCGGCGGCGGGGGATGATAAGGAGGAGAGAAAGAAAAGAGTGTGCCGTTTTGTCGTTGCGATATCGTCGCGAACGTGATTCTGGGTGTGCGAGTCAAGGAAGAAGAGGGCGGCGGCGACGACGACGACGGCGACGGCGGGGGAGAGCAAACTCGACTGTATCAAGAGGCTCCTGCTGCTGCGTGTATATGATATACGTGAAAGACTAGGCTAGCGGCAGGCGGTCGTGCGTACCCGCCTTTCCGAAACCGGTTTCGTTCGGCCGTGCATGCGTGCGTGCGTGAAACTGCCCCGTTTACACCCGCTCCGCGGCCTCCACGTTGTACCAAAAGCCTCTCTCTCTCTCTCTCTCTCGCTCGAACTCTCATCGACCTCCAACCTGCTGCTGCTGCTATTTGATTAATACACATTTCATTGAAATTGGCGAAACGCGAGACGAGAATTGCCGCAGGAGAAAAAATATTAATTTCGGCGTAACGCGAGAATCGAAGAAAATATCGAGGAGGAGGAGGAGGAGGAGGAGGGGGAAGAGGATGAGGATGGAGCTGGCCGGTAGCCCGAGCCAAGAGCGCAATCAATTTGAAAGCGTACAACGAAGCGTCGATCGATGCAAGACCTAATAGGGGGTGGGTGAGGGGGAGGGGGCGGCGGGTCTGCCAATAAGCTCGGAGGAATGAATCGAACGAGTTGAAATTGAAAAACAAAAGGAAAACAAAAAAGCAAAAGCGAAAGATACGCCGAAAAGGAATATCGAATAAATTGATCGAAATCGTCGGACGATAAGGAGCGAAAAAGAGAACGGAAGGGGTAAAGCGCGGCCGCGGTAGTAATGAAGCAGGTGGCCAACAAGTCACCGGGAACCGGCCAGCTAGCGCAGCCGGTAATTTCGTACGAGCAGCGGCGGCAACAGCAGGAATGTCAAGATGAGCACGATTCGATCGAGAGCAAGTCGATAGTTTCCTCAAATGGGGAAAACGCCGGGTCCAAGACATCGGCGGCGTCGGCGACGACCTCGTTGAATCGACAACGAGAATTGAAGCAGCAGCAGCACGAACATGATCGTTCGGGAAAGAACCAAGAGGACGAAACAAAGCCGGTGATGGCGACGGCGGCGGCAGTCGTAGGAGTCGAAGCCGGGAGCAAATTGTCACCGGCAATGTCGCGAATGTTGGCCGTAGACGCGGACAATTACATGCTGCGAAAAGGTTCGAGCGGTGGGAGCAACGCCGGCTCGGCGACCAATTCGGCTTGTCCGCTGACGGTCGCGGCCGTTTCCAAATTAGCCGCTATAGCCGAACGAGCCAACAACAAAAACAACAACAACATCAACAACAACATGAATAACAACATTAACAACATCAACAACAATCTCTCGCGTTCGCATTCGCATTCGCGGTGTTGCCCGTTTCCAGCGGGCAAGCAACCACGATTGTCAGCCGCCGATCCAAAGTTTCGAGGCCAAATTAATTTATCCAACAATTTATTAGAATCGATCTCGGCGCAGTCGGCGCTGCTTGAAAATTCTCAATGTTACGATGCGGCTGGTTCGATTGTAGGCGAAATTAGCAATTCCGGCAAGAGCAAGGTAGATAACGATGTCGAAGAGCAGCTTGAGCCTGCAGAGATAAGCGGCAATTTTATTGAGGTCTCGTGCGCCCGACCCTTGTCCTTTCATCGTCACATGTGTTGGTGCGATGCTCGCGGGGACGGTGTCGGTTATCCGAGTGAAAATGAACGAGCTACTACCGAGACGACTCGTTGTTTAGATTTTAACGTCAATTTAAAGAAGGCAACAGGGAGAACGGAGGGGGGACAGGTGGCGTTGCCGAAAAATGGAATCGAGCTGTCGGGTGGTGCAGGAGAAGACAAAAAAATTAACGAATCGATACGTTATAGCCAGAGTCTGTGTTGTTGTATGTGCGGATCTCTATGTCCCTCAGAGTGTCACGCCTGTTTTCATCGCGTTTGCGGCCAGTTTAGCGGACAACATCTCTGCCAATGGACCAACACCAAGGGGCACGCTACGCCGGGTCAGGTCTTTGACAAGGAAAAGGCAAGTCTAACAATTTCCAATTGCTGCGCGTATGTATATGACATCTCGATCCCAGTGACACGCACCGTGCGGGGTCGCCGCTTTGAATTTTTAATGCGAGGTCATCGAGATAACTCGTTGCACGATACAATTATTATGATGCCGACTGCATAACGTAGTTTGAAAAAAAAAAACTCTTTGCGATAATGGACCAAAAGTTTCAAGATTACGTGAATTTCTGAGAGCGCCGAGACTTTGCTTGGATTTTTAAGATGCAGCTGCAAATTAAAACAAAAAAATGCTTGTCAAAGAGGTTGCGCGCCGGTTCGTTGAACCGTTTTCTCGCGAGGTTCGCCGTTGTTCCATATGCACGGGGGGGGGGGGAGGTGCATGAGAGAGAGAGATACAAAGGGGCGCACGCGTCCCCTCGGTGACAAGTATTTTCAATGTAATCAAACTCCATATGTGCACCGTGCAATAACACACGCGCGTTAACTTGTCCGATGCTATTGTGCACGGCGCTCGTTTCCACCTACATTTCCACGCGATCGTTTTTAGTGGTTTCCGGTGATTGATATTTTCCTCGAATCAATAAACATATCGGGTAACTACAGCTCGTTACTTTGTCCGTTTCCCGAAAACAATGCATTTTTTTTCGGTTTTCGAAAAAAATTGTCTCTGCCTCGAGATACTGAATTTTCATAATACGAAATGTTTACAGCCCGTGAGCGATTGGACATCCCTGAATGTGGTCGAATGGATGTCGGCCCTAAATCTATATCGCTATGCAGATGTATTCAAGTCGAAGGACATCAAGGGCACCGATTTGCCCCACTTGGATCGAGAGAAGCTCATGGTTCGTTTCGTATTCTCATTACTTTTCACGCGCCTGGGCGGGGGTTCACGTTTTTAATCCAACCTGCTTGCTATAACAATATTGAGCCATCGCTCGCGTCAACGCGTCAAGGTTATATTATGAGTCTGAAGTTTGCATCGATTCAATGCAACGAAATTCGTTTTTTATCTTTGACAAAAATAATTATTCGAATGCAGAATGTAATTACGATGATAAAATAATCGATTTTTGCCACCCGAAAAGCATATCGGCTCGAAAAATTTGGATGAAATTGAAAATTGAACGAATCATCAATAAAATCAAATATTTTTCGTTGCATTCCAACGTTGCGAACTTCAGCATCATGTTTTATTCGCAGCCGTAAATTCTTCATTATCATACTAATCGACTCGCGTAAATCAGGTTTCTCTCATTTATCCTTGCCCCTCGTCTCCTCTTGTTTTTCACAGAATATGGGAATTAAGGATGAGTTTCATCAAAAGAATATATTGGTGTGCATCGAGGAGTTGTGCCATCCGTCAACGTCCTCGTCGACGTCGACATCAACATCGACGTCTCCGACGTTACCCGGAAGCGACGCCTTGGCCGTCGTCAAATCGTTTAGCTCGGTCGTCGGGGGTGAAACGGCGGCAACAACAACGACAACAACAACAACAGCAGCAGCAAATTCAACGACGGTGAGCGGAGATTCTCTCGGCGGCGGCAGCAGCAGCAGCAATCCGGTTGCTACGGTCCTCGCGAGCTCGTCTTCCAACAATGCGGCTCAGCCGCCGACAATCGTCAACTCGCACAATCTCGTGCCTCACAGTTTTAGCGTATTGGAAAGGTGTGACAAGTGCCACAAATATCTCAGGGGCCTCTTGCACCAAGGATTTCTCTGTCAAGGTACACACAATCGCGCCAACCTTTTCCGGGATTCAACGAAAAATATTGTTTCTATCAGTTATTGATTGAATTTTGAAAATCGTGACTATTTTTTGTCTCAATTGAGTTTTTGGGAGTCGAGAGACGATCGTTTTATCGTTCAGGCCAAAATTGAATAATATTTATGAGCTCTGGTGAAGAAAAAATTTGTTTCTATCAATTATTTATTGAATTTGGGAAATCGCGGCTATTTTTCGTCTCAATTGAGTTTTTGGGACTTGAGAGACGATCGTTTCATCGTTAAGGCCAAAATTGAATAATAATTATGAGCTCGGGTGAAGAAAAAATTTGTTTCTATCAATTATTTATTGAATACGGGAAATCGCGGCTATTTTTCGTCTCAATTGAGTTTTTGGGACTCGAGAGACGATCGTTTTATCGTTCGGGCCAAATATTGAATAATAATTATGAGCTCTGGTGAAGAAAAAACAGAATTTCGTTGCATTCCAACGCGATGCGAACTTCAAAATCGTTTTTTTTTGCATTTCTCATTGCATCGGATTAATCAAGCGCATATATTTATTGACGCAAACAGATTGTGGATTGGTCGCTCACAGGACGTGTTCGGCTACCGGTTTGCCGGCCGATTGCGTACCATCCGATCCGGAGACGCGGCACAATCGATTTACCTCAGGTACGTCATTGGACCAATTGAAAATAAAAAAAAAAATCTTTTTTTTCCTTCTTCTTTTTCTCACGAATGTGTAATCTTGATTCTACAGTTTTTGGGCTGGCCCTGTGCTCGCAATTTGACACTATGACGAGAAAAGCTCCGATACTCGTGGAACGTTGCGTTCGCGCGTTGGAGGAAAGAGCTTACGTCGATGTAACCCTCGATCTGTACAAAGTTTATCACAACAGTCCGCCCAATGAACAGACGATCGAGCTTCGTCATGAACTCAATCGCGGTGAGTATATGAAAATAAAAAAAATACGAGAGCGTATACAATGGGATGCGAAAATGAATTGATGAAATGATTCGTTTGGCTCGACAGATGTGTGCAATGCCGATCTCAATCCGTACAGTCCTCAGTGCATAGCGAGCGCATTGAAAAAATTTCTTCGCGAACTACCCGATCCTGTGATTCCTGTTCTATGGTACGACAGATTTTTGGAGGCTTCCAGTAAGTATCCCCGCGCGATAAACGCAACAGTTTCGGGGCATTTCTATAACGTGTAGCGCGAATAATGAATTTGAAATTGTCGCGACAGATCTTCGAAGCGACGAACAGTGCGCGTCGAGGCTGGCGCAATTGGTGGCCGAACTTCCGGAACACCATAGGTCGACGTTGTATTATTTAATGGCCCACTTTTGTCGAATCTGCCAATTGCAACACGCCCGAGAGTACACCGAACCACCGACCATTCTCATTCAAGTACTGTGCCACATATTTCTAAGGCCTCCCTGGGAAAGAATCATGTGAGTTGCCGCCGCTACCCCATTCATACACTGAAAATTCAATTTTGTCAAAAAACGTCGATATTTTGTTGAATACGGCGAACTAAATATTTTGGGATGATTTCAAAATTTTTGTCATTTCGACAATATTTTTCATTGTAACGGAACTGTCAGCAAAATTCACGATTGGAATGACAAAAATTTACTTTCCGAAAAGATTTTCCAAAATGTGTTTTGCTGGAATAACAAAATTTTCGTGATTTTTCGAAAAAAAACGTTTAGTTGAACGTATCCAACAAAATATCGATCTTTTTCAACCAAATTTTATTTTCAGTGTACGTTATCCTTTGGTTGCTTTGATGCTCGAATCGTTTAAATCATCGTGGTTGTTGATGTTTTTCAGTCAAGTCGTTCACAACACCGAGGCTCATATTCGCATAATGGAATTGCTCCTGCTCCATGGTAATTGGAACGAGAGGTTGCCCGAATTTGCGAGTGCGCCTCAATTGCCACCGAGAAAAGTTTCGAGGCCTCAATTTCCGGTTCTCGATCATTTCCCCAGTCTCGAAGACCCCGATAGCCTCGTGGCCAACGAGCGTAAAATCAACCCGGACGGTGGTGGCGGTGTTAACAAGGAACAACAACAGCAGCAGCAGCAGCAGCAGCAGCAGCAGCACAGGTGACTGTTATTTGCCATTTTTTTGGACAAAATTCCAAGACTAAATGGAAAAATAAAAATAACTGGTTGGTTGTTGAAACACCGAAAAGGCCTCGAACTCTCCAAGAAGCGGAATGGTACTGGGGCGACATAACGCGCGACGACGTCAACGAAATGATGATCGAGTCACCGGATGGAACTTTTCTCGTGAGAAACGCTTCCTCGAAAGGCGGCGAATACACTTTGACTCTGAGAAAAGGCGGCACCAACAAACTCATCAAGATTTGTCACAGAAATGGCAAATACGGTTTTTCCGAACCTTACGATTTTCATTCGGTCATTGACCTCGTTGATTATTATCGCAATTGTTCGCTCGATCATTACAATTCGATTCTCGACATCAAGCTGCTCTATCCGGTCTCGCGATTTCAGCAGGTACGTCAGCCTCCCCCCCCCCCCCCCCAATCTTACAAATTACATGAAATTGTCATTTATTAATACGCGCGTGGGCGCGCTTTCGTTGTATACAGGATGACGAGATTGCGAGTACGACCGACACGGCCAACGTTTTCAAAAAATACGTCGAACTCGACAAGGAAATGACCGACAAGCTGAGACAGTGGCAAGAATGTTCGGAAATTTATGGCCGAACCTCGTACGAGGTTCAACTTAAACGTCAGGCTCTCGAAGCTTTCTCCGAGGCTATTAAAATGTTTGAGGACCAAATGAAACTCCAAGAGGTTTATCAAAAGGAGGCCCAACCCCACGAGATATCAACGTGAGTCCTCTATCCGTCTCGCTCTGCTCAACTATAATCCAATCCGTATTAATTTGACCGTTTGCCGTTGCAGACTGACCGACAACGCTGAACTGTTGAAGAACCGATTAAAGTCGCTGGAAGATAGCAAAGAACAATTGGACGATAGTCTTCGTCAACAGATCGCTTACAACAGAACCCTCGAGCGCGAGATGCACAAACAAAAGCCCGAGCTGATGCAGCTCGTACAACAGCGAGAAAAACACTTGCAGTACGTACACTACTCTCGTCGTTACTTGTTTAAGACGATCTATCACTTGCTCGGTCGGTAAAAATCCCACTACACGCTTTACTTGGCGAGACTTGATATTTAAAGAAAAATATTAGTTACACGTTGTGATCATTTCAACAGAAAAAAAAGGTGTAACTTTTATTTTTCTCAAAATACGAAGGATTTCTGAGAAAACCGTGTATCTACTTTTTGGTTATCTCTCTCGCACACACGCGACTGCTAGATCACCTTAAAGGGGGTTTTTTTTTTTCTTTCGCGGCTTTCTAATCGGTGGTATGTTTGTGATACGATAAAACAGTTGGCTGAGAAAACACGGGATCAATCAAACCAAGATAAATCTCATGTTGAACAACGCCCTGCCGAATCCTGTGGTCGGTGATATCGTCCTTACCGATCTTCAAGAACTCGATCTCGAGGTTCATTCCGATGAGAAAACGTGGCTGTATCTCGAAGGCTCTCGCTCCGACGCCGACAGAATTCTCGCTGGACAACCGGACGGTACTTTTCTGGTCAGACGATCTCGTACCGGACAATATGCTCTTTCCATAATGTGAGTCTCGCCCTCTCGTGCCCCCCGCCATCCGCTTGGTTAACCAAAACTCATTGAATCTGCATGCGCGTTGGGTTTCAGGTGCAACGGGTGCGTCAACCATTGTATAATATACGCGACCGAGCGGGGCTATGGTTTCGCCGAGCCGTACAATATCCACGAGTCTCTCAAGCATTTGGTCCTCCATTACGCTCAAAATTCATTAGAGGAGCACAACGAGAGTCTCAACACGACCCTCGCTTATCCGGCATTCGCTCCACCTTCGGCTCTGGCCCAACTGCAGGCTCAACATTTACGGATACAGGGAGAAAATCAGGCTCAACTGGTATCGAACACGCGAACCATCGTTTGATCCTCCCTCCGCGTCGTGGATGCTCCATTACCGATCAATCAACACCCACAATTATTTTTCACGATACATCATACGTAAGCATAAAGAATCATCATTCATCATCGCCAGCGCCATCGCCATCGCTTCGTTATATCAAAAACGGTACAACGAATCAACTCGGTGTCTAGAGCAACAATTATTTGTACGTAGAGGATTTTTCAACAAAGTGACCAAGGCTTTGCTAGCCTCTGGGCGTGCACGCGCGTGCGGCCAAATGAGCGCACCAAGTGAGTTATATAGAATAACTGTCTGTGATTTTGGATCGATAGGACGAACGATAGTGTTTCTAATTTCTTCATCTCTCTCTCTCTCTCTCTCTCTCATCCTTTTGCTTTTCTTCCTTTTTTTTACTCGTAACTGTCTTTTCATTCTTCCACATTTGTAAGCTCTTTACTCGTTCGTTTCTCGTCATTTTCTTCGAGACTCGATCTATCTTTTTCCTTCATAGATTATATATACAAATAAATATATATATATTATATATATTCCAGAAATATATATGATTAGGCGTATATAAATATATGGCGTGTGTGCGCCGGGCGTAGAGCGCCCGAGCTCGAGTCCCAGCGCGGGAGAAACAGAGCGTATGCGTGTGTGTCCGTAATAGTGATAGTAAAGAAAAATCGAGAGATGAATTTTTGGGTTATTTGTTGTTACGAAAGCGCGAGGCAGAGGCGGTTATGCGATTTGTGAGTGAGCGAGAAGAATTCCGGTGGGGTGCGATATCGGCGGTACATTGTTGCATCTTTTTAAAAGTCTAAAATCTTCCAGATAGTCTCGAGAATGCAATACAATGATATTGCCAAGAATTTTTCGATGCTCTGTCTCTCTCTCTCTCTCTCTCTCTCTCGCTTACAATTGAGAAGAGAAAAGACGACGCATTGTTTCGGCTGTTGCGTAAATTCATGGGATTATTGGGTCGGTTGGTCGATTGAGAAATTTTGCGATTACAGAGCGGTCGGTAATCGCAAAAGTGTATCAGCCTCGATCACCACCGAATGGTCCCGCGCGGCAAGAGCAAACTGGATTAAATTTGTCAAGAGAGGGAGAGAGACAACGAAGAATTGGAAGACAACGATGAGAAATACCGAGACGAGGTATGTGATGAAAAAAATGACGATTCCGATACGATTGCCGCTCGATTCCCGCCCCGCTGGAAAACAATAATAACGAGATGGAGGCGCGTCGAAAGCGCGATTGACGTTGAAATTGGTGCAGGAGATTTTCCATTTTGTTACGATTTTTTTTTTTCCATTCTCCCAATGTGTACAAACTTTGGAACGGAATGGTGAAATAATGCAAGAGGCAAAGAAAAGAATAAATCAACACGGAGCGAGAATCTCTCGTTGTATTTTTCAATTCAGAGAAAAGAAAAGAGCCGCGAGGCAAAGCCATTGCAGCACATCAAGGATGCAGAAGATAAAAACGTAAATGACGAAGCACGCTCGTTGTTTATGGGCCGTTGGTGCGAGCCGGGAGGTGCTCATGTGATAATAAAGAGACGAACCACGAAATATGAAGGAAACGACAATGAATAAAAAAGAGAGCCGAGTGCGACGAATAAAGTTGTTAAAGTATAATATTTAGCCGGCGAGGGAACTGGGAGAGAGATGAAAAGTTGTTGTCGCTGCCACTACTCGGAGATTATGATGCATCGTGCGTGTGTGTATGCGTGTGTGTGTGTGTGCGTGTGTACGAGTGCGGGGCGTCAAAGGAGAATGAATGGAAGGGGAATTTGGATTTGGATTTTGAGTCGACGTTCGTTCGGCACGAGGAATCGAGTCTCCTCGCAAAATTTTTATCTCGAATAAAACAAATTGTAAATTGAATAATAATTAACCGAAAGGCGGGGGGTAGAAATAACAACGGAAAAAATGACACTAAAATAAAGTACGAGTACATGCTGGAAAGAAAAGTGCTCGTCTCGTCGTCCTTTGTGCAAATGCAAATAAAATTGTAAACTCGGCGCATTATTATTAATTATACGAGAATAATACGGGGGGATTCGATAGAGAATGACGACGGCAACAACAACAACAACAACAACAACACCACCACGGACACAAACATGTGACTCGATAATTATTGTATAAAACTGTGAACCGAAAAAATTCTCTATATATACAAACATGCACACTGTATGTATGTAATATTTACATATATCTATATTTTTGCTTACTTTGGAAACAAACCTCAACCACTATTTATAAAATACTATAATAGATAAAAGAATGCGATAACAATGCGGCCGGGTAGATGGACTCGTTGTCGCGATTAAAATTTATTCTCGCGCTAGTGTTTTTAAACCGGAGGAATGTCGATCAACGCGGAAGTAGCCGATAATTTTCACGCCCGACCGAGTCTATCCAATTTTCCACTTGGTCGAGTTAATTGAGTCGATTATTTTTCCTCTCCCCGTGAGCTCGACACCCTGATATTTAACCCCGTCAGCCCTTTCAAACGAAAGTACATGCTGTATCGGTAGGTTTTTGCTGGATTCATTTAAAATCTCATTTCTCAAGTTTGCCAAAAGTTAACGAGTCGGGCGAGCGCAAAGCGCGTTGATCGAAATAAGTGCAAGGCGAGCGCTGAGCAGGAAGCCAACAACGCATAGCAGCGGCGACAGCGGCGGTGGCGGTGGCGGCGGCGTGGAAAAGGTAAAGAGTCGCCTCAATATTCAACGATAATAACAATAATAATAATAATGATAATAATAAAAATGTAACTGATATAGATAAACCATGACGGATGATAAATGTGGTAATTGAAATGTACGACTCCTCGGTTCACTCGCGTATACATGTAAAATGTTTAAACATCCGATGGTTGAGAGATGAAAGAAATTTACAAACCCAAAGATATGATGGGCGACACGAGAGACGCGCAGAATAATCAACACACTATTGATTATTACGATAATGTTGACGAAATTTATGCTGGCCCACACTGTGATAGAAATATTTGGTTTTTTCACAAACTACAACGTCCCCCTGGTCGTGTTTACGCAGCAGCAGGTGAGCGGGACGACGCGCGCGACCCAAGCGAAATGATACATAATAAAATGCATGCGTGTTTTCAACCATCATGTTTTCTTAAATTTCACATTGACGAACGTCCGTTCCCCGTTTGTACCTTTCTCTCGATATTGCGCTCGAAAAATACTCGCCATATACTCGATAATGGAAGAAATTTTGATAAAAATCAATCAATGAAAATGACGTCGGTGTGGAAATGTATAGTTTATTAACAAGTGGCCCGTTAGCGACGGATAAGCAATGCGATGAGCAAATCGCGTTTTGTGAGACGCGCTGGGAGAGAAACAAGAAAACAATTGAATCACGAGATACATATAAATATATATATATATCCGGCCGAATGCCTATATGGTACCTGTCGTACTGTAGGATTTTCCTTTAAAATACACACAAACGCCCGAATGCTGGATGGCAAATTAATAAATTCGTTTCCTATAAATCTCTGTTGCGATTTTTATTTCATTTTCACTATATAGTCATTCTTTCTCGTTGTTTCAATCCCTCGAACGAGAACCGGCGTTTTGGACAGCATCGTGCATCGAAAGAGCTATGCGCGCGATAATAAAGCAATAGCGCTATATCTGCTGCTATACGTAATGAAGTGGGACGCGATAAAGAGCAGGATAAGGGTGGTGGTGCGCGGGTTCTGCAGCAGAAACGGCTGCGGCAGTCGAGTCATTATGCAGGTACTGCTGCCTGTCACTCGGGCCCAGCCCGGCGTGACGCTCCAAGACGACGTGAAATCTGTTTTCAGACAAAAGCCGGCGGTCGAGAGTCACCGCGTAACGATGAGATATGACAATCGTGCGACTTTTCAAACGGTCGGGGTGGGGCGGGGTCGCTTTTTCGTCTCTTTATGATCTTGCCCCTCCCCGCCGTCCTCGAGGAATTTGGACGCAAATCGATAAGGTTTTGCAAACACATAGTACACACTCGAAACTCGCGACGTGTAGCATCGCGAGACAAAGATTTTATGCACAAAGGCATTGGCATACATGCAGGTAAAGCTCTAAACGATGAAACGTAATGATGTTTTTGTTTTCTCCACGCGCGATCGGAAAAATGCCTCATTTATAATGTATACGCATAATAAAGCGATGAGGGCGGATACGTGCATGTGTGTTTATAGTGTGTCGCCGCGATGCTGATAATATCGCTGCATATACGTAGTTTATGAGCGGACGGCGGCATCGCGGCGGCTTGCACGGAAATGTTTCGATTCGCGCTTGTAATTGACGCGTTTTTATTGCCTTCTTGGTTCGGAAAAAGAAAATAAAGCTCGCGCGCGCGATGCGTTATATTGTTGAACGAGTCAGTTATCCGGGCGAACGTCGGGACGGGGAGAGGGGAGTTTCGGGGCAGTGTCGTCACCGTAACCGTGGAACGAGGTCAGGAACACGGAGCACGAGGAAGCGGGGCAGGTTGTTGTCTTGTGCGCACACCGTGGTGGTAGAGTGCGTGGTCGCGTGGACAGAAAGTCGCGGGTAGCGCGCAATTCGCTCCGCGATTTCGGTCGCAAAGTCGCAAATACACTCGGTGCAATCGGGTGTCGCACGATGGCGCGCCAGTCGCTCGCCACCTGGCGTCCCGTGTCCCAAGTACGCAAGTCGGAACGCCAGGCGGCGCTACGCTCGCCAGGCCGGTAGCCTGCGAGCAAGACGACTGCTCCTGGTGCAAGTAGACCAGATCGCGCATATAAGTAGGTGTAGGATGCGTACGAGAGGGCATGCATGCAGCAGCAGCAGGGATAGTAGGCCGGTGGGGTTTTCAGCAGGTAGAAGGTGAACGGGTGGCGATATAAGAGTCGATGGGCATGGGGGTGAGTGCGCGCGCGCGGCCGCTATCAAGAGGACGAAGCGCATCGTCGTTGCGGGGAGTTTTCCATCCCCTGGTGCTGCTGCTGCCGCTGCTGCTTGCGTAGTGTTGGTCGGTGTGTTTCCTCGCTGGCTCGCGAGCCTCATTGGGCGTCGGGACGCCGCGAGACTAGCACGTACTCGCTCCAGTAAACCGCCGTTAAGCTCACTTTCGAGATTTTGTCCTTACACAAAGTAACGTATAATAATCGCGCGACGAAAACAAAAATCGCGTTCATCATTTGGATAAAAATAAAATACCGAAAGGAAAAGGAACGGCGTGCGCGCGCGGTCTGTTTGTCGCGAAAATCGGAAAGGCCCGATGTGTATATAGTCAATGTGCGTGCGTATACATATATGAGACACGTGTGCGTTACGGGCACAACATTTTTCCATATACTCGCGAAGGAGGAGGTTATTCGAGGACGAATGAATTTTCCTAAAACCCCGCAAGAGACTCGCGCGTATTATTCATATTGTTGTACCGCGTTTGCCGCATAGCTCGCTGCTCGCCTCGAGTCGACTGTCCCAAGAATAAATAAATAGTGCAAACCGCTGGTTTACTGTTTTTTTTGTCGTTTTTTTTTGTTTTAACCAGCATCGACAAACGCCCAAGTATCGCTTCCATGCACCGAGCCTTCTGCCGCTTTCTTGCGCTCCCTCGTTGTTGTAGTATCGCGCGCGGGGCCGAGCAGAGACCGGTACGAGGAAGCACCGCCGCGCGAGATTCGCTGCTTCACATTGTTTTTATTCTCATCGGCACAAAGTTGG
This sequence comes from Diadegma fenestrale, assembly GCA_037043255.1. Lineage (NCBI taxonomy): Eukaryota > Metazoa > Arthropoda > Insecta > Hymenoptera > Ichneumonidae > Diadegma > Diadegma fenestrale. Next base: position 10,669,766 of record CM073312.1, read on the forward strand.
AACGCCCTGCAGATCCATTTTGTGGATGCAGCGACAGAGGAAAAAATAATAATTGTCGTCGCGTTGACCGCTGCTGCTTCGCACATCGTCTTTATTTATATCTACGTCGTCCAACTGTACAATCGGATAGTGTAAAATCGCGTAAAATCGCGTAAAATCGCCTCCCATCGATTTCAACGCATTAACAATTGATTTTCAATCGGGGCACAACTAACGAGGAAAAATTGTTGCCTGTGCGACGATCCATGTGTCAGTGCGTGCGCGTGTGTTTTGTTTTTTCGGTGCTTCGGTCGGTCCGGTTGCCGCGTTGATTCCGCTCGTTCAACAACGTTATTTCGTAACGTTGGCGGCGGCAGTGGCGGCAGTGGCGGGGTGCGTGCGCGCGTGCATATATACGAGACGGAGAAATGGCGCGCGTGGACGACGAGGCATATCGGCAGCGGCAGGGGGGTAAACATCGAGTCGAGTGAGTCACGACGCGACTTTGACCCTGGAACCGAGAGAGCAGGCTGACCTCCTCTGCTCGGCGCGTCGTATTATTTACCAAGGAACAAAGTTGATGCATCGGGGGTTGGCTAGAATGTTGGAATTATCCAGCAGCAGGTGCAGCAGCGGCAAAATGATGGAACCGTGAATAATAAGCGCGGAGCGAAACGAAAATCAAAGAAGATCGAGAAAGAAAAATCAAAGGAAGAAAGCAGGAAGCAAAGAAAAGAAAAATGGGCGATGGTGCAGGTGGGCGAAGAATGTCGGGCGTCGGAGCTCATCAACTGGCGCGTTTGGCCATGATTAGCCTCGTCGCAGTGTTGACAAGCTGTCGGCCTGGTGCACGAGCCAGTGAGTTTCCCGAGAGAGAATGCTGCGATCCGATTTATCCGATACCAGAACCAACGAGCCGTGCCCCGTCGGCACCCACCCCCACGGGAAGAAGCGGTGAGTCCTCCACTTTTCTCTCTCTCGCTCTCTCTCATCAGATGACTCTGAAGTTTGCAACGTTGAGATTCAACGAAAAATATTGTTTCTATCAATTATTTATGGAATTTTGAAAATCGTGGCTATTTTTCGTCTCAATTGAGTTTTTGGGACTCGAGAGACGATCGTTTCATCGTTCAGACCAAAATTGAATAATAATTATGAGCTCGGGTGAAGAAAAAATTTGTTTCTATCAATTATTTATTGAATTCGGGAAATCGCGGCTATTTTTCGTCTCAATTGAGTTTTTGGGACTCGAGAGACGATCGTTTCATCGTTCAGGCCAAAATTGAATAATAATTATGAGCTCTGGTGAAGAAAAAATTTGTTTCTATCAATTATTTATTGAATTTGGGAAATCGCGGCTATTTTTCGTCTCAATTGAGTTTTTGGGACTCGAGAAACGATCGTTTCATCGTTCAGGCCAAAATTGAATAATAATTATGAGCTCTGGTGAAGAAAAAACAGAATTTCGTTGCATTCCAACGATGCGAACTCCAAAATCGTCTCATCAGGCATTTGCGTCTGTCCATTATTCAACGATTGTATGTAAAATAACAAATTCCAACCCCTACGACCAAAAAATAACAATAATATTAATACACTCATCAAATTGATATAATTTATGAATCCGTCAATCGTTTTGGATGCGACACACGCAATTGTTCTGTTTTTTGCTCTTTTCTATCGATGCCATGCATGAATCTGCGTTCTCGTAACTCCGCGCAGCCGGTATATAAGAAAAGTACTTGGCTGCTGCTGTTTCCGCTTGTGATGCATTGTCGGGCGCGACGAGAGGGTGGGATTGCGAGTCTTTGCAACTTCAGCGACCCTGAAAGTAATCGCGTCGATCGAGAGCGCGCGCGTGTAGCTATAGCGGAATTATAGAGCGCGAAAAAGAGACAAAAAGGCATCAAAGGACAATATAGGGTCGCGATGAGTCGCGAGGCCGATTTGCTGCTGCGAGATTCTTTCAAGCGCGTGGCCTCGTTTTGTCGCGGTCGTTCAGGTTGCTCGCACGAGCAGCGAGCAGCAAGAGGAGAGTCTATAGTACTAGTATAAAAGAAACGAGACGCGCGCGGTTCGAGTACTTGTCCACATGCAGCCTAAAAGTTCGACGAGAGCTCAAACATTACGCGAGGAGATTTCCGTTCTTTCCGTTCGATCGTATAGATTTCCATTTTGCTCATGTCGTATCGCGGCACTATTTGCTTATTCTTTTCCGAAAGACTTGCAGTTACGTCATGACTCTGAAGTTTGCAACGTTGAGACTCAACGAAAAACATTTTTTCTATTGATTACTTGTTGAATTTTGAAAATCGTGGCAATTTTTCGAGTTGATTGAGTTTTTGGTCGCAAGAGAGAATCGTTTTATTGGTTGGACCAAATATTGAATAATAATTATTGGCTCTGCTGAAGAAATAACAGAATTTCGTTGCATTCCAACGATGCAAACTTCAGGATCATGTTACGTCGCGAGCTTCTGTAAACACCCACATAAATACGTAATTTTTGGATTGGCCAACAATATCGTTTCCAATATTAATTAGATATTTATTTTAGATATATCTCAATAAAATATAAAAATGTTATGAATATAAATATAAAAATAAAATATAAATAAATATCTAAATAAAAATAAATACGTAATTTTTGGATTGGCCAACAATATCGTTTCGAATATTAATTAGTGCAGTTGTGCGCGTGCAGCAGGGCAACGCGAATGAAATTGTATTTCGCTTCTGGCTTGATTACGCGAGCAAGCAAAATTGATTGTTTGCATAATATATCTATATGATAAATCAAAAGTTGCGTAGTTATAGCAAAATGATGGAACATCATAATGCCGTTGCTGTGTTATGATGAAAATAATTTGGCTTTCTTAATAATGATGCTGAAGTTTGCAACGTTGGAATGCAACGAAAAATATTTCATTTTATCGATGATTCGTTGAATTTTCAACGTCATCCAAATTTTTCGAGCCGACATGCTTTTCGGGTGGCAAAACTCGATCATTTTATGCTCTGCATTCGAATTATTATTTTTGTCAAAATAAAAAAATAATTTCGTTGCATTACAACGATGCAAACTTCAGAGTCATTTCTTAATAAAGTCGTTGCGGTGCGACGTTATCGGCGGCACATGACCGCCGCGATTCACAAAATCGGCAACGCTCTCAAGCAAAAATATTCTCGAAAATATATCGGAGGTTAACGGAAAAAAAAAATGATTGGCCAACTTTGCCTTGCGCGCGCTCGATATATAGTGAGCTTGCCGCGAGGTACATCGAATATTTATTCGAACGAAAGTTTTTAACGATCCTGAGGAACGATGTGTAGCTATAGTTGTACAAACTATCCTCCGAAGAGTTGGAAGCGGAAAAAAAGCATGCAAGTCGTAATTGCGGAACTGTCTGTGTATATAGCGTCGTCGTCGCGACAACACGGCCTCTTGCAATCGACCTGGCGCAATAAACTCAAATTCGTGAGGGTTCGTGCAAAATAAACGCTCGGAGATTATTGACGATACGACGCAAGATACATTTTTTTCTTGGGGCGATATTTGAAACAATTTAAAGAGAAAGTATCGTCCTTGTCTCCTCTCGTTCGTCCTCCGCTACGATACGATCGATGCGTGGCTCACATTTGACCTATCGCCTCGTGTCATCCAACGGAATTTTGTATTTGTCCAGTATATGATGACTCTGACGTTTGCAACGTTGAGATTCAACGAAAAACATTTTTTCTATTGATTATTTATTGAATTTTGAAAATCGTGGCAATTTTTTGAGTCCATTGAGTTTTTTGGTCGCAAGAGACAATCGTTTTATTGGCGGGACCAAATATTGAATAATAATTATTGGCTCTGCTGAAGAAATAACAGAATTCCGTTGCATTCCAACGATGCAAACTTCAGGATCATCAGTATATGTCACCGCGCGTGGAAAAGCGTATATATTAATTATCCGGTGTCAAATGTAAAATGGGCAAAGGTCGTGAGTAATTATTGATCTCGGGGAAATTTGCAGCCGCTATATATGATGAGATAACGATGATTTTTATTGATAACAACAAAAAATTACATACGAGCACTCTGCCGGTATACACGGAGAGAATATTACATTAAAAATTACTATGTTATTACAGTTCCCTGGTACGATGTCGTCCCTCTAAGAAAATTTAGCAAAAACATAGTAAATTTATGACTCTGAAGTTTGCAACGTTGAGATTCAACGGAAAATATTTATTGGATCAATTATTTATTTATTTTTGAACATCATGGCAATTTTTCGTATCGATTCAATGTTTGGGTCGCGAAAGAGAATCGTTTTGTCGTCCAGAGCGAATATTGAATAATAATTTTGAGTTCTGGTGAATAAAAAATGGAATTTCGTTGCATTCCAACGATGCAAACTTCAAGATCAAATTTGAATCTGCAAAAGGGTGAAAAATGTCATAATTTCCGCGATTTCGATAGAAAAAAATGAAAAATTACTATGTTTTTGGTAAAATTTCTCAGAGGGACGACTTGGTACCAGGGAATTATAATAACATAGTAAATTCTGATGTAATATTCTCTCCGTGTATGGTTGAGGTGAACGAAAAATGAAAACAAAAAAAAATTTGGTCAAAAATGACTCCAGTTTTAAATTTCGTAACCTTTGGTTGACTTTGAAAGTTTGCCGTCTCGTCATCATCCCGAAAAGTTGAAAATAAACGCGATTGAGTGTTGCGGCGGCGGAGGATCGCGCGGACACTTTGACGCGGCGAGCATCGTCAAATGTCCCGCGGCGGGGCTATCGCGTCATTTAATTCTCGTTTACACGATTCCCGATGCTGTATTTTGTGCCCCGCTGCACGCTGCCGCCGCGCTTTTATAATTCAAGCCTTGGCTCGGGTACGCGGGCCAACTTCAGCAGGGGCTGTACGACCTGCTAGCATACAAAGCGCGCTCCTTTGACGATGCTTCTTTTATTTATTTTTTTTTAAATTATTTTTCTATCCTCTATCGGAATCAAACGGAAAGCAGCCGAGAGTTCAAAGTCACTTTGATATCTCTCATTCCGTTTGTTGGGAGAGGTTAGTGCCCTACTTGCTTTCAGATTCCGTTTTCCTCTTGCACTCCTCCAGCATCCCGCACAGTTCGCGATTATTTGTGTTCGAGATTCGTCGCTTTTTTTGCCTTTTCTTTCATATTAGTCGTTATACGCACGCGACAAGCAACAGCAAAAAATCATTCAATTAGGATGATCCTGAAGTTTCCATCGTTGGAATGCAACGAAATTCTGTTATTTCTTCAGCACAGCCAATAATTATTATTGAATATTTGGTCCGGCCAATAAAACGATTCTCTCTTGCGACCAAAAAACTCAATCGACTCGAAAAATTGCCACGACTTTCAAAATTCAATAAATAATCAATAGAAAAAATGTTTTTCGTTGAATCTCAACGTTGCAAACTTCAGAGTCATCAATTAGGCGATATTGCTCCGCGGTACTCGTGAATCAATAATTGCGAGGATAAAAAGTACAATTTTTCTAGAGGATGCCTCGCTGCATTTTTATCGTCCTAATGTGATTGCGGCGGTGGCATCGTCTCAAAATTGCTCGCGGCCGTAATAAAATATGTGAAATTGGGAGGTTGGGCGCCGTTGGTTGCACGTGCGACGGACTTGAGATTATGCGGGGCGGAACAAAAGGGCTTATCGCGCGATCGCGCGCTTTTAAAATTGCGCGCGGTGTCTTTCCCGCTGCGCGTAAGAAGAAATAAAAATGCTCGTGCGGAAAGCAATATCGCGGTGGAATCAGCGCCCTAATGTTATCGCGTCATGGATGAGTAATCGACGGCGGACGAGGAATCGTTTTTTATTTACAATTTATTTGGAACGACAACGAATATAGAAATTCAATAACAGCGAGCTAATTAAAGAGCAGCCTTGTGTGCGTAATGTAACGACTTTGTGCAGCGGCGGCAGGTCGATTATCGAAGCAGGTTGTGCACCTATGACCTTCGCGACTCTCATCTACCAAAATCCAGTTCGCTTAATTAACATAATTGCATTGCTGTTGTTGTTGTTGTAATTATTGTTATTCGACGATGGTGCGAGAGTTCGGGAGTGAGAAATTTACGAGAGCAAACGCGTTTGCTCATTCGTGTTTCGTACTGCTACGTACACTACACGTAACGTGACGGATATATATGCGCGCACGACGCGTACCTATTTATAGCCTCGTGCAGCTCTCCGCGCGAACGGCGCGCTTTTATTTAATGGCTATTTCATTAGCCGCGCCAACGCGGCGGACACATATACTCCGCGGAACCTTTATTAATTTGCTATTGAGGCCGAATGAGTGCGCGACCGCGCATTCCTTCACACACCACACCTGATACTATATTATGCAGTCTGCAATGACATAATATATTATTCGTTACCTGCTGCTGCTGCTGGTGCTCTTTATCCTTTTAATTTTCATAAGGAAATGTCACTGAAGCCGCGAGACCGAAACACGATTGACGCGATGCATTTATCAACAGAAAGTTGAGACGTACGAAACTGCATGATTCTGAAGTTTCCATCGTTAAAATGCAACGAAATTCTGTTATTTCTATGATGCTGAAGTTTACAACGTTGCAATGCAACGGAAAATATTTGATTTTATTGATGGATCGTTCAATTTTCAATGCCATTCAAATTTTTCGAGCCGATATGCTTTGCGGGGGGCAAAAATCGATCATTTTATCATCGTAATTACACTTTGCATTCGAATAATTTTGTTTGTCAAAGATAAAATAAAATTTCGTTGCATTCCAAGGATGCAAACTTCAGAGTCATGTTATTTCATCAGCAGCGCCAATAATTATTATTGAATATTTGGTCCGGCCAATAAAACGCATCTCTCTTGCGACAAAAAAACTCAAACGACTCAAAAAATTGCCACGATTTTCAAAATTCAATAAATAATCAATAGAAAATATGTTTTTCGTTGAATCTCAACGTTGTAAACTTCGGAGTCGTCGAAACTGCTAAAAGCAATGACTCTGAAGTTTGCAACGTTGCGATTCAACGAAAAACATTTTTTCTATTGATTATTTATTGAATTTTGAAAAACGTGGCAATTTTTCGAGTCGATTGAGTTTTTTGGTCGCAGGAGAGAATCGTTTTATTGGCCGGACCAAATATTCAATAATAATTATTGGCTCTGCTGAAGAAATAACAGAATTTCGTTGCATTCCAACGATGCAAACTTGAGGATCATTAAAAGCAAATAATTCCAATAGATGCGCGGTTGCGACGCTAACGTTTGCGCGCGCTTTGAAGAATAATACGCGATTTTAACGAACCTACTTGTTCAACGGGGCAAAAATTATGACGGACCAAAAGTTCATAGTCATTTAAATTACAAGTGTAATGATAAAATAATAGCCTGCTGCTGCGCGAGTGTAGCAGCGGCAGCAGCAGCAGCAGTAACTCTCGAGAAAACTTTTATTATACGCCGACGACGACCCAAAAAGTTGGACGAGCACGGATCCTCGATAAGCTTTGAAATCCATCAACTTTTGAACACAGCTCCCTCAACTTTTCGACGTCACCGCATCATTTCTGTCCGCGGCTGGTCATTAAAAAAAAAAAAATCGAATTTTTTTATATTTTTCTCGCGAAACACTTTCCGCGCCTGAGTCGAGGCCGGCGGACTTTTTTCTCAAGTTCGCTCCGCTGCCGGATGAATTCTCATTTTTTTCCCCGGTTGTTTTGCGAAAAAGTTGACTCGCTGATGGAAAACCGGGCGCACGTATACGGGATCTGAAAATTTTCAAAAGCTCGAACTACGTTTCGCAAAGTACACGGATCGAGCTAAAGCTCTGCGAGCAGCTCGCGCCTTTGGCCAATTTTTTTTTGGTATATGCGCATTGAGTCGTTTTCGCGATCAACGGCTCGGTGACACAAAGACTGTTCGAGTCGCGCTTCGTGACCGTGCGCGGTCTTCATGCGTTTGCTGTTGTAATTTAATTATTCATCATAATATAATGCGTTTTGCAAATGAAGAGCGTATGCATTTCAAAGTGGACGCGCGCGCGCGGGGATCCGACAGGAAATTTTGGATGCATGGTTCCCCGAACAGAGTATACGTCTCAGACAGTCGCGACAATGCGTACACTGCGCGTTTCTTGGTTTTCCTTCACCGGGCTTTTTTCGTGAATATCGTGATTGGCGACTAAATATCGATTTCGTGTCGGCGCGTCGTAGAAGCTTGAGCTGTATACGCGACCAGAAAAAGAGCAAAGGACGCCGCGTAAGGGGTTGTGGCGGCATTGATGGAAAAAAAGGTAGACTGTGGAGCAAAAGTCGTATGCAGCATCAAGAGTGGTGGTTGCGGCGGCGGCGGCAGCATGCAGCAGCAGTGGCCGGGCTGCTGGTTAGGTAATTTAGCCCGAGAGGGTAGAAAGGAGGAGACGCGGGCGCGGTGAGGAGAATGGTCCAGCGAGAGTTTCGTGCGGACAGCGGACGGCCGCGTCGCTCGCCTTCTCCGTGGTGGTTTACTTCTCGGGCTGTTTTCCGCGCTAATTAGCAGCAGCAGCGAGCTCTGCTCCCCGGTATAGTATAACGCGTCCGCGCGCGGCCATATAGAGAGAGAATGAGCGGGAGCAGGCTGTAGCAGGGAGCGAGAGAAAAAAGTATGGAAAGCTAGAGAGCTCGAGTTGGCGTATTCCGTGCATATTTCATACCGGGTCCAGCAGCCTGCTGCTGCTTCGTCTCTGGCGTTGAGAAGCAGCCATGCAGGGAGGCCGAGAGGGAGGCAAGGGAAGCAGGAAAATCCACAAGCTCCTCGACGGCGACAACGACGACGACATAGTCGCGGCGGCAGCCTAGGGTCGGAAGCTCACGAAGAAAATTAGTTTTTCAAACTATATATCGTCGGTAACCGCGACTAATACTCTGACGTCGATGTTGCCGCGTGGAGAGACAAGGGGAGGGGGCGGAACGGGATGAGAACCGACGAGGAACGTTGAACCACTGTTTAATCGATCGAACAACACTCCTACTGCCACACTAGCCAGCTCCCGAGCATGCAGCAGCACAGCTGTGCCGCGGTAACACAAGGAACCAGACGACTAAATAGTGTGTACGAGTTGTGCTTCATTTCTCCTGCTACTATCGATCTCTTTTCCCTCAGCGGTATTATATGTCCTTGCCAATATATAACTACAACGTTAATTGACCCTCGCGGCTCATGATGATGGCATCGAGTAGCCGCCGCGCTCCATACCAATTTAATATCGATCATATATACCGACTCGCATGCGAGATACACTCGTGTAAACCTGCAAAATAGATTGATTAATCACATATCATTTGGTCGTGGCAACATTTTTATTTCAACGTGTTACATGAATTTCAACAATCGCCACTCGTTTTGTACACTGAAAAGAAAATTTTGTTGAAAAAGATCGATATTTTGTTGAATACGTTCAACTAAACGTTTTTTTCGAAAAATCCCGAAGATTTTGTCATTTTAGAAAAAAATGTTCTAGAAAAACTCTACAAAAAGTAAATTTTTGTCATTCCAATCGTAAATTTTGCTGACAGTTCCGTTACAAATGAAAAATATTGTCGAAATAACGGAAATTTTGAAATTATCCCAAAATATTTAGTTCGCTGTATTCAACAAAATATCGACGTTTTTTGACAAAATTGAATTTTCAGTGTACAGCAGCAGGCCAATTACTCTGCGCGGTGGTATAATCGGCAACGCTGCTGAAGTTTGCAACGTTGGAATGCATCGAAAAATATTTAATTTTATTGAAGATTCGTTCAATTTTCAAAGTCATCCAAATTTTTCATGCCGATATGCTTTTCGAATGGCAAAAATTGATCATTTTATCATCGTAATTACATTCTGCATTTAAATAATTATTTTTGTCAAAGATACAAATTAATTTCGTTGCATTCCAACGATGCAAACTTCAGAGTCATGATGCTGTATGCGCTCGGACTCGGCGATGTGTTCTGTGTATGGCTTTCGGCTTTCGTCAGAGACTTTCATCGGTATACCAAGTTTGTTACGACAATAACCGAGCCACTCCGGCTCTCTCTTCGCTGGTCTATCCTTTCAACCGCGAGTCATCCTTAGCAATAACGTCTTTGGATTAACTCCGCGCGCGTGGATCGAGGGCGAGGGTGAGGGTGCGGTGACGACGGTAATGGGAAAAGGCTAAAGCTCTCTCGCGCGCGCTTGACTCGGTGCCTCGCCTGCACCTACTGCAATTTAGTAATGTTATGACAACTACATCATAACAAGTTTCCGCCATAGTTGCGCCTACCACGCCGCGTCCCGTCCTTGTATATACACCCGAAAGCAGTCTTGTAAATAGCGGTGTTTTTGTTAATTCCGGCGCGCAAGGTTGCACTCGAGCATCTTAACGAGGTGTCTGCTAAAGTATATATATAGTTTGTCTCGTAAAGCCTTCCGAGCTGTGCGGCCTGCGCTTATTCCCCAATGCCACGGTACGCGGATGCAGCGCCTCGACTCTGCGAGCGGGTTAATAAAAATAAGCAGCAATCTCAGGAGAGAGGACTCCAACGCACTTTGATATTGCGGAAATGACGTTTTTCCAACGATCACGCATCATTCACGGACGAGCCAGCTCGGAATAGCGTTGGAGTCGCGAGAAATCGATCGTTTCATTCGCACCTTTGATTTTTCTCTTACTGCGGATAACGAGAAAGAGGGGGGGGGGGGGGTGTTGGGGAGAAAGAGCAGAGAACTGCGAAAACTTTTGATGAGTTAAGTTTACTTTTATCTTTGGCACGTATATTTTAAGTGCTGAACGTGGTCGTGTAACCGTGCTCGATTCGGGGCCAGTCTCGCGGCTCGACAGGCATAAGAACCGGCGAGAGCCGACGACTAAAAGTCTACGTGCGATATGTATTATTATATACATGGTCCGCTCTTGTTCTTCGAGACGGACAGCGGGTTTTTTCTATTTTAACTTTGTGTTACTTTAATATTAGTAGGTATAGACGCTCGGACGATTTTCAGGCAATCCGGGAATCACGGAATCAGAAAAAAGTTGCAAATAAAAGTCTAGCGGTGATGTTGGGTCGTCATATAAATATTATCGTGACCCATATGTCGCGCGCTGCTTCGAGATTATTTCAAGGTCAACTTTATCAACAACATGCAACATATCGTAAAACGACCTTTGGTTATTATGACTCTGAAGTTTGCAACGTTGAGATTCAACGAAAAACATTTTTTCTATTGATTATTTATTGAATTTTGAAAATCGTGGCAATTTTTTGAGTCGATTGAGTTTTTTGGTCGCAAGAGAGAATCGTTTTATTGGCTGGACCAAATATTCAATAATAATCATTGGCTCTGCTGAAGGAATAACAGAATTTCGTTGCATACCAACGATGGAAACTTCAGGATCATTCGTTATTTGGACCCCCAACTCCAAATGGCTGAATATTTTTTTTTTTTCATAGCCATCGGCAAAGACGGGGGCCGTCCGCATGATCCTGAAGTTTCCATCGTTGGAATGCAACGAAATTCTATTATTCCTTCAGTAGAGCAGATGATTATTATTGAATATTTGGTCCGGCCAGTAAAACGATTGTCTCTTGCGACCAAAAAACTCAATCGACTCAAAAAACTGCCACGATTTTCAAAATTCAATAAATAATCAATAGAAAAAATATTTTTCGTTGAATCTCAACGTTGCAACCTTCAGAGTCATGCCGTCTGCTCTCTCAAAGCTCGTTGTCTCGTTTCTCCATCAATCTGGGATTGCACATTGAATTGGTCGTCCGTCATGCATATAGACGCGAAGAGCGCCACAGCAGACAGCAGGTAGCTGCGTCGCCGTATTCCTTTGTAATTTTCATAGTGAATCGTTTGTTACTACTGAAAAATACCGCATGCATCTGGTATGCGGCTATAGCAGTATATGCCAGCAGCAGGAGTAGTGGCTGGCGTCGTACGACGGCCAATCGATCCGAGTCTGACCCCGCCGGGATTCTCGATTTATTTATCGCGTCGTTTTGAGCGGTAAAATTACGCCGAGGCATGTGAATTATACGCGAAAATTTTGCCAATTCGAGTACAAAATGGTGGTTGCGAGATGCATTAATTGACAAACGCAACTATAGCGAATAACTAGTCATAACGCACTTAGAGCATTTGACTCTGAAGTTTGCAACGTTGAGATTCAACGAAAAACATTTTTACTATTGATTATTCATTGAATTTTGAAAATCGTGGCAATTTTTTCAGTCGATTGAGTTTTTTGGTCTATTATTGAATAATAATTATTGGCTCTGCTGATGAAATAACAGAATTTCGTTGCATTCCAACGATGGAAACTTCAGGATCGTATGTTTATCCCATATTCCAAATTTATGTATATGCGAGGAAGGATCCGAGTCAAGGGCCGATGCGCGTGAGATCTGCAAAGAATATCATTGTCACGAAAACAATTGTGTGCGCGATGTAGGCGTTTATTGTGTATAGCAGGTATATTTATATAAGTACGTGTATAACGTGTACGTATCAGCTATACTTGTGCTGCCACTTTGACAAGATCAAGGTCGCACGAGAGATAGCATGACCCGTTCGTCCCTTTTATCTTCTCCGCGTACATTCTTTCCTTCCCTTTCTCTCTCTCTCTCTCTCCCGTTCTCGCCCTCCTTCCCCTCCCCCTCCTCCTCTTATCGCAATGGACGCGTTTACACCTCGTTCTTTGCCCCCGCGGCGTCGTCGCGCGAGCGTATATATTGAACATGTGTGCGCGTGGTGTGGCTCTCGTGTCGGCGAATATTCACTCACGCCCGGAAGTTGGACCTACATCGCTATATATACCGTAAAGGACCTTCCGACGCTTCGCGCGAGTTGGTCGATACAAAAACTGCGATCCATCCTATATAAACTTGGAAGAATCTCTATGGATCGCGTTTCAAACAAATTGTCCCTGCGCCATACGTCCTTGTGGATCCTTGAAGAATATACTTTTGCACAGGGTGCTGGACACCCGGAAGTATCGGATGTCGGCCCGGAATATTTGCGGTTCAACGGGCATGAAATTTACCGGTGCTGGTCGCGGCTCAAATGGCCAGCGGCGGCACTCATTTTCCGGCCCCAGGAAATATAATACGACCGAGCAAACATCCCTTAACTCTGTCACTTTTTATCACCGGCCGTATTTTAAGCGCTTACCGCGGGCGACCGTCCGCGACAGACCTCTGAGTTTGTCACAATTTGTACATTTAATTGCCGAGTTGCACCTGATGCGAGTGAAAGCAGCAACGGAGATCAAAACGATGCGCGCGCGGAAACGCTCATTAGACAATCGGCCCTCCCTAGAGTTTAGGCATTTTGAATATCATGGCAAATCCCCTTTATACGGGGAAAAAGCCCGGACAAGTACGTTCGTCGATCGTACGTCCTGTATTGTTTTTTTAACTCTGAACCCCCTTGAATGTGTCGTCGAGCGTGCACAAGCTCATTTTCAAAAATTTACCATATTATCAATTTGTTCATCCGAGCGCGAGAGATTTATGACTGTGAAGTTTGCAACGTTGAGATTCAACGAAAAACGTTTTTTCTCTTGATTATTCATTGAATTTTGAAAATCGTGGCAATTTTTCGAGTCGATTGAGTTTTTTGGTCGCAAGAGAGAATCGTTTTATTGGCCGGACCAAATATTCAATGATAATTTATGGCTCTGATGAAGAAATAATAGAATTTCGTTGCATTCCAACGGTGGAAACTTCAGGATCATGAGAGATTTGCTGCCTGGACGAGACAAACAAAGTACAAAGTATATGCGAATAAACGGCGGGGAAAGCCGCGCTGGTGTCAAACGACGAGGAATCGCTACTATAATTATCATGCAAGCTCTCTCTCTCTCTCCCCTCGTAGTCCATTGTTGGAATAGTTGGCGCGCGCGCTCACGCAACAGGTAGCAGTGACGAGAGATAGATGCTGGAGCGAGAGAGAGAGAGAGAGAGCAGCAGGATACTCGCTGCTGCATGGGCTTGGGCTCGCTCCGTTTAAAGAACAAATCGTTTGGCATAACGATGGTGCATGCATGGTGAAGAGCCGATCGAGAGCCGCAAGCTGGATGCGGCGCTCTCCCGCGATCCCTCCTTTCTTTTTACAGAACGAAGCTCGAACGCACAGGAGCCGCGATAATGAATGCGCGAGCGACGGTGCCAAGATTTTGTCTTTCCTCATCATTCGTGAAAAATGTTTATCACCCCTCGCGCGGTGGCCATGCGACATGCTCCTAAGAATGAAAGAGCAGACAGATGACTCTGAAGTTCGCAGCGTTGAGATCCAACGAAAAATAAGTTTTCTATTTATTTTTTGTTAAATTTTAAAAATTATGACAATTTTCGTACCGATTTTGTGTTTCGATCCCATAAAAAGATCGATTTATTATCCTGACCCAGTATTGCATCAGAATCTCAATTGAAAAAAAGTAAAAAAAACTGAATCCCGTTGTATTCCAACGATGAAAACTTCAACATCGTTGCATCGTTGGAATGCAACGAAATTTCATTTTTTCTGAAGCAGAGCTCTCAATTATCATTCAATATTTGTTCTAGACGATAAAACGATCGTCTCTCGCGAGCCAAAAATAGAATCGATACGAAAAATTGCCATGATTATCAAAATTTCATGAATAATTGATAGAAAAAAATATTATTCCGTTGAATCTCAACGTTGCAAGCTTCATAGTCATGCAGATAGTTGTAAAAGGAGAAAAAGTATAGGGTGCGTCGCGCGAAATATGCGATGAAAAATACAGAGATTCGATTTGTCGTTTGAAATTTCAAGATTGCATTCCTTTTTCTCCCATAAGTGAAATAATCGCCGAGCCTGATGGTTTTTTCCGCGTGCGTAAATGGTCACTCGATCCGCGGCGGAGATGCGCTGCTAAAACGGGAATTGTACAGGTTTCCGGGCTGTTATTTTTTTAATCGAATTATTGATCCCGTCTCTATGTCACAAAAGCTGCCGCTCCTGCTGCTATGGTCCATAACCAACGAATTGAGGTCGGGAATAAAATACTGTGAAATACTCGCGATTATCGCGCGATAATTGTTTATTCAGCTGATATAATTGACCGAGTGAAAATTGTGCTCGAATAAATGGCATTTATCCGAGTAGCCGCGTGGATACACGTCAAACGGCGCGGCGACCTGAATTGAGAGCCTGCTGGCTCGCTCTCTGACGTCATTGCACCAGAGAGTGCGCTATCTTGCAAGGTGATCTGGCCCTCGACGTGTCGAGACCGCCCGGTCGCCCCTCGCAATATTAAGGAATACTATACGCGCGGCTGCCTTATTTTCACCCTATCTCGCAATGGAATCTTTCGCCCAACCATGCGGCTCACGAATTTTCGACACTTTTCGATCGACAACTCAACACGCACTCTGCCGAATTAGAGTATGTAACGAGAGACACGGAAATTTTTAGCCGCAAGACGACGGACGAGGATTTTTTGCGCAAAATAGATTCAATGTTGAAATTTAATTTTCGTCCTCATTTAACTCGATCACATGCACAGAGCCCGTGAATTTGCAGGAAAATCCGAAAAGCTTGTCCGCGATACATGCGCCTATCGGATTACGCCGTGCGGCGCGTGTAGATCTATCTCCGGTGCAAATGCAAATGCAAATGCATCGTCGGAGGTAAAAGAAGCGACGAGGAAAGCTGCGTCGTGTTGACAAGTGTGCATGGGTGTTTAAGTCGGAAAACAATTCCCGTACGCGGCGTTACAACGCAGCGCAGCAACTTGATAATAAATTATTGAAACGTTCCCGCGATCGGAATAATTTGAAATGGCACGAACCACCTTGAACCCACCCGTGCGTCCACTCGAATCTCATTTTCATGCACGCGCATCATTCTCGAAAATTAATCGTTATGACGCTGAAGTTTGCAACGTTGGAATGCAACGAAAATATTCGAATTCATTGATAATTCGTTCAATTTTCAATGTCATTCCAAATCTTCAAGCCAACATGCTTTTCGGGTGGCAAAAATCGATTGTTTATCATCGTAATTACGTTCTGCACTTGAATAATTATTTTTGCTAAGGATAAAAAACGAATTTCGTTGCATTCCAACGATGCAGACTTCAGAGTCATTTAATATTTACCATTTGTCTTTTATTTTCATTGCGCGCCTTTGACGAGTAAAAAGTGTGAGTGAGAAAATAAAAAAAAGGTGATAAAATTAAGCAGATGCGTAGAAAATGGGTTTGGCGCGTGTAGCGGCACGTGTGACATATCTTGGCGGTCGCGCGGGAATAGAAGAAGAAGAAAACAATTTCAATACGGTCGCATTTATCTCGTGGCATTGATTCGCAAGAGCTTCGTCTCGATCGCCTCCAAGTTTTCGTTATACGCTGCGCTTGCCGGTGGTACTCGGCGCGCTACTGAACCATGCAAGTGGCTCCGCGCGACTCGCTAAATCCTTTCCTTCGCCTTCGTCGCTTCCCTCTTGCCGCGCGATGTATTTCACATTTTTTTTTACCTCCGACTTACCTCCGGTTCCCATTTAAATATTCGTACAGTCGTGTACAAATATACAAGCAAAGCTGCTGCAGGGCGGGAGAGATTTTTCCTGCTCCGCGCGTCTCATCCGTTTTTCGTCTCGTCGCGTTATTTCTTTTTGCGACTCTCGCGGCCCGCTTGTTTCCTCCTCCGTTCGAGTATATATTTTTCACAATGGCGAACAATCGAGCGGTATAACCGGGTCGTCCACGCTGAGAAAGAATCTACGGACAATGGAAATTGTACAAAAGTTGCGAGCAGAGGAAAACGAAGAGCCCCTGCGAACAAGAGAAACGGTATGAAGGAAAGAATAAAGAAAGAAAGAAGAAAGAGTTATTCGATGCGAGGAGGAGGAGGAGGGCGACGGAGATACGGGAGAGGCGGGGCTCGGCTTTAATGGCTCGAAACTTTAGGGCGGATTTGAGAGAAAAGCTTTTTCCCTCTGCTCGGACGCGTTTCGGTATATTTCGCACTATCTTTTTCCATACACGTTCTGCTGGTCCGAATCGGTGAATCGATGTTTTTTCGATTATAAAAGATATTTTTAATTTGGCGAGTCCGTTGATACCGTGAAGATGCGCGTGTTCTGCCGCTGCTCCATGCCACTAATACACTTCACCATGACTCTGAAGTTTGCATCGTTGGAATGCAACAGAATTCGTTTTTACCTTTGACAAAAATAATTATTTAAATGAAAAATGTAATTACGATGATGAAATCATTGATTTTTGTCATCTGAAATGCATATCTGAAGTTTGCAACGTTGAGATTCAACGAAATACATTTTTTCTATTGATTATTTATTGAATTTTGAAAATCGTGGCAGTTTTTTGAGTCGATTGAGTTTTTTGGTCGCAAGAGACAATCGTTTTACTGGCCGGACCAAATATTCAATAATAATCATCTGCTCTACTGAAGGAATAATAGAATTTCGTTGCATTCCAACGATGGAAAACTTCAGGATCATGTCTGACTCGATACCAAATATTTTCACCGTACGCGTCGCCGCGTATTCATTCCTTGAATTGATGAAAAATTTGAGGTTCTGTAGTCTGAAGAATATACAGATATATATGCTATAAAGGCAGGCCGATCAAAAGTTGGCTTTTATAGTAAAGTAGCAGGGGGGTTATCGACGCGACACGATTCCTCGTAGCCCCGCACCGTTATCGGTCAACGATAACGAGCGGCGACGACGACGACGACGAGTGTACTCGTCGCGAGCGCCGGGCTCCTCGGCAAGAGCTACGCGACCACGGAGCAGAGAATTACCAAGAGGAAGAGGATAGTGCGGAGGAGGCAGGAGGATAAGGGAGGCGAGTCGCCGAGTGTCGTTGCTGGAACGTCATAGACATATATATAGCCGAGCCAAAGTCGTTTCGGTCCGAAGGCGGGGTCGGGGGGTTTGAGATCTTGGAAGCGCGTTAAGGTCGAAGCCACTTTGCCAAACTGTATTTGCAAAATGTAGGATGCGGTGCGGTGAACTTGTAAGGAGCGATAGCGAGCCTTGAGGGTGAAATGTGCACCGCAGAGTAGGATAAGCAAGCAGGGCGAATATATATTACATCGCGTTTCCTTTGGATCGCGCGCGTTCAACTGCTTTCTGTCTGATGCGCCGTCACTTTTGTTTATTCTTTCACACCGTATATTAATTGCATTCGCCTGCTACTCGAAGGGAATAAATACCTGTATCTGAAACTGAATAAAGATGAATCTCTCGCATCCTCTTGATCTCGTTTTTGATCTAACGCGACCGTGCGCGATTTCAAGTGATTTGGTTGCGCCGCAGCATAGCGGCAGAGTGAGAAAAAAAACGGCGTACAGAGTCTATTATTTTCAAAGATTATTCTCGCATGTTTTGGTGTTGAAATTCCATAGAGTCACGGTGGTGGATTATTAACGAAGGAAGCAGTGACCCGGACTTTGTCTCTCGCAGCATAGTAGCGGCAGCAGCGGAGCCCTCTCGCTGCTGGTTCGACTCTTTTCCCGGGGACCCTTGAGTTTCATACGCAAGCTCTTGCATCCTCTTAGCAACTAGGTAGACCCGCCGCGCTTCCATCCCTTTCTTCTTCATTCTTATACTCGAGCTTCGCGTACGTGTGCGATTGTGGCTGTTCGGTCGCGCGCGTGTGTGTGCAGACTTCAGTTTCTTGGCCTCCTTCCATCTCGATGCTGCTGCATGTATACACTTGAGGCTCTGCGTCTGCATGGGTGGCGCGCGGTGCACTCTTGCTCCCCTCGACCTCTCGCCCCCTTCGCGCCCATTTTCTCTTTTCTTTTTTCTCTCAATATATCCCCTACGTTTTTTTACCCCCTGCCGCTGCGCGCTTCCGAGTATATTGTCCTCGGCACACGTTTCGAATCAGCGCCGAGGATTGCGCGCAATATATCGCGCGCGAATGATATTTTATTTGTCGTATAATAAAATAATGATGCTGAAGTTTGCAACGTTGGAATGCATCGAAAAATATTGAATTTTATTGAAGATTCTTTCAATTTTCAATGTCATCCAAATTTTCCGAGCCGATATGCTTTTCGAATGGCAAAAATTAATCATTTTATCATCGTAATTACATTCTGCATTTGAATAATCATTTCAGTCAAAGATAAAAATGAATTTCGTTGCATTCCAACGATGCAAACTTCAGAGTCATAAGGGAATATCATTCCGCAGATGGCAAATCTTGAAGCACCACCCGATTAGGAAGTCAAATTATTATTAATGATATTAGATGCGATATGATGAGCTGCAGCAGGCGGTGAACGCTCCGTTGTTTTCTTAAAGTATATAGACCGCGCGCGGAGAAAACGTATGAATAAGGGTCAAAGATTATGCACGCCGTTGCGTAACCGATTCCTTTTGCTATGATCGCGTCTCTTGGCTTGTTCGTACATCGCGATGAGTGCTTTTTTTTTTATCCTTTTCTCAAAGACAACGACTCGCATGGCCGCGACGTTTCGTCATATGCAGCATCATTGATCTTTATGACTCTGAAGTTTGCAACGTTGAGATTCAACGAAAAACATATTTTCTATTGATTATTTATTGAATTTTGAAATTCGTGATAATTTTTTGAGTCGATTGAGTTTTTTGGACGCGAGAGAGAATCGTTTCATTGGCCGGACCAAATATTCAATAATAATTATTGGCTCTGCTGAAGAAATAACAGAATTTCGTTGCATTCCAACGATGCGAACTTATTCAGGACCATTTATCTTTTGCCGACGACACTCCGCGGGTCGTTAAATGTGATTCGTCAAGGCTGCGTGCTGCTTTTCTCGCTGGCCGCGGTGACAGAACAAACTCTATATACGGAGTATCCGCTCGAAAGATTACCAATAATAACCGCGTCGCGTCCCACCAAATTCCTTTTATTCTAATTAAACCCTCGCCGCAAATCGGCCTCGCGAAATAAAGCTGCCGGCTTTCGGTCCGTGCTAATTCATTTCCCTTGCTGCTGGAATAACGAATATAAAAGCGATTCACCGTCCTCGCAGAGAGACGAGTCTCTATATAACTCTTGCCGCTTGAACAATTGCGCTCCTAACGCTTGGCGCGCTCTCGAGGCTCATTTGTCCATAGGGGATAAACGTTACTTACTTACTTATTCCCCGCCGCCAAACCCTTCCACCGCCGCCCTCGCGGCGGGCACTCTTCTCTTTCATTCTCCTCCTGCTTTCCCGGCGGCTTTTCCCGTCTCGATTAACGCGCCACGAGACAAAGACGTTTATATACTTTTTTGTACTCTCTCTTTTTATTTCCCGGGCCATCGCGCATCTCAACATTGCTCAAATTCCGATATGCCGCGATGGATTTGAAGAAATTTATTTACCGCGGCAAGATATTCGTCCGATTTTATCCCGAGGGCGGGGTGAATGCATCGCACAAAGAATGTGTGTACCTATATATATCTGCTTGCGATTTTCGTTTGTTATTCCTATAGAAAATCACACGGAACGCGAAGCACGGCTCGGAAAAGCAAAAAAAATACCAACTCTGAAGCGTCTCGGAGGATTTTCGTCATCCTCTGCTTCCGCGTAGTTGCCAACTTGTTCGTCCTGTTCGTTCTGCTGTTGCTTGTACCCCTTCTTCTAGCTTTCGGCCCGCGCGTTTACATTTTGACTCTGTCGTGTCTCTCGCGCGCCCGACCCACTCTAATCTTATTCCCAAACTCTCGCGGAGAGTTTCGACTATATACGACACTGCTCTTGCTTATGCTCTCGCACTTTCTTCCAACTTTCCAGCATCCGCTTCCAAATATAAATACGTTTCTCTCCGCCCCTCGCCGCTCCGTAGGCAGCAGGTCAGCTGCAACAAAGTATCGTTGATTAACTCGCGAAGAGCTCGGACGTTTGACGGTCTCCCTTCCAAAACTATTTATTCGCCGCCGGGGAGGAAGCAAATTTTCCGCTTATTACTTGAAAAATCAGCGCTCATGCATGGCCTTTTGTTATTTCTTATAAAACTTAATCGCTAACTTAAACTTAAACTTATAAAACTAATTACTCTCGCGTTGCTCGTACGATGGAGAGACGAGAGCGCGCACGGTGGATTATTCGAAAGAGCCAACACCCCTCTAGAATTGTGTTGGTCGCGTTAATCCACCCGCCCGGGAACGTGTTTGAATCACGGCTTTATTTGCTCCTTTGACGCGTCAAACCCGCGCCACCCTCGCGACCTTCCTAATTCTCCGGCCGTTTGCTCTCTCTGCTCCGCGCGCTACCTCGCTGCAGCAGCTTTCTCCTTGAGACTTTACATCCTCTCTCGCATCGTGTCTGCGTAAACCACTCGGAATTTCTAACCGCGCGCGCGAAATGTCGCACAAACCACAGTCACGAGCCCCGCTGCTTCTGCCGCTGCATATGCTCCTTGGCAATTTCACGCGTCGTTCCTCGTCCGCAGTGGCATCGCACCAGCACCTGCCAACCCCCCTCCCCCCCCCGATTCTTCATCATTGATTAATTAAAAGCTGCATGATTTAATAAATGCGACGAGTAGGATGCCGCGCGGATTCTGCAAGAATCTGCGCGACGAATCCGCGATAGTAGCCGCAGCAGGAATCATCGACCGCAACGTCTCTAGCAAGATTTCGGAGCAATTGATGAGAGGATTTTCTCTCTCTCTCCATTCACCCTCTTCCGAAGAAAGCCATGCGCTTGATTTAACCGAAAGATGTCAAGCAGTTCGCGGAGCAGCAGCAGCAGAATTGCTTCGGTCTGATTCTTGGCTTTCGCGTTGTCTTTATGTCGGCGCAAGGGCGGTCGACTATGCTTTGACGTTTTAAATGGAAGTGAGCGGCATTTATCGCGTTTGAATTGCGACAGCTGGCGACGCAACTTGCTCGACTTGTTTGTCATTGGTAATTCCCGAGGGGTTTGGAAAAAATTTGGTTAATTAGTCTCGCGGCGAGCTTGTTTTCGCCTCGAACGTCTCCCTTTCCGGTCACCTCAAATCATAGCGTTTCGTCGTTTTCTTAATACATAAGAAAAAATTGTCCATATATGACAAATAATAAGCCCAATAAAAATTTTGTTTTATTAAATTTTGGCGGTTCGGTATTACAAAAGCGTATCGGCAGCAGCAGTTTGCTGGATACATAAAAAATGTTGTAGGCGTTGCGATGCGGTTACTTCGATACAGCAGCGCGCGGATGACCATCAATCGCGTCGCGTCCATCGCATACCACGATCAACACTCGATATTAATATTAACCATGCTGGCAAGCCTTGGCCCGCATCGACCAACGGCTCCATGAACCCCGTCCGACGCCCCTGCTCCGCGTCATTTGTCATTCTTTTCTTTTTTACATTCTCGCTGTCGCGTTCACCCCCGTCCAAGTCGCAAACTCTCGCGCGATTAACCGCGCGCGCGTATTTTTCCTCACGCTATGCGCGTGTCAACGATCCCCGCAAATTTCCCTCCTTCTCCTGCTGTGGTGTTGAAGTTTGCATCGTTGGAATGCAACGAAATTCGCTTTTTTATTGAGAATTTTCATTCAATATTTCGCCAGGACAATGAAACAGTCTTTTTTCAAGATCCAGACACAAAATCGGTATGAAAATTGTCATGGTTTTTGAAATTGAACGAAAAATGAATAGAAAATCGTATTTTTCGTTGAATTCAGTGTCCCGCCACGAAACTTTTCAAACTCGCCATCGATTCATCGTAAAATGTACGATGAATAAAAAAACTGAAAAAAGTCCAAGATTCAGACACCCTGTGAAATGAGGAAATGATTTGAACGAGGTACGAAATCGCTTGTTGCGAGGAAACTTTATCCGCGCGAAAAGATGGCGTTAACGACTCTCGTTGTTCGCGTTGAGGAGCAAGCAACGACCGCATCAACTGGAATGTAGTCGTTTGCCAACAGCAGCGACAGCAGGGGCTGCTTCAGGGGTGTTTGAGGTTTGCGACTCGAGCGGACTGCGAGAAGCGAGAAAAAAAAACACGCGCAAAAATAATAAGCCCATGCACCAATTTTCATCACATTAAAACTGTGAAGGTGTGCGCGCAGAATTTCGATAGCGGGTACATATAATGTATATATGCGATAGAACTTGAGATGCATGAGCGCCACGCGCGTTACGTTTGCACCACGTATAATTTAAGGCAAGATAAAAAATGGCTAGCATACCAGCAGGCTGGTGGTGGTGCGGAATGTGTGTAAAGATCGAGATGGGCCATATCGTCGGACTTGGAATATGCTTTCTCGAGCAGTAGAGCTTAAGAGGCGCGCGCGAGACTTGATTGATACGCGGATTGCGTGGTGGCCGCGAAAAGTGCTTCGAAAAGGCGAAAATCGATCGGGAGGGTCGCGCGGAACGTTACAGCGTCCCGAGTATAGCAGCAGCTCCCGGAGAGCGATCGCTTTTCTGCTGATATGCGTGGTGCACACAAAAGATCATGGCGCAGAGAAAATAAAATAGTTTCAGGAACGCAGTGCTGACCAGACACGTTGCATGCGGCGTCCGTACCGTATAAAGAGCGTGAACGTGTTTGACGTACCCAATTGCAAGTTTCGTAGTCAACGCGAATTATGTTTATGCGTGTGTGAAATTTATATTGAGATTTAGAACGCGTTGGTATGAAAAAAACACACACACACACGCTCGACGAATTTTGTGGGAAAAACTTGAGCAAGGCGAGGAAAACTGGCGAAGCGCTCGCATCGCCCGGCCACTTTCCGGTCGTGATGATTAGTGAGCGCGCGCGGAACGCCAACGCGAAGTCTGAGCAGGTAATTTTCCAATTTCCACGCGGCAATCGGTCCTCATCCCTGATGTTGCCAATCGGTTCGTTAATACGCCTCATCAAGTGGTCCTTCCTTCGATTCTCTCGCTCCTCGTTGCTACATGCTCGATTCTCGTTCTCCTCCTCGCGCCCCGCAGCCATATGCATTTAAAGCAGCATGCAGGGCGGGGAGTAATGTGTGTTATATCGCCAAAATTTGCTTGATTGTCAATCATTTCCGCTGCGCGTAATCTGCTGCTCTCTATTCCGACGACATTGCTCTTAATATAAATGGAGTCTGTTCGATGCAGCACGTTTGACCATCGCGGCATCATACCTCGCATCATATTTTTTTGTCCGGTCCCCAGCGCATCTCTACGCCAGACGGGAGATCCTCATGATCCTGAAGTTTCCGTCGTTGGAATGCAACGAAATTCTGTCATTTCTTCAGCAGAGTCAATAATTATTATTGAATATTTGGTCCGGCCAATGAAAAGATTCGATTCGAAATAATCAATAGAAAAAATGTTTCCTGCGTTTCCGGCTCTCGGATGAATAAATCAAAATTATAATTGACCGCGTCTTTTATTAATTCGATCGTTTTGGGTATTTTGTCCAGCGTGCAGCTTTATTTACGAGTTTGTAAGCGTAACGGCGCGGCATCGCGAAAAATCCTTTATACATATCAAACCTTATTTACCGCGTATTTCCCACGGGCTGATATGCCGCGTCGAGCTGTATACACACTTGCAGGATGAGAGTTGTCACGCTTTTGTCACTCTCGCTTATTTTCTTCTTATTCGAGATTCATGCCCGCGCTGGTTCGCGGAACGATTGCCTCCATCCTGCACCTATTCCCGACGGGATCAAACACTCGATTCGAATAAAGTTGTTTTGCTATTTCCGCCGCCGTCTGCTGCTGCTCCGTCCAATAATTTTATTCAAATCTCGATCCGTCGCGATCGGGTTTTCATACTTTTGTTATACTTGCGCGCAGCTATATGGACAATTAAATTTGTCACTTGATTAAGAGCGCGCGCGCGAGCAAATGATTGGCGGGTCTGCAGCGAGATAGACGAGAGGATGCAGCTGCTGCTGTTTCATTTTATTCCCGCAGCGGTCCGGGGTCGTTCGACGCGAGCAGAGGATCAGCGGAATTTCGCTCGAATGCACCGCTGTGAAAGCTCGTCGCCGCGACGACGAGGAGGCTTTATACTTATACCTACTATATCATTCCGACTGATCGATTCATCGATCAAACGATCAAGGCCCGCCATCGCGCCAAGCTTCTGCGCGCGCGTGCTCCTTCCGCCTAACGTGTTTATATCCCTAATACGCCAAAATAAGGATATGTCAAATCCATCACACCGCGTTTTCGCGCGCTGCTGCTGGCCGAGCGTTTAATGTATAGAGATGACGATTGCAGCATGCAGATCGCGCGGCCGAGTAAACTTTTCAATACTTGTGCTAATTATCGCTGATATATCGGCGGGCTCGCCGAGTAATATTTCGATGAAACCCGAGCGGTGGGGGCGGCTATCGCGTGCAATAAGTTTAGGAGTGACGAGCGCCAAGGCAACCAGAAAATTGGAAATCACCTTCGATTACTTCGTCGTCGTCGTAATCGGGTTGAGCAGAGAAGATTCTTTGCAAAGTCTCGTAACGATATTATCCGCTGGTGCTGCTCGTCGCGGCCAACCTGCCCGATGATATCCTGCTGCGCGCGTTCTATATACATAAACATATGGTGTTACTGATGCGTGTATTTATATCTAAGCGCGCATACGTGCGGTTTGCAGCGCGTTTTAATACACTAGCTGCTGTGCTTTCTCTCCGTCTCTCGTATCCCAGCAGTCCTGTCTCTTTTGGACCAAGGCGCGCGGTGCGCGTGACGTGAAATGCGAGCAACCTCACTCACGGTGCTGCCCCAAGGGGGGTAACTCGTAAAATCTCATGGAGCCGTCGAGCGCAGTTTCCGCAAAGCTGCTTCGGCTCTCGTAAAGCCTTCGTAGCTTCAGGGGTAATTCCCATCACTTTGGTCCCTGCTCGAGCGTTACCAACCAGCAGCTCTATGAAATTAGCCCCCCGACTATGACTTTTATCATTTTTTTTCAATTTCTAATGATTATGAACCCGTGAAAACAAAAATTTTCAAATTTCACCATAGAAACCGGTTTCCTGACGTTTCATCACACGACAACATTTCACCGCGACAAAATATGACACAAAAATATTTTCCGATTGGACAAGTATCATAACTCGACCAAGCGAATAGATGATTGATGTGCTGCGGATCTATATAGATGTGAAGAGTCTTTTGGCATCAATGCCTGATGCGCGGTATCATCTCCGCATTTGTCTTAGCACGCCCGCCCTCACCTCCATTTAGTCCCGGATGACTTGAGCCCCCTCCTCTGCCAACACGAAAACGACCCTCATCTACCCTCTGGTGGTCTTCCAGTTAGTCCACGTAAGCCTCTGGGGGATTAAAGCAGGACGCCCCGCACACGCGGCAGACGTTGCGGCAATCGTCGCGCATATCCCCCAGAAATGACCTCTTCACTCCTGCTCCCTCTCTCGTCTCGCTCTGTTCCAGAATCATCCCGTGTTTCGGATTCTCGCCCGGCATGGAAACAAGCTGGCATGCGGAACACTGCGAGGAAGAAAAAAACAAAAAAGGTTGAGATTTTCGATGAAACGCGGCGCGTTAGCCTCGCGCTGTCGGGGAAAATCTTATTTTGCATGAAATCAATGCGTGAAAAATGGAAAGTCGGAACACGTCTTGAATAAACGATTAAATTTTATGATCGTGAAGTTTCCATCGTTGGAATGCATCGAAATTTTGTTATTTCTTCAGCAGAGCTCATAATTGTTATTCAATATTTGGTCCGGCCGATAAAACGATCGTCTCTTGGACCAAAAAACTCAATTGATTGGAAAAATTGCCATGATTTTCAAAATTTTATAAATAATCAATAGAAATAATGTTTTTCGGTGCATCTCAACGCTGCAAACTTCAGAGTCAAACTCTGTTCCCGCTCGACTCTCGCGCAGCACAATGCAGCCCGCGGATCATATTTTTAACCTATCCCCGCGTTTTTTATGTCTCGCATTCTTGTACTTTATACACCTAATCTGGCCCTGAAATTCGCGCTCCTTTTTACTTGCTCCATACTCGCCTCTTAATCTTTGAACCCATCAACATTATACTGAAAATCTGCTTTTCTCTGCTTTCGCTTTTACCATGTCTCTTCGTGGCGGTGCATTTGTACACGATATTTTCATATTTACTCCCTCAAGAACCGCAAGGGTCTCTAACAATGAGCCAAACGCGCATATATATTGAATTAAAATGTATTTTATGAAAAAAAAAACATTTTGCCATCCTCGCTGCCTTTCCGCGGAAAACAATTGTGTAAAAAAATTGCCGACAAGCTGCTACAGCAGCAGCAGCGCCCGTGTCTCGACTTTTTCAGCAACTTTTCCCTCGGGCTAGTTACTATCGCGCTACGCTTTTTTTTTTTCTTAATATACTTGGCGTCCGAAACGCCGCTGCGTCTCTGGATAACGCTGGTTGGTTGCCTGTGCATGCCCGCTGTATCGCCCAAATTCATTTATCGCTGCGTGGTCTTTGGTTGTTGTGCACCCCGCCGCATGCGTATACAAATGTGTGTTTGATTATTTATTCTTTCGGAGCGCCGAAGGGGCCCCCGGCGAACTCGCAGAATTTTGTAAATCAATTGAAAAGAGAAAAGATCGATTTGCTGCCATACATGTAGATACGAAAAACATTATTTCTGTTGATTATTTATTGAATTTTGAAAATCGTGGCAATTTTTTTGAGTCGATTGAGTTTTTTGGTCGCAAGAGAGAATCGTTTCATTGGCCGGACCAAATATTGAACAGTAATTATTTGCTCTGCTGAAGAAATGACAGAATTTCGTTGCATTCCAACGATGGAAACTTCAGGATCATAAAAACAGACGATTCAAAAGTTTATTTCAATATTCGAGAATATGCGATTCTGTAGATTTCGTCACAAGCGGAATCTGACAAACTCTATATATTCACCCAAATAATCAATACATACGGGGTCAAACATCTCGTATGTATATAGTTTCTACGGTATCATCTCGTGATGAAATCGCTCGGCGCGGGCGGTAGGATAGGTTCGTCGTACCGGATTTTTCATATTATTAAATGTCTATACTTTCGCACGATGCGGAATAGGGACACGCGCGAGTGGAGAAGAAACGCGATGCGAATTTAGATCATCGTTGCCGAATGAATGGTCGCGCGTTCGCGATGAACAAATGAGCAGGATCGTTGTTGTATAGAATTACAAGTATGGTCATATGACGCGGTCAAGATGCTCATTGGTCACGTTGAAACCGTACAATACTCTTCTCGTGTAATACCAATTGAACAAACAACGGGAACCACCGCTGTGTTGTTTGAAAACAAACAGAACGCCGTGCGGTTTTCATTATTTGTGCGAATATAATCCCGTGTGTATATAAGACAAGTCGCGTGGTTACGGGATTTTAACTGGCGCCGCGACTGACCGACAGCAGCGCAAGTTCAGGCTCGTTCTAATATTATTCCAACCGAAATCAGGTGAAAAAAAAGGAAAATTCCGCCTCTGCTGCTGTTTGAAAATGCTCGATATGTCTCTGAAGTTTGCATCGTGGGAATGCAACGAAATTCATTTTTATCTTTGACAAAAATAATTATTCACATGCAGAATGTAATTACGATGATGAAATGATCAATTTTTGCCACTCAAAAAGCATATCGGGTCGAAAAATTTGTATGACATTGAAAATTGAACGGATTTTCAATAAAATTAAATATTTTTCATGCATTCCAACGTTGCAAACTTCAGCATCATTGCTCGATCGTGACACCTATACAATAACCTATATATTTCGCAGCTATAGCGGAACGAGCTAATTTAATCTCTCACTTTCCGAGACGTTTTCCAATCTTGAATTATTCGCCAAGTGAGCAGGGAAGAATTCCGAGCGGGCTCGAATCAATTTGGTGGGAGCGGAGCATGATCTCTCAGAGCATCTGCAGCTTTCGCCATCAGCAAGCTTTTCGACGCTTCTCTCTTCTTCTCATCTCACCCCCCCGCTTTATTTCTTTCTCCCGCGCTGCTATCGCGTTCCGAAAGTAATTAAGGAAATGGTTCTCATAAGCGTTTATGAAAGCCTGCTATTATCCAATGAGAAGGACAACAATGGAGGGACAAACTAAAATTTGCCAAGACCACGAGGATCGGTATATAGAAAGGACGTATTTTGGATGAGCAATAACTCCCTCGGGCGTTGGATAATGCCGGAAAAACCATCGTCGCTTATTCTTCCTCTCTGCTTTTATTTCAATACCGCGCGATTTACATATATTCAAAGAGGATTCAATTATATTTGTCTCTCGTCAGAGTATTTTCCTCGAGTGTAATCACATTTTAAGCTATTCTTATATTTTAAATATTGATGATCGTAACGTGATGGACGTTTTTCATAGTAAGCATGAAAAACACTTTTTTTTTTAATTTTTTTTTTGTTTTTAGCCGCCATTATGGAAGAGACGAGATGCAGCGCTGCATCGCAGCAATAAGAAGATTACAAATAACAGCAGCGCGGTACATTTTATCGATTTTTTGTTTTGCTTGTTTGGAACTTTTTTTTTTTTTATTCTCATTTTGTACTCGGACGTCGAGACATTGCCGTGACGACGACGACGACGACGATATTGTTTGCGAGCGATAGTCTCCCTACGGGAGCTTAACCGTCGCCGAGATGACACGACGCGAAGCAAGTCCGGATCCCCTCACCGTATATTCCCCCGTTTTTCACTGCCTGCTCGCGTTCTGCTATTCGCCCAGAGAGCGATATCTTTGGACAGAGAAAAATCGAACGAGACGACTGCTAGCACTTTGGAAGCTGTCAATCCATTTCTCGATTCGCGATCGCAAAACCGCGCAATCCGAAAGAAACGAAGCTTTTGTGGTTTTTCCGTAATTTTATGATCCTGAAGTTTCCATCGTTGGAATGCAACGAAATTCTGTTATTTCTTCAGCAGAGCCAATAATAATTATTGAATATTTGGTCTGGCCAATGAAACGATTCTCTCTTGCGACCAAAAAACTCAATCGACTCGAAAAATTGCCACGATTTTCAAAATTCAGTAAATAATCAATAGGAAAAATCTTTTTCGCTGAATCTTAACGTTGCAAACTTCATAGTCATCGTAATTTTTGCGGCAGTGAAGCGCGCAGATACATCATACGCAGAACAGCCATTGGCAAAAGTAAAGTATAAGAAAGACACGTTCATCTGCTTTTTATGTTTTGTCCGTTTTTGTCTTTCTCCCAACTCCTCTTTTCTCTTGCGGTCGTTCGCGCGCTTCTTTTTGCTCTACATACAGACTCGTCAATTTCTTCGTCCGCGAAGAGCAATTCGTCAAACGCTTTTTCGCACAGATGCTTCAATGGTGAAAAATGGCGTTTGGCGAACAAAGTAAGACGTCGGCGAGCGTAAGCGCGCGATCAATCGGTAATATGGAATGCGACGCGGACATGCGGGGAATGAATCGAGGCGGAACGAAACTCTCAGAGTTTTGCGCGACGCGAGGACTGCAGCAGCAGCAGCAACGAATTTATGAAAATTCGTAAAGAATATCTGCTGCATGGATTGGACTTTGCGTTCGGTCAGCGCACTTTGACTCTGATGCTGCGCTACACCCCGGTCGCTTTACCGCGTGCGACAGCGAGAGCAAAATATAATTCCCCCGCGGTTTGCCGCATATATACATGCGGCCACGGCAGCGATTCACCATTTTTCTATTCCCTGGGGCTGGTACGCGCGAGAGACGATCGAGACGGGCCTCTGTTCTCCGCGTGCGCCGGCCCTTCGTCTCTTTATTCTCTTCTTCCTCTTCCTGCTCATCCGTGAAGCTTGCAGATGATAAAAATTCTCTTTATATAGTTCCCCGACGTATATGCCCGCGCGCCAACTCTTATTCGAGCGGTGTATGCGAAGCCTGCTGTGTTTGAGCAAAAATCGCGTTTCTCCTCGACGCTTCCCCCCTTATCTGCTGCATTTTCTCATACGCGCTCGCGCGCGGCGTATTTTCTTGCGCCGGGTCCTTTCGCGCGTTTGCTTTCGCGGAACAAGCACTCGCCGTCGACTCTTACGCACGTCCTCCTTTATCTCGTATGCCTTTGGGCACGCGCGCGCCTCACTCGCGCCCCTATACCAATGACGCGTGACAAGCTTTTTCGAGGGACGACGCACTCGAAAATATCCGACCCCGCGTGTGCGTTGAATTGATTAGCCGCGCGCGCCCCGTGTCTGCATGGCTTCAATCACGCCGCCACGCGAAGATAAATAACGTATTCGAGAAGCTTTTCACTCCTCGTCTTATATTTCGTTAAAATAAGTTTATCTTTGCCAACACGCCGGTTTTCATGTTAATTTTGGGTGGACGTTCCGCATATGCAATCTTTGTCAAAAGCCTGCTCGTCCGCTCCTTCTATACAAGCATGCACTCCGTCAAACAAGGCAGTGAGCAGCAAAAGGTAATATTAATCCGCGCGGTCGTCTTCAAGTTGGCAGGAGCAGTGCAAACGACAAAACTTGTTGAAAAGTTGAAAATTAATCGTCGCGTGGGCGCGATTGAAAGCAAAATTCTTGATACTAATTCAGGCGCGGCGGGTGAAATGCACACGAGGAGTAATATGCATAGCGCGGGGCGACTCGTCCGGTTTATTAAGGATTTGAAAGCAGCAAAGCGTCGATGGGAGGGGTTTTGGCTTAGGGCGAAACTTGCGTGCTATGCGAGACGCGCGCGTGGAAAGGGCGAGGGATGAAAGCGAGATAAATGAACGCGCGGGATGAGGGAGCAGATGAGGAGAAGAAAAAGAGAAAAGGTTACGAGTCAGAGTCCTCGTAATTACATGTCGTCGAACGGTTGAGGCGGCGCGCAGCAGGGCGAGCCGTATAAGCCAAGCTAGCGCAGGGAGCTATGCGCGACGACGAAAATCTCGTTAAAGTCGAACGGCGAAATTCTAAACCCGCTGCTGCCCGCTTTTCCTATATCTCGCCTTTTCTCTTCATCCCCTTTACTCTCTTCCGTATAGTTACCTTTTGCTACGCTGCTGCTGCTGCTTCTATAGTTGGTGTCTTTCATTCCACGGCAGCGGACCAACACGTATATACGTATCTACCGCCGCGCGCGGCTTCATCCGTTCAACTCCCAAGTCGCTTATTTACGATAGAATTGTCGTTACGTAACTCGCGCGGAGATTATTAGCCAACAAAGTTATCCACCGAGTGTCCCAGAAGTTGGTGGAGCGATTCTTGCCGCTGCTGCTGCTGCTTGTCGTTACTGTGAACGCTTTTCTAGCTGAGCGCGCGCGGCCATTCGAAATAACGCCCGAATGACTCTCATCATTATTCAAACGTTGAGCCCTTTGTTTCATTTTATTCGCATTCACTGCAATAGGAGAAATAATTGGAGCAATGCGTGAAATATGAGAATTTGGATGGAAACTCTCGAAATAAGGGAATAACATGGGTCAGCAGGGACTTGGCAGGCCATCACGCATAACCGACAAATTCGAAGCATCTCCGCGGAAGCGAAAAGAAGACTCAAATTAGATAAATCTTGCTTGCATTTTTCGCAAAGACTGTATTCGCGGTATGCGCCATGCAGGCTCATAAATACGATTTTTGCAAAGGCGAATCGGTGATTGGAGCTATACAGTTGTCCAGGCAGGTGAAATATTATAATTTCGAGTTTTTTATTATATGGAACGTCGCACTGAAAAGGAAATTTTGTTGAAAACGATCGATATTTTGTTGGATAACGTTCAACTAAACGTTTTTTTCCGAAAAATCACGAAAATTTTGTCATTCCAGCAAAAAACATTCTGGAAAATCTTTTCGGAAAGTACATTTTTGTAATTCCAATCGTAAATTTTGTTGACAGTTCCGTTACAATGAAAAATATTGTCAAAATAACGAAAATTTTGAAATCATCCCAAAATATTTAGTTCGCTGTATTCAACAACACATCGACGTTTTTGACAAAATTGAATTTTCAGTGCGCTGCATGCATTTCGGAAGAGTGACGCTAA
Organism: Diadegma fenestrale; assembly: GCA_037043255.1. Lineage (NCBI taxonomy): Eukaryota > Metazoa > Arthropoda > Insecta > Hymenoptera > Ichneumonidae > Diadegma > Diadegma fenestrale. The sequence continues at coordinate 10,702,678 of CM073312.1, forward strand.
ACGATAAACGGTTGCGCCGAGTTGACGAAAAGCTGGGCCAATTCGCGTTTTCGGAAGATGCGGAGCGTCTTCTCGCGTTACCGCGTGAGATCTTTACGGCTGCACGAAACGTTCCCACCTTGTTACGATTACGAAATTATTTAAATATTGAAAATTAGTCAACACACTTGAGTATCGAACGGAATAATCTCAGGACGTAAAAATAGATTGAATTAATTCCAATTTTCTAAAATTATAGTCGCCATTTTTTTTTTTTCGGAGACTCCACTCTGTCCCGGAAACGACGCGATTCCTTTCGAGTTCACTTTGCATGCACTAGATGTGAAAAATAAATATGCCGAGCCGTTCGAGGCTTTTATCGCGTTGCATAAGAAAAGGCGCGCTAGCCGCGAGTCGAAGCTCGCACGAGTATATTAACGCCTGCGAATTTTCTCGTAGCATATATAGGTTGTAGCAACAAATCGACCCGCGCGCGCCCCAGCAATTAAACTCCGCTGTATGTGCATAGCGTTATGCCGCGCCGTCACCGCGTATACCCTATACAAATGCATGCACAAACATACGCACCGCGACTCGAGCGCCGAGCGCAATGTCGCGCGTGCATACGATACGCGATTCTTATCCGTGGTCGGCGTGATTGGCCGAGAGCCGCCGCCGCCGTGAGAGGGTGGTGAGGCTTAGCGTAAATGAGCAAAGTAGATGCGCGCGAGAATAAGAAAACTAAATGAAAAGCGGAAAAAGTTAATATAGAGAGAATTTTACATCAAAATTTACTATGATATTATAGTTTCCGGGCACCAAGTCGTCCCTCTGAGGAATTTCACCAAAAACATAGTAAATTTGCATCTGCAAAAGGGCGAAAAATGTCATATTAATAAATTACATACGAGCACCCCGCAGGTATACACAGAGAGAATATTACATTAACAATTACTATGTTATTATAGTTCCCTGGTACCATGTCGTCCCTCTAAGAAAATTTAGCAAAAACATAGTAAATTTATGACTTTGTAGTTTGCAACGTTAAGATTCAACTAAAAATATTTATTGGATCAATTATTTGGTTATTTTTGAACATCATGGCAATTTTTCGTATCGATTCAATGTTTGGGTCGCGAAAGAGGATCGTTCTGTCGTCCAGAGCGAATATTGAATAATAATTATGAGTTCCGGTGAATAAAAAATGGAATTTCGTTGCATTCCAACGATGCAAACTTCAAGATCATATTTTAATCTGCAAAAGGGCGAAAAATGTCATAATTTCCGCGATTTCGGTAGAAAAAGAATGAAAAATTACTATGTTTTTGGTAAAATTTCTCAGAGGGACGACTCGGTACCAGGGAACTATAATAACATAGTAAATTTTGATGTAATATTATCTCCGTGTAAAGCACTTGCTGATGATTGAATGAGCGATGCGCATAGTATTGGATCCATATTAACGCCTTTTATTTCTCGTCATTGGCCTGCTCCGGCGCGCTGCTCGAAACAAAATAGTCAGAGCGTATAATGAACGAATCAAAATGACGAATCTGGCGCGCTCTCTCGCGTGCATGCTGCATATTCTGTCTCCGCACTTGTTAGATGACGTTCGCATTCCAGGATGAAGCAGCAGCGATAATTGAGAATCATTGTTCCAACGGGTTTATCGATGTGCACACGTAGGAGCAGGAGGCAAGTGATCTTTCTATACTATATGCTGGATGGATTGGATATAGTTATAGGTGAGGAATACTCTCGCGGGGGGCGGGGTACGGCTCTCTTGCCGCCATCCGCCGATAGTAACAGCAGCAGCAGCAGCAGCAGTGCTGGGAAGTGACAACTCGAACGCGCGCGATTCACACACGCCTCGACGTTTGTTCTAACGAATCGTTTGGGTCCATTCACCGATTTCCATCCCATCACGATTACAAGCTAGCGACAATTTGCCCGTTACATATCCCGATTTATGTCGATGGCCGGTTTACTCAGTGTGTGTGTGTGTGTGTGTTCGCGGATATCGAGGGATCGTTGTGCGATCGGCGTGTGATCTCGATTCCTGATGCTGGCTGACACTCGCTTTATCCCAACCCCCCTTAAACAGGAAGAGCGAGCCAGTGATTCGGGAAAGCCCACTTATTCACCGGAACGCGCGGCGCAGGGGCATCGATGCGCGAGGCTCATAACGTTGACAGAGCTCTGGATACAATGTTACGCTTATATAGCGATACACAAACGTGCTCACGTGCACCCAACGAAATAACATACGACGAGTTTTATTTCTATACTCTGATTTTTATTCGGAAACATGTTTCATGCAGAGAGCTGCTGCTTCGATCCTGCTCTGCCCGCTGCCCCGATCAATGAAAGAAACCCGCTCTTTGCCAACGTCGAGGGCAACGCTCAAGTTCAAACGGAAAAAAAACAAAACGTCGTTTCAACTTGACAGCGTCCATGCGAATGAATGTCCAACGGCGTATAGAGAATCTGAGAAATGAAACTCAAGATTGGGGTTTTTTTTTTTCATCATCATCTTATTAAAAAAATTCTTCATGCGTCTTCCTGCTCTCGGCGCGCTGCTCCGCCGGTTTCTCCCGTTGTAGATATTTGTCGCGTGTGCAAGCGTTTTCCCAATATCTTTTCTTACCAGCCATGTGCATCGCTGTTTCAAGCGCATTCTCATCTCGATCGCAACAGAGACGATAGTCGCGTACGTGCGCGCCACACACGGTACATTGACCACCGGCGCTTTATATATCGGTGTAGCTCTTGTACATTTTGTACACATATTCTCTACGCGTGTCCTGCTGCTTCATCCTAGGACGCAGTTCACCTCAATTTCGCAACACAAAATCTGAACTTTTTTTTTTTATTCTTGCCAATTCGTTTTCACTTGTTTTTCGACGGCAGTGCTGCATGTATACAACATGAAAACAATTATATACGATTCAACGCGATTTTTCAGTCGGCGGCCCCCGGGCTCGTGCCTTCGTACGAAACTTGCAACCCCCCCCCCCAGTTTCAATCAATGCCCATGATGTACAATCATGCAAAGAAAATAACACACGAAAAATACATTTGGTTTGTTTGTTTCGACAAATTGGTAGTCTCAGTGACATCCGAGATTCATAAGGATAATTAACGTTTTTGCAGGAGCCAACATCAAAACACCGGTCGCCATTCTCAACTGTCTGTACGCGCGGCAGCTCTGTTTCGAGGACGCATCTTGCAGCGCTATTTTGCAAATAATACCACGAGTCTGTGGCCCGGAATTGGGTGAGTTTTCAAATCAACAACTCAATGCCAACTTGCTATTGTTATTACCAGAGAGAGAGAGAGAAAGAGAGATGCCGAGTCGTTTGCCATCGGTGCTGCACTCTCTGTCCAAAAGTCGCCGTAAAGTCTGCGCTGTTGAAATGAAATACAAACAAAAGGAAGAGGCTACACTTATTCTTATACCGCTTCATCTCTTATTCTTTTACCCTCGCGATGTTGGGCCGCGGCAGGGCTGAGCCACTTATTATCGCATGCAAAAAAAAAGACGAACTGCCGTATCTTTCCTATAACATGCACGACCATCGCGAGGAAACGAGAGCGCCAATTTCTCATCATGTCCCGGCTGCGAATTGAAACGTCTGCTAAAACAAGTTTGCCGAGAGTTTTGCTCACCCGCCGATATACAATAATTGCAGATTCGAGTTTATTATTTGGCGTGGACAAACACAGCATCGCGCGGTGTGTAAGTGTCAAAAGTAACGCGATTCAATGAATGTTTGCGAATTATGACGCGGGCGACGAGGCTTTTCCGGTCGCTTCGCGGTTCACATGTCGCAGCAGCGACAAATTCATTTATGATTTATGTGATGACGGAACGTGCGACCTATGACATTGGCCAAATCCAATAGTTTCGCTTCAACATGGTTATTAATTTGGCCGAGTCGACCCCCTTCATTCTCGTCAAAACGTTTTTTCACTTTAATTAACTAGTATTCGCGGCGGTTATATATTAATTTATAGTTTAAGTGAAAAACACTGCAGCGGCGTCGTCACCTCGCCGCGCTGTATCGCTTCAAGCGAAGCCAGATCCAATTAACATTTTGAAGAAATGTGTATTATTCAATATGTTGAAAAGTAATGCGGTGCGCTCGCCAATGACTTTGAAGTTTGCAACGTTGAGATCCAACGAAAAACATTTTTTCTATTGATTATTTATTGAATTTTGAAAATCGTGGCAATTTTTCGAGTCGATTGAGTTTTTTGGTCGCGAGAGAGAATCGTTTTATTGGCCGGACCAAATATTGAATAATAATTATTGACTCTGCTGAAAAAATAACACAATTTCGTTGCATTCCAACGATGAAAACTTCAGGATCATACTTGCCATTGATTTGCGTGCACAACCAACATTATGTTTCGCGCTGCGCGGCGGTACATGGCAGAAAGCCGAGTGGGTTAAAAGTTGAAATATTATACGTGCGGTCCAACTTGATCGAAAAGTTTATATTCTTTTTTGAGTGTAGCGGGCGGAGGATCGGTCGCGCGGAACAAAAGCTCTGCCGCTGGGAAAGCTGGTGAGGCTTTAACCGCGGGTAATTGCGTGACGTATAGGGGATATGCGTGGTTGTTATACATAGGAGGCGGCGGGGTCCGGACGCGCGGATATTCAATTTCAGAGTATTCCGACGTGATGGGGGAATTTTGTGCGATGCGAAGCTCTTTTTTGCGCGAATCCCATTAAACGCTTGACATCAGACTCGCTCGTTCTCCAATTTTTTCTCTCCTTTTTCCCGTTCAGAGCCGCGTTTCTTTGAGCCGGTCCGCGCGCGCGGCTAAGAAGCGAGAGAAAACTCTCTTCCGAGTTTGCCCTCCGTATGCCAGCGCCCAGGGCGTTTTCCAGCCAGCGAACCTGCTTTTCGCCGTTTATATACAAAAGAGGCCCGTACTCGGCACTGCTATGCCGATTGTTTGTTCGTCCATAGCGCCGTGACGAGTTCATTGCCGCGCAGAACCAATTTCTCGACGATTATTGCCATGTAAATCGATGAGATGTGAAAACGACTGGAATAACTGGAATACATGGTCCATGCATGTGGTCAAGCCTGAGAAATACCCGAGAGATATAATAATGGAGGCAAGGAATATAACAAAAAAGTATATACGACGACGGTCAAGATACGAAAGGACAAGGTCGTTTGGAGCGATCGCTACCCGCCCTCGAGGTAAAGCCCGGGATTGGCCGACAGCTGCTCGTACTCGATTAGCATCGCGGATGGAGAATACCCAAGCAGTTACGCGCTTTGCATATACACGGATAACCGCCCGCGCGCGTCTCTGCCTCGTCTCACTGCTCACTGACCGCATCATATACGCCGGCTCGAATATCACCTCGGTTTTTTCCAAATTTTGATAACTTGAGCTCGGAATGACACGCCATATGCAAATATTTTCTTTTGTACTCGCTTTTATAGGCTGCTTTGTGTCATTTATCGAGCATCCTTGCGATATGGCGCGCGTAGTTTTACACGAAACGGTTATAGGTCCATTCTGCTGCTCTCGTGGCAGCGCGGCGGTTCGCATTGTCTCACTCGTCGTTGGATTTCCTCTCTAGCGCTGCGCCCTGTACGTACATATCGGCCGGACCATAGCAGAGCCGCGATGACAGATTGAACGTGGTTTGGACGCTCGTTGAACTCGCGGAGAGACGTCAACCGTGACCGTTACTCCGTCGCGGCGTTGGTAATCAATCCAGCCGGACGTTTATCCGGGAAAATGAAGCCAGCATGTTCCCTGCTGACTCTCTCGCTCTCCCGCACGCATACAGCTTGCCACACGGCGACTGCATGGCTCGTTGTTGATGCATGCGCGTGTCCTGCCCGGTTGATCGCGAGATGAGCAGATGAGAGGCTGGCCGAACATTCGCGATGGATTATTGTACTCGGCCACGCCGCCCGCTGCATTAGCATATTCAGAGGCCGCTCGTTGGCAGCGGCGAGGATTTATCTCGCATGCTCACGGTTCTCAATCGCGCTCGGCGCGGTTAATATGATCGCTCATCGCGAGCTTTCCGATATTCATTCGCTGCAATCATTCAACGCGATCCAAGCGATTCTATTCATTCATCGCGCATTCACCTAAACCTACACACGAATTTGTCTTGATGCTCTTTATGCATGTTGATGCGTTGATGAGTATGATTGCGGGTATAATCGCGCGCTGAGGAGCAATCATCGTCGTAGAAGAGGCGGAAAGCGAAAGAGAGTGCAAGTTTGACAAATATTGACGATATTTCTCGGGAGATTTCTCAGTATAATTATAGTCATCTGCCCGCGCGCTGTATAGCAATGAAGAAAAGGGGCTGCTGCGAGCGACGACGGCGCGATCGATTGAGAGATTCGCCGACGATTCGAGTTTCCAGGATTTTCGCGACGTTTAGAGTGTGTGCGGGTGAGCCCGCTACTTGATGTTTCGCAGGGCTGTACCGCCTGGGAATGAGAGACGTCCGGTGTGATACTGACGTGTTACCAAACTGCCTGAAGTTGCGTCCACCGAACAACCTGCAAACCGCACGGACCACGGAATACGATGATGAATCTCTCTATCCGTCTTTCCCTACCGCGAGAAGACCCCTTCGCATCGTGTTGGCGGTGTGGCGGTCGCGCGGTATGTCCGCGCCATTGTGCGGGACGTTTCTCCGCACACCGAAGCGCATCAGCGACTCTGCAATTTATCTGAAAATCAAGAAAGCAGACCCCAATTGTGTCGAGGGTGCGCGTTAAAGTCTTTGAACTTTGAAAATTGTACATGCGATGATGGCGTATGACTCTGAAGTTTGCATCGTTGGAATGCACCGAAATTCTTTTTTATCTTTAGCAAAAATAATTTCTCAAGCGCAGAATGTAATTACGATGATAAAATGATCGATTTTTGCCACCCGAAAAGCATATTGGCGTGAAAATTTTGGATGACATTGAAAATTGAACGAATTATCAATAGATTCGAATATTTTTCGTTGCATTTCAACGTTGGAAACTTCAGCATCATCGCGATGGCATATGATCCGCGACATGAGAAACAGCGCGGAAAATCAGTGAGCTTTGAAATACGAAAACAAATGCGGATGGGCGAGTCGTAGGTTTCTACTACTTTTATGTTCGTTTCGTTTTCAGTCAGCTATGCCATATACAAAATGGACGAATATCTATATATAGCAATAAGTTGGTGAGGGAGGGATGGCACGAGAGCTAAAACATTTTCCGACAAATGCTCGAGAGACTCGAAGATATTTACATAAGAAATTCGTTCGGGCCGTGTTCCGAGACGCGGGCTCAACGAGAATTTTGGCGTATTCGAGGTTCTCGAGAAGAGAGACAGCGGTGCAGATGGAGCAAGAGAGTGAGTCACGGCATGAGGATTATTGAGGACTTTTCGAGCATCGGAAGGTATCAGAGACGTTCTACGAGAGCACTAGGCTTCCGCGAGAAAGAGAGATATAACGGAGGCTTGGATAACCTCGTGTCTGTGTGTGTGTGTGCGTGTTGGGAGGAAAACCACCATGTTGAACAAAGTTCTCTTGGTATAATATGGCAGCCTCGCGCGGCGCGCATTCACCGTCGCTCATGCCCGACCGATTCGACCGCCGCGCGTCTAATCTTCAAGATCAACAGCCCGGCATCCCATCACTATCGCATCAACGATAGGGGTGAAACTTTGGCATAAAAATTTCAACGGAAAGACACTTGACTTTCGAGTGAGTTCGGTCTCCCAGTTAATTTTCTACGCGCGCTTCGTCATTTTTTCTACAAACTCTTTTTGTTGCTACGTGCCAAAAACAATATTCTGTTTTTTTTGCTAAAACAGTTAAATCCACGTAAATAAAGTGCCACGTCATCGCGGCATGGATAATAAGCGTAACGACACGTTTCATATAAGGAAGTTGAATTGGTCAAAGGGAAAGGGGATGTGAAAGTTTATACGCGAGGAGGATAAAGCCGCGGGAGCTGCCGTGATCCGTCGACCAATTTGTCACGGAGAAAGTTCATTGGTAAAATGGTGCGGGAGGTTCGCAACATATACATGGATAGATGGCGCGCGCGAATGTATACGTGAGGGTATATATTCATTGGGCTATTCTACGAGGACGGGAGGGCGAGGGTCGCGGAGCTGGTGGTGAGTTTATGTCAACGTTGCGGCCACTCCGTTACCGAACGCCACCACGTAAAAGTTATTGGACAAAGTTCCCTTAGTTGGGTTAGTTTCCGTGGACGCCCTCGCTCGCTCCCACTCTCTCTCTCTCTTTCATGTCCTGCTGTCCTTGTCCAATCGAGTCCGTGGACGTTTGATCAATCCATAGATGAGAGGCGGGTCGGGGGAGAGAGAGATCGATCGAACGTCGTGCAGGGCAAAGTGAGGGTCAGTTGAAAATAGGGTTGACAAAAGCCGCGCGAGTGTGGATGAAACCGAAGGCATATGATGAAAAAGGTGGTGGATGCCATGGCTCTGTGGCTAAAACTCGTTCAATCGGAGGTTAAAGTCCGCCCGGTAAATATAACCGCGCGCAGCGCAACGAGCGATTCTTCGCGCGCTTCAGCCTTTCGCTCCCAACACATCCTTTGTTTTTATTCTTTTGTTATTATCTTGTTTATTTCTCTTACATTTCATATTTTCCTTGAAGCTCGTTCGCGCATACGGCACAATACACTCGTTGTATCCTTGCCGAGCCCCATAAAGTATTTTGTGCGATGAATAACGCAACTGCACAGTTGATGCTGAAGTTTGCAACGTTGGAATGCAACGAAAAATATTTCTTTTTATTGTTGATTCGTTCAATTTTCAATGTCATCCAAATTTTTCGAGCCGATATGTTTTCGGGTGTCAAAAATCGATCATTCCATCATCGTAATTAAATTCTCCATTTAAATAATTATTTTTGACGATCATAAAAAAAGAATTTCGTTGCATTCCAACGATGCAAACTTCAGAATCATCTGCGCCATGCCGATTGGCATGTTGAACATTTTTTTCTCGAAATCGATGACCCGTTGCAATTTTTTTGATGAATCATTTGGTATACGCCTAATATTTTGTCTGAAATTTTGTTGTCTACCCAGTGGCTTGCTCGACGGTGACTGTGACGAAATGTCAGGCGGCTCTTCACACCCTTCAAGCATTTCCTTTTTTTCGTCCGACCTGTCTATGCAAGGAACCTCACGTCGACCCTGAATGTAACAGCTTTCAGAACTTTCTCTTCGATCATCCCTGCGTTTACGTTCTCAAGAAGGGTAAGTTGAATAATAATTCGAGTCTAATAATAGGAAACTTTTTGAGATAACTTGGAATATTCGCGCGATCGTCAATCATCATCATCAATATCAAAACTTTATTCGCTCCACTCGCAGTAACGCGGGGCGGGTGCTATAGCTATAGAATTGCAAGCTCCATTATTGACGACATATTTTTCAGTCAGCGTTATTTTCATTCCTATTTTTGCGCGCGCGCAACCGCTCTTGCCGCAAATTTGATATAAAATCGTATATATAAAATACTCGTGACTCGTGCGAGTGCATTGACGGTGTCGAGTCAATCGCGCGGCGGCGCGTGCATCAAGTATAAACATAATATAATGACATGTTGAACTTACAGACAAGGATCCATATCCGATCGATGCTCTGTTGACGTGCAATCACGCCCTGACCGAGTGCCAACGTGACAAGTCGTGTCTGAAGCTTTACGATGAATTCAAAGTGAGCTGTCGCGTTCGAGATGGAAAGTGCAAAATGGAGAGTCGGTGAGTTTAACAATTTGAATATATTTATTCGAAGGCGCAATTTCTTTTTCCAAAAGTCAAATTTTTTAAAAATCCATCCCTGCCCGGATCAAATTTCCGGGTACAACTTGAAAGAGCGACACGAATAATTATGAATATGCACTGAAAAGAAAATTTTGTTGAAAAAGATCGATATTTTGTTGGATACGTTCAACTAAACGTTTTTTCGAAAAATCACGAAAATTTTGTCATTCCAGCGAAAAACATTCTGGAAAATCTTTTCGGAAAGTAAATTTTTGTCATTCCGATCGTAAATTTTGCCGACAGTTCCGTTACAATGAAAAATATTGTCGAAATAAGGAAAATTTTGAAATCATCCCAAAATATTTAGTTCGCTGTATTCAACAAAATATCGACGTTTTTTGACAAAATTGAATTTTCAGTTTCGAGGGAATATTTTGTAAAAGCGACAAGAGAGATGCACGGCGCATTTGTAGTCATTGAAAAGTTGCATCAGCCGCATCTTTGTTCGATGCTCGCGATAAAAACTTGAGAATTTTCAAGAGCAGGCGGATACGCGATATATGCGTGTCAAATAAATAAATAAAGAAACAAATGTGCGCGCGGCAGTGATATCGCGCGTAGGAACCTCGCACACGAAAGTTGCGGAGATGCGACGAGAAAAAGAGCTGCTGCTGGTAGAAAGCGGGATAAAACTTTATCACCGAATCCCGCGGCCTATACGCGATATCGCTACTCGTGAATTTCAGTCCATAGACCCGGTACGCGGAGGAGCAAAAAATGTATTCAAGTTGTCGGGGGGTGGTCGGACATTTTTCAACCTCCCCATCTAACTTTTCAACCTATACTCGAAAATTTCTTGGTCGGTAATTTTAGTTGAAAACAGAAAAAAAACAAAAAGAAGCTCGTTTGTTCGATGTGCTTTTGTTAGTGGGGCGCGGGGCGGTGTTTGAAAAAGCTCGCATTCTCGCGCGTATTTTTGTCGTATCGGTCGCGACGTTGAGAGGAAAGGCTTGTTTTACCGTTGTCCAGCATCGTTTGTTCGTTCGGCACCGGTGGATTCTTTAATTTTGTAGTGTGAATTGAGCTTAGCTGTATCGCGGCACAGCACGTACACACATGCACGTACGTGCGGATAAAGAAATGCATATAACGTGGCTGCGAAACTCTGGGATCGAGCTCTGTACCGATCCAATGTTTATATACTCTCGGCCGTAGTCGCTACCTCCCCTCCCCCTTTCTCGCTCTTCGAATCCTCTCGTTCTGGTTGAATCTCGCTTGTCGGGGAAATGCACGCCGATGAAACAATCGGGCAAACGCGATAACTGCATCAGCACCGTTGCGAATTCACGCTAATTGTTCTCTTTCGTCGATCGGGTTTGCCTCATCCCTCATGCTCTCCTTTGTTTCCTCTTTCGTTCTCTTTTCCACCGCCGCTAGTTCATTCATCCACAGACTCCCGCTCGTGCTGCTGTTGCGTTACTCTAATCTCTTGCTCTCTCTCTCTCTCTCGCTTCTCTTCTTTTCCGATGTATTTATATCTCGTTGGATTCCCGATCCGATGTTTTTCGTTCTTCCGCGTTTTCCCGCGCACGATCTTCCATCCATCGCCTGGCGTATCCAGCAGCCCTCCGGCTGCTGCCTCTCTTTCGCCTCCCTCTGATGCTTCGTGTGTCACGCGCCACTATGCGGCTACTCTTCGCTCTTGCTGGGAGAGCAACACAATACGACGATGACGATGCGACCGACACATTCTCGTCGAATTTGGTCATGTATAGAGCTCGTTTCGCGTAACGATCCGATCGTGCAAACAATCACCAGCAACGAAAAACACCATGAGAGAGCGCGTATGTGCACTGAAAAGAAAATTTTGTTGAAAAAGATGGATATTTTGTTGGATACGTTCAACTAAACGTTTTTTCGAAAAATCACGAAAAATTTGTCATTCCAGCAAAAAAACATTCTGGAAAATCTTTTCGGAAAGTTAATTTTTGTCTTTCCAATCGTAAATTTTGCTGACAGTTTCGTTACAATGAGAAATATTGTCGAAATAACGAAAATTTTGAAATCATCCCAAAATATTTAGTTCGCCGTATTCAACAAAATATCGACGTTTTTTGACAAAATTGAATTTTCAGTGTGGGAGTGTCGTAAAGGAATGTCATCATGCCCGCCTTGATCTGCAGTCGGACGCCATTTCGATGGCCATACAAGTTCTTAGCAAAAGTTGCCATTTGAAATGAAAAAATTGCCGTATTACGAATTAAGAGTGCGGCATGATCGGGTTGGCGAGAATTCACGGGGAAATGTACCGCGCGCGCGTTCAAAGTTTCGCGATATTTTAGGTAGACGCAGGGATGAGAAGAGTTCGAGTAAAATGCTCCCCGAAGACGCGTCTGAAATTTCCTCTTTATACTCTCCGTACAGAGTTAAGGGGTTGAGCAGAAATATAAGGAGAAGGAGAAAACGCGCGCGCCGGATGAACGTGCTTGGCTTCGCTATTCGTCTTACGTTTTCCGAGACATTAAGTTTCGCTCGAACCATCATGCACGAGAAACGCGCGCGTCGAGCGATTATCGCAGTTGCCCGATAAAAACGGTTGCTGCTGCAACAGTCTATGTATGGGATGAACGAGAAGCGCAGCTGAGATTGTTTGGGAGAAACTCTATGGTAAAAATGGTGCAAGGGCTTTCTTGCGGCTTTGTTTTCGTCGCGGAATATGAGATGCGAAAATAATGGAAAGTCGAATCTCTCGAAGAAGCAGGTCGAATGAATTTTATTTGTTTATTTTGCGTCTAATATAAGCCAGAGGCTTTTCGAGGGTTTGAGATATTGTTATCGATTTGGATGGGACACCCTTGCATATTCTTGATTAGTCGATCGTCACTGTGCTATAGCAGACGGCGAATCATCGAAGCCGGCCGGTACTATTCCAACTGGGCGACCTTCATCCTCGTCTCGTCGTCGTTGGTCTCTATCGTGCATTTGTCTCAAGCGATAGTGAAACGGTCCCGTTGCAGCAGCAGCATATAGCAATTCGAGATCCCATATTGGATGGATTCGAAGGTGAATTCGTCGAGGCCAATAGTATTTTGGTATCCGCCCGGCGATATTGGATTGGCATTCTCGAGAAGCACGAGTTTCTGATCCATTGTCATGACCAAACAGGCCCGGGACCCGGATCTGTCAAACGGAGATAATAATACAAGGGATTGAGGTCCATGCAGGACTTTGCATCTTCCTCTTATTGTTATAGTTTCAGCAGCGCGTCGTAACTCTGTATCAATAAAAATGCGGGACGACCACTTTACAGCTCGCCGAAAGAAATAATTTTTCAAGATTCGACAACTCTTTGCCGCGTGGTATTTAATTATCGATTATGTTGAAATATCCAAAGGTTTGAATTTACATCGAAGCCTTAGCCATAGGCTTCGGTGCGCGCGATGACTTTGTGATCCGGAGCCAAAAGTCTGTAATGGCATTGTTCGAGAAGCCTCGAAAGTAAAGGAGCTCGAGCTGGTTCGAGAGACTCGGGGGGTCGATTCTATCGCGCGGCGGTTACGGTTCCTAGGGGAAAAATTTCCAGTCGATTTTACTCTCTCTCGTCGAGAGCGCGATGATCGCGGGGGATTGTTCGAAGAAGCAGCCGGGATACGCTTCGGTAGATAGAGATGATACAGCAGGGAATTGCTGGGACGAAATGCAAGAGATTCAAAGACGAGAAAGTAGGAATAAGAAAGAAAAGGATAAAAAGTGTATCCGCGCGCGTGAGCAGGGGTCGTTCGAGTGCATCATTCGCGCGTCCCGCAGTATTTATCGAGAATATTGCAGTTCTGACGTGCTGACTGGAAATTTAGGCTTTCCAGCCGGCATCTCTATTTTTTCAAGCTATCCGCGTACGCAGTTGGTTGAAAAAATAACAAAACTATAGTGTGTGTGTGTGCCAAGGATTGTTTAGCTCGCCCATGTACATAAATAGCATGTCCGCGTGGTACGCGGTGACGTGTTGCGTTGCCGCCTCTAATTTAGTCATGCTGGCCCCGATAGTATACGTCAATATTGTCGTTTTGTCATCCTATACGACAAGAGGGTGAAAAAGAAGTAGCCGCGAGCAGCCTGACACATGATATAATCGCGTACATGTGTGAGCTAAACGAAAATAAAAATAATGGGGGGCTATGGAAACAAGTACACGGAGAAAACGGATTCGTTTTGTTTAGTAAGAAATAAAATGTTTTGGGAAAATGTCCTATACGAAGGTTATGAAGCAAAAGAATCGTAGCACCAATTGCAAAACAACATAGTATTTTTTAACACTTACAATTTTTCTTAGCATGAATTATAAACAGTTCTATATGAATAAGAAACAGTAATGCGCGCGATAATGAATTTCAGGTTTGTTTTCATGAACAATTCACTATGTCAGATAAGAATTCAGTTATGAATGAGAATATCTTAAACTTTAAACGTCGACATAGTAAAATTCTCCTATCCCAATATGAATATATATCGAACATGTGTGAAATTTTATCACACGTATTGTTTTGTTTACCATGACCATTGCGATTTTCTTTAATTGCTATGCTAAATTGCAAAAACGGTTTTAATCTGATGATCACGTTTTACTATATGCTGTTTAGAACGATTTGTCGTACTGCTATTCGAGATCTTGCTGTAATTTCCGAACTGTCCTCAAAATACTATAATTTTCAATAATAAGTAACTGGATGCCTAGTATATTTCTTAATAATTTTCGACCTCGTTTTTTCCGTGTAGGCGATTATTTCAGCATATCAAAGTTGTTTTTGCAATTTGGCTCATCATCGTTATCTGCTTTTCGCATTGTCGTTTGATAACTTTTTAAATATAAATGAATTGATTGAAATAGAATGCGGCAAGGGATGAGGGCGAGTACGATATACGAGTTGTGGGATTGGATTGGTCGTGTGTAGTAAAAAGGTGCGATATATCGTCTCATTGAAGCCTATAGCTCTCAATAATGGAGCGTGACTCGAGAGCAGGGAGGGTTGGCACGTTTGAACATGGCGCGCGATGAGCGAGCCAGTCGAGTGAAATAGAGCATGGCCCATCGAGTCCGACCCTTCTCATCCATCCCAGAGCATACGTTTCTTGGGGCTTACAACTTGTTCGGCGCGCGGCATCTTCCCTTCGAGAACTCTCGACTCTTTGGTAAACTTTGAAACATTTCGTGGGCGAGAGGGATTTTTCACATCCATCAGCGCGAAATTTCCAGCCTGGGCCCCATCAAATTCACCCAACTTTCTCGGGCGCAATCTTGTTTTCTAATTCGTTTAGTTTTATACGCTCGAAAAAATTCGGTCGCTCCCGATCGCCAATTATCGATAATTGTACCGTCTCCACCGTTCGCGGGACATGACAAACGTATTTCATTCCGTCTGGAGAAAAAAAATCTGCAACGATTGTCAAGTACGATAGGTAAATAAATGCGCGCTGGGGATTTAACGATCGCGCGGGCGCGAAGGTAAAAGGAGCTGCAGGTAAGACTCGGCGATTAAAGTCGATTGCATCGAAAACGAAGCAGCAGCGGGTCTCGTTAGCGAACGCGCTCAAGGCACTATATTTTTTCTTCCTTTTCATATTCTCTCTCGCTCTGCTGCTCTCATTCTTTTTCTTCATCACTTGACGACTTACTGGAAAACAAGGCTTCGCTTTGCACTTGCTGCCGGCTGCTGTACTCTTTTGGTGAAACAAGAATTGCGCGGCTATCACACATTTTTCGCGTATTGATTCGTATGGGTTATTTCCATTTCTTGGAAGGTTGAACAGCGAAATGAATGAGACTGGGGCGCGGGGGCCGTCGGGAAACGAAAGCTGTCTCGATTCGACATGGCCGCGGCCGTAACATGCTCGGCGTGTTCCATGACCTTCTCTGGTTAGCAGGCTCTCCCGCCTAGCCGCGCGACGAGTAATTGCGTGTTTATCTGCGCGGCTTAATTACGTGTCCGCGCTGCTTGTCCATGCAGCAGCGGCACAGAGGCCGGCCTCGATGCCAGAGCATGCGGAATAAGAGCTGCGCGGTCAGGGCGCCGGAAGAGAGTAAGCGAGTCAGCCGACAAATTTAAATTTCTCACTTTCGCGTCTTCATCGCGCGTCTCTTTGCCCCTCGATTGCATCATTTGCGGGCTCGCGCGCTCTCCAAGGCATTTTACATCCCTCGAGCGAGATTTCGAGCGCTCGACACAACTCGTTGAAAAACCTTTACCATGCAAACTTTGCCTTGAAATATAAGTTTTTATAATTTATTTATTCTGATGCTCGTAAAAGTCATAAAATTATCGCCTCACCGAAATTCGACTCGATATATAGCCAATTGTCGCGTTGAATTGCATGGCTCGCATCATACAACGGGCGTAGAAAAACGAATCTGCATTTGCTGCACTTTTTGACTTTTTTCAGCTGAGGTGTTTAAGCGGGGTCTCTTAATTTCTCGAGTTTAAGTTTTTTCGCTTCCTCTTTTCCTACCGCGTACACTTGTTCTCGCGCGTCCTCAACCCTTGCTCTCCGCGCATTCCACTTGTTTCCGGTGTTACTAACCTCTACCGGCCGCCCCCGCCCCCGCCAACACACACACTCGCTCGCTCTCTCTCGCTCTTTTTTTTTTACTCCAGTTCTATATACGATTGGCGTATATACCGAGCAAGAACCCTTCCGCAATGAGCTTCAAAACACTTGGCCTATATCCTTATGAATGAAAAAACCGCGCGTGTGAAAGCGCAAAAGAGGGAGAAACCTCTATATAGTTTTTTTTTTTTTATGCCGGTCTCACCTCCACGCACTATGACCAACGAGTTGTTTTCCATTCGCATTCGTGAATGGGTAGAAAAATGAAAATTTGTGGCCAATTTTGCATTTCCAGCTTTCGCTGTTTGCACGCTTCAAGTCCGAAAAGCCATGAAAATTAAAATGTCCCTATGGGAGAAAAAAAAAAGAAAAAAAAAGTCGTTAAATTTTTCATACACCGTCGTCGTTGACGAACAACGCGCAATTCCGTAATGGCATTTACTTTTTGAGGAAAAAGGGAATGAAATTGAAGCGCTTGGAACGAAATTCAATTTAAAAGGGCAAGCGCAAGGAGCAAATTGAGGAATTTGGATGATTTTCCGTGGTATGGCAAGACTTTAGATTGATTTAAAAATAACGATAGAAAGAATTTTTGGCATCGCTGGAGCTGATTCATAATAAAGCAGATTATTAAACGAAGTAAATTTCTTGGTCGCGTGCGCGCTTACACCTCGAAAATATTACGCAATAAGGTAGAAAATGTATTTTGTAAAATATACAAAATTCCATTCCGTTGGACTTTTAATACCAAATATTTAATTTTCACATTTTATTGCAAAGTATTGGACTCGTAAAATTTTTGTACGTCTGATTTCGTACGATAAAACACGACGCGGGAGAAAAAGTGAATTTTTATACAATACAGGGCAAATTGCTCAGTTTCGTAGTTTCCGCGCATACGCCAGTCAAGTTTTCCCGTTTAGTCAACACATGTTGGCGCCGCGGCGTCGCAAAAGAGAGACGCGCGACAAATAAAGCTTTTGGCAGTACGGCGAGTAGGTTTACGCGATGGAAACGGAGCATTTTTGTCCACCGACTTTGTGGGATTTTCGATAAGCTATTCGCCGACCTCTGATACGGCATGAAAAGCATCCCCATGAAGATGAGCGGAGCCGAAGAATTCATTTGCTATTTCAATTTGTTATACTATAAATATCAACGGGTTGCATCGCAATTATTAATAAAGCCACCATTTTGTTAGTCCAAGATTAAACAATGATGGAATAAAGAGCGGCAGCTCTTGAGAGGATAAGGAACAAGGCGTGCGAGCAAAGCTTTTTGGCTTTATTAATTACGTATAGTCTCGACACTCGGCTGCTGCTGCGGTTTTGCCTCTTGCTCCCCCGCCCGGATCTCCTATATAGCCAAATTCCGCTTGCACTTGCCATCCCCATTACGTGAAATGAAACACATGTACGTGTACGTGTCTCTCTGCGTGATAAGGGCAAAGCCGAAAAGCAGTATGGACATTCCTTCAATAAAATTCCGGACGGAATAGTTGTTGACGCGGGAGAAACTACGAGCGGAAATGATGAATGAAACATTTGTCTCATCAAGAAATCCCGTTTTGCTTGAATCTGGTTCCTGGGTGAAATTTTGAAAAAAAAAAGAAAACTGAAAACGCGGTTGCCTGGATTGTCGCGATTCCGCGCGTCATTGATCATATCCCGCAGAAGCTTGCCGTTACATTTCAATAATATACTTGACTTTTTCGCTCTACCAGGCGACTTGATGCCTTCCTCGTATATACTTTTCCTTCCGCGGCATCGCACATTTCGTGAGCATTCTCTATATAATCTTTTCATCTCCTCGCGACCAGCTCGACCGTTTTTCCCATCATTTTTCCTCGATACAGCATATTCCGAGCGCGCTTATTTCTTTTCCATTGCGTCGTCCATGGTGAGACGCGGCGCGAACACGCTCGTGCAGCGAGCTGTACGATATGCGGAATATCCGCGAGTCTCTGCTGCTTGCCCGAGCCGCTCGGTATTTTCGAAAGCAAAGCTTGTCCCCCGCCGTACTTTATATCTACATATTCATATATTTATCCTCGAAGGAATATGCGGAAGGTGGTGAAAAAGTTGGGGCGTCGCCAAGGAAACCGAGCTTTCTCGCATCAAATTGATTTTTGTAAACAACGAGAGTCTTTCATTGCAATCAATATCTTTTTCCGGCCGTTATTTCGGAAAAAATGCCTCTCTCTCTCTCTCGACTCTGCTAAGCCCTTGTAGACAGACATGCATAAATGTAGCCGAGTTCCGCGCGCACACACACACACATGGTTGAGCTATGCTTGTTCGTACTTGGCAGTCTGTTACTGCATTGCAGTGCCAGCAGCAGCAGCAGCTCGCACAGCAGACGTCACCTGTACTTTGGTGCTGCCGGCTATTCGCGAGCATTCGGCCAGGAAACAAGACCCGGCACGGAACGGAGCAGCGAGAAAAGTGTGTGTGTGTGTGTGTGAGAGAGAGAGAGAGCTATGCAGCCGCACTCTCTCGCGTCAGTCGCGATTTGACTCATTATTATCGTTGAAAACTATTTCTACTATATATTGGATTGATTTTTTTTCGGCAACAGCGCAGTGCGGACTATCTTTGCGGAATATATCGATCGCATACTCGCAATGTTATTCCGCGCTGATTGCATGGATGAAGCGGAAGGAAATGCATGAAGCAAGCAATTTACGTCCCATAAAATCACTCGAGGAATCATCAAGACTTTTCTTTTTTTTTTTCCCCTCTTTCGTCATCATCCGTTTATTCGCGTTGATCCTCGTGGGAACGTCCGCGACTGCTTGGCTCATCGGCCTGCGAGGACAATTTATTCGTTGCATATCGTAATGAATTTTCTATGAAGCGGGTCAACGATATTACAATTTGCATGCATTCATCGCGCGTCGGCGCATACTCGCGACCAATTATATTAGAAACGGAACGGAGAGTTCCTGCTTTCGAGGGTGAAATTTTCTATTCAATTTTCAGCAATCATCGAAATGACGATCCTTTTTTTTTTATGAATTTCAACAGATTGGAAGTACACGGAGAAAACCAAGTCGAAAATTATTAAGGAATATACTGGGAATCCAGTTACTTATTGTTGAAAATTATAGTATTTTGAGAACAGTTCAGAAATTACAGCAATATCTCGAATGGCAGTGCGACAAATCGTTCCAAACAGCATAGTAAAACGTGATCATCAGATTACAACCGATTTTACAATTTAGCATAGCAATTAAAGAAAATCGCAATGGTCATGGTAAACAAAACAATACGTGTGATAAAATTTCACACATGTTCGATATATATTCATATTGGGATAGGAGAATTTTACTACGTCGACGTCCAAAATTTGAGATATTCTCATTCATAATTGAATTCTTATCTGACATAGTAAATTGTTCATGAAAACAAACCTGAAATTTATTATCGCGCGCATTACTGTTTCTTATTCATATAGAACTGTTTATAATTCATGCTAAGAAAAATTGTAAGTGTTAAAAAATACTATGCTGTTTCGCAATTGGTGCTACGATTCTTTTGCTTCTTAACCTTCATATAGGACATTTTCCCAAAACATTTCATTTCTTACTAAACAAAACGAATCCGTTTTCTCCGTGTAGCAGTGAGTATCAATGGGGTGCATGCAGGCAGGGTGAAAAAAGAATGAAAAATTTGAAAGAATAAGGGATGAAACAAGAGCGGCAGAGGGAGAGAGAAGAATGAAAGCGAGTATTATAGATTTGAGTCGTGTCTTATCGCGAAGGAGTCGTAGCCGCGGGCAACAGCCCTGCGTCATCGTCGACGTTGACGTCGCCGTCACACCGTCGGTTCGGGGGGACTCGAGCATTCTTGCTCGTTGGCTTTTGCCCGCTTTTGCTGGCTCGGCCTCTCGAGAGACATACCCGAGAATATCCGGCCGCGTATAAAGGCGAAATTGAAGTAGCTTATTCGAGCAACTAAAAACATGCAACTCTCGCATGTCGTACAATCCAACTTTAAAAGTGCATGTCTCCGCGAGCGGCCAAACGATCGTATATTCTCGTTGCATAGCCAATAACTGTATACGTACCCATTTTTCCTTTATTTCCGTCTGCAGACGCAATGAAAAGAGACGGGAATTTCAAGGGCGGTTCTACGAAAATCACACGGTCTTACAATTTCGCAATTTTTTTATTTTATCCAACATTCTTCAAAGTTAAAAATATTTTCTCATTTCGATTGGTTATAATGTTTCGTCAGACGCCAAAGCATTTTGTCGTCTACCTGCTCGTACCGCGTGCTGCATGCGGATTGTACAAAGCTGCGCGCTGAATAAAGGATCAACAAAAGACATTTTCGTATGCAGGCGCGAGCAGGAAACAAAAGTGACAAAAATCCTTCGAATCGTTTGTTTTTCCATTCTTTTTGTTTTGCCATCAGGCTGGAAAGAGAGCAGGAAGAGCAGGCGGGAATTGAGCGGGGATCAAAGCGCACGATTCGGCGAAAGAACGTCGATATGCGCGCTCCGTCGCCTCAAAACTCGTCTATATATATTATGATAAAAATATCAAACAAGTTTTCCAGTTTTTGAATCAAAGAGCAATCTCTGAAGCGTTTCTGCGTAAACGCCGTAAATCCCGCTCTCTCTCTCTCGCTTCCTCGAGCCTTCGTACCATTCTCATGTATCGAGAATCCTCAATTTTTCAAGGGTGTAAAAAGAGTCGCCGGATAAGAATCTCGTTTCTCAAGGTTAGCTTCGCGATGGCATGAGGTTTAAAGAGCGACCCTGCTGCTGCTGCTGCTACTGAATGATGCTTAATCGCAACGGTAACGCGCGAGTTTCGCTCGCCGGAAGTCGGCACTGCTGCTGTGGAAGAGGGGGGAGGCAGCGGGCGTCGGTCGGTGCGCTAGATGGAAGAGGGATTCAGCAGGGTCCGCGAGCAACGGCAGAAAGAAGCAGGTCACAAGGCTCGTTCGAGTGGTCGAGAGGGCTACGAGAGGTTACGAGAGGGTGGCAGCTGATGCGCGCGCATCAACGCACACACCCGACGCAATCCCAGTGCAGATAGTTCTGAATATTCCATAACGCAATTTCCATGAGAACGAGCCGAGGCCTGCTGAGAACCACCGGAACTTGGCCCGAGCTTCCCTGCTCTTCCCTCATCGCCTCGCCTCGCCGCTGCCACATCCAAAAACAGCCAAAGTCGCATTCGTCCTCTGAGTTAAAGACTTTCACTTTAGCACCGCATCCAACTCTATACGCGGAGAGAATATAACATCAACATTTCCTATGTTATTATAGTTCCTGGGTACCAAGTCGTCCCTTCGAGAAATTTTACCAAAAACATCGTAATTTTTCATTTTTTTTTCTATCGAAATCGCGGAAATTATGACATTTTTCGCCCTTTTTCAGATGAAAATCTACTATGACTCTGAAGTTTGCAACGTTGAGATTCAACGAAAAACATATTTTCTATTAATTATTTATTGAATTTAGAAAATCGTGGCAATTTTTTGAGTCGATTGAGTTTTTTGGTCGCAAGAGAGAATCGTTTTATTGGCCGGACCAAATATTCAATAATAATTATTGGCTCTGCTAAAGAAATGAAAGAATTTCGTTGCATTCCAACGATGGAAACTTCAGGATCATAAATTTACTATGTTTTTGGTGAAATTCCTTAGAGGGACGACTTGGTACCCGGGAACTATAATATCATAGTAAATTTTGATCTAAAATTCTCTCCGTGTATGTATAGACCCTCATCGGTAGAGTCTCGCGAGCCAAGGGATTAGTCATTGTTGAAATTATTGTTTGGATCAACAATGTACCGTCATCTTTTTCATAAACCGGTGGCTAAATGAGGCGACCACAACGTCAAGGTTGCACAGCCTGGCAGCAGCGACGCTCTGCAGCTCCTCTCAATGTCCCCATTTTGCGGAATAGTGGTGTTTTTTTTTTTTTTAATATAGCTTCAAAGATGATTTGTAGTAATGCGAAGTAAGAGATCTAGAAAGAGATTAGATATATATCGTCGCGATCGATCAACGCGAGCAGGTAATCGAGTCGAGTGCTTATATATAGTATAGGAGAGAGAAGCAGGAGGAAGAAAAAAAGGAATTTGGCCACAGCAGAATAAGATTCCTCTGCTCTTATCGCGTTACGCGAGATAACGTGTTTTTTCATTTTCTCCTTTTCTCTCTTATATACTTCCATCCGATTTTTTCACCGCTTCGTTCTCTTGCTGTATCTTTTCGCGGCTTGATATACCAAGTCGTTTGACCCACACTCCGCCGCCGGGTTTCTTCCCCGAGGGCTCGAATTTTCAACCATCATTTTTTAAGAGACGAGTTTCTATTTCCGCGGGCCAGCAGCAGCGGCAGCAGCAGCGGCGGTCTGCAGTTGACCCACATTTTGCCATCCGCTGTTTTTTCTTGTTTCGCGCTCATCTTTATATTAATTATATATATATCCGTATATGATGTATACTTTGGTGTCGCATCCGCGCAGGGTCCGCGCAACTCTCCCTTCGAGAGAAGAAAAAATATTTTTGTCACTTTTTGAATTAGTCCTTTCCATCGGACGACGTAACGCCATACGGAGAGATTTACACACGAAAGTGGAAGCAGCAGCGGGATGTACGTAGGATATTCCGGAGAGTGCAGTCCACGCACCGTGCAAAATGCCTCTGCGTAAGCGATATAATTTTCGCTCGCTTACCCCGCACGTTCGGTTTGAACCTAATCGCTTATGAATGCGTCCTCGAGGATGGATGCAAACACAGAGCCGCGCGTACGCTCTGTGGCTCGCACAAAGCTCATATATAGCGTATTATGCACCTATACATAAATCCGTATAAATGTAAATGGATATAGGTGCGCATACAGACGTACGCGGCGAGCACGCATGCACCTATACGAGGTAGCCGGGCGCGGCGAGTGCGAGAGAGACGGAGAGACTGTGCAGCCAACGTTGAATTCGGGCCAACGAAATTTATGTTACCTCGAGCGGAAAACCCATAGGATTCCCCGACCGGAAGTTCACTCGCGCGTATGTATAGTCAACTGTGTTTGTCCGAGAAATCAGAGATATACAAATTACAGAGACGCGCGCGCGAGAGCAGACTCATCGTTTTTATTACTCGTATCGCGTCAACTAAAATTTCAATAGCTGCACAAAATTTGACTTTGACGAATCAATTATTAGGATAAACGCATTGACTTGTAAAGCGAGTGCGTGTTTTCGCAGCTGTTGCCTGCTGCTCTCACCTCAATAAATAGTGAAATGCAATTAATTCGGGGCAAAATAACGTCCGTGTCTTTTAGGCGCGCGATATACAAAGCGTTAATTATGTACGAGCAGAGAGAAAAGGTTAAGAGCGCGCGTCGCGCGGCAAATTCGTGACGGACTCGAGTCCGCGGTGGAAACAGCCGGTGACCTCGAACATCGGGCAAAGGGCTCGTGCGAATCGGAGCGAAGCGCGCCCACCGCGAGTCGTTGGCAAAATTCGTCGGACCCAACTGACCGGAAGTGACGAGAGGAAACGGTGCCACTGCGTATAACCAAATCCCTCCCAGGATTCATCTTATATTTTATACGCAAACATAATACAAGCCCGCGACGCTACTCTCGTATACGTGCAGCAGCAGCAGATTATCTCGATGTTGCGGGAGGTTACGGTATATTCTCAGTTTAGCTTGGAATTTCCCATAGATGCGTGTGTCTGTGCGTATGCGTGCCATACACTCCCTATATAATTACGTATGGCGGAGAGTGGAACGAGCAGAGGGTGATGCAATGTGACCGAATTCCTTGTCAAACGGAATGTAGTTGACCCTACATATACCTATAGCTCGACGAATGCACTTTGCCCGGCGGATATCCTGCTCCGCGCGGCTTCATCCCCGATGTCCGTCGCACTTGAAGCGATCATCCTCAAAAAACTTGTTACTTTTTCCTACAACTGTATTTTTATTAATATATTTCGGCGTTTGATTACGTCATGGACGGCATGCAGACTCGATGACGTTTTCCGGCGAGATGCGTACCGCACCCGGTCGAAACGAGTCAGCATTACGTTGATAGGGCTTAAAATACACGGAGAAAACGAAGTCGAAAATTATTACGAAATATACTAGGAATCCAGTTACTTATTGTTGAAAATTATAGTATTTTGAGGGCAGTTCAGAAATTACAGCAATATCTCGAATGGCAGTGCGACAAATCGTTCTAAACAGCATAGCAAAACGGGATCATCAGATTAAAACCGATTTTGCAATTTAGCATAGCAATTAAAGAAAATCGCAATGGTCATGGTAAACAAAACAATACGTGTGATAAAATTTCACACATGTTCGATATACATATATTCGTATTGGGATAGGAGAATTTTACTATGTCGACGTTTAAAATTTGAGATGTTCTCACTCATAACTGAATTCTTATCTGACATAGTAAATTGTTCATGAAAACAAACCTGAAATTTATTATCGCGCGCATTACTGTTTCTTATTCATATAGAACTGTTTATAATTCATGCTAAGAAAAATTGTAAGTGTTAAAAAATACTATGCTGTTTTGCAATTGGTGCTACGATTCTTTTGCTTCTTAACCTTCGCATAGGACATTTTCCCAAAACATTTTATTTCTTACTAAACAAAACGAATCCGTTTTCTCCGTGTAGGATTCTGCGATGTGCCGATCATCTGTATGTGAAAATAGCTCAGAGAGCCCTGATGAGAGGATCCTAATGATGACGATTAATGCAAGCCTCATTAGTTGCACGTTTATTATTGAAAATATTGTAATAGCTGTGTGGCAGCTATATAGCCCTTATTGCGGGCCACAATTGCTCTCTACGACCGATCGGCGGCCCAAGTGGTCCTAGCATCGGAAGCGACAGCGGGCTCATACACCGCTATGCATGCATATACGCGCGCGGTGAGAGAACCTCTCGGCGGCACTCGCATTACCAGTCGCTTCGAGTTATCTGCGTTTCCCATGCTCGCAAACCTTCGTCTCGCGTTTCCAACCTCTCTGCTGCTCCGCCATCTCTCTATATAACAAAACCCAATCCTATCAGCGAACCAGCGCGACACAATTGCAGTACCGAAAGGCAGCCTCCGCCGCACTAGACGCAAATATATATATCTACATATATATTTGGTGGATATATGCGACATCAATCGAGAATGGCCACGTGCTTCAGCAGCTGCAGTGCAGAATTCTCGATAGCACGTACGCGAAATCGTCGTTTACGTATGCCTCATCTCCCTCGTATCCGGCCCTTCTCTCTCCCTCTATCGTTCCCGACGACTTTTTTTTACTCTCATCCCTAGGCTCACATTCCGAGCTACTACCTGGCAAATTCACTGCTCCAAAGTTGGCCATCCGACTTTTCGTAGTCTTTATTTTATTTTTTTCAAAAGTCCACTCGCCCGGCTAAAATACTTTTTCCTCGCACACGTAATACTATCATTGCTGAACGATTTAATTCCATTAGACTTTGGCTATTCGCGACTGCATACTTGACGAATAAACTTGTGTCTAAATATTCGAGAGTTACTCGCGAGTACAAGTGACAACTTTAAGTTCCCATAACTGATGGAGTTTATATGAAATGTCAGTCTTACTCGACGGAACTTCATTACAGGCAACCAACCAATGGGAGCATTATAAAAAATGAATAAAAAATTTCCCACTTTTTCGGAAAAGGAACCAAAGTGCAAGTTTAATTTACCGATAAAGGCTACAAGTTCCATGAGTTTATGGGATTTTCAAGTTGTCATGGATACATGACAAAATGGGGCATTTTCAAATACTTAAATCCTCGAGATTTGATTTCGGCAATCACAGCTGCCCTTATCCCTAGACGGAGAGAATATTCCATCAAAATTTACCATGTTTCTATAGTTTCCGGGTACCAAGTCGTCCCTCTGAGAAATTTAACCAAAAACATCGTAATTTTTCATTTTTTTTCTATCGAAATCACGGAAATTATGACGTTTTTCGCCCTTTTTCAGAAGAAAATTTACTATGACTCTGGAGTTTGCAACGTTGAGATTCAACGAAAAACATATTTTCTATTAATTATTTATTGAATTTGGAAAATTGTGGCAATTTTTTGAGTCGATTGAGTTTTTTGATCGCAAGAGAGAATCGTTTTATTGGCCGGACCAAATATTCAATAATAATTATTGGCTCTGCTAAAGAAATGAAAGAATTTCGTTGCATTCCAACGATGGAAACTTCAGGATCACAAATTTACTATGTTTTTGGTAAAATTCCTCGGAGGGACGACTTGGTACCCGGGAACTATAATATCATAGTAAATTTTGATGTAAAATCTTCTCCGTGTACACTATATTGCCATTCGTATCATGTTCCCAAAGTACTAAAACAAAATATCATTAGCGGTGACCAATTAAAGCAGCGCGGATGAGGGAAAAAGAAATAAAAATTTTGGCACAACATATAATTGTATGAATAAATCCAGCAAGTAGTGAATTACGTGGGATAGACGCGCGCGGCGCGTTGGAGTATTTATTATTGCGGAGGAATATTTTTCATCGGTGCACCAAAGCCTCGAGGTCAACCGCGCACAAAATCGAAATCATACGTTCTTGGTCTCTCGTTCATATGTATAGCTATATATGCACGGGAAACAGGGGAGCAAGAAGTCGGTGGCGCGCGGCGGAGCAGAGAGGAGAGCCGCGAGACAGGATCGAGTAGCAGGAAGGAGCGAAAAGAGAGGATCCCAAAAGATGCGAAGAGCAGGGGGCGAGTACTTTTAACGTCCGGTCGCGGGTATCCGGCTCAAACGAAGCCACTTCCGGCGTTGAGGGCGAGTTTTCCTTTCTCCCGCAGCCATTTCTATTTCGGTATAAGCGCATCATAAATTTGGCTCGGAGCTTGTCGGCCGGTTGCGGAGACGGGAGAGAGAGAGAGAGAGAGAGAGAGACGCGGCCGCGCGGTTATATAGTATATATAAAGTACGTATACACATGCGAGAGAGCTCGCAATGGTCAGAGCCCTAGCAAAGAACAGTTATAGCCCCCGCCGCCGCGGCGCGTTCTCTCCGCGTCTCTGTCTCGTGCTCTCTGACCATCCTCGCGGCGGTGCCGCGGTTGTTTTATGCTCTCCGAGCAGGAACCTGGCCGGGTAATTCTGCAATGCGGTTCGGGCCATCGGCGTGTGTTGTGTGCATGTATATATAGGCGCGTTACGTGTGTATACGCGAATGCAGAACGAGGCGAGAGAAAGCGAGAAGGATATAAAGTCCGCGATGGAAGGATGAAGCTATTGCGAGCCACAGAGACCGAGAACGATGTGTTCCATGCTTCCTGCTGCGGTTCTCCCTTTAAAATTCACCCCGCCGCCAACAACCAGCAACAGCCCCTAACGCGCGCTATCCCTTTGCGACGCGACGCGATGCCATTCCAAAAATACTCCTTCGTAAATATCTACGTACGTTAGACAAATATATAGATCGCATTATAATATCCATTGTTCGTATAGCCGGAGCGAGCAATCAATAACGCAGGGATATGCAATTTTTTCCGTCCGCGAACGCCTTGCATCTCGCGCGATAGATTTACGATCCGGTGTCGTAAATTTTCTAATTTCCTACGTGTTAAGGGAGACGTGATTTTGGGCCTGCCCCGCTAGCCGTAGAAATCGAAATGCTGCGATGGCGCCGCCGGGAATCAAGATGAAAATTAAAAATATGATGGTTCCAGAATGCACGAGCAGAATGGAGCGCGGGAACGTTGAAAGAGAAAAAAAAAAACAAAAAAAAAACATGTGCATATATAGGACACGAGACGGTTGGAAAATGTGTCTCGAGACGGCGGAGCAGGCGACGACGATATCAGGCGATTATTCACCCCGACGCGCGGATTACGAGCTCAAATTCCTCAAATTCTTCAAACCCCGAGCGCTTGCCCTCCCCCGCCTCCGCTCATCCTCCGCGTATTTTCCATCTCTCATTACGCGCGCGTATACACGACTTTACGTCTTCACTTATACGTACATTATCGCCGCGCAGTTGGCAGGCAGAACGCCCCTGGTCCTCTCTTTACGGAAGCTCGTGGTGCTCCGGATACGCCTTGCTGCTATCGCGCTCGCCTCTTCCGTTCTCCGCATATCGCGCCCCCGAGTCGAGCCGCGCCACCTTGACTGTGCTCGCGAGAAGCAGCTCTGACCAAGATCTAATAACACTCTTATTATTCTATATATATCCTACAAACAAAACGCTCACCAATTTTTACACCTGCTATTTTCGCCTATTTATAGAATTCATGACAACTAAGTCGAGACCGATTGCTGCATTGAAAATTCAAATTTGTCAAAAAACGTCGATATTTTGTTGAAAACAGCGAACTAAATATTTTGGGATAATTTCAAAATTTTCGTTATTTCGACAATATTTTTCATTGTAACGGAACTGTCAGCAAAATTTACGATTGGAATGACAAAAATTTACATTCCGATAAAATTTTCCAGAATGTTTTTTGCTGAAATGACAAAATTTACGTGATTTTTCGAAAAAACGTTCAGTTGAACGTATCCAACAAAATATCGATCTTTTTCAACAAAATTCTCTTTTCAGTGTGCAGTCGGCGACTATATTGTTTGCAGGCAGCAAAATCGATCAAGTCGAGCACGCCCGGTATTGTTATTTCACCTTATTCGCGGATTTGTGCTATTGATTGGTGAAACTGCCACTGCGAAGAGGCTGGAAAAGAATGAAAATAAAAAAAAGGGACTGCAAAGGCGCTCCTCCGAGCCCGAGCCATCAATTTTTCATATTATGTTTCCAATAATATCAGAGCACCGATAGAAAAAATGAAAAAATTCAAGAGACATTATTCCGGAGAGCTCAATTTTTTTGTATGTCGAATTGTGTGTCTTTCGAATCCCTTTATCGCGCGTTCACAAGGAAATCGTGACTGCGGTACAACTTATTTCAAAGGAATAATGAATCGACAAGAAGTAGAACAATCAATTGCGAAAAAACGACGTCCATAGTTAAATAAAAATGTGCCACCGCGTGTATAACAATTTCAGTCCGTGTACGAGCAATTGTTTCTTAAAAAATCGCTCGTCATAGACGTTATCCTTTCTCTCGTTCTCATCCCCATTAGGAGACGAGATATAGGGCCGTCAATTTATCGATGGTGAACCGCCGTCCGATTAATGGCCGAGTCCTCGATCTGCCCTCGCAATTAATTCATCCACTACATTTAATCGTTTCTTGCCTCCGCAACGACGTCCGTATTATAATTCATATTTCATTCCATTCCGCAGCACCCGGCTCATCCCCCATCCATTCAATAATTGCCCTCCAGATCTTTTACCATATATACAGTCATATATTATACGAGTGTGAACGGCGCAGTACTATTGATTATTCCTATTGGCATTAATGCTTGACTTTTGTTTTTCTCTCGATTGTCGATGATTTCAGTGACGCTTGCCACGATGCCTGGACGCAACTCCGACTTTCACCCATGTTTGGTTGTATATGTCCGAAGAATCAAATAAAAAAGCGATGCGACAAGATTTTTTCGACCGTCAATCACAATCCTTGCGTCGGTGAGTTTAAATATTTCTCTTTCTCGCCCAATACTTACTCAATTTCTTGCCTCATGATGAACCAAATTAATCTAATATTAAACATGTTTGAAAGTGCAAAGGTACACAATCATACCCTGTTACACACACACACACTAACATATAAAAATGTTGAACCAAAAATCGACTGTGGAACCGTTGGTTTAGAATGAAAGTAAATAAGTCTGAATTGCTCAAAATTGAAAAGTGGCGCAAGCTCTTTGTTCCTCCTTCAAGTCCAAGCCACGATCAGAAAACAATATTTCATTTGATATCACACACACGACATACAGCATAGTGATGATGAGAGTAAAAGCGGATGACTTGAAAATAAAATAATGTTGACGAATTGGTTTGTATATGCGAAAATGCTTGCTCCGCTTGGTGTCTCTCATTTATGATTGCGAACGAGGAGAAAAAAAGCTTGCGCTACTACCGTTTTGATTTTGAGGGGAGAGACCCCGATGATTCCAAAGGATGCGGGACAATGAATACAGCCACACCCCCGAGTAACGTAGGTATACTAACGTGGCGACCATGCAAGACCCATCTTTAAATCGGAATGGCTATGATGCCGGGGTGTGACTGTACCTGCTCTACCGACAGCAGCCTGAGTACCAAATTAAGTGTTGATGTTGTGGAATTTCTTCCAATTATATATGTTTCGGTCTGAACACTATTGGTATTGATGCGCGCGTCCATGGGTGGTGGCTGTTGTGCTGACATTATTATTTATTTTTGCAACATTTTTGTTCATCAAAACCGCATCGTCATTTTCGTAATTCTCAACATGCGGCATTTCAAATCCCAACTGCAGTCCAACAATAAAAGTAACCGCAATTATCTTTATTTTGTATCAATTTTTTGTGTTGTCATTTATGCGGTCTGCGTTATATCCTCATTGCGTTACATTCCGAACATCAGCAGCGACCGCAAAATTGAGCCGATAGCGACTAAAATCATAATTTTATCATTACCATCGTCGTCTCATCATCAATTATAATCAAGTACCCTATACATATCATATAGATATATACCTATATCAATTGACATATTTATATTCTGCGTTATTTCATGTGTGGCCTGTGGTAACGTAATTTTTGCTGATCGCCTGGTATAGCAGCAGCTCAGCCTCGTACGCTTTCGTGTGTTATAGCGTTGATTTTCTGTATTATGTATTTTCATATACTACATCGCATATCTTGATATTTCATCATCATCATTATTGTCGCGTTTAACGCTCGAGCGGACGTCGAGCGGACGAAGACTCTGCTTTCACATCTCGAGCTTCGAGTTTCGATAATGCGGAAAAGAAATTCTTATTTGAAGAATATGCGATCGAAACTAAACGAATCTCATTGCTTGTCCCGTGCAGCAGATGAGTTTTTTGTTTTTTTGAATTGAGTTGTTACTGATTCTTCTCTTTTTTCGAGCCCCCTCATCGTTTTCACCATCATCAAGCACGGACGGCTGTGCCATGAATATGAATGAGCGGATCCCTATGCCGGCTGGCTTCGTTCAGAGAAAATCCTCAATCCCCCAAGAGGGTAGAGAACTTTTACTCTTTAATATTCCGCGTATATACCGCGTATTCGTTAAAATACGAATAGTCGGGTCGCGAGGCGTTTTTTTCTTCTTCTCTTTTTCGTCGGATTATGATAACTGCCGTGCTTAAGCAAATGGGGAGATTTGAAAAAAAAAAGAAAAAAGAAACATTCGGAAAATTAATGACTCGTAACGATCCAATTGAAAATATTGAAGTACTTTGGCTGTGTGTGACGTGTCTACAAATTATCTTGAATTTATTTCCTCTTTTTTGTTTGTTTTTTTTTTTATTTTCACGACAAAGACGACGAAGGGATGAGTCGGACTATCGAGCAATTATATTCCATATATTTCGATCGATTCGAGCAGTCATTATTTCGTTTTTGATGAAAAACGAGCAGGTTGCGACCCAGCAGAGCAAAGAGATCCCCCGAATAAGGGATGATTTATCGCGCGAGGAATACAAAAGCAATTGACGATCATGCACATTGTCCCAAAAATAAATAGGGCGTTGATCGACTGCAACCAGCGCCATTTTAATGCACGAGCACTGACTTTAGCATCCCCGCGATGAAGCAAGGATAAGGACGGCTTTTGCAAGACGTCAAACGATAAGAATGCGCCTCGAACGACATCTCGTTTGTTGTGCCTTGAAAAATTGGCTAAATCAAGTATTTGTAGGAAAGTTCGATCACTACGAACTATTAAAAAACTATTGAAAAGAGAAAATGTGACAATTTTATAGGCAGAACGAACGAAATGACGTACCGCAATGCATGCTCTATACGTATATACTTGTTTCACTTTCTCTCGCATGTTGCTCGTTTTCTATCTATTTTATTCTATACTCGCACCGTCTTTTCTCTGCTCACTGTATCCGAATAGTTTTGTTTCTTCTTCTTCTTCTTCTTCTTCTCCAGTGTATCTGCTACCACAAACGTCAACAAGTGGATTTATTTCAACGACGATACCTGTAAAACATCATATATACCGTCAATCACTTTTCATATGTACATATGCGCGTCGTCTCTATTATTTAAATGAGCAGCAAAGGCCGATAAATCTGCCACTTTTAAACAGAGCAAAAGAAAAAGTGTTGAAAATTTAATAATGTCGAATCTCTTTCGTAATGACGTACCATCTACTGAGAGTTTCTGTGAGCGACTCTCCTCCCCGCCTCTATTTCGTACAGTAGAAAAAATGCAAGCGGCCATTTACCGCGACTGCTCGCGGTACAACCGAGTCAATATTTCATCTCGTACAACGGATTCTTTAATCTTGCCTTACATTTGAAAATACTTTTGTATTTTAGTACGCAACTTTGTCGCGTTGGCATCTCGAGTTTCGGGCAAATATTTAAGTTTATCATCTGACAAAATGATTACGATGGCGGAAACGACGAGAGAGAGAGCAATGGATTAATAATTCAATATTCAAGTTTCCTTTCCAACTGTTTTTAAAGCCTTTACTTGCTCAAATATCCACTACGTTATGTATTTCATGCTCTCATTTTGCTTCAAATTTTGCCAAAGGCACATCGGTCTATAAGCAGCGAGCGAGAGCCGGTATCTCTCTACGGTTCGCGTTAAATATTCAAAACGGAACGTTCCTTCACCTCCCGCGCGCTCGCGTCTTGGTTCTTACCATTGAAACTGATATTTTCCCCTTACTTTCTCTTTCCCCACTTGTTCTTCGTCTTCTTCTTCTTCTTGCTCTTGGTCTCTTTTCTGTTATTCGGTATATCCGGTGATGGGAAAAAGCGGCAATGGACCAGCCATAATTCAATGTTTTCTCTCACTCCATCTCTCTTCCTTTTTCACCTCCTCCATACTATCCGTGCTAGGGAAACGTAAAAGTCGTTTCTTATCAAAATCCAATTTAAAGCAGACTTTGCCTGCCTGCTTTTCCCCACCGCCGCGCCACTCCTGCGCTCGCAGCTTCTTTCTCCTCTGCTGGCATCCTTTTTTCTTTTTCTTTCATCGAGTTATTCTCATGAACCAAGACCATGCCCCGCGCGCCGCGTTCTTTGCCCAAATTGACAAAACTAACTTTGGAAAAATATTCCTTTGATGAGAATTTTCAATGGGAATCGTAGGAAATTAAATGCCAGAGATTGGACGAGGGGCTCACGGAAATTCTCACTCGTACGACGACGATGATGATGACGGGAGAGAGAGAGAGAGAGAGCATATGGTCGATGACACTGACACAAACACGAAAAACACCAGCAGCCAGAGACAGACAGACAGACAGAGAGTAAGACGGAGTAACAAATGGAAGGAGCGCGGGCGATGATGGTCGGGTGTGTAAGAGTTGTGTAAAAGAAAGGAAAAGTAAAAATACTCAGTTTTGGTATATGAAAAGGCGATGACTGAACTGACTTGGTTGGCTCGCGGTCTTTTCTTGTGTGTTTCAGACTTTCTGCCCTCCTCCGCGTCCGTAGACCTATCGGGAACAGACTCGGCCCTATATCCGTTCGACCCCCAGCAGGAGAACTTTCAAGAGATCTGGTTGCCCCCGACCAGTATGTATCCCTATTTTCTATTTCCGGGTGTATCGGCAACGGGCAAAACGTCTTATTACGATAGTTACGAGGGTGACACGTTTGAAAATCGTCGTGGTGACGTAACGAGACTTGACAATCGTAATAACGATCCACGTGGAAGAAAGGACGAGGACGAGCGAGTACCGGAGTTACCGGGTGGTGCCGGAGTCCGTGACGAAACTCGGATCATTACCGTTTACGCTGGACGGGGTTTTGATACCGAGCGTAACCGGCCCGATGATCCGGAACGCGGCAAACCCGGCAAACCCGGCGAACCCGGTACCTCCGATCGATCCGCTCGTCCACAAAATTTCCACAATAACGAGCGTGATAATAAGGATAATGACGACGATGATGAGGATCCACGGGGAATGATTTATGGTCCAATTGGTGGTAGCAAAGGGAACACTTTCAACGAGCAACAACGTACAAGATTGAACCAAGCACGTAGAATTAACTTGGGCATTGCCAATGGCAACGATTTTTCTTCTTCTTCTTCTTCTTCTTCTTCTTCTTCTTCCTCCTCCTCCTCCTCGCCTTCTTGGTCAAACGATCCGAAGCATGATGACGCTTGGCGCACCCGCGACCAGCACCCCGCGCGATCCAAATATCCCGGTGAAGGGGCGCATGCTGATCCTGAAACGAAAAATCATGAGCACCAGAATCCACCACCGTATGTCCGTCATCGCGAAAGGCACAATCAGCACCAATCGATGGATCACGATGGCCTCGATAATCGCCAAGATTATCCTTACCCTCGTAACAAAGATACGTCCGCACAGAATCAAGCGCCAGTAGCACCCGCATCCTCGCGCTCAACCTCACCAAACTTAGACGCACTCGATCCCATCGCATATCCGGCCCCGCCGCCATATTGGCAACGGGGAAACAACTACGGCACCAAGGCACAAGCACCACCGCGTCCCACCTACTACTATGAGCACGGTGTCGTCGTGGGTCGTTTCGACGACGACCACGACCACCACCATCACCACCACCACCACCATCATCACTTTGACAATGATGGATCGTCTGGCGGCTTGTCTTTGCCAGTCGATCGACTCTTCGATCTTCGAGAGGCTTTCGACGGTTTCGTCGATCAAGGTAACTTGACAAATGCACCCGCGAAATCCCGGACAGCTAGGCTCGCTGCGGCATTAAATCCACATGTATATCAACGCCCGCATACATACCTACACACGCCTACACATACGTCTACGTGCGCGACATGCATACGGTATATTTCACTCCGCCGCCGCGCGCGACTACCGATTTTTTTCCATCTTCTAGCTCGCGCTTCTTTTTTTCTTTTCTCGCCCTCCTATATATATGCTAATCAAGTATTATTCTTCTTTTCGTATATTTACCTTATTTATTAATACTGCTCGCGCCCGCGCGCGCGGTACGTACGCGATGCGTATGTATGGGTATGTATGCGGCGCCGGTGACATGAAAAATCTGTTGTATCGAATTTGGATACTTTTCATTTTCATCCAAGCATTCGTTGCGGTTGTTGCGTAAAAACAATCATGAGGAGATCGCGAAACTGTGTGGAAACGACTTAGGAATTGGAGGACATACTCGCGATTCGGCGCTTTTGCGCTCGAACGGCGGTGTGCTCGTAGTCGTTAAATTCGTTAAATTCTGTGCTGGCATCGCAGCTATCGCGAATAATTGATAAAAGTTGCGAATACGAGAGACACACCGGGTAGATGGGAGCGAAAAATTTCCACTCGTTCGGGCACAAAAGCTGCTGGCTTATTGCAACAAAACAAAAGTTCACCGAGGGCGTCGCGCGCGCGCGCTCATACATGTGTATAGGTAGAGAATTTTGTGTATAAACGCGCGCGCGAGAAAATTCGATACGTTCGATATACCTCCGGTAACCGGAGGTGCTCTTGTTCTATCTTACGGAGAGAAGAGTCGAGGAGCGACGTGCCCAAAGATGAACTGCCTGAGAGTTTAGTATGTGCTAGAGAAGACTATGCCGCGCTGCAACTTGCAGGAACGAGAGACGCGGCGACTCTCACGCAACATCTCACATTTATCTTTTGTTGTTTTTTCCCTCCTCGTCCTCTTTTGTTTTGTTCGTCCGTGAAATCGACAGAGGCAAAGAGACAAAGGAAGAAAACTCGCTTTTCACAAAGGCTCGCGTCTTCATCTTTTCCTTGTTTTTTTTCCCTCCTTTTTGTTTTTCGTAGCAGTATCTTTCACGTGTAATGACACTCGAAATAAAGAGCGCGATTCAAGTTATGTACAGCGTGTGTCTGAGAAATGGGTGGTAGGAAAAAAAAGAAAAAAAAACCATGTGTGCCTTTTCTTCCTGCAGCTGGTGCGTAATATGTGAGAAAGGCGACGACGACGACGACGACGTATTTAATCTTTCGTCCTCCGCGTCATTGTATCGCGATGCTTCTCTCGCAGCATCAAATGTTCCCTAATGTATTTGGTATATAGGATACGTAGACACGCATATGCGATAGAACGATAAAATGTTGTACCCTGCTCGGATCTCGACACGTTTGGAACATTTACAGTGAAAATAATTTCGCACCCGGACAATTCGACGAGCGTCGAACTAATTGAATCGCAGCTGGAAAATCCATTGATCGATGCCGAGCACAAAGATCTGTACGCTTTGAAACAATGGCCACTTCCGGGAATACATCATCGACCTTATCACCGAAAGAATCATACGGGAGAAGAGAACGAGGGTGAGTCAATATTTGCTCGCAGCAGCAGTTTATCACCCCGTATGCTTTGATCGATTTTAAACCTTTCGGCCTCGTCGTTTGCCATCTTTCTACGCGCGTCGCATTCGCCACTAAAATCGCCGCCATTACCGCAACAATTTTTTATCCCTATCGCGCGAGCCAATAAAACAAAAGAGCTCTGCTTGTTTACACACTTATTATTTGGCGCGTACTACATGCGAGAGCTTTTTGCAAACGAGCTAGCTCAGCCTCAGCGGCGAGATATCCATCGTCGCAAGCCCGAGCGCGACTCATCGCGATTTCCTTCATGATTTATCCTGCCGCCCCGGAGGTTTAATTTAATTCCGGGGTTTTGCGCAAGATGCCATCGAGAAAGAGATAAAGAGCAGAGAGAAGCGCCAGCAGATATCAGTCTCATTTCCCGCCGCTTCGGCGGAGACGTTGCATCACGTTCGCCCCGCGCGAGAATGACCCAAATACGCAAAAGTTGGAGTTTCGACCATGCGCAACTTTTCAAAACCGCCCGATCGATTTTTTCTCCCTCCTACCAGAAATAAAAACAAAATAAACGTTTGACTAATTTATCATTTTCAACTCATCGCGCTTCTCACTGATGAAGAACGCAGTAATAAGGTTGTTTGTTTTCGTTTTCGTACCTTTTGTGAACAATTCCAGATGAAGGATCGATGTGTATGCGTTTTAGCCGACCCGTAGACTAATAAAATTCACGAGACGTAATCCAAACGGAGCAAATCTACTTTTTATCGCGGAAATTACACGTGTGTGTGTGCGATGTAAATGCCCAGAGTACTCGGGGATCATTAATCACTCGTTGTTTGCTCCTATCAAATATAGCAAAGATAAAACGTGCACGAGGCACGAGAGAGCGTGGTGGATGCTCGTTTTTTGCACACCGCCGATGCTGTAACCGCATCGGAAAATGTCGAGTCACCTTGATGTCCCGCATTTGAATATTCGAACCGCGAGCTAGTATTCAAGCACCCCAATAAGCGCGCGGTTATATAGTCTATTAGCGATGAAGAATTTAAAAGTCCATGTTTTCATTTTTTTTTATAATTTAGCCTCTTGCGAAAATCTGAACGGATTGGGCTGCGCGGTGTTGGTGATGGCATTGAATTACTTAAAAATGAGGAGAGAGGAAAAGTCGAAGCGAGGGTTGCGGAAAATCGGGAAAAGGACAAAAAGGCAGATGCTCGCAGCAGGGAAGAAAATGACTCGAACATTTCGAGTTATTACCGTGATGTTTTTCAACTGCGAAAGTAGGAAATCTTAAAGACGGTACTTTCGAAGGGTAGAAACGGGGGTTAAAAACAGATTTCAACTCGCGCGCCACCCTCCTTATTCCTTGACACACGACGATTTGTTTTCTTTTTTCATTTTTTTTTTATTAAAATGCTCTCGGGAACACGATGCCCCGCATATGCGTATTCGCGCGTGCGGGAGAGAGAGAGACGGCGCCGAAACGAGGGCTGAGTAAATCGTCCGCGAGAGTCCCCATTCTCCCCGCAATTCTTCACAATAAAGAATGACTCGGTTATAAAAACGCGTACAAGATGTTTCTTCTCTTGGGTCTCTGAATAGTCGTCTCTTGATCGTTCAAGTCACGCGAACAGCAGGCGGGAAAGTCAACTAAACGCGCCTTGAGATGCGGTGCTTGATCCTGCCAGCAGTTCTTCTTTATATATTTCTTGGGAGCTGCGCGACATCTCCATAAACCGTGTTGTTTTCCCCCGCCCACCAATTGCCTCGAATAATTCTTAAGAACGAAAAAAGAGAAAAAAATGGTGCCATCGCGATGACTCTGAAGTTTGCAACGTTGCGATTCAACGAAAAACATTTTTTCTATTGATTATTCATTGAATTTTGAAACTCGTAGCAATTTTTTCAGTCGATTGAGTTTTTTGGTCGCGAGAGAGAATCGTTTTATTGGCCGGACCAAATATTCAATAATAATTATTGGCTCTGCTGAAGAAATAACAGAATTTCGTTGCATTCCAACGATGCAAACTTCAGGATCGTGCCATCGCGTGATATGTACTAATTATGCATTTTGTAACAAATTTTCAGAATCAAATAACGCGGGAAGTGTGCAAGGCTCCGAGATTGAGAGGACAATACCTCATCAACCTCTGAAGCTCGTACTCTCCGGCACTTGTCATCATGCTTATACACTCTGCAAGTAAGTTGTTTTATTTATTTTGTCCGTTGGGTCTTGCTGCTGATGCAAAGCTCATTCCGCCGCTGCTGTGATTTGTTGTACAGAAACGATAGCGAGTGTCAAAGTCTTCTTCAACCGGTGCTGAATCATTGCGAGCCGTCGGGTTGCGCCCGGAACGAGTGCATGAGCGCCCTTCAACATTTTTACAAAAAGGCCAATCACAGGCACTCGATGGAGATTGCCTTTTGCCTGTGCAAGTGAGTCTTTAAACCGTATCGATTGCGCTAAAATACCTCTCGCTTGGAGCAGGAGAAAAAGAGAAATCAAAACAATGCTCTCCCCCTCATCTCGTTAATTTTCAAACGAGTCTCGTCGATTTTGCTCATGCAGCGGCGGTATAGTTAACTTTTCAATGACCAATTGTTCGAGTTGAGCCATTTTCTCTGCGGATTCACTGCATCAACTTTCTTTCTCGTTGACTCCCGCTCCAAAAAGCCGTCAGTATTTTCTTTTCTTTATTCCCTACCCCCGTTCTCTTCTTCCTGTCTGCGAGCGTCCATAGACTCGGTGAGCTGTGCACTTTATTGTTTGAGACATTCGAGACAAGTTTATCCCGCGATCTTGCTCTTTGCTTTGCTCGTTTGTCTTTTGTACTATTTATTCTCGCCAAACGTATATACGCCGGGACGAGCCGTACTCGCGTTTTGTTTTCGTTCTTCTTTTTGTTCGCTCCTTTTTTTTTCTCATATTTCCCCGATCGAGAGCGCTCCCTGCATTTCCATCATGCGTATTTTCGGATAAACGAACGTCCTCGAAATAGTGAGTTTGCGCGAGTGTCGGATTTTTCCCTTTTAAATTTGTTGCCCCGGAAAATGCGACCTCGATCTTGCGCGACACCCTGTACGTGATTTCTTCTTTTTTTTTTGGCTCGTTTTCGCAGACTCGCGGTGTCAATGAATAATGTAATATATGCCGTGCGCAGAGAGCCAATCTCGCGGGTCCCTTGATGTAAAATGCTCGCTGCTGCGGTAATAATTGTCTCTCGCGGGCGCTGCTATAATTCATAGGATCGTCGCGACTCATCTCGCGGCGGACGTAACTCCGCACGCGCGCGGCATCTCGCGTAACGTATTGTTTCGACATGTTTTGTTTTTCATTAGAAAAACCGAAGATAAGGGGGACGAGTGCATCGTTGCTCAGGAAAAAATGCATCCGGCGTGCGCACAGAGGGTCGAACTCGCGGAAATGCCGACCTGTCACAGTCTCGCGGAGGTTTGTCGGGAAGACAAGAGCTGCAGGTACGAAAAACCCGGGGTCAAACGAGGCTTTTTGCCTTTGAACAATGAATTTGTCCGCGGAAATATTTTTCAAGCATGCGCGACGACTCTTGTGTTTAGAATAAAATTGGAGCATTACGAGCAGAGCTGCGCCGTGGACAGCGTGACGAAAAAATGTGCGGGTCCACCGGGCGATTGTAGAAAAGCGATGCTCGGCATTTTGGGCACCGAGTTGAGATCAAATTGCGCCTGCAAAGGCCAGGATTTTTCACAGTTGTACGTTTGTCTCGGATGGCAGAGATTACTCTGGGTAAATCCTTGCGTTGGTAAGTTTCAAGTGTCTCAATCAATATACAACGAATGAAATTGATGATTGCAACAAGAAAAAAGAAAGAAGCGAGCATAAATATCGATAAATTATAGTTGAATCGCAAAAGGATTTTCACGCGAGGAAAAAGCATCATCATCACGCGACGAAAACGACGAGTCCATCGCCGACGGTTGCAACGATGAGTGCGACAATAAGTACGTATCTGGTAACGAGCCTCCGAGTCATTGAACCCGTCGAGGACAATAACGTTATACCCGAAGATACGAGAAATCCAACGACCCAGCCGAATCCTACGAGCGAGACGACGTTGAGTACGACGGTCACCACTCCCGGCACGACTCCAAGTACACCGCCGACCTCTACCCCGAGCACCACCAGCACAACCACCACCGTCGCCCCTACAACTTCTACCACGGTCGCTACAACGACTACTACTACAACGCCACCGCGTAAGCAGTCACTTTTCCGTATTAGATTAAAACCAAAATCTTTAATGTCAGATTTCTTTGGATTCGCTGAACGGATTCTCTTCCACCAAGGACCGTTCGAAAGATAAAAAATCGTAGAAAATTAAAATCTAATTTGAGATTTTTTCCTCAACCCGTTTTCTTGTAAAAACCATTTACAGTTTCTGTGACGTCATAAATCGCCTATTTTACTGTATATAAGAGTACGGCAGCTCTCGCGCTACATTTTTCTTTTAATACACGGAGAAAACGAAGTCGAAAATAATTGAGAAATATACTAGGAATCCAGTTACTTATTGTTGAAAATTATAGTATTTTGAGGACAGTTTAGAAGTTACAGCAATATCTTGAATGGCAGTGCGACAAATCGTTCTAAACAGCATAGTAAAACGTGATCATTAGATTAAAACCGATTTTACAATTTAGCATAGCAATTAAAGAAAATCGCAATGGTCCTGGTAAACAAAACAATACGTGTGATAAAATTTCACACATGGTCGATATATATTCATATTGGGATAGGAGAATTTTACTATGTCGACGTTTAAAATTTGAGATATTCTCATTCATAACTGAATTCTTATCTGACATAGTAAATTGTTCATGAAAACAAACCTGAAATTCATTATCGCACGCATTGCTGTTTCTTATTCATATAGAACTGTTTATAATTCATGCTGAGAAAAATTGTAAATGTTGAAAAATACTATGCTGTTTTGCAATTGGTGCTACGATTCTTTTGCTTCTTAACCTTCGTATAGGACATTTTCCCAAAACATTCTATTTCTTACTAAACGAAACGAATTCGTTTTCTCCGTGTATACTTGGCGTCGAGCCGCTGCTGCGTCTCATGATAATCGCGGCGCGGACAATTTATTTGAAAAATACTCGTGTTTAAAGTGTTTTCATTGGTTTTGCAGGTTTTTGCGTGGTACAGAGGCCAACGCAGAGTCATCAGTATATTCGCGAGGGCAAAGGAAAGAGGGTGAGTAGTGCGAAAATAAAGAAAAAGCAATGATATGGAATCTGTGACGATGATGAGCAAATTCATAATGATTTTGGAGCGTGTGCCTTTTGTACATGATCGTAGCTTTACCGAGATAACGAGCCAGAATGTTCGGAGCTTTGCCAGTGCGGTGAGGGTGAAGTGCTCGTATGCAACACTATATGCGTAAAGCCATCACCGTGCAAGACCGACTTTGCGTTTTACAACCATGCCGCGCCCGCTTACCAGGCTTATCGGGGACGTTGTCTCTGCTACAGCGGACGATTCATATGCATGCGGCCCTCGCCCGGTGAGTATAATAATAAGCCATTTTCCTCACCTCTCTTTGTGCTTGACACGAACCGCGCGCCCTCCCGACAGTTGAAACGCACTGCGCGCACCTCGTACACCCGAATGTCCCGCCGGTTTATCGCGCGCGACTCTTTTCATGCACTTGTTTAGAAAACACGACCAATTAAATCCAATTAAATGACCTTTCATTTCGCGTCTAATAAATAATCGTTGGTACACGGAGAGAATGTTACATCAAAATTTACTATGTTATTATAGTTCCCGGGTACCAAATCGTCTCTCTGAGAAATTTTACCAAAACATAGTAATTTTTCATTCATTTTCTATCGAAATCGCGGAAATTATGACATTTTTCGCCCTTTTTCAGATGAAAATTTACTATGACTCTGAAGTTTGCAACGTTGAGATTCAACGAAAAACATATTTTCTATTAATTATTCATTGAATTCGGAAAATCGTGGCAATTTTTTGAGTCGATTGAGTTTTTTGGTCGCAAGAGAGAATCGTTTTATTGGCCGGACCAAATATTCAATAATAATTATTGGCTCTGCTAAAGAAATGAAAGAATTTCGTTGCATTCCAACGATGGAAACTTCAGGATCATAAATTTACTATGTTTTGGGTAAAATTCCTCAGAGGGACGACGTGGTACCCGGGAACTATAATATCATAGTAAATTTTGATGTAAAATTCTCTCCGTGTATAAATAATCGCGCGTCCGGCCTGAATAGCTTATTTAAAATAAAAATAAAATGAAAATTGATATATGAAATAATATTAATCGAGTTATGTATGAAATACAGAGGCGTACAGCATACCGCACGGAGTTTTCATGTTCCTGGGATACAGCGAGGCCGACGAGACGATGCTCAGGCCCCACAATAATTTGACGGTACTGGACGCGGTCCATTCGCTCGACAAATTCATGAGAGAACAAGTCAATAATCAGGTAATTCCCTATAACCGCACCTCTTGCAAATTTTTATACGACAAACTTTCAAGAGAAGTTGCGAGACTAATTTGTCTATCCATCAGTTATTTCCATTACATTGCATGGAATTTGTATTATATTCGAGCGTGTATGGCGTATACATAATAGTGATGTTGGAATCGATTTAAGCAGACGGTGTGCACCCTCTTCCTGTACAACGTTACGAGGGAGAATGTAATTGCGGTAGCGCGTCTCGGCGGGGATAATCCAGCCTTGAATAGCAGCCAGGCACAGAGCTTGCAGCACCTGCTACGCGTCAAGGTAAGTGAGAGAGAACCACCTCTACGCGTACAATATTATTTTACAATATAGTGCAAGGGAATTGCACCGACGACGGAAAAAAGCAGTCGAGAGTGAGAGTGAGAGGATGCATGACTGTTGGGTCAGTTGACTTTCGACTTTC
Organism: Diadegma fenestrale; assembly: GCA_037043255.1. Classification (NCBI taxonomy): domain Eukaryota; kingdom Metazoa; phylum Arthropoda; class Insecta; order Hymenoptera; family Ichneumonidae; genus Diadegma; species Diadegma fenestrale. Next base: position 10,746,383 of record CM073312.1, read on the forward strand.
ATCTTAAAGCTCGGTGCACAAAAAGCTCGGTGGCTCGTGCCTGAAACGCAAAAGCAGAGAAATTGTTTAACAAAACCCAGCAGTCTCGTTAAATTTCCACGCGTAAACATATTATAATTACTCGTTATATGCATGCACTGAAAAGGAAATTTTGTTGAAAAAGATCGATATTTTGTTGGATACGTTCAACTAAACGTTTTTTCGAAGAATCGCGAAAACTTTGTCATTTCAGCAAAAAATATTCTAGAAAATCTTTTCGGAAAGTGAATTTTTGTCCTTCCAATCGTAAATTTTGCTGACACTTCCGTTACAAATGAAAAAATTGTCGAAATAACGAAAATTTTGTAATTATCCTAAAACATTTAGTTCGCTGTATTCAACAAAATATCGACATTTTTTCAGTGTGCGTTGTGCGCGCGTGTCGGAATCGAAAAGTCGTGCGAATATGAGATTGTAGAAGATTCCGCGTTTCATCTCGTTAGTATCGTCTTGACGTCCGCGCGATTCGCAAAATGAGGCGTCTCATCTCGGTCTCTGCCGCTGTTCCACATATTGACACGCCGCTTCTGAAATTACCCGTCTCTTCAACTTTCCACTCTCTTTCATGTTGCCTCGAGTCGCGTCGCGGAAGCGAAGCTTCCCAACGTAATTCTGGCGCGGGGTGTTTTCGTCGACGCCCCGAGCAGCCAACACCGTCTTGTCACAACATCGCGCCGCGCGCGCCCAACAAACCTCGTGCGAACGCCTTTCTCACCTTGACAATTTATATACGTAACACACGTTCCCCTATTGCGCGATGAACCTTCAACCTTTCACCACAGTTGCGCTATATATGCGATGAACATTCATCGGGGACTCGGTTCAAGAACATTTAACAGTTCTGTCGTCTGCTGTCCCGCGAGCGCTCGCCGAGTTTATACTTGCTCGTAATATGAAACAATTTTCGGTGGTGGGGAATAGCGAGGACCGAAGTGAAGAAGCACAGAAGTCGCGTCGAGCGACCTGAAAATTACCATGGCGACTAATTACACGATGCCCTTTCGGCATAGCCTAAAATAATTCCGATCGATTGACCAATCCGCGCATCATTCCGATGGATTCGTCGTCGGCAAAGTTTATTAAACGGAGTTTGCTAAACAAAAGAGTGTGGATGACCGATCATGATTATCTGACATAAAACAAAAGTGCTTAAAACAGTATACGATCAACAAATGTACTTGTCCGAGCTTTTCCCCCGCCGTGCGGAGGGGATTTGCCATGATAGGGTTTATTTACCGCGCGCGGTTGGACGTTTAGTTGAAAATGTGCGGTGGGTAGCATTGTAGCGAGTATTATTGTGCGATCGACGAAAGGGGAGTGGGTGTTGGGCTTTCCGAAAGCTCGACTATGGTACTCGAACGGGGGTTTCGCGAGGAGGAATCTCTGCGGCCAGTTTGTGTACTCGAACAAGAGAACTCGATGCATTTCCATGTGTCCATTGAAATTTATTGTTTGTTGAGGCAAGTTTGCTCGTTCCCAAAGGTTTTCAGCTAAATAATTGCTCTCTTGCTCTCCTGCTCCTTCTAGGATTGAGCGAGCGAGCGAGAAGTGCATCACCCGCTGCTACCGAGTAAAGAAGAGCCCGCCGCAACCGGCGGGCATAACTTTCAATTAACATGTGTGTGGGAGAGCCCCAACGAGGCACTTCCTTATCCCCCCCTCGTATTTCTCTTTATTTTTTCATATTTCGCCATTTTTGGTATTCCTATTGTTGTATTTAAGCAAAATCAATCAATCTCTCTCGAAGCTCCGCGGTCGGGCCGTACGTCATAAGTTTATAAAACTGCACTGAAAATAAAATTTTGTTGAAAAAGATCGATATTTTGTTGGATACGTTCAACTAAACGTTTTTTCGAAAAATCACGAAAATTTTGTCATTCGAGCAAAAAGCATTCTGGAAAATCTTTTCGGAAAGTAAATTTTTGTCATTCCAATCGTAAATTTTGCTGACAGTTCCGTTACAATGAAAAATATTGTCGAAATAACGAAAATTTTGAAATTATCCCAAAATATTTAGTTCGCTGTATTCAACAAAATATTGACGTTTTTTGACAAAATTGAATTTTCAGTGTGTTTATCAATGAAGCAGACGGTCGCTGCGCTCGATATGTCAATACTCTTTAGTGTAGGGACGAATGAACTCTGAAAGACTAATATAGACGATATATTTTGTTTCGAAAGAAAAATGACGAGTCGGCGATCTCGAGGGATAATTCTAAGAGAAACGGTATTGTTTCGCGGGGTCTCTATATATATGCGACAGAGTGTAGTGGAGAGAGATTGTTTCTCAAACTGGAAAATTACCCCGAGGCTAGCGCGACCGGCTCCAAAAAGTCACGCTGTTCCTTATTATTCGCGCGCAAAGTCTCGACTTTTCCGCAGGAGCAGCCGAACCGCGCTGTTTCGTGATGAATCGAGTCGAGTTACTTTTATTTCTTTTTTTTTTGTTTCTTCTACTTCTTTTTCGTCTGACTGCGGCGCTTTGGTGCCGGATGAACCAAACTCGAGTAATCCCGGTGGACGAGCTCTCTATACTCGCGCGTTATTTGGCTCTTGCCCGGCCCTTATCCTCTCACGATACATGAAAATAGTGAAAAGCTCATAAGGGCGTGTTTTCAAGTATTTTGTACTCTCGCCAAGCCCTTCTGAGTATAACATACCGCGAGAGCCATCTCTCTACTCAATGTGTACGGCACAACGACTATGCGGTATTAACTTTGCTTTCAAGACGTTCTTGAGTCATCGCTCGCTGCTGCTGCAAAGCTGCTCTCTCTTTTCTTCTTTCTCTCTCTCTTTCTTCGTTTTTTGCGCAGCACTGTGGCGAGCCCCCATGCAACGTTTATGCTACTCGTCGTCATCGTCTCGTTCTCCGCGCGCGCGGGTATTATACTCGGGCGGTGCACACAAAATCCTTCGTTGCTGGCTCGCGAGAATATCGCGTTCTTGAAACAAAATCCATGTACGCGACTCGACTACATACAGTATTTGTGTATACGTAGTATGTATATACATGGAGATTTAATCGTGTAAATGCGAATGTGCCCGTGGCCCTTTCGACCCTTGTCGCAAAAGAGTGTGTCACGAAATGTCGTGACTCTCGCCACTTCCGCGCGCAAGCCCTGCTCCCGCGTACTCTCTTATGCCAGAAGTGTATCCGGTTTTACTTTTTCTTTTTAATTCTTTTTATTATTTTTCTTTTCTTCGTATCGATTTGCTAATTCCAGCCTCTTTTCCGGGACTCGCCCTCTTACACCCTCTCCGCTCCACCATTCGCCTTTGCGCACCTCGTACCTACACATATATATACTCGCGTCATTCGCGGTCGTGTCGTGAAAACTCGCTCGTAAAAACCTATTGCCTCGGCCTATAATCTTCCACTTTTTATCTAGAATTTCAGTCGTTAAATAAATATAAAGGGGAGAAAAAAGAGGAAAAAAAAATTGAAACCGCGCGTGCTCCGCTTCTCTTTTCTTGTTTTTTTTTTTTTTGAAAAGTTGTCATTCCTCGTGGAATAAGAGAGTCGAAATCTTGGAGAAAGGTATGGCCAGCAGGTATATATGGGCAAATGTACTGTACCGGCGATGAGTGCCGGTCGAGCGCGGACGTAGGTTGGTTCGGCGGGAGATCGATACTCAGGGATGCAGGCTCATAGGAGCAGGCTTTATTGGCTTTATGCCAATGCCGAAGCTATCTATGTGGAACACCTGGCCGTGTACTACACCCAGCAACTAGAGAAATATCTATCCATCTATACACACACACACGCACACACTCGATTCGTGTTCGAGATAGAAACAAGCCGATACTCGACGAAGATATCCCAACGAACAGGCTACGAGAGGTACGCGTCACATTTTCAAGAAAGTATGCCGGATTACAGTCGGCAAATGAAAGTAGGTGTACTAGTACACTGAGAAAAAAATTTTGGTGATCCAACAATGGCACGGTTGAATACGTTCAAAAATAATTTAGTAGTAGTAGTAGTTTAATTGATTGAATCAAGCAAAACACGCTTGATTCAATCTATCAACTAAATCAGTGCAACTAAATGATTTTTAACCCAAACAAAATATTTATTTGAATGCATTCAATTGTGCCATTTGTTGGATGAACAAAATTTCGTTAACTCACCAAATTTTTTTGTTCAGTGTATACACTGAAAATAAAATTTTGTGTAAAAAGATCGATATTTTGTTGGATACGATCAACTAAACGTTTTTTTCGAAAAATCACGGAAATTTTGTCATTCCAGCGAAAAACATTCTGGAAAATCTTTTCGGAAAGTAAATTTTTGTCATTCCAATCGTAAATTTTGCTGACAGTTCCGTTACAATGAAAAATATTGACGAAATAACGAAAATTTTGAAATTATCCCAAAATATTTAGTTTGCTGTATTCAACAAAATATCGACGTTTTTTGACAAAAATAAATTTTCAGTGTACGCGAGCAGCAGCAACGCGTCAATAATGACGAGCACTTTTATCCGAAATTCGAAATCTCTTTTAAATCGTGTATCCAGTTGCATCGTATAGCAATGCAATTTCGTTTAAAATCTTATGTAAACGAGAGAAAGAGATATTTGATTGTACTATGTCGAATACACGCTGGTATGTGTGTGCAGCAGTAGCAGCGGGCGGCTAAGAGTATCGGGAGCGGTGAATGGGAAATGGGGGGCACCGCTTGCGGAGAGGATACTTCCGGCGGCACGTTTGTACCTATATATAGAATTGTAAAAGCAGCACGCAGGGGCTTGGCTCTTGTACGATGAAATAACCAAAATTCGTATATAACATGCCGAGCAGGCATAGTCTTTGTAGGTGTATATAGGTATATAAAGATATCGAAGGAAATGTCGAGCTTATCGACGTTTCCGGTGCGCGGCGGGCTAGGTGTATCGCTCGAAAGAAATGCAATCGGTAGAAATGGAGCTTACAATAAAAATGGTAAATTCAATCTTTCCGAGGCTCAAAGACGATGCGGATCAAGTGTGAGGCGCGCGCGCGGTCTGGCTAAACGAGGAATAAGTTATATATATAGAATCCGCCAAATGGAATGTAACGGCGAGGAAGAAAAATTGGTGAGAAAAGAGCCAATTGCGGAGGTAGAAAAGTCAGAGATTTAATGTGTCCTGCGCTGCCGATGCGGTGTGATCTTCGCCGGAGCTCGCGGTACAAAGCTCCTTATAACTTTCCATGTCGAAGGATCGCGCGCGCAGCGCTAAAGCTTTCCCACATTTCAATTATTGAGTAAATTCCTTGCGGCACGAATATCCATGCAACTACAGATCTCGAATGACCCGCGCGCCATCGTTATATATTCAAAAAGATATAAATTCCGCATTGAGACCTGCTGCCAAGAGGTACGATACGGGATCTAAAGATAATCGAGATGAAGCGAACGGTGGTGTGCCCTCGTGCCCTCACTGGCTGCCCTGCCCTGCACTTGCCATTCATTTTCTGAAATTTAATCAAGTGGGCGAACGGAGCTACGAATAACCGAAGGAAACCAGCGCATCCCGAGCAGCCACTTTATGTCTACAAAGTGCGAAATGATTCGCTCTCATGCAACAGCAGCAGCGGCTGCAGTCGCGAGTCTAAAACAAAAATGGCAAGCAGGTCACACCGGCATTCGTACGACGGCCCCTGCTGCTCCGTTTTTTCCTCCTCGCATCAATATTTTGTCTTGCGATAACGCAAGAGCCGCCGTTATTTCGCGTATACAAAGTCAACTCTCTCGCAACGATTTCTCCGGAACAATGGGGGCAAAAAGAGGATGGGGAAAAAAAAAACATTGTCAACGATACTCGTGAAAATGAGACCGTTCCGATAAATAGGTCATTACGATATCGATAAGTTGTATGAATGAAGATATCGTATCGTGCCGCGCGACAACGACGACGACTCACCTATTTACCGTGCAATTCTCGAGATTCCCATTCCCAACTGTCGCGCGCGCGCGCTCACCTTGGAAAATTTATATATAGACGAGAACTAGAATAAAGTTAACATTGTTTCGTTGAAAATAAAATCACTATAGTTTCCGTGAGTTATTGGGAAAAAAGGAAAAGAAAAGGAAATAAAGGGACTGAGAAAAATGTCTGTATATAGAGAGGCGCCTATTTATTTTGATCCATCGAGATGATAAGAGCGATACGGTTCATTGGCTCGTAGTCGATAATTAAATTTAGCTTATCTACTGCTTGGGTAGGAAAGATTTCTCAATGAGATTCGGACCGGGTTGATGCAGGATCAAAACGGGTAGAAAAAAAAACGACTAGCGACTCGGAAATCAAGGGCCGCGACGGTCTCTCGATGCCAAGAAACATTTAGCCAAAGGGCTAGGTCGCGTCGACGATCTCGATATTTTCTCGTATCGCTGCATGCGCGAAGGTAACGTGCGAAAGGCTAGGATCAAACATCTCGCGTGTCAGAGGACGCCAAAGTACTTTACCTGCACGTACAAAAGCTGCAACCCTCTCTGCCCTTTTTGTACATGCTCCTTGCTCCGTATACATGTAGCTATGCCACCAAGTTCTTTATCGACATGCGCTTACGTGTTTGCCGACGTTATTAGAATTCCTTTCCTTCCAAGAATCGACGAGGCGTCGAAAGTCTACTTTTTTGTCTTTTTTTTCCTTCTTTCCTCTTTATTTTTCTCTCCCCGCCGCCCGCCCCCCTCGTCCTTTTTCTTCTTTTTCTTCCTTCCTCAATGATTTTTGTTACCCGTCGTGTAACCACCACCACCGCCCCTTTTTCCGCTCTATCGCGCGTTCATACTCCCTGCCTCAAGTTCATCGCTCCTCTGTTCTCTTTAAAGCCAATCTCACCGCGCGCATTTCCACCATTTGACCCTCTTGCTTCCTGTTCTTGTCAAGAGAAAATTAATTCCCCGCCGCTTTCAGAGAGGCCGCGCGCGCGATACGTCGAGGATAACCAGCCCGATCTGCCCGCTCGTCCCAACATTCTTTTCCGCTACGACCTACCGCCGTCTCTTTACATAACCGCAACAGTCGCCATCGAGAAATCCTAAAATCCGAACAAAATCGAGCGCGCGCACGCACAAGCATGGGACGACGAAATGTAAGCGGCCATCGCCACGATATTCACACGCGCGAGAACGAAAAAGCAGCAGGTCGAATTAGGGTCGAATACGCGTTTGTCCCGTGTGTTTGATATATTGCCGCGTCGTCAAGGCGCGATATAAAGTTACGTTATATTCGCTGTCGTTTCAGCTTTGCCACAATGGAATCTCAAGTCGAGAAACTTTGCCGAGGGGGTGGACAACGATTGAGCGCGCGGACTGCACGCGCTTGCGAGCCAAACAGAGTCTCGATTAAAAAATACGCGCTATATAGGTATCGGCCGCGCGCGGTTGGCACGCGATCCAACCAAAATGCGAGGTGATTGTTCGTCGTCGCCAGTATTTTAAGCTTCATAAAACCAGGCCCTTGATTACAAGTCGCTGCTGCTATATACTCGTCGTCGCCATAATTTACGTTGACCTTTTCTCCAAATAAATTCCAACTTCTTCGTTGACGAATGTATCGTTGAAACCAATACATATTTCATCATTAGCCCAATTTTATTGGGCCTTGCTATTCCGGCAAGGCCAATTGCAAATGAAAATAAATAATCAAACGAGCCTCTGTATTCGCGTATAACGAAAGAATATGGAACAGAGAAAGGGTGAAGCGCCTGTTTTTTTTTTTATTTTTTTATTTTTCGTACCAGTTACTGCATCTATAATTGGTAGAACGACTCAAAAGAGTTTCACTCTCGATCCCTCCGCGAACACAAAGAGAGAAAAAAACGCGGGTAAAAAAAAAAAAATATTCGAGAAGTCTCTCGAATGCGTTCATAGTTTGGAACGTAGTGATGGAAAAAAAGGGAAAAAAAAGAATTATCGGATTCCGACGATTTTTACAACTCCGGCGTCTCGTGAAATTTTGCCGGAACGTTGAACACGAACGCGCGCGCGGGAGAGACGCGAGTGGGTAGGGAAAGTAACGAGGCATACGGAAGAGACGCAAGGAGTCACGGGGGAGGCCGAGATGGCAGAGGCGTGTGTATATGTGTGGGTGCGAGTAAAAATGTCGGTACTCTATGCTCGTATATATTGAAGCAGCAGCAGGGTGGCGGCTCCCCGGTCGTCCTACGCTTCGTTCACTCCTGACTGCATGCATGGTTCAAACGCCACTGCTGCTGGTTCGTGGACTTTCCATGGGCACGGATTATTAAGTATTAGCGCGACACTTTTTTTACATACTTCGCCGAGTTAATGTCGCGATCTGTGCGTCATTCGCCGCTCGCCACTCCGTCTATTCGCATAAACCTTAAAATTAGGGCCTGAACGATCAATCATACCTTTTTGCATTCTGCTGGCGGCGCATTCGCGCGCGTTACCCTTCTATAAACGCAAACAAGTCTGCTGCTACCGCTGCGACTCTCGCCCTCGATCAAAGGGCGTATAGCGTTCGCCTTCACCTTACGCGCGAGTTTTCGCAACAGAGCAGCAGCAGCATTTATTTGTTTGCCCGTTTTTCCTTCCCTTTTACGGGGCGTTCTCGCTCTACTTGGTAAACTACAAGGACTCTGCTCGACGCTCATTCCTAAGCTCTTTATTTCATACCCTTTTCCGCTCGGCGCTCTTCGCGCGGACCCTCAAATACTTTTGTACTTTTCGCGATAACGAGCTCATGCAAACTACTTTGCGGAATCGCCCAAACTGTCGCGACCGAGCGCCCGCATCCTCAACATTTTCTACGGCTTTGTATTGATTTGAAAATAACAAGGCTTGTCGCACGATGACTTGTCTCGAATAATCTCTGGAAAGCCATTTTGTCACGTGTTACAGAGTCAATTTAATACAAATCCAAATCAATATTATTCATACTTGATTATCACAATAATAATAACGACAAAATCTTGAAATCGGACCCGCCGCGACGGTAAAAGAGGAAATAGAGAGCAACGCCCAATTTTCAGCTCGGTCCACAGCCAATGACCCAATTCGATTGTACATACGAATCCAAAACAGAACCATTGCACGACTAAAGAAATATGCAATCGGTCGTGCCTCTTTTACATTTAGTTTGATATCGGAGCAGGAGAAAAAAAATCATCAACGGAATAAAAATAATAGAGCGAATCTCTTTCAAGCACGTGATTTTTTTGTTTTTTCTTTCCGTACGTATACTTTGTCGTATCACTGCAGTTGCTGCAAGAAATTCGGGTCACATCGTCCGCTAGATAATGAACATACTCTGTGTGATCACTTTTTATTGATTTCACGAGTATCTAAATATACATCCTAAACCTGGCTGGATCGTCTATTTTTTCAAATTGCCTAATTGGATCTTTGGTCACCGCGGTGATTCACACATTACATCGCGCCCTTCGCCTTTTACTGCTCCCATGTACTGAAAAAAAAATTTTGTTGAGTTAACCAAATTTTTTTCATCCAACAAATGGCACGGTTAAATACGTTCAAATAAATATTTTGTTTAGGTTAAAAATAATTTCGTTGTACTGATTACTCATTATTATTAGTAATAATTATTGATTTTTATTAATTAATTAATATTATTATTAATATTATAATATAATTATAATAATTATTATAAAATAATAATAATAAATTATAAATAAATTATTTATAAGTACTGATTATTAGTAATTAGTACTTAATTAATATATTAATGTATTATTAATAATATAAGTTATTAATATTAATAATTGGAGGAATTAATAAATAATTTATAATAAATAGTAATCAGTAATTAAATTAGTAAAGAATTAATGATTGTACTGATTAGTAAATCAAGCGTGTTTTGCTTGATTCAATCTATCAACTAATCAGTACAACTAAATTATTTTTCAATCAACAAAATATTTATTTGAACGTATTTGACCGTGCCATATTGTTGTGCCATCACCAAAAATTTTTTCTCAGTGCATATTAGTATTTGTATAATTATAAATCTCAGGGATCGGTGGAGTGAAAATGCCCGATTGCGAAAATATAGGGAAGGGGAGAGAACGAAACGGAAAATGTAAGCGAAAATGATGAATGAAGAAGAAGAAGAAGCAGAAGGTGGTTGAGGGAAATCACATGCCGGCTCGTCGCGCGCGCCTACCGATTTTCTCCTTCTGTGTCATGCGCCACCGGAAATTAAAGATTCAACGAGCCGAGGGTAATTTCGGTAACAGACTCGTGAAACAAGACGAAGACGATGAAGGCGCGAGAGATAAAAAAATCGTGTTGAATTCTTCATCCGTGTATGTGTGTGTGTGTGTGTGCGAGTGCCGTCGCGGCGTATGTATGTGTGCCGTCGTTGTCTCTTTAGCCCGGAGGCGAAATAATGGAAATCGATGTAAGCTCTCGATCCTATATAGAGGGATAGAAATTTCACCCCTGGCTTGAAACGCGAGATGTCCTTGGACGTCCAGCCCTGCTGCTGCTGCTGGTGCCCCTGATTGAATTCTAACGGCATGCATACAGCCGAGAAATATCTTGACAGCGATTGCAAATACTCGAGAGAATTTAATCTCTCGCGTAGTAAGTCGCGAAAAATAAATACGTAAAAAGTGTACATAGACGTTGTCTGTTTGCAGGAGGAGTGTAGCGGAATGCTGCAGAACCTTAGTGACAAAATAAATGGGAGACATCAGGAGGTTCATACGCATCCCCTGCTCTCGATATTCAAGATGGCCGAGGTCGAGATCAAACTGCCCCAGGGCAGTTACGCCAACTCATCGAGGACGTCTTGTTGGCTGCTCGTTTTACTCGGTGCGATCAGCTGCCTGCTCGTACCACCGTCCGAGATGTTGTTGTCGTCGTCGTCGAGTAAGCGCCGCTACGATCGACGCAGCAATTCGGCTGCTTCGTGACAAAAACTTCAACGCCGCCAAGCTCTCGTCGTCGGGCCACAAAATCATCCCCGTAGACCCGGCGCCGTTTGCCGACAACAAAATATCATCCGTGTACAGTACCAACATTATTACTTTGCATATCGTTACTACTCTCACTAATATCATTTTACCTCTTTCTCTCTCTCTCTCTCGTTGCCATTATCATTATTATTATTATTGTTATCATTAGACTTGTTAGGATCGTTGGGATTGTCGTCGTTATTATTGCACAGTGTGGAGAAGGATCGATGAACGCGTCGAGAGGCGAAGCGGGAGGATCCGGGATATAGGAATTACGTGTAGCGGCGTACGAATGACGAATATATATATATATATATATTTAGTGATAGGTTATACATCTTGGGAACCCCAGCGGAATGATACTCGTGATTAATTAGCCGTTAAACAAGGAGGACACTTGGTTGCTATAATATAACATGTAAGCAACGAGTGCGCGCGCGCGCGCGAGGCTGTTACGAATGGATGAAAAACGAGATCAGAAAAGAAATTATTTTCGTAACCTTGGTGAATTTGTAGACGCGATTCGACTACGCACACGTTGCGATTCGTATATATTTTTCTCTTTTGAGCAAGACGCGTCGAGCCCTCTTGACCGCGTTTCAACTTGAATATATATAGTTTGAGTCGAGATTTATATACGCAGAGAGGGAAAGAGCTGCTTTTGTCACACAAACGTTTTTCCTTCAGCATTCGCGCGCGGATAAGCTCAAAACACGACGAGAGGAGATTGAATTTTTTACACGTTCCGATCATTATCATGGATTATTGCAACATTTTGTTTTTTCTCGGCACAAAAACCATCAGAGCGTATCACTTTTTAGGAAAGAATATTTAAACTTTTATTCTCCGTTCAGCTTTGTACTGATGCATTAGCTTGTTTTCGTTTTCTTGACAAAACTTGTTCCGCGCGAACAGAACGAGCGGAGCGGGCCACGGAGACGAGACTAGCGCGAAAAAAATTCCGGGCAAAACGGCCTCGGAAAAAAAAACGAAAAAGAAAACGCGTTACGATCGCAAAGGACACGAATGAGGATAAAAAGCTATATAGCGCGGTGCCGCGGTTGAAGCCACCCTCTGAATATCGTTGAATTCACCCCACAATGGTCGTTACGGAAATTACTTTCGCACGCGCGCCATTCTTCCACGGGGAATATCTTCACCCTCGAATATCCCATCATGGCTACCGAACCGCACCGCATACACCTTACCTCTGCTTTTTTTTCCCTTTTTTTTTTGCATCGTCTATTCTCTTTCCTCTTCCCCCCGTATTCCCGACTCGCTCCTTTTCGGGGACTGTGTGCGTGTATACCGGTCCACCGGTTTATCGGGACGCCGTCTCAAATCCCAGCACCAAACCGTATTTCCCTTATCTGCTGCCTTGTTTCGCGCACTATGCCTTTTTTCCGTTTTTCCTTTTTCCACTCCTCGCGCGCGCGCGCAACCTTCGTTATCGCAAACTCTCGACTCTCGATACGTTCGAGCCAACATGTTGAGACTTTTCTCCGTCGTCCCGCTGATCCGCTCCGTCGACCGACCCTACCTCTTCTTTATTTATTTTCTTCCATTTTTCTTATCGCGCGTCAACGGATTCTCGCAAGGAAACTTGCTGGCTTATTTTTTACACAGCACTTGGCACAAGGGGCTGCTCAGTTTTCGAGAAATGTTTCACGCAACGCGCGTCGCCTCATCTTGTTTTTTTTTTTTTTTCGTTTTTATTTCCATTCACTCAATCATTTCATTTTGACTGCGGTGTTATTCCAAAATACCGAAACTCGACTGTACAAAACAAGCATATCGCGAGACTTTTGTCTATGATTAAATGATAAGAATGGAATTTCGATCAGGACATTCTTTTTATTATAATAAAACGATAAGTTGTCGGGCGTGCGTTGACCGAGCGAACGAAAAGTTTGAGATGCGCGATTATACAGTACGCGTGGAATTGTTGGGTAAATTTGGAGATGCACGCGCGCGCGCGCCGCGAAAGAGTAACGAGATGAGAAATTTTTTAAATATTATAAGCGATTAAAATGCGGCGCCAAGGGCAAGACGTATTTGCGTAAGTAGATCAAACAAACGAAATAATATGAAAATGATACATTAACCCCCGCGGGTGGTCCCGTTGATTCGGACCATCGCTTGCGATGCGACATGTAAAAGGGTATGCGAGAAAAACTGCTGCGAGTGTGTTGTAGGAAAAATTGTTATCATGAAAAATGCGTTTACTTTATAGGATTGAACGTTCACGTAGGCTGGAAAGTCCTAATAGCGATTCGTCGGCTCCAAGTATTTCTTCCATTAGAGCCTTCGGACCGTTTTCTTTTTCGAGAGGGAGCCATGCAGGAGAAAAATGATGTCACGTGCTCGGATACGTCAAATTTTTACGGGATTTTTGCGCGAATGGAGCAGCGGCCGTGCATACAAAATATACAAGTATGTTGGAACGCGGCGCGAGTCGTCGGCGGTGGCGAACCTTCTTACAAGTAGAACGTGCAGCAATTAGTCAGACTCGAGCGAGACCGCTCGGGCCGCGCTTCTCATTCGATCGAGATCGAGTCGCAGAAACTATGGAGAAACAAACAGAAAAACATACAAAGAATGATTCACTAGATTTGCTCGGAAGGAAGGAAGGAAGGAAGGATTTAGGCCAATTTCGAGTTGCACCGGGAATGCGCGTAATTCTCCATTACGACTGGATGTATCTAATCTACCGCTGCATGCATGCTCCGGCCGTTGGTATTACGCTCGTGGACACATTTGTGAAATAGACGAATGTTTCGACGATGCGTTTGCGCGCGGCTACGTGTGTGTTTTGTCCAACGTGCCAGGGCTATCGGAAAAGCAATAATGTAGCAAGTTTATGATCCGGTTGGGGAGGGTGAGAGGGCACGTCGCTCAGTCTACCGCTCTCGTCCTCGCGCGCGTTCTGCTTTCTTTGACCCATATACAAATTCAACTTGACTGGTAGCAGGCGCGGCTCCCTCATCAATTAATCCATAAAAATGTCGACAGATCGACATTAGTCGCCTTTATTCTGTCCCTCCGAACAAAATTATAATTATATCGTTTAGCCTACGTGAACGTACCTGATTCTACTTATTACACTATATGATACGTATACCAGTAGCGATTGAAAATCCGTGTGGGTGTAAAAAATGTAGATCTAGGGTTGAAAAAAAAGTATGAATCGTGGCGGTTTTCCGCTCGGCTGTGTTGCGAATAATTGAATCGGCATTCAAGGGTTTTTATCGCCAAGATTCGAGTAGATCTCGAACGCTCGTTCCGTCATAATTTTGAGTTAATTTTTTGGTCGACGCCGGATCGGAGCAGGCTGCTGGATAGCGCGGGCTGCCATAAAGCACCAACATTTGGAAGGGCTCGATTGCAGATGGAGCGTGGAGCGGCGGAGGGCCAAGTGGGGTCACGAAGCACGGGAGCAGGGAGGAACGTGCGACGGGCGGAAAAACGAGTTTTACGAAGAGGGATTTGAATCGGGAGAGTTCGTTTCGGTTGGGAGAATTGAAATTTTTATGACTGGAGAGAATTAACGGGTCCTGGTTATCGACACGTCCAAGGCAAAGCCTATATATAGGTGCATTGGATAAATGGATATATAAATATGTATGAAGCGTGGCGCGAGGATCGTTATCGACTGGCGCTGCGTCCAGTTGAGCGAAACGGGGATAAACTGTCGCGAGTGAGACGAGCGAGCAAGGCAGAGAGAGAGGTGGAAGGAAAAGAGTATATCGAATTACGAATCGATATAGAGAGAACAAAACGAAAACGTAAAAGCGAGAAGAACGGTTTTGGGAACAAACGAGCGAATTAGTCGTTTGTTCGGTTGTTTTTAGGCTATATATATTTGGTTCATATGTACACAAGCGAGTTCGGAGCGTGAGAGGGGGGGGGGGGGCGAGCTGTAGAAATAAAATGAATGAGAGAATCTCGTTGCGAGAGCAGATGAAAAACGACGACCGATGAGGCATAAAAAAGTGAAACGGGATAGTGAGAGGCGGCAAATCTCTTTTTTTCTTTCTTTTCATTCCAATTTCTAGTTTTTCATATTTGGCGATGACAATATTTCATCGCTGCATGCGTTTGCGATCGCGCAAATACTCGTTTTCTTCATTGGTGCGCGTTTTGCGTTTCGTTTCGTTTTTAAAACAATATTTTTTCTCTCAAACGGACGTTACTCGGCGGATTTAATTTTTTCAAGCTCCTAGAACAAAAAAATAAAATAAACGATACTCGTACGCCGCGCGCGGTGCGACATACATTATAGAGACGCGACTGCAGCACTCATGAAATCTATTATGTACACGTTTGTTTGCTATATTTGTTATCCGAGTCACGCACCGCATGAAAAAGTTGACCGCCGCGGGGCGCTACCAAGCTAATACATTATAGGGATTTTTTCAACAAGTATTTTTTGGCATTAGCACAATGAGTGGATATAAGGCAAAGGGATCAAGACCGCGCGTCATCGTCGTCGTCGTCGTCTCGTTGCAATTTCAATGCGTTCTCGACGGGTTAACGAATGCCGAAGCGCGCGGGCTTGCATTGAAATTTGAAAGAAAACGGGCGAACGTCAGGCGCGGTGCATGATGAAAACTTATTGCCTGGAGCGTGCTAACATATTTACCGGTGCAACAGCAGCGATATAAAAATCCTCGAGTAATCGCGCGAGAAATACGTGACTCGCGCAGAGTGCTCCGTTCTCTCCCAGCAGAATTCCAAATGTTGGTGCTTTAATGAAAAAAATCCCGAGAATGATTAAGATTTTTCTCATAGGCGATGGCGCGCGCGAAACACAAGAGCCGTCGAACGCGCGCGCGCTGTCAATATTGTCGCACAGAATGAAATTAAAGATTAAGGATTCGAGAGAAAGAAAAAAATAACCGTCCTGCTCTTGGAAATGCTTCGCTCGATTATAAAACGCAGTTAAGCGAACCGCATCGTATAATTGACTGTCGTACAGAAGGTATTTATTAATTGGGTCAATCACAGAGTATAAAGCCTATAAAGTAGCCTGCTGCTGGTATCGTGGAAGGGAATTGCGTATGCATGGGTATATAAAGTTTTGACGACAGGGAAGATCCATTAAGCATTAAATTTGTAACACAGCAAAGCGGATTAACCCTCTATAGGAATGCGATGAACGAAAGACTCGCGCATGTACGCGTATGCATCATAGATTATCGAGTGCAACGTGAGAAATTCTGTATACAAATGCACGCGTCACGCGAAACCAACTATATATATATATATGCATATATGCAATTATACATATTCGTATGACGAATCAGGCTGATCCAAGACTTGTCCTAATAATGTTTGTAATATTTTGACGCACACGTACGTCATGCATGTGCATATGAAAGAAAAAATGACAAGCGTGCGTCGACGCGACACACGTCGACGATATGATATTCCAATCGAACATATCAACAAGGTCCTCGTCCGCGAGGGCCAGCCAATTTTCGATTTCTCATACACACCGCGTAGATATTGAATCTTTTCCAAGTTATTTCGCTCATTTCCTCAATTATATTATATATATATACAATATTATACTTTTTTTACCATTTTTCTTTCCTCTTTCCTTTGCTTGCTGGTTGCTGGTGCGATGCCTACGAAACAAACGCGGCGCGATGAGAGAAAAACGATGCTGCTGCTCCGTTGATCGAGTCTTATTTATAGCGAGAGATATATATATATATAGAATAGAGCGATATGAAATTAGCCTCCCGACTTCGACTTTTATCACATTTTTTAAAATTTTTAATGATTGTTCGACGCCAAACGATTCCGAATCGATTGACACTCGAAAAAATCAAATTGGACTAAATCTCAAAAAGTGGCGGCTGACTTTACGCTTTTTTTGTTCGTTTGTTTGGCGATAAATATTATGATCAAACGAACTTTATAATGAATTAAATAATTACAAAGTATCGTCAAACAATGATTGAAAAATTTTTAAAATTATAAAAGTCACAGTCGGGGGGCTGATTTGATGTAGCTATAGAATAGGAATAATAATAAAAATTAACATCGTCTCAAAACTCGTTCTCTGCCTGATCGATCGAGCGTTCGAACGATTTTAAACAAAAGTATAATAAATCTATATATACATGAATAATATATAAAATATACCTCGACGTCGTAAGGGGCGCGAGAGGCGACCTTTGACCCTGTTAATAATTTATCGACCAAGTCGCGTAGTAAAAATTTGTCTTGTCAATCTCTTGTTATCGACGGAGTAAAATTTGTACCCGGGGTTGATGGTCGGAGCGCTCGACCGGTAAAAAACCATCGACGGCCGTTATAGATGAAAAAGAAAGAAAAATGACATGTGAAACAGTATTTTGAATCGTCCTGTCTATCGTTCGTTCGACCTGGCTGCTGTACGAGAGCTCAATCGTTGATAACACGTATCCATATATAAATGTGTATAAAAAATGCAAAAAGACTCTTTGCGACGCAACGCGCGGGAGAGCTGCATGGATATAGTGTGTATTTTAGTTGACGCGATGCTTCGCGATATAGGGATGTCGATGAAAAAATTCAATCGACCCCATCGAGCGGCATTATACTCGCGCGAAATGAAAATATATATATTTTTTATTACTTGGAAAAAAATAATAAAATTGCCATCTGACCCCAGCCGTGCACACACGATTATACATATATACATGCGCATACATATAGCTAAGATACAATCCCGTCGAAAGACACACTACACAAACGGTGTACTCTACTAATATAATAATAATGCGACGATGAGGATAATAAATTTATTATTTAAGAAAAACAGTAACAATAATATTAATAATGACGACGACGACACGATGACGATGATGATAGTGTGTAACAATATGTGCGATAGGCACACCCCAAAAACGAGGCCATCGTCGCATCGAAATGCGTGTGTAAAATGTACGGAAAAAAAGAACCAAGAAAAAAGAAAAAAAAAGAGTAGCGCACCGCTGAAATTGCTTGAATCAAGTCCTAAAACAATTACAACACATCGCATTAATATATACACGCGTAAACGAAAAATTACAATATTTATGATAGAGAGGCGACGAATATTTGGTCCCAACGAAATGTTGCGGAAGCATCCATATCCAAAGACTATACATATTATATAGGAGGGAACAAATGAACGCTCGCAGTGTTGCTTTATGGTATATAGAAAGAAGGAAAAAATTGTCAAAATGTCTTCTCTGACGAGATAGCTGTGAATAATTGATGAATATCTTCGATAGACACAATTGATATGTATCATATCGCAATTATTCATAATTATTTCGTATTATCAAAATAATAACTAACGACTCGCAATATTGTAATAGCAGTGCCCTTGGCTGGAGTTGTCGCAACGCAAACCAACTTATTGTCATGTAACTAGCGCGTATGCCCATTTCTGTATATAAAAAGGATAAAAAACTAATAAATCCGATAAAGGCGCTCGTTCTCGCATCGCGATATGTAAAATATTGTGAAAAGATGAGAAAATAAGGTAAATTGATGGTGGACCACACATCACGAGGATGATGCGTGACAATAGATGCTCAATCCGCGGGGAAACGATCGAGAGACGGTTGACCGGATTTAAAAAACATTTTATACCCTCTTGGTCCGCTTTCAATCGAATTGAAAAATTAGCCCAATGCGTAATGTATGCGACGCCGGAACGCGCGCGCATGTCTACGACCATGTGTACCATTTATAAATAATACTCATAACTAGGGCGTATCAAATAACGCAAAAATTGCGCGAATGTTTCTTTTCTTTTTGTCTCGCCCGCGCCTCTCTCTCTCGGCGTTTTGGCTCGTCATCAGAGCCGCGGGCCGTCGTAGCTCGAAATCGGAAAATCATGAGAAATACATATCGATTGGATAATGTCATATCAATTGGGCGCGGAGACATTGATTTGAAACGCGCTGCAGTTCGGCGGGACGAAAACCAGTGTAAATGTTATTTTTTTTTTTTTTTTTTCAAAATGTCAAGATTATACAATAGTATGACGTGTATAATTGAGAGCAAAAGGTGAAAGATGGAAAAGATATGCGTTGCTGTATAAGTTATATAATTATTAGAGAGATTCGAATTGGCCGAAAATTGATAAATAAATGAGAATGAAAATGGAGTGCTCGCGCTGCTCTCGTCTATAAATACCAGAGTCATTTCGATTTATTCGATCCATTTACTCTCCTGCTTCCAATTGTGTAGAATTTTTTTATAGATTTAACACCCTGGAAAGCAGCAGCAGGCGCGGGGCGGGGGCCGCGTAAATGAGTCGTCAAAGGGTCGACGATGAGGGAGAATAAAAAAGAAAAGTGAGTATATGATCGGATAACCGCGCGAATGACCGGCGCGGCGTAGGTATATTGTTTCGATGAGTCGAGCAAGGAGAAAAAGTTGGCACATAATAACAGCAGGCAGCACAGCAGCAGATGAGGGCTATGAGCTGCAAAGTCGAGGGGGGACACACGAGGGGTTGCATACTTCTTAGATCGTGTTTGACGCGACCCCGCGACCACGCCAGCTTAACCCCACTTGCCCCCTCGCGCGGCTCGCGAGACCCGATGAGGATTTTAAACTATATTTCCTTGGTACACACAAGGGGCGACCGGTGCGGCTACAAAATACCATACACATGCACGCGACCGCGCGCGCAGCACCCGCGCCGTGTCGACCTAATTTCGAGCATCGCGACCGACGAGCCACCCGCTATATACGCGCCGCGTATATTTTCCCGCCAATAATATCTTATCTAACTCGCGCGGACAAACAAATTTATTCTTTTCAAATATGTATATAGTTGTGGCTTATTTAACGCCGCGCGCCCGAGATCGGTATATCGTGCGAAAGATTTATAAGATGATCGCGAGAGTCATGTTGCACGTGTCGCGCATTATGCACACGACGAGTTTTTACAAAATGGGTAACGCCTTTTCGTTCAGCCTTTAGATTTGTGCGCGCGATGGTAAAATCTCGTTAGACGCGAGCAACGAACGAAGAGAAAGCAGGCACGACCGTGTGTATCCCATCGTGAACGCGGAAGCCCCCAAGACTCTGCTCGCGCGTACGTCCTATATTCGAGTGTTTAGAAAAAGAAGAAAAAAAAGCCCTCGAGCGCGCGCGCACCCGATACAATTTATTTGCCGCGTGCTCTATGGTAATTTGGCCCCTGCTCTCGATTCGTAATTTCTCATTATCGCGGCGGCAAACCAGCATGGCGAGCGGCGCGTTGAAATGTATAGGATCAGTGAAAAGAGACAAAGCAGGGTGCACGGGAGAAGGAGAATCGCGGGGCGCGGGGAAAGGAGCGAGAAGAGAGCAATAGAGAGGAGGTAGCAGGGCTTAATCAGTTAGTCGATAGGCAAATTGGCTTATAGGCGCCGGAGAGCTGAGGGTGGTTCGCCGTGGCAAACATCCGGCGTGCGTTGCCCGGTGCATGCTCCGCGAGACTCGCACTCGAATACCAAGAGGAGCCAAGAGAATGCACGGCCTGCAATAATTAAGTTGAACAATCGCATCGGTTCGTGTCATCTGCGGCGGCCAAAAGAAACATAACTAATGTCTGGAGAGCAGACGACGTTATTACTGCAAGCCGGAATTGAAAAATGGAGTGCGCGCGTGTCGTGAAAAAGGCTAATTTCATGCTGTGATATTGAGCAACGCGATGCGACTACTCGCCGACTCGTTGCGAACGACCTGCTGTTAATCCAGAGAGAGAGAGAGCCAAAATAATTGAACATATTGTTTGGAAAAAACTTGATGATAATTGAAAAGAGAGGAGATTGAGGGTGAGTCGGTTGAGAATCCAAGTTTGAATATATCGCGCGCTCGTCATGAGCTGTAATAATTGCCAAATAAATTTATTGAAAAGTATCAAGGAAGCCAGATGTACGTGACGTGGACGATCGGCACTGATCGTCATCATCATCATCATCATCAATTGTGCAACGAGCCCGAAAAAAGAATCTGCTTCGCGTCGCAGAATCGTTGGTGCGAGAGAGGGACGCGACGGGGGGCAACGAGAAAAGAAAGCAGGCGAGAGTGATAACTGCTGCGAGCTCCAATTGATTATAATAATCGAGCGCGATTGTTGGATAATCTGTGCTGGAGCGAGCGAGCGAGAGCGCGCTTTGATCCGGTGGTAACCAATCACGATCGCGGAGCTTTTGACACACAATAAAATTATATAACCCGCCGCTCAGGATCGGGAAAAGCCAATTGGGGTGAGACGACCTCTCTTTTCTATAATCGCTTTATTATCCTATAGTCGCGTTTGCTACTCTGTAAAAAAAACGAAGCGCGCAGCGAAATATTAAATCTGTCAGATGCCAATACATAATCACAAAAAAATACCGCGCTTCGATAAGCAGGTATGACGAGGCACTCTGTGGTTATCCTGTGCTGCTATCTCTACACGCTCTTCGATATGGCGGCTCTTCATTTTCCGTGAGTACTCGAAACTATAATTTATAGTTAAAAATAAAATGAGGATCGATTGATGAAGCAGGAGGCAAAGGAGGAGTAGGAATAGGAGCGCGAACAAAAAAAAAAAAGAAAAGTAAAGTAGAAACTCCGAGAGCCTGATTTTTCATTGACTGCGCGCGGGTAGATTGAAATTGAGCGAATCGCAATTATGAACCGCGGCGGGGCCCGCGGTTCGTTGAATTTTTCTTATCATGAACGTGATAGTTGCTTCTCTTTCTGTACTTGTCGAGTTTCAGCGAGAAAGTATGCGAACCGGTACTTTCAACGGAGGTCGAAGGGTGGCATATTAAAGTCGATAGCCTATCGTCCCGTACAATTCGACTTTCCGCAAGAAAGCGCGGGTACCGCTTTTTTCCCAAGATCGAAAGGTAAATAAATGCATGCTGATCGCAAGCTCTCGAGCCGCATCTGCATACAAAATATAGTTGAGCAAAAATTAAGACGCGCGGCGGTTATACCAAAAGCAGTTATAGGAAAGCAAAGAGAAAGCATGAGAAATTTCTCGTGGTAGCGCGTGACGAATTACCGCGCGAAGCACACCATCGTCCATCTCTATATTCATTTTGAAAAAGAGAAAAAACGCAACTACTTACCAGTTTCGCCATCTGCCTCGAAAGCACACAAAGCTCGACGAACCCCGTCAACGCGTCGTCATTACCGACTGCAGTGCGATAAGCCTCAAAAGTTGCATATATCGATTGAGCAGACGGCGCGGGCAGGCGGGCGGGAACGAGTTGCATTTTTTCAAATAATCAGTGCGGTCATGCCAGCCTCGCTTCTCCTCGCGTTTACGTTGGTTCTCAGGGAGGTCGAGCTCGAGGAATACGGTCGGAAAGAGGTTTCCCTATCGCTCAGAGACATCCTCCCGATCAATCCGAAAAACTACGACAAGCACAGAGCGCCCAAGTTCCTGGGCCAGCCTACCATCGTTTACTTTCACGTTACGGTCCTCAGCATCGACTCTATCAACGAAGAATCAATGGTGAGCGTTTTTGTCAATTTGTTTTCCTTATTATTTTGGATGCTGTGACTATACGCTTGAATTTCAGACGTACGTAGCCGACATATTCCTCGCTCAAAGCTGGCGCGACTCGAGGCTCCGACTGCCGGAAAACATGTCCGAAGAATATAGGATACTCGATGTCGATTGGTTACACAATATATGGAGACCCGATTGTTTCTTCAAAAATGCGAAAAAGGTCACTTTCCACGAGATGTCTATACCGAATCACTATTTATGGCTCTATCACGACAAAACCCTCCTCTACATGTCCAAGTGAGTGCAAAACCACATTTTTATTTGCCGTCCTCGCACCACGTGCAAAAGTTGAGAAATAATAAAACTCTGGGCTGCTGTTGATAATAAAAATAAATGAAAAGGAGCCGGAATCGCGGAAAGTTGTTCAGTTGAGTAAAAATTGCAAAGTTAATCCTCCAGCTCCGCGTGTCCTACATGCAGCGCTCGCGTTTCAAACTTTTAATGTTCCCAAGTCATTCCGGTGCTGGGTCATGCGAGAAGCGTTTTTTTTTTCTACTTACAAAAGTCTGCGAGCACCCAAACTTGGTTCGGTGATACGCGGGGCTTTTAATTCGAGTTGCTGCCGATCGTACGCGTTTTAACGATTCGAATGTGCATCCGAAAAATGGGACAAAAGTTGGATAAAAGAATTGAAAAAAAAACAAATTTCCATTCGTTATTTTTTCTCGTCGCATTGTTTACTTTTTATTTATTGAATTTTTAGATTGACTCTGGTTTTGTCCTGCGCTATGAAGTTTGAATCTTATCCTCACGACACTCAGATATGTTCGATGATGATTGAGAGCTGTATGTAATAATACGAAATTGGAAATATTTGCGAAAAGTATAGCAAGCGTAGGCGCAATTATTATTTAGCGCGGCTAGTTTATTTTTGCAACACAGGATGGGTAGATAATGCGCGTGCTATCGCTTGTTACCAATAATAACAATATAATACGGATAATGAAAACGAGTGGTTCGGTTGCGGGGATGCAGTGTCACACACGACCCAAGACCTCGTATTTATCTGGAACATGACGGATCCGCTGGTGGTTAATCCTGAGATCGAGTTGCCTCAGCTTGATATCTCAAACAACTACACTACCGACTGCACAATCGAATACTCGACCGGGAATTTTACCTGCATACAAATCGTATTCAACCTACGTCGACGCCTCGGCTATCACTTGTTTCACACTTACATACCCTCGGCCCTCATCGTCGTCATGTCCTGGATCGCTTTTTGGATCAAACCCGAAGCGATACCCGCCCGAGTTACCCTCGGAGTGACGTCGCTCCTGACTCTCGGTGAGTTTACATGTCAATCAAATTGAGCAACAACGTGCGGAAGAAAAAAACTCGTTTTCTTCTTTTTCAGCGACTCAAAATACACAATCGCAACAGTCTTTGCCGCCCGTGTCGTACGTCAAAGCGATCGACGTGTGGATGTCGTCGTGCAGCGTATTCGTGTTTCTCTCGTTGATGGAATTTGCGGTAGTCAACAATTACATGGGTCCTGTGGCAACCAAAGCGATGAAGGGCTATTCGGACGAGGATTTGAGGGAAGCGATCGATGAATTCAAGGTGCATATTATTCGGTGGCTCTATATTTTTTTCGAGTCGCACGCTTTGGAGTATAAATTGGAAAATTGTGTGTTTAATCGCAGACTCCGATGAGGTCGGATTCGGAAAGAAATCCAAGTCCGGTGAGGCCACCGCCGACGGTTCAATACGACACGTGCTGTCAGGGAAGAGCAACCGCGATTTACATTGACAAATTTTCCAGATTCTTCTTTCCCTTTTCCTTCTTCATTCTCAATGTAGTTTACTGGAGCACTTTTCTCTAATTAAATCCTCTTGGCCTTGAAATAATATGGAATATTGTGAATATTCATCGATCCACCTCGAACCATGCACCGAAATTATTAATTCAAAATACACACACACACATGAAATTATAATAATGTTACCTTTTATATAGAATATTGTATCGCTAGGGGTGCGGCGTTGCGGCGCGCGTACTATTTTAATGAATAAATGATGGCGTTAAAACAAAAATCAATGATCCTCCAGTGTTTTTACATTTCGTTGTTCGCGTTGAGTCGAATTAGTTTCGCGCGCGCTAAAAGAGGCAGCAGCAGCCAGAAAAAGGGTATAATAATTCTTATTTGGTTCTAGAATGCAGCGACAAGAGCTCTTTCGTTGTATAGCAACTATTTGGTGCGCGCTGCGCCGCCGTATCTCGTGATTCTTGCCGGTGGAGGTAAATTATCGATTGGATCGCGCGTCACTATTCCACAAGGACAGTTACGCGTTTATAGGTAAAACGATAAGATTCATCGGGCTCGCTCTTTCGTTTCAACTTTGGCGGCGTCGCGAAACACACTTGCATTTTTCCTCGCTCGTCGCCAAATATTTTTTCCAAAATCCAATTTCCGGATTGAAACACGCTGCATGGGAAAAATGTGCGCGACACCGCGCGCGTTATTTTTATTGCTCGAGACGGACTGTAAAAGAAAAGGCTCTTTCCGCTGCTGCTGCTGCTGCTGCTGCCGCTGCTGCTCTTCCAGCAAAGATCAATACCCGTTAGCCTGCTCTACTCGTCCGCGCATATTTCTTCATATTTTTTCAATGAAAATTCACGTGTCTTGGTGTAGCGCGCATTTTTGACCACAAGAAGGTAAAATAATAATTGACAAATCTCGTTATTATCGCGGAGAGCGAATTTTGGTTGGTTGTACGTAGAAAATGTCAAATTTAAAGAGGAAGCATGGTCGAGTTGGGAAAGTTGATGGGCTCAAGATCCGAGCAGAGGGATGAAGAGGGATGCTGCCAAGTGCTGACTCAGCGAGAGACGCGCCGAGTTGCTGGAAACGGGAACAAGAGGTTCTCTCTAAAATTTTGCATACACACGGGCCAAGTTTATTGCCTCGTCACCGAGTCAATCTCGCGGAGCGCGTTGTTAACCGGTAATTAAGTTTCCAAAATTGTTGGAAAAAAGTTTGACAGACTCATCCGCGCGGCACACACCGAAACACTCTGGCCGCGCTGGTTCATCCCCCGTCGTCGTCGTCGTCGTCGTACATCGCCGTTTAACGACTCGACGAGACTTCATTATTCAAGAACAGCTGGACCCTCCGGAGCTCTAACTCATCGGATCTATATATCTCCACCCTTGGAAACTTGTTCCCAGCCTCCGGCTGCATTTTAGATGAAAAAAAAGTCAAGAAGCAGCAGCGAATGCAGAACCAGGCCAAAAAAACATTGGAGAATAAATTTCTCAACTTTTTTATTCCGCCAAGCCAAATAATAATAAATAAAAAATTGAATAAACGATTGATTGCCCGAAAAATGCCTGACCGCGTTTATTTTTCTGATGCTTTCGGCGCGACCTCGATCGCACAATAAAATATCGATCTCTTCCGAACGATTCCGATGGAAAATGCGGCAAATTATTCATAGAATTTTCTTGTGACATATCTGCGAGAGAATTTTTGAATTTTTGATTTATAGGGGCGCAAAGTCTTCAGTTTTCGTAAATTCAATTAGGCTCAATTGTGTTTGTCTCTAGCGAGGCCTGCACGATCCAAAGCAAAAAGAGAAAAATAAATGTAAAAGTGTTGGGGCGATCCATTGGCCACTCGTTGCCTCAATATATTTCGAAATTTTCACGTCATCGAAACGAGAGCGAATCGATTGGTCACTCGCCGCACGAAAGCTCCCGCTCTCATGGTTCGCGCGGGCGCGCGCGCCCGAT
This sequence comes from Diadegma fenestrale, assembly GCA_037043255.1. NCBI lineage: Eukaryota > Metazoa > Arthropoda > Insecta > Hymenoptera > Ichneumonidae > Diadegma > Diadegma fenestrale. The sequence goes on from CM073312.1 coordinate 10,772,641, forward strand.
GACAAAGTTCTTGGCAAAGGAGGAAGCAACAGGTTAAACTTTGCTACGTGGCGGGTTATCCTTGCTCTCTCTCTCTCGGGCGAGGATAAAGAGGTGTGGATCGGACTCGCGGCTCAAATTCCTCAATCGGTATTACAAAATAATTGAGAATCAAAGAGCGGGCTACTGCATATTTTTCCGATGAATATTTTCGCGCGCACGTTGACAAGTTTGAGAGAAAATAAAGAATAAGAGAAAAACAGTAGTTGAGTTGCATTTCTCCTCGATTCACATATCTCTTTATTATTTCAATAATTAATATTATTTTATTGTTGTCGCATTTTTTGGTTGTATTTTATTTAGTATCCATCCTGCTTTTGAACATGCATGCACTCGCTCTATTTGGAACGCTTTAGAATTTATTTTATTGCACGATGCGAAATACTCTGCTGATGCATAATACGTATGCATATAATGCATGTATGCATACATATAGGCGCGCGCGCGGTAGCCGCGGATCAACGCGTCATTTGAATTTTCGTCTCGACATATAGTCACAGTGTGTACACATGTATATAAATCTGCTTCTCTGTTATTTATATATGTATATATATATGTATGTCATCAGGATGCGCGGTACTCGATAAGGCTGTCGACGACTTTTCACGTCAACACGCCCCTCCTCTAATAAATACTTATTCTTCATTCTGTGCAAAATTACATTTTGCCAATATATCCTCATCGTGGTCGTTGACATTTTTCTTCTTTCTTATGTTTTTCATTTTCATCGGCAATTGCCAATAATCCAACATCGCGTAATCCAATAATATTAATCGCTCGCTATCAGATTAATTCTCGTTTTTCTCGCATTCTGCGCGGACGTGTTTTAAGAAATTTAACAATTTTTATTATTTTATCATCTAACGATAAATAATTGAGAATAAAAAGGAGAAAATTTCAAGTCGAGACCACCGTTCGAAAACCATCGTGATTTTCACATTTTCGCACACTGCTCTCCTCTCATCGTTTTCACTCTGTACGTCGCTTCGTCATCTCTCTCGCTTTCTCTCCCTCTCGAGCATTACACTTGATAATTACACGTATAGACAATTTACACTTAGACTAAAGGTGTTCAATATTACACTTGAAAAACAATGCGCTACAGAGACGTTTGATAATATTAAAATGAAATAAATCTCCGTTGAACGTTATTCTCCCATAATTTTCTTGATATAACACGCTTTTCGGGACGTTTATCTTCTTTTGACAATTATATATTCTTCAAAGGTCGGGCACGAAGGATCAACTATTACAATAATATAATAACTATTTACAGACGCATAATAAACATGGTCAACTTGGTCGATCCGTTAAATGTTTTTTTGTTGTTGTTTTTACATACGACGACAATATAATGCAGTATCGCGATATTCGATTGCTATATTCTTCATTTGTTTTTTGTTTATATTACTTTTTGAAAGAACGAGGGCATTATCGATGTAATTAAAAGTACAAATATTAAAAGTATCGCAAAGATGAATTCATCTTTTTTCCTTTGTTTCGTCTCGGACGCGCGACTCGACGCGAGAGAGTTGACAGACAATAATTACAACACGTGCGTTACATCGAATAGAACCATTATTTGAAATCATCGACCGCGGGGCATCGCTCGCTCCTGCTGCTGCTCCCGCTCGCACTCGCGTTTGTGCTTTGCATCGAAACTCGGCGCATAATCAACTAGACTTTTTTATCAGCACGCTTTGAGCCCGCGCAGTGAGAGCTACACTATGTACGAACGACGAATAGAAAAAAATTCAAGAGACTCTCTATTCCGCTCGCTCCCTCTCTCTCTTTCTCTCTCTCTTTCTATAAATATATTCGTAATAATTTAGCGAAAAAATCGCATTGGGGCGGCAGCGATCGTGATCCCTCGGCGATCCGTCTCATTTGCGCTGCGCGGCCGCAAAGGCCCCGCCGCGATGCGACACCCAATTCGCATAATCCTTGTCGTCGCACCCTCAACACTCGCAATTATTCGTCTATACTTTTCGTTTATTTGACTGAAATAAAGACGGAGGATAAGGGCGATTATTGCAGGTACTTTGATCAAACGAACGAACGATGTTTCGCGAGGATCGACGTTTTATTTCATATTTTTTGATGCATTGTTTCAAGAGCCACGAGGAAAACTGCTTACATTGTAAAGATTCGATGGGGCTCGATGGATAACTGTATGCCGCGGATGCTGGCTCGATTTATCAGCGCGCATGCAGAGACGAGAATGAATCGCCCGAGCGCGAACGTCACAAGTGGCTGGAGCTTGGCTGATCGATATCTAGGCTACATTGTTCAGTTCTCGTGCCCGTGCCTTCCTATACGACGCATGTGTGTACGCACGCGCGCCTGTATGCGTCTTTGTCTTTTGTTTATATTATTTTTATTCGCTTTTTATACAGACTATGGTTGAGGCTTGAAATTTACGTGTGCGGCATACTAACGAGAAAAATTCAATGGCTCGGGTCTATTATAAGTTGATCGGGTTTCACTATTTTTCGCGCGCGCGCGCGTCAATCTAGAAAATATATGGAAAAAGGATTAATCGCGCGCGCACGGCATCACAAAGAGCGAAATAAATGCTAAAAATGATACAAAGTAGATGGAAAGTGCAGCGGGCTATCGATTGTTCGTAATCCTCGGGGCTCTGTGAGACGCCGCACAATATGCGGAGAGTTGGTTGGGCTGATTTGGAAAAGAAAAAAGAAAAAAAAAAGAATGGTAAGCTCACCGTGAATTGGAGCGGGCGAGCGGACGGGCGAGCAGGCGGCCGGCCAGCAGCCGCGACCGATGTCTCTGTCGAGCGAGCAAAGGAGATGGTCGATGGATACAATTGTGTTGATAATTGGCAATGTTTGCGGCTCGATCGATCCTTTTAATGCTGATGGGACGGTGGACGTTGTTGATGATGATTTGTTTGTTGCTGTTTTATTCGGCGTTCGACATGGCATTATTCCGAAGGTGATGAATCGAGCTCGATCGTAATCAAGCGGTCTCGGTGAGCGATTGTTGGGCTTGATGATGAGCCGAACCCGAGGTCGCGATCGCAGTCGTTGCGTTGCTACTTGGAATCGGGAGTGGCTGTAGGGCCTGCATGTCGCAAGTGTGGGAACCGCGCTTCTTAAGATCCTGGAACAATGGGCATTTTTCGACATGTTTGAGATCGTTTTTTTCTTCCTCCTCCGTTCCCAAAATCATCCTCAATCACTCCTCCTCCTTCTTTTCCTCCGTCGCCTGCTTTCTCCTCTCCTCATTCCCCTGCTCCGCCTTCTCCCGCCCCTCATTCAATCTCGATTCATTCCAGCAGCACTTTTGCTCCTCATCTTTTCCCCTTTTAATAATCTCTTAACATTTCTCTCGCTCCTCTCGCATTCTCATACTTTCCACATTTTCTCTCATTCCTTTTTTCAACACATTCATCTTTTTATCTCCCTCTGATACGCTCTTGTCTTTTTTTCTCTCGCCTTCCTCCCCCCGCCTCTCTCTCGCCGTTTTTGTCCTCTCGCGTATAAAAAGTTACAGGACGCTGCGAAAAATACACGAGCCTCGAGCCACCATAACTGCGTGTATAATTAATATTTTTTTTTTTTCGTTTCCACATAAGGCTGAACCGCGACTTACTAATTCAGTTTTCAAATGGTCAGAGAGAGGGTGGGTTGGGGGTGGCAAGTGACGTCACTTTCACGCAAGATCCATGCAGTTTTCATCCTCATTCATAGCATATTCTCCTTGCGTTTGCACGTCCACTCACGCGAGGGCGGAACAAAAAAATACATTTTGTCTGGTTCTCCATCTAGGTCGTCGATTCGCTCGTACATCGATTTGCCGAGCTCGCACATTTGCACAAAGAAAAACAATTGTTGAAACAAGTGAGCGGGAGAAGAGTGAGGGGGGGGGGGGCAGGTGGAGAGAGAGAGAGAGAGAGAGAAAGGAACGGAAACGGAGCAAGAATGCACATGTAGAGAGACAACGACACACGGTGCGCGCGATGATGCAAAGATATACAAGGCATATAATATTTTTCAAGCACATAGTGTCATTTAACATTGAGAAAGAGGGAAAGAAAATCTGTGCTGCGCGTGTGCATGTGAATTTACAAGAGCTCTGTATAGATTTGTTCGGATATTGTTGAGAGGAGGCGACGTCAGGAGTTGGGCAAGAAAATCGATCGGTCATCAAGAGTTTATCGATATTTGATGGAAGAATTGGCCAATAGTGTGAATTGCTGGAACAACGAAATAATAATAATAATAATTGGTCGTTTGGTTCGCAACTCATGTATACACATAAAACTACTACCCTTGTACTCGCTACGTCAAACTACGTATATAGTATATACAAATGTACAATGTGAACTACGCTAGAATAACAGAGTACAGTTAAATCAAGTCGGCACAAACAATTACAAAATTTACAATATTAATACATAATGAAATTTTCTACACAACGAATAACTACACGAAATGTGTAAATATATAACTATATATATTATAGATGGTAGACGAGGGACGGCTGGCAGGTCACAATGGGCATATGGATGAAAAAAAAAAAAACAAATAAAGTCCCATTTTGACCGAGCTCCGTCCCCGCCCTCACATAGATTTGAGTCCAAAAGTATCAAGTGTACAAAGAGTAAAAATGAAATGAAATTAATCGATCGATATTCGATCGGTATTTTCCGAATTCATCTAATTGGAGGAATTTAACTATGACGGAAGAAAAAAAAAAGCACACACACTTTTGATGTTGGTTTTCTAGGTCGCGAATCGTGTAGCCCGCAGAGCGGTCAGTCTGGTCCGGAGAAAATACGAAAATGATTTTGAGAAAACGCGTCTACTTAATTGTTATTCGACTATTGTGTAGAATAGTTCGCTCTCGCGGCCTGTTGTCTTTTCGAGGTTTGCATGTTTCTCCACAACGCACGAGCTGGCATGCAAATGATTGGCGCGATTTGTATGTAGGTCAAGCGCGCGCGCGTGCTTCTCAAAAATGTTGTATTCGATTCGGCCCCTGGCCGCAACGCCATTCGCCATAAAAACGAGAATGGAAAAAAAAACAAAAGAAAAGTAGAAAGGCGTATTGATCTAGAAGAGAAAGAGTATAGAACGGATGGAAAAATGATTGAACGCGATAGCGCGGGGAAAACATAAATAATAGATTGTGCGAGAAATCCCCGCTCGCCTACGGAATGTGCGTGACTCGATAACTAAAAAAATATACACAATTAAGTATTTAGGATGTATGCGATTTATCGATTGTAAGAACAAGAATACAATCGCAGGCAAAATGGAGCAAAATTAAGGAGGAGAAGAAGAAAAAAGTTTGAATATGTTGGATCAATATGTTACGAAAGCGTAAAAGCCAGGCGAGCGATTGGACACACAGCTAGAATTTCGTTTGAGCGCGAAGATGGTCTGAAACGAGAGTCTCGCCAACGAATGCTACAAGAACGAGTTTTTTTTTTCTTTCAACTTTTCATTGAAAAATCGCGACTCGAGCGGCAACGCGAGGCTCAAACTTTGCTCAACTCGCTTTTTACTTCGTCTTTCTATTCGGTCGCTCGAGCTTGCATCATTATATTTGTCTCGTCTCGTACCAGCGCCTTGTTAAAAATCCTCGTATACACGCGCTCTCATCTCGGTTCACTTGTATCCAGACTTTTCAATTGCGCATATTTTTCATCAATTTGTATTTTAATTAGACTCGAAATTTCCAAATCCGTGTCGCCGAAGGAGACACGAATTTGAAAACTGTTTTTTGTTTTGTTTTGTTTTTTGTCTTTTGTGCATAATAATTCTTTACCTTTGTTCTAACTTGTATACGATCTCCGTATACGAGGACCACTCTATCCTTATTCTCGTTCGATGTTAGTTGATACGAGAGGCTCTGTCATTTTTCGTTTTTTCGATTGTACCAAGGATTTTTGTTTGTTTTTTTTTTGTTTTCAGGTTTTTTTCCAGCGATCCACACACGAGCAAACAGACAGACAGACACACACAGGGCACAGGGCAAGAACGATCCGTCATCGATGGCATCACCGCGGGCGACGAAGCAGCATCACACGCGGGCATTTGTATTTCGTTTCCATATCCGTTGGAGGCGTGCCGCATTTTTCCGTTCCGCGCATTCCATTGCATTTTGTTCCATTCGCATATTCCACGCGAGTATCCGTTTGTTTCAAGTCGCGCCAGTTGTTTCTCCGCGCGTCCACCATTTTTACATTGTTTTTGTTATTGAGTGTGTACGTGTGCGTGTGTGTGTGTCGCGAGAGTGTACGACGCGAGTATAGTGAGATGACGGAAGGATGAGCAAAAGTATGCGAGAGATTGGGAGCGATGAGTGAATTTTTGCGGTCCGTTTGTGCGAAAGAAGGTGGATGAAAGCCCAGAAACGGAAGTAGAAGAAGAAGAAGAAGACGATGACGATGCGATGACGGTTGCGAGGACGCGATGACGACGCCGATGGATTTGTGGTCCCGCGAAGACGAAGAGAGATGCGGCGTTGCGGTGATTGGCAGTTGGGATGCATTATTCATCGTGGATGGCACGGAAATAGGGAAATAGAAGAATTTCATTGATTTAGATTCGCGTTGATTTGTATATCGTTTCGACATAATCGTTATCTCAAAACACGTCGCTGTTTTGTCGGTCCGTCCGTCCGTCCAGTGTGTCTGTGGTTATGCTTGTGATGCATACAAATATATAGTGTATATTTATGGATGTTTGCCCTAGACCGGGAAAAGGTCTCGTGGTGCTGGATGGTTGGCCGCTTTTGTTTACTCGTCGCGAGTGTCATACACGTTATTTGGGATATACTTTTTGTTCGTTTATCGATTATGTGTTATTATTTTTTAATGCACACGTGCTGGGTGCACCCTTTGCGGCAAGTATTTCCTCGTAACCCCTCGTTTCGATGAATATTTATCGTCTCCGAGTTGAGTGTCCCGTCTTCCGGACGGAGTTCCGGAGATGCCAATTCCGCGAGCCGTTTGCTCGCATATGGATTGTCACGATAACACATTGCAATTGCCATTTGCATTACATTTCCTTTCAATATGTCAATATATTTTCATAGTACATATTTAATCTCGCTCTCGCGCGTTCCCTTTTCGTATCCAATAATTAGTCATCCGATAATCATTTCTCGCATAATTTCAGACTCAAAATGAGGCCTCAACGAGATAGGTGCCGTCCATGGCAATGCCTGTCTGTCCACCCGAGCCGTCCGAGGCCTCGGCCCTCGTAGCCGGGATGTACTGACTGTACGCCTGCTGAAATTCACACCACAAGCACACACACTACATTGTTGCACGCCAGGCTCACCTAAACTAACCAACTAACGCATCGCGCTCGCTCCCCGCGCGCTAATTCTCCGCGCAAATAACTAAATTATTTACCACTTTGACTATAGATTTTTCTTCCGGCAATCAATATCTCGACAAGATTCAAAATGATGACGCCCGACAAAGCAGTCGAAACGAGTCCGTCCAGCCTACGAGTTTCTTTCATTGAAAACAACAACAACAACAATGCAAAGAGCGCAGAAAACCGCTCGTGCGCGCCTCAACCTTTTTGTCGTGCATCATCATTATCATCGCGTGCACAATATTATTCTTAATCTGCTCGGGTTCAAATCATGTGTATATACACGAAGAGGATATTACATGAAAATTTACTATGTTATTATAGTTTCCGGGTACCGAGTCGTCTCTCTGACAAATTCAACCAAAAACATAGTAATTTTTCATTCTTTTTCAATCGAAATCGCGGAAATTATGACATTTTTCGTTCTTTTTCCGATGAAAATTTACTATGACTCTGAAGTTTGCAACGTTGAGATTCAACGAAAAACATATTTTCTATTAATTATTTATTGAATTTGAAAAATCGTGGCAATTTTTTGGGTCGATTGAGCTTTTTGGTCGCAAGAGAGAATCGTTTTATTGGCCGGACCAAATATTCAATAATAATTATTGGCTCTGCTAAAGAAATGAAAGAATTTCGTTGCATTCCAACGATGGAAACTTCAGGATCATAAATTTACCATGTTTTTGGTAAAATTCCTCAGAGGGACGACTTGGTACCCGGGAACTATAATGTCATAGTAAATTTTGATGTAAAATTCTCTCCGTGTATTAGTTGTGATGACGGGTGTACGCGGCGGGGCTCTCTGCTGGAATGCCTAACAAAATAAATATTTTCAATTAGCCCGCGAATACCGCGCGCGGGTATGTACACATTATGTACACATATAAAGTAGCAGGTTAGATTTTGTGGAGCTAATCACTACATGAGGCATTATCAGATGTTGGATGGGCCACAATAATGTGTTGCTCGTATCCTATACATGTAGGATATACTACAATTCTATCATCTACCGATACTATGGAGAATCGTGGATCGAAGCAGGCCTCGCGACTCGGCGTATCCCGAGGGTCTAGGCAGCGGCAGGAGCAGAGTCTCGCTCAACTGCTCCGCGCGCGTCTAACAAATCATCTATGATTACATTTATATAGTGTATCGTGTGTGTCACCCGCTATGGAAATTTATTTACTGTGCATATAAAAGTGCCCCGATACGTGTTCCGTCGCCCCGCGACTCTTTCCCTTGATCTTGGCGCAGGATCGACGTCTACTTGCGAGAGTGTGCGGCAAAGCAATCCCCCACCCTCCCATCTCTATAGAGATCGTATCGCCGAGCAATCAACGCTTTTGCAGCGAAAAGTCGAAACTCTGCTCGCCTGCTCCGCGCTGTTTCGGCTTTACGTAATTCATTAATTCACAGTCACGTGAACACGGATTGTGAAGGCTGCCGGGCGCGTGCTATATATATATGTTGCCATCAGGACCAAGTTTGTGCACTTTTCATTATACGCCAGGCGGATTTATCCTCATTCTATTTTTAGCCCCGAGACCAGAGTGGGCAAAATAAAATAAAAACACACTATGAACGAGTGAAAATGAGGTGGTCGAGAATACGAGATTGCGTTGCAAATTAGCATTCGCGTTTGAAAAGGATCGCCGCGATAAGACGACCGAGGGTTACAATGTATCCAACTTTGTAATTGGATATAAATTGGGAAAAGAGATAATCCGCGCGCGCCCAGCGGAACGATAGGTCAAACTCGTTGGCTAAACAATTGTCCAGCGCGGAGAGATCGCGCGACGAGCCCTCTTGTTTCAATCGTTCGCCACTGGTGCATAGTTAGATTGCCCACCGGACCGAAGAGGAAAACGACGACGACGACTGCTGCTGATGAATATTAATATTGTTGGATATGTACAGAATATGACGTTGGAAAACAACGGCCGCGGTTTCATCTCGAGAAAGACCCAAAAAGGTTTGACAAGGTATACAACATGAAAAAAGAATTATTTCGGTTATTATACTGTGGGGAATCGAGTATATGGTACAAAAAATATGGATGGGAATCAACGTTCCTAGAAGGGAGCGATTATTTAATTTTATACACCGGGCTTTAAGGTGCTACGTATAACGTCAAACATGAGATAAGACAAATAAATGTAATTGCACGAAAGTTTAAGGAACGGTTTAGCGCGGTTTTAGCAATAAAAAAGGGAAATCTCGTGAGAGCAAGGGGCTGTGAAGAGAAGCTCCGAGATGGGGTGTTGGAGGGTTGTCGCGGATGCGGGGCCGAGCTGTATATATAAAAAGTAGGTTGACATCTGGTCGTAAGTTGGATCGAGTGGGACAACGAAGAGAAAAGGGGTTGACGGAGCTTTTTAGGCGGACAATCAAAATTGAATTTGGTCTTGCCTGGCTCATCTGGAGCGGATGCCCCGCTACTCCCTCATCCGCAGGCTGCTCCTTCGTCTTTGCATTATTCATAAAAGTAACTCGTATTACATTATAGTAAATATTATAGCCGACGCCGAAATATTTATCTTTTTATCCTTTTTACTCCGTCATTGCTCGCGCGCGCGACCCAATTAAATTGCAAGCCTCGGCCAAAGAATCGACTGTAAAGTTTTGATGGTTTGTGAAAAATCGAACATGCCAACGGGCAGACTACTTTTCCGCTAGTTTTGATTAAATCCTGTCACGTTGCACGGATGAAATACTTGGAGTCCGCGACATCGATACGCGACGCGTCCGTTCCGTGAACGCGGGACCGATGGGTTAATCAAAATACGGAAATGGAAAAAGCTGTCTTTCGCGGACTTTTGCGAGGAATTCAAACTTGTTTGAAATAGTTTTATCGCTCGGTTCGTATCATCAGTCAAATATAATGAATGCTTTTTCTTCTTGTTATAATAGAGATCTGAAGCGGAGACAACTCGACGACGCAGAATTCTTAATTGAAGGTATGTAATTAATGCGAGCCGCGAGGTCCAAAAGTTCTTGTCAGAGCTGAAGAATGAGACTTGAATTATCCAGCAGCAGCAGCAGCAGGAGGGTGGTCTTGGCGCGATGACGGAAAAACAGATTGGAAGACGGCCCGATATAGTCGGACGAATAAGAGCGGGTGAAAATTTGATAATTGGGTCGATAAGTTGGCACTCTGCTAGGAAACAAATATTTTTTGGCACTCGTCCTGTTGATAAAGTTTAATAATACTCTGCTGATGGGGATACATGTTCTAATGGAATAAAAATTGATCGCGGTCGTCACGGCAGCTGGAATGTTTCAATTTTTTTGCACAATGATTCGACAACTTGACTTTTTTGTTTTTTTTTTTGTCGCGCGATGAATGTTTTACATTCTTATTCGCAATGATCCGCGAGCGACGCGCGCGTGTTTTTTTCTTCTTTTTCAAAGTCGACCGCCACTTGATTTGTACTCGCGTATGCACGAGAGTTATTTACCGTATAGACGCGGACTCATCGTCCATTTTATCAGTGGCTTTGCCCAGAGTGGAGAAAGAACATTATTTGGCACCGCGCCCAAGCATATCCCGCGCGAGCACTTCTCAAGCCCTTCGTCTCTCGATCACCCACGAAATCCTATCTCGGTTATCCCCTTCCTCCCCATTATCATCCGTATATCCGCATTTATTGAAATAGTTTTTCGTTTTCGGGCGTTTTTTCTCGGTTCTCGCGACCCGCGCGAGCCAGGACGCGAATCAACAGCGTACTCGCAATTCCAATATCCGCATAAATTTGTCTATTCTCAAATACTTATATGCCTTCGAGTCTTTCAACATATGATGCTCATGATTTTCCTTTCTATTAACTTTTATAACGAAAAGAGAGAAAATGGAAACGGGTCAATGAATTGGCGCGTTTTTTTCCTTCTCGTAAAACATTAATAACAATAAATACTTAAATATTCATAACATTAATAATAATGACGATATAGCAATAGTATTTTAACGTTATTTAACAATAATAATAATAATGATTGGAAAAAAATCATCAACGGATTCAAGTATTTTGAATAAATATTTATCGGCCTCGTTTAGCTGATCGCGCGAGGCACGATTATTACGATTATTTTATTAAAAGAGGATTGTATCGACGCGTGGGTTTTGAGAAGCTTCAATTTGGCAACCGTATCGGATTCGCATAATTGGCAATGAGAATGATCCCTACCCGTGTGAATATTCCGTTCTCGAAATACTACAAATAGCCAACTCGTATAATGTAAAAGACACGTGGAAGACGTCGCTCTAAATTTATGAAAATTCACACACAAAAAAATCTCCTGATTAGCGGAGATTTCAAAGAAACGCGACTTTTTTCGAAAATAGTTTCTCTTTTCACGCACTCGCGACCCGACGACCACGGCGACGACGATGGTGATGATGAGGAACTATAATGAATGAATTGGAAGATGGAACGCGTAAGCGCAGATGTCTTGATACAATAAAAGTTTGGGCAAAGTCTCGCGGGACTTTGAATCATTGAAAGGTTGCCATATATACACGCACTGAAAATTCAATTTCGTCAAAAAACGTCGATATTTTGTTGAATACAGCCAACTAAATATTTTGGGATGATTTCAAAATTTTCGTTATATCGACAATATTTTTCATTGCAACGGAACTGTCAGCGAAATTTACGATTAGAATGACAAAAATTTACTTTCCGAAAAGATTTTCCAGAATGTTTTTTGCTCGAATGACAAAATTTTCGTGATTTTTCAAAAAAACGTTTAGTTGAACGTATCCAACAAAATATCGATCTTTTTCAACAAAATATTATTTTTAGTGCGTGTATTATTTGTCGTTGACAAGAGAATTACTTAAAGCTGCAGTCCTTCGTATGTAATATTTGTATGAGATTGGGAGCGAATGAAAATTGGGCGCGTTCCGATGAAAATGATTTGTGAGCGTGGTGGGATGCGATTGATACCGCGCGGCGAGTAAACGCGGGTCGATTGTTTTGATATACCGCGGGGGAAAGTATCGATAAAGGGTATTTTGGGGTGTATTTAGACTCGCGTCTCGTTGTAGGAATGGTGGATTGTCGGAGGAAGGTTGAATACGACGCTGGGTACGGCGGCGACGTCTCGAGAGTCAAGGAGACGCGAGTCGGATCGCGAATTTCGGTTATAATCGGTGATCGGAGGACCGGCCGCCGCAGCAGCAGCATCAGCAACGGAATCTCGTTGGGACGGCTGTAATATCTGTCGGGGCTGTTGGGGCACGTGCGAGCTACGAGTGTACGAGGACGACGCGCCCTGATCGCTGATCGAGGTTGTCGAGGCGAGAATTCGCCGACCGCGTACCTGGTAACGCTGTGGATAACAACGGCCGCAACAAGACTGCAACAGACCACCGGCGCCGCCGCCGCCGCCGCCGCCACCACCTCGGGAGGCTGTACTGTGCGCCGGTGACGTGAGCGGCGATGGCGAACCCGGCCTCTTTGGTCCACCGTTAAACGGCACTTCCATCTCGACAAATTCACGATCCTGCAACAATTTCAAAACCACACAAAATTAGCTTTTCCTCCTTCAACATATTTTTCCATTTACTTTTTTATTTTAAAAATAAATGCATTTATGCTGCTTGCTCTGCTCTGACTCTGGCCATCTCGTTCGCCGCAGCAGCATCGCATCTAATTGCCAGCTGGCCAACTGCATTTCGCCACGTCGCGTTATCGCTGAAAGAATCGAAGCAGCAAAGGAGCAAAAAGAGGAGAACGATCTCGTTGGTACTTGCATTTACGAGGCTGCACGCACGCCGCCCGTAACCGTTATCGTCCCTGCATTATAGCAGGCATAGCAGATACTGTGCTAGGGAGAAAACGTGCCGCCAACGAGTAGAGAGACAATGTGCGAACTCGGCCCGAAGGAAATCGATATCCGATCATGTCAAGAGATAAAATCTCTCTTTCCAAAGTCCAAAGTCTATACGCGCGCGAGCCAAGAAATCTGGCTTCCCGCGAGCACATGATGCATTATTGACGAGGGGAAAAAAAAAGGTATAATTCGAAAAAACATGACTCTGGAGTTTGCATTGTTGGAATTGAACGAAAATCGTTTTTATTTTCGACTAAAATAATGATCTAAATGCAGAATGTAATTACGATGATCGAATGATCGATTTTTGCCACCCGAAAAAGCATGAAAATTGATGGAGTCATCAATAAAATTAAATACTTTTCGTTGCATTCCAACGCTGTAAACTTGAGCATCATGAAAAAACGTCTTGGCGCGCAAAGAATTAATTGGCCCGAGCAAAACTAGAGGAAAGCACGCAACCGGGGCATCGCGTCGAGCCATCATCGGATTTGCATTAATTCTGCAGCTGCTTTTGTCGTTTTGATTTATCAGCGGAAGCAAATATTTGAGAGATGTATCGTGCAGTCTGAAATTTTAACCAAACGCGAAAAGGTGACTGGTAAATAGAAATATCGTTGCGATTCGGGCCGCGCTAAAGTATAAATCAAAGTTTTTTTTGTCCGTTTAATTCGCGAGCTTGATCAATGGGGCCAAGGACGAGCCTTATTTATATTGCCAGGAGTTTGGAATTGCTCGCGCGCGCGGTTATTGTTTTAGTTGCAGTCGCGTCTCGATGCGCGGTAGCCGAGTCGAAGAAATCGTAATGAGAATGAAATGTGAAAAAATTCATTAAGCATGCACGAGCTACGCTTTTTTCTCCGTGTGTATGTTTTTCTTTTCGTTATTCCTTGCTTTTGCAGAAAAATTCTATTTTCGTGGGATATGTAAAGCGAGCGAGGGACGCAAGGTTAAATTATCGATAAAGTATATAAGTGATTATGAGTATACGCGGCGCGGCCTTGGTGAATAATGTCAGAGATAGTGGAAGGTCAGCTATATTTTAACAAACTGCGAGAAGGCGGACGCGGTGTGCAAAGGGTTTTTGCATCCAAGTGGCTATTAGTGGATCGTTAACCAGGTATAATTAATTAGGCATCCCATCGGATGGATAGAGGAGGAGATGACAATGCGCGGCGGAGCAGCAGCAGCAGCAGCAGAGGGTTGTTGGGGAGAATCGCGTTTCCTCGCAAGTAATCCCGGGGCAAATATCGGTTCCATTATATTATCAAACGAAAGGGTTATCATGAACGCGATGAGCCCTATCGAGCGAACTGCTCCTGCGCCCAGCAGAATCCTCCTCGTTGCCGCTCTTTTTCCTCCTCATCGACGATCGATACCATCGCCTCACATTTTTTCTCACATTTTTCAAAGGTCACAGAGATTTCCCAATAGGCTCGTTTTGCTGGCAGGAGCGAATGTCGCACGCTAATCAAACAATGTTTCGGATGATTTATACAATTTTATTAACTTACGGTAGTCTTCTCGAGACATCGCAAAAGATGATGATGCTGAAGCTCGAAAATGTCCTCCTCTCTGTAGCTGTCGTCGGGAGCCAGACCGCTCTCGAGGGCCGCGAGCCTCGCTTCCGCGGCTTTCTTCTTACTCACGAACGCAGCGCCGCTCGATGCTTTGGCTATCCTAATCCTCGCCAGTCTCGCTTTCTGCAAAACAAATTGAAAAATGTTGATTTCAACGAGCGTTGACTGGTGCGCCGTCCACAGGGCGGCTTGCGCGAGGGTGAGCGACAAAGGGAGAAAACCCTCAACATTTATTGCCGTCCGCGCGTATACACGTTTGTATATCGGGAAGCGAAGTTATATTTATTGTGTGTGAATGGACATTCCGCAAAAGTTGATTTCTATGGATGCGAGATGCCGAGTCCGACGCGGGACAGGGTAAACAAACAAAAAACTTGAAACTTTTAATGGCGGACGAGTGATAATTGGCAGATGCGTCGATGCATCTGCGGCAGCGAGTCGTAAACTTGAGCCTGCTGCGCTGGTATGTTGCAGAACGTCGGTTTCTGCTGAATTTGCAAATAATCCAGCGAGCAGCCCGCCCAGGCTCTCGTTGGGATAGCGGATTGCATCGCGAGGATTCACGCGCGATATGCATGGACTGGAAATGCTCGTTATCGTGGCATTATGCTCATGACCAACCGCGAATCTATTTCCTTCGAAGACTCGTATTAATAAAACGGGAATCGCGCCCGATAGGCTGCGTCCACGCTTTATCAGATATTTTCGGACCGGAGAGGTAAATATTTGTAGGGAAAAACAAACTCTGGGGTATTGTTCGTAATTGGCGCGATCGAAACGCGACCAGCTGCAGTCGCGGTTCCGCAGGCAAAATAAACGCGCCGCAGCAGTAGGAATGGAAGCTCCCGCGCGTTGCGATAGCTCTACGCGTACCATGCACCACCTTTTTTTTCTCTGCGCGTACGAAAAGTGAATGATGAAACGTGGCTTAAAAAAATATACATGCCCGCGCGGTTGATGATCGATTCCGGAGCGGGCGCGTCAGAAAATTCCTATTCTTTTGGAAGAGAGAGGAATGAGAGCATCAGGATTGACGCCCGCGCGTCCGCTCGATTTTTTTTCCCATCAAACTATCATGGACCATTTGGCAATGTTTTTCATCTCAACTTTCAACTTGACGTAAACATGAAAAGCCGTTATCGTCGGTGGATAAACAAATCCACGATATAGAGACGAGCAAATGTATAAATCCTGCTGCGTACACACTCTGCTGCTCCGGCTTTGATCCTCTGACTCTGGTCGTGTGTTATTTTTTTGTTATTACAGCAGAAGAGTGTGAAGCTCGAGCAGAGAATAAAAGTGTGCTCGCGATGGTACTCAAAATCTGGAGAATCTCTCGTAGATGTCTCGCCTAGATTTCCCCCGTTTCTTTGGCCAACACTCGTGAGGAGATGTGTGAGAAATAAACGATAATATCGTCTCTCTGGTTCACCGCGAAGCCGCCGCCTCCTCATCGCATTCTCGTGCCAATATTTTACTTTGTGCGATAATGTGATTTTATTCACGAAATTCTTTCTTTTTTTTTGTCATTGCTCCTCGTTGCTGGATTTCATGATACGGTTTGTCGGTGTGTGGGTGTGTGTGTGTGTGTGTGTGTTTGGGCATTTGACGGCCTCGGGGGCGAAATTTTTTATCATTCAGGAGCTGTCGCTGGCCGACAAAGAAAAATATAGCGATGAGGCGGCGGCGGGAAGAAAAGCGAGCAGGAGGTATTGTGATATGCGGCTGCGAGGGTTCGTTCTAAGAATAGCACGCCCAGAGTTAAACAGGGGTCGGAGTGCGTCTCTGGCGCCAAGTGACAAATCACAAATCGTTAGTGCGATCTCATTTCGCCCTGCTCGCCCCTATACTTTCGGCCTGTTTCCCGCTCTTATCCCTTTGGATTTAATGAGCCGCGTTCACGCGCACTTACGCAATCGAGCAACGAGCAAACAAAATCGCCAAGGTTTTTCAAGGTGGAAATGAAATTTGAGGAAAGGAATAAAAAAAGTTCGGAAGCGCGTGCTGGTTAAATTGCCCGTGACGTTTATTCGCACCGAGAGCGCGCGCGCGCGTTTCGCCATACACGAGACTTTCATCAGCAAAGAGTAAAAAGCGAGCCACGCGGTCCGAGCGTCCGACCCAGGCCACGAAATTTGTTTTGTCAATCGAGTTTAACGAGTTTCATGCGAGCTCAACTTGACCCTATAAACGCACGAAATGAAAATCCTCCCCGCGCATCCGCCGCGATATAATCGGATGATAATTCGATCCCTATGCCGGGACGCGACATCATTCTCGCCGATTAAAAGGGGATGAGGAAAAATAAAGGTCTCGGCCAGAATGGGGGAACGGAATGAGATATCAAATGCAGATTCCGAGTCAACAGAATGGAGATTCATAGAGCCGTAGCGCGAGGGGAGTCCTCGTTGCTCGCAATTGAAGAATAGCCGGGCGTGAAATTCAGATTTACGGACCAACGACGACGTTGGTTACCCTTACGCCTCATACACGCGCATATAAACCTCCAATCTCCCCGCGCGACGACCTGCTTTTCGTTTCTCGTTCCAAAATGCTTTTCCTAATGCAATTTTTCTTCTTCCAACGCGTTTCTCGGGCTGCTGCGTACTAAAATTCGAATCCTCGCAGTTTTTTTGCCGCAACAACGCGCACAGAATGAAATTTTACGAATAAACAGCGGATTTGTATGGTGTGTCGTTCAAAGATGAGCATATGCAGGGATGAAGAAAAGTTGGAGAGTATGAAATAGTGGTAATGAACCGAAGGTGGCTGTTGGCCAACAGCCAAAGCAAACGTCTCGTTCTCGCGTGACTCTTGCACGAGCAAAGAGTCTGGCGCGCGCGCGGCCTCTCTTCCGCTGCAGTATATGCTCTCGCGACAGAGAGTTTGGACGAAAAATGCAACGGGCGACGTTGATTCTCACAGCACGAGGAGACTTTCCACCGCGCGCGGTTTCGCAATATCGCTCGGCCGTATCGTCGCGGAAAACGAGACGCGCGATGATATAAAGACCCGGGCGGGCGATTGACGCGAGAAACGCCGTCACCGCGCGCACATGTCATATCGTTACGATCCGCGCGCATGCCCTCTCAATATATATAGTGCATGCAATTTCCTCTTTTCCATGTATTGGCGGAAATACATGAATTTTTTATGAGGTGGGCGCGCGGTGGGGGCAAAATAAAACGTTCGATTTAAAACGCATTTCCGAATCTGCTTTTGGCATTTCATGCAAATAACTTGGAAATGAGTGGTTAATTGGTCGCGGATAAGGAGTTTGTCGAGGCGAAGAAGCATTTTTTCCCTCTCGTTGGGACAAAAGGAAAAAGAAAACAAAGGGAAATACGAAAGAGAAATTTTATTCTTGGCAAGCGGTCCAAGAGAAAGAGAAAGAGAAAATAAAGGTGATGATGCGGTGGAGGCAAATGGAGAGAGTGGATGAGAGTTGAGAGGAACAAAAAGACTCGTCGTCGCACAAAGAAAAGTAACAAAACGATGCCGAGGAAAGTAAAAAGAAAAAAAAAGGATTTTTCTTCTCTGTGGATAACGGAAAACTATATAGCTATTCGGCGTTTGCTGTTTGCGCGACTATTATTATTTCAAACTGTCACGAAGAAGGCAAAACCGTGCGGCGGCGGCGGATCGAGCAAAGGACAAACAAACAACTCTGTATAGTTTTTGTTGCCGCGCGATACTTTGGAAACGATGGAGAGGTTTGATCGAAACTGGAGATATTCGTCGGCTAATTATTTATTTCTTCAACATTTGAATATAATTGTGTATGGATGGAAATTTCGACCTATCAAGAGTGAATTGAATCGCGCGGTAAGATTGGCTGCCGCTCTCGGGGCTCTTGAATATTTATTTCAATATAGTTTACGAGAATGTTTGGAATTACACGAGTACTACTCGGCCTGATTACGAAAAGAAGGGCGCGGGGCGATGAGAAAACTCAATAGAGAACGAGCGCTGGCGGATTTCCATAGAATCGCGCGCGCGCGCGATCGGTTTGCCTTCGTTTGCATACTTTATTATTTGTTCTCGCACGAGGTTTTCATCGAGCAGCAAACTGGACACTGGCGATTCAGAGAATATGGCGTGCACGGTATTTCCGCGCGCATCTGAGCCATATGCACGCGATGGAAACAAGTTGTAATAATGAAAAGGGACGAGAGAGACATGCTAATTATTTTCATTAAAGAAGAAAATTTCTAAGTTTGTTGCATCGTCGTCATTAATATGTATAAATAAAAAAAAGTGACTTTTATGCATGACAACAACGGGGCAAAAACTGTCGGGAGGAAAAGCAGAATCCGCGTGTAACCTTTTCGCAACCTTTAGACACATATTAGTGTCTGCTTGGCACGATAAAGGCGTGGCCTTTTTTCGTTTGACCAGAGCCGACATGTAGCGGCAGCAGCAGCAGCAGGTATATACAAAATGTAAGAGTTTTACGTACTAAAACCGCCGCGCGGCTGGGCAATTGCACGAGAAAACTTGGCCGCTTTTCTTTCGTCGTCAAATTTTTTCTCTCCCGCACGTCCGTAGCTCAGTTTCGTATCGTTTTTTCCTCTCGACGTTTTTTTGACATATACGTGAGGAGCTCGCGCTCGCACACACCAACTTTTGTCATAAAGAAAAAAATATTATAGCTCTCGGTTCCTTCGAGGTATAAAATTTTCTACGCCCTCTCTCTCGCTCGTCTAATATAGACATTGCTCTCCTCGTGTGCGCCAACCATGCACACCCAACTCGAATGAAATTCAGTTTCCGTGCTCGCCCGCCAAGCTCCTTTTTTATGCCCTTCTTCCCTCACAACTTATTCATATACGCATATATATTTTTTCCCTACCCAGCAGTATGTTTGTTTTAATATCCAAAAGCAGCCTTTTAACCCTTTTTATATACTTGCGAGGCTGTGGCTCGCGTCGTTTCAATATTAAGGAGGCTCTATCGCCATAATCGTAATAAAGTAACGGCCAAATAATCGCGGATACAATTTTTCCAAGATAATTTGTGTAAAAAAAAAGTTACTCTGCACGTTTATTATATGAAAATTGAAAGTTGAGTGAAAAACGTAGAGGAAGAAGGAAAATGTATGATCCTGAAGTTTCCCCATCGTTGGAATGCAACGAAATTCTGTTATTTCCTCAGCAGAGCCAATAATTATTATTGAATATTTGCTCCGGCCAATAAAACAATTCTCTCTTGCGATCAAAAAACTCAATCGACTCGAAAAATTGCCGCGATTTTCAAAATTCAATAAATAATTAATAAAAAATATGTTTTTCGGTGAATCTCAACCTTGCAAACTTTAGAGTCATCATTTTATGATCCTGAAGTTTCCATCGTTGGAATGCAACGAAATTCTGTTATTTCTATGATGCTGAAGTTTGCAACGTTGAAATGCATCGAAAAATATTGAATTTTATTGAAGATTCGTTCAATTTTCAATCTCATCCAAATTTTTCGCGCCGATATGCTTTTTGAATGGCAAAAATGGATCATTTTATCATCGTAATTACTTTCTGTCAAAGATTAAAATGAATTTCGTTGCATTCCAACGATGCAAACTTCAGAGTCATGTTATTTCTTCAGCAGAGCCAATAATAATTATTGAATATTTGGTCCGGCCAACAAAACGATCTCCCGTGCGGCCAAAAAACTCAATCGACTCAAAAAATTGCCACGATTTTCGAAATTCAATAAATAATCAATAGAAAAAATGTTTTTCGTTAAATTCCAACGTTGCAAAGTTCAGAGTCATGGAAGATTCGTGGTTGCGATTGTAATATTTGATAGGAGGATCGAATAGATAAATGGACTGGTTAAGCATTGAATCACTTTGCGGTTACAACGAATTTCCTTGCAATTTCCCTGCCGCGCGTGTGAGACTACGAAGGCGAGGTATAGTAACCGATTGTGACGGTCAAGACCGACATAAATGCAACTCTATCGAGCGGCGTCTGCATATAAACGAGAGCGCCGCTCCCGCGTACGACTCGTACGAGGCGATCCGGCCCAATTGACCCGATTCGATCGCAGCGTTTTTTTTCGCCAAACAAGAATAAAATTCAAACTTATTTTCCATAATTCATTTTTTTGAGGCTTTTGAACGTGTTTATTCGAATTTTTTCATCGAACGAACGGCCACACGTCTCGTCAGAGTAAAGACCGATTGTACTGTGCGATTTGCCCATATGCGAACACCGAACACACGCCTGTACGGCAGCAGGCTGCGTGATATATACGCCCGGCTCATTCATCAAATCTCCTTCGCGCGCGGAAAGTACACAATGATTTTCCGCTTCGGTGTTTGCTCGGTAAATGTATTAAACCGCGATACCAAGAAATTGTCTAATTATCAATTAATTTTCCCCGTGCAATGTCGCATTTTGCACGACAAGATGAGTGCATGGGTTGTCGCGTAGACAAACGGAGCGGCGGGTTGGTTTCGCACCTGGGATCTGAACGAGTACGCAAATAGTGTCAGACGTTAAGCGTCCGGTCTAATTTTGAAACATATACCGCGCGCGCCTATTTGTGCCTATATCGCGGATCGTTACAGAGTGCGCTACGTCTGCCAACGAGCAAAAGTTACAAACTGTGTAAAAGAGCCCGAGTGGAAGGTTGAGGGGTTATGACTAGAGTTGCAAGGCCGAAAAAAGATGATGCTGAAGTTTGCAACGTTGAAATGCAACGAAAAATATTCGAATTTATTGATAATTCGTTCAATTTTCAATGTCATTCAAAATTTTCAAGCCAATATGCTTTTCGGGTGGCAACAAATCGATCATTCATCGTAATTACACACTGAAAAGAAAATTTTGTTGAAAAAGATCGATATTTTGTTGGATACGTTAAACTAAACGTTTTTCCGAAAAATCACGAAAATTTTGTCATCCGAGCAAAAAATATTCTGGAAAATCTTTTCGGAAAGTAAATTTTTGTCATTCCAATCGTAAATTTTGCCGACAGTTCCGTTACAATGAAAAATATTATCGAAATAACGAAAATTTTGAAATTATCCCAAAATATTTAGTTGGCTGTATTCAACAAAATATCGACGTTTTTTGACAAAATTGAATTTTCAGTGCATTCTGCGCTAGAAAAATGATTTTTGCTATAGATAAAAAATAATTTCGCTGCATTCCAACGATGCAAACTTTAGAGTCATGAAAAATGTCGGTCAAAAGATTTTTCTTCGTGGTTGGAAATAATTTTCGATTATAGTTAAGGCGACTTAACGAGTTTTGTCGCGTCGACCTTGCGCAACTACGAAGGCTTAACGAGGCCAAAATATTTGTATAGGTATATATTAAAATATATTAATATAAAGGGGTGACTTACCCTCTGCGCCTTCCTCTTGTCGGCTCGTTGATTCTGATGATAAATCCGACTGAAATTGCTGACAATGACAGGCACAGGGAGGGCTATTACGAGGACTCCGCTCAACGAACAAACTCCACCTACGACCTTTCCCGCGATCGTTTCCGGCACCATATCGCCGTAACTGCGCACAAAGTACAATTTTATTTATTTGATTAATCAGGCCATTGAGTCGTTCGACCGTGACGACGAGTCAATATTTTTATCCTTTGGATAAAAACGGCATGCTCAAACATTCACGGGGAAGAAAAACAACAACGGCTCGCGGGGGGGGGGGATAAATGATTGCATGGTCGATGCGCGACGAGTATGCGACCAGGCGACTTTGTAAAAAGGGAAAATCGAAATATGACGTGCATTGGATTATCTACGTGAGGGAATGTATAATAATGATTGTATGAAACATCCAAGACGCATATTTTAACGGGAGACTAAAGCGCCCTGGCGATGCGGGCGCGCGACCGACAAAAGTTGAAAGTTCCGGGCGCGCGGTGTGTGTTTGTAGGCGCGCGTGCATTAAAGTTGGACACGTAAGGCCATATCTACTGCTCCGAGCTATTAAAGTGGCTGTAGGACGAGAGTTTCGTGTCACGGGCGTCGCGCCATACGAAAGCCAACAACTTGAGTAGCTTCGTACAGGCGAGCAGCAGGCTGAGGGAAGCAAGATCGATATATTTTTTTGTTTATCTGCCCCGGCATCCATGAGTGGAGCAGAGAGTTGGAAAAAATCTTGCAATCTTTTCTGGACCGGCTTGAGAAAAAAATCTGTGCTTGTTACATCGCGTTTCTGTCGCGGGAGAAATACTGATGGCAGAGAAAGGTGCTTGCCCGCTCGCGTGTCTTGTAATATGGAAAGAAACATGTGCTAATTGGCAAAACCTCGCGCGTCATTATACGAAAAAAGCACACAAACACACACGTGCGCGCGCGGCTCAAGCGGCTGGAATATAGGCTAGTGGTGCACGCTCCGTGTCCCTTTTTCTTTCTCTTATTCGCGCTCTATAACGTAAACGCGAAAACGTGCGGGCAGGGGGAATAACGATATTATATCACAAAAGTCAGACCCACGAGGAAACCCTCGCGATGGTACATGCTGGGAAGCCAATGAAATACTACACCCCTCACACACACAATTTCTACCCTTATAAATATTTCTTGTAAATCATATCAGGCTAATAATCGGAATAATTTGCATGCGAGAATATTTATTTGAAAATCAAAGACAGCGAGGCTCGATGTGAAAGATGATAAAGTCGAAATAAGGGGCGGCAGCAGCAGCAGCGGCAGGGGGTTCGAGGGCAGATATCGCGTCTCGTAATGAGGTGAATTTACAATCAGTTGGTGTTTATCGATCGTCCGACAATAGGAAGCCAGAGCGAGCGTCACTGGTGTTGGGTCGTGCGGAGTCTCTTTTGACTAACCCTCGAGGAAAAGGAGAAAGGTTGGCTCATGCGGGTTCGCCTCAGTCAGACACCAAGTGGGCTGCTAATGAGTATGTCGTAAACGCACACGCTAGCGAGCGAAAACATATTCGGTGGAGCAGGAAAAAAACGCGTTGGCAGAGACACGAGATGGAAAAAGCTTGTGGCGCGCGAGATGCATTCGTACAATTCATTTTCCAGCGGAAAACTTTTAATTAACAATTTAGCTAATTGCACGAGCAGAGAATCCGGTAGTCGCGATCGGAATACTTTTTTCCTTTTTTTTTCTGGTCAAAATGTTTGAACAAATGTCGAGTGTACAGCGGCAGCAAGAGATCGCGAACATTGGCCTTTTGGTTCTCGCGCGTATATCGCTTTTGACGCGGAGGCGCGATTTTACAAGGGCAAAGACGTAAGAGCGGATAATATAGGGGGCGGGTCAGAATAAAGTCGTCAGCCGCGCGGTGTGCGACGTATATATATCGTTGAAAATTCGAGGTCATTTTAACACGCGGTGCGGCTAGTTGTGCACCGCAGCCGCACACATGTAGGGCACATAAATCCATGCGTCGTCGTCGTCGTTTAGCGCAGCTCGGGCTAAATAGTCCCTACGGTATATTCGCGGCGGAATGGCTTGTAGAGAGTGGCTGGTTGGCTCGATAACCAACAATCGAACCGGATTAATCTGAAATAAGGGCTCTCGCAACTGAATCAAAGGCTTTCGGATCCCAGCAGTGGGAGCTTGGGATGCTAGAACGAAATGAATTGTGAGAAATAATTATTCTCTATGTAGGAGAGAGGTTTTGCCGGAATTTCGGTGAAATGGGTTAAAATGCGGTCGGGCCGTTGCTTAAATATGCTGAAATAATTGCAACGGAAACCACGCGCTCGTAAGTGTTCCGGTTGATGGGAGCTTTCGAGGCAGCATGTAGTACGGATCGGTTGAAAGTGGAAAGACAATTTTTCAAGATCGCAGCTCCGCACTCGAAAAAATTCTCTATTCAACTTGTCGCGGATGCGCGCAAATGCATTTCAAAGAAGATCCAGGGGGAAAAAAGTATTCTCTCGACGTCGTTATATTCCCTCGCGCGGCAACTTTGTTTGCTGCTCCTCGTGTGTGTGTGTGTGTGTGTCTGTTGGTGGCTCGATGGGAGCAGAGAATCGCGAGAAGTATAAGCGAGAGGCGCGCGGGACTAATAGCAAAAGGAAATAGCGGTAACGAGGGCGCGCGTCGACGGAGCAGGTGACGACGACGCGAGCGCGGCTCAAAAGAGAGGAGAATAAATTTCGAGTTGAGAAAATTTGGTGGTGGATATTGGGCGGCCGCGCCCAAAAGTGCCTTTACGGCCCGGCCAAACGCTGCTGCAGAGATCGATACGAAACGGTGTGCTTCGAAGCGATGCTTGAGGTAGCAGCGGTCGAGGTGGCTTTCTCGCATTACCGGAGCAGGAGCAGAGAGAACGAGAAGCCCGATGAGGGATAAAGTATCTTGGTGAAAGAGCGAAATCAAGCGTAGCGGGGAGCGAAATTACAACCAGCTGGATCAAACTCGTGTTTTTTATCGTCTGAAAGATATTTATAGGGCATTGCTCTCCGCGATAATGACTCTGAAGTTTGCAACGTTGAGATTCAACGAAAAACATTTTTTCTATTGATTATTTATTGAATTTTCAAAATCGCGGCAATTTTTCGAGTCGATTGAGTTTTTTGGTCGTGAGAAAGAATCGTTTTATCGGCCGGACCAAATATTCAATAATTATTATTGGGTCTGCTGAAGAAATAACATGACTCTGAAGTTTGCATCGTTGGAATGCAACGAAATTCATTTTAATCTTTGAAAAAAATAATTATTCAAATGCAGAAAGTAATTATGATGATAAAATGATCCATTTTTGTCATTCAAAAAGCATATTGACGCGAAAAATTTGGATGAGATTGAAAATTGAACGAATCTTCAATAAAATTCAATATTTTTCGATGCATTCCAACGTTGCAAACTTCAGCATCATAGAAACAACAGAATTTCGTTGCATTCCAACGATGGCAACTTCAGGATCATTCCGCGATATGATTATTTGCTATTTTTCAGTGTGGACTCGTAAATTTCGAGAAATTGGAGATGACGCGATTTGGTTCCCGCATGCATAAACAGCAGCAGCAGGTGCTGGATGCTGGGATACGTAGCAGCAGCAGAGGTAAAAGACAAAAAGCAGGTTGAACTTGGTATAATGAGAAGGCAAAGTGTAAAGGTATCCAGCAGTGGTCATATGGGCCGCGGCGAGAAAGAGAGTAGTTGGGTCATAGCGACGAATGTCTGTTGGGTTCGTGACTGGCGTTAAGCCAGAAACCGGAAGTCCGCGACCTACAACGTGCCGAGAGGCTCGTTGGCGCGGTTATATCTATCTACGTATTCTCATCGCCCCGCACACAATGGGCATTCAAGAGGGTTGAAGATTTTTTTTTCCTCTCTCTTCCACTTGCTCGGGCGGTTGTTGCGGCGGTTAAAAATATAACAGCAGTGTAGCAAATAAATGCGACGGTGGTTTTCAAGTGCTGGAGCTGGGTGCGAAAAGCTCGCAACTATGTGGCTTTGCTGTCCCAAGGAAATGGCCTCTTTTCCGCTCGTTACATGTCGTGCGGCGGCGGCGGCGGCCGATGATGCATCACGCGATGATGCACTCTTCGCGCGGATCATCAATGAACCGGAAGCATTTTCATTGTTGGCCGTACAAACCCGCGCGCGCGCGCGACGATTAGCCTCCTGCCCCGCGTTGTCGTTCGATCCGTATGACGCGTCATTAACTCGCGCGCGATCTATATCACATCGTCAGATACTCGCGAAGCGTTCGCGACCATTTCCGCGCTAAAGTACCAGCAGCAGTTGTATAGAAAAATACACGTGCACTTTTAGTCTGCTCGAGACTCGACGCCTAAGAAATGGCATGTACTCTCGCGTTAGAAAGCTAAAAATAGTTTCGCTGTCGTGCTGGGGGGGTTTTTTTTTTCTTTTTTCTTACGAGCATGCAGAATCCATCTCGCGCACCGTTAATCAACGCGGTGATATATAATACTTGGGGCGATTATTGAGAGGAAAATAATGGAGGGAAAAAAGGGGGGCGCGAGGGTTGCAACTCGTATTTATAGCCAAGTGAGCGCATGTTTAATGGGCGCGTTAAGGCCTCCGAAGCAGGGCCCAAAGGACGGATGCACCGGCATGCTGTATGGGGAATAGAGAGGGGATGAAAACTCACCCGAGGGTGGTCATGGTGACGATGGTGTACCAAAAGGCGGCGGGTATGGAGGTGAAATTGGTTCCCTCGACGTTTTTCTCGGCGTAAAACATGACGGTAGCGAAAATAATGATAGCCATTGCGAGTGAGAAAACGAGAAAGCCGAGCTCGGAGGCGCAAGACTTGAGGGTATAACCGAGAATACGGAGACCCTGTGAGTGTCGTGAAAATTTGAATATTCGGAAGACGCGAAATACCCGGAGGGTGACAAAGGCGCCGGAGACGTCGTCGTTGTCGGTGATGCCGAGGCCGATGTAGTAGGGCAATATGGCTACCACGTCGATTATCGACATGACGGATCTGGCGAACTTGCACCTACTGGGAGCCGCGTACAACCTTAAAAGATATTCAGCCGTAAATATCATGACGCATGCTGTATCGAGGCAGAAAAATACGATCTTGTAACGTTCCCCGCATGACAATGTGCCAGCGCGTCCGGGACGATTGCCGCATGGCACAGTCTCCACCACGTTCGCCAATACGCTCACGGCAATGAAGAAACCGGTTACGTAATAAAAAACAAGAGCGGCGGTGGAGATGTGCGGATTTTGAAAAGCTCGCCACATCTTCTGCCGGATGTCGGTGAGATGCGGCAAATTTTGATCGCCGTTCTCGCTCAGCTTGTCGTCCATGAGTCTCTCGGCATTTTCTCTCTTACGATCGCGATAATCCTCGTAACAACAGTCCCCTATTACGTCCGGCAGTATACCGAAGAAGGCCAATTCCTCGTCGTAACTCGTCAGGCACTCGTGCTTCGGATAATGAAGCTTACCGGTCCTATAATAATTCAATATATGCCGGAATATATCGGGATCGCGATCGAAAAAATATTCCTTGCTGTCCTCGTCGTAAAAGAACTCGCGCTCGTTCGAACCGAGCAACGTGTCCGGATACTTTTCGAGGGTATTCCGCCAAGTCTCGAAACGACGACCGCTCACGTTTATCAATAGTTTCTCGTCGTCCGCTTTTCGACGATCTTTCGGTATCGGCGGCGGTGGCAACGGATGCGTCGCTATCGGTACCCAACCGATCGCGGCTGCCCGTGCAAACGGCAACCATGCCGCAACGGATGCCATTATCGCGTCAACTATTTACCGCCGCGATACTTGATTTTTTTTTTCTCTCTCCCTCTCTCTCTTTTTTTATTTTCAATATTTACCCGCGGCAACCCGGGGATCGTCTTTGATTTATATTCCTATAATTATCACTTTTTTCTCTTTCCTTCGGACTCTACCGCGATCTTTGCTGCGAGTCGGAGATTTCGTCGTTTTCTTCTTTCCCTGATGTTGTCGTCGGACGCGGTCCTAAAGTCGTGCTCGATCGTCGTCGGGTAATCTCTTGTCACTGTCGTCGTTTTCATTGCGTCGGGGTTGCTCTACCGACCGACACCGCGACGACGACGACGACAACGTAGACAACGCGGACGACGACGACGGCGACGACGACGACGACGAGAACGACGGCGACGACGACGGCGACGACGACAACGATAACCAGCTTTTCACCAAATGCCGCGAATGCCTCATGGCTCAGCAAATCCCATTTGGCAATTTTTAAGCGATTAATCTTTCCGCCTCTTTTTTTATCGATGCCTTGTTGTTTTTTTCGCCTTTTTCTCTCTCAAACCTCGTTCCCCGCGAGACTACATTTGCCGGCGGAATTCACGATTCTCGAGATTTCGAGCATCATCTCGTCGCGATCATACGAAGCGTTCCTCGGGCTTCTTCAACATGGGCCAAACATATTTTGGCAAAATGCCTCTTTGCCTCGACATTATCGTCGCGCGATCATGTACAATAAAATCTTTTCTTTCCCTCCTTTCTCATTCTTATCCGTCGCAATCCCCCCGCGCGGCTAAGCAATTAATAATCCTCGATACGAGTAGTTTTTCGTCAGTCCTCGCGCACCGCGGATTACAATTACATCATAATATTATAGAAATCTTTGTCCCGACGTTTTGGAAATTTATCATTGCGTTTGATTATTATCATATTATGATTTATGAGACTGCGTCGCTGAGGTTGGACCGTTGGTGCGGTCGGTGTTGGTGCTCGGTAGAGACGGCTCGTTGTCGCGAATGCTTGCCGGTTGCTCGTCGCCGTCGGCGGATACAGCTCTCGTCGAAGCGAGCAACCAATCGTTTACTACTACCGAGGGCATGCTGTTCCGCGCTGTTGTGCTTCGGACACTGTCTCTCGTTACTATGAAAACAAGTTTTCTTCCGCGCGTCGTTTGGTTATTCGCCGCCGTATACGCGTAGAGCTATCTACGTTGGCTGTCGCACGCGCCAACACATCCGACAATTTCAGCAGTCTCTTTTTCACGCGCGGTCCCGCTCGCCCTCGAGCGGCTAGATTTAGAACGACTGTACGTGTGGCCCGCGCGCGCGAGCGGCCCTCTCATTCTCTCTCTCTACATAATCCGAAACAGCTTTTGATGCTATATCCCGCGAATAATAACGCCAAAACCCTAGATTTTTCGCCTTATTCGTTTGCTTTCGTCACTCTGCGCCAACTTTCACAAACCACGCGCGCGATAATGAAATAAAAAACAACAAACACTCGCATTCGTTTTGGCGCGATCGCCACGCGCGTCTTGCACGCACTGAAACCTCCTCGCGAGCTCTTTCGCGCTTTACAACACAAAGACACACTCGCAAAGCTCAACTGTGAAAACGGCCTCGCAATCTCCCTCTCCGCGCTGTGCTTTTTCGCAACGCGCTGCTTCGTATTTATTTTTATTGTTACTACGTTTCGAGAGGCGGCTACACGGCCAAGACACCGGTGAGGTTTCTTTTTCCTTGTAGCCCCACCGGCTCTAGCATTAATTTTGTTCTCTTTTCCTTGCACGACGACAGCTATGCGCGTTTAAAGGGAGTAGAGAATACGTCAACCACTCGTGTTTCTTTGAGAATCGACGTGTACCGCTGCTCTGTGTGATGTTGTAGTGAAAACAGGCCCGCTGCTCGAAATACGCGCGGCTGCGGCGGCGGCATGTCGTCTCTCGATTTTCTTATTAATCAGAGGACGAGGCGGGCTCGTTAATACTCTTCGCGTCCCCGTATCGATGCATGCCTCGCTCGCTATGTTTTGTGTTTGTATTTCCGTGTGTGTGTGAGTGCGTGTGCGTTCGCGAAGGATAAAATCGAGTGTAGCAGCAGGAAAATTGAGTAATCGTATTTTTTATTTCGTTTAACGACGAAAATTGTCGAGAATTCACGGTGCGTGTAAAAAGAGCAAGAGGCGAGAGAACCCCGTGCTCGATGGGTCACTCGCGACTGGCGACTGACGGAGCTTTTGCTATCGGGGCGTCTCGCGTCTCGCGTCTCGGCAGCCAGGCTACCCTCGCCACAATTACGCGCGCCCTCTGCCTCGTACGCCGCGCACCCTCGTCTCATCATCATCATCATTCCCTCCCAGCTATGGAGCCCCTCGCTCTCCTCCCAACCTCGTTTTCTTTTCTTTTCTCCAAAAACCTGTGCTATATCAAGAGAGATGCGGCGGCAGAGCCGACCACCAACAATTTTGCATTTTTCTCGCCGCATTTGGACAAGAGCCTTGTCAAATGACTCAAATGCCTGTTTAGCATGCTCGCGAAATAGTGAAAAGCGCGAGATGAGCACGCGATACGAGGCGGAGCACGCTTCTCTCGCGCCAAAGCCCTGTCGTCTGCTCTCAAAGCTCCCAAAGTACCAAATTGATTTTTACAGAAGCTCGTAGGTGGCGACGTTCGGCGTCACACCGCCGCATCGCAATCCGTTGCCCGGGCAACTCTCGTTCGCTCTCTTTTCCTCTTTCGTGACGTCACACGGCACCCCATCAACCAGCGCCCCCCATCCCTACTATATATACACATCGCATACTCCATACTCTACTCCTTGCCACTTGCCACTACTCTCCACACTACGCCGAACCCTCTCCTGCTGCTCCGTTTCATTTAATTCACACTCGCGAGTCCTCGCACATTCTTTTTATACGCCGACTCGGATTCAATGGCTCAAATCTTACTCGATGACTTTTATGTGCGAGGCTCATTCTCGCGACGAGAGACAACGGCATTTTTTCGCATCGCGCGACCCCCCAATCAATGGGGGAAAAGATTTTTTTGTAAGCAGGCGAGAAAAAATGCTGAAAAGTCATGCATGAGTTCGAGGAGAGCCGGCCAATTGTTGGCTCATGAGACACTCAGTTTTTCTCAAAGTTTCTCCTCCGCGGTTTGTATTCGTGGCAGCCAACCCGCTCTTGATCTTGCTCTCGAGCCTCGAGCCACGACCCTTCAACGCCCGCCACACTATTCAACAAGAGTAAACTTATCCCGCTAATAAACACGAGAAACCGCACAAGCTCATAAATACGAGTGGCTACTCTTTCATTCCGCGACAGTTGCCTCGAGATGTACATCGCAGAGGCAGAGACCAAGAGAAAGCGAGAGCGAAAATGGGCGAATAATGTGGGCAAAAGCCCGCAAATACATCTCGTGCATGAAACATCAAAAAGTAGCACACACAGCTCGAAAAGATTTTCAACTGCTAATTGCGCTCGACGAGCTCGCCGCCGCAGCGTTTTTTCACGATTTTCCCTTGAAAAATAGTCATTCGAATCCATTTGATGGATTTTCACGAGTTTTCGAGTGATTTATTGATCTACCGCTTGGTGGGAAATGTTGATTCATTCATTTGAAACGCGAGTTCGTTCTACCGCCTGCAGCGTCGAATCCTCACCCGCCTAAAGTTCGAAGGGTGACAATCATAAATGAGCGAGTCGAAACATCGTACTGAATCGAGTGGAAATAGTTTCGATTCTCGCCATTGCTGGCATCGCTGCGATCGCGCAGTCCGAGTGCTTTACGCGAGTCTCTCATAAATTTTTCTCTAACGCGTACCCTCAGTAGGTAAATTCTCGAATGCCATATCTTGTCCATAAAAAATATCGTATTGATCGATCCTCGAATCATAATTCTATCGTTTCACTTTCCAAAAAAATTTCCCCCAGCCCCTAATTCAATGAAATCACGGAATAACGATTTTCCCGTTAAAGCACGATTCAAAGTTTGTGTGACGTCATAAAATGCCTATACCGTCATAAAATGCCTTGATACCGAATCTTCGCGACCAATCCTGATATTGAACAAAATCATTCGGATCTACAATCTGAAACTCCAATATAAACTGTAGCAAAAGGCTAAAAAAATCACGTGAAGAAGAAACTGTCAAAAATCCAACTATACACAAAAATAAATAGACATTTCATTTCATCTGTAACGGAGTAAAAGAAAAAGGCGACTTGTTCGGGTCAAGAACCCGCTCAAACCTCGACCTACCAAAAGGTAAATCAAAATCTTAAGACGATCTATCACTTGCTCGCTCGGTAAAAATTTCCCTACACGCTTTACTCGGCGAGACTCAATATTTAAAGAAAAATATTAGTTACGCGTTGTTCTCATTTCACCAGAGAACAAGGTGTAACTTTTATTTTTCTCAAAATACGAAGGATGTCTGAGAAAAACGTGTATATCTACTTTTTGGTTATCTCTCTCGCACTCACGCGACTGCTCGATCACCTTAAACCGCGTCAAATGATAAAATTCATAAATTGCGGTTAGAGACGAAACCTCCGTGAACGGACAAAGAGCCTCGCGCCATCTTTCTTATGCCCGCAAACTACACACGTTCGCTCCTCTCTTTTTGAATCTCGACTTGTCTAACCTTAAAGTTGCCCGAGAGTATTTTTCTACTAATATTATTGCTGATTTTGGGAAATAGCTGTTGCTGCTCGAACAATTAACATTATTCGATTGATATTTATTATCTTTTTCCCCAAATATTTACATGTTAACCGGTCGAGTCTTATCGTTTAAACTTTAGTCTCGCAAGTTTATGGACGTAGCAATTATATATACACTATAGTGTTGATAAAGATATTGGATAGCTGAACTGTACAAGAATGGAGCGGCGGGTTATGCGGCATTACGATTGAAAAGGATGAAATCAATGAAAAATTGTAGAAAAGGACATACGCGTTTGAATGGAGCGATGCGAATCATTTCTACTTTGATCGACGTGAAACTATTCGACATAAAAGCGAACGATACTTTCCTTTGCGGAAAAGACTTGATTACCGCGAAGGTATATGTAAAACGATAAAACGATTTGGTACTAGATTAAAATTAAAGCGGAGGTTATACCGAAGCGAACAACGAGTCCGAGGATGACCACGTGAATTAGTCGAATCGTCCGATGCTCCGTTTGTCC
Organism: Diadegma fenestrale; assembly: GCA_037043255.1. Classification (NCBI taxonomy): domain Eukaryota; kingdom Metazoa; phylum Arthropoda; class Insecta; order Hymenoptera; family Ichneumonidae; genus Diadegma; species Diadegma fenestrale. The sequence continues at coordinate 10,805,806 of CM073312.1, forward strand.
GAGATCAACTCGAGCCGACACAGAGTCGCTGCAGCCGCGCGAATTAGCACTCTCCGGGAATCCGCCGGACCTTGAAATTTTTCCGCTCCTCGCGACGCCACTGTCCGTACTGAGAGGAAATAAATAAGAAAATATTTGAAACAATTACACGAAACGATTCTGCGATATTGAACATTTTCAAACACGTTAAAAAATTCATACCTGTGGCTCGTGGATACAAAGATGCAAAATCCCTTGACTTGGATCGCGCGCCTGTGGATCGCTCTGAATAATAATAAACGGAAAATGAACTCGATGCGATTTAAAGCTTGAAATAGGAATAACAATGCGGCCTGTTGTGAAAATAAAAGTGTACGACGCGTAATTGAACGACTAAATTAAAAACAGGTTCAACGAAAGAATTTATTTCAATTATTTTACAATTTTGCTTTCACAACGGTCGATTGTTTAAATGTTATTTGTTTATTATCTTGGGTCACTCGATCGTGCGTCAACGGCCAACATCCTCACCTCGTTGTTTTCCTTGAAAATCAAGCGGAGCCCTCGCAACGACGACGTTGATTCATGCGCGCGAGGTTATCCTCCTACTCGTTCTTCCTTTTTCGGACTTTTTGCGTACTTTGATGTCTTGACCGTGTATGATCCAGTCTCGCTCAACGTGTCATCATCATCATCATTATCACCACCACCACCACCACCACCATGCTCCAATTCCGATTTCATCATTTTATCGTCATTCGCTTGAAAATTATAACCCGTCTCCATTTTCAGGTGCTCGGATGATCTGAAAATAAGCAATATCAACGGTCATAAATTTATACGTACGGTTGTTTGATCGATCGTTAAAAACCTGTAAACTACGCGATGCGTAGACTAAACTAAACTAAACTATGCGATGATTAGCATGCATCGTTTTATCCAAACCATTGTGTCGAGCGATAATAAATTTTGATTTGAAAAAAGTTGATACTACGAGAATACGGGCAAAGATTTATAAGGGTAAACGCTGATACCAAAAACACAAAAACAACAAACGCATAGCTTGATGGTTTTATTTTTATTTGTAAACAAAAAAATAAGGGGATGACATGCAAACAAAGATAATTGAATCGCCCCTGTGATTGCGGTTGCCCGTGGCCACTTTTCCCTAATGCGTGTATATACAACCAAAGAATCGTGAGGAACCTCGTTCGCGATAATTATCGTGCACAACTCTCTCTCTCTCTCTCTCTCTCTGTCGCTCTCTCCCAGCCCCTCCTCTAGCGAGGTTCGATGAATATGGGAAAATTGATTGGATCCTTGCCTTTTTCTTTTTCCTATTAACACTTTATTGTTGGATGCACGTAAGGAAGCAAGGATGAGTATAAAACGGAAAAATGAAGAGCAAAGTCTAATTGAAGGTTATGAAAGCACGAGATTGTTCATACGAAAACCGTTAGAATTTAATTATGCAACGGAGAAAGATGGTTCATGTCGTAAAATTAATTTATCGAATAAGTTACCAACGCGAATGGTACTTTTTGTTTCAATCTTTTTAATATATATCTATATATATTTTTTTTTTCCATAAATGGTTATAATACAGCAGCTGTTTAATCGGGATGATTGACTGCGTTTTATTTATTGCCCTCACAATGCCTCGATCGTCATGATTGGAGCGCGGTGACGTGCCCAGTTCTCCAATCTCTCTATTTCTCTCTGACACATATATTTGCATATAATAGTCGTCAATCGAGCCAATGAATGAATCAATAAAAGTTATTGACAAAAAATAAGTAGCACGAAATTTCATGATTTGTTTTGCATGACATTTCGAATCGAACGTTTATTTAACAATGATTTTTTGCTCGTTTGAAATATTGTCCCAAAGTTGATTTATAAATAAAGACGAGTATAATATTTACCTAAGAGCTTATTAGGTATCGGAAAAAGCTATAACCATTGAATACACGAACGAATTCATAAATTTATAATCGTCGTACAATCAGTATCGATATACATTTGAGGATAATAATTATTTTAGTTTTATTTTTGGTCACACACTTTGAATATGCGGGAGACGAACCGATAATTCATCCTGGGCGCTGACGTTGCGACATAAAAATAAGAATCGAGCCCGGTCGGTTGGAATCATTGGCTTCATTGTTTGTTGCTGGCGGCGTACAGAGTCGTCGTCGTCGTCGGCGGCGTACACTCTGCGCGATTGGTTCCTTCTTAACTTAAGACTATGCGACTTTAGACGATAAAGTATTTGTTTTTTGTCCGCTATTGACTATCGGCGCGTGGTGCGCCGGTCACGTGCCCACAAGACCGGAAAAATATAAAACGCGGGTGGCTAAGAGAGAGAGAGAGAGAGAGAGAGAGAGGGAGAAAGAGATAAAGAGAGCGAGACGATAACGATAACAATGCGTCGACGTTTATTAAATCTTGCGGTCGATCCTTCGCTGTCATGAGCACGGGAAAGAAAAGTAATAATCGTACTAATAATAGTAAAAAGTAAGAGGAAATCTATAGGTTTAGCGATCTTTATTTTACAACGATTCGCACAGCCCCTTCCTCTTGTCCCGTCTCGCTCTCGCACGAATCACATTTTCCACTCGTTTGATTTTGTTTTTTTGTTTTTTCATTTTATCTCTACGACTACTCACCACCCGAAGTCTGACAGGTAATCGGCAGCTTTTTGCGGCCCGAGTTTGTTGGGCAGAAGAAGCAGAAGAGGCACTTTTCCTCCTATTAACTCTTGCTATTCGCGGATTTGACGTCTTCTCTTTTTACTCCATAGTTCGTGACAATCCTGCCATGTTGGCAATTGCGGGGGTGGCATTCTAAAACAAACAAAGACCAATGAATTTCGTTCGTTAGCGTTCTGCGATCCTGTGTTTGACGTTTGCCGTCTCCTCATTCTCTACGTACTGTTCCGGCTGGATATTCTTCAACCAGGCACTTTTTAGAGCGTCCGAAGCGGTAATGCGCTTTTCCGGATCGAGTTCCAGCATCTTGTCGAGCAAGTCGAGAGCGGGAGTCGGTATGAAGGAAAAGTCATCTCTAAGGCGACGTCTGTGGGACTTTTTTGGCTTGAGCGTATGCCACAGTGGCAATTTAATAACCGACGGCCATACCGCCGGTGTAGGCGTTCCGCATACTCGGGATATTATTTCCAACTGCATCATCTCTATGTTTGCCTGTCGAATTGCAATTTTTCTTGTTTTTATTCAAACCATTCTCCGCTCTCGTTTTATATTTTCAATTTTGTTTTTGCTATTTACCTGAAAGAGGGGCTTTTTGGAAAACAATTCACCGAGAATGCAGCCGCAACTCCATACGTCGATCGCAGGGCCGTAACGTTCCTCGCCGAGGAGCAGCTCGGGAGGCCGATACCACAGCGTTATGACCTTGTTCGTGTAAGGTCGCTGTCTGTCCTCCGCGTTGTACAATCGAGCGAGACCGAAATCGGCCAGCTTGACTTCCCCTCTGAAATCCAATCGAGACTCGTCATTCGACTCTTCTCCAGCGGCTAACAATAATAACAATAATAATAATGAGATAAACTCACCGGTTGTTCATCAAGATATTGGAGCACTTGATGTCGCGATGGAGGAAATTTTTGCCATGACAATAATTCAATCCGTCCAGAAGCTGTTTCATTATACTGGCGTTGTTCATTTCGTTAAAATTCACCATGCCGGATTCCAAGAGACCCATCAGATCGTGATCCATGTATTCGAATACCAGATAAAACGAGCCTTTGTCCTGATTTCATAAAGATTATGATGCCGCAGCATTAGTGGAGCGGTCGGTGAAATGAGAAGAAGATTTTTAACCCTTCGTGGTCACTGTGGGTAGAATCCACCCAGTGACCAACTTGTGACGTAAATATCTCCTAGCTCACGATAATTAATCGGGCTGTAATCGTCATTTAACGACAGTTTGTAGTGTCCATTGCGCGTTGACGGCGATAAGTATTACCGCCGCTAACGCTAAATCTCTAACATCCACTTTGAAATCGACCCACTTCCAATAACGGAATTAATATGTTTTTTCAAACGCGTGCTATCCTACTTTTTTTTTCACAAAAGAACCAGATCTGATGAATATCAGGTCCAAATTTTAGGCAAAAATATTGAAAATCCACAAAGTGACGATTATTTTAGTAAAAAAACTTTTTTTACCCGATTTTTTTCTTCATTTTGCATTTAAAAAAATATGTTAGCCTTGGATTTCTTCCAGGAAAGTTTTTCGTATCTAAACTCGAATGTCCGAGGGGTGTTCAGTAATTTTTTGAGAATTTTCGGGCCGATAGATTGGTCACAATAGGGGTTCGAAAATGGACTGGGTAGAGTCTAACCAGTGTGACCACGAAGGGTTAAACAAAAAGTACCTTTCGAAAATCCAGAGCGTCCTCCTTGTCGGTGACAATTTCCCGGAGATTGACGATATTTTTGTGATTGAGCTGACGAAGGATTTTTATTTCCCTCACAGCGGTGATGGGGAATCCCTCTTTCTCGTTCTCAAGGCGAACTTTTTTCAAAGCAACGAGAACGGAGGCGCGCTTGTCCTGAGCTTTGTAAACCTGACCGTAAGTACCTTCGCCGATTTGGGCGATGAACTCAAAGACGTCGACGCATCTCTCTCCCCAATCTTTTCCGCCCGAAGCGGACATTGGCGTGTGACAATTACGAGAACTCCGTCTTTTCAGGATTTTCGGTCTTTTGAGCTTTGGTTTCGGGGCGACTCGATCCAGAGCGGTTCTCGGCGGAGTCGCCGTCGCATCGTCCTCGCCGCTGAAATCTTCCGAACCGGGCACGACTGTGAAAATGATTTTTACATACAAAATCGGTTAGGAACGGCTCCGTGGGCCGTTGCTGTATTTAGAGACTTACCAGGTGGCATCGGTAAATCCTTGATACCCTTTTTCATTGGTACTTTCGGTGCGGTCGGTGTCGTCGTCGAGGCGCTGGTTTTGGGTGGTTGTCCCTTGGCCGGAGGACTGGGCGATCGGCTCGGCGGTGAATCTATGCTCTCAAGATCATTTTGATTGATACCCGGTGGCAGCGGCAATTTCGAGAGACTTTTGGTCTTGAAAGAGACGATCGGAGGCTTTGGCGGATCGATAGATTTCAATGGTACCAAATTGTTGGGCGTATTGAATTTGGAGATGGCGGTTGGTGTAGTTGGGATCGCCGGTGGTGGAATCGAAAGATTTGGCAAAAGGCCAACGGCTGTTGTTTGTCCGACGATCGGATCCGTCGAGGGCGGTGGTTGCGGGGGTGTACGCCCGGTGACGATAGGACCGACCTCGTGATACGACGAGGCGAGCACGATATTGTTCGACGGGATGCTCGGCGTTGTACCGCAACTGCTGTTGCTGTTGCTGTTGCTGCTACCGATTATTTGTATAGGAACGAGAGTTGTGTTGTTGGTGGTGAAGGTGTTTGGCGAATTATTTACAACGACGCTGGGCGATGGATTCGATCGGGGTGTCAAACCGCTGGCAACGTTAGGGAAACCCGAGATCAAAGCGGCGGGTGAATTAATCGTTGGCAGAGGTGGCGTTTTAGCCGCGATGCAATTTTCATCGAGAGCCCCCGGATTTGTGGATGGAGGAGGAGGCGGCGGCAGTGGCGGTGGCGGCGGTGCATTTACGTTCGGCACAGGAATATCAATGATTTCAAACGGCTGAGCCCCAGCAGTCGTTGGTTCGATCGCCGGAGGATTCAAATTTTGATTGCTGTTGCTGCTCGGCGCGGGCGGCTCTCCTTGACGACCGTTCGTCGCGGATTTTTCAGGGCTCGATGGCGCAGGAGCAGGACGCGTCGGAGCGGGCGAATCTTTCTCGTCCGTACCTTCGATTATTTGTACGTCATCCTGACTACCAGCCTTTTCCTTTGCCTCTTGGAGCCTCTTGAGAGCCAATTCACGCATATTTCGATCTTTTACCAGCTCCGCGAACAAACTCGTCTCGCTTATCTTGGCTTGTACGCGAAGATTTCGAGCCGTTATGCTCGTTGGACTCCGAGGATTGCGAGAACGCTGCGGCGACGGGGAGGGTATCCTCGACGGACGGGGACTCTTGGATTTGTGCTTTCGCGTCATTTTGTGTGATTTGCTCGGTGGTGAACGCGATTTGTTCTTTTTCGGGGTGCGACTTCTCCTGCGGGAACGCGAACGCGAACGCGACTGAGCACCTTTTCTCCAGCGACTGGGACTTCGGGATCGCGAGCGCGACAACGGCATCGGCAATCTGTACAAAAAAAATCAAGTATTGTGTTTATTTTTGAAAAATTTCCATTAACTTTCCAATTTCTAGAGAAAATATGAAAAAATGTTGCGACTGACCTAGTGGGAACGGGAGATCTCGTCGACCTCGACTTTCGCTTGTCTCTCCTGTCTTTCTCGTGATGCCTGTGCCGTCGATCGGGCTCGTCCCTTCGTCGACGTTTGCTGCTGCTGCTAGGCGGTGAATTGGTCAAAGTTCCGGTGAGCGAATCGGAGGTACGTCTCCTGTGTCCACCGCCTGGACTCGGACTGAATTCCCTGCGCCTCATTGCGCCGGGACTCGGCGAGTGCCTCAAACGATTGATACCACTGCTGCCGGGACTGTATTCTCTTCTTCTCGGTGGGCTGTGATCTCTTCGTCTGGAGGGTGGACTAGGACTGTGGGGTCTTCTTCTCGGGGCGCTCGTCATAACGGGACTCAAGGTACGACGAATAGAGTGAATTGGACTGTGACTCGTTCTCCGTCGATCGACCATCGTGTGGTGGTGTTGATGTTGCATCTGCATGTGCTGTGGCAGCTGTTGCTGATGATGATGATGATGATGTTGAGACTGCTGTGGTTGTTGTTGTTGTTGATGGAGATGGGGATGGGGATGAGGAGGAGGAGGAGGAGGATGATGGTGATGGTGTTTGGAGGTGGTACTCTCGGGAGTGACCGTTCGCGGGGGTAAAAGAGGTGTATGGGGTGATTCGGTGTGCCTCGAGCTCAGAATATTGATCGAGGGCGGTGGCGTAGCCTCGTGATCATCGTCCCGAAGTTGCGGAGACTCGAGATCCATGTCGCTCGGAGATCGTCTGTTGGGCTCGTCATCGCGAGGAGTTGCCGGTGAAATCGGTGACGTGCTGTCTTTCAGTGGCAATGGTGGTGACTCTGGCCAACCTGGAGCGGGCTCCTCTATCACCGGACTGCGCGGCATCGTCTCGAGTTCGGGCGTACCTCTGACGCTCGAATCTCTTTGGATCGAGCGTTGCCGGAGTAGCTGCTGCTGATCCCGCGAGCTAGGACTCGTCGAAATGCGCTTTGATTTTCGTTTTCGCTTTTTTCCTGTACTCGAGCCAGGACTCGTGCTTCTCTTCTTTTTCTTCTCTCGTTTGTGCTTTTTTTCTTTTCGTCTCGAGTATCTGCTGCGGCTGGCCTCCTCGTTGGCGTAATCCGGCGAGCAAGAGTCAATTACCGGAGTGCATGCCGACGCGGCGGTAGACGTCGCCGTTGCCGGTGCTGTCGTTGCGGCCGTTGTTGGGGTCGTCGGGCTCGTCGTCATTGTCATTGTTGCCGCGGCCGCGGGGGCCGTCGAGCTCGTCGTTGTCGGCGTTCTCGCGTGCGATCCGATTGATTGTTGCTGAGAACCGGTCGCCGGCGGTAGCAAAGACGTATCATCGCCGCTCACCTCCGGTGAATAACGTCTGTTTTGTTGAATCTGACGATGCTTTATCGTCGGGGTCGGCGGTGAGGGCGATAAACTTATCGGCGATGCTCCCAATTGACGTCTCGGACTAGCCGTCGAACAGTAATAACGCGCCGACAAACGAGACTCTTGTATTATCTCGTTGTCGGTATAACTATTGCCTCGGCTCTCCTCCGATTGTATCTCACCGGCTTCCGGCTCCGAGAGATCCTCGCTACTGACGTCCGAATACTCTACCAGTGGTTTGATGACGGAGGAAGCTACCGTCGGTACGCTGTCCATCGACTTGTCGCGCGACCTCTTTTTCTTCTTTTTGCTCGAACTCTTGCTCTTGCCATGCTTTCTGTGCTTCTTTTCCGGTATTTCGTAACCGTGACGACTTATCTCTGCGCCACCGCCGCCGCTCTCGCGTCTTCTCGACTTGTAACGTCCATTCCTCTCCGAGTCACGACCGCTAGGCATGTCACCTACTGAACATTTCACGGTTTACACACTCGCCGCATCAAAAGCTTTTGAAAGATTGTTTATAATTATTTTTGGATAGCGCGATATCCGTGCGGAGATAACGCGATATCCGTGGCACATACGTGTATATGTATATAGAGACATATATAGACAGGTAAAGTGGCAGGTTGGGGGAGGAAAAATTTCACGAGGGGGTAATGAAAAAAAAATAAAGTGGGTAAGAAAATGGATGGGATAAGGGCGTAATGTTTGAGGAAAAAGTGGTGGATTGTTGTGAATTTTGAAAAAATAATGTCGAGCGAGATAATTTTTGAGTGGTTGATGAATATTGGCCAGCCGCCATTTGTCGGTCGGTACTGACGGCGTAGACCGCCGCGTAAACGCGAGATAAACGACGTAAATGGGAGGATAAACGTCGTAAAAGAGGCAAAGGCGCGAGGTGAAGGCGGTGCTGGGGTGTAAACGAGGTTGAGCGCGAAACGAAAATTATTTTCATAGGATATTTGGCGGGTTATTTCTAGTCCGGAATGGTTTGTAAATGTCCGCGGGTGGGTCATGGAGGGATTGGGATAAAACGCTGGAGCGAAACGTTAAAATGCTGATGGTTACTCACGTGCAATTATCGTTTGTCGTTATCCTCCAGGATATCGAGATGTCTCGCATCTGGGATGTTCCAACGGGTAGAATCGACGTATTATCGTTGTTGGGTTTGCGTCCTCTCCGGGGGCCGCCGCCTTTTTCCTCTTCAATATTTCCGTACGCGCGCGAGGCCGTTTTTTCTCACAGATATAAATCCTCGTATCAAACGCGGTTATTTATCGTTATGTAGCGAAAAATTTACATCAGCAATTGCGACACAAAGATCGAGCAATCATTATCTTAATTTACTGAGTTTCGATGCATCATATTTCATGAATTTTTCTCTGGATTATTATTTGGCTTTCTTCATAGTTGAAGGTAAAAGCTCTGCTCTCGGCCAAAAGTAGAAGCCATTAACCATTGGAACGTCATCGTTTCGTGACGTAACAGGCACCATTGGTGGCGCCCTCTGTCGCCGCTATTTCCAACAACCCAACTACACTTTTTTTCTACCTCTGCTGCTGCTGCCACCTCGTCATCCTTTCGAATCGGCCAAATTACAACATCATCTTCTTCTGAAGTTTTTCAGATATACAAACATTTCATTCATTCGATTCACTCTCTAGTCGCTCAATTTATCGATCAACATTGCTAAATCGTTCGCTTTACGCTCGGAAAGTTATTGTGACTAACGATTTTCAAAGTATCGGCGTGCGCTGCGCCTGCGCGCCTCTCGCGTAACGCGGCCATGATTCTGCGTCGGTAAAACAGATTGCTGACGCAGCGACTGTCTGGTGGCGACATCTGGCCTATTTCGATAGCCCGACGTTTCCATGGAAACGACAAGCGTCCAATGGAAGATTTACGAAAGACATTTTTCAGCAGAGCGTACGTAACAAATAGAACGCGAAATGATTAATATCGCTCATCCCCCGGTTTTGTCGAAACCACCCTTGAAAGATTTGTCCACCGGTGGCGGAGATAAAAAAACGATGGATAAAATGAAAATAGCGGCGCGACACCGGTATCGGAATGCAGCAGCGACGGATTCAAGGTATTCGCGCGGGATGGAGAAAAATTTGGAAAATATTGGCACGACTAGAGATTCGTCCGACCAGCAGGTAAAACGGAACGATCCTCGATTGGAAAAAGCGAGCCAAGCAATCAAAAGCGACTGCAATGAAAATTTAATCGAGCCGGAATCCTCTTCGTTTCAACAACTTTGCAACATGATTAATGATTTGGAAATGAATATAACAAACAACGGCGCTCCGTACTTTGATCAGGTAATCAATCTGTCTTGGTATTTCGCCACCAACGATAACTAGTTCATAAATTATTGTGATGCTTATTGATGCTTTCAGGAGCAGCCTGAAAAAGACGATTCGCAAAATATTCCAATTTCCAACGGTTCGACCTACGAAGACATGATGCAGTTTCTTGCGACTCTCGAAAGCGACTCTGTCCTACTGCCACAATCTGCTGCCGTTCCCAAACCCCATCGAGCGAGGTATGCTCCAAAATTCTGGGATTTACAACAGACCGATGTATCTGAATGTTGTTATTATTATTGTTGTTGTTTGATCATTGGGTAAGATTGGAAAAAAAAATAATAGCGGAGCATCCGGAGAGCCTGAAGGAAGATTTGGCTACGGCGCTTTTACAACTGGAAGATCGTGAGGCAACTCTGAATTTGTTGAAGAACGAGATGAAAAAGGAGCGGAAAAGTGCTTGGGAAAATATGGAAAAAGAAAAGAGAGAACGTTGCTCGGAATTGCAGTCGGTAAAATCGAAACACCAGGCGGTCGTCAAGAGACATCAAAAGTTTATCGAACAATTGATTTCCGAAAAGAAGGATCTGACGGAAAAATGCAATAGTCTGGCGCAGAGAATCAAAGAAATGGAAGTGAGGCAACAGCGCGAATTGAAGTGCGCTCTCGACAGACACGCCTTTGAATTACAACGTGCCAAAGAGCTTTGCCTCGCGTCGGAGAAAATACGCCGGGAACGGTGGTTGGAGGCGAAAACGTCGAAAATTAAGGTGGATAAATGGATTTTTTATTAGTTTTTTTTTTTTTTGCCATTCTCGCATCGAAAGGACAAGAAAAATCGTTGTTTTTCGCAGGAAATGACTGTAAAGGGTCTCGAGCCTGAACTGCGAAGTATGGTTGAGCAACATCAACAAGAAATTCAAGATATTCGTAGTACGCACATGAAGGAACTTCAGGAAGTTGAATTGCGTACAATCAGAAGATCGAATCAACAGTTGGAACAATTGAGACTCGAGCTGACCGAGAGTCACGACAAAATAGCCGCTAATGAGAGGGAGGCTCTGCGCACAAGGTGAATCGACGTTCGCAAAACGGTAATTAACAGTTTGAAAACTTAATTGATCGAGTATGAATTTGGAAAGATTCCAGGAAAAGTTTGACGAGCAAGAGGCCCTGCTTCAGGCCCAACAACGAAAGTTTTTTGAGGATTTGCAGCAGGAAAAACTACAATTTAGCCAAGAACAAGCGAAAAGAGACGAGGAACGAAATTCGGCGATAAAACTTGCGTCTCTACAGTTTGAGGTGATTTTTCTGGTCGCTTCATATTTTCATTGGTTCGAATGGCAAAAAAATTGATACGATGATTGAATGGCGAAATAGGAGAAAATGGAAAGCCTCGTGAGACAACATCAAATTGAAAAACGTATGCTCGAGGAATCGTTGCAATCGGAGCGAGAAGCGTGGATCGAAAATTATCGCCGACAACAAAAGAGCAAATTTGAAATTGGCCAGGCTAAAATAATGGACGAGTGCACGAGAGAACGGGACAGACAGATCGAAGTGGCTATAGCTCGGCTCGAAAAAGAAGCCCGAGAGACCAAGACAAACTTGCAAAAGACCTGGGAGAATAAAATGCGGTTCGTCAACTTTTATTTTCCCCTCCCTTTGCTTTCCTTTCGTGTAACTTTGGGGATAAATCCATAAAATGTTGATTTTAGGTGCATGAGAGAAAAATATGAATCCGAGTTGCAAGAAGCGAATGAACGAGTAAAATCACTCGAATCAAAAATCGTTTCGTATCAAGAAAAATTGGGAGAGCTCGATAGGCACGTTGAAAAAACGGAAGAAAGATTGGGCCAGTCTGTGAGCGAACTGAACGAGTTGCGACAGTTGGTCGAGAAATTAACAGCGGAGAGGGACGATGCCAAGAGAATAGCGCGTCATGAAATCGAGTCGGAGAAGCGGCAGTTGGAGGACAAAATAGCTTCGTTGTATCGCGAATTGACCGAAAACAATGCAAACAGAGATTCCGTAATGGCTCAATTGTACAGCAGGTAATTTATACGTACTCGTTTATTATTGTTGGTGGAAAAATTTCAACAATTAGCGACAATTGCAACTCGGTCTGTTGTTTCCAGAATAAAACTGATCGTCACGCAAAAAGATTTGTCGATAAAGAATGTGACGAGAGAAGCGAACGATCTCAGGGACAAGTGCGAGCATTTGGAAAAATTGTTGGACCAGCAACGCAAAGAATACGTGTTGAAATCACTCTGAGAGTGTCTTTTTGCTGCTGCTCTCGTTGTTTCGTCAGAGCAGGCCAATCAGTTAGTCAATTTCGTAAAGTGTAATTCTTAAAAGATATTTATCTCTGTGTATATGTACTAAAAATAAAAGAATCACACTTTTTTCACAACTTGTACAACATCCTCGTCGGACAAAACGTGATCCTTGCCGACTTTTTGCGGCTGATGCTTTACCGACGAGCCCCAAACTAGTGCGCTGTTGTAAAAAAACAACAAAAACAAAAACTTAATAATCGAACGAAATGAAGCAAAGTTTGGAAAATACAGCGACATTCAATTTCAACTTACTATTTGAATTCCTTGGCGATTGAGCGATGGAGTTTGTTACAAAAGTCTTCAACGGTACGTCGTTCGGTATTGAGCACCACGGGAGAATTGTAATCGGGCAATTGACCCTTTGGCTTTGTGTAACTTTTGAAAAAAGAAAAGAAAAATAGAGTTTCATCGTGTGCTCGCAGACTCGAACGAATTAATAAGCAAAATTGACATACATTCTCACGAGCTTCAAATAATCCCACATTTTTTCCAGCAAATCGTCGAAATTCCACTTGTGATGAGCGGATATCGGCACGCAATGTGGTATTTTGTAAATAACGTCCAGTTCCTCGATACTTATTTGATCTGTGCAAAATGGGGCAAAGAGAAACTTTAGCGACGTTGTGGTTTACCAAAAAAATTCTTTGTATACGAGATACGGACCTATTTTGTTTAAAAGATAAATGCAGGGCACGTAAACTCGATTGCCCTCGATAATGTCGATCAGATCGTCCGATGTTGCGTCGTAGCGTAGAGTTATGTCGGCGTTGTGGATTTTGTACTCGGAAAGAATCGATTTGACCGTGTCCAGATCGAGTTCCGTTTGAGTGCACTGAAATAAAACAAATATACGAATTTTTATCATCATTATTCTCATGGCAAAAGCGCGGGGATGAATAAATCGAGTGGCTCTCACCATCGTTTGTAGATTAATGCCGCCCTTGTCTTTTTTCCGGAAATTAATATTGGGAGGCTGCTTGTTGAGCCTGAGCCCGAAACCTTCCAGCTCGTGTTCAATGAGTTTTTTGTGACCGAGCGGCTTCAAAACGTCCAATACAATAAAAATCAGACTGCAAGTTCTGGCTACCGCGATAACTTGTCGCCCTCGACCTTTTCCATCCTTGGCACCTTCGATGATACCCGGCAGATCCAACAGCTGTGTTTAAAACATTTCATTCGTTTTCTCTTCGCGCTATTAGGGGGGCGGGGGCTTTGAAATAAGGGAAAAGCGTGGGAGGTGTTTTGGCTAAAAAAAAATTGATGATCCTGAAGTTTCCATCGTTGGAATGCGACGAAATTCTGTTATTTCTTCAGCAGAGCCGATAATTATTATTGAATATTTGGTCCGACCAATAAAACGATTCTCGCGACCAAAAAACTCAATCGACTCAAAAAATTGGCACGATTTTCAAAATTCAATAAATAATCAATAGAAAAAATGTTTTTCGTTGAATCTCAACGTTGCAAACTTCAGAGTCATAAAAAATTGAGAGCAAAGATATAACTTTGGCAAATTCACCGATTTAACTGCTTCACCTGTATCTTGGCGCCTTTGTACTTGATACATCCAGGCACGGTTGTTAGGGTGGTAAATTCATACGCGGCAACCTCCGAATAGACACCCGCGAGCGTACTGAGCAGCGTAGATTTGCCGACGGAAGGAAAGCCTGCGCGGGTTGCGAGAAACAACAAAGTCAATGTCAATGTATAAAAAAATGTGGCAAGCATAATATTTAGTGTCGAAATCGCTGTGCTGACCTACAAAACCGATTCTAGCATCGCCAGTTTTGGCAACTTCGAAGCCGGCTTCGCCGCCGCCGCCGCCACCTTTTGGAGTTATCAATTCTCGCCTGAGCTTGGCCAGCTTAGCCTTGAGCATGGCCAAATGCCCGGAAGTGGCCTTGTTCTTTTGAGTCCGACCCATCTGTCGAAAAATATTAAATCGTTCTTATCCAGCATGGTTTCCAGCGCTTCGGTGTCGTAATAAAATGGAGCAAAAGTATAAACTGGGTGCTGCGACGGTTATATAGGTTACCTCGGACTCGATCGCCGCAATTTTCTCCAGAATGGTACTCATCGTGAAGCTTTACTACTGCAACTTGCGTTTAGAGGAAAAAGAATAGTTTCACTAATATTTCATTTAATTTTCCGTATTATTTTCACTCGATCGCCGGCATTATTGCTCTAACGCTGATATAAAGCGGAATCAACACGTGCACGACTGGTGCACATACTACAAACACGAAACAACGACCGATAGACGACGTATGTCAGCCAGGTCTGAAGTTGCTCCGGCAGCGCATGTTTCGTAGTGGCAAGCGTGTGCTTCTGAAAATATATATGTATGTTTTTCTTTCCGTCAAGTTGCTGGCTGTACGACGACGACGACGGGCGGGCCGGGCGGAGGTCCTTAGGCCCGGCAGGCAGTGCAGGCACCCACCATTCCGACATGATTCCGAGTGTTGGCCGCCCCGCGTCTATCGTCCTCGTCGACGTGCGGTCTAGCCCGAAACTACTGTATATGCTGGACGAGGACGAGACAGTGGAGGGCGCGGGCCGCGGAGGTAGGATAGAGGGAGAGATTGAAGAAATAAGAGGAAGAAGAAAAAATATTCCGCGCGTGCGTTGGTGTGCGCGATGAGTTTGACAGCGAAGCGAGCTTCGATCTGACATTTCTCGGAGAGTACAACACCGCGAGCGAGAGAGAGAGCTCGTGGTCAAATAAAAAGCTCTGCTCTCGCACGACACACGCGATTGCAATTGAGTGAAAGTATCATAAAAATAACAATTTTTAATAGGATATACAAGAGTTGACGCTGAATCAAACGTTTTTTTGTCCTTCTCGCTCATTTCGGAAATTCATCGCCTGCTCATAAATAAATCGATAGTCTGCTCCTGCTGCTCTGCTGCTGCTTGTTGCAAACAATGGTCGCGATCAGCATTTTTTGAGAGTAGACTCTGTTGTTTTAAATGATATAGTTTAAAGTCGAATTGACTTGGAAAATTGTGACGACAGGGAGACTAATATGGGAGAATGGTCGGACAAAACGGGGCTGTTCTGCTGCTGTTACTTGCAGGTACATTTTACATTATTATCATTATTATTAATAATCTCGAAAAAGCAGTTGAAAATTCAAATGATTGCGACCTGCTGCTCGTCAGATTTCCGGAGCGTGATAATAAAACCTTTTTATTAAAAGTGTCGCGAGGTGCGAGACGAAATTTCAAAATCGTTTGACTTTTCGAATTTTGCATTTGCGCGAGGGGTCGCTGAATAGATATGAGAGAAATACGTGGGGTGTGGGCTCGCTGTGAAGAGAAATAATAAAATTGAGGTCTCGCGTTCGATCGGAATAAAGAATCGCGCGCGGGGGCGTTGAATAACAGACGGCGGAAGTAGATCGCGTGCATATTGGTGAGTCGCGCTTCACCGCACTAGCAGCACCAGCTACATATGCATGCACGCGCGTACGTGTGCGACAGGTACGCGGCGGACGCCTAGAATTGTCCACTAAAACATTAATTAATCGTCCAAGGACAAAGAATTTATTCTCTGCTGCTGCGGCGGCTGAATCGCGTCTCTACATCGAATGCGAGCAGCGGGGATTATGTTTTGCCGCCGCGATCAAGGCGATGAGCAAATGTACATTTTTTTTCAATGCGATGCGTCATACTTCCGTTCGCGTCGTGTCGCGCGTGTGTCTACTTGAAAAACGAGAATAACTTTGAGCAGTTTTCCGGTAATTTCGGAAAATTCCTCCGATTTTGATGCAACAATGCAAAGGATGTTGCGATGTATTTTCATTCCGGAAGCGGAAGAAAATCTGTACTCGCGGCAACACGAGAATTATTGCACAGTTGAGGAAAAATATGCGCGGGTTTGTCAACAGGCGGTTTGGTCGAAAGCTGGTGGAAAGTTGTGGCTCTCGTGCCACCGATTCACACCGTAGAGGTTGATATCGGAGAAAACGTAACGGTTGCATGCGCCGACGAGGATTCCCTCGACAACAATGGCAACGTTTCGAGCAACGTTATGTGGAAAAGGGAGGGCCAATTGAATGCGAAAAGATCAAACGTTTTTTCGAATCGTGCGCTCGAGTTGGTAAACGTGAGTCTGGACGATGCCGGCAGTTACTTTTGTATCGTCGACGACGACGCTGATACGATTAAAACGAGAATCAACATAGAGGTCAAAAGTAAGTGTGTTTGTTGATGTTTTTTTTTTTGTCATCGCGTAATGGAAAAAAGGTGCGCGTGGAGCTGCTGTTTTGAAAACAATCATTTTCAGCTCCGCCACCGGCGCTGCACAATGTTTGGGTCAAACCGTCGACTATTTTGGCGAATATTCTGTGGGAAGTGGAGGGAACGGGCGGATATCCGATAATAGATTTCACCGCGGAATATCGTTTGAAACCGGTGGCTGGTCAAGAGGCCGAAGAATGGAAACCAATTATTCCAACGCACATACCTTCCAATGCTGTACGCGTTTATACAAGATTTTTTATCTTCTTTATTGTACGCATCGAGGGGCTGCTCATTTTTCAAGTCACTGTGTCACTGGTGGATGAAATCATGCTGGAAATCATTTGAAATCGGCGGAAGTCGAGTGTGAAATCAAACAAATGTGATTTCGTTGATTTCACATAATTTCTTTCGAAATCATGATCAATTGGATCAGAACGAAGACTTGTAGCTTTGTTACGGTCCTTATCACAAAAAAACAGGACAAATTTCAATTTAATATTGGGGAGCATTGCAATTGCTCTTGAAATCACGTTGAAATCACGGAGTCATATATGAAATCGTGAAATCACTAAGATATTCTCATGAAATCACTTGAAATTAATGATTTCAAGAAATTATCAAAAATTGTCTTGAAATCATGTGAAATCAGCAATCACTGTGTCACAATTTTGGTAGTGAATGGCCCCTCGGTACGCATGCATTTCCGCGGTTATTGATCAATAAAAATGATTTCAGAGACAAATCGATGTGTATCACTTGGAGCCAAACACAACGTACGCGTTCCGGGTATGGGCGACCAACAGACTGGGCCGAGGTGAAATAGTCGAGGTCGAGGGTCGGACGCATTATACGATCGAAGAATTGGGTGAGTCTCGTTCGCGCGCGCGGCATTTTTTTGCGACTGAAAAGTTTGATACTGAAAAACAAAAGTTGACGAGAATGTTTTCAGAATTAGCGAAACATCTATTGGCCGGATTCGAGAATTTCGACCGTCGTATATGGGTCGCTGCGGTAGGGATAGTTATGGGAACTCTAATGATCCTCGGTTTAGGTACATGCTACCTTCTCTATCGTGAGTGCAAGGCACCCTGTAAGCATAAACATTTAAATACTTGATACGACTCTCTTTCTATCTCTCTCTCGTTTCTTATTTCTCTTTTCCGACTTGTCGACGCGACGCTTATATCGCTTCTACTCTGTCTCTTTTTTCGATGCCCTTGGCTTGACGGCGCGCGACACACAGGCTTCGGTATCCGATAAGAGAGCCTGCACGAAATGTCGTACGTAAAAAACAAAAGAAAAAGGAACGAAAAAACAGCAACGAATAAACGACCAATATGCGACCCTTCATTCCTTCGTTGACATAGTTGCACGTAGTTTCACCCCCCAACAATAATAATAATAATAACAACTAGAGCAAAATAGTTCTGATCGCGGAAATAGCCAAAAAGCGAGGGCATCGCCAGCCACTCTTCCGATAACTTATCTATGGCCCTGATCTCTAGCTTTTCTTATATTCAACGTTTCTCATCTCTGCTGCTCTCTGGGTGCTGTATATCGCCGCATCGATCACGTCGCGCATATGTCTACATTGAATATACACGGAGAGAAGTTTACATCAAAATTCACTATGATATAATAGTTCCCGGGTATCGAGTCGTCCCTCTGAGGAATTTTAGCAAAAACATAGTAAATTTTCATCTGAAAAAGGGCGGAAAATGTCATAATTTCCGCAATTTCGATAGAAAAAGAATGAAAAATCACTATGTTCTTGGTAAAATTTCTCAGAGGGACGACTTGGTACCCGGGAACTATAATAACATGGTAAATTTTGATGTTATATTCTCTCAGTGTAAAGCTCGTCTCGATTATTCGATACAAAACGTGAAAAATGGCGGGAAAGCGCCGCATTAGGCGCGCTTTATATCGAATAATCCAGCAATTTGTATCTTTCCGAATGACTCTGAAGTTTGCAACGTTGAGACTCAACGAAAAACATTTTTTCTATTAATTATTTATTGAATTTTCAAAATCCTGGCAATTTTTTGAGTCGATTGAGTTTTTTGGTCGCAAGAGAGAATCGTTTTATTGGCCGGACCAAATATTCAATAATAATTATTGGCTCTGCTGAAGAAATAACAGAATTTCGTTGCATTCCACACTAAAAATTCAAATTTTGTCAAAAAACGTCGATATTTTGTTGAATACAGCGAACTAAATATTTTCGGATAATTTCAAAATTTTCGTTATTTCGACAATATTTTTCATTGTAATACGATTGGACTGACAAAAATTTACTTTCCGAAAAGATTTTCCAGAATGTTTTTTGCTGAAATGACAAAATTTTCGTGATTTCGACAATATTTTTCATTGTAATACGATTGGAATGACAAAAATTTACTTTCCGAAAAGATTTTCCAGAATGTTTTTTGCTGAAATGACAAAATTTTCGTGATTTTTCAAAAAAACGTTTAGTTGAACGTATCCAACAAAATATCCATCTTTTTCAACAAAATTCTCTTTTCAGTGCAACGATGGAAACTTCAGGATCATTCTTTACGATATATTTTCGGGAAACAATTATTTCCAGCGTAGTACATATGCGTAGCGCGAGTAACATCAACTCGAACGAAAAATCAATTGCCCATTTTCTCTCCAGCCAACTGTTTTTATTAATCACACACGATCACCGAATATTGTCTCTATTTTTCCGGCTGCAAGCGCTTTCGACGCACCACTAAATCTGATTCGCGAAGCTCTCTCTTTTTTTCTACAATCACAACCTTGTCCAAAATAACTATATAATGATGCACTTTAACGACTAGTCTCACGCTAATTAATTAATACGGATCTTAATGACTATATATACATGTTTAGAGCTCCTCGATTGTCCTTGCCGATTAAAAATGCACTTGATACGGCTGCCGAGAGGTAAGAAAGACCAAGAGAGCCATCGGCAACGTGTGAATCTCCTCGATGCAAGAATCTAAAAAAAAAATGAATAAATTATAAAGTTATGATTATTGCGGAATGTGGAAATATAGTTTGGAACGTTTATATATAGAGATTAGATGAAGCAGAGATGAAAATGGTTTTGCGCGTGCTGGTATATATAGAAAAAATGCGAGCAACGAAATAGAGATTAGAACATAGAAAAGTATATTGAGAGGGGGGGTGTATGATGAGAGAAAAGTGGAAAGGTCGGTAAAGGGAGATGGTAGCGGAAGAAGCGCTTCGGTGAGAAGCGTGGCCCGGACCAATGAAAATTAATCTCCGCTCCGAAATTTTGCAGCGCAGCTGGAGGAGCAGGAGGTGATTGAGCTCGTGCCGAATATTATTCTGAACCCTGGATTTTTCGACGAGAGAACGGAGCGCGTACCTCAGGACGAGAATTTCAATAATCAGACGACGACGAGATTGAACAATAACACGGTCGTTCAACCGCGACGACTCTAGCTCGAGCCTAGATTTTTTTTACTGCTTTTTATCATCGCGTATTGACGAACGCGCAGAGGGTCAAAACGAATAACGCGTTCACACGCGATACCAAGCAAGACTGCAATATTTTGTACGGCGTCGACGCGCGCGCTTTCTCGAAATACTTGCGTTCATCTTTATCCTCTCGGACAACATTTTTCAATTGGCCGCGCGCGATTTATTCGTTTCTTGATCGCGCCTCAGAGTAAAGACCCTCCGCAAGTTTTACTGCCCCGAGAGTGTACGCGCACGAGGAGTCGTCCTCGCGTCGTCTCGGAATCAACGAACAGGCGCCTCGAGCCTCGCGCGTTGCGCGTTGTTCCCGCCGCCGCCGCGCCTCAAACACACGAGAAATGTATTTTTTCTCTTTTTTCTACTGTATAGACTCGTCGCGCGAGTCGTCGTTGTCTAATCGTTGTCGCTGATTGCGGCGTGACTTTTTTATATGGAACACAAAACGTGGTTTTATCATCGTTGACGAATATTGGGATGAAAAAAATGAAAAATGAAAAAAAAAAAAGGAAACGAGCTGAAATTCTCGAACCTGAAATGCGCTTTTTACAATTATAATCGCGAAAAACCAAATAATTATTATAAAAATAATAGTAATGCGTTAATGCTTTTGCACAAGATCCCGAAAAAGGAGGAGGAGCCGCGAATGATGCATGAAATTTGTAACGGGCCAAGGATTCTCGATTGAAATTGTTTGCTTATAATTATCCATGGCTTTTTGCACACCGATCGCGCATATCAGAATTATGAGCTGCGCGATACTGTCGATGCGCGAAAATCTATAATATCGTTGTATAGATTCGGGTGTGCAGCAGCCGTTGTAGGCTGTTTGGAAAAAGCGTCGCGATTCGTCGACGCGCGGTCGTTTGCGATCCACGCAGAGGTTGTAAAAATAAAATTGGTTGTGCGTTGTGCGTTGTTACGTAGAAGCTACAATGAAAACAAAAAGAGGGGGGGGGGATGTGTATTTCAAGGTCATCGGGAGAAAAGCTTCGTACTATGCACTCTGTGTTGTGAATGGTATTACTGTAATAATGATAATAATAATGACATAATTAGCGAGGAGAAAGGCAGCAGGGCGCGCTCGTCGCTATCAGTGAAGAAACGCAACCGAATGCGGAAAAAGAAAAACAACAACAACATGATAATAATGTGTAAGCATAAAGTACATAATATATTTCTATAGCCGAGGCATCGTAATATTTTACATCGTAAGCAAAGACAATTTTTTATAATATTATAAAATCGCGATGATTGAAACGCTGATGGTGGAAAGGAGAGACGTTGACGCGATGCGAAACAGAAACGTCACACAATATTTATCTAACTGTAACTTTGCGAACGACGAAAAATGGCGAGCGTCGTATTCTCACGCGCATTTATCATGTATCAATCCATCATCTTACGATTAAGCTTTTCGAAATGAAACGGAAAATGAAAAATTAATGTTTAGGGTTTTTCTCATGGTCGCATCAGGCTCACTTTACGCAGGGTTTCCATTTTTGTTTCGAGTGTTTCAAGAATAAATAGATTAATCCACTGCTGCTGTGTATTAGAGTTTTCGGTGGGATGAAACAAAGAGCTTGTACACAGACTTTTAGATGAAATTATTCTTGTAATAAATCAGGTGGATTCGTGTAGAGCAGGATGCGAAGCTCGAGCTCGCTATTTCGTTGTTGCGCGGAAAAAACAAACCACGTATGCCATGAAGCTTCCACATTTTCACATAGAAATTTATCATTTTCCTCCAACACCGCGTACTACAGCTTTGCCATCGCGAGTGCGAAAAACGGCCCCAGTATTTTTTAGTTTTACGTGTCATAAGTAAAAAAGTTACCAAGCGAAAATGTCTCTTGCGACTTAGTCATCGAGGAGTACAATAATTTTAGTTGCTTCCGTAGATCGAATCCAACAAACAATTCATTTGTACGTCGATGTCGATCAATGCCCCAATTTATAGAGTATTTTCGATATACAATTGAACAAAGCCAAAAACACTTATTTTGTTCGAAAACGGGTTTCGTACACTCCTATCAACCAAAGCATTCCGCGTTTCTTCGCAACACACCGTTACGCTTTTATTTTTATGCTATAATTCGTTTTTTAACTGTTGCCTCGTTTTATTTAATTACTATATTGTATTGATTAATGTTGTTACAATTATTTGTATGCGGTATTGATCGTAGACTCAATTTAAATTCAATACAAAGATGAAAAGAATAACAGAAGAGAAAAAACTGCGATAACGAATCTTCGTAGGAGTTTTGTCGAATGGCAAAAATAGCAGAGAAAACACGCACGCTTATCAACCGTAATTGTACTGTACAACTAAATATATATTTATTATACGTTCATTGCGAAAAAAATAACAAAATCACGTATCGAGGACATTAATTGCCTTGGAGAATGAATATAAACACTATACATACTATATTTTATTTACAGAGTATTTAAAATAAAATAAAAAAACAAAGTGAAAGAGATTGGTAGGGGGAGAAATAATTGATGAGATTTGAGTTTTTTCTCCTTGTTGCAACGTTGCATTGAACTCTGACAATTGGAGAGGACCACTGAAGCGAGACCGCGCGCGTGTCATTGAGTCAAATTCTCGTAGACGAAGTTGTATCACGATGCTGAAGTTTGCAACGTTGGTATGCAACGAAAAGTATTTGAATTTATTGATAATTCGTTTAATTTTCAATGTCATCAAAAATTTTCTAGCCGATATGCTTTTCGGGTGGCAAAAATCGATCATTTTATCGTAATAACGTTCTGCGCTTGAATTATTATTTTTGTTAAAGATGAAAAAGAATTTCGTTGCATTACAACGATGCAAACTTCACAGTCATGTTGTATCTCATAATAAAACGTTAAGAATGGATGAATAACGAAAAGATGTGCGAAGTAAGGAGCGAATAGGAAATAGCCTCTCAATCATTGATATAATATTCACTGCGTCGAGTATTCCGCAACGTCATAAATATAATACACGTACACACACATTTCGTCTTCAAGTACAAAATAATAAGAGGATAAAAAAACAAAAAAGTAAAGTTCTCGTTGCTTGTACTAGTAATTGCGCAAAATCATGGGAAAAAATTGAGTCAATCAATAGAGAACGAGTGATGGAATATGTAAAAGTTTGAAAAAATGAGGAAATCAAGTCATAGGCACATATCAGAATAAAAATTGAGAATTGAGATGGAATTAATAAGGGATGAAACTCATTGATTACCTGCAGCGAACGCGTGCAATTTATCCGCAGAGTTTAATTCATATTAGTATCGTGCAGCAGCCTACGTTTTTTTTTTGTTCCAAAACTGTAATATATAATTAGTTTAATTAGTTTGTTGGAAAATCGGTTGAGAGCGTACGCTCTGGTTTTGAGCAGGTCCGCGACAGCGGGCTAGGACGCTATTCGAACGATAACGCGCGCGCAAATCTCGGGTTGTGAAGTATATTATAGTTGTGTTTTACGTGAATTCGTAAAATTAGACTAGAGTATGTTTTTAATCGCATCAGCAGTTTAAATGTATATCGTGCGTAATAAAATAAGGAATAAGCTTATTTGTGTTTGAATCGACGTGCAAAATTCTCGCTATAAATCCAATAACTTGATATTTCTTTCGTAAAAGCAGAATAATTGAGATGGAGATTTGTAATCTTGCTCATTATCGTGAGAATGAAGTTATCATCGGTGAAAATGATGAAAAACATTGTACGTGCGCGGTGTGATTATTCCATAAGCAGGCTAAAACTATTATACCGTTTTCATCACCGTAATCATAATATAACATTGTAATAACGACAATGTCAATGCATTTCAAACGATGTATATATATATAAACACACGTAATAATGAAGCGTACACGTGTTACTACGTCTCGTGCAAACTTGTTGCTTTTTACTTCATTTTCATAAAACTATAAAATCTATCGAAAAGAAACGGATCATTTTGCAGTGTCGCAAGTTTTTCACAACAGTTGTCCAAAATTTCAATAGATTTTATAGTTTTATCAATATTCGAAGTAAAGTCGGTTTTACGGGAACCCCCATCACTGATTTTCCCATGCCGTGTGTTGCATTTCCCCCACTCCTTCTGTCCAGTCAGTCACAAAATGCTGCAAATTGCTAACAAAATGTGCAACGCGGCGTTGGAGTTTCAACACCCAAGGGCTCGGGAACGAGCACGTAGAGCGGAATCGGGCGAAAAACAAAGGACACCTTAATTATGAGAAACTCGATGATCTGTACGAGCGGCCGGAAATGGGGATTCTGGACCACGCGAGAAAGCGAAAAATCAAAGTGCTACGTTGATTTTTATGAATTATCTGCAAGCAGCAACCAACAAGTTTTTTACTCATAAATGAGTCAATTTTTTCTTGTTGATTCGCAGATTGACGGAGGAAGAGGCCAGTGACGACTCCAAACCCACTCTGGATCGAACAATCAATTTCGTAGGAAAATTTCTTGAGTATTTTGAGGTATCTCGAAAAGCTTCCACCCACGTTCAAATCCCTGGAGCAAACGTCCCATTTTCGCACTCCTGAGCAGAGAGCATCAGGAAGAGAGAGAAAAAAGGAAAATGATTGCTTTCCCGCAACGAATTGCGACGAGGGAACAAGATTGTCTTTTCTCGCGCATCAATTTACCGATATCGTGTCGCACTCGCAGAACGATGGTGAAAAATTTAACGTCGTTGTTGTTTTATGGCGATTGAATTTTCATCTAAATTATCAGCTTAGAAATCGTCATCGTAATTTTAGATTTTGGACTTGTAAATAAGAATACATCGTGAAGCAAAATTTGCGTATTAAAATAGCAACCACCCGACAAAACTCGTTTTATTGTCGTCGATAAAAATAGTAAAAAAAAATATTTACAGAGAACAAAAGTCTCAACTGTTTTCTAGAACAATTTGTGAAACGTTGGAGCACAAAGATCTCATTTGGTCGTAAGGTGTGAATTCAGCGGCGAGAAGAGCATTGGCCAATGCGACCGTTTCGTTGACCGTTTTGGCTCTGATCCAGACTTTGCCGTTCATTCCAATGGCTAGTTCGTAAGCTCGCTCTTTGGCGAATTCAACGAGGAACGGATTGTCGGGATTTCGTATTTTTCTGACCAGGCTCAAGGAACAAGAGAGCAACATACCGCCAGCGTCCAGAACTCCCAATTTTCCTTTTTTCCCATGGCCATCCACGCACACCAATTCGGGCTCGGCGTCTTTGCCGGCGACCAACAGTTTGGCAAACACGGCGTCGCCTATTTGTACGTCCGGACGATTTTTCTTGCTTGTTCCCTCGAAAGCGAGATACGAGAGGGAAGCCAGATCGCTCGATCCAATGTCTACTCTGTAAATGTCGCCGGCTTTTTGCACAACTACTCCGACGACGTCTTCGCCGCGAGTCGGAATATATCTGATTAAAAAAAGACAAAAAATTGGCCCGTTATACAAAAATTTCGAGTCCGGACGTCTGTGACGAGTGAATTATCATCGGGATGTTTGAATTTAATTTCCTAACCTCCTTTGATAACTGTCGACATAATAAATCGAAGGATTTCGATGTTTCAAAACACCCGATTTACAGGCGAATATGGTTTCTCCTTCTCTACGCAGTCCCGGTCCTAGAACTATTTTCTCTTTAGTTTTATTAATTGAATCGAGTTTTAACGTGTCTCCCGGCATAACCACGTCGTCGACGTTGACTTCCATTTTGGATATACAAAACCATGGAGACTATACGGAAGGAGTACAAGCTCGGTCCTCTGGCGTGGCCCCAAAAATGTCGCGGAGAGTTAGTTCCTCCAAGCAGCGCTGCTGTTTTAGGGACCCGTTGAGCATGCGCATAACGCTCAACAGTGTTCAAGGACACAAGTGTGGGCAAACCTCACTTCGAGTTTTCGAAATTAAAATTCTTTCATGTCGTTTGACAAATCACGAAAAGTCTCTCCCAGCATACGTAGGACGATGACAAAAATCAGCTGACGGGGATTTTTTTGCAATCGATAAAACCGTATGACAGATTTGCTACTTCAAAAATTGCAGTAGCTTTCTCTCTCTCGCACTCACAGTACCGATCGAGGTACCGACTGATCCCTAACCTAATCATTTCAAATTAAATATTTCCAAAATTAACAGTGTTCTTCATAAATGAAACAAATAGTTAAAGCTCTACTTTGAACTTCTATCGGCGATGTAAAAAGCAAAAAAAAATCAATTTCTATCAATATTGAAAACCAGATACAATTTTTATACTGGTTTTAGTACTCATTATATCAATGTGCATGGATAGCCGCATGCGTAGCGTGCTGGAGTGTCGTGGCGGGGACAGGGCGATCGAGTCCTTCCGCTCATAAATTTTTATTTTTTTATTTATAATTTTTAGTACGCAATCAACGTAACCATTGCGTTCGATTATTACAGCCATGTGAATATAAGTAAAATCAAATGTATAGATGCGCATGGATTCGTTTTATTGGACCATGTCTTAAAAGGAATTTAATGTACCAGAACAAAATTTGTTTAAGAGAATGGAATAATTCTATTAGCGCGCGTTTATGCCTATACTCCTTATATTGACAAAGCAGTCATGATTAAATTCAATGGTGGGATTGATTTCACTATAAAAAAAAAAAACGACATTAGACTTTTCGATATAATAAAAAATAAAATCAAAGAATCGATCATACGACCATCGCATCATCAATCCGACACGCTGCCCACCAGGCTACGCCATCATAATGTGTTTGATGTTTTAAAACTGGTACAAAAATTTTGAAATGGGTTTTTAATATTTGTAGATTTCCACTATGTTACTTTTAACATTCTCAATCCTCTTCAGCCAAATTTCAATCCCTACAAGTTAATTTTAGGGACCGTTCCCTCGCCATGACATTTAGTTTCCGGTTTTAATATTTTTACCCGCGCGAGGTCTTTGTCGCCGCCATGACGGTCAGTTTCATCGCGAAGTACCCGTATTATTACTATATATTCACGTTCTTAACTACAATGCGACGCCTGTCGGCCGTACTTGGAACTACCGTTCTGAGACAGATTTGGGCCGCTATCAATGCCAGCACGGTATAGGGAGCTTGGACTCCTTCTGTATAGTCTCCATGTACAAAACATACGACTTTTTTGTTCCCGCGTCGAGCTGCTGCTTACAGCGCTCTGGTGTGTATTTTTTTGTAAAACCTTTTTGGCCTCCGAGAAAATCGGAGTAACCACCGCACGGAGGGGCAAATTTCTTTTTTCTAACGTTTTAAAAGTTGCAATTTATTGAAATCCAGCCGCCACCGAACGATTCCGGATCAATCAAACAGGTAAATGCACATTCGTACGATAAACGTTGGTCTCGGCGCTGCCGCGTCTTAATAGAAAAACTAACAATTATCATGAATTTTCTCTAAACTACCGACAACCACCAAACAACCAACTTTCGGGAAAAATGATGAAAAAGTAGCAAATAGAAAGAGTTTTCTACTCTCTGTCGCCGCTTCTCCTCAATCTCCTCTGCTCCTTCTCGCCCTCTCGATCCCACTTCCTGCGTCGCCTCCGTCTCCGCGGGTGTCACCGGTCCGATGAATGTCTAGTGTACCCCTGCACCCGCCCGTTGGACCTACTAAACTAAGCAGTAAGCATATATAACCAAACTAGATTCCCCGTCAATCGATCCGCATATAATTCGTTTAGAATTCAATTCTAACCTCAAAAAAGTTTGCACCGTAAAAAGGCAAAGCTGGCTGCTCGGACGCCGGTTTTCTGTGCTTAAACTTTGAAAACATTGTTTTTCCCGTCGCTGCTGTGCTTGTTGTTTTTCTAGTTGCGACACTATATATCGTTGAAATATTGCATCGTTTGTACTAAATTATTTTGACCGCCAATTGTCGCGTAGTAGCTCAACATGTACAACGGCATTGGGCTCCAAACGCCGAGAGGCTCGGGTACGAACGGCCACGTACAGCGCAATTGGGCGATAGTGCGAAAAACCAAGGACAAAGTAAACTACAAGAGCGACGATGGAAAACTCGATCAACTCAACAAACAGCCCAACAAAGAAATTTTGGATCATGTCAGGAAGAGAAAAATTGAGGTCAAGTGCGCGGAGCACGCCGATATATTGGAAGAGCAAGGGTAACTATGTATACATTCATTTTTTCAATTAAGCCGATGGAAATCTAAGCCAAATTTATTAAATCGGCAACGCCTCGTTGTCCCGCCGCTGTTCGGTACTAAATTCTGAGGCGGCGCAAATCTTTCTACGTTGGAGTTGACAAAAACGCGTCCAAATTTCATCGTGGAAAAATCTCTGTTAAGCCAAAAGTTTTTCTGCGTAAATGAACGAACATTTTTCTGTTGATCGACAGATTTACGGCGGAAGAGGTGAAGCAAAAAGTGGAAGCTTATCGTTGCATGCTGATGGGCAGCGACTCCAAGCCCCCGGTACCGACCAACGAATTCGGTAGGATAAAGTGAGTATAAAACTTTGATCTTGGCATATTGCAGATTTCTCGATATTGCGAGATCGATGGACGATTTTTTTTGCTCGAGTATTTCCGGGAAATGAGGGTCGCGCGCGGCAGTCTGAGCCAGGATTAAGTCGCGAATATTGCTTGGGAAAATAGTTGGATGCGTTGAAAAGATCGGCGACGCGAAACGGAGCAAAAGTTGAAAATTTGTTCTAGTAAGAATGAGGGGGGGGGGAGGGAGGGGAAGCGGGCGTCCCGAAAATTTGATCCAACGGATGGTATTCGGTATATATAGACAAGCAGCGCAACGCGGCATAGGACGCGGAAAAGAAAAAAAAAAAGAGGGTGGGTGAGGACCTCGATATTGACTCGGAAGTTGTGGAACGTGGCGCCGGCGCTCGGAGCCAGCAACTGCCGGAATAAGGCAGGGGGCGGGAGGGGTGAATAACGGGACGAGGACGAGAGACTCGCGCAACCGTGGAAAATCGAGGATCGAGCGGGGGGAGGGAGAGAATGAGAAAGAGAGAAAATGCGAGCGGGGGATGCTGTGCGATGTGGAGAAGAGTTTTGGTCGCATCGCTATTTCGCGTTCAGTGTACGGTAACGTTAAGGCGTCGTCGCGTACGTCTCGCGTACCCAACCCATCCAAATTTAAGAAGAATCAAAGAAAACTAGCTGAAAAAATAGCAACGATGGGTTGGTCGGGTGTATTTAACGAGAGAAGGAGCAGCAAGCGTTTAATCTTCAAGAGGGACAGAATCACCGATATATAAATATCATGAGAAACGGAAGGATGAATGAGCGGAGGAACGAGTATCAATGAGCATTGATACACGAACTGGAGGAGAAAATGAAGGAAACGCCAAAGATGCAGTAAACTAAGATAATATTACAAAATCACAAAAGTCTTCCAACTTTTTAGCTCGTAAAAATAACATAATATTAAAGCCAACTATTAATAATAAATGAAATTTTTTATATTGCCAAAGAAACGCGTTTATATCCTCGTAACAATTCGACGTCATACATTTTTACGACGAAATTCGTCATCGAGTGTACGCGGTCTACACACGCTGTTGCGATAAACGTGCAACGTCCATTAGTAGATCCCGTGTCGTTCTCTATCTACGGTTCCTGAATTCAAGGAGAATCCTCGAGGTGAGAAAGCAACGCGCGTGTACTACTCCATCGGGCACCGGCCCTCGTTTTACGCTTCAGATCATTAACGTACGCACACGAATCAAAGTCTATTTCGAGGCGCATCGAAACAACACGCTGTTCCAAGAACCAAAACTCCATTGTTTGCAATCTTTTATCTTTTATAAACAAACACGGATGAATCAACCAAACGAGGATTAATTAATCGTAATAATAATAATTGAACGTTGTCGGACGTCGTGCCTAGTTGAACTAGCGTGCCTAATCCAATGTCTTCCTAAAATTCAAACGAATTTTAAACAGCCATCAATTGAGTATTAAGCATAGAGTAATAAAAAAATCTGCGGTCGGTATCAAGAGGAGAAAGAAGAAAGAGATTGGGGCGAAAAGGAGAGGAAAAGCGAGGATAAATACGGAAATCATTAGCCCTCGTTGAAAAGACTCGACGCGATTAAATCCTGGGAACAATAGTGTCATTTTCGCACAAAGAAGAGAGTCGCGAGTGAGGGAAAATCATTGCGGACGTGTTTACGACACGGCGCGGAGAAAAGCATACAATTTCATTGTCACAACGACTCGACGAGAGGGAAAAGAATAAGAAAAAGAAGATTTGGATATTCCGGAGCATTACGACACGAAACGCGGGGAGAAAAGCGACGAATATGCGGAAAGGAGATAATGATTGAAATTCCGTTCGAGGCGGATGACGATGACTACGTCTTTGGCGCCAAAACCGGCGCGTGGTCGCGGCCCACCCGACGGTCGGGCTTTTTTCGAGCGACTCTGGCGAGGCAATTTTCTTCTCGATCGCCAAAGAGTTTTTAAGCGCTCGCGAAAGCGCAAATTGCAAGCTTCCGGTGGAAGAAAAATCTCGCAGCAGCAGCAGGCTTCGATAAAGCAACAGCATTGTTGTTGCTGCCAACGCATTCAATTTCATTTGCTCGCGGGACGACGAAACAACGTGAGATCGGTCGTCAGGTGAATCAATCTCTCATATTTATTGTCCTGCTGCAGAAATTTTTGTACGATTGAGGAAGCAAACAAAAAATTGGCGTTTCGTTTGCCCTTTTTTCTCATCATGCTTCGTCGCCGCGCTCACTTGGCTGCAGTCTCCCTCTCTTTCTCCCGTGCATGCGTGTGGATGTATGAGAGAAAGGGATGTTGGAAAAGAGAACAGCTGGGATTGTATTGATCGGGAACGAGCAGTGGGCGGGTTTTACTCGTAGGGGAGAATTCTCTCTCCGTCTCTGTTTAACCAACGTATTTGCTCGCTCGCTCGCGCGCGGTGCTTCTCGTCAATCCAACGGGGGTTGACTCCCTTGCTTTGTACAGCCCAGTGTGTGTTATGTCACCTCCGCGGTATATTCTACAATATTTTCTCACTATTCTCGCAGCTTTTTAAAATTAAACTCAATTGTTTTATTATCATCACAGTCTTGAGCGAACAATTTGACGAGTTTTCGAGCAATCGCAGAATGACCGTTAAAATTACCAAGTACGTGAAAGACTCCTCGGAATAGGGCTTTGCGAATAGTGATCGAATCGAATCGGATCGAATATTAAAATTCGAATCGAACTCGTCGATTTTTCGAGTATTCGATAAATTTCCGAAAAATAGCGGATTTTCGCAAATCCTTTCGAAATTTTTTTCCGAATATTTTCGAAAACGAATCGAACATTCGAAGAAAAATCGAATACTTGAAAAATTGTCACATATTCAAAAATATCGAATATTCGTTTTGAAATTCGAATCAATTTGATTTGAATTGATGCCGAATATTCGAAGTTACAGATATTCGCACGCCCCTAGTTCGGAATCATATAATCGAGAATGCGTCGCCCGCTGCGATTACATTCGTGGGTATGGCCTTTAAAAAAAAAAAAATTAAACGTTGTTGTTTTTGTTTTATAGCGTACGCGAGACGCATCAAGTGGCGGAGGCACAGCAGGAGAAAAACGCAAAATTGCGCGAGGCTTTTGGAATATCGGAATTTTTCGTGGAGGGGAGCAGCCTGGACCCGGAGAGACACGCTCGGGAAGCCGAGGCACGTGCGGCCGCGAGCAAAGTTTACGAACTGGTGAGAACACCGAGTCCCGTGGGATTGGAGCATGCAGCGGCGGGTGGACAAAACGTCGAAACGGTGGTGGTTGCTTCGCCGGATAAAAAAGTAAAGAGGAAACGGTCGGGCAGCAGCAGCGCGAAGAAGAAAAAGAAAGAGAAGAAGCACAAAAGAGACAGGTATGAATTAAGCGCGACGGCAAAGTCGAAGGAGACTCGACGAGCTCTCGTTCCGCTATACTTAAACCGCACCATTCAATCACCATTTGGTGATTGATCAATGGAACTAACTTGTTACCGCTAACCGGGAAGAGAACTGATCGAAGCTCCCAGACACGAGAGCCAGATTAACGAGAGAGACGCCTCGCGAAAGTTTAGGAGAAAATACGAATTTCCTCTCGCTCTCTCTCTCTTCCCGTAGATCGTCCATCACACCCCGTCGCTAATTATATTTTATCTATTTTTCTCTATACCCATTTGTCCCTATTTGTTACATCACTCGCGGTTGATTACTCATTTTCGCCAACTTCATAATACGCTTTTACGACACACCTCCCTCCTCATTATCGATTATTTATATTTTTTTCTACATGTATAAATGTATGTGATTATTAATTCATCATAGTACGTAAATCATACGGATAACCACTGTTAACATTGAGCCAATTACCACTATTGCCAGACTCGTATTGAAACTCGGTTGAAAAGTATTTTCCTTCTTTTTTCTCTTCTTTTTTTTGTTTGTTTTTCTCTAATTTTGATGATAACTCAATGGTCCTCTGTGACGAGTGCTGAATAACGCTCACGAAACTAAAACTTGGTCCACTATTATCTCATATCCCGTACACCTTTCTCTGTTTCAAACAGAACTGAGGAGGACTGAGTGCCTACCTGAGAGGTAGGCACAGTAGGTAAGTCTCGCGTCGTATCGCGATTTATTTTAAAACAAGTATTAACGGAAGGAAATGAAGAACAAAATAAAAATTGGATTCGCGCGGCCACCATTAATTCGTTTGACAAATGAAAATGATTGATTGAAACGTTTGCTCGATCCTCGGTAGGCTCGAAATTAGATTTTCGCTATGAGGCGAAATTGGGTCGTCGTTTTAATTCATATTATAGATTTGACCCAATTTTGTTTGAAATCGTCGCGAATACCAACCGCGTGCGAGTCTATGAAAAATTCTTGTCCTCCCGCGGCTAAAGGACGCTAATACGTAGAGGAACGAACAAAAGAGAAAAAACAAATGACGCAATTCTTATCTTTGTTATTATCGATGAAAGCTTGTTGTTAATGTCATATCTCTATTTTTTTCCGACAAGTCCGTCCCTATCGATGGTTATCAAGGTAATGCTAATCCCATATTATATCGTAATAATCTCCTCATTATATACAATAAATCTATGTTACTCAATTATACACTATCGTATTATGGGTACATATATTTACCGATGCATTTAACTTAAAACAATCAACATATTATTATTGTGTTTATTCGTTTTCTTTGACGTTTTTATTTTATTATCGTTTTCACTCAATTTGAAGGATTTGGTTCCACCGGCACAGGCTAAAAAAATGAATTTTCCTTTCCTCCTCTCTCGAGCGGCGTAACGCCGCACGAATAGATCGAATTTTTAATCGCCGCTGGGAACCGAATCTTCAAATTTGCATCAATAAGTCACGTAAACGAAACGTACTTGTTAAAAAATGATGATAATTTAATAATGAAATTGATTGTTGTAATACTCTAGCTACGAAGAGCTGCTGCGACTAAAATAATCACAGCACACCCTGTTTTCCATATACGACATGGACTCTTCCATCACCATTTTTATTTTCATTCGCAAACCTCGCTCTTTCATGCCGCTCTGCACACCTTTGTACATCATTTTTTTTCGCCAGCAAATACTCGGCCGATAATCCATGGTCCGACGGACTCGATTTGTTTTTTTTTCTTTTTCTCAATAATTCAACACGATGGTACAAAAATCATATAATCGCGACATCGAAGACTTCTAGACTTTTCATTGATCGTTGTTGTAACTTGGCTATTGTTGTTTAATGATATTTTTTGCAGTTATTTTAATCGCACAAGACAAGACAGAGCCCTACGACGAATACACTAATGAAAAGAGAAAAAAATTGAGTATTTGGTCGCCAAACTTGTTTTATCTTATCAGCACAAGAATATGCACTTGACAACAGGAAGACCGTCCACGCCCAACGTTTGATCGATATTATCAATTATCAATATAATAATCATAGAATGTTAAATGAAAATCGAACCGATTGAAAGATAATTAAAGTTTTTCTTTCTCATTTCCCCGATAAACAGATCCGAGTCACCGAGAGTGAGCAAAAAGAAAGACAAGTCGAAGAAAAAAAAGAAGGAGAAGAAACAGAAAAAGGCGGAAGTGAGTTCGTCCGAGAGCGAGAGCAGCGACGATTCCGACGAAAGCAGGTACGTATCGTGAAAATCTGCGACATTTTTTCCTCGAGGGACCGCGAGGAGAGAAAAATTCGGCTACTATACCCCGCAAATTTACTATTTTGCAGCTCCTCCGAGGCCGAATCAAAGAAAAAACGCAAAAAGAAGAAGAAGAAATCCAAGTCGGAGGGAAAAGACAAGCATGAGGTAAGAAGCGTTTTTTTTTTACGTCTCCGGAAACGGAGAAGGTTTTTCTCTTATACTATGCGGAAAAAGCTGAGAACGCACATTAGATATATAAATTTTTTCGTAATTCACGTATCGATATATATATATATAAATAATAAGTATGTATGGAAATAATGATACTTTGGCACGAGAAGCGAAAGCATGCACGAAAAAAGAAAAAAACTAACAAACAACAACGACTAACCACCAATGATGCTCCAATTATGATTTCCGATGTAGAGAAATTGGGAAAATAATCGTTTTGTTATAAATTTCCATAGCTCATTCGTCTTTAACGCGTTTATTTTTCAATCTCCGTGAGTCATAATATTTTTCATGTATTTAGTCGCCGGTCGCGCTTCACCTCTGTATATTTTATGATTTTGAAAATCTATATGCTTTACTATCCTTCAAGCATGACCGATATCGCGCGCTCGATAAAGATAAATAATTTGGATGAAAAACGTTTTGGCTTTTCTAATTTCTCTAAAGTTAAACGGATCATATTGTTTTCAAAGTGTAAATCTCAGTATTGTTTGTAATTATCAGCGCCATTTGACAGGATACATTCCCTGAGTGAGTACCCGACATGCCGCTTACTCAATGTAATAAATAATTCGTAATTACTTCCTCTCGTACGCGGGGCTTTTCTTACGACTTTTATTTATCTTATTATACATAAATATTTGCTAAAATTGCTCATTTATTCAACAACAACAACAACAACTAAATACTATGATAGAAAACTCACGTTGATTTTGTGTCGAGCACCTCAACAAATTTTTGTGCGTGTGTGCCTCTTGATTTATCTTTTCTCAATTTTATCCATTCACTATTTTTATCTCCATTTTATTTCCGTCATCGCTCTGTCAATTTTTCACTGCGCGCTACCGCCTCTTGTCAATCATTTCGCAACAAAAAAAGTATTTTACTTTCAGCAAATATAAATAATAATAATAATAATAACGATTCCCTCTTGATCCATAGTTCCCTGCCCTCGAAAAATTATGTGCAACAAACTTATCGGCATAATATTTACGGGGGGCACAAGAAAAGAAAGAAAAAATGCAGTTTTATACTAGCCTTTCCCCCTTCCCCGATGAAGCGTGCAAGCCGCGGATGTCTCCATACGGATTATACAATTTAACACTAAAAAAAAATATCGTAGCCGCAGTAATGTGTCTATAACGAATTTTAGATTTATCAGAAATTGTCATTATCATTATAAATGTATATATACATGCATGAATTCGGTGTCGATGAAATTTGTACGCGGACAAAGATGGAGTAATATTGTGATATTCGTGTTACTTTTAGAAGAAAAAGGCCCCGGTGAAACGGAAACACCAGACGTCCGAGAGCTCCTCCGATAGGTAAGCATTTTTATATTTACAATCAATTAATCAATGATGAATCAATTAATAAATCGATTCATTATTCATTTATCGATCGATTAATTTAATTAAGTAATAAAATTAAATTCGTTTATTTGAAATTAAATTATATTATCAATTAATTAATTGATTAATTTTATTATTCAACAAATCAATCGATCATAAATCAATTTTGATGTATCGGATGAATAATTTGACACGGTTGCTTCTCAGTTGTCCGGATCCGCCGAGGAAATCTTCGAAACATGATAAACCGTTGGAGAAATCGACGCGAGAGACGGTCGAATCTGTACAGCAGACGAGTCGCGAGATTCAACGTTCTGAACACGTACGTTCGCCAAAGTCATCGTCTCGGCGTAATCCGGAAACGAGCGGTACACCGCCTCGCAAAGAACGAGATTCATCGCCGTATGGAAAGCGTGCGGTAGCGGCAACGCTCAACAAACGAAGCGGGGGAGCTTCCGAAAAAATCAAGGACAGATACTCGTCGCCACCGGGTAAAGAAGAAAAAGCGGCGGCGCCGATTCAAGCGTGGAGGCGGAATCGCTCGTCGTCCCGCGGACGCGGTGACAATCGTGCAAACGCCGGAAGAAATTCGCCTCGTAAATATTCAAGATCACGTCGCGGAGTTGATTCTCCGTCACCGTCCTCGCGACGACGTCGTCCGGGTCCCTCGAGATCGCCGAGACGTCAGAACCGATATTCGCGGTCTCGTAGTTACAGTCGCGGACGTTACGATCGCTATTCGACCCGTCGCAGACCTTCCCCATCTCGCAACTCGTCGCAGCGACGTCGTCGATCAAATTCTCGAAAAAGATCACGATCTCCGCTCAGGAGGGACAATCGCTCCTCCATAACGTCGAGAAATCATCATCGGGCCGCTGACAAATCGTCGCGAGATGGCAGAAAAGCTCTCAGTCGGAGCCGATCACCGAGTCGCTCTCGTCGTTCCAGTCTGAGTTATTCGCCGATACGACGAGACCCCGATCGTTACAAGGAAATCCTGCAGGATGAGAGAAAAAATTCATCTACATCGATATCGAAACGTCGCGACGAAGAGAATTTGACGACGATAATGCCAGCGGCGGATAAAGAGGCGTCGGACAACGAGCCGGATGAACGAGCCAAACGGTCCAGTCCGAAATCACGTAAATCGAGATCTCCCTCGAGAACGAAAAAATCTCGAGTGGTGGCGCAGCCACGGGTGAGCCTTAGATCATCGAGCGACGAGGAGGAGATTGAGAGCGTTGCTGAAATCGAGTCAAAGCAACAACAGCAGGAGGACAAAGATGACGAGGAACGACAACGCGAAATAAATACTCTGAAACGTTTGCAGTCCGGTCTCGCTGCGAAAGCTCGAGAAACTATTGGCAAAAAAGTCACGAGCCCGAGCAAAATGAAACTCGTTGAAAAACGCGATGACGATAAGAGCGCGCTTCTCGATATCGCCTTACCTAGCGAACCACCCAAGGTGCATACCGTGGTGCAGCAGATTTCGAAGATCGAACCAACTAAATCTCGATCGCACTCGCGATCCAAATCTCCGATGAAATCGCCGCTGTCCAGTCGTTCGCCGTCTCCGGCTTTACCGTTGACGCGGGACGAGGCCCAAATAAAAACAAAGTCAAGTTCGTCTCGAGCTTTGTCAGCAAAATCGCCGCCGAGGCGCAAGAAATCATCACCCGCGAGGGCCGAGCGATCGGTCACCCCGATCAAAGAAATTAGCCAATCGCCGAAAATCATGAGATCGACGGAGGAGGATTCGTCGACGAGCGTCAAATTGCGATCACCGACCGAATCACCACCCCAAGCAACCTCGATCGCTTGGAAAAATGCCCTTGGAACGAAAGGACTTTCGCGTCGCGAGACAAGGTCACCAGCACCACCGCCACCGATGACCCAGCCGTCGCTATCGGTCTCGACTGATGCAGATAAATCACCGGACAGAAAGAAATCTTTCTCAAGGTCGCCGTCGCGTTCTCACACGAGATCGCGTTCCCCGGGATCCAAGTCACCGAAACGTGAGAGGACCGAGTCGCATGCTTCGCCGTGCGCCTCCTCCAGAGGAGACAAGAAAAAATCTCTTTCGGGCTCGCCCGCTATAAAAAATAAATCTCCATTGTCTTTGACCGCGCGACGAGGCTCGCGATCGCCCTCGAGGGCGGGAGAACATTCGCCCAAGTCAATCTCTGTTCGATCCAAGAAATCCAGGGACTCGAGATCTTCCTCGACGACGGGATCGAAAGCATCGGCCGCTTCAAAATCCTCATCGAGAATCAAGAAAATCAACAAATCTTTTTCGCGCTCCCCACCAGCCAACGCTTTGTCCAGCAGGTCAAGGAGTCGCAGCCGTTCTTTGTCCAAGCGATCGAGAAGTCGTTCAGTCTCGAAGAAATCACCGAGTCGATCCAGGTCAGCTTCGAGAAACTCGCGCGACAAATCCAAGAGAAGCCACAGCCGGAGCAGCTCAAGATCCTCGAGAAGGTGAGCGCGTGCGATTAATGAATTTTCCCAATAACCCATAACGATACCATGATTGTTTTTTTTAAC
The DNA here is from genome assembly GCA_037043255.1 of Diadegma fenestrale. Taxonomy (NCBI): domain Eukaryota; kingdom Metazoa; phylum Arthropoda; class Insecta; order Hymenoptera; family Ichneumonidae; genus Diadegma; species Diadegma fenestrale. Next base: position 10,844,166 of record CM073312.1, read on the forward strand.
TTCGACTCGCCTGACTTTTTCCAGTTCGACGCGCCACAGCCGAAGAAGTTTCTCCAGCTCGTCGCGATCCTCGAGCAGCGATTCTAGTCGATCTTCCCGATCATCCTCGAGCTCATCGGGCTCGAGCAGATCGCGATCACCTTCGATACCCCGTCGTCACGGTTCTCCGAGTTTTCTCGACAGGCGTCGTATCACGAGGTAAAGCTCCGATCGTCATTTACTTTCGTGGCGACGACACGAATTCAACATTTCCCAAATTATCATTGTCGTAGTTACAAAAGCTCGATTCTCCTTTTTTCTTATTACTCTTATTATTATTATTATTATTATTGTCCTTTTGCCATTACCGTTATAATTTCAATTAGATGATTTGTTGCTGCACCAAAAGCTACTTTATTGTCATTATTACTTTTATACGTCGCACCATTATCGGCGCTCTGTATTTTAATTTTCATTTGTTTATATATTATTTGACGATATGGCTGACGACGAGATTCAGTCGTTGGAGCAATTCGGTATCGCTCAATTTTTCCGACCCGAGAAATTTTTCTTGTAATCGAATTTGTGAATAGAGCCACGAAAAAATGGCCAATACAACATTCATTGTTTCTGTCCGAGCGAGAACCTCTAATGACTCTAATGGATTTATTTGTGTTGTGTCGAAACAGGGACAGATCGAGGAACAGGCGTAGAAGATAGTCTTTTGTACGGACTGCGTTATAAAAAGCCCCACTCAAAACGACACATTATCAATAATAATAATGAAAACTGACTGCAGTATCGAAAAAATATGAAAAATTTCAATCGAAAATTTGAAAATAATCGTCAACGCACCGAATTTGTAAAACTTGCATCGACTCTCGAGTCTCGCGATGTCACTTTTCTTTTTATTGTTTAGTTTTTTCTCGTTTTTTTTTCCTTACGATTTGATTTTGTTTTCACACCGAAACACGATTATTATACGTTTTTTCTTTCTTTTTCTCCCTCATCTCCTCTATCGTACGTATTGTACAACACAGTGATTCGTTTCGCGTGAGTGAGTTTAATTATCTAGACGTATAGCATGTGTGTACCACTTGAAAATTATATATATGTATGTATATCGATGCGTTATACACGTAGTGATACATACGTATATGTATGTATATATAAACATTGTTTGCGTAACGACGACCGAGCGAAAATTACTTTTTTCTAATAATCTTTTTGTTCGTACACTTTATCCCGTAGAAAAATTGTACTATTTTGACACGTAGTTGCCCCAAGCCAATTGAACGAGTACAAAACGGACGAAGGATATTTTGATAAAATTGACAAAATAAATAATAAACTTGGTCGCAAGTACGCGCTCCAATTTGTTTTTCATTTTTTGAACAAACACGCTGAGCCTCATTTTCACGCGATATTTTCCTGACCCTCCATATTGGTAAGTAAGACACGTTTTTATTTATTACCCGCATATTCCTTTGCCGTTGGTCCATTTATTTTGCTGTCCCGTTTTGTCTGTGCATGGTTCATTTATCGCGCGCGTTTGTATTTTTATCTTGCACGTTAATTAGTATTGCAAATCACCGATTGTCGGAACGAAGAAAAATCGCGGGGGGAGGCATGCCGTAACAACTAACACTTGTACTACTAACAGCCTTATTTCGCAGCGCTAGGAAAAGACCAATACCGTATCACCGGCCAACACCTTCGCCACCTTCCTCGCCGAGCAGCTCAGCGAGCAGCAGACACAGCGACTGGTCCAGCCCGAGCCGACGATCCAGTCGTTCGCCCACTCGAAGTCCTTCCTACACGCGTTAAATGACCATTCCAATACGTATTACCAAGGAAAAATCCAAACTAAAGCGACCACCGATCAGTACCCGAAAATTTTTCCCCAATTCTATTTTTTTTTCATTGGTGGAAAGCAAAAGTCGAATTTAGATAAATTCCTTTTCTTTTTCCCAAGATTGCGATCGCGTCGTCAGAGTTGAAGAGCAGAAAACGAATTCTAGTCCCATTGAGATTCGCTCATATTTAATATTTATTTGTAAATTAGCTTCTTTCGCTCACTCCGGTATTTATAGAGTCCGGAATCAAGACTCGAACAAACACGTCTCATTTCCCTTTAGAGAATTTTTCGAATCGTGCCATTCGTTTGTCGTGTGTCAAACTCATCTAGTCAAATTAGCACGAGCGAATGAAAGTTTTTTCCAATCCACTAGAAATGTTGCTTCACTCATATTTTATTAGTTTGCCCACTTTTTTCAACTAATTCATCAGTGCAATCTTCCCTGCTCCTAATAACTGTAAATATATATAAGTATCATTCACTGCACACTTGACAGTGTTATCCATTTGGTTTTTTTGTTATTCTTCCAACTGGAAACGAGTATGACGAATAGGAAGAAAGAAATCCTCTAGTTAAAATTGTAATCGATGCGATGTTTGGAAAACGATGAATGAAAAACTCTGCGGTTATTATGAATAACGTTTCGTTGGTTGATTAGGTTATCAATTTTCTTTAAGATTAATTAATCTCGCAATACTCATGCTCCAGGTGAAAACGGAAGTTCTAGTCCCTATTGATATTGACATTGATCTCTGACCTTGATATTGTATAGCTAATATTTATTTGATTCGTATTATTTATTCAAGTATTTAAATAATGACACGACTGTGAAGAGTCGAAAATCTCGGTAAAGAGGAGACGTCGAAGGAGAAATAAATTTCTCCTGTTGTACGCCGTGCAGGCGAATCTCCGTGATAAATTTTTTCACCAATGATAATAGGAAAAGCGAGACGAATACGAGATTGTCCGGAATTTCTTGACTGTAAACTTCCTTGATCGTGCGTGACTCTAGTCTCAAATTTACCCCGAGGGTTATCTCGCGAGCTTTTTAAAAATAGCTTGAAAACGGAATGGTGATGTGTTACTTGTCGTTAAATTGAAAGATCCGGAATATATCTGTAATATAAAGAAGAAGAAACAAAAAAAAAAACACTCTGTATTGTTGTTGTGTGATTAAATCGAAATGCTTATCAACAGCAACGAGACTGGTTTTTGCCTAGAAAAAACAAAAGTATCTCCTGGAATAACGAGATCTCTGTGGTCGAAACATTTTAATGAATTGTAGAAAAGAAAAAAAATCCTGGAATGTACATTGTATTGCACTAACGCAATCGTGCTTGGTCTACCCAAACCAAAAACTCATACCTATACATGGAAGACAAATTTGTTTGGTCGCTGGATAAAATCTCGAACCTTGTGTCGATTCTAAAAGTTACGGCTTCATGCGCTTGCTGGCTGAGAGTCGTTCGCGCTTCTTTGCCAAAAAAATGGTCCACAGCAGGCCGATGATGCTGACCATCAAAACACGTAGCTGTAAATAATTGTTTGCTTTTATTTGCCTCTCCTGCTACTTTTCCATTCTGAGAAATTTGTGTTTCCATTGTTTCCATTACCATTGGCGGAACGTAGCGAATATTGATAAACTGCAGCAGCGTCAAATATTTCAGGTTTGCTTCTAGGATCGGCCAATACAGCTGGTTCAAATTTTTCATGGAACTCTCGTGCGATTTACCCTGTCAAAATAGCGCAACAATTTTGGTAGAAAAAAAACAATTGCACGGCGGTGTTGCGTCGATTGATTTTCATGTTTGTAGGATTTAAAAAATCGTCACCTCCAATCTGGCCAGGGTATAGAGCGCAAAAGCCTGGTAACAAGGTGTGTAAATTGTTCTTTCGATTAAGAGAATAGTGAGCGGATTTTTAGACACGAGAGGCACCCATTGGTAAAAAAAATGTGATATCGGGCCGTTGAACAATAGGCCAAAAAGTGCAAACGCCATCAAGCTGTCATGGTTTATGTACTCCCTCCCCGTCAGTCGCTGAGACAAATAATTTCCCAATGCGGCAGTGATGCAGCTGCAACGATACGAAAATCGAGGCTTTTCGATATAGAGTGCAAACAAAAAATCATCTGCATTAATACCTGCTGCATCAAATTTAATAACCTCGTAATGGCTTTTGTTTTTATCGGACTCGTGTACAAACTACTGAGGTATCTTCCCAGCAGATCGTACAGTATTTCCTTTGGTTTCGACAGTGACATTTTTATTCCCGGAATTTATTTTTTACAATCTTTGAATCTCCAAAATTATGTCTCGCTCGTACTCAATGACAAGCGCAATATTCACCACTTCAACTTTTATCTGCGTACACAGACGATATATTAGCTCGCGGAATTATAAAAGCCGCGTGTCTTATCTGGTAATGGTGAAACAATTGGATCGAAAAAAATAGGCAACAAGGGTGTACAAAGTGCAACAAAATCGTGTGCAAGCAAAGCTCGTCGAAACGGAATATTTTATTATATATATGACATATTGTGCATATTCGATGTATACATTCGAATCAATTATACCGACAGTCGAGTGTCGACGGACGTGGTTCAGTAAATTATTTTGTTGCATGCATTTGAAAATCTCCTTCGCCCCTTGCTGCTGCTGTTTCGTAAAAAAGCATTGCACACGCAGCAGCAGTCGATGCATAAAAACGCGACCTAAGGGAAAAATTCTGACCATGCTGCTCGATTACTCGGAAATGTCTGAATCCCTGCCGCAACAACGGTCGATGAGGAAGTTTGCGACAGTTCCGTCCGTGCGCAGTGGCGCCGTGAATTCTGTGAAGCGCCGCACAACCGCAAAATTCCGCTTCGCTCCGCAGAAACCGTGACGGATACCGAATAATTTGCAACATTAATTGAAAAGTCTATCAAGATGGCACAGGGAAAAATGAAAGTAAAGACCAAAGTTCCTGCGGCGTCGAAAACTAAGCGAGGAAACCCAAAAAAGGAATTGGCTGTGCAGAGACGAGGCAGTTAGTACGACTTAACCTCAAAATTTTTTTTCGCTCGGCACGCGCATCGCGACGCGTGTTATTTTTTCTCCATCAGCAACGCGAATTCACCTTGTATTTTGTTTTTTTTTCTTTCCCACCCTCAAAGATGCTCCGGTCAAACCGAAAAAAACAAAGCTCGTGGAGGCAAACAGGCTAAAGAAAATAGTGACGAAAACGGTGAACCGAGCGATGGAAGATGATTTGAGGGAGAAAGCCCTGGAAGGCAAGAAATCGTTGACGAAAAAAGCGGCCCCTGCAACGTCTTCGGGGAATCACAAGCCAAAACCGTGAAATTCACTTTGCCGTTGATTGTTTCGCCGTCGGAAGAAACTCTCGTTATTATTACGACCCATAGAATAACAATGTAAGCTCTTTCTCTGTTCCCATTGTAACAACATTCTTTTATTACTCGATTACACATAAATTTGTACAGAACAACATTGCAAATTTGTACGGCAGGTCCGTTGTTTGCATTTGTAACTCGTTCCATTGAAATGGCACTAGACGCGCAATCGCTCGAAAGTAACTATATTTTTTTTTCTCTCAATCTTTCAACAACGTACATTTGCAATTACATTAAGAAATTGTTGTGCGTCGCTCGCAATCCGTTCTTAACAACGATAAATAGGCAATATTTCGACGCCCTGATTTTTCCAAGCGTCGTCGAATTTTATATTTCTCATAAATTATATATTATACGATAAAATCTCTGTCTCAACGATCACCGATCCTCTTGCTAGGGCGTTGCTCCGACGCGAGTGTTTCCAATCCTGCTGGAGAGCCAAATTGAAAAGACTTTTCTCCCGTCTTTTCAACAATTTCCTGGTATTATTTACAATCTCAATTTTTTTCCACCTTAGGGAGACGCAACCTGGAATTAATTGAACAAAAACGTTAGTTATATTTTTCCAAATATGTGATAAATGTTGCGCGATTGTTATTTCAACTTGCCACCAGTAAATGGCCGCTTTGTCTGTCCTTGCTGATGGCCGGCGTTGCTCCTGTTGTAAATTCAATCGTGCCCTCCTTTCCGCTGACTAGTTTGTGCGATAGGCTAGGGCAGAAAATAAAAAGTTGAAAGGATTGCATGTTGAGGTTGAGGGTGAAAGAATTTTACAAGGACTCACGATTCGCTGTGAACAATTTTGAGGATTTTTTGGTTTTTCGTGATGTCAATGGCTTTGGTGAGCGCCTCGATAATGTGGGGCACCTCCAGAATCAGATCACCCTAGAAATAACGAATAAATTGTGTTATTTTGTTGAAACGAATCGTCGAATAATGAGTAAATCATTTGGACGGAAGTTGATGCGCTTTACCTTGTCCTTTTTTAGTTCCGGAGGTATCCGCACGATAAGTAAATTGTCCGATTCTCCAGTAACGACCAATTCCTCTATCGCTTCGTAGGGCAAACGATGCTTGAGCTTGAAGGTTTTTATCGTGTCGAGGATGTAGACGGCTTTTTCCGTTAGTATGAGAACTCGCTCGCGCGGCTTGTAACCGTGTCGATCGTACTTGACAACGGGAGTCGCGTACTGCAAACGACAATTTATTACGCATCTCATAGACATTTCTGGCCAATTTTTTCATTCGTCGATTATCTTACTTTGATATTTTCACCGCTCGGCAAAATATTAGCAACGAACGTTTGTCGCAGAGCCGAGTGCTCGTTGCCCAGCCTGTCTTCTTGAAATTTCGGACCGAGACTCTTGGCATAAGATTTTTTCTTATCCTCGAACAAACTCTCGGCAAGAATCTTCAGTTCAAATTGTTGCTTGTCCGACCTCGACAACGCAAAACGATATTTTCGGGCTCTCCAAAGTTTGTGCATTTTCCTCAAGTGTTCAGACGCCTAAAATCATTAATTCATCAATTTTTTCCCATTTCGTATTATAATTGGTCAAATTATTCTGATCGTACCTCTCTACACGCGTAGGGGCAAGCCGGCCAGTTATTACTGAGAACGCCAACCGGTAAATTTTTCGACAATCGCAAAAGCCATTGAGCCTTTGCCAGTTCGACGAACCTGATGTTCTCGTCATTGGGCGCTTCGTTTCGCGTGATAAATCCTTTGATAAATCTGTCCCCCGTGCAAAAGTGCATTTAGTTGATTGATTTTTCGATACTTCCAAACTTGACGTTCGGATTCAATGGAATTACCTGCGAACTATCACGGCGGCTCTTCTCCTTTTCTCAGCTTCGCGTTTTGCCCTCCACCTACGAGCGTATTTTTCAATCACGATCGCCGCAGCTCTCATTTCGAGGTATTTTCTTCTCTGAATTATCGCCTTCCATCGCGATTGTATTATGGCCGCGATGTCGTGTTTTTTTCGCTGGAAAGCATCCTCCGTGTCGAATAAAGTTTTAGCGAATCGTATGAAGAGTTTAGTGCTGCAATGAAAATGAAAATGTTTGAATTTCGACGATTTGGTCCCACCGGCAAAATTTTGAATTAGGCGGACTTTGACCTACTTTCCCATTTGATAATCGTTCGCCTCGAAGCCCAAATGATTGACCAGCACTTGGACACCGTCTTTGGGTGATCGACCTTTGTAGTGCGGCCAAGTTTGTGGACAGAGAGACTTGTAACGCTGGAGAAATTGATCGTAGGGTCTTCTGTAAGCAAATCCAGCTCTCCGGACTCTCAAGTTTTCCATCAAACCGAGATACTTGACTTGATGAAGAACGATCTTGTCGTTGAATTGACCTTGAATTAGGGCAGATATTTCATTGATTTTTTTTTTCAATAAAAATACTGGTTTTGATGGTTTTTTGGTTTTTAAACGTACTCGATATTTTGAAATCGTTCGGCTTGATGCACCGAATGTACGAAGGCTCTTTGCCCATCAGTATGTCCATAAGATTGTTGAGGCTGTTTTTGAATTGGGTTACCGCCGTCTCTGGACGTTTTTTACTCCTCAAGTCCTTGACGTCGAACACGCTCTGTGGAGAGAAAAAATAATGATCAGCGGTTCTAATTTTCTGGTTAATTGGCCTAGCAGGCTGTTGTACCTTTGTGATGGAGTTTGTCGTTTGGGACATGACTTCTCGCAAATCTCGGAACAGGAGGTCGTTGTTTTTTTCGAGAAATCCTCGAACGTTGTACGTAACGTCACCGGCATAATGTATCAATCTGAATTCCTAAAATCGATTCGTTCTCGATGTAATTTTTCATTCGGTAATCGTTATAGTTATTAATAATGAAGGAATCATTACGTCTCGTCCCATGATTTTTTGGGTCCTCACGTCCGCTTTCATGTGGCTTATGTAATGAGGATGACTGTTTAGATTGAAATTGAGCTTCTCGAGAAAGCTGAGGTCGGTTGGCTCTCCGGGGCGCAGACATTCCTCGTCCATCAAGGATATGATGCCTGAACCGCGAGAAAACCATGACATTAAGTAAAGAAAATGTAGTTTTTAACCCTCCGTGGTCACACTTCCGCCACCGATCTCGGTGGTCGCACTGGGTTGATTCTACCCAGTCCATTTTCGAACCCGTATTGTGAGCAATCTATCGGCCCGAAAATTCTCAAAAAATTACTGAACAACCCTTGAACATTCCAGTTTAGATACGAAAAACTTTCCTGAAGCAAATCCAAGGCTAAAATATTTTTTTAAATGCAAAATGAAGAAAAAAAACGGGTAAAAAAAGTTTTTTCACTAAAATAATCGTCACTTTGTGGATTTTCAATATTTTTGCCTAAAATTTGGACCTGATATTCATCAGATCTGGTTCTTTTGTGGACAAAATAGTAGAATAGCGCGCGTTTGAAAAAACATATCAATTCCGTTATTGGAAGTGGGTTGATTTCAGAGTGGATGTTAGAGACTTTGCGTTAGCGGCGGTAATACTTATCGCCGCAAACGCGACATGGACAGTACAAACTGTCGTTAAATGACGATTACAACCCCATTAATTATCGGGAACTAGGAGATATTTACGTCACAAGTTGGTCTCTGAGTGGATTCTACCCACAGTGACCACGAAGGGTTAAAATTGCAGGAAATTCCGAGCTCCGTACCTTTGTACTTTTCCTCAATCAGGTCGCAAATGACTTTGTTGTTGAAGTAGGGAATATTTTCCCAGGCGATTCCCTCCTTTTCGTACTCTTCCTGCTCCGACTTGAGGGTCAATTGTATAAACAATTGTTGCAGCTTCTCGTTGCAGAAATTAATGCAGAATTGCTCGAAGCTGCAGGAACCGTCGAGCGTATAAGGTTTATAATGAAAATCATGATGAATCAGGATGCAGGAAGAATGAAAAATATTCTTCGCATGAAATTACCTATTTTTCTGGAATATTTCAAAGCCGTAAATGTCGAGGATACCCATGACGCTGTTTCGACGTCGATCCTGTGGCTGTAGCGATTTGTTCAATCGGGTTACCAGCCAAGTGAACAACCTGTCGTAAACCGCTTTGGCTAGGGCGTCTCTCGCGTAAATGGCGAGTTCTCGATTAAGAGGCGACACGACAACGTCCCCGTGCGCGTCTATAGTGCGATGAGTAAAAGCATTTGCCAAGTGCTGAACGTCGCAGCCCAGCAACTGTTTCCAAACAATGTCGAATAAATATTGAGCCCGTTACCGAATTAATATTCAAGTTGAAACGCGCGCCCGCGTTATTGCTTACAGAAGAAACGGCTTCGACGGATGCGGGCTTGAGGATTTGCGCAACACCTTCCTCCTCGGTGAAACCGACATTTCCGAGATGCAACACGGACGCCACTATCGCGAACAAATCATCCTGTTCCTGTTGGCTCATCTCTACGATTTTCATCGCCTCGATTACTCGTCGGTACTGACCAGCGTCGTCGATCGTATCCACCGTTCCTTTTTTCTGTCATTTCGGAATATCGTATTTTTATTTTCTCCTGCTTTTTTTTATGACACTGAAGTTCGTAACGTTGGGATCCAACGGAAAATACGTTTTCGCTTAATTTTTCGGTAAATTAACAAAAAAAAAAGCCAATTTTCGTATCAATTTTGTGTTTGAATCGTGAAAAACGATCGTTTTATCGTCCTGATTATAAAATTCATGAGTTCTGCTCAAGAAAAAATCGAATTTCGTTGCATTCCAACGATGAAAACTTCAACATCGTTTTTTTTTGTCGCAGAGACTCTGACGACAATCGTTTCTTACCCCGTTGCTGAGATAAAAGTACGTGTCGAGATTCCTCTTGAGAAACAATTTTCTCAGCGTCTCGTCATCGGCCCCGGCCAACAATTGATAAAAAATGTGAAAGTTTCGTTCGCCTCCGGATTGATGCACGACTCTCGATTTCTCTAGGAGATAATTCAATATGTTTCCACCGACGGGATCACCCTGAAAAGAAATATTGGTAAGCGCGCCCGTTTGGTTGTTCAGTTAATCGAGTAAATCAGGAAGAAATAAACGGCTCGAGCTTACTTGAAAATTGAATTGTATATCCATGTATTTTCCAAATCTCGAGGAATTGTCGTTTCTGTTGGTTTTCGCGTTGCCAAAAGCTTCGAGAACCGGGTTGCTCCCTATGAGTTTGTCGTTGACGGCTTCCACCTGTTTTTTGTGGCCCGTCGCCGCGGCTATGAATTCCAATACTTTTTTCGATGCTTCGGTCTTGCCCGAGCCGGATTCGCCTTGTTTAAAGGAAACGCGTATTTTTAGTAACGGCCTTAAAACATCCTCGCAAAATCGGCCAAAAGCAAATAAAAACTAGAAATTCTGAATTACCCGAGATGAGGATACATTGGTCACGATTTTCTTTCGACAGGGAACGATACGCCGTGTCGGTCAGAGCGAATCTGTAACGATTGAAAATTCTCCGTAATCGAGTCCTTCATCGCTGTTAAATTTTTATCGTTCAAACGAAACTCACATGTGCGGAGGCGCTTCGAAGAAATTTCTTCTCTGATAGTACTGAATCGTCTCGTTTCCGTATATCGGTAGTTTTTTATAAGGATTTACAGAGACGAGGACCTGCCCTATGTAAGTCTGAAAGGAAATGAAAAAACGAGTTGAAAATATTGGTTGATTTTGTCTTTTCAGGGTGCGTCTGGCCACGATTGACTCACGTAAATGAGATCTTCCTTGAAGCGTTTCCGGAGATTGTCTATAAAGGCATTTTCACTCTGGAAATCCTCGAGGAGCACAAAATCTTGTACTCCGACGCGATCTCTCTCGTGAAGACCTCGCTCCATGGCTGCTCTACTCGCCGGAGGCAATGGTTTTAACGCGACCGAATTTTCCGCAATGCGATCGTCTCTGCGGAGAAACAATCGGTGAGTCGATCAATGACAGAAAAAATCCATTTTTTTCTTATTATTATTGAGGTGCAACGGATCGTACGCCCCGTGAGCGACTCGAGGAGGAAAATAAAACTCGAAAACTGAGTCGTCGTCTTTTTTTCCGACCTTGTCGACTGGACGTTGATAAGCCTTTTAGATTAGATATCGTAAAACGCGTTTTATTCCATTTCTATTACGTCCTCGTTTACCAGCCCGCGTAGCTATCCGTGTCATTGTTTTTTTCGTCACCCGCCAACACACGTATTCCTCAAATATTTCAACGCAAGTTTTTTTCCCTTTTTTTTCGGTACGGATAAAGTTTATCGAATTGTTTTCGGAGAAATGATTTTGTCGCACACTCACCCCATCTCGATCGGATCAACCGGTTATTTGTTGGATTTTGTTTGGTATTTACAATCGAATCTTTCGATCTATCGCGATCGATCGAAATATGAGCAATGCTAAATTTTCAATTCTGATTCATATGATCGCTATTGAAGGAGTGATATTTCCCACTGGTGCAGTCGAAATTCTAAGCGCCGACGACTGGTCTTGAGCTCCAAAGTATTTAATATCGTTGAGATAAGATAAAGACCTGGCTGTGGATAAAACGCGAGATTATCTTGATCGAGCCAGTTTTTCAGAAATATTTGCAGATTGTTTTTTTTTTTTTATTTCTCTATTCCAACTATTCGCTTTTACGTATCGAAAACCCCCGAACGATCTTCTTCTCGCCCCGTCCAAGCGTTTTCGTTGTGTTGCCGGTTAGCGAAATTCCGATTGAACAAATATAAATTACGTGTTTATCGCTCTCAACGAATAATGTGCATCGAAAGGCCGTTTTTCTTGTAGCACACGCTGTCCGAACAATACTGATCGGTTTTTCTTACGAGCTTCTTCGAGCGGGGAGGGTTCTCGTCGATTAATAAACGATAACGAAATATCGCACGTATGTGGGAATAAACTTGGTGTCGCAATGCTCCATGGCAAGTGGGAGAAAAATAAACAACGACAAAACAGTCATTTATTTTCGTATTATCAACAAAGTGTTTTCTCTCTGCGAATAAACCGTTGAAAACTTTTATCATTTCGTGAGATTTTTCTTTCACAACAATCAAACGTCCGAGGCCTTATTCTTGCTGTTATTATTATTATTGCCGAAATGTTTACAGTTTATAATTCGTGGTGTCTTCTGAACAAACAAAATTGCAGAAGAATAATCGTGACAAAAGGCAACCGTGTCTGTGTCCAGGGACTCGCGCGATCATTTGGCGTTGAACGAAAGTTAATTAATCAATCTTTCGATTATTAATCTCGATTAGCGTCGACAGGCGATAGCGTCCTAGTTCGATAAACGTCGATCGGCGACACCAGTCGCGGATCTTTTCAATGAGTGTCAAAACGATTAGTCAAAAATTTATCCATATTTTCTCGTGGGAATTTTTATTGAAAAAATAAAAAAGTCTCTCTCCCTCTCTCTTCACAGAAAAATGCGACAGCATGCACGTGCAAATTGTTATTCGTGGACGGTGGTTGATACAACTATTGATAAAACTAGTAATTGCAATTCTTGTGCTCATTTTTTTTCCTTCAGGCTGTTGGCCGACTCATTTTAAAACTTCATGTGAGAGATACGAGTATATAGACGTCAATTTTATTTCTGGAACTCTCAAACTTTCCACCCATATATTCCTCGTCTCTCGTTTCTGTTTCTGATGGCTCGTGGTCGTCGTCGTCGTTGCGGACCTAGTCGAGACTCCGAGTAGGAAAAAATGGCGCGATAATGTTGGAGCGCTCGAGACTTGTTTTTTTTTCTCTTCGTCTTTTTATTTTCTCCCACAAGGCTTAAGAACCTCGACCCAATAATAAATTTGGAGCCAAGATCAGCCGGTTTCCTCGACGGAGAGCTTGTTATCTCGGATAAAGAATAAATGTTTTCCGTCTGAATTGTCAATTTTCATGACTTTTTTCTTTTTTGCAAGAAAAAACATTGAATGAATCGGAAGAATGAGACAATAATCGGACGAAATACAAGAGAATCCGGTTTTCCGGCTGAGTCACTCTGCGTTGCGAGAGCCCGCCACGAAGAATAAGGATCGGGATGACTAACAGCGTTGTAAGGGTTCACGATATGACCGTAACAGAAATCAGACCTTTTTCCCAATTAGGTCGCAGTAATTAGGTGCGTAGAATTTGTCATTACGATAGCTCAAGCTTTTATTTCCTTTTTCTCGTATCGCATTGCGGAAGCAGAAAAATTGTCCCACAAAAGTGAAAGCTCTCGTGGGACCCGTGCAAAAGTCACTGGTTACGTTGTTTTTTTTTCTCTCTCTCTTAACTATTATCAAACGAGAGTTTCACCGTTTGTGAGATAAATTGAAATCCGCCATGCAGGCGACGATTTCGTACAATGGCTAATTGTATTCTCGCCATAAACGTCGAAACTTGTTTAGCATCAGTGGGTCAAAGCAATTATTTGCTTTTTTTTTATGGCGAGGGACTTGCAGTTTGAGTTATTCAGTTTTTAGCCTCACACCGAGGAGATTTCTCGGATTAAACGATCACCGGTTTGTCATGCATTTCGGCTGTAGTTATTTCCTTTTCGGACGAACGTGCTTCTTATCGTTTGGTCGAAACCGGGTAATGGAGAATTTACGAGCAGTCACGAAGACGGAAGAAGAAATACGAGAGTCGTACACACACAAAAGTTAGGAAAGGGGGGGGGGGGGGGAGAGCGCGTTTTGAACACGTCGACGCTGCCAAGCCTCGTAGTTGATTTTGTTGCCTCATTTTCTGTTACTGTTATATACGTGTGTAACCGTAGACGACAGAGTACCGTCAAAGGCCAACCGGTTACCGGAAATGGCGTACTGTCTTGTCGGTTCTGTTAACAGCAGCCACCAAGAATCGCTTAGAAAACGTCTATAGAGGTTTGCCACTCATTTCCAGGACACACGAGCTCGTCAAACCAGCACGACCAAATTGCGCGATAGGCCAAAGGAGAAAAAAAAGTCATTTAGCTTGTCCACCATAATCGCCCGCGCGCATTTTACGAGTTTCGCCAGTTTCGCTTCTAACGCGTTATTTGACGTTTTACATTTTTAAACAATCTCTTTTTATTTTCATGCAGTGAAAGTCACTCGTTCTCGTACTTGTCATGTAAAAAAGTAGCTGAAAGTAGAAGGTGCGAAAGTGTCAAACAGAAATGTCATTCGAACTGGACCTTCGAGGCGTGGGCTGTGAAAAATGTGTGATTTTTCGACAGGGCCCGGTGTGGCCGCAATCGCGACATACGACTGCGTCCTCGACGAGCCTCGCTCTCCAGGAATAGCTGAATTTTATTCCAGTGCAATGATCCAGCAAATACAAGTCACTTTGTAAATGATTCTCGCGAGTCTCTTGGTTCGTCATCGGTATATCGCGTGCTGCATCTCGTTTGTCCCGCCAGTTTATTATTACACTCCGGGGAGTAACCAACCGACCTTACGGTCGTCCCTCTCCTCCGCGCAGGGAAGCACCGCCCCCACCCCTCGCTTTTTTTCCTCTTTTTCATTCTTTTTCGGCCCGTCTCTCAATTAGGTTGGAGGTTCTTTGTCAGCTCAAAATCACCGAATCCTAGCGAAGCGCCTCTGCTTCGCTCCTCGTGCCACTCGCGTATCAAGGTCGTGGCGAAGCAACAGAGAAAGACGAGGATGGTTATCCCTGTGCTATGAGTTTTCAGGTAGCGGGGAATAGAGAAAAAACGCCGAGGAACGAATGCCAAGTTTTGGATGTCTCGTGAATAACCGGTTTTTTTGTTCTCCACTCGAAAAAAATTCGTCCTGACATTGAGCCCAAAGTTTATCCATTTTTTTTCTTCCTTTCTCACTTTTGGAACAATTCAATGCAAGAAAAGTTAAAAAGCCATTCTCGGCCGCGATTCCAACGGTTTTATTTTGTTTATTTCGCTTAGAAAGTAGAGTCACGTTTTTATGCTTCGCAAAGTCGGGGCAAGAAGGCAACTCGGAGTCTTTATTCGTGGAAAAAATATGAAAGAGTGATTGACCTCTCGAGAGAGGATTCTGGGAAGCTCACTCTTCATTGTATCCCATTCTAATTGTTTCCTCTATTTCTACTTTCCGATCCGTACCAAGTTTGACTCACAAAAACCAATGGTAGACAATTCTCCCCCATGAGGATTTTCTGAGAAACCAACATTTATATTTTCTTCCTTTTTTTCGCTTCGCTTTGCTGCGATTTATTTCGCTGCTCTATCGTTTTCCCTGGAACCTCCGAGAAACTTTATGTTCCACTTATCGACAATTTCTGTTTGCAGCGTCGGGTGCTCCGATACGCGCGAGGCTCCTGGACGAAACGAGAAAGAAAACGTATAATGCAACATTTACCAGCGCGTGTGAGAGCAGATTCGATGTTTCCAGTTGTTTTCCTTTCGTGGATCTCCTCGGCAAGGAAGAAACTAAAATTCCATATGTTGCAGAGGTAATTTTTTTTTTTCTTCCTTTAGTCTCTCTATCTTTTGTCTCGACGGTATTCGTCACTTGGACAAACCGTCAACCACTGTTTTATTATATTGGAAATTAGTATGTGCGCGGCGTCGTATGAGGCGATCGGAGACTCGACTCGTAGCAGCAGGACGTCGTCCTCGTACGCGATGAGTGATAATCGAGGATTGTCATTGGCGAAAAATCACGTAGAATAAAAAAAAAACTCGCAATGACACGCGCTACCAGCTGGAATTTTCGAATACAACGATCGTACGACAAACGATTGCGAATCCGAGGGAATAAATCGTTTTGTTCAACGTATAGAGTTTCGAGTAACATTTTCGGTCCTCGTTAAAATCCTCTCCACTCTTTGTCTCGGATAAACTCTTAATGTTTTTTCTCCCTCTCTCTCGATCTCTCGCTTTCATTTGCATTGCGCGTGACTCACGTTCCAGATGCCGATGCACCAATAAAATCCTATTTGTCCATACGTTCGAGCAACGGAATCGATACGACTTTACGTTCCCGACTAATCGGCAAGATTTTCACAAATTAGTAAATCCTCGCTCAAACCTTTTTTTTTACATCTAATGGGAGATAAAAAATCGAATTTATCAGGACAAACTATTGAATCACATGAAGTAACGTTTTTAGTCTTACTTACATTTATTAAAAGTGTCGCGAGACAAATCCAAATGAAAAAATCCAAAGGAACACGAGAAAACAACACTCAACACGTCGTTTGCAGTTGAACGAATAAAATTCACCAGTAACATTGAATTGACTTTTCAGTACATTGCTAACGTGGCTCATTGAACCGGCAATTCGAATTCACTCGCAATACGTCAATTTAAAGAATCAACAAATATGTAATCAGTGGCGCGTTTCGTAAAATTTGTGCTCTCTTTCGAAAGCAAGCGCGGCTTTAATTCTGCGATTATATGCCAACGATTGCAATTCTAAACGCAAAGACGAATGAATATTTGAACAAAATAGATACATAAAAAAGTACTGAACTCGAATTTACGTTACGAAAAGAATCCAATAAATGTGGAAAGCTCGTCGCTCGGTATTCGTCGTGGATTTTATCATTACATTTCGTTGAATGAAACGCGATTATGAAATTTTGATCTCTGTTGCAGATTTTCATAGATCGGAGTGGAAAAAGGGCGAAAAAGTTTGTAGTAAACGTGGACAGAGTTTAGAGCCGGGTCGTGTACGCGCACGCTGTGTGTGCCACGACGTGACTAACAGCTCACGACGGTGAGATCGGCAGTCAGGCAAGGGGCCACGAGAGTCGAGCGGCAATGGAAGCCAGGCAGCAGGCGAGCGAGCAGAGAGAGAGCGAGCCGAAGGCAACCGACACACCACAGAATCGTCGTGCAATGAAGTACAAGAAGAAACCAAAGAGCAAGAAGAAGAAGAAGGAGGAGGAGAAGGAAGGAGAGGAAGGGGCAAGCTCTCGAATGGTTCGCCGCGTTCGAAGGCAAGCAACGAGAAAAAAGGGCTCTGTGCCTGTGAGTTTTGCATCTGTATTTTTTTCTTCGTACGTATTTGATTAATTGATAATGAATTTGGCAGAATGGTCAGTTTTTTTTGTTGGTTTCACGGCGATTGGCGCTATTTCACGTATAAATTCAATTAATCATTTTTTTTCGTGGTAAATAAAACACTCGAGACTCGAGATTGCTCGCAAACTTTTGGACGGTAGTGTATGTCCGTAGCGTGTATATATATAGAGAAAGAGAGGGATTGAGGATCGCCTGGCATAAGAGGCGAGAGGTCGTAGGACGTTGAAGAAGCTGTAGAAGGAAAAGTGTCTATGGCCCGTCCGAGCGCGAGCCAAATATACCTGAACGAACCTCCAACGAATCTTTCTTTATTTTATTTTTTTCATCGATTCGTCTCTCATTAAGAGGTTCGAGGGGCATACTCGAAGAGTTAATTGGGGCGACGAGTATTTGATGACTCAATTATTCAAAATACTGTATCGATTGGTCATTCGGACGACGACTTATTATTGTACGAATCAATTATTTATTGAGTTTTGGCAAAGTTGTTTGGCTGGCAATATTTGTAAGCTCGGTCATTGACTGAGAGACGCACGCGATGATTGGAGAGATTGCCATTTGGCTGATGTTCTCGCGCGTGGCACCTGGCTCAAGAAAGATGTTAAAGAAAAGTCTTGGAGCAGAGTCCCGACCTCGCACGAGGGTCAAGCAGCCGGTGCTCGCTTTGTACACTCGCGCTCTGCACACGTGAACGCGATATCGTTGCTCGTTTCATTCCTCGCTACTTCCCTCTCTCCCTTTCTCTCGATTTTTTATGGACGAGCCGTTGGCGACTTGACGAGAATGCAGCGACGAAGCTTCTTCGATGCAAAAAGCTTTCTCTCGCAGTTGCGCGTTCTCCGTGTTCAAATTTCAAGGTTTCATTTCCCTTTCGATCGCCGTGATTGGGGGAGGACGCAACTGAGCGATTCGGTGCTGGAAAATTAAATAATAAATAATGAAGAATAAAAGTGTGGCTGTACGGGAGGGAACAATGATCGATAAGCAAATTACGCCGAGGTCGTGCACATATTGGCTTCTCAACGTTCGGAGAGCACAAAGTCCGGAGGGCTGGGGGTAAGCCCTCGCGGATTTCCTCATCTGCCCCGGTACAAAAGAAAAAGAGAGGGATTACAGGCGATATACGCCTCGGGTTACTGGACTCTGCGTCGTTTTGTTCGTCGCTGGACTCTCGAGGCGGCGGTAAACCGCGCGAGACACTTTCTGTTTTTTTTCCTCCTTCTCCTTCTTCGTCGTCAAGACATATAGGCCTCCACACGCGACAGGAATAAATTCAATACGGGTCGTACACGATTATCGGTATAAACGAGCCAAGGAAATATGAATAAGAGAGGAAAGGTGAAAGAAGGTGTGGTGTGGCACACAAAAGGGACCGTTAACCCTTTACCGTTAATACGCTTTTCTACGCTTCCTTCACTCGACTCTCTCTCTCCCTCCCTCCCATCGGCAATTCGCTCTAGGGCCGTATGCAAATCTCCAAGTCCCAGCCACTTGGAAATCTTAGTCTTTGCGGTTATTATTCTAGCATGTAAAAAGTTGTGCGTGACGAATAAGGAAGATCAAAGTCGCACGCGTATCCAATTCCTAACGAGTCTAAAATTTATTATTTTTCTCGTACAATTATTTATAATTTTATTGTAAATGTATTAGTTTTAGTGAATTTTGATTCCTCGCGCGGTGTTGCGCGCATTGAAGCAGCAAGTTGCAACACAACGCGATCCGCAACGGCACAACACACCGTGTCGGATGCACTTTCGCTCATTCTCCTTGCAATAAAACTAAACGATCATAGACGCGACTGAATTTTTATCTCTTCTTCATCTGATCGTGACTGGCTGGAGCGTAGAGAGAATCGCGCCGTCTCCGACCCCGCAATACGCTGATAAACTTGGCAAACAAAAAAAAATTGCAACAAACATTGTTTCAAAGTCTGTGCGTTTTTGGATTCGCCGGAGCGGAGAGTAGGGAAGAAAAAACGATGGATCGGAGGAGAATGGCGCGCTTTCGTGCTTTCACTGCTTCGCAACTACGAGTAACGACGAATTTCGCATCGGGAAAACAATCGGAGGGCTCTCACGATAATGTGAGAAATAAAAACGGCGATGCGAGAATGCGCTACAAAGCCGCGAGTTATTCCCACCATGATGCTCATACTATTGTTTTATATGTTATGGAGTTTAGTCGGGAAAATGAGCAACGTATCTCTTTTGCTCTATTCGTTTTTTTCTTTCTGGGCTAGTAAGAAATTGCGTTGATGAAACGAGTCTTAATTGAAAACGAAATGAAGGAGAGAAAAGATTAAGTTCCCGTCGGCTTTTCTTACCGATAATGATAAAACGCGAAAAATCAACAACCAGTCAAAATAAAACTTGTGGCAATTTCTTTTCTTTTTGCAGTGAAACACTTGTATGCGCGATGAAAGACTGAGCTTGTGCAACAACTGTAGCTCGGGTGCACGAGTGTCAAGTTCGCCGGGTGGCCTACGTCCAACGACCAAGGGAAAGTCCACGTGGTTCATACACCTTCGGTGGGATTGAGACTCCACATTTGAGAGATTGGAACTCGGGTTTCCCGACGAATCTGAACTAATTCGATATACGCGGTAATTTTCAGAGAATCGATTTTTTTTGGCATGTATCGTAAAAATCGTTTTAGCAATAAATCGAATTGGCGATTTTTTTTTCTTAACACTCGATTTTATCAACTATTTCGACATTGGAGCGAAAAAAATGAGTATTTTTGGTAAATTTGCATGAAAGATTCAGTGTTGAAAAAGTTGGAGTGTTTTTTTTTTGTACGAGTGTTTGTCTTCGATCCAATCGACACGCGTCTACGCTAGAGGGTTATAAAAGCTCGAGGGGTGGTGGTAAAACTACACCACCCCTATCTCCTGTCCAGCGAGACACAAACCGAAGGGGTCAAGTCCGTTCTGTCGCGGTTGGACAGTTCGGTTTCCGCGACCGTTCGCTTCGTACCTAGAGCGGTTAAAAAAGAGCCTGAGAGCTCGCATTTTCAAGCAAGTTTAGCGCGAATCACGTTCGCGTTATGGAATTTTGATCGTCATCGATAAGCTATCGTCGAGTGAGTATTTATCGACGAAAAAATATACAAAAATCACAGTTTGAGCCAACTCGATGCGCGTAATTATTACTCGAGTCGCGAATATTTAATTATTTTTAGTGGAAAATGGAGAACGTCGATCGTGAACTTTGCTGTATACCTCGTTTTCTAATGTCAAACATACTCGATGACGTATCGTTGAAACTTTTTACCACTCGGTTTGTTTCTCTCCTCGAAACTTTTTCACTCTCAATTGCTTTGCTCGTTTCAAATGACGGAAATTCCGTTTAAATTTTTTCCTTCAAATTTGTCGATTTTCAAAACCAAATCTTTAGGGATTGCAAGAAATATTTTCATTCCTGGTTTTTTAAATTTTGCTGTGATAATGGATTTATGGACATTGGCAAAAAAAAAAAATCGCCCAGCATAATTGAGAGGCAACACGAGCATTTTATTAGCGTACACGAAACAAAACGATTAGAGAGGAAAAAAACTTTTGCTCGGTTTGCATTTACTCTCCGGGGATCGCGTTTGGTCAAGGAAATTGTACAATTTCCCGTCTCTCGAAACAGTCTTGGATTAAAGTTTGTTCTCCAGCTGGATTGAAATAATGGTTTGATTTTAATTTCTCGCAGACCTTGACGAATGGTGCTGCTGAAAAGTCCGTCGCCAAAACGTGGCGGAAGCCCTCAGCGGAATACCGTTGGAGGAAAATCCACGAGCCAGGAACAACGCGGGAAAATAGCCCGAAAATCGAGAGGCAACAGTCCGGGCGAGAGGTCGAACGGTGGATCGAGAGGAAGTAGTCCTGGCAAAAGTTTGGGAGGATCGCGCGGAAGCGAGTAAGCTCAAAATGTTTTTCATAATTTTATCATTGTGTCGTGTCGGAATTGTGAAGAAGGAAAAAAAAGTTGAAACATGGGATCGTACGAGTACGAATTCGAACTTTCGAATGAGCGTTATAAAAATAATTGTAATTGTAAAACGAAGAAAGACTCTCGCCTTTTAATGGTTCGAGTCGTTGGCAGTCTGGCGGAAAAACAGTTGCGAGCATCTCGAACGCGTGGAAGCATAGAACGGGCAAGGGTGCCAGTTTGAAAAATCATTCGAGACTCGATTGTTGTTGGATTCGCTAGCGTGCGAATAGTTGATGCGATTCGCGCATATATGTACGCATGGCTTACTCCGAGCCACGCTTTCTGTACGATCCGATTTAAATGAGTTGCACAAATCTACAGCCGCGCGGAGAATCGGAGAAAGATTGTTTCCAGTTCTGAGAAATGTTCACATTATTGCGTTCTGACAATTCGTTTTTCCGGCAAAAGTGAAATGTCGCGCACTCGTTACGGAGCGGTCGTTAGAAATGTAATGAAAAAAGGTACTCTCGAAATTGTACTTTTCCGGTATTATCGCAACAACGTAGGCGAGGTAATTGGTGCGAGTCGAGACAATTTTATTGCTAGGGTACGGAGCACCTTTTGAGTTTTTGCTCGCTTCAACGACCTTTGCTATGGTTTTATTGATTAGGAGGAATTAAAAAGCACAATTTAATTGGAACAATGACGCAATGTTGTAAATTGAGGCGAAATAAATGGAATGTTAAGCGAGAAAAAAGTAAAAGGTCACTTTATGAAGAGACTCAATCAATCAATCGAAGTTGAGTTGTGTCAGAATTATAAAAAGTCTAAAAGTTGTCTGGAAAATAACGAGGGGTGAGAATCGCGTATTATCGTACTTACTACATACTGGGAGAAGGAAAGCAGAAAAAAAGAAAATATATATATCGATTGGGAGACCTTGCCCGTGTGTCATGAGGCTCTAGTGGACTTGCGAGACTCTCGGGTCGATAATCATAATTATACGGCGTAGCTTTGGATACTGGAATGTATAAAATTTTATACATTTGCGTGTCGTCTTTCATATTTTCGTTCTATCCATATACTCGATACGTCGTAATGGACTTTTGTCGTACGTGTACGCTGCTCGACGCAGTATTCGAAGCAACGCGACGATTTCATGCAGTACCGAAATTCTGTCTATAATTTTTTCATTACGATCTCATGTCGGAATGCTATGATTATTATTACATAATAAAATACACAACCATTTAATCTATATTGGAGGGCTATTTTCATGAAATGTTAATTATTATTTGCCACATTCGTGTATCTCTGAGGGAACTTACCCGAAATAGCGGAAGGTTGCGCGCGATTAGGATCGGCCCGTCGTGGCTCGTTATACATTGCCCCTGGGCAAATTGGTAACGCGTGTTTTCGATAATAAAAAAGACCTCGCTCGATTAGTGCACTTTGAATGCACATCTGTATGTTTTTTTACAAGCACATAGGTCAACGAAGAGGGGGACAGTGGAGAGAGAGTTTCACACCTGTTTGGAATTTTCCTATTACATTACGAACGATTTTTTTCGGGGGACTTTGAGGGGTTCATAGTGGTCGCGTCAATCGAGCTTCCGCATTCACGACCCCGTACGCGTGCCTCCAATTAAGGGCTATCCGTTTGTTAATCAGAAATGTAACGAAAGTACATCGATGACGATGCAAATTTGTTTGTATCGGTTTGTTTTCATTGGTAAAAAGTAATCGAGACTAATGGCAATGTATTTTCTGGCGAGAATGAAATTTAGAAATGTGGAAAAACTTTTCGCGGAACTTGAGGAATCCTCGCATGTTACGGGGCTCGCGTCAAATATTGAGTAGATGCGATTAGAAAACGTAACTTGGAGCAGAGACAACACGAAATGCTTGCACAGAGAGCCAGACTGACGCGGAGAAGAATTCACCGAAGAAGGGAAAAAAAGGATTGACGGGCGACCTCGTTGTTTGACAAGCGCTCTTGTGCAACTCGGGCTTCCGTGAACCTTTCGTCGTCTCTTTTTTTTTTTTGCTCCATCAATCGACCGAAATGCTAATAAAAGTTGTAGTTTAACCGAGCTTTTCGGGACACACCGATCGATCGAAAGGAGCGCGATGATGGTATTGCATGAAATTTGCGCGATATTTTATTACATTTTCCATACAGTGCAAGGACGAGCATATCGATTCGTAACAATTGGGCCGAATCGTATCCTCAATTTTTACATACAACACTCGGACGCGCGGTGTGTCAATATAATTATCTTACGCAGATCGTGACACTGCACAAGTTTTTTACATTGTCACGCCATGGACGCGAAGAAAGGAAAAACGAAGCGACAGGGATGGATGAATTTTCGTGTCGTCCCCCATATTTGAATCGATTTTTTTTTCAGACGTAATAAAAGAGATATCTCGTCGGAGACATCGGACAAATTTGTTCTGTATCAAATTATCTATCCTCGGAAATTCAATCGATTCGATGCCACGCTCGCCAAGTGGAATTTTCATCGCTGACCAATTGCGCAATCGTTTGTTCGCTCGTTCATCATACAGAGACGAAGCAATATTTACAGAGAAATAATTTGATTGGGCGATTAGTTTGGATAACAAAAAAACTGGCGCTTCGTGCTTCATCCCCTACGGGCAATTCTTCATCGCGTATATCGCGCACTATAAAAATAAGAGATAACCGATGAGGTCATCGCAAAGAGAGTCTCGCACAGGATTTCCAAGGACGCCCCTGCTCTGCAAATCGATTATTTCCAACCCCCTGCTACTCGCGTACTTCGTAACATATGCATGCAGATACGAGCATGCAAATAAAAGCTCACGCGTTCCCTGCTCCTTCAATTACAAACCATTTTCTTATTCTCTTTCCAATTCCTCACTTTATTCTCTACAATCATCCTTTTAACCGAGAATCCACTTTCAGGATCGGAAGTATCGAACGTTTGGCCGATGGTGATAAAAGAGTCATAGCGTCGCAACATTTACTCCCCGAGGATAATATAAACGTCGTAGTCAGGTAAACATTTTCTTTTTTCTCTCTCTCGTTGACTTGGAAATAAATAACATTGAGTGTTTATTCCATTTGATAATATTTCAGGGTTCGTCCTTTGAGTATAAAAGAAACAAAATCCACCGAATCGGCCGCAGTTCATTTTCCTGGCAGCGGTCAAATTTACGTGAGTTTTCGCGCCTGATCAAAAAATGAAATCAAGACGAAATTAAGTACTTTTTTTCACTGTTTTCATTGTGGTTCCATAGTGCGAAGGACCGTCCAACAGCGGCGACAAAAAAGCAAAACTATTTTCGTACAATGTCGTGTTCGAGCCGGCTGCTAGTCAGGAGGATGTTTTGCAATTTTCCGGAATCAAGAAGCTCATCGAAATGGCGGTCGAAGGGTTCAGCACGACAGCATTTTGTTACGGACAGACCGGAAGTGGAAAAACACACACCCTCACGGGTCCGCCCGGACTGGTAAGGAGGGAAAAAAAAACAACATTGTTTTCCCCACACTGAAAATAAAATTTTGTGGAAAAAGATCGATATTTTGTTGGATACGTTCAACTAAACGTTTTTTTCGAAAAATCATGAAAATTTTGTCATTTCAGCAAAAAACATTCTGGAAAATGTTTTCGGAAAGTAAATTTTTGTCATTCCAATCGTAAATTTACCTGACAGTTTCGTTACAAATGGAAAATATTGTCGAAATAACGAAAATTTTAAAATTATCCCAAAATATTTAGTTCGCTGCAAAATATCGACGTTTTTTGACAAAATTGAATTTTCAGTGCATTGCTTTCCTGTTCAACACAATAATTTAAATTGATTTGCAGTTTGAAAACGGAAATCCATATTCGGAGGATCACGGGCTTGTTTTCCGCTCGTTCGTTTATTTGTTCAGAGTGCTGCAAGAACGGAAAGAGTGCCATTTCGTTCTCAAGGCTTCCTTCCTCGAAATTTACAATGAAAAGGTGATTGATTTGCTGAATCCTGGCACCTCGAGGAAACCCTTGGCCGTTAGATGGAGCAAAAAGATTCGAGGCTTTTTTGTCGAAAACCTTTTTACCGTCGAGTGCGAAGAACTCGATGATCTCTTGGCAGTTTTGGAAGAAGGTAATGACGTTGTAAAAAAATTGAAAAATACGGTAGAAAGTGTTGGAGTTACTCGTGACATTTTTCTTTTCATTCAGGAATGAGAAACAGGTCGGTTGGTACGCACAATATGAACGAACATTCCAGTCGAAGTCACACTATTCTCACGGTCCACATAACATCTGAACAGCAGGTACGAACGAATCTTCTTTATCCCCCATCGTTCGTTCACATTTCCATACGGCATATTGTTCTCCAGGTTGATTTCGTGCACGCTTGTGTGTGGATTTTTTATTTTTCCAGATGGAAAACGGCGTGTTTATATCGAAACAGGGCAAAATTAATTTCGTCGATCTCGCTGGAAGTGAGATGACGAAAAAAACGCAGAGCGAGGGAAAAACGCTCGAAGAAGCAAACAACATCAACAAGAGTCTTATGGTTTTAGGTACAAGGCGATAAACGAGTTTCAAACGTTTCGACAAATCGAGTTATCAAGATTGTTGCAGTGTGAAAAACATTTTTTTCTCGTTACAGGATATTGCATAGCCTCGCTGAGTGACGGGAAACGAAAAGGCGGTCATATCCCTTACAGAGATAGCAAATTAACGAAACTTTTGGCAGACAGTTTAGCTGGAAACGGCGTTACCCTCATGGTTGGTCCTTGCGCCAGTTAAATCTACTTATGAAATTGAAAAACACGATAGAAATAATGATTTTTTTGGAATTTTAGATTGCGTGCGTTTCACCGGCGAGATCCAACGCGTCGGAAACTCTCAACACGTTGAGATACGCCGCGAGAGCTAAGAAAATCCGTACAAAACCGATCGTCGTTATGGTAAGTAAAACAAAATAATTATTGGAATTCCACAAACCTGCTCGCTCAATTTGATTTCTTGACAAATTCAGGATCCGAGAGAAGCTTTGATTCTGAGTCTAAAACGCGAAGTTGCTGCTTTGCAAACGGAAAACGATCATTTACGAGGGGCTCTACATCTTGGAAATGAATCGACGAGTCTGAAACGCACCGATTCGAAAGGTAAGCAGCGGAATCGGTGAGAAATTTGTAATGAATGACTCGCAACAATTATTCATGGGATTTTTTCGTGTTTTTTTCACATCGAGTAGCCGAAGAAAGGCGAATCGCAACGACGCCACCGGCGGTTGATCTCGACAAGCTGGCGGAACTGGAATCGAGCGAACTGAGCCAATTGCTGCGATCTTATATAACGGAGAACGAAGCATTGCGACGTGAAAACGCAGAATTGTACGCGACGAGGGAACAAGTGATGCGAGATCAGGAGCTCGTGTGCCGAGAGAACGAGAGGTTGCTCAAGAAATTGGAAGATGTTAATTCGTGAGTAGAGCGTTGATTCGGTTGAAACTTTGCCAGGTTATATAATATTTGCAGGGCAAGGGATTTTCTACGTTTTCGTGGTCTTCAGGGTCTGCTGTCGTTCGCCGATTATACCAGCTCGTCCGACCTATTCAGCGGAAATGCTTCAGGGCTCTATGGACGACGTTCCCGGCGCGACCAACATATGGACCAATCCGAACACGGATACGAACGACACACCTACGTTCACCACTTCCAACGTAACTTTTTTCCTTTCTCCTACGCTTTATATCACTCTGAAGTTTGCAACGTTGAGATTCACCGAAAAACATATTTTCTATTGATTATTTACTGAATTTTGATAATCGCGGCATTTTTTTGAGTCGATTGAGTTTTTTCGTCGCAAGAGAGAATCATTTTGGTGGCGGGACCAAATATTCAATAATAATTATTGGCTCTGATGAAGAAATCACAGAATTTCGTTGCATTCCAACGATGCAAACTTCAGGATCATAAAAAAAAATGACTCTGGAGTTTGCAACGTTGAGATTGAACGAAAAACATATTTTCTATTGATTATTTACTGAATTTTGAAAATCGCGGCATTTTTTTGAGTCGATTGAGTTTTTTCGTCGCAAGAGAGAATCGTTTTATTGGCGGGACCAAATATTCAATAATAATTATTGGCTCTGCTGAAGAAATAACAGAATTTCGTTGCATTCCAACGATGCAAACTTCAGGATCATACGCTTTATGGATTTTTCCATTGAAATTAAATTTCTCACAATCTCTACTACTCTGAATTAACTCAAGGAGGCAAAAACCGCGGCGGACCGATCGAGTACCAGCGGCACTATACCGCACAAGCTGCTCAAAGAACTCGACAAAAGAATCGTCGGTAGTTTTAGCAACATAGCAGAAACGTATAGAGACAAAATAAGCCATCATCGACGACACAATTCGTGGGACAATGGTCGCGGCTCAGGGAGCAGTCCCGATCAGACTTATTCCCCGGTCGAAACGAATCAGTAAGTTTTCAACGCAAACTTGGACGATTTCATCGACTTGAATCAAAAATCCACTTTTTTTGTCCCCAGCAAAAGCAGAAAATCCGCATTCAGGAGAACATCGACCGTGCCCGAAGAAATATCATCGTCGAGCGCGGCAGACGTATTGGGCGGTCCCGTATTACCCATTCCAAGTTCCCCAAACGGAACGCCGGATTCTCTGTTGAGTGGTCCGTTGGCCGATGGCCGGAGTTCAGCACCAGATACGGGCGAGTCGATAAACCCGACGTCGCCATTTCCTTCGATTTCACGATCATCCTCGCCGTTTACAATAATTGCCGATCACGAGAGCAAATCGAACGGCCATTCGTCGTCGATGGAAAATAAGTCGCGAAGATCGAGACGTTCGGCGGAAAACGATGGCCAGGATTTCACCGCTCAACGTGCTTTCGGCAGTCCAGTTTCTCTCGACGGTCATCGCTTTTAACTCTCCCTTGCGCGCGGCCGTACAATGTCCATTTGAAGGAAAAATCAAAACAAAACATTACTCGCATTTGAATTTGCTATTATTATTTTTGATATTACTGGCCTATGTTAGGCTTTGTATTTCTTGCACAATGAGAGAAATTTATTTTCGGTATACCAGCATGTTTTACCAAAATGTTTGGGTACATCTCGCCGTATTATATCTAGATTTACGTATTATTATTAGAGCGAAACAGAGTCTAGTCCGATTGCCGATGAGTGTGCGCTATCAATAAATGACGTAGCTGTGCAATTTGATCTTCATTTATGAATTTAAATTAAAACTTTAATTTATACATATATTTATATATGAAAAAAATGCCTGTACATAATAGTATTTTCCCTGTATGATTTTTATGAGATGTAGAAGATTGTGGAAAATAATAAATATCCGGTGCGAAATTGATTTTAACATGTTTGAAAAAACCGTGGCAAATACATGTTTCGTAAATGGCGTCGGGCTGTCCTGATGGTTCGCGGTGTGCGCTGCGCGTCTCATCGCTGTTGCGAGTTGCGAGGGTCAACATAATCCGCGTTAGGCATTCGGCGCTAGTTTCGCGACAAAGTGCTCGAGTGCAAAAAAAAAAGAATTAGTGACGTAGAGGGCAGCGAACAAAACACGAACGCGAACATTATAAATACCCGCGTTCTTTACAAAGAACAATAAAAAACAAAGAGCGATATTTGAATAAACATTGAGAAATTGTTCGTGTAAGAATAAGAAAAAAAAAAAAAATCGGGGCAGTTTGCAAAAACTTTCCTTTATTCCTACCGTAAACATTTTTCCTTCCCTTTCTACCTTTTCCTTCACCACCCTCTCCCAATAAAATCATCTTCGTACTTGTGTGTTCTTTCTCTGCTCGCGTTCCCGTGACCCGTGTGTTGGTGTGCGTATGGCTTTACGAAAGGTTCGCGAGCGCGTTTCAAACGGAAACGGAATAACTAATACGTAAAACCGAAAATAATTCTTCAATCTAAACTCGGTGGTGGCGGTTTTTGTTGTTTCTTTCCTGTCTTTGCGTCCACGCGTAACTCTGAACAGAAAAAATCCCGGGGAGTCGTGTAAAAGCGAGGGTGCGCGAGTACGAAAAACACATCTATATACTTTAGTTTGGAGAAACGACACACGGTGAATCGCGAATTTTGCGAGAAAGACGCGTAGACGGGTGCGCTCGTGCGCAGGGCTGATACCCAACACACACACACACACACATATGGGATACAAGAGTGTTCTCTCGCGCTGTCTCACTGGCGAAGCTTGATGCCCACATAGACACAACGTTCTCATTCCTTCGTGCGGCAACTTTGAGGCGAGAATATTATTTTTCGTGACACACGAATCAAGAAATTCTATACCACACTGAATTCTTTCGATTTATCGTTGAATATAAATAGTCGGGCGGAGAACTACACGCTAGCGAGGCTAAAGACCAACAGTTGAGGAGACGCCGAGGCAATCGCGCGACCACGGTAAGCCAAAAAAAAAACACACACGGTCCAATATATTCAAGTATGTCTACACGCACGAACCAACACTCGATCAATTAAATATTTCCAAATTTGCATCTGGGCTGGACAAATTTTTGTGCGACATTTCGATAATTCATGAATAATTCAAAATCACCGCTTGGCCTGCATTTTTTTATCGAGCTGTGAAACGTTTCTCCGAAAATAATCTATCGCGAAATAATTAACCTTCAAATTTACGTCATTCGCGTCAAGTTTCTTACGCCACGCGGTAATTATAGCCGAAAATATTTCTCTTTTGTCTGAATGAATGAATTTAGTCCATTTTCGTTGATTTGCAAATATTTCACGATTAAACGCGCGAACGTTTTGCCGTAGGAGGAAAAGCTCGGACGAGGAGCCATCATCCAAGGAGGCCCCTCATCGGAGAAGGAATCACAAGCGCGCGATATAAAATCGGTCGGTCGGACGCTCGTCGGGAGATAAGGAAAAGGGCAGAAAGCAAGAAAGAAAGAAAGAAAGAACCATCAACGGAACAAATAAACCAGGTTTTGTAGAGTCCGATGTCTAGTGCTGAGGTGGTGGAGAGCTCCGTTGATCCCCCGGCTAAGAAGCGACGCGTTGCCGCTGGTGCAGCTACGTTGGCTGGTGGTGACGGAACGACAAACAGAACGGGAAACATGGCAAAGAACGGTTCGACGTCCAAGGGTCAGACGGAAATCGACGAGGGGCTTTACTCGCGACAGCTTTATGTATTGGGTCACGATGCTATGCGACGAATGGCCAATTCCGACGTTTTGATCTCGGGATTGGGAGGTTTGGGTGTGGAAGTTGCCAAAAATGTCATTCTCGGTGGAGTTAAATCAGTGACGCTTCACGATAACCGCTCGACCGAAATAGCCGATCTGGGTACGCAATTTTATTTGACCGAGAGCGACATCGGTAAAAATCGGGCTGTCGCGTGTTCTCAACGTCTCTCGGAATTGAACAGCTACGTGCCGACTCGTTATCACGAGGGACAATTGGACGAGGAATTTTTGAAGAAATTCAAAGTAATCGTAGTGACGGACGCGACTTTGGAAGAGCAACTCCACGTGTCGCGCATCGCCCGCAGCAACAATTCGGCTCTGATAATCGCCGATACTCGTGGCCTCTTTTCCCGAGTATTTTGTGACTTTGGTGAAAAATTCGTGGTCGTAGATCCGAACGGCGAGCCACCGGTCGGTGCGATGGTCGCGAGCATCTCTCGCGATGCCCAAGGAATCGTCGCGTGTCTCGACGACACGAGACACGGTATGGAGGACGGAGATTACGTCACGTTCTCCGAGGTGCAGGGAATGACCGAGCTCAACGGTTGCCAACCGAAGAAAATCAAAGTTCTCGGTCCGTATACTTTCAGTATCGGTGATACTTCGGAATACTCGGAATACGAGCAGGGAGGCATTGTCACTCAGGTCAAAATGCCGAAAACTTTGAGTTTCAAGAGTCTCGAGGAATCCATAAAAAATCCAGAGTTTCTTATTTCCGATTATGGGAAATTCGATTATCCGGCGCAACTGCATCTCGCCTTTATCGCGCTCGACGAGTTCAAGAAAAACAAGGGACGAATGCCTCGTCCGTGGAACACCGAGGATGCCAAGGAACTCGTGGAATTGACTAAAAAGGTCAAGGAAGAACAAGGCAGCTCCGATGTTGAAATAAACGAGGAATTGATCGAGACTTTTGCCAAAGTTTCGGCGGGTGATTTGAACCCGATGGACGCGACGATCGGCGGCATCGTTGCTCAGGAAGTGATGAAGGCTTGTTCCGGCAAATTTTCACCGATTTATCAATGGTTTTACTTCGACGCGATCGAGTGTCTGCCGGCTGATCGTTCGGAAATCACCGAGGACGATTGCAAACCTTTGGGGACGCGTTACGACTCGCAGGTCGCCGTATTCGGTCGTAAATTCCAGTCGAAAATCGGTAGCCTCAAGTATTTCGTGGTGGGAGCGGGAGCGATCGGCTGCGAATTGTTGAAAAACTTTGCCATGCTCGGCGTGGGAGCTGAAAATGGTTGCGTCACAATAACCGACATGGATCTCATAGAAAAGTCGAATTTGAATCGTCAATTTTTGTTCAGACCGGCGGACGTACAAAAGCCAAAATCATCGACCGCCGCTCGAGTCGTCAAAGGAATGAATCCACAGATGACCGTGGTGGCGCATGAGAATCGCGTGTGCGCTGAGACCGAGAAAGTCTACAACGACGAGTTCTTTGAAGTATTGGACGGTGTTGCCAACGCCCTGGACAACGTCGATGCTCGTATTTATATGGATCGTCGTTGCGTGTATTATCGCAAGCCGCTGCTCGAGTCCGGCACGCTTGGAACAAAAGGCAACACTCAGGTCGTCGTACCGTTTCTCACCGAATCGTACAGCTCGTCTCAGGATCCCCCGGAAAAGAGCATACCGATATGTACGTTGAAAAACTTTCCAAACGCGATCGAGCACACGCTCCAGTGGGCGAGAGACAGTTTCGAGGGTTTGTTCCGTCAGGCTGCCGAAAACGCGGCCCAATACATCGTTGATCCGCAATTCGTTGAGAGGACTCTCAAGTTGCCGGGTGTTCAACCGCTCGAGGTGTTGGAATCGGTTTACACGGCTCTCGTCGAAGAGAGACCCCGAAGTTTCGAGGATTGCGTCGCTTGGGCTCGTTGCCATTGGCAAGAACAATACAACAATCAAATTCGACAATTGCTTTTCAATTTCCCACCGGATCAAATAACATCGAGCGGCCAACCTTTCTGGTCCGGTCCGAAACGCTGTCCGATACCTCTCGAATTCGACATCAACGATTCCCTCCATCTGGACTACGTCGTCGCAGCGGCGAATCTCAAAGCGGCGGTTTACGGTATCCCAGCTAATCGCGACAGGAAATGCATTGCCGAAGTGGCTTCCGCTGTGGAGGTACCAAAATTCACACCGAAATCGGGTGTCATGATCGCCGAAACCGATTCTCAGGTTCAGGTCTCGAACGGCGGTGGAAACGTCGATCACGAGAGACTGGTCCATATACAAGAACAATTGCCGAAACAAAATGAGCTCAGTTCGATAACGATTATACCGCAAGAATTCGAGAAAGACGACGATACGAATTTCCACATTGACTTTATCGTCGCTTCGTCAAATCTGCGAGCGGCTAATTACAAAATTCCACTTGCCGACAGACACAAGAGTAAATTGATCGCCGGTAAAATAATCCCCGCAATCGCTACCACGACATCGGTAGTCGCCGGTCTCGTTTGCTTCGAACTCATCAAATTGGCCAGAAACGTGACCGATCTTGCCATCTACAAGAATGGATTTGTTAATTTGGCACTTCCGTTTTTCGGCTTCTCCGAGCCAATATCAGCTCCGAAACTCAAGTATTACGATACCGAATGGACCCTCTGGGATCGTTTCGAAGTCAAGGGCGAGCTCACGCTCAAAGAATTTTTGGAATACTTCAAGGATCAACACAAGCTCGAGGTGACGATGCTTTCGCAAGGTGTCAGCATGCTGTATTCCTTCTTCATGGCCAAGGCCAAATGTCAGGAACGCATGGCTCTGCCGATGTCGGAGGTTGTGAAAAAGGTATCGAAGAAGAAGCTCGAGCCGCACGTCCGAGCTCTCGTGTTTGAATTGTGTTGCAACGATTGCGACGGTAACGACGTCGAGGTTCCTTACGTGCGGTACACTCTGCCTTGATTGTCCCGCGGTACCAACGAGAATCTATCGAGTCGCGAGCCTATTGTCATCGAGCTTCAAACTTGAGCAACAACGCGGAACACGATCATCGATTCGTTTCGTAATACTCGATGGTTATAATTTTAAATCATCAAAATAGTAAGGAAAAGCAAAAAAAAAGAAAAAAACATTGAAAAAAACTCGAGGAAGAATTTAGCCTGTAGTAATTTCTACAAATTTCTATTTTACGATACGGGAAATAAAGAAATAAAACCAAACGAGTTGGAAAAATCAAAGTGATAAAGCACGGACAAACAATTGTTAAAAAAAAACCGAAAAATATGAAAAATCTAACAAAAAAAAGAAGCGAAACGAGGAATGAGAAAAATATAATAATCTTTTGTGTATGAGACTAACTCTGAGCCTACTCGTCATTTCGAAAGGGTTAAATGCGTGAAATGTTGTTGTGCTTTGTTGTCTTTTCTCCGGAGCTCTCCGAGAATGGATACATTTTTTTTTTCTATTTTTTATTAACACACGTGGCTCACGAAAGGCCTTCTCTTTGCCCCAGGTGGCGTTACGCCAACTCGGAAGTCAAACTTTTGAGCGTGGGACTAAGCCATTGGTCATAACGTTGAAAAATTTACTCTTTTTTTTTGCCCCACCCGTTGCGTTGAGAATTTCACCAATTCCGCAAGCATCAACTTTGCCGTTCTATGTGTATTTAAGCTCAAGTGTAAATTAAACGAGTAGTAAAATATACATCACGAGTCTATAGGGATTATAAAACACGCAACACTGCGGAGAGCAACGTGTGGTGTTTGAAACACCAGCTCACTGTGCGATAAAGGAAGAAAAACGGTACGAAAACAAAGGATATCTTTGAGCTATCCATTCTCTTTTGCTACAGGATTATATAGAGATGATAAGAAATAAAATATAGTTGTGTTTTTTGATCGTTTAGCGATTGCGTAATATTCGATTTGACGGTTTTCCACAAACATTCGGAAATAAACCACAGTCCAACGCGTAAATTCGAGTGTCACTATTTTAGAAAGAATAATCATTATTGTTGTGGGGCACGAGAATTGCTTGTCGGAAATAACTAAAAAATTGAGTGAGTACATTTCGAAATTACTCAAAGTCTTTGCAACGAGGATCTCGTCGCGCTCAATCTCGACGATAATATTTGCTGCATTTAACTTTGTAACGAAAATATATTTCTTTTCATCAAAAACCAAGGCTTTTGCTAAAGGAAACAATATTATAATTCTAATAAAGAGAAGTGAAAGAAAAACGACTCGTAATTTATTAAATTCTTTTCCAAAACATTTTTCCCAATTCGAAACTTAATTGCGCGTGTTATAAATTCGAATTTCATGCCAATTAATTTTAGTTGGAAAATAACTCGGTAGTCGGCAGCAGCGACAGGGCGCATTACGGTCAAACTGTCAACTAAATTTTTGGGGTTAAGTTGGAGCAGAAAAACGGCGCGAAAATGGCACAACGCTCGATCACGTATGTAATTGTCAAAATTAAATAAATTGCAAACTACACGCCCGTGTAATGGTGTTTTTTTTTTTTTTATTCAAAACCCAACACAATTAACGTGTCTAGCATAATTAAATAATGAACTTTTCGCGACAGATCCTTCTTCAAGAAATCTACCGAAAATGGAGAAAAGAATGGCACGACGTCGGAATCGAGGTACGTCCGTTTCACAATAAACAATTTTAAACGACTTTAGAATATCGTAGTCCAATTTTGTAAATCGAACGCGAAAGTTTGGTCTCGAAAATGACGAGTTTATTGAGTCGTTGTGTGATCGCGCGAGCGCATGTTTTAAGTGCGCAATTGTCGAGGCTGTCGATACGAAACTCTCAGATTTACGAAATAATCATTAATTCGGTCCACATTGACAACAGTAAACAGAGCAATGATAAAATTGCCACAAATTTGAAGGATGGAAAAAGGAAAAGAGACGATAATGGCAGCAGCAGCAGCGGCAGCACCAGGTAAGATCGGCTGACGACCAAAAACATTCTATTTTGCAGCAGTCAAATATTTCTCTATGTCTATGCAAAAATTCCAGCTCTCCGCCGCCTAAAAAAAATCTACCGAGTCCCAAACCAACGACCAAACCAAAAAAATCAAATTCTGCAAAGAAAATCTCGCCAGCCTCAAAATCTGCTCCTAAAGAATCAAAAAACAACAAATCCAGCGAGGACACGACTGAAAAAAAGGACAAAAGTGAAAAACAGAATAAAGTTGCGGAAGAATTGGACGAGACTTCAAAAAATATAAACGAAATCAAAGAGCAATCGGAATTGGGGACAAAAAAGGTTTCTGGCAAGAAGAAAATTGCTAAGAAAAGGGCAAGAATTATTCGGGAGGATTCCAGCGACGATGACGGCCACTTGCCGGTAATTTTTTTTCATTCTCGTCATTGAGTTCTGTAACAACTTGTTCATACGATCATCTTGATCCATTCGCAGTTGCCGGACAGTCCGACAAAACAGCAAGACCCTACGAGTCCTGTGAATGGAAAATCACAAGCCAAAATCATGTCGGAGAGTGAAACGGAGGAGGAACCTGAAAAGAAAGATGATCCTGCGGAGGAAAAAATGGCAGAGGAAAAAACGAGCGATCACAGCGACAAAGAAAAGTCGAGTCCGAAAAAAGGAAAATTGGAAACCAAATCTCCCAAAAAAATGAACAACTTTTTTGGTAAATGGAATTCACTGGCATATTCGTTGCAGTTTGGAACAATACGAGTAATATTTGTTTTGTTACAGCTCCGCGGCAAAAAGATGCGAAAAATAAAATTAGTTTGGACAAGAAGAACGAAAGTCCTGCGTACAATCCCAATTCGCCGAAATATCATCCGATCAACGATGCGTTTTGGAAGCGAGGAGACAAGTAAGTCTGAGGGAATCGTGCAAAATTCAAAATAAAGTTATAAATGACGGCATTTTATTTTTATTTTTTCAACAGAGTGCCTTATATCGCACTTACGAGGACGTTGGAGCTGATTGAGGAAACGAGCGCCAGATTGAAGATGATTGAAATATTATCAAATTATTTCCGCTCTCTAATTGTACTCAGTCCCGAAGATCTTTTGCCGAGTGTATATTTGTGTCTAAATCAACTTGCCCCAGCGTACGAAGGTAAAAATTTTCGTGTATAATTATTATCGGAGCATTTGTTTCTACTAATATGGGGAAATGATGTTTGCGACGCTGGTCCGTAAATTGGCAGGTCTCGAGCTCGGAATCGCCGAAACAACGTTGATGAAGGCGATAGCACAATGTACGGGGAGAACCCTCGCACAGATAAAGTTGGACGCTCAAGAAGCTGGTGATTTGGGTGTAGTCGCGGAGGGCAGTCGCTCGAATCAGAGAATGATGTTTCAGCCGGCGCCTCTGACAGTTTCCAACGTGTACACGAAACTGAAAGAAATTGCTCAGATGACCGGAACCGCGGTAATTTGCCGATAATTCTTAATAATCAATTATCAACGAATTTAAAATGGAGGAAAAGTCGATTAATGTGTTTCGTTTGGCAGTCGGTTGGCAAAAAAGTCGATCGCATTCAGTCGCTCTTTGTCGCTTGTCGATTCACGGAAGCGAGATATCTCATCAGGTCTTTAGCGGGGAAGCTTCGAATAGGATTGGCCGAACAGTCGGTTCTGCAAGTACGTAAATTCCAATTTACATAGAAAAGTCGTGAGTTTTAGCTGAATTCTGAAATAATTCTATCATTTTCCCAAGGCCCTCGCCCTCGCATGTGCAATGACTCCACCGGAACAAGAATATCCGCACGAAATATTGGACGCGAGTAAAAAAATGGGGGCCGAGACGTTTAAGCAAAAATTGGATGAGATTGCACTTGTGGTGAAAACCACTTACTGGTGAGGAGAATTTTTGCATTTTTAACGTGAAGAAAATTCTGGTCGGGAAAAACGAGAGAATAATCGGTGAATTGTTTAGCGAGTGTCCCAATTTCGATATGGTGGTGCCGGTGTTGCTGAAAGACGGCGTGAAAGCTCTACCGGAAAAGTGCAAACTGACGCCGGGTGTTCCTTTGAAACCCATGCTGGCACATCCGACGAAAGGCGTTCAGGAGGTTCTGACGCGTTTCGAGGGACTCGAGTTTACCTGCGAATGGAAATACGACGGTGAACGTGCGCAAATTCACGTTAACGAGAATGGCGAAGTGAGTATATACAGCAGAAACCAGGAGAACAACACGAGCAAATATCCCGATATTATTGGTAGATTGAAAAATACTCGAGGCGACAATGTCAAAAGTTGTATACTGGATTGCGAAGCGGTTGCTTGGGAGCGTGAGAAAAAACAGATATTGCCGTTCCAAATACTTAGTACGAGAAAGAGAAAGGTATTGAACATTTTTTCACATTCCAATCGCGTTTGTTTAATGATTTTGCGACTCTCGTAATAATTGATTGTTTTCGATGATTATTCAAGGACGCGAACGAGGCCGATATTAAAGTTCAAGTGTGCGTTTTCATGTTTGATCTCTTGTATTTCAACGGCACAGCTTTGGTCAAAGAGCCGTTTGCGAAACGTCGGGAATTGTTGCGAGAAAACTTTAAGGAAGTTGAGGGAGAGTGGTATTTCGCAACGAGTCTCGATACGACAAAGATGGAGGAGGTTCAAGATTTTCTCGAGGTTTCCGTCAAGGGTAAGTGCCCCCCGCGAGCGATTGCCATTTTTCTCAACTTTAACGATGATTCGATGTATTTTTATTAAAGGAAATTGCGAGGGTCTCATGGTCAAGACACTGTACGAGGACGCGACTTACGAAATCGCCAAGAGATCTCGTAACTGGTTGAAACTGAAAAAGGATTATTTGGAAGGCGTCGGGGACACTCTCGATGTCGTCGTTATCGGTGGATACATCGGAAAAGGCAAAAGAACCGGAACTTACGGAGGATTTCTTCTCGCTTGTTACGACCAGGAGAACGAGGAATATCAGAGTCTTTGTAAAGTGAGTTGTGGAAAGAAGAATGAAGAAAAACGAAAATGCGATAAAACTGGGGAATAACGTGGATGCATTTCGCAGATTGGTACGGGATTCAGTGAAGAGGATCTTCAGAAATACACGGAAGTACTGAAAGAAAAAGTGATACCGCAAGCGAAATCGTATTACAGATACGACAGCGCCCACGAGCCGGATCACTGGTTCGACGTTTCTCAAGTTTGGGAAATCAAATGCGCGGACTTGTCTTTATCACCGGTGCATCGCGCAGCCGCTGGAATTGTTAGTGGAATTAAATTTTCCTCTAGTTCGAATTGATCGCGCTCGTAGAGCTCTCTCACATTTTTCGTTTTCTTTTTTCCGTTCCAAGGTCGATCCGGAGAAAGGAATATCATTGAGATTTCCACGATTCGTTCGGGTTCGGGAAGACAAAAATCCCGAAGATGCAACGTCGGCGCAGCAGGTCGCGGACATGTACAAGAGTCAAGAACAAATAATGAATCAAACGTCCACGTCGAAAGTTGCCGACGAAGATTTTTACTAATCAATTTATCGAGGAACAAACGCATCTTTGATATTATTTTTGTGGAAAACGAAATTGTGTAGGAATTTATTCGCCCTTTTTTAATAATATACCTTACAAAAATAAAGTCTACTGATTTGTATACGAGCGCGGGGAGATTATTGGGGAAGTTGAAAACAGCGCCGTCCGTGGAACAGCGGAGGCTGCGGGAACTACCAAAAGGCTCTCGTGCAGATACGAAATTTGCAATTGTGTGGCGAATCTGACCGAGTTTTGCGTTTCCGTGGCTCTGGGCTTGTGGATCGTGAGTGGGGGAAAGTACGTAATAAAAAAAGCTCAGCACGTAATAAATAATTTGCACATTCACCGTGTTAGCAAAGTGGTAGTTGGCTGACGAGCGAGATATTTCGTGTTTGACGTTGAAAAGTAGGGAAAAGATAAGAAAAAGGACAAAAAGGTGAATGAGATTGACACATGTACGGGTCAAAGTGCGGTAATGTCTTCGCATACATTTTCACAGAAGAGTTTTAAGCCTACACCCCCGTTGAAAGGCAGTTTTCCGCTGGATCATCAGGGCTATTGTAAACGTGTTATGATCAAGTACATGCGATGTTTACAAGAGAACAAGAGCAACAACACGCCTTGCAGGGATGTCGCTAAGGATTATCTCGGATGTAGGATGGACAACGATCTTATGGCTCGCGAGGAATGGACCAAGCTCGGCTTCAGCAGCGAGAAGGAACAGATAGCCGCAGCCCGAACGTAACGTTACACCGCAATTCAAACAACAACAACAACAACAACAATAAAAACAAATACACCAAAATAAAAGAAAAGGAGGCGAAAAATTTTCGCTCCGAATAATCGTCAATAGGAAAAAAAAAATAAATAAATTGTTTTGTCAAATCTACCAAAGTGCGACACGCTACACTTGAGATATAATTATAACATAGTGAAACGACGCGGCGTTCGAAAAATGTGCTTGTAGATCCGTAGATTTAGGCAAGAAACCGAGAATTTATTGAAAAACAAGAAAATTTAGACCAGCTTGGATAGAAAAGTAAAAACGAAACAACGCATTTGCTTGACACTTTTTTTTTTGTACCGAATCAAACTGCGGAACAACTATAAATTGCATATCTCAATGAAAACGAATACAGGATAAACAAAGCATTTGAAAATCGGCTTTTATCTATGATAATTGATGCATTTTTGCTCATTCAACGTCGCGACGTTACATCGATTACGAATAAGAGGATAAATTATCAGAGATCGTTGAAGAAATAGTTCACCGGTAGATCTAGATTGGATAGACGCACGAGGAATTTTGATCTGCAGAGCTGATGGAAAAGAAACGATTGATCGTGTGATAAAAAAACTTGCAAGTGCGCTTAGAATTACACAATAATGAAAGAAGCTCAAGCGGAGAAGGCGGAGTAAAAAAAGTCATAGATTAACGACGACGTCCGGGTCTGACGCGAGAATTTGAGAAATAAATACAAAGAAAAACGAGTGAAAAATGGATTCTCGAAAAAAAGTCCTGATCGGTTGCACGGGGAGCGTGGCGACGATAAAATTGCCATTATTATGCGACAAGCTCTGGAGAAACAACTTGGACATTCGTGTCGTGGTTACCGAGCATGCCAAGCATTTCCTGAAAGATGCGGAACTGCCGCCCGGCACTCAGATCCTCTCGGACACGGTGGAATGGGCAGCTTGGCAAGGTCGCGGCGATCCCGTACTTCACGTGGATCTGGCCAAATGGGCCGATCTTTTTCTCATTGCTCCGCTAGACGCCAATACTTTGGGCAAATTGGCCAATGGAATATGCGACAATATATTGACGTGCGTCGCACGCGCCTGGGACACCAATAAACCGTTGCTTTTTTGTCCGGCAATGAATACCATGATGTGGGAACATCCCGTCACCGCTCCCCAGGTACCAGCAAGAAAGAAAAGTTTCTCCATCGAGAAACTTGTAATTTTTCTACGCAACTCGAGGATTTTATGTGATGGATTTTTATGATTCAAGGTCGACAGGCTGAAATCGTGGGGGTACAAGGAAATCGGCTGTATAACAAAGACTCTGATGTGCGGAGACACCGGAATCGGTGCGATGGCGGAGGTCGACACGATCGTTCAGCACACGCTGAGGTGTCTCGTTCCTTGGGATTCGTACCCATCGTCCGATTTGCGTTTTATTAGATCAGAATAATCCTAACGAAAGATTGTTGCAAGGAAAAAAAAAAAATCAAAAAATTACGAA
Source organism: Diadegma fenestrale (assembly GCA_037043255.1). NCBI lineage: Eukaryota > Metazoa > Arthropoda > Insecta > Hymenoptera > Ichneumonidae > Diadegma > Diadegma fenestrale. The sequence continues at coordinate 10,885,233 of CM073312.1, forward strand.
AAAAAAAGCATAAAAACGAATATTATTGCACGCATCGATGCAAGCACGAAAAAATATACGATATATTGTTGAAGCCGTTGTAGAGAATGAATAAATAAATTATCGGCGTGTTTGTACGTGCAGACTTTTATTCCTCAACGATGCACTTGTCCCAATATTGAATTTCGGGTTCGAAATGAAAAAGACGTACACTCGAGAAAACGAAAAGTGCTTCTGGATTTTCGTTCTTTATTATTATACATATATATAAAAAGATTCGTCGAGCACTTGGACCGGCCCCGTTTATAAAAAGTCTTTTCGCTCTTGCAAAAAATTCTGTCAATTATAATATATATATTGTTTTTTTTTTGTTTTTTCATCATTGCACGGGCATTTCGCGGTGTATAAATTTATAAATATATTTAAATCCGACATTGCATTAATTATATTTTACAATATACATAAAAATCATTCCTATTTCGATATATTCGCTAGCTATGTTTATTTTTATCTTATTCGCTCGTTTTTTTCTTCATTTAATTAACATAAAATATCACAGTTTATAAAACTGATGCACTCGGCTGATTTTTTTTCTTCTTTTTCGTCAAAGTGCTGTTCGGTCATATTGTGAATATGCTAAAAAACTACGCGAACAATCATTCCGCCGTTTAGATTCTCGGGAATCAAGTCTGCGGCGATGGATCGCCGAAAATGCTCGTATAAATTAAATATCATTCAACTAGTTGCGACAAAATTTGTATACATGAAATAATATTAATAATAATAAAAAGACTTTGAAAAAAGTATGTATAAAAATACTCGTTGAGGATGCAATAGCATAAACTCGACTTTGGGGATGACTCTGACGTTTGCAACGTTGAGATTCAACGAAAAATATATTTTCTATCGATTATTGATTAAATTTTGAAAATCGTGGCAATTTTTCGTATTGATGAAATTTTTAGATCACGAGAGAGGATCGTTTTATCGTCCAGAGCAAAATATTCAATAATAATCAAAATCTCTGGTTAAGGAAAATGGAATTTCGTTGCATCCCAACGTTGGAAACTTCAACATCATACTTTGGGGATGAGTAATCGATTAGAGAATGTAGAAAAAAGATGAGAAAAATCTTTTTTCACAACTATTTGGCAGTATGACATTTCGTTATTGTAAATATTAGTCCGATCTAAATTTTGGACGCTCGATAAAGTACGAATACGTACGGAGGAGGCACGGTTTGTTTGTGGCAGTGCTAAAACTTTCTCGTTTGCTTTTTATATTGAAACTAATTGAAACGACGAGACAAAAATAATTTTCTCGTTTTTGATCCCGCGGCGATAATTCATTGGAATTGAGGATCATAAGTATAGAATGAATATTGTTCTCATGGCTTGAAGAGTACAAAATAACAACCGCGACAAATTCAACAAAGAGAGCCAGCCGATTGATTTGCAAGGCACTCAAAAACCGTCAGAGACGTTTGTCTTGCGAAATCTCGAGATAATCGCAATAAAGAAAATATAATAAGAAAACAACCTCTCTGGCGCGTTAGAATAATCATGAGGCGCGTAAAGATAGCGCGAAATGGAGTTTTTTACGATATCCTGATCGAAATGAGGGACAAAACGGTCAGTATCGCGAGAAGAAGGAAAGAACCGGGCAAGTTTCGCCTCTGGGAACTGCTCAGCACGACTCTCGCTCTTCCTGGAAGATCCACGTCGTTTGTCTCCATTTCTGGCTCGCAGCCCATCCAGAACGGTGCCGATGCTTTCTGCCGAGCGTGGGCGACCTTCATTCTCATATCGTCAAATTCCCAGTATCCTTTTCCCTTGAAAAAGTACGTCTTGCCTGAAAAAATGAAGAAAAAGTGGTAAAAATATAAAAATCACGTTTTGGCAACTCGAAGTACAAAAAAATAAAGCGATCGTACCGTCGGTCCATTGGAAGACCGTATCAATGTTGTATCCGACCCCCGCAAACATGCACATGTCCCTCGGATAATCGAGCTCGACGTAATTCGCCGCCTCGTCGAACCTGGAGGCGCCGCAAAGAAAAAAAAACTAATAAAATAAATATGCGAGTGTCGTAGTGACAATAAAGAGAGAAAAAAATGGATCGAACCTCCAGTACTGAGTGCCACTGAAAAAGTACGTCCGACTGTTGTGTCCCCAGACCATGGCACCGTCGATTTTCTTAAGGTCCTTCGGGAGACCGATGGAGCTTATGCGTTGGGGATATCCGGGCATTATATTGTGTCCGTGAAAGACGTAAAAGTACGATCCGATGAAAAATACTATTTTTTTATCGAGTCGCTCGTAAACAGCGTCCACGTGATCAATGTCTTCGGGAAGATTGAAAAGACGCGTTATCTCAGCTGGATAACCTTCGTAGAGGCCGTTGTCTCCGATTCTCCAGAGATACTGTAAATGGTTGAGAAAAATTAATATCCCAGGTCGATGGAATCGTATTCCCCATGGATAATGGCGATTTATTTTTAATAGAGAGTTAATCTTATTTTTTTTTACCTATTCCGGTAATCTGGGCTCATGAATGACTCCCCAATGTCGAAAAATTTATATCTCCGGTAAAATTGAACGAAAAGTGTTCGACTTGGGCTCATTCATTTGATTTTTTAAAGAAAATGGGAGAAAAGGCGCGGGATTCAAGGTCTAAAAATATAATTTGTCGTGTAACGCACCCGTCCTTTGAAAATGTAAATCTCTCGTCGAATAACGCTAATGGCATCGTAACTGGTGTCGCATTTGTCAGGAATATCGTCCCTGGGTGTTGGCCGATATCGGTGTCTAGGTCTGTAAGTCGGAGGGACACTGGTGCTCGTCGTGGTGGTACTGCTCGGTGTCGGATGATGTCTGTGAGGCTTTCGCGTTCTCGGTGGTCGATAGTCCGGCCTCTCGGTCCTGTAGTCGGGTTTTATGGGATAACGATCGCGACGGCCGTACCTGTCGTCCGGATAGTGATTAGGTCGGGTCGCGGGCCTCCACGCTCGTCGACTCGTCGTCGTTCTCTGGGTCGTTGTGCTCGTTGTCGTCGATGTTCCAGTCACCGGTGGTACTTGACCGCTCGGCAAATTCGCCCACAATTTTTCTTCGGAAGCACCTGCGAGCCGAGGCGCAAAGTTCCATTTTATTTTTAATCTTTTCTTTTTTTAATAACTAAAATGTTGTCATTGCAGCGAGAAAAATTGTCGAAAATCTCTTCGAAAAGCAAATTCCTGTCATTCCAATCGTAAATTTAGCTGAAAATTCCCTTAGAAATGAAAAATATTGTCGAAAATTTTTAAATATCGACGTTATCCAAGAAAATTCAATTTTTAGTGAAATTGGAAGGGAAAAAGGGGCTAATTTTTGGTAGTACGAACCATACATCTGCTCGATTCCGTGTTTGTCGTCCTCGGGGAGTTTGTAGTCTTTGGTCAATCCCTGATACCAAGGATACATGAGGGCTCCGCGTACCGAACTGTGCGCCAGGCCGAGCGAGTGGCCGAATTCGTGGGCGGCAACGGCGAAAAGACTCGTTCCTGCAACCGGAAATTTGTATTTCTTTATTATTTTATGGCTAAATATCGCACAGGAAATGAGAAATAATTCGGCGGGGCCGGGCATTTTTTATTAAACGAGGAAAACGGGCTGTTTATGTGGAGAAAAGGTGCAAATTTGTGAGCGTGTGTTTGGAGCGAACGACAGCAAAACGCTTTGTCCGAGGTGAGAGCGCGTTGAGAGCTTTTTCCAGGCAATTGGCTCGAAGATTGGAGCACGAGATCGTGTCTCGCTCGTTTTTACAATCGCTTTCTCAACTCTTTTGTCTCTGGCTCTTTTTTCCGATACAAAATCTTGTTCTCCAATTCCGCAGTGCTTTCTTCATCTTCCACTTGTATTCCCCCGCCGCCGCCGCGTCCGCCCTTTTCCCTTATTTCGTCCTCGCTCGCACGCTCGTCGAGGAAATGTGACAGAGTTTGTGTTTTTTTTTTGTTTCTTTGCAACTGCATTTTCTCTCAAGTTTCACTTGATTCTTGCAAAACTGTCGAGTCTGCTCGTTGTTCGAAATAGCCACGAGGAATTTTTTGCTCCGTTTCCTATTTTTACTACGGTTTACTCAACATTTCGATGCTTTTCTCAGGATCAACTGGGAATATTTGAAATTCTTAACGTTGTTCGTACAAATACAACCGCCAAATGCGAAATTATGTAAATTAATATGGAGCAAAGATAAAACCAAGTAAATTTTGCAATCCCTGGAAAAATCTCATACTGCGGTACACAAATCTGATGGAATTTGATAAAATTTGCAGGTACAGCGGCAGCATTTATGATGCACAATGTCGCCTTGGCAGAGATGTAACTTCTTAACGAGGAAACTTCTCGCTGGCTAGAACAAGCCAAATTCACTGCAACTGCTTCACTGTTTCGAGCAAGACGAAACGTTGGACCAAGTTTCAGGCTCGTGGTTGTGCCCTCCGGGCCGAATGTTAGGGAATCGTGTTATTAAATTGCGTTTTCTTTTACACTCTCGCAGCTTCTTATTCCCAACGACTTTTTAATCGATGATGCACGAATGCGGAGAATTAAAGCCGAAAAACGACAATCAATCGAGACTTTATTCGTACGAGCCTGTGGGCAATTCCTTTTTTGACCCACTTGGCACGGAATCAAAAGTGTTTCTCGATCTACTTTGTAACACGAGTATCGAGAGATAGGATGGGCAAGTTGTTTCCTCTTGCGAAGAGGCAAGAAAGCCAAAACAATTAAAAGCGTTGTCCGGTTGAGGACGAAAATCTCTAAAGAATCCAGCAGGAAAAGAGAAAAAAAACGAAAAAACGAATGTCCGAAGTTTGAGAATTGTTGCGCGTTCGTGAGAAACAAAAATAAAGGTCGGAAAGATGCGAATCGGTGCCGTTTGCTCCAGTGAGGGCTCGGTAGAGAGGAAAATAGTGCATGAAGAGTTGGGGAAAAAAACCGATACGCCGCGATGGAGCTCGAACGACTAACTTTGGCATGAATTTATCATATGAGCGTTATGATGAGGCGGAGAGCTCGTGGGTGCGGTGAATAAAAGTTTGGATTCGCAGGCAAAAAACGCTCATGGAAATTGGACTATTTTTCACGTACCTTCCTCGTTGGTGTCGTTCTCCAGGAGCCATATTTCTTCCTCGTCGAAATGGGCATCACCTCCGCGATCCCGTCCGGGGAAAAAAGCGTGCGCCAGAATTTGACCTCTGCCATCGAACGGATATCCGTCACCGTGATAACCTCTGATTGACAAGAAAAATATTATCGTTAAACATTTATTTTCGGTACAAATTTTTCGCCATTTTTATATTTAAAAAAATCCCAGACTTTCGTACACTGAAAATTAAATTTTCTCGAAAAACGTCGATATTTTGTTGAACGCGGTAAACTAAATATTTTTGGACAATCTCAAAATTTTTCTTATTTTGACAATATTTTTCATTCCCAAGAAAATATCGATCTTTTCCAACGGAATCGTCATTTCAGTGTACGCGCGGAAAGGCGTTACGGAGGCGATTTTTCTACCCCCATAAGCATACGAATCGCCGAGTTGGTCGCGCCCAACGTCGACGCGAGCTTCTATTCTCTCAATCTTGTCCCATTCACTTTATTCTTATGCCTGCGATGAAAATATTGTATAAATACGTACTAATTGAGATATTTGAGTAAAATTATTCATTAAGTAACGTAAATCATGAGCACGACACTTTAAAATGAAAATTGGTTTAAAAATTTGCTCAGTTTTTCCCTGCTTCAAAAATGACTTGTGCTTTTGAGGTTTCTTCGGGTATTTATGTGACTCTGAAGTTTGCATCGTTGTGATGCAACGAAATTCGGTTTTTATCTTTAACAAAAATAATTATTCGAATGCAGAATGTAATTACGATGATAAATCGATCGATTTTTGACCCCAAAAAGCATATCGGCTCGAAAAATTTCGATGACGTTGAAAATTCAACGAATCATCAATAAAATGAAATCTTTTTCGTTGCATTTCAACGGTGCAAACTTCAGCATCATGTATTTATTTGGTACTTCCGCGCGGAAGGAACGATGAGCGCAATTTAGCCGGGCCGTCGTTTTTCGAGGAGTTTCTTCACATTCTTCGCGAGGAGGAAGATCGCGAAACGATGGCAAAAGGAGCGAAAAGAATCTGCAGCGAATGTAAGCGGAAAAGTGCACAACGGTCCGAGTCGCTTCGAGCTCGCTCTCGGAATAGTTTGCAAAAGTAAAAGCATGGATTCCATCTGTCGACCATCAACGCGAGATACCGTAAGAACGTACCGGCGGAAAAGCAGCAGGAAGAAAATCGAGTAAAATGCATGGAAGCAAAAATTCGAGCTTTTCAAGAGAAAAAAACACACAAAGATGGATAAATCGACGAGATTTTGGAGGACAATTTTCAATTAGCTCGACCGGATGATAAATCAGGCTGTTAATAAGGGAGATAATAATATTTGGAATGTATTTGTGAAAAGCGAGAGCGAAGACGGATGCAGCAGCAGCAGGGAGAGGGGAAAAGAGAGAGAAGGTTGCGGCGTCGGAGGAGGCTTTGTGGATGCACGAGGTAAATTATAATTTGGAAGGTTGTAGCTGGTGCGAACAATGGGTGAGTAATTTGGCGCGTTGTCCACAGGGAGATGCGATGGGCAGGCATGGGCCGCGGGCGCGCGGGTTTGTTTGTCTCTTCGGGCATTACACGTTCGCGTTTTGTGTGCATGCACGACTGGTGCGCGCCGCATGCAGTTGCGATACGTCAAAACTCTTCGCTCCGTTTGTTCCTCGTTCGCTCAATCTGCGCGCAATTATTCCGAGTAACTGCTTTACCACTTAATAAAACAAAACGAGATTCGCTGTTTCGCGGATTTTTCATAAAACCGCCGAGTCTCTTCATTTTGTACTGAGAATTGAATTTAAAAAAAAAAAAATCGTTCACTCGAACGTATCGATCAAAATTTCATTTTCGATATTGATCGATCAAAAATTTTCCATTCGACGCCATTCGCTAATAACAACAAATCTAATAAAAATATAATTTCATTTCCATTTTGCAAAACGAGTTGGCGCAAACTTTGCAATAACAGTTGAAAAAAAAGAAAAAGCCTGGCGCGCGATCGTTTCAACTCTATTTCTCGGGGCATCCAATTCTCGAGGTAAAATTTCCTCCTTTTTATATCTCCTGCGAGGGTTTTGTCGAATTTGCATTTGAAACTCGTTTGGCGCGCGGAAGCTCTTGGATTCAACTATTTATTATAGAGGAACAATATTTCGTGCGTTGCGATTCGTCCGAGCCCAACTTTTATATCTCGTGTGTTACGAGGAACCAAAAAAAGTTGCAATTTTTCGGATATCATGCGTCAGAAATTTTGTAAAAATTCTTTTCGACGCGGGTTCAAACGCTCGAGACCCGTAGAGAAAAAAAAACATGTATTTTATTGATTCGTGCAAAGGAATGAAAAAAAAACTCGTAAAAAAGGGATTCTCGTTAAATTTAGCAGGATCGAAATGCGACGCAGCAGCAGCAGCAGCACTTACCGATAAAAGTAAACCAATATGTCCGCCTGGTCGCTATTAATCTCCTGGAAGGTCAGTTTCGAATTGATCGCCCAGAGATTGAGCGCTTTGCTCAGTTCTCTCCTCACACCGCCGGTTTCCAAGCCACCCGGTTGTTCCGTCCGCAAACTAGAAAAATTGCAAACACAAGACATAAGTCCAATCGCAAATACAAGACAAAAATGTATGACGTTGAAATTCGCAACGTTGGGATCCAACGAAAAATACTTTTTCCTTTAATTTTTCGTTAAATAAAAAAAAAAAAATCCAATCTTCGTATAAATTTTGTGTTTGAATCCTGAAAATGGATCGTTTCATCATTCTGATTCAATATCGAATAAAATTCTCAAGTTTTCCTAAAGAAAATTTCATTTTCAGTGTGACGCAAGGTGCGACGGCATTCGAGAATGAATGGAATTGCATTATTTTCGGAGCCGGAATTAAAATTGAATACCGCGGGAGCGCGGATTCTGAAAAGAAATGGAAAAACATTGCCCGACGTACTGCGTACGTTTTTTGTCGCCGATGTTTACACTTAGGGCCAGCATACGCGGATGCCAGGGAGAATTTTGGAGGATCCAGCATGCCGAAACGAGACGAGGGGTGCATGGGCCGTGCGAGGGGGTGGAGGCCGAAGAGAGGACTCGCCCAGTTATTTCTCCGGTATCTCATTGTTTGGAGGAATAAAAGATTCCTCTGGTCCCTCGGATCCCCCGGCCATATGGATATAGAGGGCGGCGTTGATTGTGAAACAACAGGCGCTAAGAACGTGCGCCGCACGGCAGGATATCGTGTGCATAAGGAACCGACACAGTGTATTCGCCGGGCGGCGACGAACGTGAAAAATTCAACGTTGGGCCGCGCTCATGCGGAGGCGATGTATAGAAACATTATTTCCCATGCAACGCTCCGGGAGATTGCATGGAAAACTTTTTATTCGGGTATACAGTTTGAAAACCATTCAACAGGATTTGTGAAAATTCGTAATGTAAAATTTTAACTGTGGATAATCGCGCGCGTTCCAAAATTCCTCGTTCGATTAAAAAACGTTGCGAGGAAAAAAAATGGGCAGTGAGAAGAAAATTTTGTTGGAGAAGATCGAAATTTTGTTGCATTCACTTGCGATTAAACTTTTTTTTTTAAATAACAAAAATTTAGATGACAGTTGCGTTGGAAATGAAAAACATTGTCGAAATGACGAAATTTTTGAAATTATCCAAAAATATTTAATTTACCAAATGCAAAAAAATATCGACGTTTTTCGACGAAATCAAATTTTCAGTTGGACGCGCCAATTTCAAGAAACTGCTTGATTGAAAAAAAGCATCAGGTGCGAGATGGAAACGCCTAGAAAATGAATTTAGTTCCGATGTCCAGGCGATAAATGACGAGGATGAGGAAAGAGAAAAGCAGAGACACGTAGGAAGAATCGTGAAGGGCGAAATAAAAGAATTTTTTTCTTTTTTAAAGAGTGAGTGAGTGACGTGTATGACGATCGATTCCAGCAGCAGCAGTTTTCGAGATATTCGGAAGAACGTCGAGTGGAGTCTCAATAAAACGCGCACGCGCATATACGCGCGAAAATGCTATGATCTGAGTGTACGGGAGGCTAATATATGGGATAGCGATGGATATAAACGCGGGATGATACACTCGACGGAATGCAAAGGAGTTTGGATCTCTCGTCGAGTGCTCGATCGAGCAGCATGTCAAACGTTACGTCCTTTTTCTTCCGGAGCTTTCGATTCACGCGCACATTTCATAGACGCGATGGGCTCGTGTTTACTAAACGACTAAACGTTTTTTTGTTCGAAAAATGACGAAAATTTAGTCATTGCAGCAAGAAATATTTGAGAAAGTTTGTCCGTGAAGTAAATTTAGCTGAGAGTTGCGTTTAAAATGAAAAATGGGGTCAAAATAACGAAAATTTTGAAATTATCCAAAAATATTCAGTTCATCGTGTTATTCAAGAAAATTTCGAGGTTTTTTGACAGAATTGCAAACGATGCAATAATCTGGTTGGAGGCAATCGAAGACAAACGCCGATTTTCCAAGGCTACGCAGAATGCAGCTGTAGGGAAAAAAAAACTAGTCAGCCGGAGCTTGTTAGAGACATCACGAGAGAAAAAGATGGACGAGCCCGGGACGACACGACACTCGATTATAACTGGAGGATTATTCGCTCGATAACTCGAACGCTCACCGAGACAATTCTCACTCGATATCGCATTGCAGCCTCTTCATCTCATCTCGTCGTTCGGCCACTCGACCAAATGATTTACTCGACTCTCGTCAATCGCGCCCTGACAATATACCGCCCCCGCCTTCCTTGTTAATAAACCTCTTGAAATATTTATACACAAACACAGCCGCGTGTATTGTGGATTACTCGTATCGCCGAGAGAACGAGAGGACAAGGCGAAGGAGAGTTTGAGTTTGGTCAAGAGTTCTCGATCCTTCATTCGTATATATATAGCCAACCAAACGCTCGGCATTGTGTCACGAGCAGCATCAACTCGTCAGATTGATCGAGTGCAGTATCTTCATCGTCGCATTTCTCTCTCATGCACTGAAAATTAAAGTTTGTCGAAAAACGTCGATATTTTGTTGATCACGGTCAAAATTTTCATGATTTTCACAATATTTTTCGTTTCTCACGGAACTCTCGGCAAAATTTACGATTGGAACGACAAAAATTGACATTTCGAAGAGACTTTCCAAAATATTTTTTGCTGTAATGACAAAATTTCATTGATTTTTCGAGCCGAATCAGGCAAATCTTGGCGCGCGGATTATAAAGTCTGCGCTGAAAAAAGTTTTTCGCACACGCACACAGCGGCCGGGGCGCGGATTGATACGAGAGCAGGAATGAGAAATTGGCATAGAGAGCAGCAGCAGAGGACGTGAAAATCTGGCTGCTGCGGGTGCGTTGGTCCGTGTGTTAACGAAATTGTAGAATATATAGGCGGCAGTGAGCGAGAATGGTTGACGCACTCGCGCGCGCGGATGAAGGGGCGTTAAAAGCAGCGCGTGAAGAGCGCGAGAACTCGATAACGAACGAGATTTATCAGACCAAGAGCAGGGAGCAGGTTGTAAATTAATCGGAGAGCTTCAAATCGCGTCAACGGATATTTGAATTTCTACGTTCCGCAGACTTCCGGCTTTTTTCCGCTATACACTGAAGACTAAATCTACCCAAAAAAACGTCGATATAGTTTGTTGGTCACGGTCAACTAAATATTTTCGTTATTTTAACGATATTTTTCATTCCTAACGCAACTGGCAGCAAAATTTACGATTGGAATGACGAAATTTGTGAGATTTTTCAAGAAAAACGTTCGGTCGAACGAATCCAACAAAATATCGACATTTTCCAACAAAATTTTCATTCAAGTCCATAAAAATTCCTACAAAGTCATTTGTAGTTTGTGCTTAGGGAAAAACATTGTTTTTTCGGTAATTTTACAACTTTCCATAAAAATGACATTGTCAAATCGAATATTTGTTCAGTAAAAACTATAAAAAGTTGAAAAGATGTCAAATGGGAATGACGAGCTTGCGTGATCGATGTGCGGACCCGAAAGACACCCTGTGTACGTTTGATAATAGCAGAGGGGCAGGAGAGGAAGTTGAGTGAACAAACAAGGTTCGAGGATGAAGGACGCAGCCTGGCGAGCAGTATAGAACTCGGAGGGCCGGAAACCACGGTGCTTGTGGAATTTACCGTCTCCGCATTGTCCTTACTCTTGACGTGTGACGCGCCATGGCGCTTAATCCTGAAAATGTACGGGCACATCGATTGCTCGTCGAGAGGGAGCCTCGCCCGCACATGCGACGGCCGATTTTTCCATGCACGCAAAGTTTATAGCTCGTTGATGCGAATTATATACGAAAAAAAAAGATTTTTGAATGTAAATAATTTTAATTGAAAAAAATTATTGTTTTGATGGAAAAAATGATTTTAATAAATTGAATTATTGTTTGGTTGGAAGAAAATTTGGTTTCGGTTGAAATAAATATTGGTAATCGCGTTATATCGCGACGAATGTGGGAAACGCCCGAAGCTTGGTCGAGCAGCGATGGATTTGCCCATGGGACGTATGTATTTACGTAGTTAAACGAAGCTCCGAACGTGTAGAAGCTTGCCGAAGTGCTGGAGGATGGATCGTCGGGTTGTTTACGCGAGCGGGGGCAACGACGAGAGCTGCTGGAGGGTTGGAACGAGCAATTTCGAAGCTTACACTTGGCCGTTGCTCTCGCCTCGTTCCTCCTTCCGGTATTGCCCAATTTGGATACAGCAGAGCAAAAGGCTCTGTTGACATTGGACCTTGTTGTGCACAAGTCGATACCGTCGCGTCGCAGTGTCAAATCCTTGCTGACCCGGTTATCTCGCGTGGGACATGTCGTTTATTTGCCTCTCGACCATAGAACGCGATAAACCTAAATAATTCGCGTTTTGAGACTCCTTCAAGATTTATATCCCGGCAATATTGACGACGTTGCGAGATTTATGCAAATTCTTGTCACTGATGATCAGATTTTATTGGAAAAGATCGATATTTTGTTGGATACGTTCGCGACTAAACGTTTTTTTTTTCAAATCTCTAAAATTTGGTCATTCCAATCGCAAATTTTGCTGCCAGTTGCGTTAGTAATGAAAAATATTGTCAAAATAACGAGAGTTTTGAAATTATCGAAAAATATTTAGTCAACCGCGTGTATTTAACAAAATATCGACGTTTTTCGACGAAATTTTGTTTTCAGTCTATAACGGGGCGACGAGAATTCAAGGGCCCGATTGCTCGAGCTCAAAGTTCGAGAGCGAACGATCCGAAATGGGCGTTTTTTTGTTGGCTGTGCGTCAGGCTTCTGGTTCAGAGAGGATATGGAGGCTTTTTGACATATTATCGCAGCAATTAGGAGAATTAATGGTTGGCGGGAAAGCCGAGTGCTGCATGGGGCAAAGCTCGAGCGGATAGTGGTTTACACCGAGCACGTGGGATAATTCGCTCTCGGAGAGTACAAAGAGCGTTTTTCCACTTGGCCTTTTTTTTCTAGCCCGCGCTCTCACTTGCGTACGCCATTTTCGTTAGCGCGGCTGGTAAATGCATAGGTAGAAAATGTTAAAATCGGATTAGAGTTATTACGGGACGGGCCGGATATTAAAAGCCGGTCCAACGGCGCAAGTTTATTAATTTAGCTGGAAAACGCTACGAAAGGCGATAATGAAAAAAAAGAAAGAAAATACATGCAACCGAGGAGGAGATAAAAATTGGGTCGGTTTTTTTCACGCCCTCCGTACGCGCAGCTCGTCCGTCGCAGGAGGAGGAAAGTTAAAAGTTGCCAAGTTGGATGATAAACGTTTTTTTGAAGAATCACAAAAATTTAGTCATTGCAACAAGAAATATTTTGGAATTTTTTTTGAAAAGTAAATTTAGCTGAGAGTTGCATTGGAAACGAAATAAAATATTGTGAAAATTTAGTTCACCGAGTTCAAGAAAATATATCGACGCGGTTTTTGAGAAAATTCAATTTTCAGTGAGGAAAGTGCGCGGAAAACACGAACGGGCGGGCAGGAGACGATGTTAGTGCGTCTGAGTAACTTCCTCGCGCGAATTAAATTCCCCCCGAGTATTCTGCAGCCAACAGAGAGTGCGAGATTCCTCCAAAGTCAAGAAATATTATTACTAATCCGAGGAAAAAAGGAAGCGAGGTTTGTGAGCAGAGGAAACGATCGAGTGCCGGGAGAATGTCGTTTTATCGATTTCCGCTTGGATCTACATTTCCGCAGGGGTAAAAGTCACCCTCCGCAATCACCGTGCGACATTTTTCCTATATAATTCCAAGCCAGCAGTCGAAATATGCAATTCCCCATAGCGGCTTACGGTGCATGGGCGTGAAATAATTAATTAGAACTTTCTGCACGAGTTCATCTAGTGAATTCAAAAGCTCCAAGATGTTTTCTGGATCCTGCTCGCGCGCGCGAGTGCTCGAATCGTAGGAAAAGCCATTTCTTGCACTGAAAATTGAATTTTGTCAAAAATAAAACGTCGATATTTCGTTCAACACGAAACTAAATATTTTAAAATAATATTTCAATAAAATTTTCGTCATTTTGACAATATTTTCCATTTCTAGTGAAAATGTCAGCAGAATTTGCGATTGGATTGGAAAAAATTGACTTTCCAGAATTCTTTTTGCCGCAAATACGAAATTTTTTATCATTTTTCGAAAAAAGTTCAGTCGAATCAATCAAAATATCGATCTTCTCCGACAAAATATTCTTTTCAGTGCGAGTAATCTTGAAATAATTAATTAGCGCCTTCGGTGGGTGCGATTTGTTTGTTTGATTGTGACTTTGCGGCGTTTTCTCACGGTGCAGCGGAGGGTGGGGGGAGGGCGCCATCTCTCCTCTTGACTATTTTGCCTCAAGTGGGTTCTCCAGAGCTGGAGCCGCTCTCGAGGCGCGTCTAAGGCAAAACTCGGCGAGATGTTCCAAGTGCGGGCGGATGAAGGGCGCGGCGGCGGGTCTTCGGGGACGGAACGAGGGAAAGAAATGAGCGTCGAGTGGGGGGGCAGGGGGTTTGCTTTTCTCTTTGCTATTCAGTCACGTAGGTACGTGTCGCCAGAAAGAGGAAAAAAAAGCTTCTCTGGACCAGCGCGGATTGCGGCGACGAGCGAGGCTCGCGCCCTTGGGATGACAAGTAAAAAGAGACAAAAAAAAACAAGCAAAAAGATGTGGAAATGCAGTTGCGAGAGGGTTGAGTGCGTGCGTCGAGGGGAGGGCGGAGGAGGATCGATGCACTTTCCGCATAACCCGCCACGGCGCACCGCCAACGCGGACGCGCGAGTGGCCCTCTCAAGACGCGTGCATGCCCTTTCTCTGCGTGACGTATCATAATAGAGTGAGCGGCGAGAGAGTAACAAGAAAACTTTGGAGGGAACGAACGCACGAATAATCGAATCTTTTTCCAATTTAATTGCCTCATTCGATACTTTTCTCGAGATGATGCAAAAACATCGCGGAGCATTCGTGTAAAAATAAAACTAAAGATCATCGAGACGAGAAATGAGAAAGAAAAGTCAGAAAATTCTGCAGAACTTTGCGGAAGGATATAATTTATGTTGCAAACAAGACTCACTTCCGGTCTCGCGATCCGGAATTGTTTAAAATAGGAGGATTTTTATCGTCGATGCTGATGCAGCGAGAGTCTGTGGAGAATTGTACAATTTGCGGAGAGCGAATTAACCGCGCATGAGAATTTTCATGCTGCAAATTTATGGAGCCAAAAAGAAATATCTCTAGAGGAAAAAACTTGATAATGCGTTGCTGCATGAGGGCCGGTAACTCGCTACCGGAAAATTGGGCAAAATTTTACTTTATTATGCCCTGTGTAATGGGGTTAATAAAAAATGATGCGCATTGCAGTTTGCGGGTATAAAAGGATGTCCAGGTCGTTGACGATCCACTGAAAATTACACATTGTCAAAAAACGTGGATATTTTGTTGAAAACGGTAAACTAAATGTTTTTCGATACTTTCAAAATTCTCGAAAATTCTGGGATTTTTGGAAAAAAAACGTTTAGTCGAACGTGTCCAACAAAATATCGATCTTTTTTTATGAAATCTTGATGAGACGAGATGCCGGCGCTGATTCCTCTGCGGAGTCGAAAGTTGATAAAAGCGTTCACGTTCGCTCACTCAAAAAGGTTGTGATGACCGCGCGGAGGCCCGTTATTGCGAATGGGCAAGCATCACACCCAGGTTGAGTGAGTAAACGTGATGGCCATTGCGTGTCTCGTACGATGTTCCTTGCGCGTCGTCCTTCTTCGTGTGTTATTCGCTCGCTCGCGTATGCACACGCTTCGATAAGATCGGCCGAGCTGCTGGTTGATTTCCGCGTGAAGCAGGCGCAATTCAATTGGGCGGAGTGTGTGAGATCGCTAATGGAGGCTTTTGAAGGCGAGAACGACCGCGCGCATATTCGGTTGACGTGAAATTAACGAGAATTATGAGCGTTTGAGCTCGAGACGAGCTTTCAAATAATTAGGTCGTGTGTCTGGTATCGCGCGTACGTTAAGTAACAGCGCGCACTTGGTAAAGTGCTCCTCGCGGTTCGACAGAGCAGGAAGTCGACGACGAAACGTCTTGGACACGTTGGAAAATCAAGGGCGTTTTGGAGTTGGCTGCACGGATCGTCGCGCGGGAATCAAAAGCGGGGGAAGCGGCAAAAAGATGGATTCGCAGCAGTCTCGTCGCAGTTTCAACGAGAGAGCAGATGAAAATGCGAGGAAACGTGTATCGCGCGATAAAAGCATCGCGGACACTCGTGTCGTGTGTCCAAAGAGTCGCGGACAACTGCTGTACAAAATGCGAGAATATAACGACGACGAGCGCGGCGGGGAGAAGATTTCATGATGGGACAAGCCGGAGCCGCTGCTGCGGACCCGATGTCGCGCTTCTAAATAGCTCGTAATTGCTTCAATAAAACGATTAGCGACTCTGCGCCACGCAGTTATTTGATGTGCGAGACGAGAGAAACAATTTTCATTCGATCCTGCAGCCAGAACGCACGAACCTTCAAGCTCAAACGTCAAATCCATTTGTCCGGCATCAATTTCAATCTCTTTTTTTTCTATTCTCGCAAGAATAATGAACAAAATTTCTCTTGAACTCCTAAACCAAATATTTTTGGGTAATTTCAAAACTTTTGTTTAATTTTGACGATATTTAATTATTTTCAATTAATTTAATTAAAATTTACGACAAGAATGACAAAAATTTACTTTTCGGAGCGTCTTTCTAGAATTTTTCTTGCTGAAATGACAAAATTATTGTGATTTGAAGAAAAAAAAACGTTTATAATCGATCGTATGAAAGAAAAAATCGATTTTTTCCAATAAAATGTTGTTTTGGGTGCAGATTTGCGGGGAAATTCGATGAAAGCTGTTACGAGGTTGTTTGGTTTGTCGCGGTAAAGAAAAAAAGGAACGAGAGGGCGAATAAGATCGGAGGGCGCGCGGGAATGAAGAGAACCGCGCGCGCGGAGCAGGATCATCCATGCGAAATGGAACTTATCCGATGAAACGTGAGCTGAGTCGTGAATCGTCGAGCGGGTTTCACGATCCGGTGCTCGAATTTGAAATGCGACGAATCCAATTTGGATGCACACGGAGCAGGCTCCGCGGGGGGATGAGATGGGTTGAGAGGTCATAGAAGTTTAGGGATGCTCTGAATCGCACGGCGGCGGGGTGCATGCACTATCTGCGCGTGAATATATTACCGCGCGCGAATCTTCCGATTCGGAAATGTGGACTATGATCCTGAGAGATGGGAAAAGCGGTGTGTATGAATTTTCAACGGGCGCGATTATTCATCGACTCTGGCCGAATTTCTATCGTAAAATCGTCGCGCGTTTCGCTCTTTGAGAAAATACGATAAATTGAATTTTAATAAAAATTTTCATTTATCGTGCAAACGAAGCAGAATTCCGCACTGAGAAGAAAATTTTGTTAAATAAGATCGATATTATGTTGGATACACGTTAAACTAAACGTTTTTTCGAAAAATCACGAAAATTTTGTCATTCCAGCAAAAAACATTCTGGAAAATCTTTTCGGAAAGTAAATTTTTGTCATTCCAATCGTAAATTTTGCTGACAGTTTCGTTACAATGAAAAATATTGTCGAAATAACGAAAATTTTGAAATCATCCCAAAATATTTAGTTCGCCGTAGTCAACGAAATATCGACGTTTTTTGACAAAATTGAATTTTCAGTGCGAAAATTCTTGGAAAATCACAAAAATTTAATCATTGCAGCAAGAAACATTCTAAAAATCTCTTCGAATCGTAAATTTAGAAGAGGAATAAATTATCAAGAGGAATTCTTGAGAGAATCGCATTCGCGATAGAAATTACGTGCCGGGTGCGGAGGAAAAGTTTTATAATCGCAAACGCGAACATGCGACAATACGAGCGTGAATAAATTTGTGATGAATTGTGTTGGAGAATAATTTTTTTATGATATGGAAAATACTGAAGAGCAGGATGGATATGAGATTTTAGAACGTGTGTCTCGCGCTGCTGCTGTTATTGAGTTAAGAACAAGGGGACGGAGTGGCGAGCTACGAGGTAGAATTAGGCGCGCGGACTTTGAAGGAGGTAAAAGTGCGTCGCGGCGGTGCTGAAAGGACAGAGAGTGCACGACGACGGAGTGGTCGCGGGGGCACCGGGTTTGTATAATAAAAAGAAGATGCGAGGGTGTGTTTGCTTTCTCTAATTTCTTGCTCGTTCTCTCATTATTGTTACGAGACACGGAGGCGACCGCGAACCTTTTGAAAAGGGAAAATTAGTGCGCGCGAATGAAATCTGGTAAAGTTTCCTAAATCAAAAGGCTCCCGAGCTGCATATGGGCAAACGAATTAGTTTTTCTTCATTTCCAGCAGAAAGAAAAGCGCTGGAAAAGTGTAAGACAAAAATCAGAGCAAAACCTGTTACGAAGAGTGGAATTTTTTAGCCCGAAAAGGAAAATTATTTTCGAAAAGATCGAAAAATCACGAAAATTCAGTCATTGCAGCGAGAAATATTGCGGAAAGTCTCTTCGAAAAGCAAATTTTTGTCTTTTCAATCGTAAATTTATCTGACAGTTGCGTTAGATATAAAAAAATATAGTCAAAATAACAAAAATTTAAAAAAATGACGAGTTTTTTGACAAAATTGAATTTTCAGTGTGGAATTGTAAAACAAGAGAAATGTGAATTTGAATTAACTTGCCATTCGGTATTTTCTCCTCGGAAGGTCACGGAAATACGAGATTGCCATTTTCAATGGCTTTCGGCTGAAGAAAACAATGCGGAGACGAGAATTAGTTGGCGCGCGAGCGACAAGTTGCGAGGTTTTGAGGAGCAGCAAAGTTGCATGGTGCCGGAGGAAACGGAGGCTGTTCGCGGCACGAGCCGCGCCGAGCAACTGACTAAACCAGCAGCTGGTTCCAAACCGAAAAGCCTTTTTCATCTCCCTCCCCTTGATTCTCGCGTGTGTGCAAAGACACGCGCGCGGACGAGAGAGCACGCGCGGCGGCTGGTTTAATTTTCCCAATGGTAACTGCGTGTATTGGGTGTTCTCGCTCCTCTCTCGTACTTGTTTCAATCGCCACCCTCTTTTGCGCCTGCTACACCGCGCGACGAGCGCAGTGGGGCAGGCTTTTCGATTGCTGGAGCAAGCGGGGAGAGGGCTGCGTCGGCGCAACGGCGTATTTACGCGATCTTTCAGAGGATAAGGGTCAAAGGGCGCGGATTCGTCGTTTTCAGGCGAGAAAGTGAGAAAATGCAATCATTCGCGTACTGAAAATTCAATTTTGTCAAAAAAACGTCTATTTTTGTTATTTTGACGATATTTTTCATTTCTAACGCAAAGGCAGCGAAATTTACGATTGGAATGACGAAATTTCATCTCCGAAGAGACTTTTTAGAATTTTTCTATTGCAATGATTAAATTTTTGTGATTTTTCAAAAAAAAAAACGTTGAGTCGAACGTATCCAACTAAATTTAGACACAGGATTTCGGATCTTTCCGCACTCCCATAGAGAGTGCCGAGGGAGAACGACGCGAGGGGTGAACCGAGGAGGAATCTCTGAAGAGAAAACCCCCTTGAGGAGTCTCGAGTCTCGGGCGAGTTGTCCGGAGTTTGAGGCCAGGTCGTCTTGTCGTGAATTCTCATAGAAAAATTGACGAAAACATTTGTTTTGCATCGGTGAGGAAAAGAAATTTATTTTTCAGACGTCTCGTTGGTCGTCAACGACGAAGAATCGCGACGTCGCGCAATTGACGTCAATGGATCTCGATTGAAACGGGATTCAAGGTTCCCCGATCGAGTCTGATTGGCACGATCACGAGTGAGCATGCAATAAAGAGAAATAAATGAAGAAAAAAAAACAAGAATCATCGAAGCATCGGCTTCGCTCAGATTCGACCGCGCGCGTTTATCGCGTCAAATGTTTATCCGCGTCTTTTTCTCTTTATCGCATTTTTTCCGTTTTTTTTTCTATCGCGCGTGTGTTTCTTGTATCGCCTCCTATTCCTAGGGGAATAAAACGAGATTCTCGTGTACACGTACGAGCTGTTGGTGCGGAGATGCAACGTGCGACGGAAACAGACGGCTATGCTTGATAAGAGAGAATCTCTGCTGGTGCCTGGCACGAATCGCGAGACAACGCGTTCGTCTGTGTCGCCTGCTACAGCGTTTTTGTTGATTTTTTTTTTTCGTCTTTTTCAAAGCGTTTGCGAGTGTTTTGTCGAGGCACGCCCGTGAAAAACGCCCTACGATGTTCGTAACAGTTTGATCTGGTGGCCAGACGAATCAATCACCGCGACGACACACTGAAAATTAAATTTTGACAAGATTTTTTATGTCTAACGAAATTGTCAGCAGAATTTACGATTGGAATGACGAAAATTTACTTTTTGAAGAGACTTTTGAGAATATTTCTCGCTGGAATGACAAAAGTTTCGTGATTTTTCAAAAAAAAACGTTTGCTCGAACGTATCCAACAAAGTTTTTGGCATTTTTTCCATATAATCACGAAGGGAAATTGATGAGGAATGAGGAAAATGAAATGAGGAGAGAGAAAGTCGTCGGGTTTTTAGGATCCGAGCAAACATTGCTTCGTTCCGCAAAAAGCAGAGTCAACGGGGATTTTTTTTTCTTTTTCTCTTCTGCATACACGCGCGCATTAGGTGAAAGGTACGAGAGGATTAAAAAACACACGGGGGGATCCTCTGGGTATGGTCGACACGACGAGGAGCAGGAATTTTCGCTCTCGTTTCGTGCGGCGCGGAGATTTTTTTTTTTTACTCGCATTTCCTGTCCCAGTGGAATTTTCAAGCCCGAACAGGCCAACCGGGAGACAGGAATTAGCGAGGAACGAGGTGACACGATATTCCGCTGGCTTTTTCGGTTTTTTCTCCTCTTTTCTTCATTTTCCGTTTCGTCACATCTGGCTCACCGGCCAGCTCTCCGGATTTGGCAAATAAAACTTTTAGTCAGCCTCCCGGTGAAATTTCAATCAATCGGTTCGCGCGCGGAGAAAAAACGACGTCAGAGGGTCGTCGATGGCTCGTGAAAACAAAACTCGCGAGACGAAAAGCCGCAGCGATAAGAATCCCGCGACGCGGTGCAACAGCCCGAAACACTCGTTAGCGCGGCGAGCACAATTAAGGGAGAAAAATAATGAAGGGATGCTGGATAATGATGCGATTTTTCCTTCGAGACAAGAATTGATCGAAATCGAAGAAAACGCGCCACAGCGAGAGACTCGACGCGTCGCTATCTTTGTCGGATAAAAACGTGGCCGCGTCCACGAGACTGGACAGTAGTTGGTAAAGAGGAAAACGAGCTTTTGTACTTTGCAACAGGCAGCGACGAGTTTGTCGCGCGATCCGCTACTTTATCGACCTCAAAAGAGAAACGTCACGCGTTGAGGAGCCACAAAAAAAATATGAATTTGAATTTGTTGAATTGCTGGCTGAGCCTGAAGCGATTGGGATCTTTGAGGAATTTTCGTTGAGCTACCATTCCGCAGTCTAGGAAGCAGTTTGAAAAGCCTCGTCGTTTGTTTGGGTTCCGCGAGCCTGCCGCATGCATTTCTCGCGCGTGTATAGGCGAGTTCGTTGGCTCGGGAGTTTGGTATACGCGTGCAGCGTACCAAAATAAAGAGAAAAGACGGCAAGGGAAAATAAAGAGTTTTTCAGCGCCAGCAATAAGGAAGAAGCGATTAAGAATCGATGGGGATAGAATGACGATGGCATACCTGATGATTCAATTGCGCACACTGATAATTAAATTTCATCAAAAAAACGTCGCGCTGAAAATTCAATTTTGTCAAAAAACGCCGATATTTTGTTGAATACAGCGAACTAAATATTTAACAATTGGTTAAATAACTAATTGAGCGGGGAGAGCCACAAAGAAGCGCGGTCGTGCCACTGAAAAGAAAATTTTGTTGGAAAAGATCGATATCTTGTTGCAAACGTTCGACTAAACTGTTTTTTTTGGAAATTCCCAAAAATGCAGCAAGGAATATTCTGGAAAGACGCTCCGAAACGTAAATTTTCGTCATTTCAATCGTAATTTTTTCTGACAGTTGCGTTAGAAATGAAAATGATTGTCAAAATGACGAAAATTTCGAAATTATCGCACTGAAAATTCAATTTTGGCAAAAAACGTCGATATTTTGTTGAACTAAACGGCGAACTAAATATTTTGGGACAATTTCAAAATTTTCGTTATTTCGACAATATTTTTCAATTGTAACGGAACTGTCAGCAAAATTCACGATTGGAATAACAAAAATTTACTTTCCGAAAAGATTTTCCAGAATGTTTTTTGCTGTAATGACAAAATTTTCGTGATTTTTCGAAAAAACGTTTAGTTTAACGTATCCAACAAAACATTCATCTTTTTCAACAAAATTTTCTTCTCAGTGCGATATTTTGTTGGACACTAAATATTTTTGAATAATTTGAAATTTTTCGTTGTCTCGACAATTTTTTCCATTTCTAACGGGACTGCCGGCAAAATTTACGACTGCAATGATGAAAATTTACTTTTGAGTGCACTGCAGGACGAAGGTTGCGGGAAATGTGCTGCATAGAGAGACTGGCGAGGGGAGGGATCGTGAAGAGGTTTCCGGAGCGAGTCGGTCGATGCATTTGGCAAGCTCGCGGCGCGGGTTTAACGGACTTGAGAACAATGAAAGAATGTTATTAATCGAATTTGGGCGATGCGTCGGTCGCACGTACGCGACGTCTGCCGGAACGTCTCGCCGTGCGAAATTCTCTGCGCGCACTCGGAACTCGTACATCGAATTAATTGAATTTCTTATCCATAAAAAGGTTAATTAATAAATATTCGCAGAGACGAATAAAATGAATAAACTCACCTCCACGTTAGATTTCTGTAAGGCCATTTTTGTCCGTGTATCGTGTACCTCCGATGCCGAGTTTTGGCGAATCTGGGATCGGGATGATCGGCGAGCCCGCATCTCCGTGAGTTCATCAACTTTCTCGTCTGTTGGTCGATCTCACCGGTAACCGGAATTCCACCGTAGCTCTGAAATTCCAGCGAGACTAAATGATGGAACGTTCGCGCGACACCACAACAGCAGGAAGAGACGAAAAACAAAAATGACACATATTTTTACCTGTAAATGTTTAATGGCCGCGCGAAGTTGATCGTCGGTCCTGAGGTTACCGGTTTCCCGGTCGCTTTCCGGCAGATAGCCGAACTTCATAAGATAATTTTGCTGGAAAGCCAAAAATCTCGTTAAATTCTTATTTCGATTGTACTGAAAATCAAATTTGGTCAAAAAAACGTCGATTTTTTGTCGAGGACATTAAACTAAATTGGATAATTCCAAAATTTTCGTAATTTCGACAACATTTTTTATTTGTAACGAAATTGTCGTCAAAATTTCATTCAAATGACAAAAATTCACTTTTCGGAGAGACTTTCTAGAATATTTCTTGCTGCCATTACTAAATTATTGTGATAAAAAAAAAAGTTTAGTCGAAATTAGCGTTTCAATGTTTTTTGATTGGATGGTGCGCGCAAATGCTTTGGTTTGTTGAGATTGGCGAGCGCGGGGAGGAATAATCCGAGAAATTGATAAACGGAGGTGGTGCACACGGACAAACAGGGTGAAAGGCGTTGCGCGCGGAAATTATTATGCTGAAATACACGAAGAAATGGTCTTGGGTCTGATGGTGCTGTTAACTCGTCTCAATTCGAGCCACTTGATAACGACGTCAGGGTCGATTAAGAGGAGGCTTCGGCCAAAAGAGACGCAACAATAAGAGCATGAGGTATATATTATGAGAGAGGGGGGGGGGGGGGGAGATGCTCGGAGTTTTGCACTGGGACGAGAGTCTCGCGACGTATGAGTATGAAGCAGCAACAACGATCGAGTGCTTTCCCTCGTTATTGCGCGCGGACCTCGATCCTGACCTCCGACTCACTTTCCAACTACCTTAATCACCCGCTACCGAGAGATTCTATACCTATATACGGGGATCGTTAGGAGCGCGCTAAACTCTGCCCAATTGATTCATATGTACGGCACGTCTGGCAGAAACAATTGTTAAATAACTAATTGAGCGGGGAGAGCCACGAGGAAGCGCGGTCGTGCCACTGAAAAGAAAATTTTGTTGGAAAAGATCGATATCTGGTTGGAAACGTTCGACTAAACTTTTCTTTTTGGAATTCCCAAAAATCCAGCAAAAAATATTCTGGAAAGACGCTCCGAAAAGTAAATTTTCGTCATTTCAATCGTAATTTCTTTTGACAGTTGCGTTAGAAATGAAAATGATTGTCAAAATGACGAAAATTTCGAAATTTTCGCACTGAAAATTCAATTTTGTCAAAAAAACGTCGATATTTTGTTGAACTAAACGGCGAACTAAATATTTTGGGACGATTTCAAAATTTTCGTTATTTCGACAATATTTTTCATTGTAACGGAACTGTCAGCAAAATTTACGATTGGAATGACAAAAATTTACTTTCCAAAAAGATTTTCCAGAATGATTTTGGCTGGAATGACAAAATTTTCGTGATTTTTCGAAAAAAACGTTTTGTTGAACGTATCCAACAAAATATCGATCTTTATCAACAAAATTTTCTTTTCAGTGCGAACAATAATTTGATTTTCTGTGCGCGGAGAGTCTCGTGTGCGGCGAAGAAGAATTTCACGAGGTTTCGCGAGTTGGTTGATCGGAAATTCCATTGACTTTGTTCGATTTTGTTCGCGCGCGCTCGATAAGGGGAAAAAACAAAGAGTCGCAGTGGTCGTCGTCGTCGTCGTCGTCGGCAGGGAGATATTTGTGACGAAGGTCAAAGTGGTCGTTGCTCGCATCGCGAAT
This sequence comes from Diadegma fenestrale, assembly GCA_037043255.1. Classification (NCBI taxonomy): domain Eukaryota; kingdom Metazoa; phylum Arthropoda; class Insecta; order Hymenoptera; family Ichneumonidae; genus Diadegma; species Diadegma fenestrale. The sequence goes on from CM073312.1 coordinate 10,909,714, forward strand.
CGACGGAGCACGCGATGAGAGGCAGAAAAAAGGCAGTTGCGCGCGGTGAATCGCCGACCAAATTCGGCCAAGGCTCGATTTCCACGGGAATCGGTATAGGGAAAAAAAAAACTCGAGAGCGCAGCTGCGTATAGACTCACGTTGGAAACACGCGTGCGAACCGATTGCAAGCGAACGTGGCCCTGCGTTTCTTATACAGAGACTCGCGCCGCGCGATTATTGAGCGCGATCGGTCGTTCGTAACGGGTGGTCGAACGGCGGATGCGTTTCGAAACAATGCCTGCGACGAGATACAGAGCGAGAGGGAGAGAGAGCGCGGGAACACGGAATGCGCGAGGACGCCCGGTCGCCGCGTCCAGGCCGCGAGTCGCGCAGCAGTCAAAGCGGAGCAATTGCCAGCAGAGGTGTGCGAAACACGCCACGACGCCGAGTATTTTGACCCTTGACTAGAGTTTCCGGATGACTCTGAAGTTTGCATCGTTGGAATGTAACGAAATTCTTTTCTATTTTTGGCAAAAATAGTTATTCAAGTGCAGAATGTTATTACGATGATCAAATGATCGATTTTTGACACCCGAAAAGCATATCGGCTCGAAAAATTTGGATGACATTGAAAATTGAACGAAACGTCAATAAAATCAAATATTTTTCGTTGCATTCCAACGTTGCAAACTTCAGCATCATAGTTTCCGGAGGTTGAATTATTTTCTCGTGGAGGGGGGTAAGAAAAAGGAAAAAAAGAATGGACGAAAAACTCGAAAAACGTCGAAATGTTGTTCGATTTTTTGATAATTTCAAAAGTTTCGTTATTTTGACAATATTTTTTATTTTTAAAGAAACTCTCGGCTGAATTTACAAAAATTTACTTTGCGAAGAGACTTTCTAGAATATTTTTTGCTGCAATGACTAAATTTTCGTGATTTTTGGAAAAAAAACGTTTAGTCGAACGTTTCCAACGAAATTATCGATCTTTTCCAAAAAAAATTTCTTTTCAGTGCAGACGCGCGGCTGAGTACACAAAACGGATAAGAAAATAAAGATGAATAAAAAGAAAAAAGGACAAAGGTACGGCGGGGGGGCAAAGATGGGGAATCCCAGACTATCGCGGTCGCGCGCGGCTACTGTATACTGCGGCGGGGGTATAATGTATTAGTATTCGGAGAACGAAAATTACGTGGGCGAGCATCCGGCGCCGGAAGTGGAGTCCCGGGTCGCGCGTGCCCCCGGAAACGGCGATTAAACCGTTGCCGAGAATGCGAGAGCCAGAGAGAGACGAAAAAATTGAACAAAAGAAGAAAGTTTGTCAAATATGTTGTAAAATAGCTCGATCGGGTGGCCCGAAAGATTGTCAGTCTTGGCATTGGCCATAGCGGTATACATAGCAGACAGCAGGGTGCAACAACTCCGCGCGCGAGCTCGTTGCATTCTCTCATTCGGACGGCGCGAGCAGCGAGTATATTTGTGGCGATGCTAATTTTTTCCACGTAATTCGCGCGTCACGGAGATGCGACCGGAAGTCCATTTCATTGGCGCGATGACCGTCGCGAACCCCCGAAACGTTGGCACCGAGACCTCCGAAGACTCTCGCGAAAAATTGATACCAAAAAAAGGGAAGAATTTTGGATAATTTGTGTGTGTGCGTGTCATATCTCGTGCAGGGCGTTCTTGATGGCAAAAGCGGGCGTCGATTCTCTACGTGGGACCGCGGGGGCTTCTTCTCCCTCTCTTTTCCCCGCGCCCTCGTCTATACCAACTTTTCTCTCGTCTATATATAAAGCTATCTATTTATAGCATCGAATGAGCGTAGCCTTTTATTTTCTCTCTCGCTCTCTGCTCCGTCGCGGAGCTCTTAGCATTTCCTCGGATCGGAGAGAGCAAAAGGCGAGCGCGCGCGAGAAGCAGCGAGAGGACTGCAACGCATGCCACGCACTCCAAGATGCATTCGTCCGCGCGATCAACGAGAACCGTCAAAGCGACGAGAAATACATACGCGTTATTGCTTCCAGCAGCAACGCGCTATTATATCATACACACATTATTGTCGTTCCTCCAATCGGAATCGAGAGTCGAAATAAGTCAATCGCGGCCGCTGCTGGCGAAAAACTATGTAAACGAAGAGCGAGGCGAAGGAATCAAGCTTTTGGCGCACTGAAGAAAATTCTGTTGGAAAATATTCTACAAAGTGTCTTCGAAAAGTCAATTTTTGTCACTTCAATCGTAAATTCGGCCGACAGTTTCGTTGGAAATCAACAATACAGTCAAAATAACGAAAAAATTTTGATTATCCAAAAATATTTAGTTTATCGTGTTCAACACAAAATTTTAACGTTTTTTGACAGAATTTAATTCTCAGCGAGAGAGCAAAGAGGAGAGAATGCGAGAAAGAAAAAGGGAGCTCGTTAGAGAGGATCGAGATGGTGCGCGCGACGCGTTACCAAGAATTTCGGAGCCCGGGAATTAAAGACTCGTGGGACAGTGAGAGATTGTTGTTGAATTTTGTCGCATTTTTGCAGGACCCAAGACGAAAGGGAGAATGAGGAATGGGCCAGAGAGATCGCATCGCAGTTTTGGCGACAAATTTTTCGCCATGCAGCCGAAAAAAAAGTCAACATTGATAAAATCTCCAGCAAAATATCAACAAAAAGTTTTTTCCTCGCGGCAAGGAAAAGGACGAACGCGAGCAACATTTCGTAATTATTTGAAATAAACGACAAGGGCCGCGATTGTTTTCCGCGCGCGCGCGATATCTCTTGAACGGAGACCGAGAATTTATTAAGCACTCGCGACGACGACGTTGCGGGCCTCTTACGAAAAATTCTTGCGAGGAACGAGAGAGTGATTGATGAAAAAAAATAAAAAAGCCACGAGGGCAACAAGGAGTTGGTTGTTTGGTTGATTGCGGCGCCGCAGGTCGTCAAGATCGTCGAGCAATCTGCTGTCAATCGTTGGAGAATTTGGTGGAAATAAAAAAATCATTATTCGCCTTGAAGTCATCCCAAAAAACAATGAATTGGGCGTTTTTTAAATTTGGGAATAAAAAATACGTCATCGGCGTACGTGCAAGAAACAGCAGCAGAGTTTTTAATATAAAAAGTCATGAAGAGGAAGCGGAAAAAAAGTGTGTGGCTGATTCATCGCGCGCGGAGACTGGCGAACGCGAGACTCTTGCCCCGCGCAGTTTCTTTCTTTATTATATTTTTCCTTCCTTTTTTGTCTCGCTCTATACTCGAAAGGAAATTAACATGAATGGTGGCGACGAGGATGAGGGAAAAAGAAACTCGAGACGCGTTCTCGCGCGCGTACGCGTGAAAATAGGCAAAAGACAATGTATTGCGTAAAACGAAAGGGAAAGAAAATAAATGAATTGGCGGACTCGAGAAGAAGGAAAAAGAGCGAGAAAGAGAAATTGAAAAATATGGATAAGTTTTTTCGAAAAATGCCAAAAATTCGCGGCAAGAAATTTTATTCAAAAGTCGAAAAATATATTTTCTATTAATTATTTATTGAATTTTGAAAATCGTCGCAATTTTTTGGGTCGATTGAGTTTTTTGGTCGCGAGAGAGAATCGTTTTATTGGCCGGATCAAATATTGAATAATAATTATTGGCTCTGCTGAAGAATAAACAGAATTTCGTTGCATTCCAACGATGCAAACTTCAGGATCTTAAAAATATTGAGTTTGGCCATGTTAAAAAAAGTATTTCGACGTTTTTTGAGAAAATTTCATGTTGGGTGTAGGGAAGCAGGCAAAGGGCGGAGAAGGGTGGTTTTTGGTGGTAATAAGGTGGAAGCAGAGTGGCGCGTGCGAGCAGGAGACACCCTCTTGTGCTGCTAGCCTCTGGGGCGATGAATCAACCGGCAATAAAGTAACACGCGGGGGGGATTTCTCGGCGCCGAGACTCCGTCGGGATCGATTCGACCTCGCCTCTATCCTTCCTCCTCCTCCTGCTCCTCGGAGCTATACACACTGTGTACACGCACCGACCGAGAAAGTAAAGGGAAGAGAAAGAAGGGGCCACATTTCCGGTATATTTAGTGACCCGACGAATTTTCTATCCGAGTCTGCTGCTGCTTTTTCATAGGATCCGAAAATGTTTGTCCTCCAGTTCTGGGAGGACGAAAACGCATGACGCTGAAGTTTGCATCGTTGGAATGCAACGAAATTAATTTCTATCTTTGACAAAAATAATTATTCAAATGCAGAATGTAATTACGATGATAAAATGATCCATTTTATGACACTGAAGTTTGCAACGTTGAGATCCAACGAAAAATACTTGTTCTCTTTATTTTTTTATCAATTTAGAAAACAACAACAATTTTCCTATCGTTTTTGGGTTTTAATCGTGAAAAACGATGTTTTTGTTGTCCTGATTAAATATTGAACGAGAATCGTTAGCTCTGCTGAAAAAAAAACAGGATTTCGTTGCATTCCAACGATGCAAACTTCAACATCGTCCATGACTTTGAAAATTGAACGAATCTTCAATAAAATTCAATATTTTTCGATGCATTCCAACGTCGCAAACTTCAGCATCATGAAAACGCGCGGAGGGGAAAAGAAAAACGAGAGTTTCGCAAATGGAAAGGGAAAATGATGAATCTCGATGTCGTGTTTGTTTTTTTCCCTTCTATTTCTGTACATCGAGGAAAAACGGACGAGAGGAAAAACGCGATTGTGGTTGTGTAAATTCCGGGTCACCCTGACCCAGTACGTTGATGGAAAATTAGGTCGAATGGTGTAAATACAACGGACAACGGATGAGCAATTTTCGCGCAACTTTTTCGCAACGTCATATTTAGGTTTGCTCGCGGCCGAGAGCGCGCGGGCTCCTTATTGCGATGTAAATGAGAATATACAGAGTTTTTTGCGGCTGCTGGTTGGATTGATGCGAACGCGAATGTAATTGTTAGGGAGAGCTACCGCGTGGTCACGAGCCCGTTGCAAAAGTCACGCGAAACGAGCGATTCGTCCACGGTAAATGGATGACTCGGACGAATTTATAAAATTCATATATTCCGCGACAAATGGATCGTCATTCGTTACTCATTCTGTGCGATGGCCCTTTAAATCAATTGATCGCGAGCTCCCGCGTTGAGGGGAACAAACGACGAGAATCAACACCACAAACAAAACCTATTTGTCGGAAAAAGGTCGCGATATCTCGTGGAATACGAAAACTCGAAAAAAAAAGGGAAAAAAGAAAATTTCAAACCTGCAAATTTGAGAAATTCACATTTCCGGTAAAATTTGCGCGCATTCTTGTCGTTTTTCAATGCAAAGATCACGCGAGCTTGAAACTTCGGTGAAACGATTTAAAAAAACGGGATTAGAGCTGCCCGGGGTCGTTTTTGACCCCAGTTTGTCCTTGAATTTGACCCTAATGGGAAGAAAACGACGTCGAGATTTGTGTATTGCGTTCTTTATAAATTAATGTTTACGAGCTCTTTGACGTTGGCCGCGGGCATGTGCGCAGTGATGCATCGGGAGCGATGGATGGTCTGGAGGGCAGCTTGTAAAGACAAAAGAAATAGCAGCCCGTGTGCGCGATAGGAGCGCGAGAAATGCAGGGGGTGCCGCGTCACGCTCTTCTGGTATCGATAGGTCAAGCGCGCGGTAAAACGCGCGTATACACAATATATTGCGAGACTATTAATCACCGGGCGCGGGATGAAACGAACGATAAACGATAAATCATCGAGTTATGAGTGAACCAGAGCTAGTAAACCGACGATCCGTGCGTGACAAGCGCAGGATATACTTTGTGCATGCGCGCAATGTGATTAATCACAAATTCGTAATGAATATAGAAAAGCGTGATAGAGAGAAAAGAGCGCGATGATACGTGCTTGAAGTTGGCATCGTTGACATGCAACGAAAACTGATACATTTTTTACGCAAAACGCCAACTTCTCATACAGAATTTGTCAAAAATAGTGGAAAAGTTTTCTTTTCCATTAAAAACACGAATTTACGGGAAAAAAAATTTAAAAAAGTGCATTAATTATGAAAATAATGAATAAAAATGTATTTTCGTTGCAGTCCAGATGCAAACTTCATTGTTTATCAACTTTCCAGCCATTTTCATACACGGGAAATTGATCGATTGATATGACTCTGAAGTTTGCATCGTTGGAATGCAACGAAATTCTTTTTTATCTTCAGCAAAAATAATTTTTCAAGCGCAGAATGTTATTACGATGAAGAAATGATCGATTTTTGCCACCCGAATAGCATATTGGCTTGAAAATTTTGGATGACATTAAAAATTGAACGAATTATCAATAAATTCGAATATTTTTCGTTGCATTTCGTTGCAGTTTGGAAACTTCATGATCCTGAAGTTTCCATCATTGGAATGCAACGAAATTATGTTATTTTTTCAGCAGAGCCAAGAATTATTATTGAATATTTGGTCCGGCCAATAAAACGATTCTCTCTCGCGACCAAAAAACTCAATCTACTCGAACAATTGCCACGATTTTTCAAATTCAATAAATAATCAATAGAAAAAATGTTTTTCGTTGAATCTCAACGTTGCAAACTTCAGAGTCATGGAAACTTCAGCATCATTCGACTTGACGATGTTGCATCGTTGAAATGCAACGAAATTCGATTTTTTTCTTGAGCAAAACTTATGAATTTTATTCGATTTTAATCAGGACCATAGAACGATCGTTTTTCAGGATTCAAACACAAAATTGATACGAAAATTGGCTTTTTCTTTTATTTAACGAAAAATCAAGGGGAAAAGTATTTTTCGTTGGATTCCAACGTTGCGAACTTCAGTATCGTGCGAGTTTGCACGTTCAGAAGTTAAGGAAAAACAGGAGGAAGAGGGAGGGACGAGGATTTGCGATCGCGGGAGCGAGGGGGCGGGATCAACGATGGTGAATGACTGATACTCTCGATTACAAAGAAGAAAAAGTATTGCGAAATATGGAGGAGGAACGACGTTGGTGCGGCGATAAGAGAAAAAAAAGGGAAGATGATGAAACTTACGACGTCGTCGTCAGCGTAAATGACGGCGGAGTTGGCGGCAAGGCAGGCTCCGATGTTGAGGAAAATGATCAAGAGAACGTGGACAATCATATTCTATCCCGATGATTATCCTTTCTGGTTGTGAGAATTGGAGAGCGCTCTATCCGTGCGCGACTAATTCTTCGGAGACGAAGTCACTCGAAGGTCACGAGGGTCGAATATAACCGAGAACCCCGTCGCACTGTTCTTTGATTCTTTATTTTTTTTTTTCTGTATTTTTATTGTCGCGACGCGCGAGCGAAACACAAAGAAGGCGAAGCGGATTTTATTGCTGCTGGAGGAAAATCGAAGGCGGACACTCGGAAATCTGCAGCGACATCGCGATCGTTGGGGACGCGAATGACAACAGCAGAAGATGACACTCCGCACGCGGACACACTTGGGGGGAGGGCACTCTTTTGCGTCCCGCCGCGTATTTCACCTCGTCGACTTGGACCGGAATTTCGAAGGTTTTGGTAACGATGGCCACAGCCCTCGTTGGCAATGATCCAGCGAATAGACTGACAACTCCTTCCGTCCCCGCGATTTCTTTCCTCCGGCCTGCTGTTGGGACTTTCCCGCCGACTGGCTGTCCATCCGCCGACCTATAACCACAATTTACTAAACCACAGGATTCTTTCCGCGCGCCTATTCGCATCGATCTTTCCGGCCCAGCTAAATAATTTCGCCGCAAAATATCAACTAAACGTTCGTTATTATAAAATTCAGCCAACAGTTTCGTTAGAAATGAAAAATGTCGTCGAAATGACGAAAATTTTGAAATTATCCAAAAATATTTAGTTCACCGCGTTCAACACAATTTTTTAATGAATTTTTGCCTGCAAACATTGATAATTTAGTATGAAAAACGTTTTTATGGAAAATCACAAAAATTTTGTATTTGCTGCAAGCAATATTCTGGAATGTCTCTTTGAAAAGTCAATTTTTTTTCATTCTAATCGTAAATTTTGCCGAAAGTTTCGTTAAAAATGAAAAATTCTGTCAAAATAGCGAAAATTTTGAAATTATCCAAAAATATTCAACAAAGTATCGACGTTTTTTAGGAAAATTCTATTTTTAGTTGCTACGAAAATCCCGGGTCAGATTGACCCAGTGCGTACTCGAACGGATACTGCTAATTATTGTAGCAAATTGAAGGGAACAGAGCGAAATTGAACGATTGATTTTTCGCAGGCTTTTCAACGAAAAAGTTTAACGAAATTGAATTTTCGGTGCACGGAATTTAGTGATTTCGCGTGCTCGCCGCGGGTCGCGGCTAATTTCCCTAGAGTCGTGTGCGGAAGTTTCTCGGGACTTTTCTATCTTTCGTCTTTCTTCCCCCCCCCCCTGCCCCTGCCGGTTGGCGCAGCCACATTTTATCTAAAATCGACGTTGCAGCTCGAACTGGAGCGCGATGACCTCCTTTTGGAACGGGTCCGAGATAAACGCGACGAATATACGGATCTTCGGGCCCTAGAGAGATTTTTCGTCAATTTTGTTTTTTCTCACATTTTTCTCAAGCAGCTCGTTTCAATATTAAACGCGCGGGTAAAACGAGTTTGCGTCGAGTGTCCTTTTACGCATTCGTCCGTACAGGATCTTGGATAATTTAGTGTTTTTTGTCTGCGCGCGCGACGATTCTCGGGAACGGCCGTTTCGCGGAGGAACGAGACTGGGGGGCGCGCGTGAGAATAATTTTTGGCGATTAATCGAAACAACTTGTCGCAAAACTGCCAAAAAGATTTCGTTTTTTGTCCTGTCGCGAGAAAACTGGCTTCGCGGTTATTTCTCGGTGCGCCTGCGATAGAAAAAGACGCGCGCGGGTCGACGAAGGACGAATCGAAACTCGTTTCGCCAACGTGATCATTTCCGAAGATGGCGCGGAATGAATAAGCGCGTTGTAGCAACGAGGCGAATGCATCGAGACTCAATTCCAGGCGCACAGTCGATCGAGGTTCCCACGATCTAAATAGCGGCCCATTTTTCGTCATCAAGAGAGTTGGCGCAATCGCGCGATTGTATCAATAGGGCGCGTATTTAAGAAGAAAAACGAGAGAGAGGACGAAGAGGATAATCGCGCGCGGTAAGGGGTTCGGCGGGCTCGTCCTATTTATGAATGAACGATGAGATGATGATAAACCGTCGAGATGCGCGGATGGAGAATCGCGTGTATTAGTATCGTGGGCAAGCCCGTTTATTCGTGCATGTGAATGTATCGCGAGGGCGCGTGTTGGGCTGTACACACAAAACGGCTTTTGTAACTAATCGCGCGTTGTTGAGATAGTCCCTGCGAGATGAATACGCCGCGTACGCGTATAGATCTTTTTCTATATGTTGAACAGGCATTTTTTTCTTTTCCGGCTTGGCCGAGCGAGAGGTCTAGGCTTTTTGAATAATTTATTACACGACGAGCGAGCTGTTGCGTGTTCGTCTCGCGTAAGAGTCCATTGGCACACGCGATAATCGCGACGCACACCACAACAGTGTGCGAGAAAAACAAATAAAAATATTGGCTAACGAGGGATAAGGATGAGAAAAAAAAATATTTCGAGAATGATTACAAAGGTGGTGGAAGAAAAAACGAACGGTGCACGGAGCGAGCGAGACGAGAACTCGACATGGGCTACACACCCACGTGTTTTCTACCGACGATCGCGCCCGAGTTTTTCTCGCGCCCCCCCGATCGCGCGCTAACAAAGTGCTTGACGCATATATTTCTCATAATAATTGCCTATACTTTGATACTGTGCTCGCGGGCATTACCCATGGGCTATTTTACAAGTTGGGGCGACCGGGAGAGTCAACGAGTCACGAGCAGCAACTTTCGTTCAAGGGAGCAGTCTGTCACGACGCGAGAGCCACAATTTATTTTTGCTCGCTCTGCTCCGCCGCAGTCTCGCGGGCCTCCAGTGTTTTCATTCTCTCTGAGCTATAAACTGTGCGCGAAAATAAAGGAATAACCGCGCGTCCCCAAAAATCGCTATGTATTTTACTTTTTCAACTAAATGATGCGGTTTTGGGCTTATTATTATTTATTATTACCGGCTGGATCGGACGAAATCGTAGTAACGCCCGCGCGCTACGTATTCTCTCTGCAATCGTGTGTATCGCGCAGAGACATTTTTCTTTTTCCTTTGTTCGCCTCACTCTCGGTGTAATATTGTAATTGGTAATCCAAATATATTGCCGCGGGTCCCGAATGATAAATCCAACAAAAACAAAACAATAAACAAAGAAGCGATGTACGAGGATATAAAAAGGCGCGACGCGCGAGGAAACGGTGCGTACGGTGCGCCGCGTGCCGCGCGACTGTCCGTCTTGGTCTCTCTCCGACCGTTCGCTCAGCCCTCCCCCCACCCCGCCCGCCGGACGCGCCGCGCGCCTACAAACCCCTGCTCCCGCTATTTCTCTCTCTCTCTCGCGCTCGACACACATGTGAACTATGCAAGCGCGTTGTCTCTTGCTTACTCACCCACGCTTTCGAGGCTCGTCTTTTTCGTGCGCCCGCTGCGCTGTTCACGACCTCGCTCTTTTTTCTCTCTTTATTTTTCGTCACATCTGTCCGCAACGCGCGAAGCGAGTGAAACCCGATCGCGCCCGATCGGTAATTTCTTGCAAAATATTGTGTATCAAAGAAAAATTAATTCGCCGCATCGTTATGGAAAGTTTCAAATTTTTTATATTTCCCGGTCGTGCGGAAAGTGAACTCGCGGCTCGAGTTGCGAAATTGCAGTAAACTGCCGCATCGGCCGTTGCAATCGGTATCTCCAAAATGGCGCTGAGCGCGTGGACAGCGCCACGCGCGGCAAAAGCTCGCACCAATTTGGACCATTATTATAATGTCGAGTCGGCGGTTAGCCCACATTTTTTGTATGCCCAATGAAAGTATTGTCCCAACAAATGTCAGACTCGTTTTCTAGCTCGTAGAGATAAGGAAGAGAAAAGGGAGAATAATAGACGAAGGAAAAATGTTGATGGAATCGCGCTGCTGGTAGAATGAGAATAAGATTTGTTTGGAGACGCGTGCGCGCATCTGTGGTCGTTAAACCGGGTGCGTCTCGACGTCGTATCCCGCGAGACACGACACAAAAAAGGAGCATGAGAAAATGTAAATGTTGGGACAATGACCAGCATGCTGTCTTGCTCTGTCGTAGAAACGCACAGCGCGCTTCCCAGCAAGAGATAACGTCTTCGCGTGTTTAACGCGCGCGCGCGATAAAACTCACCATGAATTTCCATCCTGTGAGCAGTCGAAAGACGCGTCGTAATTTTCTGCCGCTACACCGTAAACGACTACAAATTACTTCATAGTGTAAATAAAAAAAATTGACCAAACCACGTCAAGGGCCAATTGTTTATCCGCAAATTCTGGCGCAGAAAAATCCTATAGCGAACGCGAATAAAAAGGAAAAAAGTTTGATGCTCTCGTATCAGAATGATTCAGAGGCGCATTAATCGCGTCCCGCGACAGACCACCGGAAGTGACTGATTGTTCGGAAGGGTGGTGACCTCCGTGCATGGCCTCTCTCTTTTACGAGGGTCAATCGCCTTTTCGCCAATTAACTCTGACGACTCTGACGTCGACGTAGCGCGCGATGACAATTGGCGCGAAATAGCCAACAACTATATAATGCCAAGAATTAAAGCGTATTGAATATCGAAAAACGATGAAATCTTCTTGACATTTCGGGGGGAATTACCGAGAAAATAAAATGTGGATACGCGCGACGAAGGAAACGACGTGTAGCGTGTGTGAGAATTTGGCAAAGGTTCTTGGACGCCGAGGCTGCATAAACCGTGGCGCCACTTGTTGACCCCCTTTGCTCCTGCTACCCCGCGCTGCTTCTTGGCCCCACACGCTCGTCACTTCCCCATGTATATACTTGCGTACAATATATCTGAATGAGAAAAAAAAACCGTACATGCGTCGCTGACTCTTGGCATCGACTTTAATCCACGCACGCAGCATGGATTTCTCTCAATCACGACGATTACATCGAAAATGTCCAACAAATCGTGTTTTCCATATTTTTATTTTTTTTTCCATATCTCAGTCGTAATACTTGAAAGATAATACAAAAAATGCAAGACGCATTGCAAGTGATAAGAATCGTGCAATCACAATCTCGAAAATTACGTTTGACATTGTAGCCGCGTCGATGGCTGATCGGGATCGTGCCCGGAGGTCGTTGGCACGCGGTCACCCAAGATTTTAATCATCATGCCTCGAAACCATGATAAATATTTTCTTGGGCAACGTGATTGGTCGAATTTGCTAGCTCCCGGGGGGATTATGATAAAAATTGTTTTGAAAATAAAGTCAACGACGAATTATAGATAAAGATTGTCTTTTCGTCTCGGGTTTTTTTCTTCTTGTTATCTGCTGGTGTGACCAGAGGCTTGGGCAACGAGATCCGAGTCAAACGAGTACGAGCCCGTTGGTTGTCGGAACGAATAGGTGTTACGTCCTCGACCAACGTCCCGCCGTTTTAGTCGTTCCGAGGCTCTCGACGTGCGAGCATCTTCCTCGCTTCGAGGGAAATTAAAAAATTCCCCGAGGAACGCTTGCGCGCCGAGGAACAAAGTCTCGGCAAATTTTTGCCCTTTTTCTCGTCCGCTTTCTTCTTATTTGGCCGGGGAAGAGAGGGCTCTCCCTTGACAACGTCCGTGTGAGTAAAAACTGCAATTTTTTCATTAAAAACCGAGCAATTTTTAAGAAGCTTCAAAAACGCACAGCGCAGCATGATTTTTTTTGCGTTTTTGCACTTTTGGTCGAGTGTCAATGGCGTGGGAGAAAAAATGCTGCGCTCGCACTCGGTCGGTAAAAACTTTTGTCGCGATTTTCCAATCGAACGCGCGGTCAATTTTGCAGACGGGTGACGATGAATTTTTCCCGCACCGTCCTCGCGCTCGTTCTCCTCGCTGGAAAGTCGATCGAGTCGTCGATCAGCCAAACGGGCGTTGACGAGCGAAACTTGAACGATACGGTAGTGGTCGAAGAGGCCGAAGCTCTTTACGAAGGTCTCGAGATAATCGAGGATGCAGGAAGAAAAGAGGAAGACACGATCGTGGTGAGGGTTTCGACGGCCGAGGCACCGGATCCGTCGCCTGCTCCGTTGCCCGGACTCTTGTATCCCCGCGAGAGCGAATCCCGAGAGGCAAGTGTCGCTCACGATTGCTCGTGACTTTGTCCGTTCGAAATCTCGATGATTAAAATCTCAGTCGTTTCTTTCACGCAGGTAAAATCCCTCGACGGACTTTGGGACTTTGCGGTTTCTCCGTCCGGCGATTCCTTCAGGGGCCATCGAGAATTTTGGTTCCGGGAGCCTCTGTCGAAGGTGAAAAAGTTGACTGAATAGTTGAGCAACAGAGGGACTGCAATGATGATGATTTTTTTTCGCTTGCAGTCGGTGCAAGTGAGGCAAATGCCGGTGCCCTCGTCGTACAACGACGTGACGACATCTCGGTCGCTGAGAGATCACGTCGGTGCGGTTTGGTACGAGACAACTTTTTTCGTGCCGAGTCGGTGGTCGGATCAGCGAGTTTTCCTTTATTTCGGTTCCGTCAATTATCTCGCCCAAGTGGTAAACTACGAAATCTGCAAGCCGCAGAAAATCATTTCAAAACATTGTGAAAGTACGAAATTAACGAAATAATGGGGAAAAAAATGACTTACAGTGGGTGAATGGCGAGTTTTTGACGAACCACGAATTCGGGCATTTACCGTTTGAAGCCGAGGTCAGCTCGCGGTTGATGTACGGAGCGAAAAATCGTGTCACGGTCGCCGTAGACAACAGCTTGTTGTCGACGAGCATTCCGCAGGGAAATATCGTGCGGTCTTTGAGCGACAACGGGACGACTGCACTGGTCCAGACTTATACTTTTGATTTTTTCAATTACGCCGGTATACACAGGTGAGTCCAGAGTCTCGATGAAATAATTCTCTTCCTCTCTGCTGGAGGCGATCTTGATGATTTCGCGTTCTCAGGCCGGTGTTGCTGTACACGAAGCCGCGCGTTTACGTCGAGGACATAACGGTAAAGACCTGGATATCCGGAAACACCGGAATCATAGAATATTCGGTCCGCGCCGGTGGGACGAGTGAAAATGAAACGGCCAGTTGTTCGGTCGTGTTGAGAAGAAACGACGACGATCGTCCGGTGGTTGAAGAAAAGTATAAAGATTTTACGGGCATTGTCAGAATTCCCGACGCGAAATTGTGGTGGCCCAGGGGAATGCACCCGGAACCGGGTCATCTCTATACGCTCGAGGTCCACATCATCATTAATCATTAATTAATCATTAATTATTATATAATTATTATATTTAAATATAGATTATATAATTATATCATTTTAATCATATAATAATTATATAATTAGCCATAATTATATAATTATTAATTAATAATTATTATTGAATTAATAATTATTAACTGATACTCATATAATTATTAATTATAATGAATTATTATTAATTAATAATTGAACGCGCGTGTCCTCCAGGTCTCGGTGTTGGGACGGGACTCGACGAAGCACGATGTTTACAGGCTGCCGATCGGCATAAGATCGCTCCGTTGGACCAACACGAGCGTCCTGCTGAATGAGAGGCCAATTTATCTCCGAGGATTTGGACGTCACGAGGATTCACCGATTCGAGGCCGAGGGCTTGATCTCGTTACGATGACGCGGGATTACGAGCTGCTCAAGTGGGTCGGGGCGAATGCCTATCGAACCAGTCATTATCCGTACAGCGACGAAGTTCTCGAAATGGCCGATCGGCAAGGAATCCTCATCGTCGACGAGTGTCCGGCCGTGGACATTGAAAATTATTCTTCGGAGCTTTTGAATCGCCATCAAACTTCTCTCTCGGAATTAATCAGGCGCGATAAGAATCGGGCTTCGGTTATTATGTGGTCGATCGCCAACGAACCCCGATCACAACTCACCGGCACCGAAAATTATTTCGGAAGCGTCGCTTCGCACACTCGCAATCTCGATCCCACGAGACCAATCACTGCCGCGCTCAGCCGCGGTCCATACGTGAGTTTTTCCGACTTTTCCCTCGAGTCTCATTTCTCCCCGATCGCATATACGTTTTTTTTTCTTCCCTCGCACGCCCGATCAGGAGGACAAAGCCGGCCAATTCCTCGACGTCGTAGGATTCAATCGTTACAATTCCTGGTACAGCAATACCGGCAGACTCGACATGATCGTGGACAATCTCGTTAACGAGGCCACTACGTGGAACAAGAGACACAACAAACCGATTATTATGTTTGAATACGGAGCAGATACCATCGCCGGAATGCACGAGGTTTCTGCTTCCAAAACATTTTTCCGTCCAGCTAGAAACTTTGTCAAACGTACATTTTCATTATTCTCAAACTTTTCACCTGATTTTCTTGCTCAGCTTCCTTCCTACGTCTGGAGCGAAGAGTATCAAGCGGAAATGTTCTCCAAGCACTTTATGGCTTTCGATCGTCTACGCCAAGCGGGATTTTTCGTCGGCGAGTTTTTGTGGAACTTTGCAGACTTTCGTACGGCTCAGAGTGAGTAAATCGAGTTTTTTTCTTTCACGACATCCAGTTTATCGTTTTTTTTCTTCCACAGCGTACACTCGGGCGGGCGGCAACAAAAAGGGCATTTTTACAAGGACAAGAGAACCGAAAATGGCTGCTCATTACGTGAGGAAACGTTATTGGCGTCTCGGCGCAGAAATTGACGGTTCCCGAGTCCCGAACGATCTCGAATTGTACGTGACTGGCAACGGCGATTCCGTCCACGACGAATTGTAAAATCGCCGCAAACTGTTTTGTTTTTCATATATTAATAAAAAAATTGGAAGAAAAATCCTCTCGTCCTTGAATAATCGGGGAATTTCGTTGCGAGGCCTCAAAGTCAAAAGCTCATCTTTCCTCGGCGGCAGGTTCGACGATTTTCAGACAAGCGTCTGCCAACTCGACAAAAATTGGTTCCGTCATGGCGAGTGCGATCGCGCTCGTGGGATCTTGGTCCTTCAAAATTGATTCTACAATGTGACGAACGTGCCGATTGCTCACGCATTTCTTGACCTGCTCGTCGTGCCGGAGAAGCTCCAATTTTTCCAAGGCCACTGTGTCTTCCGTCGAGAAATCGTATTTTTTTTCATAGGCTTTAACCTCCTTTGGCTCGGGTATCGGCGGCTCGCATTTCGTCTCTTTGTGGAGTTTGCAGCAGGCGGAAGAGCAACTGTTTTGTGCAAATGACACGATTGAATTTTGTTGTATTCGAATTACGTGATGACCTTGAAGTTTGCAGCGTCGGAATGCAAGAAAATTCCGTTTTTTCTCGATTCTGAATATTTTTGTGCAACAAAACGAGATTTTTTTTAGGATCCGGACAGAAAATCGATGCGAAAATTGTCATGGTTTTTGAAATTTAACAATGACGAGAAAAACGAAATTTTGAGTCTCCAACGTTGCGAACTTTTAGTGTCTTTTATTACGTGATTGTTTTTTTTTATTTTGGAAAATATTTCGAAGAATTTGGAAAAACTTACTAAGGTTGTTTGCAGGTCGGGCACTTGTACCTTGAATTTTCCTTACTGCAGACACTGCAGGTTTTCATGGTTGCTCGATTTTGCTTGGGGGAGTGAACGGTGTTTTCGAAAATGTGGGATTTTTAGGAAAATTTGACTTTCCGAGTGCGAAACGTGCGCGAAGCGAGTTTGGGAACGAGAGCACGTGGTCGGAGGGAGAGACAAAAAAGTCGGGGCGGAGAGTGCGAGAACTACGAAGGATCGCACAGCTCGGTCGGTAATGCAGGGAGTGTGCGGCGCAATCTTTGAGAATGTGGAACGATTGCGGTGCATTTGCGAGTTTGAGAATTTGCAAAGCTATAAATCTCCACTGGGGGAATAAAAAACGCTGAGCAGAGCGCGTATTAGTATCGCGGAAGTGTATCGTGCGTGGACGGATGAACGAAAGCGTGTCACGTTCCAACCTAAATCTCGCTCGATAGAGGCGATGTGCGCGCGGGTAATGTTGCACGGTTGCATGATTGCGACGTGCGCGGGCGCGGGGGACGGTCAACCACCGGATCCAATGGGGTCGCGAATGCTTCAAGGTCGTTCGAGGCCGTTCGCTAACGAGTTATCGCAAACGGGAATAACAAATGCACTGGCGCTTGTCAAAAATTGAGGAAAATAATTTGTATTGGCGTACGAAACGCGGAATCGTGTTTGGAGCGAAAAATAATGATGAAAAATTTCGAGCGCGGCTTTTGATTTTTTGTCCCGCGAGAAAAAAGATGAAATGGTTGAAAATCGGCCGGTTTATTCGTGTTCCACGTGCGTGTCATTGTCCTGAAAGAAATTCGGCGCAATAGCGCGTTTTAAGAATTTTTATTCGAGCACGAAAAACGAGTTTCTCTGCTCGACGTCGCCGCGGTAGCGAGATGAGGAGGAGAAACGAATCGTGAGAGAGCCGAGAGAGCGAGTCATCGACTCGCGCTCGCCGTCCGCGGCGGGGTACGTCTAACTTGGCCCAGAAAGCAAGCCGGAACCGCACATTTAATGGAAGGAATCAATGACCTTGGCCACGAGCAGTCGCCGCGTTGGTTGGGCGCCGCAACGCGATGTGAGCGGCCGCGCGTTGACGAGCGCGGGAAATTCCAACAACGAGCTCGTCCGCGCGCACGGCGAAGACGCGACTTGGCGCGATCATTCGTAATTGACACGCGCGCCCATCTTTCTCCCGTGGATCCGAGGTCGTTGCGCCTCCGTCTTTTCCACACACAATTCCACTTTGCCTTCCTCATCGATTAACATTTTTTCCTTACGCTCATCCTTTCGCATTCTTCGTATATGCCGCGATTCCATAAATTCCTTTGCTCGCGCCATTCAACTTTAACGCGAAATCACCTGCTGCTGCATTTTTGGAAGGAAATGAAATTTATTTATTTATCATTCAATTTTTTGCCTAAAAAGCAACAATTTCCGTGCGTCCTGTTTTTTTTCTTCCTCTCTGTCTTGCTCGCGCGTCTGTAACTCGAACTTCCTGCTCGATCCGCTCCTCTCCATCGCACGCGGCAAACGAGTTTCGTATTAATTCTCGAATCGCTCCAAAGAATATACATAAAAATACATGTAGACGGGCGTTAGCGTTAAAAAAGTTTGACCGCGCGGCGAGTAAGGCACGTGTTATGTATATTTACCGGAATAATGAAGCAGCGATCGCGGCCGCGGGCGATGGTTGTTTGTTTCCGTCATCCGAATTACGAATCTCGACTTTCAAATGATTTTTTTCTTTCCCTTCTCGCGCTGACTAATCGCGACTTGTTGCTTGGAGCGATAAACGACGCGCGATGACCGAAGGCACGCTCGGTGACGACGACGACGCTTCGACACTCATCCACACTCGATAACGTCATCCGCCGTTCGAACGAGTCACCAATATCGCGATAATAATGATAATAATCGCGAGTACGGAAAAATGGCACATCCGGCCGAGCATTTCCGGATGTGTGCGGAAAAGTCGAAAATCTTGTGGTTTATTCGGTTGAAAAAACACCGAGAGAGCCGGAGAGAGAGAGAGAGAGAGAGCGAGAGGACGCGATGATTGCGATACCGAGTAAGATTGACGTCATTCACGCGAGCCGTTCACCGAGCGAGTCACGGATCTTGTTCGTGCATCCCAATTCGTATTCGGACTGTGTATTTTTCCTGAAATAGAACAGAAATTCAGAAAATCGCCTTTTTTGTTGTTTAAACAATCAAAATTTGTGGGAAATCGATTTTTTTTAAAAATAAACTCAAAATCGACTTGGAATTTGGCGAATTTTCATTGGCACAGTCCATGACGTTTGCTCGCGAGGATCCTTTAGCGGTTTTGGATAAAATTCGATACGAGAAACAAGAATAATGAGGAAGAAGCGCGCTTACGCGTATGTTTGCGAGTAGTTTTTAGTCGTGGAAGGGAAGTCGAGAGAATCTCGAGCGTCTCGCGGAGGTTTGCTTGACGAGAGAGAGCGAGATAGACTCGCCGCCGGTCTTTCTCGCTCTTTCTTTGGTTCTCGCGCTCGCTCTCGCTGGAGGCTCGCGCGGGGACTGAGAGACACACAGGGGCTTTGCGGCTGAAAGAGGCCCACCAGTTGTTCGGTGTCCGTTGTCGCGCGCATAGCCTTCGGACTTATCTGTCCGCGCGCGAGCTTTCTTTTATTTATTTGTCCAAACCGCGCGTCTCGTCGTCCTTAGATACCAAAATTCCATTCGTATTTTTTGTCTCCCGCGGGCTCGATTTCGCTGTCAAGAATTCTCCACGATATCGCGTTTGGCCGGCTGCACGCGTCCGCAAAATTTATCACCAAAGACACACGAGAATGACCCACTTGCCGGTTCCGGTACACGCCTTCTTCGTCGCACGTTGACTCTTCTTCCGCGTGTGTCTCTCTCTCCCGCACGCGCTCCCTCCCCAACAACCGGATATCGTGACCTTGAAGCCGAATCGTACAATTTTCATTATCAGACGAAACGCCATTTCATTTTGCACTAAATAAACTAAAGAGTTTTCTCCGATTCGCAATCTTGGCGATGCTATCGTTTTTTCGCGCAAAGGACACCTGCGGATATCTGCAGTACAAAGTCCTGCTGCCTCGGCGACGAAACGACCATCATCGCTGGAAATATACACGGAATAAATTATTATGCTTATTTTTAACTCGAAAAATCGACTCTCGAAATAACGATGATGCGCCTAGACATAAAACCGAGTTTTCGAAGCGATATCGAAATTCAATTGATTTAATTGTCACGATAAAAGAAATGGAAATTAATGAGAAACTGATTTTTGGACTTACGAACCCTTCGTTCGTGACGTCATCGTCGTCTCGCGCGGCTATTGCAAAAGCGAGAAAAAACGAAGCTCGCGATGTTCTGGAACGCGGAAACTTCGGGGGAATGTGTCCGTAGCCCTCTCTCTCGTTTTCTCGCGTTACGTGCCACGGTCTCGTCGCCGGAGAACGGGAATCCCAACCACCGCACGAGAACCGCTCGTTGCGATTTGGCGGGGCTGGCAAATTTCAAACATTGCCGATCCGAGACTCTGTCAAAACTGCGGGAGGAGAATTCGCTTTTGAATTATGCGCCCGGGCGAAGTCTTCATCGGCCGTTTTGTGATTGCGCATTTTAATCTGGTCGGTGGGACTTTCGTCCGTTTGTATAATTCGACGTTTACGAGCGCGGCAGTGCAGCACGACAATTTCGTCTTTTTTTGCCTCCAGGACGCAACGAGAGCCGTCGGGCAAAGAAAACTACTGTA
Source organism: Diadegma fenestrale (assembly GCA_037043255.1). Taxonomy (NCBI): domain Eukaryota; kingdom Metazoa; phylum Arthropoda; class Insecta; order Hymenoptera; family Ichneumonidae; genus Diadegma; species Diadegma fenestrale. The sequence continues at coordinate 10,930,032 of CM073312.1, forward strand.
TCGACGAGCCGATAATTCGATCGATCCTGCTCGAGCTTTCCTGTTGAAGAGAAAAAAAAAAACACCAAATAATTTTCCATTTGAATCCAGTAGGAAAATAAATGTGTGAAAAAAAATTCGCTCGATAGGATTTTGTAATGTTTACGATATTATCGGTTTGTTATTTGTGCGATTGAATTTCTCGGCGTCGTGTTTACTCGTTCTCGCCTTCTTGACAGAGGGAAGGAGAAGATTCCAGCGGTCTCGATCGGTCGTCGTTCACGCAGTTATCACGCGCTGCTCGAATGAAGATAAACCGTAGACGGGCGCGCGGTACACCGAATACTGAAAAAAAAAAAAACAAAATGACAAGTTATCGGCAAAGAGAATGAGAAAAATAATTGTCAGCAGAGCGAGGGTGATTTCTTGAGAACGCAGAGTTTGTGTTTCGCGTGAGGTGGTCAGAGAGAAGTGAAGACGGAAAAAGTTGTTTGATCGATCGATTTTGAGTGTTGGAAAATGGCATCGAAAGAAAAAGTTGAAAAATGTGTCGCTCCGCAGAAAGATATAAAAATCGAGGCGAAAATCGATTCTTTCGAAAAAAGCGATTCAACGCCGAAGAAAGAAAATGTCGAAATCGTCGGTTGTACGAAAAGTATGAAAAAAATTGACGACGTTGTCGCTGGCGTGGAATCAACGCCGCCGACCGGCGTGAAGCAGGAGGAAAAATTCACTCCGATCGAGGGTTCGGCGTGTTCGAAAGTAAAACTGGCAGATGTTGGGGAAAATTTTTCTTCGATGGAATTAACTCCGCCGGTAGTTAGCACGATTCGTCAGCTCGATTCCATCGTCCAGCGCTCCGCGAACGTGAGTTTCCGCTTCTGCCATGAAAAAAAAACATTTTTGGCTCCGGGTTGATGAGTTTTGGGTGTTTTCCAACAGATTTCATCGAACGTCGCTGTGCCACGACGCGCCGGTGCAATATGCCGAGAATTGCCGAATTTTGAGGCACCGCCTCTCGTGCTCGCGACCCATTTGGTCCCTTCACTGCCGATTTCTCTCTTTGAAATCGTCGCCGAGATGATCGAAACTGTCACGGGCCAACCGGTCGTTCTTCTTCACGAATCTCGTTCCGAAAGATCGGTAGCAAAAAACATTGTCGATATCGGTTAGGACGCACGAATTTTTCCCCTTTTTTTCCATTCCATCAAAAAATTTCATTTCCCTTCGAAAAACTATCGAAATTTTGTTGTTTTTTTTTGCTCCGTCTCTTGTTCAGCTTTTCTGCCGGTTGGCGACGATTGGGAGGAAGGTTCGCTGCTTCCGGTGAGTTTCGTGTTCGAGCATCGTTTGAACACGACGAAAAATCCTGATGTCTACGTGGACGTTGTCGTTGCTCGGGACTGCTCACGAAATATCGAGGTTTTTACTCTTGATTCTTCGTTTTTAACGATGCGACGTTGATTTTCACGATTTATTTTTGTTCACTCGTCGCATTCTTGATTGTCGATCAGGGAATCATCGATTTGCGCGGCTACCGCTGCGCCGTGCCGGATCGCGGAAAAGCTGGGGGCGCGGCGGCTCTTTTATTCAAACACTTGAGTCTCAAAGGCGAAAATCCTTCCTTCTTCGGCAACACTTTGGGTAAAAATAGAAAAAAGAACAATGAATTTTGATAAACGGACATTAACCCTGGAACGGGAACGTCATTTTGTCGTTTTTTAATGCAGAATCGCGTGAGCCCGAGGCAAATTTGCTTGAAGTAGAAAAATTGGTGAAAAATGCGATAAATTGACGAAAAAAAAAACGCGAAAACGAAGGCGCGTCGCATTCAAAATCGCCTGGGGTCGTTTTTGACCCCAGGCGATCGTTCCAGGGTTAAAAATGGCAAATTGGTGGCTCTGAATAATATTGAAAATCACGCCGTGGTTTAAAGATTCCGGTTCGCAATTGGCTGCGCTTCAAATGGTGGCTGGAAAACAGACGGAAATTGGAGTTTTGGAGTCGCCGGTTATTCGGTGTCACAAAAACTCTTTGCCCGGCATCGAGTCCGTTTGCGTTCTGGAGACTCTCGGGCCTCTGCCGCCTTATCGTATAATGCTCAACAATAAAATACAAAGTGAGTAATGACGTTTTGTTAAGTCCAAGTCCAAACTTCATAATCTAGAGGGGAAAAAAATAAAAAATCTCGCTACGTGGCAACGAATCTGTGAAAAATGAGGAATTGAACGCGGAAAGGATTTCGAGGAGCCAAACGGGCGCAGGGTTGCGACGATTTTATCGAAATTTCCGGTTAAAAATGTTTTTAATACCATGACGGATAATTCATTGTGATATATCTACAATAATTAATGACTAATCGAACGAGGCCGCGTTACGAAGTTGTCGGATAATTTATAAATCTGGAGAGGGGGGATCGTTGAATTTATTTGTTTTTAGTCAAATGACTCAAGACGCATATCTCTTTTACAGGCTCGATGCGGAAAATAATAATGGAGAGTTTGCTGAGCTCCGCCTGCGATGATGCGTGGACGGAGAGACTCGGAGAATTCGGTGTTTTGGGCTTTGCCGAGTACAACGTGGATCGTTACGATCGCGAGGATCTCAAGTCCGTCGTGACGAGCGTGCCTTACTATTAAAAAAAAAGCGTGCGTTGAGACGACGCGAGAATTTTTTTAATGGCTCATTTATTTTATTCTTTTCGAACGATTCTTAATAAATTTTGTTTGGCAAATTTGGATTCTCCGGTTATTTATTTAAATATTTTTGTCTACTCATCGAAATTTCGCAACGATGCGAGAGCCGGAAATTGAATAAAAATGATGGAAAATGCTGGTTCGCGTACCTATCGTATTGTCATTTTTGAAGGATGTTTCTCGAAAGCGAGTCGGGCGGGCGATTCACCAAAAATTCGGGGGCAATTGTCCCTTGGGCGGTGGCACGGATTTATTCGTCAAGCAATCCTTGATGAATTGTTCGAGTCTAGCCATTGGTCCTCCGCCGATTCCTGCCACGTTTAGCATCTGTGGATAATAGTGTTGCGCGAGTACGACTAATATCTTTGGAAATTGTCGCGGATACGCCTGCCACAAAGAATTACCGGCTACTTCGAGCATATCCAGAATTACGGTTGCGCAAACGTCCGAGAGATCGATCCGCGGTTCTGCAATGGCAAAATTCGTCATTAATAAATTAATAGTTAACTAACTGATAATCAATGAATTAATTAATGAATCAATAAATTTACGAATCATTAATTAATTAATTCATTATTTAATAAATCATTCATTAATTAATGAATTAATTACAATTAATGATTCGTTAATTTAAATAATAATTATAATTAATGATTAATTAATTAATCAATCATTAAAAAATTGATGAATTAATAAATTGATAAAAAAATTGACAATTGTCCACTGACCGGTATTGAGCGTTACCGCGAGCCAATTAATGATTCGTTAATTTAAATAATAATTATAACCGATGATTAATTAATTAATTAATTAATCATTAATAAATTGATGAATTAATAAATTGATAAACAAATTGACAATTGTCCACTGACCAGTTTTGAGCGTTACCGCGAGCCAATTAATGATTCGTTAATTTAAATAATAATTATAATCAATGATTAATTAATTAATCATTAATGAATTGATTGAAAAATTGACAATTGTCGACTGACCGGTATTGAGCGTTACCGCGAGCCATCGCCACGCGTTTTTGATTCCGTGAGGATGAGGTTTGTTGGCCATTCTTCTTTGGGCAGTGACGATTATCGAGGCATAAAGTCTGACGAGTCCCGACATTCGGGTGAGATATTTGTCCTGTTGTTCGGCGACGCCATCGTCGCTATATTTGTAACCGAGCGATCTGTAATATTCTTCATGCGTTTGTCCCTGGAGATGAGGCAAAAAGACCGGGAGAATGTAGGGACAGGCGCGACCCAGATGGGCCAACAGCAGTTCTCCGAAATCTGGATAATCGTTCCAGAGAGCCACGGCAACAGAAGCGACGGGAAAAGCCATTTCCGGCTTGCTCGAGATCAACGTTTCGCCCTGACTCTGCGAGACATCGAAATCATTATGTAATTTTTTTTGTTTTTTTTTTGTTTCCTTCTCTTCTTCCATCAAGAAATAAACTTACCACAATTTTTTTCGCCAGTATGTCCTTGCAAAATGCTACACCCTGCGGGTGCTGGTTAATGTTGAGCGAGGATTTTCCCATCAAAAGACTCTTCAACGTTTCATATTTCTCTTTCAAGTGGGAAGCGTTTACTCCGGATATCGCATTTACCGGAATATTTATCGCTTTTTGGCACTCGAAACGAAACTTTTTCAGAGAGCTCGCTTGAGCCAGTTCCCGATAAGTCGCCATGTAGTTTGTCAAAAATGCGTGGATTTTCATGTACGATTGGAGCGATTCAAAGTCCGAGTACGGGCCATCGGTCTCTTCTGGGAGGAAGGAGAAAACTCGAATGAATCGTCGTAACAATGGCAAAGCCAGTTTTTGCCGGCTTGAGGAAAATGAAGATTAAAAAAGTTACCAGTCGCGTTGTCAACCGGCGGAGCGTCCGAAGGGCTTGAGCTGACTTGCGTGACTTTCGAATTCGATTCTCCGGGCGTTTCCAAGAGTGCCGTGCCGACGGGCTCGCCGTTACTCGGCGAGTTTACGTTCGTCGTCGGCGTCGTCGCGTCTTCGGACTCTTTCCGACCTGGAGAATCCGTTTGCGCAGCGACCAGTTCCTCCATCATTTGTCGGTGCAATTCGTCGTTCGACAATTCCGCTGCTTGGGCGATTTCCGTGCGGGCTTCCGCCTCAGCCTGCCGCATTGCTTCCGTTCGTCGTGCGATTTCCTCCTCGTAGAGGGCGTCGATGCGCGCTACAAGGTGCAACAATTATTTAGATAAATCGAAGCGAATCGCCATGGGCGAGAATTCCAGGTCGCGAGTGTTTTCAACTCACCAATTTCGGCTTTGCAAGCGCTCGAGACTTCCTCGCTCTGTCGGACAATGTTCTCGGCCAGAGTTAAATCCGCCATCGTTATTTCACCGGACTGGAAGGGAAAAAATGTGAGTAAAATGATCGCTAAAAGTGGAAAAACAAATTTTTCATTATTTCTCGTTTTTTACTCACTCTCGCTCTCTCGCTGATCGCTTCCATTTGAGCACCAAGTTCTTTCCATTTGATGGCAAGAGGAGCGAGATTCTGCGCAGCGGAATGTCTGTCTTTGCAAGTTTTCGAGAGGTTTCCGATGTCTCGATACTTGTCGCGGAAGCTCGTCCTCAAGGAACCGATACAATTCACCATTTCCTCGCGTTCTCGGCATTTTCGATGTTCCTCAGCCTCACGTTCCAGCTTTTCTTTGCGCTCTTGCATTCTCTGCGCCTGTAATTGCTGCTCGTGTCTTCTGCGGAGCTCGTTCTGTTGCGCCAGACGTTCTTCCTCGGCTTCCATCAGTTCCAACTCCCTGGCTTCTTCGTACTCGCGTTTCACCGCCAAAATTCGTTGCATCGTCTCGATTTCCGCCTGTAACGCTTTTTCCGATTCTTCCATGTGACGACGTCGCCTGTCGATCGCGCGACGAACGTCTTCCCGTCGCTGCATCTCATTTTCCAGGAGAATTTTCTTCACCGAAAACGTGATGCTGCTTCTAGTCGAATTTCCCGTGTTTTTTTTGACGCACGATTGAGCGTTTGGCTCCTTTTCAATCGCAGCCACGTTACACGTGTTTTTCTCGTTTTCTACATTCTCCGTGCGTAACGCGTCGTCGTTGACGTCTTTGCAGCCCGGGCCGATAGTCACTTTGTCTACGGAGCTTGAAATCCACGACGCCTTACGGAGCGCCGAAAGTCTCAAGCTGGCAAAGTCCGACGATACGTCCGACATGGTTTGACTCTGAGGAAAGAAAAAAACGGGTAAAAAGTCGCAGACACGCATTGCAATGAATTTTTCTGTCCATGGAGGGATTTCGTCAATTTTTTCGTCATGTTGACAACGACAGTTTGTTCGAACTATTTGTCGGCGAAATTTCGGCTTTGTTGTCGTGAAAATCAAGTGTTTGAAGTACAAAACGAGCAGCGAGGGATTTTTTGCGATTTTTAGTGAACCGAAAAGCGGAATTGGTGTGGAAAAAAAAATAAGCGACATAACCTCAAATTGCAGCTTACCGTCTCATCTCGCGAACTGACAAAGTGCGGCATTGTTTCGGACTTATCACCAAGACGTCGTGCAAATTCAGTAAAGTTTGAATTCTCTGTCATGAAGCGGTTTTTTGGAGAAATGTGGACGATTACGTGGCTGGCGGAATCATTGGATCGGCCGGAGAAAAGCCGAAGACTTTTGACGCAAATTCGCGTGATTAGGCGTACCGGAACGATAGTGTTCCACGGCCTCGATCGCCATCATTGCCATGTTATGATCCCGAAACCAAACCTCCAAACTACGAGCTGCAAAAAAATGGGGGTTTTCCAATTAAGAAGCACGGTGTCGCACTGTGCGGCTGAGTGCGGCACAGTGCGATAGTGTTTGTTGGAACACAATTTACATCCTAAATTCTCCACCAGACTGCGCTTCGAGCGCCATTCTTTTTTTGGAGTGCGAATCCGTACGTTAATTGTTGTTTTGTTGGTATCACTGCAGATACAGCGTGCGCGAGCACAGCAATTTACCGTGCCCCAGCGTGCGATCCAGTGCTGTAGTTGGAACGCGCACCGTCGAGCACCGTGCCGCACCGTGCGACAGCGTGCTCTAATTGGAAAACCCCCAATTTCACCCTCCAAAATTCGATCGAGTTTTTCACCATTTTTCCCTAGAAGCAGACGCTGAATTGCGCTCGCTCGATCGGTGCTGCTGCCTCGAGCAAGGAGCGGCCCGCAACTGGCTATTATTTTGCATTGCGAAAAAATATCAATGAAATTTTCATGCACAGAACGATTTATTGCCAAATTAGTTGAATGTCATATACAGAATAATTTATTTTTCCCATCGTTTATAAAATCAACTCCAAACGGGATCTCGTGCGTAAATTTCTTTGCGAAAATTTGAATTTCCCGCTGCATTTTCTCACACGTTACCGGCGTACTACGCGGTGTATGCGGTACGATGTGCTATATGCAATGTAGATACGTGTAGAATAATGTCGAGATGAAGATATAGCATGGGCGATGATATCCATTGAAAAGCCATAGTTGGCGAATCCGTTCTCTAGTCTCCATGGGACCTTTGAGCGAGACAGCGCAGCGAGGGCGATTGCAGCTCGTCGCCATTTTGTTTATTTTCGCGTAAAGGTGTTTTTTTTTTAATACATGTAACAAGAGGACAGAATATCAAAAGAAAAAGAGGGGGGAGAGCGAGAGTAGCAAGCAGCATTATTAAATCGCGTGAAGGCGATTTTCGCACGTTCTTCCTAGACTTCCGGTAACGAGAGAAAATCAACTACGACGCGCGGAGAGAGGGAGAGAGCGGGATACGAGAAGAGAAGGTAAACGCGGGGCGGATAGAGTATCCAGTTGGGGGGGGCGGGGGGCACGTATCTCGATTGGTAAAATAATATCCTGAAAAACGCCGGTCGAGGAGAATCTCTCCCAGGCGATTTGTGGGAAAAACGCTCAAGACGCGAAACGTCACGAACGTGAGAGAGAGAGTGAGAGTGAGAGAGAGAGAGCAGAAAAAAGAGAGAGAGAGAGATTGTCGCGCACGACCAGGTACTACATTAAAAATCCGGTGTAAAATAGTCTTTGAGTGGCCCCTGCTCGGATAATTAATAGTGTCACGAGAAACGTGTCGGTGCATACAAGTGTGTATTTGTGCCGGAAAATAGAATCGAGTATAAATTGAGAGACGTATCGCGGCGGCGAGGGTGCGAGTGCACGCGAATCGTAAAGAAATTTGCGGAAAAAAAATTCTAGGAATAAGAAAAGGTACAAAGACATTGGCGTGCATACGGAAAGAGGGAGAAACAGAGAGGGGTTGATAATTTAGTGTGGAAAAGTTTCCCTTTTTCGTTCCCTCCCGCTCGGCCCTCCCGGCATCGCAATAAATCGCAAGAAAATAAAAATACTCGTTGTTTTTTTTTGTGTGTTTTTATTTTATAAAACAAAATAATAACCCGTAACAACATTTGCATCCTCGATAAAAACACTATATACAGTTGTGTATAGTAAATTTTATTCCCATTTCCCTGCTCCCCTCCCCGCCCTTCCGTCCTGCGCGCGCGCCGCGCCGTGACACCCCAATAAAGCACTCGCTCACTCACTCGCTCGCTCGCTCCTCGATCGTTCGTAACGTTGGTGCGACGGTGGTGTGTTTTTTGTTTTTACTCTGCCCCACTCCTGGCCTCGCGCCGCCGCCACCACGCCGTGCTGCTTTCAACGCTCGTGTATTTTTCGGGTTGGCAGACGTGATCGGGCAGGCAGCACAGCACAGCAGCAGCACCGCCGCCGAGTGCAGCAGGAAAAATACACGTACGCACACCCACACGCATTTGGTCGCGCGCGCGTTTGTGAGAGATTCGGCAATTGGTGTTGTGGCTAAAGAAAATAAAAAACGTGCATCCTCGCGCGATAAGTTGACGGGATTGAAAAAATACAATAAATCTGAGTTTTTCAGTTGGTTTCTCCGGTTGGACAAATGGATGGGGTTTAGAGTTGTTGTGAATAATTGGCGAGTTTAAAATTAAGGGTGGAATATATGAAGTGGGCGTCCCCGGAGTCGGCGGGGCATTAGACGGCCGCAGAAATTGGGCGAATAGCAAGTAAGTACCAAACGTCGTCGTCTTGCGGTAAAGCGACGTCGCCGTCTCTTCGTAGCAGCAGCGGCAGCAGCACCAGCAGCAGCACCAGTGAGACCCCTCACAACCACGGTATTTCGAACGCAAGCGACGCATCGATGCACAATCAACCAACTACCAAAAAGAGAAACAATTCTATTCAACAAATCGATGTTAACAACGAAATATTGTTCTTTGACCGAAGTTTCTTTGACGATCAATCGCAACCGACCCAATTACAACAACAACAACAACAACAACAGCCACAAGAAAACGAGCAGCAGCAGCAGCAACAACAACAAGACGAACAATCGCGTAAAGTTAATAGTGCGGTGGTGGATACGTGCAAGAAAATAGTTAATCGTGATAATAACGAAGCTTCCGATAACGAGACTGTAACTCAGAAAGAAATCGTTAGTGATATAACCTCGTCGGCGCGTGTCGTCCGCGAGGTACAGGCAGCCGACAAAACGACCATCAACATCGGTGTCGCGATGAACCACGTCAACGATCACGATAACCTAAAGCATCTTAATCTTACCCTCGTACATGTCGATGAATTTGAGGACATGGATACCCAAGAAGGTAAATTCATTCATCACTTTCGCTATTCCCTATTACCCCCGCGACTTAAATCGCATACACACACGCCATATTGGCTTTTTCTATGCACACTAATCCTCCAGCCAATTTTCTCATTTCATCCACCAAAAATACGATAAACAATCTGCATCGTGTGATTTTCGTCGTTTTTATCGAGGAAGTGAAATTTTTTCAAGTTATTTGTCGCAAAAATAAAAAAAATTCTCAATTTTTCGATAAACTCGACGAGAAACGCAATTTATCGACATTTTTGGTTAGGAATTATAATTGACTACTCGAATTTCGTAAAATCTCATAATCCTCGATATGCAACTCGCGGAAATCATGAAAACAATCGATTTGTAATTAGCTATGCGCTATTCGGTCGTTATCGGCACGTCAGGTGTGAAGGCGGCTTCGGTGAACGGGCAGAATTTTGCTGAATGTGGCCGACTTCAGACGGCGCATGATTGTATAATTAAAGAATAAAATATCAAGCCTGCATCAATTTGCACCATTCAGATGCTCAACTTTTTATTCTTTGCGAGTGTCAAGATAGACAGTTTTGTTTGTGGCTGATTGAGTCTTGGCAGAGGCAAAAAAAAGCCATTTGTCAGAATGTCTGAAATTTCATGACAATGAAAGTCGCTTAGTAACTTTTTTTTTCCATCGTCAAGCAAATTGTGAGTCACGGATAAATCGGTTGCACAAATTTTCTTCAAATTGGACGATAACGAAAGAAAATCATTTTTTCTTCGCTTATTCAAGCTCGATAGAGAAATTGCATTTTTTCTTGCCTCGTTTGTCCAGAAACTCCTAACGAAGGTGGGGGAGACGGCACCGAACAACGTCCCATAAACGGCGAACCAGAATTCGCAGAACTCGCAGATACCGCCTGCCTTGGCCAGGATCAAGACATGGAAGAAGGTAAGAGACTTTTTTTGTTGCATAAATGCAACCAAAGTTGAAAACGATAAATACCGGATGCCAGAAATTGCCACGGAATGCTAAAAAAAATGCTCTCTTCGTTATGGAGCAAAGACGCCGGACGGTTGGAGCGTAAACTCTCAATATCCGCAAATTTCGGAAACTTTCTATATCTATAACGAGATTTTCTAAAAATATCCAAGTCGGCATATGCCATGATGACTCGTCCAGCATATAAATAAGCTTTTTGTACTTTCCATTTTCCTCCTCTTTTTTCGAATCATTTCACTTTCTCCAGATTTATCGGGAAGCCGCGATTTTTTTGCTGCGTTTCGGAAAAATTTGACAATTATCAACCATTTCTTCATGTTTTTTCAGACGAGGCAAGATCGGAAGCGACTTTTCGTTACACAGTGGAAAATCTGTCGAAATTGAAGGATTCGCAGTTGTCGCCGCCGTGTTACGTGCGAAATTTACCATGGAAAATTATGGTGATGCCGCGTTCGAGTCAGAGTCAGGAAAGGCAGCCTCAACGATCATTGGGATTCTTCCTACAATGCAACGGGGAGAGCGAATCGACTTCATGGAGCTGTTATGCCGTTGCCGAGCTCCGACTTCTCTCCTGCAAAGAGGGACAAGATAATTTCAGCAGAAGTGAGTCGTTTGCGACTTAACATGTAAATTCTCATGCTTCGTCGCCGATATCGACGAAAATGACAATTTTATCGAAAATTGTGAGAACGAGATTAATTTTTTTGTTTTTCTTTCCGTTTTCCAGAAATTCAGCATCTTTTCTACAACAAAGAAAACGATTGGGGCTTCAGTCACTTTATGCTCTGGCAAGATGTTCTGGACCCGGACAAGGGATACATCAAGGACGACTCGATCACGCTTGAGGTGTGAAAATTAATACAAACTTAATTTACCAACTCGATGAAACGTCAAAAAGAAAAGTCTCGAAAAGAGCGATGATGGAGAAAACTTGCCGGGCGCAAATATGTAGCGGGAGACACGATGTATATTATTTAGTGTATCGTGTTTGTGTACGGCTTCGAAATCAATACTCAGCACGAAAATTCAGCGCACTCGAAGATTATCGCAGTCTCTTCGATGTTGCTCGTGTAGAAAACGGGTTTTGACGAGATTATTCGAATTACGCAACTCGTCGGATTAAATATTTGGATTTTTTGTAATTTTCAGGTTCACGTTGTGGCCGACGCTCCTCACGGAGTCAGCTGGGACAGCAAGAAACACACCGGCTACGTCGGGCTGAAAAATCAAGGCGCAACTTGCTACATGAACTCGCTGCTGCAAACTCTTTACTTTACGAATCAGGTACGAACGAAAAGAAGCGAAAAAAACACTTTTTTTTTTTTTGGTTTTTCTTGGATGTAATTTTGTTTTTTTTTCTGGCATTCAGTTGCGCAAAGCCGTTTACAAAATGCCGACGGAGAGCGACGACTCGAGCAAGAGCGTTGCTCTCGCGCTCCAGAGGGTTTTCCACGAGTTGCAATTCTGCGACAAGCCCGTGGGCACGAAGAAACTGACCAAGAGCTTCGGCTGGGAAACTCTCGATTCTTTTATGCAGCACGACGTGCAAGAATTCTTGCGCGTTCTCCTCGACAAGCTCGAGAGCAAAATGAAGGGCACGTGTGTCGAGGGTACCGTGCCAAAGTTGTTTGAAGGAAAAATGGCGTCGTTCATTAAATGCAAAAATATCGATTACACCTCAAACAGGGTCGAGACTTTTTACGACATACAGCTCAACATCAAGGGCAAGAAAAACAGTGAGTCGCGCTTTTGCTGAGCTTTCCAAAATTTTCTCCTTACGGAGTTTTCATTCATGTCGAAATTTTCATTTCTTTGTCCAACAGTCTACGAGTCTTTCCGGGATTACGTTAGTACCGAAATATTGGACGGTGACAACAAGTACGACGCCGGCGAGCACGGACTGCAAGAGGCCGAAAAGGGCGTCATTTTTCAGGCTTTCCCGCCCGTCTTGCATCTCCATCTCATGCGATTTCAATACGACCCGGTCACCGATTGTTCCGTCAAGTTCAACGACAGGTAAATTCACCAAAACCAACAATTTTTGTCCCGGTGAAGAGAAATTTTCGGACGTCAAGAATTTGAGATATTTGATTGTTTTTGCAGATTCGAGTTTCATGAAAAAATAAGTCTAGGACCGTATTTGCAAGCGGAGGAGGCGACCAACGCGGACTACACTTTGCACGCGGTCCTGGTGCACAGTGGCGACAACCACGGTGGTCATTACGTCGTTTTTATAAACCCCGCTGGCGATGGAAAGGTAAAAATCAGAGAAATAGAAAAATCGATGACTCTGAAGTTTGCAACGTTGAGATTCAACGAAAAACATTTTTTCTATTGATTATTTATTGAATTTTGAAAATCGTGGCGATTTTTTGAGTCGATTGAGTTTTTTGGTCGCAAGAGAGAATCGTTTTATTGGCCGGATCAAATATTCAATAATAATTATTGGCTCTGCTGAAGAAATAACAGAATTTCGTTGCATTCCAACGATGCAAACTTCAGGATCATAAAAATTGGGCGTGAAAATAGCGAAAGTAGGAGGAATATTAATGAAGCGGTTTGAATTCTGATGCAGTGGTGCAAATTCGATGACGACGTCGTGTCGAGATGCACCAAGCAGGAAGCGATCGAGCACAATTACGGGGGGCAGGACGAGGACATGTCAATGGCGGTGAAACATTGCACGAACGCTTACATGTTGGTCTACATAAGAAATTCGGAGCTCGAGAATGTGCTGCAAGAGGTCAAAGAAGAGGACATACCTCAAGAGGTCAGAAACGTCCTACAAAGAGAACTTTCCCAGGAATTGTGCGATCTCGAACGTGACAAAGACGCGACTGACGTAAACAGGGACAATCGCGATACCGACATAACAAATTTACGTCCGAGCACTCAAAATCCGCGAAATCCGAATCTCTATATTCACGACTTTTAACCAAACGCATGAAAAAGTTATTAAAAAACGAAAAAAGTAAAGAAAAAAAACCGGAAAAACGACAAGATAAAAAAAGAGGAAAGATTGGGGTATGGAAATGAATTAAAAAAAAAAAGTTGACGTCGTTCGGATCATCGGGTTCTCGAAATAATAAATAAAAATCATCATTGACTTCCTGCAACGCGTTAAATCGCCGAGACGCAAATACTCAATCATGTTCGGCGCGCGGCAGAGTAGGAGAAAAAAATCGACAGGCCGTTCAATGTCGTACGAAAATGCTCGGTTATCCACGTTATAGAAGATTCGCGAGGGGGGATTTGTAAAAATAACAAAATTTGACGAGGGGGAAGGAGAAAAATGTTGCGTAAGGCGCGAATAGGCAATATCGCGAATAATTGCTTTTTTAATGCGAATTTAACGACGAAATAAATAGCCCGCGAGATGCTGAAACGGGTGCGCGACAAATGCTGCATAATTGTAAAATAGTCAATTGTTTGGTAAATTTTTTTCAGCCTCGGAGATGCCGGGCGTATCCGAATTTTGGGCAGATAATTTTTTTCACGAAAAAAAAACAAAATCAAGAATAAACGATAAATTAGTAGATCGAGTCGCGTTGTCGCTTATAATTATTAGGAAAACGGTAAAGGAAAAATATTCAACGAGGGCGCGAGCGGGGCACGAAAATTAATCAACGTTTTTTAATCGCGCGACTAACTGCTTCCCGATCTTGTCTTCTACGACGGAATATTTATTCGAGACGTTTTTTATTTCGATAGAAAAAGCCGCCTAGTGCCGCTGAACGGATATTCAAATGAAATTCACGACTTTATTGCGCAAGAGAGAGCGAGAGAAAGAGAAAAAACAAAATCAATATATTTTATGAAATTCTTTTGGGTTCGGACTTTTCGGGCCTTTTTTCGGACTCGCGAATTCAAGGACTACGGAATTTACGACACGACGAGACGAGACACTAATCATGGAAAACAAAAACACAACAACAAATTCTTCAGTGTTGACATAGTGAATACAAGTATTAACAGATGCTTATCTATTTATTTGTTGTTACATATTAATAAATAGAGAGAACGAAAAGTGAGAGAGAAAGCGAGAGAGAGAGAGAGAGAGAGAGAGAGAGCGAAAAAAGTGAAGATTTTACAAAGTATCGTCGAATAGAATAAAATAATTTATAATGGCTGTAATATCGTGAGATCCCTTTGAATGCTATACCACTATTTTATATATAAAAGAAAATACAAAACCGAGATCAATGGATGGATAATAAAAACGTTGGATATTCGAGAAATAGAAAAAACAAATGAGCCAATGATCGAAACAGTCCCCACTTTTTATTCGTTTTGTTTTTCTTCAATTGATAATTTTACGTGAAAAAGAAAAAAAGTAGAGAAAAATGAAACGGCAAACTACGACGATGTGCAAAAGTCACGGAATAATAATTATTCAGCATATGGATTTCACGATGGGACGTTATGTTGGCTCGTATTTAATCGCTTCTGGCGATATTTCTTGGATGGAAAATAATATCGGAAGAAAATGGCAGTCACTGGCTTTTGGAATATTTCGACGGTGTTCCTGGATTCTCGTTTGAGAGGGAAATCGAACGAGAGATATTCACGAGAGAGAACGAAACGTTTAAATGTTCCAGGGGCTGAGGAAAAGTAATCGATTAGTGCTGAATAATTTTTATTTTGTAATCACGATTAAGACGTTGGCGTCGGCGTTGCGGCAGATGAACAAAATTAAAATTATTCGAACGCAACAACATGAGAGAACTCGTTAAATGCTTTCATTTCCTCCAATATATTAACACCCGGAATCGCAACGGAGATAAAGAAGAAAAGATATTCAATGTAAAGACGATTTAATGTCTGGCGCGTGATTGCGAGATCGAGCTCTCGATGAGCGAGAGAAAAAATATGAAAATCGAGAAATAAGTCAAAGAAGAAAAGACATTTGTTGATTCGTTGTCATGAACGTGGGGATAATTTTAATTTTGTTGGTCTAGCTCGTGGAGAGGCTACAAGAGGAGAAGAGGCTGGAACAGATACGAAGAAAGGAAAGAACCGAGGCATACTTGTATATGACCGTCAACGTTCTTCTCGAGGATAGCTTTGACGGTCACCAGGGCAACGATCTCTACGATCCGGAACGTGCTCTCTATCGAGTATTTCGCGTTCGAAAACAGGCTACGCTTCACGAGTTTCTCGAATTGCTGCGCGACAGTCTGGTAAGTTTTATTTTTTCCACAATCGCATTCGCCACGGACGCGAGTCGACGATTTCACGCGACTCGACATTTGGTTCGAGTCGATTTTATAATCGATGCAAATAAGCAGAGCGAGCGACTCGCGGGCATCAAGCGGAAATCAGCGAAAACGACTTTTTCCCCCTACAGAAATATCCCATCGAACAAATTCGAGTGTGGCCGTTCAGCGTGCGATCGAATCAAACCTGCAGACCCGCCTTGATCGAACCGGACGGCGATTTGCAAAGAGCAATGAGCGCTTGCGCCGAAAACGCTAATCCGTGGAACGTTTTCGTCGAACTCGTACCACCAGATTCCGGCCTCACGGCCCTCCCACCTTTCGACAAAGACACCGACGTTTTACTCTTCTTCAAGCTGTACGATCCTAAAAACAAAAAGATTCACTACTCCGGGCATCACTACATGCCCGTCACGGCTAAAGTTCGTAAGTAAAATCTTCGAAATCATCAACAACGAGACAAAATTCGACGTTCGGCCGGTTGAATTGGACAAATTTCTTGCAGAGGAACTCATCCCGATTCTGAACGAGCGTGCTGGTTTCCCTCCCGACACCGAGCTCGCCCTTTACGAGGAGATAAAGCCAAACATGGTCGAAAAAATTGAAAATTTGACCGAGCCGCTTGAAAAAGTACTCGAGGAATTGATGGACGGCGATATTATAGTTTTTCAGAAGGAAGAGCGCGACAACGACATGTACGAGCTACCGACTTGTCGCGATTATTTCAAGTGAGTTTTTCGCGATAAAAAAAAAACAAACGGAACTGTCTCGTGCTTATTTAATCGTTTCAATTTTCCTCCCAGGGACTTATTCTACAGAGTGGAAGTTACATTTTGCGATAAAAATATCCCCAACGATCCAGGATTCACGATGGATCTTTCCTTGAGAATGACTTACGATCAAATGGCAAAAGCTGTCGCACAGAGGGTCGGAACTGATCCTTATCTCATACAATTTTTCAAAGTTGTCAAGTGAGTGTTCAATCCTAAATATTCTACGTTTTAAAATTCCGCGCCATTCTTTCGATTTCCCATTTTTCATTGTTTTATCGCATTTTTAACTAATTTTATGCATTAAAAAACGAAAAAACGAGCCCAAGTTGAGGCTTTTCGTTAAATTTTAGCGGAGATATGAATTTCTAAAAATTGGGCTCATTTATATGAAAATTGGGAGTAAAAAATGAATTTTTTCGTTGAATTCGTGAATAATATCGATGGGAAATGATTTTTGACCGATAGTTACAAAGATTCGCCGGGTCATCCGCTGAGGTGCACTTACGAGGGAACGTTGAAGGATTTGGTGGCGTATTGCAAGCCGAAAATGAAGAAAATGTTTTACCAGCAACTCAGTATTCGCGTGAACGAGCTCGAGAATAAAAAGCAATTCAAGTGCATTTGGGTGCCACCGTCGCTCAAGGAGGAGAAGGAAATAATACTTTATCCGAATAAAAACGGGACGGTGGCGACTCTGCTCGAGGAGGCGAAGAAACAAGTTGAATTTTCGGAAAATGGCTCAGGCAAGTTGAGGATATTGGAAGTGAGCTCGAACAAATTGGGCCCAGGACCGAAGGAAGACACGCCATTGGATAATTTGAGTCCTCTGAGCACAAGATCCTACAGGATAGAAGAAATACCCAAGGACGAGCTCAATCTCGCCGACGACGAGATGCTCGTGCCCGTTGCACATTTTCACAAAGACATTTACTCGACCTTCGGTATTCCCTTCTACTTTAAGATCAAACACGTGAGTATCGTCGATCGAATTTCCCTAACTCTACAGTATTTTCACTTTTTCAATGAAATTTCATGAACTCCAACTCGTTTTTTCAGAATGAAGCCTTCACGAAGGTCAAAGATCGATTACTAAAGAAACTAGGTGTACAGGAAAAAGAATTCGCAAAGGTATGTGTGTTTCAATGATTTTTGCTTTTCAACGATCAATCTTTTTGTTATGAGAATTCATAAATAACTTTAAGTTTAAGTTCGCGGTGGTGACAATGGGAAAGCCGCAGTTCATAAATGACGAAGCGGACTACTTTATAAATCTCGCCGATTTCCGAACCAGCCCGACCCAAAGTGAGTCAAGCAAAAAGTTTTCCAGAAAAATTACTGCCCAAGTACAAATTTTCTAAATAATGTAAATTTGAATTTTCTCCAGGTACCGCGATGCCGAAGCCCTGGCTGGGTTTGGATCACGTAAACAAAGCGCCGAAGCGTCCAAGAATCAACTACCTCGAAAAGGCCATTAAGATATACAACTAAAAGAGAAAGAAGGAGAAAAAACGGGAGAGAGATGAGAAAAAAAGCGCAAAAGAGGGAGGTAAACTGTTTTTCATTGTTTTTCGACGCGGACGAAGGGAAAGAGTAATGGCGAGCGCTTGGCATCATCAAGAAAACGATTTAAATCCCGGAAACACACATTTGACCCCTTAATCCGCCACTCTCGATATATGTCTAGTAGAGCTCAGGCAAATTAAATCCCCCTTTGCCATTGACATTGGAAAACCAAAAAGAAAGAAATTGCATTGAAAAATTCCTTTCGAGCCCATTTTTCTTCGATTAAACGCCGCGCTCGGGCTAGTAGCGAGTCGGTGACCGCGTCACGCGCGATTGTCAAGCGAGAACAATTAAAATATGGTACGCAATCATGTCTTTTTTGTTATTTTCTTCTTTTTGCAAAAAAAACCAGTTGAATAAAAAAAAAATGAAAAAAAAAACATAAAAAACATCGCATGAACTATGGAAAG
Organism: Diadegma fenestrale; assembly: GCA_037043255.1. NCBI lineage: Eukaryota > Metazoa > Arthropoda > Insecta > Hymenoptera > Ichneumonidae > Diadegma > Diadegma fenestrale. The sequence continues at coordinate 10,948,306 of CM073312.1, forward strand.
GATGAGAAATTAAAAAATTAACGCTGAGGAATCCGGAAGAGGATTTACACACCCACAGACACACACAGAAACACGTACACAAACACAGAAATTGTTTAAGTTATAACTGTATGATATTAACAATAAAATAGATAACATTGAGCGATTCGGTGTGGCAAGGTTTTCAAGTTGACGCGTTTATAAACACGGCCATTTTAAATTTGACACGAATGCCGTGAACGTCGTAATCCCCGCGTCAACGCCAAAATACCAACCAACCAGCACATTGTAATAATTGCATATTACATTTTGATTATTGTAACGACGTTTTTTATATCTCGCTCTCGAACGAGATTATCACTCGTTCGCTCGCTCGCTCGCTTTCGCTTAGCTCCTGCTATTTTATTTCCATTCCTTTTTCACTTGTAAATTCAACGAGTTATGTAACGACGATTAACGCCCTAATGATATATGAAAAACTAATTACGAAATACACGAGAATTACGTTGGGAGATAAATTTTGTCACAGTCTCTGTTTGTGTGCTCGGAAAAACGAGGCAAATCGTTCAATTTTAATGAGGAAAATTATTTCACGCGCTTTGAGTCGATACAGCAAAACTCCATACGATTTTATTTCCTTCAGTTTATCGTCGAAATTTTATTTATCCAATTTTACATTGTGCATTTACCGAAATTTATCTCTTGCGACGCGGTTTTTACGAATAATATTACGCGCAATTTTGTGCTCCGTCCAAAACACTGAGGGGAAACATCTGCAATTGTTGGGTCTTTCACGTTCTATCGCCCTTTTTTTCCTTCTTTCAATTGTTACTCGCCCAACTATGTTGTTCGACGATTCCAACTGCGGGAGAAGAATATGCATATTGGCTGCTCTTGAAAATATACCATTAAACTAGACACCAACGATTTCTCCTTCATCGGCGTATCCTTCGACCAACGCATCGACTTTTCTTCGAAATAAATATTTCTCTTCAAAGCGAATCAACATGGAGGAGGAAAATTGGGACATTGAAAATTCAATTTGTCAAAAAACGTCAATTTTCAGTTGAACACTGTGAACTCGATCAAAGCGATTTTTTTAACAAAATTTTCTTTTCAGTGGATTTCCTATTTTTTAATAGAATTGTTCTCAATGATGCTCGTTGTGGCGATTAAAATCAATCGGGGAATTTTCATCGAGAAACTGTAGAAAATAGATGAATCTCGTAATTGACGATAAAAGATACGCTTTGACCTTTTGGGGAATGTTATCGATAGATTTTTTGCTCCCCAGGGGGCTGACGAGTCGTTGAACGTTTTGAGGCAGGAAAAGGAAATGAATTTCTGTCTTTTCGTTTTGTTTACGAGAACGACGCGAGTTAATTCAGCTCAACAGAAAAATAAACGTAATTTCTTGAGGGCAACGAGTTTTTTTTTCTTTTTACCGAACGCGATACGTTCGCACGTACTTGTAAATATATACATGTATATACTCGGTTGCATGGTAACACGAGAAAGTAATCGATCTCGTGGAATGGCCCAGCTCTGGACTTGTACTTTAGAGTTTTCGACGAGGCGTGATTGCGTTCGGTTGATTTTCGAACCGTCACCACCTGCTGCAGAAGCTTTTTTTCAGCAATAAACTAATCGCACGACTCCGCGGCCTGCGTAGGTTATCGTCGCAATTACAACAATACAGTGCGCAGGTGCGGATTATCTATTAGAACTTCTTGTAAAAAGAACATAAACCATCGCCAGTTTGGTAAGTATTGCAAAAAAAAATCCGATATCATTATTATTATTCTTATCAGTGTGTTGCACAAATTGCTTACTCCAATTTCATCAATAAATGCAACTAAAGTCGAAAGAAAAGTGAAAGGCCGCGTGCATACCGGTTTCCCCCTCCCCTTCTCATGGACGACAATTTTCTTTACTCGTCTGGAAGAAAATCCACGATTCGTAAAGATATTATTTTATTTCCCGTCTTGACAATTCTTTATTGCTCTTTTTGCTGTGTAGGAATAAGTTTCAATTTTTCGCGCCTCTCGATTTGAACGATTGGAGTTTTGCAAGTGCTTTTTCTCGCGATTCGTGCTTTATTCACGAGCCCAGCTGTTTCTAACGGGCGTGATTCGCTTCCCGATGGTTGCATAAACTGTGTGCGTATTATTTATGGAAACAATATCGATATCCCGTGTAGTTTTGTTGTCTCGTCGTCGTCACGGGAGTGGATAAAATGGCGCGTCGATTGTTGAATTTGAATTCACGAAAGATCGGATTGGTTGAAAATTTTTTCATCGGCCGGTACGAGTCTGCGAACCGTCTTGCCGAACGCATTTCCCTCCAAAATGGTGTTCAATCGTCAAGGAACTTTCGTACGACGACCTGTTGCGGCACCCAAAATGTGAGTTGACAATAATTTTGTTATTTTCGCATCAAATTCCTCATACGCGTTTTTCCATTCTTGTGCAATACTCGTGACGCGTTCGAAGTTTTCGCTTTTGACTGGCTCGGCGAGTACATACAAATTGCTTTTCTATCGTAAATACACGCCACGTGTGTGCATGTGCTCGTGTAATTATTACGCGAAACTATTGTGCCATGAATTACATAAATATTGTGTACTTTTTGCGAAAAAAATGGCAACCGCTCGGTGTCAAAAGTTTCGATAAGACTTAGTATCGCGTAATTCGGAATATATACGTCGAAATAATAACGTTGCACCATGTGGGGTTATCAGCCGATACGCGACCCTTTCGAACGCGCTGAAATTTTTCAACATTTCCAAGCGCGTCTCGCGCGTACGAATATTCATTCCATAAATAAGTCTCATTGGATCGTGTCGAGATCATTCGATATTTTAAACTCGAACGCGAAATCATTGTAAGTAATTAATTCATTAATTATCACCTCGTGAAATAAAAACATCGAAAAATCGCGATAATAAAAAGAAAAACCTTTTTTTTTCAATGACCAACAAATATTTAACTTTTTTTATGTTGAAACCCGAAAAAAATAGAAAATGGCCGGTATGATGTATCAAAATCTGTGGGAAAGCGATCCGGAGCTTTTCGAAATCATGAAGAAAGAAAAGAAACGCCAGGAATGCGGCCTTGAAATGATTGCCAGTGAAAATTTCACGTCCCTGAGCGTACTCCAGTGCCTGAGCTCGTGTCTTCACAACAAATACAGCGAAGGAGTTCCCGGCGAGAGGTAAAAACCAAAAACTTGACGAGGCAAAGCCACAAAATTACGAAATTGCTACATAAATTTTTAACGATCCTGTCAATTGTTTCAAAGATATTACGGCGGCAACGAGTTCATTGACGAGATTGAAATCATGGCCCAAAAACGAGCTCTGGAGGCGTATCGGCTGGATCCTGAAGAATGGGGCTGCAACGTTCAGCCTTATTCCGGAAGTCCAGCCAATTTTGCCGTGTACACGGGCCTCATTGAGCCCCATGGCAGAATTATGGGGCTGGACCTTCCGGACGGTGGCCACTTGACTCACGGTAAGTGAGAAAAACTTTCGAGAACATATCGGGGTCATTTTGACCCCAACAGATTGCCGTCATCAATTTTTAGGCTTTCAAAATAAATTTTTGCCTGCAAATATTGATATTTTAGTATGAAATACGTTTTTATGAAAAATCACAAAATTGTAGTCATTGCCGCAAGAAATATTCTGGAAAGTCTGCTTGAAAAGTCATTTTTTCTCATTCCAATCGTAAATCTTGCCGAAAGTTTCGTTAAAAATGAAAAAATTCTGTCAAAATTACGAAAATTTTGAAATTATCCAAAAATATTTAGTTCACCGCGTTCAACAAAATGTCGACGTTTTTTGGAAATATTCAATTTTCAGTTGTTACAAAAATCTCGGGTCAGATTGACCCAGTGTGTACTCGAACTAATCGAGCGAAATCGAACGATTGGTTTTTCGCAGGTTTTTTCACGGCTACAAAGAGAATATCGGCGACGTCACTGTTTTTCGAATCGTTGCCTTACAAAGTGGATGTGACGACGGGTTTGATCGATTACGACAAATTGGCGGAGCAAGCAAAGTTGTTTAAGCCGAAAATCATAATCGCTGGAATCTCGTGTTACAGTAGATGTTTGAATTACAAGCGTTTCCGTGAAATTGCGGACGAGAACGGCGCGTACTTGTTCAGCGACATGGCTCACATTTCGGGATTGGTTGCTGCCGGAGTTATTCCGAGTCCGTTCGAGTACAGCGACGTCGTATCGACAACGACGCACAAAACGCTGCGAGGTCCTCGGGCGGGCGTGATTTTCTTCCGAAAGGGCGTGAGGAAAATCGGAAAGAACGGAGAGAAAATAATGTACGACATTGAGACGAAAATCAATCAAGCTGTGTTTCCGGGGCTCCAGGGCGGGCCGCACAATCACGCGATTGCCGGAATCGCCACGGCCATGAAACAAGCCAAAAGTCAAGAATTCATCGATTATCAAAAACAAGTTGTCGCGAATGCCCAAAAATTGTGCAAAGGCTTGCAGGAACGAGGCTACAAAATTTCCACCGATGGCACCGACGTCCATTTGGTGCTCGTGGACCTCCGAAACACCGGAATCACGGGCTCCAAGGCCGAGCGTATTCTCGAGGACATTTCCATCGCTTGCAACAAAAACACCGTACCAGGCGACAAAAGCGCTCTCAATCCGAGCGGAATTCGACTCGGAACTCCGGCACTGACGACGCGCGGCCTACGGGAAAAAGATATTGAACGCGTCGTCGATTTCATTCATCGCGGCTTGGTTTTGTCCAAGGAAGTCACGTCAAAATCAGGACCGAAACTCGTAGACTTCAAAAAAATTCTCGACAACGACGAAGAGATTCGAGGCAAAGTCGCCGCTCTCCGAGCCGAGGTAGAAGCCTTTTCGAAACAATTCAAACTACCGGGACTCGGGGAATATTGAAAGTTTTGATTATCAGAGAAAATATGAAGTTTGCAACGTTGAAAATGAACGAAAAATATTTTTCTCTCAATTTTTCATTTAATTTGACAATTAAACGCAATTAAAAAGTGACCGAATTTTCAATACGAAACAGCTTTGCGTTTCTTTTCAACGATGCAAACTTCAGTGCGCCGGAAAAAATCTATTTTGCCAATGTTTTTTGGCGCAAATATCGACACAGCTAAAGTTACTATTTTGATAAGACGAATCGTTGATTTTTTAAATATTTTTTCAAAGTGCTTCCGCCGTTACGATCTGTAAACTTTGAATAATTAATTTTTACCTTACCATAATAAATAGTTTTTTGTACATCATTTTTTCCTCCCCCATAAGATTTCTCTATACGTCTCATTCACGCTTTTATTTCGTCTTCGTATCTCGTTTCGTCGGGTCAATATTAATAGATGGATAAATAAATACATTCGTTTTGTTTATACAAATTCCGAATAGATCTCGTCGAAGATGATCGAGACGGAAAACGTCAGATTTTTTTTTCACTTTTCCGACATTTTCCGTGACCGCGAGACGAATCAATAATACACGCTCATTTATTCCGTTACTGTTTTAATATTTAGCCTTATATAAAATAAAGAGAGGCTTTCTCATTTTTGTTACTCCCGTTCGGTCTACGCAGCAATTTATCCCGTAAATATCGTAATTTTTGTGTGTTTTCTATACTTTTGTCGACTCGGAAGGAAAGGGCGAAATTTGGAGCCCGCGGTCGATGCGTTTCACATCTTTCACTCCGAATTTGACGTTTTTTCGTGTCCTTTGACGAATCGCCAGAGAGGGAGAGAGAGAAAGGACGAAACTTTGCGAGCCAATGTTTCTTGCACAGATCGAATTATTGATCGAGAATTTAGCTAATTAAGTCGACGGGCTTTGGGACAATATTCACGAAATACACGTTATTAATTAGCCAAACTCATCAGCCAGCACGTTAATTTGTATGAACATAAATACACGCAGGATATATACACACACGTATAATATTTACAGGCTGTCCTGGATTCGGTGGTTAATGAAAGAAATTGCTTAGTCTCGAATTATTAATTGAATTTATGAGGGAAAAAATGGATTTTATCAATTTAGACGATTCGACAATCGGAAACCTGGACATCCGTAATATTTATACGTGAAATATCGAAACGAAATGTAATATATTTGAATTTGCGTTATTCTAGTGTCCCTGAGGATCGAAGAATCCCGAACGCCTCGATTCGGATGTTCGCAACTATATATTTTCATATTTCTTTATCTTTTCTTTTCGTTTCTCCATACTCGCGGGCGCATTTGAATATGTTCTCAAATAAGTATTTCGTTTGCTTGTTTTTTGCTTCGTCTCGACGGCGGGCGCGGCTGATGGCTCAGTCGAGATCCTGCATCGTTTGGGAGGTCGATGCTCGCCCGTGCTGTCGCGTTTCCCCGTCAGAATCCTCCTCGTCCTCCGAATCATCCTCCACCAAACCCGTCAAAAATGACCGGAGTATCGAGTTGAGGAATCCGTTATTATTCGAACTCGGTGGCGGCACTTTGAAAAATATTTGACGTATCTTGTCGAGGTATGTCCGATATATCGGATCTCTGTTTATACTCAATTTATACTCGTCGCATAGTATCGTAAAAGCGGTGAGTTTACCCCTGGAAGAGTAAAAAGTCGAAAATAAACTCGTTAAGCTCACAGAACGATATTATTCAGAGTTCTTTCGAAATTTTCGATAAACGGCACCAAAACTAAAAGTTTTCTCCTATTAATTTTCTGACGTTAAGAATTTGGGATATTTAATTTTCAATTTTTCATTTTTCCCAGTTTCCCAGTTCGTAAAACTTTCAGTTTTGGTATCAAGAATCTTCATACAAAATTATCGAAGGATCCTGAACAAAGTAATTTTTTTGAGACTGAAATTCTCGCGTTTACAGCAGAATTTTCTATCTCGACTAATCAATTGATAAGAATTGTCAGACAAAACGTTGATACTCACGTTTCAATGGTTTTCAGTAAAAAGTATAGAAAATTCAGCAACGGGAATAAATATGGTGGGCCGTTGTTTATTTTTGGATGCCTAGAGGTGTAAGAGTCAAAGACTTCTTGGGCGGAAACTCTGTCCTGCAAACACAAGTATCTGCAAAGAGAAGAAAATTCATTAGAATCATTGAATCTCAGTAGAAAAGCTTGATCTTCGTTTGTCGTTTGCCAAACTCACTCTAAAACGGCTTGGGCTATGAAAAGATCTATTTCGTTGGAATAGCCTCGTTGCTGATGAAGTTCCACGAGCATTTCTGCGCATTGCGAGCCGTCTTTGCTGTACAGAAAGTGTTGTTTGGCCGACGAGTAATTTTTCTCTGAAAAAACGTATGCGTGAATCATTCGCTCCAGAAAGCTTTTGTCGGGAGCAAAGTTTGCGGAAAATACCTCTCCAAAAAATGTGCGCTATTTTTTTATGTAAATCGGGATGTCCCCATTTGTGATTTCCTCCTTTTGCGCTCCATTTGAGAGCTTTGTGAAGGAATGTTTCTCTTTCGGGTGTGCCGGCTTTCATAATACTGAATAAAACGGCAATTTGCTCAAATACATTATCGTGCGGCGGTGTCGCCGATTTGTTTAAAACGTCGACGAACAAGATTCCCAGGTCTGCGCCGCTGACATGCTGAAAAATCGATCGTGGGAGTGATTTTTAGGGCTGGATTGTCAAAAACATGGGGATTACGTTGGAAAACTCGAGAAGGACGAACCTGATCGCGTTCGAGCAGCAATCTCGAGCCACTGGTCAGCAATTCCTTCAAATTCGCATAATCTTTTTGTCCGAGAAGCCTGATCGAAAAAGGGGAAAGCAAAACTGTATATTTTCGTTCGAAAAAAAGGTTAGAAGGACGTGGAGAAAGTTTAGGGTTGTTTATGAATTTGGTGGTCGGTGAAAATCGCCGGATGCATTGGCTACGTGTGCAAACGAAGGTTCACTTCGATCGAGAGTTAATTCGTTGTTTTGCTTCGTGATGGAACGAGCAGATTTGAGGTTAGGAACGTTTTTCGATTGACGCAGTTAAAGTATTCGGGATAATAATGAAAAATAAGATTCTCACCTGAAATACAAAGTTCTGTACATTTGATGAGCCTCATAATAATTTCCAGAATTGAGGGATGTTTTCAATTTCTCTAAAACCCTACTGACACCCTGATTGTATCGCGATGCCATGGTGATGACCATATACGCCCGAAATGATGATTAAAATAAAAAATAAAAAAGATAAATATAAAGGAGAGAAAGTTTTGATCGCGCTATATCCGCGAATGGTGTTTTATTGTGATTAACACGCGCCTCAATTAACTATACATGTGACTCGACGTATTTTGAAAGCGCGTTATGGAAATCGCGCAAAAACAAGGTTCAATTGTCCAGCTCGGTTAAAACACCAACAAGCCAATATCTCGTGTATGGGATTTAATGAAAAACTTGAGTAATTTTTCGTGTCCCCCCCACAATATGTTGAAGAAATATCATCTACTACATCGATTGATCGGTTCACTCGGTTCCACTAATCATGAGAATTCCCCGAGCTCCGAAACGCATTTTCCTGCCTTTTACGATTCTGTGTGGGTAACACGACGGTGGCGTCATCACGAATTACAAAATGTTTACGTATGTCCATTTATCACCTGTCGGCAATGATTCTTTCATCTGCTCGCGCGAACCTCCGCCAGACAGAGACCAACATTTTATACAATTTTAATTATTGGGATGGAATAATTTACGCGACGTGGAAAAATGAAATTTCTGTATCAACGTGTGTGCATTGCGCGCGACATTGTCGTATATATCGAGTCGGGAAGCGATAACCTAAAATCGCGATATCTACGCGTCGATCGCAATGCACGATGACCCGGAAAATATATATATAGCTATATAGATCACAAAGCGACCAAGTTTACGTACACGGGTTTTCGATATACGGCCTCGTGAATGACGAAAAGCTGAACAGCGCAAGGGCAAATTCATTCTAAACTGTCCCAATTATAGGCTGGACCTTTGTTTCACACATTTTAATTGTAGTTCAAAAACCGAACACGCGTTATTTCTGTTGGACAAATAAGTTGGATTTTTTTCATAAAAACACACGCACAAGCAGTCAGCGATGTGATTCAACGCTGCAAAGCAAGTATAATCGCGCGTTCAAGGTCTTTTTCATTCGATACGAATTCGGATTTCGTTCGATTCGACGGATATAAAATCATGATCCATATAGCACAATTTCATCAGTTTGTGCTAATCCGTTGAAACGACGAAACGGAATCGTTTCTTTTACTTCTCTGTTGTTTTTTCTATAATTCCGACCGCGCGATGTCGAGTCAATTCTTGATTCTTTTGGTCTCTTGTTTGGCGGTTCAGTTTATTGGGTCAAGGGCTCGAAATTTGGGGGAAGGCGGAAGCAGCGATTACGAAATAAATGTTCATAAAAGAGTCTCGCGACAAATCGCTCCTGGTGAGTAATCTGGAAAACATTTTGACTGTGTCGCACGCTCTGCGTATAATATCGTAGTGTCTTTTTGGGGCGGGAAAAGGTACGAAATGGTGCGGCAATGGCGACAAAGCTGCGAATGACAAGGATCTCGGATATTTCCGCGAAACCGACAAGTGTTGTCGCGAACACGACAAATGTCCGATGAACATGAAAGGAAAAGAAACAAAGTACGGCCTCAACAATCCAGATATGTTTACGCGATCGCATTGCGACTGTGACAAAAAGTTTTTCGAATGTCTGACCGACGCGCGATCTAGATTCAGTCGTACCATTGGCGAACTATATTTCAATTTCCTCGGCAAAAAATGCTTTCGCGAAAAGATTTGTCCAGCTGGCGAGTAAGTGACATTTTTTCAAATTCCTTTCGCATTATAAAAAAAAAAAAAAGATTCTGATACGAAAATACTTGAAATCGTGATTCTTGACTTTTATCTTCGTGCCCGAAAGGACGTGCGAAAAATCGTACGAATGGGTCGACGGTACGGCATGGTTGCCCACCGAGGACGAGCTTCGAAAAATGTACCAAATGATTTCGATTTTAATTCCGGAACTCGAGATCGATCCCTTCGAGGATTACATCATAGGAATCAACATCGGCGATGCTACGAATCACACGAATTCTTCGTCCAACGTCCTCCGATCTTAAATAAATAGAAACTCGTCTTTCGTACGTTTTTTATTTGTACATTTCAATAAAATTTCGTAGGAAATACATTGCAGTGATTATTCCCGTAGTTTTTTACGTAAATTTCGTTTGCCTTCCAAAGAAAAATGCTCATAATGTTTTTTCATGTGTGTGGAATAAAAATAGGTCAGAATATTTTCAAAAATTGTTTCCTCGTTGATCCTTGCCGCGTAAACAATACGCTGGAATATGTAGAAACATTTGTACAGGTGGGAACAGCCGCTGTTCCGATTCCATGGATATAAACCTCCAATTTTTCCTCTTTCGTGTATATTTAGAACGAGCACAAAGATCTCAAGTCAACAAAATTATTTTTCTCGACTTTTAACGCCGCGAAATGGAGTTAACAGCGTGGGCTTGTTCGAAATTTTCGTCAGTAAAATGCAATTACGTATTACCTGTGATGATAGTTTTTTTTTGTGTATTTTACCATTGGAATACCGTCAGATGAAAAAATATAAAGAATTTGATCAAGCGATTGGGCTAGACGAGAGCAGAAGTTGGAATCGAAAGACTCTGTTCGCGGCGACCTTGTTCGTCAGAGGCGTTGTGTGCTCGTAGAGTACGAGCACACAACGCCTCTGACGAACAAGGTCGCGCGACTGCCGGTTGGGGGCCGTGAATTCGATTTTTTTCACCCTATAGAGAGTTTTTCAAGTTTTTCGCGATTATTTCTACGCTCGGAGGCAAAAGTGTAACGAGCAAAAATCATGCTCAAGTTTTTTTTGTGTTTCTCGACTTTTTTCCTCGTGTGTCGTGCACAATGGTCCGGGGCAAGGGCCGATTCGAAAATTTCGTGGGAGAAAAGTCCCAACAACTTTCCCATAAGGTTTCTCTTTCCTGGTGAGTAATTCGCGAATACAAAACGATCTGTACATTTTTTTTCTATATTTCATTGTAATTTTCGGTCTTTATTTGCGTATTCGTGAAAAGGTACGAATTGGTGCGGAGACGGTGACAGAGCAACGCACTACGAGGATCTCGGATATTTCAAAAACAGTGACATTTGCTGTAGAGGTCACGATCTTTGTCCTCAAAAAATTTACGGACTGTCGGAAAATTATGGGCTCAAAAATAACGATCCCTTCACGCGTTCTCATTGCGACTGCGATAAAAAATTTTACGATTGTCTCATGAACGAGTCTACGTTTCTCAATCGTTTTATAGTCAAGTTGTATTTTTTCATCATTCCCGATCAATGTTTCCGCAAGAAGGAATCTCCCGGCGGAATGACGTGAGTGGAAAACAAAAAATACAATGAAAACGCAAAAGTTTGGGCAATTTTATGATTTTTTATAATTTTTTAAATCGGTTTGTTCTTTTTTTTGACAGGACCGGCAAAGACGTTTACGAGTGGGTCGACACGACTGAATTCATGTCAGTAAAGGACGAACTACATGCAATTTGTGAATTGAACATAAAAAGAGCGCTGGGGCTTTGACCCACGAGTTACAATTTAACAAAATGTACGCAACGATGAGATTAAAAATAAAAAAATTAAAGAAAAAACCCCGGAAACCCAAAAAATCCAGAAAAACTTGTATATAAACTGTAATATCTGCTGGATCCTGAATTTCGGGAGAAAACATCGAGGAGATGTTCCTCGTGATCGAGATCAATTGAGAAATCATTTGATTATATTTTAAAAATGATTATTCAGGCATATTCCTGCTCCAAATTTTGATTATGCAGTTTTCTGGGCCTGAAAATAGTTTATAAGAATATAATTTTACGATTCAGAAGCCAATCGACCCGAAGATCGATAGAAAGAGTCACAAACAGCAAAATTTACGATTGGAATGACAAAAAATGACTTTCTAGAATATTTCTTGCTGCAATGAGAAAATTTTGGTGATTTTTCGAAAAAACGTTTTCCAAAAAAAAAATTGACCTCGGTGAAGCCAAGTATCGGATATTTAACGATTCGTCATTATCCCGGCAGTGTGTATGATTGTTGCCATCGGTAACCGGAGTGAAAGCTTTAGTACACACCCTTGAAAACTTGACACTGGACATGTCCACGAGAATTGTGCATCATTGAAGCTTTTATTATAATATAATGCTTTTGCATGTAAAAGCGAGTCAAGAACAGGAGGAAGGGGAGCAGGAGGGAAGAGGGGGTTGGTTGGAAAGAAAAATAAAAGGTGGATTGTTGCGCCGACGCAAAGTAACGGCATGGGGGCTACGGGGTGGGAAAGTGGTGAGGGAATAAGGGTAGAAAGCGCGCGACGTGAGGTCAGAGGTTCCGACGCTGCGGTGTCGCGTGTATCGAACCGCGAAACACTCCATTGTTTATTTATCATCATTGTTTTTTCTGGGAAACTCGACACGAGGATCGGCCGATTCGCGATAGCGAAACGAATGAATGATTAAAAGTAGAAATTTTTTTTTTAGTCGATCGAAAGTCTGAACGAATCGGTATGAACAAAAAAATGTGCTCGAAAAAAACTTTGCGTGAAAATCATTTATTTCGAATCTCGGGGTTTTTCGCCGTCTGTCCCGCGATCGATCGAAATAAAACGGCAATTGCACTCGCGACTGACATTTTTGCCGCTTAAAACTCGCGAGGTGTGCAAGTTCAGACTCGGACTACGCGTGCAATGTTCTCCTTGCAAAATTGTCGAGCTTTCACCATGTTTTTGTGACCGTAGTGAAAGTGTGCGCCGTCGTCGCGATACGAAGGTGTGCAGAAGATTTTTGCCGCTTTTTTTCTTCGCCGCCGATGCATTTTGGATGCATTTTTCGACCGATCGGATTCGGAGAGTCTTCGCTTTGGTGGCAAACCACTCGGCCGCGATGATCTTCGATCCACAGGAAAAATTTCAAGGTTTGTTTCCGCCGAAAAAAAAATCAATCTCGAAAGTTAAAAAATCGACGACGCATTCAGGGAAAAACTGAAAACTGAATTTGGCAAAAAACGTCGATATTTTATTTCTAACGAGACTGTCAGCGGAATTCACGATTGGAATGAGAAAATTTACCATTCGAAGAGACTTTGTAGAATATTTCTTGCTGCAATGACAAAATTTGTTCTGACTTTTCAAAAAAACGTTGAGTCGAACGTATCCAAAGAAAAAATCGATCGTTTCCAACGAAATTTATTTTTCAGTCAACTCTTGAAGCTTTGACATGCAAATTTCATGCAAAAATATATTTATGGAGAATAAATAGAATGATATTAATATTTTAATAAATATAGAAATCTGTTTGCATATTCGAAAACGTATGTGCATAAAATTCCAAATGCGTTGATCCCTTTTGCTAGTGTGGAGTCTTGTCAACAAGGCATTTACCCTTTCAGGGTGTAAATTACTAACGTGTAGCGTATGTAATCCTTCCGATAGCGCTTGTCACATAGAGGCTTGTGTAGTTTATCGCTGACGCACTACCGGCAGGTTTCTATGCAAGTGCTATTGCATACGGTCAGGCGCTGCATCGCGATAATGCCTGGGCCATGGCAGGCACAGTGTATTGTGCAGTCTATCCTTCGGTCGATCGTCACAGATCAGATCGAATATATAGATGCTCGTGTATTGCATTGAAAGTATTACGACAGAATACTCGGAAGCAAGTTTTTCTAAACACGACAAACTTTTGTAGGATAAAGAATTCAGGAGTTACAAATATTTTCCATGAAAAGGCAGCCAGAAAAATCGACGATGTCGATAGAAATAAAAACGGAAATTCTGCCAGCTCGAAAGACAATTTTTTCGTGTGCCTGATCGTTATCAAGATTAAAAAAAAAAACATCAACAAATTGTGTTTTTTCAAATTTACTATATCTCGATAAATATTGACAATAGAGAAAAAAGTTTCGAATAAAAGTTGTAGGAAATAATGTTAGCTACAAAAAAGGTCTTTATCATTATTGTCCCTCGACGTACGGTTTGCGAGATATTGTCAAGAATGCGTTTTTCCACTCAAAAACGTTTCCCAGTTGAAAAATGAATTGAAATGATTTTTTTTTGTTTGTTAAACGAGCCTATTTTTTGTGCTAAAATTCCTGAATTATTTGAACGATTCCGTTTGTGCGAGAAGTTAATTCGTTAATCGAGTCCGCGCCTCTCGACGATTGAATGCACTGCAGCACTGCGGGTTGCGTTCTTCGCAACTTTTGTAAATTCATGTACACACATGGGGCCGTATGTACGTGATATACGAGAATAGCATTTGTCCGCTGGAGCGTAAAAGCCGATAGCTAAAACGATCGGGGGCGAATTCCTTTTATTTTTTAATTAAAAATGAAACGTTAGTGATGCGTCTATTCGGTCCAATCGCTCTCGGCGGAAAAAAAAGCAAGAAATATTGAAATAAAATTGTACAAGGGCCAAGTCTGGATATTGCGGTGGAATTTTCGTCCGACAGTTTTGTCGATAAAATGTACAACGTGGTTACCCGAAAGTGTGCCACAAATTCGCCCCGACGATTCGTCGTCGCGATGTTTTTTCACAGGAAAAAAAATTGAGCAGAAAAAAAATGTTTTTGTGGAAAAATTGAATTAGAAGAATCACACGAGAAAAAAAAAGACAATGAAGCGTCTTAATTAATGGATATTTGCTCACGGGCATGGGAATTGGGTTTGGGAATCGGGATAAAATTAGTGTGTGCCTCGATAATGATAATTACATTAAAGTTTGGTATAATAATGTAAATTGGTGATAGACGCGAGTACTCGAGTCGCGCGCGCGCGTCTATATGCAGTTACACGATTCATCGAGTAAATGCGGAAACTGAATTTCTACTTGACAATCAGCAGCCGCATCTCCAATTGGAATTAGCATGATTTCCGTTGCATTCGCGAGCGTATATAATGTCCTTACGGTTCGTTCATCATAGAGAGTCTCAAATGGCAGCCACGCGAATCATTCGCCAATTCATCAAGCTCCGATTCGCACAGGTTAATTCGATTTTGCCAATAAATTCGGATCATTTGAAAAATTTATCCGAATGGAATTTAAGCATTATCGAAAATTAATCAGCGAGAAAAAAAATCATCATTTTCAATTACATTAAAATTGGATTTTGTAAAAAAACGTCGATGTTTTTTTAAAATATTTTTGGATAATTTCAAAATTTTCGTTATTCCGACAATATTTTTCATTTATAACGGAACTCTCAGCGAAATTTACGATTGAAATGCCAACATTTTAGGGATTTTTCAAGAAAAACGTTTAGTCGAACGTATAAAAAGAAAAATCGATGTTTTCCAACGAATTTTTTTTCCAGTCTGGTCAAGTGCCAGTCATTTGTGTCATTTTTACAATCTCGAACAACGAGCTTCATTCTTTAAAGTCATATGAACGTAATACTTGGTACACGCGAATATAAACGTTCTCTTATATGTTCGGATGTCTGACTCGGACGCGAATCATCGTTTTACTGCTAGTCCGGAGGATTTAGTGTCACGGTCGTATATGGCGAGATTCGTCACGTATGCCATCCAATACGTACGGGGGGCTCTCCACTTTCACGAAGTAAAAAAAAACAAACGAAAAAAAACGAAGGTATACACGGCGGTACTGCCGAAGTTTCTCGGCGTATATATCTGCATATCATTGACAACGAGGGTAACCCACACAGGCCTGTTATGGGTTCGAATTTCTCAGACGTATGGGATATTTGATGCCCACTGTGTCGACGACAATTAAAAACATTTTTTCATGGGTATTTTTACTCCAAAAGAAAAAACCATGCAACTTTTTGGGTTTCGCACAATTATTTATGCGATTGAAAAATAATTGATCGTTTTTGAATTCAGAATCGAGATTTTTCATTCCCCAAGTTAGTTGCGTCGGCTAATGGGGATTTTTCACGTATGGGAAAAAATTTGAAACCTTGCCCAAGGACCCCATACGCCCACATGCATAAATGCATTGGACGCAGTGTGTGTTTATAAGTGGAGACTCTCTGCCTCGTGATGCGTTTTGTCAGACGAAACGAAACAGGCCGTGACATCACGGGCTGTAAATGCACTTGAAAAGTTTCATGCACCAATCGCCTCCGCACTTGTACTCTCTAGAGTAATTTTTTTGCATTTTTTTTTTTTCACTTCCATTCATTACAACTTTATGGGCTTGTTAAGTCTCATTTCTACACGTTTTCTCGGTTCCGCTGGTTAATCAGGAGCATTGATAATTAAGTGAGTTTTGCAAATACGATTAATCAAGAAATGTTTTGGAAAAATTTGCAAATTGAATGCATTTCGAAAAAAAATGAAAGCCAGGAAACGATTTTATTTGATTTATTTTTTATGCAGTTTCCACGTGATTTTTGAAGATTATTGTTTCCAGCTGGATTTTTATGATTTGTTGTAAAAATTTTCGTGAGATTATTTCTGCAGTGACGTTATGTTTGTCGAAGGAACGACAGCGTGCCAAAATCTTGTAAATTTGTATGTAAACGTCACGTTAATGACCGTATACGGCTCTTCAAGACACGATGACATCATCCTAAGTCAATTTATTGGCTCGAGGCGATATTCTATGCATTTTCGATGCTATTGCGACGCTACTCAGCAGGAAAACATGAATATACTATACAACCAATCATGCACTATCACTGAAAAGGAAATTTCGATGGAAAAGATCGATATTTTGTCTGATACGTTCGACTAAGCGGTTTTTTTCGAAAAATCATCAAAATTTTGTCATTGCAGCAAGAATATTCTAGAAAAGTCTCTTGAAAAAGTAAATTTTTGTCATTCCAATCGTAAATTCAGTTCAGTTCAGTTCACCACAAAAAATCGACGTTTTTCGACCAAATTTGATTTTTACTCGGTATCAAAAATGCAAGTGTTAACATTTAGTTTTTTTTTCTCACATTCCGGTGAATTGACATGGATCAGAAGTGATTTTGTGGGTGTAAAAAAATATTCTACGTTGAGCATCGATTTTTTTATAGACAAAAATCGATAGTGAGCGACATTTTTGGCTTTTTTTTCGTTGTGAATGAAAAAATGATCGTCGACAAAGGGTTAAAGCTTTCGGTGCGTATAATGGACCGCAGTGACGCGGATTCGCTCTCGCAAAGCCGCAGAGACCTCCCAAATAGGCTTAACTCTCTTTGTCTCTCAACTATTTCTGCTCGCGAAGAGTTTTCGCGTCTTCGGTGAAGAGACGTTGTTGAGAGCTTTACGCTACAATCTCGTTACGCGAGACGAGTCACATTATACTTTTTGCAATCCTCTTTCATCTTGATCATCCAATCATGAAATTTATCAGCTAAAATCGAAATTCCATTCGCAATATCTTTCCCTTGACGTATTCTTAAATTTTTACTGTTTCTTTTTTTTTTATACAATTTTTTCATCTTCTTTCGTCATTTTAATCCATTCTTCGTTTATTTTTATTTCTTTTCATGTTTTGCTCGGCCTTGATATAAAGTCGTTTTCGCGGATCCTTTTTCGTGCACGAAAGAGTTTAAGCGTGTAGGCGAGAGAAGGAGCTTTCGATCTCACGATTGGGAAGAAAAGAAGAAAAAAAATTGGCGCATAAGCCAGCAGCAGGTCGAGTCATGAAGCGGCCTGCACCGCCGTAAGGAGAATCCAGGGGCATCGAAATATCGAGAGAGTCTCTTTGAATCTCTTCTTCAAGGCAATTTCGTTCGCGTCTGATGCATTTTATCCTCGAACCGCGAGGACGATTGATTCATGAAATCCGCGAAATGCATTATTCGATTAAAAAGTTGCATGATGAGCATTTTTGAGCGACGTTGAGGATTTTTCCATTCTGTCAAAAGTCACAGTGGAAAAACGACCGATTGCAAATAGAATTTTGACAAAAAACGTTTTTTTTTTAACACTGTGAACTAAATATTTTTGGAAAATTTCAAAATTCTCGTAATTTTGACAATATTTTTCCTTTCGAACGAATGGAGTGACGAAAATTGACTTTCGAAGAGACTTTCTAGAATTTTTTTTTGCTGCAACGACAAAAATTTTGTGATTTTTCAAAAAAACTTTTAGTCGAACCCAAAATATCGATCTTTCCCAACAAAATTTTCTTTTCAGCCATATTTTCTCTCTCCTCCATGACTCGTAACGCGTTTGTGTTGCCTTTACACATATATAGCGAGTTTCCCGGTTTCGCCCACTGATTTCGACGCGCGTTAACCAAATATGGAGCAGCATCGGAGCCAGAGAACGAGAAAGAACGGGAAGGAGGGAGGGAGAGAAACCAAAACGAAAAGAACTCGGAAAGGGGGACTGTGTACGATCGAGCAACGTGTGGGACTCCCTTGGCGTGTGTATGCGAGAACGCCTTTTCAAAACTGCCCACGCTCCTCTTCGCGTCGATCCCATGATTATGCTTTCTATAATGTTCTTCCCTCGTACCTTTTTATAAACGCATCCGTACCTTGATGCATTTTGCGAAAATACGATACGAAAGCCTATAAATTGCACAATGAAAAAACAATTGCACTAGAAATTGCCTTTTTGGAAAAACGAATTAAATATTTTTGGATAATTTCAAAATTTTCGTTATTATTTACAAAATTTATGATTGGAATGACAAGAATTGACTTTTCGAAGAGACTTTCCAGTATATTTCTTGCTGCAATGTCAAAAATTTTGTGATTTTTCAAAAAAACGTTCAGTCGAACCGAAAATATCGATTTTTTCCAACAAAATCTCGCGTTTGAAAAATATTCACAAAATTCTAGAATCATTTGTATTTTCGGTAGTCTGGGTCATCCGGAAAGATGGAAAAAAAAGGTTGTGGCTTTCTGCAGCCGTGGCCAATGTCTCATACACCATATCGTGCTCAAGCGTCTCAAGGAAATGATGCAAATGCGAATGATTGTATCGGATATAAATGATGGTATGAGTAATCCTGCTTCTTTCGACTCGAAGGCTAAAACTTTTTTTCCCGCTGGATACACAAACCTCCATAATTTACATCTGCAGATTTGTCACACAGTTTCATCGTGTTTTTTTTCGCTTTCGCTTTGACGGTCAAGTTTTTTTTACGACTTTGCTGCATCTCGATCGATTTTCGTGGAAATTTTCGTCATATTCTCTTTTCTCGATCTACGCGAAAGACCGTAAATGGATTTTCATGAAAATAGGTCGATCGAGACGAATTTCAATTTTTCCTTCGATCTCTCGATCTTTTATATCGCGCGCGCGGGATATTTAGACTTTTGGACGTTCGTCATTCGGATCAAGGCTCCGCGATCGATTATTCAGTGAATTCATTATTAATTGTTCGCTCCATGCAGCCTTAATGCCGCTCGACATTTTCGTCCATTTCTGAAGCGCGAAACTCATTCGGCACCGATTCGATGAAGGAAAAATTGAATGGAGAATTTTTTTGACAAGTAATCGAATCCTGAAATGTTTTGGCTCGTTTACAAACTCGGTAAAAAAATTCTCAATATTTATTTACGCGCCGCAGACATTTGTCACCGAAAACGGGAATTCTAACGCCGCTCCGAGTAACGAAGGCGACACGTCATTATTAAAATCCGTGGGTATTACGTCGCCGCGAAGACACATCGTAAAGATAAATATTTATACATGTATGAAAACTTGTGCGAGTGTGTCGCTCGAATAGAATCGTCGCAGACGTGTGAACTTCTGCTTCAACTTTGGTGCGGCATCTTTGTGAATTCTTGAAACCGATGCGATAAAGAAAACGCTTGTTCGAGTGGCCTGCGAAGTGGCTTTCTGATAGAATGTGCGATGGAGCGTTATCGGGGACTGATTATCGCTCGGTAAAAAAAAAAACGAATGAAATGAATTGGAAAGATTCGTTGCATCGACGAATATTTAGAATTTCTGCATTTCCTAGCAGTGAAAACAAAATTTTGTTGCAAACGTTCGACTAAACGTTTTTTTTTGAAAAATCACAAAAATTCGGTCATTGCAGCAAGAAAATATTGTAGAAAGTCTCTTTGAAAAGTAAATTTTTGTCATTTCAATCGTAAATTTTGCAGACAGTTTCGTTAGAGATGAAAAAATATTGTCAAAATAACGAAAATTTTGAAATTATCCAAAAATATTTCGTTTATCGTGTTCAATTAACAAAATATCGACGTTTTTTGATTCAATTCAATTTTCAGTACAACATCATTGAATTACCAGCAATTATATTTTTCATCCCAACTACTTACCTTTCACTCTTTCCGCGTACATCCAAATCTATACGTATCTCGAAAAGGCTCGCATTCGTTTATCCGTGACCCACTTTTAAGTCTCCGTGAGGTAGACGTTTTTTCCAAAAACAACCCAGTGAAAAAACTTTTTCTCGTATTTCTTTGGTCTGTCTTTTCACGGACCGCAGCATCCAAAATAGGAATGAACGAGAGAGCGAGAGAGAGACAGACAGAGGGAGGGAATGATGGGTCGCAGCCTTCCAGGCTGGAGCTGTGCATTCGTACATACGAACGTCTCAAAGACAAAACGGCGTATCTAGCGAAATTTTGACCAGGAGTGAAAATTGAATTTAGTCGCAAAACTAGTCTGAAAACCAAAATTTCCGTAATTTTGACAATATTTTGCATTTTTAACGGAACTGTCAGCAAAATTTACGATTCGAATGACAAAAATGAACTTTTCGAAGAGACTTTATAAAAATTTTCTTGCTACAGTCCCGAATTTTTGAAAAATAGTTGAGTCGAACGTATCCAACAAAATGTCCATCTTTTCCAACAAAATTTTCTTTTCAGTCTACGTGCTTGTGAATATACGTCGTTGAAAGAAAAGTCGCGAGTTCTCCAATGGCGATTCTCGGTGCCCCGAGCGACGTCATCGCTCGGTTTAAACGACGACGACGACGGAGACGACGAGATCTTCGGAGCTTGTATCTCCGAATGGAACCGGTTCTCGTATGGGCGAGATCGAGCCGTAAAGCCTCACCTCCTCACGTTCTTTCGTTTTTGCTCTTACCTTCGAATGAGCAAAAAACTCTTTTTACTCCTCGTTACATGCATTTACGAATCGTCTCGTCCTCGATCGAAAATTTCGTGACATATATTTTATAGTTCTTTCATTTTTCCCTCCTCCTCCTTTTTCGACATTTGAGACAAGAAAAAAAAACATTTTCTCTCTCAAATATCCAAATTTTTCCAAAATCCTCAGAATTTCCACGTAAACGGGAAAAAAATGCAAGAAATCGAGTTGAAATACTTCCTGACAAAAAAAAACATGTGCCTGAGTCATTCACGATAAAGCACGACGAAAAATTCAAATTAAAATATACGACCGAAGAAAAATCAATGGATTACAAAATCAAAACACGGAATATTGCCCGACGCGAGATACGCAGCATCCCAAAACATATTCATGTGCCGAATTTCATTCACCTCGACGAGTTTTCGGTATAGAAAAGTAAGATAAGACCCGATGGAACGTTGGCAAAGACTTATGGTGAAAAAAAAAAACATCCAATGTCGTTAAGAAGTTCTGGGTGAAGATTAAATACTGGAGCAAAAATAGTACAGCGAGCTAATAGCCGCGAGTGCTGATATTTTTTTTTTTGGCTTCAGTGTCTAAAGGCGCGTGGCACATGGTCTTTGGGCTATATGGATCAAGAGTATACGTATAAATATGTACGTGAATGTGTATAACAAGCTCGAGCACACTCGTGAGACATTACAAGATAAGAATCTCCACGTACACGTACGTTTCGAATGTATAAAAGTCTCATGTGGGCGTCCGAGAGAGAAGAGAGTCGAAGGAAACGCGTATACGTAAGAAAATTTCCAGTCTGAAGTCACGAAGTTTGTTGGAGGTTCTTGAGAGTCTTTTATCGCCACACACATCGAATTATTTTCGAGTGTGGCTCATTAATACACATGTGGATCAGTTGAACACTCTGTGATCGAATCGTGTGTGTATTTATCGGTGTATATTGGTCGCCGTAAGTGGTAACGGCCCACGCCCCTCTCCCTGTTCGCGGTCTGACCTAGCGGGGGCCTCCGGAGTAGGGGACGGCGATTTCCTTGGCCGTACGCACCAGCACGCACGAAATTGCCTCGCACACACTCGCGTATGAGTGGAAATAATGATAACAATGACAATGAGAAAAATGACTTTTGTACGAGTGCGTGTGTGTGTTTGTGCGACACCTCGACACGGAGAAACTGGTGGCGATGGTATGGAGTGAAAAAAAAAGCGAGAGCAAGCGCGTGGATTCGCGGACGTATCGTAGAAACACATCCCCACCGGGTAAATCCTCGGTCGAAGGCAAAACTCGGGAGACAGGCCGGTAACACCGGAGTTTTGTCAGACGTGGCCGATGCTGCACAACCGCTCGCGATACCGGACCGTAAACATCAAAGTTGCTATTGGAGAAAGATTGAAAAAGAAAGGAAGTTTGTTCGGGTGAAAAGAAAACGCGATAGAAAGTGTACGAGAAAATAAAAGTGAATGCGGTTGAGTTTAAATTGTTATTTCTGTCTTTTGGCAGAATTTTGGATTTTTTAATACGGAGAATCGATCAGAATTTTTTTTTTTTTTAATTCGAATAATTTATTTTGCCGGCATCATCGCGGTTTTTTTATAGTGAGAAATTTTATACGTAACTTCATTTTATAATTTATATATATTTATGTGTACGCGCGCGATTAATTAGTTGGAGTGATAAATACGAATAAAAGTGCCAACATGACGATAAATAAAAAGAATAGTGCCGGGAAGGGTAAAAAGAAAGCATCGGGTAAGAATGTGAGCGAGGATGTTGCTACGACTTCGAGTACATTGGATGTCGCAGGTGTGACAACGTCAACATCAACATCCGCTGTTGAGTCGATTGAAAAATCATCCAGTATGACTTCGACGACGAGCAAGATTTCACAAGAAACAAGAAAAGCCTCCGAGGCCGAATCTCGGAGTAGCGTCGTCGAGGTCACCTCTGGCAGCCGCGAGTACGTTATGGATTCGAAGGGAAACGTCATCAAAGTGATCGAACATCCACCCACGACATCTTCGCAATCCTCGAGGAGCTCGAGGCTCGGTAAATCGTCGCAGGATTTCATATCCGGTGAACAGACGCAATCTGTGATCGAAGGAAAAAAAAGTTCCGTCCAGGAACAGATCGACATCACGAGCAGCGATGTTGGCGCCAGGGAATCGACATCCGCGAGAAAAATCAGCGGAGGGAACACTCAGACGGCTGCGTTGGGAAGTAGCGAGACGATTCGTCAACAGAGTCACGTGACCACGCACTCTGACATTCGAGAGGATGTCGCGACATCCTCGGAAACATCAATCGTGGAATCAAGCACATCAATTGATCGGAGCAATCTTCAGGATTCTTCAATGAGAGTCAAAGGCCGAGATCCGGCATTATCGACATCACCAAACATCCGGATGTCGAATACATCATCGGAAAGCCGATTTTCCAGCGAGACGAGTTCACACGGTGTGGAGAAAGACGGAAAAATGTTGATTGAAACCAAGAAAATGCAAGAGTCGGCGAATCGCTTGAACGTCGATGGCAACGTCGTCGCTAGCTCGAGTCGTAATGTCGAGAACGAATCCACCGTAGAACCGGCCGGCAGTACCGATCACGTGAGATTTATCGACAGCAAGGATCACAGTGGCAAAAATAGCCGCTCGAAAGACACTAGAAATAAGGAAGTGATGCATATATCGCGGCCAGGAGACTCCAGCTGGGACGGTAAGTTTGTGTACGAGAAACCAAATACACCGAGGGCCGGACGTTCCACATACGACGACGTCAGAACCATGAATCAACAGCAATTGAACTCTTCGGAGGAATTCTCCGTTTCGAAAAGTGAAACATCTTTCGAAACTTCGACCTTCGAGGAATCTACGAGTTCGACTTCCACCGTGATAAGAAACGTCTCAACAACGAGCGTCGATGAGAGCAGCTTTGACAAAATGATTTACGACACAACCGATTTCGCCGGAGATGCCGGACGTCACAGAACATCGAGTGTACCGCGCAGACCCGGAGATTCCACTTGGGACGGAAGCTTCGTCAAGAGTACCGACGACAAAGTCACCAAAACGTCCACCAACACGAACGACAGAACGAATTTACGAACGAACGAACCGGCTGGCCTGAGAACATCCGGAAGTAAACACGAACACGATCAGCGTCGTCGCACAGACGTTGAGATAAGTGATGTTACGGAAGAACATCAACAAAACATAACAGATTCATCGATCAGCTCATACATCGTTGAGTTCAAGGATGCGGGAGATTCCTTGAACAAACGAGTGGAGAGGGTTACATCAGTCTCGGCGGTGATACCCGAAGAAGATGTTGCCAATTCACCGAGAGGCTCGAGCACTCCGAAACGTTCCGGAAGTCCAGAAAAACCGTTCCACCCCGAGCCATCGACAACAAGCTGGAAACCCGGTCAATCTGCCTGGGACGGAAGTTTCGTTCAGGAGAAAAATCCTCAAAGACCTGACCGGAAACGACCGAGTGAGACTGTTCGAAATGTTACCGATCGCAGGAACGATCGAGTGGATATTCGCGATGTCAGCGAAGATTATTCCATCAACGAGGCCGACATCGTCACGACATCCTACATCGTTGAACACTCTTCGAGTCAACAGAGCATGACGGATGTCAAGGACACGAGTACGACCTCCATAACTCGAGAAACGATCGTGCATGATGATCGTAATGTGCTGCCGAGTCGTGGACGTCCTCAAAGTCCGGAAACAATCCATGGAGAACGTGTTGTCCGCACAATGAAACCAGGATCTTCTACGTGGGATGGCACCTTCAAGTATGAGGACAACATCCAGGATAAGAGGACGAAGGATGTTCCACATCCCGACCATCCGGCCGGAAAACCCAGCAGGATCGTTTCTAAAACCGGCAGGAGGAACGTGAGCGATTCTTCCATTGATTTCCACGATGTTCACGAGGAGACGTCCGAGATTGTACGCGAATCGATAATCGTTGAACAGTCCACGATTCACGAGAGTTACACCGATTCGACGAATCTCGATCTTTCAACGACATCCGTGGAGACCGTGATAATTCGGGATGGCACACCAAAACTCTCACGAAAAATAACATCCGGTTCGAACGTCCGGGAGGATGAGCGTTCCGGAAGCCCCGACATCCGTGCTGTTCGACATCCCGATGAAAAAACTGAACGTCCGACTAAACCTGGCTTATCGACCTGGGACGGTTCTTTTGTTTTTGAGAAAAATGTATCGCCGACTGGTCCGTCAGACGGAAGGAGGCCTCCGGGTAAACATCCCGAAGAAATCCATCGAACGACGCTTCACTCGGACGTCGTAGATGTTACGAAAAACATTTCTATGTTGTCCGAATTTACCAGCGTTGAAAAAAGCTTCGATTCGCAAGTCGACGACACGTCGAGAATTACGTCTACGCTGCATCACACGATTCTGGATGCAGATAGGCCGAAGCAGCCGAGTGATGTATCAGCTGGAAAGCCACAACATCCGGACAAATCAGAACGTCCGCTCAAACCGGGTTCTTCCACGTGGGACGGTTCGTTCGTGTATGAAAAACCAGTGGACAAGAAATCTCCGAAACCAGGAGATGCTAGGCCGGTCCTTACGGACGGAAAAGACCAATTGAGATCTGGAGACATCGGGAAACCACCGAAACATCCTCGAGGACCTCACGATGTTGATTACACGACATCGTCCAGTGTTCATGACGTCTCGAGTACAGTATCAAGCTCAACGGAGTTCATAAACGTGGAAAAAGGTCGGACCTCGGATCTGAGAAACTCCGACAGCACGAACATCACGACGACGATGTCGCGTGATGTTCCCGACCGGAGAGAACCGGGTGGGATCAGGGACGGTTCACCATCCCGTGTCCCAAAAGATACAGATCGTTTGCGATCGGCAAGTCCGGTCGACAGGTCGGTCCGGCCTACAAAACCGGGATCATCGACCTGGGACGGTTCATTCGTTTACGAGAAAACAACAGACCGGAAACCACAAAAGCCGGGCGACGAAAAATCGAAACCGGTGGATGGTAAAAAACGTCCTGGGGATGTTGAGAAATTGCCGAAAGACGATAAAAAAGCACCTGCTGCGACATCTTCGCCCGTGACCGATGATACGAAACATCCAAAAACATCATCAAAGGACGTGGTGAAACATCCTCGAGGTCCGCACGACGTGACGAATTACGAGACTTCGTCGAATGTCTCGAACACCGTGAAAAGTACAACGGAATTCATTAACGTTGAATCGACCTCGACATCCGATCTACGAACATCCGATACAACAAACATCTCGACGACCGTTTTGCGCGATATTCCTGATCGCAAAAGTCCCCAAAAATCAACCGATGGTTCTCCAGTTCGTGGGCGGAAAGTTACTGATAGCCCGGAGCCTAGTGGCCGGCCTAAGAGTCCGGAAAAAATTCCAACCGATCGATCGGAACGTCCGCAAAAACCAGGCTCTTCGACCTGGGACGGTTCGTTCGTTTACGAAAAACCACAAGACTCGAAAAAGCCTGAAACCCAAAATAAAAAATCACCGACCATGAAAAATGGCAAACCGGCATCGCCGATCGAGAGAAAAGATCAAACTCCGCGTAAACCCCATGACAAGCCGGGATCGCCGGGTCGAACTGTCGCGTTGAAAGATGAAACCTACATCAAGGAAATCACAGATATAAATGATGTTACGAACATCACGGACACGATTATCTCTTCCGAGGTCGTTCAACATTCCTCTTACGTGATCGACCAATCTTCCAGCTTCACGTCTGTGACTGATATCAAAAATGTGATTGACGAGCGTGTCTCTAGTGACGTCATATCGAGCATTACACGAGACGTAGTAAGTAGAAGAGTCTTCCCGTTCATTTGATCTCTCATCTCTTGGCCCTAATTACAATTTATTTCGCCCTGACCCAATTTCCATGGAATTTAAAACGAATTCAACATTTCACGACCGCTCATCTGCTGGTTTCCTGATCGGCTACTCATTAAACTATAATTATGCAACGACCTCGAACGATTCGTATCACGATCTATCCCAATCCGAGTGAAATAGAGTTCCAAGTTTTTGAAGCTGAATGAAATGACCTTGAAAAACGACCAACGAATTTTAGGGGACCCCGTTAATTAGCACGTTGATTATGACTGACAGAATTTCGTGTGTTTATTTTACATTTTAAGTGTAAACGGTCGATTTTATAAGGCAATGAAGTATCATCGTGAAACCGCGACGTCTGCATTGTACTTTCACTCTTGTTTTTGTCCGCGCTCAAGGATTTACCTCCCCATACATCGCCGGACTACACATCGAGACCCACACACTCGGTCAATAGTATTATTCTCTCTCACGGGCGATTTAAAAATAAGCCTGATTCAACGTCAGACTGAATTGAAGCGAGAAAAAAAAGCGACTGGATAACAAACAAATAAATATTCGTAGATTATTATCTTGTCCGGAAATTACGAAATATCCTCAACGCATTATTAGGAATAAGTATCTTTTGCCCTCAAGCTAGGTGATTTCCAGTTAATCACCAGGCTAATGAAAAATTGATGATGAAACTGAGAAAAGAATTTAATTGTCGGAATTTTTTTTCATTAACGCGAAATAGGATCGTTATGGGTTTTCGACAATTAAAAATATCACGTTTCCCCATAAATTTGATTTCGTCATTACAAATAATGTCAGGAAATTAAATGTTATTTATTCTTCTCGTATTATTCGATGCGATGTTAACAGCAATCAGCACTTTTACCGACAGAATTATTTTTTTGTTCTGCATAACTCGAATTTCCCGTTTGCCCACGTTTAATTAATTTACCGTGAATTCCGGACGGACCGCGATTGGATATCTCGTTGGAAATATATATATCATTCACAATATTCACTCCGATATATACGCGTACAACTTCTGTTGTGGATTGCTCGAGGGCCTGCATTGCGGAATTGCGCGTATTTTACACAATATCGATCATGCTGATACATCACATTCTTTTTAATGCGTTCGCTATTTATATTAAACGTTCATCACCATCGTGCAGCAGTTTAGACAATTTACCTTTAATATTGTTTGCAAAAAGATGGGAACTCCACGATTCAATTGTTGCTAAATAATAATAATAATAATAACAATAACCAAAAATTAGTTTTTGTCAAAAAATTTCGACACATTGTTCGACACGATGAACTAATATTGTTTGATAATTTTAAAATTATCGTTATTTTGACGATATTTTCCATTTCTACCGAAACTTGCAGCAAAATTTACGATTCAATGACGAAAATTTACGTTCCGAAGAGACTTTCTAGAATGTTTCTTACTCCAATGACTAAATTTTTGGGATTTTTCGAAAAAAACGTTCAGTGTGTGTGTGAAATGGACGAATTTTAGGTATTGCCGTTTGGAATATTTCCAGGCAGGAGTTCTCACAGAAAATAAATCGCATTTTATTACATATTTAAGTGATGAAATTATTAGTCATTGTAGCCAAATTCAGAAGTGATATCACCACGTGCCTCGTATCGCTTAATTCAAAGTAACGAACAAATTGATTCGTTCTGTTGTCGAGCACGGTTCTTACATACGCGCTCATGACCTTGTTCGTTAAATTGATACGAACGTCGCTTGTCCGAGCACGTTGAGTATTCATTGTTGGTAAAAGTGTAGGTGTTAGGCAATGCCAACATTATCTTTACACATTGGACGAATTTAAAGTAATTGCATGTGGTCGCCGTTATCGGGCATGAAAATCGTGTAAAAACACGAGATTTTTCTTGTGAATGTTTAGCCAAAAACTTTTGATTAACTAGTTGTTTACGAAACTGCGCCATATATACCTCAAAGATAAGGTTCTTATGAGGTACGAGCGAGAATTGCATTAGAAGGCGATGTTATCGTTAGTGAAAAAAAAAGTATACAAAAGTGAAGCTTATCTTCGGTTCATGCATGTCTGTGCTGTTCGCATTGCTTTTTCAATCCATACTTGGCTTGCCTATTATGGACTGAAACCTGAAAAAAGCGTTTATTTCGAACCGCGAAGAGAGAGAGTTTCAATTTCGTATACGGATTTTATGACGACGTACGCGAGTTTGCCCTCGAATGTGAAAACGTTGGGTATATTCCGGAGAGTTGTCATTGGAGAAACGTCGATGAACGAGACTTGAATGCAATTTCTCTTACTTAAGCTCATCGTTGGTCAACGAACTGACCAAACATTTATTTGAAATTCCATTCTTTACGGTGCCAACGTGTCCAACACGAATTTATCACGATTGAAACTTTCGGCCTCGTGACACAATTTAAGAAATGAAAATTAAATAATTTTTTAAATTTTACTCAAAAGCTTTTAATCGACCATGATGGGTTTTTTTTTTTTTTTAATTCCGATCAAGGCTTGTTTAGCAGGCTATCAAGCTTCAATCTCATAAACCCAATAAGGCGATCGTCCCGAACTTTAACGAGGAAAATGGAACGACAAACTGTTTACGATTGTTAAACACCCGTGCAAACAAAATAGCGACCTAGTTGTACGATGAAGCACGCGAAACTCCAGTTCATCTTTCATACATACAGATATATGTTGGACGGAGGGTGCACGAGGGCAACACTAAATATATGTATGGATTGACACACACTTCTATAATTATATAATTATCTAGTTGTGACTAGAGAAACATTGCGAAAAGTTATATAGAACTGACTTCTCTGTGTTCCTCGACGATGTCTTCTCGTCGCGACACCGATTAAAAGTCAGAATAAAGCATGGGCAGTGTTCTCATTACCCACACTGAAAATTGAATTTCGTCAAAAAACGTCGATATTTGTTGAACACGGTGAACTAAATATTTTGGGTAATTTCTAGAATATTTCTTGAAGCAATGACGAAATTTTTGTGATTTTTCAAAATTAAAAAACGTTTAGTCGAACGTTTCCAACAAAATATCGATCTTTTCCAACAAAATTTTCTTCTCAGTACAATTAGAGCGATTGCTTATCGAGACGAGATAGAATTATGAGTTCGAGATGAATTAAAACGCTCGCGATTGCCTCGTAATCGATTAAATCGTTCGACGAAGTAAATTTACAGCGTGGCTCGGTTTTCAGGAAATGTCAGATTGATGGAGACTTTGTTTTTTCGTGAGCAACGAGTGTGTCAATGTGGAGTCTGTATTATAAATGTAGAAAGTGCGTCAGTGCATTGAACCGTTTATAACGAGTACGAAGGATGTAACTAGAGAAGTGGTAAATCGTCTTGATTAACGGAATTATCACTTGGCTCTCATTGTCCTTTTAGCGTAGGAGTGTATACGTAATCGTTTAGTTTAAGATGTTCAGACTGGTCTGGTTCAATAATTGTACATATAAATATTAATTTATATTTTTTAATTCATTTATTCAATAAATTATTCGACAAATGAATTATCAAACAAATTTTTTAACGAGTAACGATCGAGATTGCGTGATGAATAAAAAAAAACAGTTTTTTTTGGTACTATGTATTTTTTGTTTGTTTGACAATTTGCAGAAAGATGTCAGCGAATCGTCAACGAACGAATTTATCGATGAGACAACGGTGACGAGGAGTATGGTAGCGAAAGATGTTGTCGACGAAACGAGTTACGAAAAAATCATCGACAAGGGTCCGAAAACACCGGAGGATTCGCCGAGGAAGAGACCATCGTCTCCGGCGGGTCCAGGATATCCAAGGGGCATTTCCGGCCTCCGGGATGATGACAAGCCCAAGAGTTTACCGGCCGCTGGTAAGCCGAGCAGACCGCGCCATCCGGAGGAACCTCAGACGGCCGAAATTCAGAAGCCCCGAAGGTCAGCATCAAACAATTTGGGGAATTAAACGTTTTTTCTTCTTTTTATATTCAAAAATGATTTTTTCTTGGGTTGAACTGAGCAGGTCTCCGGAACCGCGTCAAAAGTCTCCAGAAATGCAAGCTACGAAACCTCTACCGGCCGCCGGTAAGCCGAGCCGGAAGTCGGACGATAAACCGTCTGAAGCTGGACCAAGGAAGCCCAAAACCGAGGAGAAGAAACACCCTAAGCAATCGCGTCCCGAGGATGAAGGCGGAAAGACAAAACCGGTCGAAGAAAAGCCACGTCCGGCTGCGGGAAAACCGAGTCGTTCGCCGGAACAACCGAGAAAACATCCTGCCGTACCGGAAAAGAAAAAACCTGATGATCAAACTTCGGAGAAGCCGCGTGACCAGCCCGTTCCGGCTTCTGAGCCTGTGCAAGCCGCCGGTATGCCCAGCAGAAAACCGGTAGATAATAAACCAACGGAAGTTGGTCCGGGAAAATCGAAACCGGACGAAAAAAAGCCGTCGAAACAATCGCGTCCGGACGAGGAGGAGAAACCGAGACCCGTGGATGAAAAGCCACGTCCAGCTGCTGGAAAACCAAGCCGATCGCCGGAACGACCAGGAAAACCAGAAAAGAGACCGGGCGATCAGACTCCGGACTCGTTGGATGGGGACGAAAACCGTGTTGACAAAGTACCTACACCGCGGGATATTCTCAAGAAAATTCCGATGAAGGAGCAATGCATTTGCGAGCTGTGCACATGCGGGTATGTAACCATTTAAAAAAAAAATTGGAAAAAGTTAATTAGCATCGCTAAAAGGAATTACACGAGCGAGCACAGACGAAAAAGTAATTTTCGCGACACGACGACAAATTCGAATCCAGGGTTCATATTAGGAAAGAAAAAGTCATTTCATTTTATTTTTTTATGTTGTTCGCGAACGTTGTTGATTGCCTCGGTTCGATTTTCACTTTTATTTCATCATTGGTACACGTGTCTTTAAGTAGAACGCACGATAGTACCTTTTATGGCTTGCCGCATGCACCGTTTCTCAATTCTTCCTTTTGCTCTGCCGAGGGTAGAAGAGAGCGGGAAAATGATGTCTTCGCGCAGATCGATTTTTATTTTTATTTCTGGCCAATAGTCGCATGTGTTGCGAAAAATGTGAATAATCTCAAGAGATCTGCCGGTTCTTGAATAAATCGATTGATCGAGATGAAAAAGAAACGGAAAGATAAAATGGGATCAGACGACGTAAGAAGCTTTTCGTCACTCCTTGCAGACTGTTCCCAATTCCTTGTTCAGCTACATTCGATTTCACATCGACCATCACTCACGTACTGGATTATGTGACATGTTTGATGAGAATCAGAATTGAATTAACCCATTCCCATATGAATTTGCTCTCGAAAAGGAGAGATCGCGATGTCGTACATGCATGCACAATGAACTTGAATCGAGGTGCTCAATTTACATATTTTTTCCGCGGCGTCTTGTTCTGGCATGACAGACAAGAAACTTGTACAAAAGTACCAGCACTCGTCAGTCAGAAAAAAAAACCGAATAATCAAAGATTATTCCAGTTGAAATCTCCAGAGGCCAAATTTGCAAGAATTGCTTTTAATGAGATCTCGCTTTTCCATTTACGAACTGCTGCGAGATATCGTACTCGAAAGCGACACAAAACTTGGCCGATGCAGCCATATTCGCCATTTTTATGGCCTGTTTGACTTTTTTTTTGTTTTTTTTTTAATCATTGACCTGAATTTGTAGAGGGGCTGTTAATTCTTGGGAAGTTGTAATGAGTTGGGAAGATAATAACATAGCAGGTCAAATGAGGGTTATCATGGTTTTTTTTTCATTGTGTCGAAGCGAAGTTGACTTCTCCGTTAACTTTAAGGGTAAAAACTGAATTTTTTTCCTCTTAATTAATTTTTCTTACTAAATTGCATGGACCTACTCTTGTTTGCAGTCGACATCGTTGTCCCCACAATTTCCCTGAGGAACATCTTGAAATTCCTCACGACGAACCCATTTTGACTGTGAGTTCGTATCATGACGAATTCGACGAGAAACATGTGGAGAGACGTGTCATGTATCATCACGAGGATCACCTGCATATGGAAGGTGATTTCGTTGGTGAAAGGCGAACGGATTACGTAGCTACAAGGGGCGAAAGAGCTCCTGTCAAGCGACCCGAGGACAACTTGAGACCGGAGGGTGAATTTCATGGTAGACCGAAGGAAGAAGCACCCAAGCGGGGTGAGCGAATGCCTATCAAAAGACCGCAAGATAACTTGAGACCGGAGGGTGATATAGACGGTAAGAGAATTTTTAATTAATATCATCAATTATGAAAAAGTTTGGACGAATAACTTGATATCGTACAATTAATAGATCATATATACTGAAAATTTAATTTTGTAAAACAACGTCAATATTTTGTTGGACACGGTAAACTAAATATTTTTGGATAATTTCAAAGATTTCGCTATTTTAACGATATTTTTCATTTCAAACGCAATCGTCAGCAAAATTTACGATGGGAATGACAAAAATTTGCTTTTCAAAGAAACTATTCAGAATATTTCTCACTGGAATGACTAAATTATTGTCATTTAAAAAAAAAAAAAAAACGTTTAGTTGAACGAATCCAACAAAATATCGAGCTTTTCCAAGAAAATTTCCTTTTCAGTGTATGGGCGGTTGAAACAAAAATGAAAATCGCTATTGAGAAAAGCAATTTCATTCATGAGATTTGTATTTTCCATTTTTTAAACAGGTCTGACAACGACCGAGCTGGTTTTCACCGGTAAACCCGGTGAACGTCCGAGCCCGGTACGTCGCAATACGTATACAAAAGTCGAGGGTGAATTTATAGACGAGACAACATCACGCACCGAGTTCATAGATCATCGTTCAGTGCAGCGTGCCGAAATAATCAGGCGAACCGACAACCTTACCGTAGGAGAGGGAGAATTCACGGTGAGTTACCTGCAGCTCGAATTTTGCAATTCAGCGTGAATATGTAGTGGAGTCGTTTTATGAATTTACCACTGAAATATCTGACAATTTTCACAGGGCACCTCTCACACGAAGGACGACTTCCTTGTTCACGATATCACCGAGCGAAAACCTCATCATCGTCCCGCGGAGGTCGACCAGGTTGATCGATTTTACGAGCAAACTAATTTCGTCGAGAACGTCACGACGTCACATGAGGAATATCGGACTTTCGATGAGACGGATTATCGAAGCAGCCTCGTTATACGGAGGGATGATAATCTCAGACCCGAAGGGCCTTTCGAGGGAAAACCAAAAGATGATTACAAACCAATCACGCAAGGAGAGAGGCCAGAGGCTAAACGTCCACGGGATAATCTCAAGCCAGAAGGACCTTTCGAAGGACGACCAAAGGACGATTACAAACCAGTTCCAAAAGGTGATAGGGCGGATGTGAAACGTCCGCAAGACAACTTGAAACCCGAAGGGCCTTTTGAGGGCAGACCGAAAGAAGTATATTCTCCAGGTGAACGCCGTCAACCTATTAAGCACGCTGATAATTTGCGTCCTGAAGGCGAATTTGCTCGACCGGTACACGAACCTTATGCTCCTGGTGACCGAGCTCCGATTGTAAGGCACCCTGACAATCTGTTTCCGAAAGGAGATTTCCCGGATAGGGAAAGTCACCCTTATCAACCAGCCGAAAGGAGGTCGCCGATTAAGCATGACGACAATTTGAGACCCGAGGGTGATTTCACTAAGCGTCCAAAAGACACTTATTCTCCGGGTGAACGTCGTAAACCTATCAAACACGCGGATAATCTTTATCCGGAAGGAGATTTCGAACGTCCTGAAGAACATCCTTACGGTCCGGGTGAGAGAGCTCCGATCGTCCGGCATCCCGATAATCTCTTCCCCGAAGGAGATACTCCGCACAGGGAACGAGAACCTTTTAAACCCGCAGAACGCAGGGTCCCTATCAGGCCAGATGACAACTTGCGGCCTGAAGGAGATTTCGAAAGACCTCATAAAGCTCCTGTTGGCCCAAGCGAAAGACGTACGCCAATCAGACATGCTGATAATCTCAAGCCAGAAGGAGATTTTGTGAGGCCTGATCACGAGGAATTCCGACCAGCAGAAAGGCCTGTCGTTAAAAAGCCGACTGATAACCTGAAACCCGAAGGAGATTTTGAGAGACCTCACAAAGCTCCTGTTGGTCCTAGTGAAAGACGTTCACCTATTAAACATGCAGACAATCTCAAGCCAGAAGGCGACTTCGTACGACCGGAACATGAAGAATTCCGCCCAGCAGAGAGACCTGTTGCTAAAAAACCTACCGATAACTTGAGACCCGAAGGTGATTTCGAAAGACCTCACAAAGCTCCTGTTGGTCCAAGCGAAAGACGTACGCCAATCAGACATGCTGATAATCTTAAACCGGAAGGTGATTTCGTGCGACCAGACCATGAGGAATTCCGTCCAGCAGAGAGGCCTGTCGTAAAAAAACCAACAGACAACTTAAAACCAGAAGGAGATTTCGAGCGTCCGCACAAAGCTCCGGTTGGTCCAAGTGAAAGGCGTTCACCAATTAAACACAGTGATAATCTCGTACCAGAGGGTGAGATTAATATTTACCGATCTCGCGATGATTATTCGACCATAAGGAAAACCGAGAAGGTAGAAGTTATCCGCCATGAAGACAACTTGAGAATGGAAGGTGAACATATCGACATGCAACGGCGCGATGATTATCGAGTAACACGAGGGGAAAGAACCGAAGTTGTCAGACATGAGGACAATCTCCATATGGAGGGTGATTTCCAGAAACGGACCACCATCGAATATAGTCCGGTTGAAAGAAGGAAGCCTATTCGTCATGAGGACAATTTGTATCCAGAAGGAGACTTTGAGCGGCCGGAGCATGAACAGTTCCGACCAGCGGAACGTCCCATTGTTAAAAAACCAACTGATAACCTGAGGCCGGAAGGAGATTTCGAAAGACCTCACAAAGCTCCCATTGGACCCAGTGAAAGGCGTTCACCGATCAAGCATGCGGATAATCTGAAGCCAGAAGGTGATTTCGTGCGACCTGAACATGAAGAATTCCGCCCAGCGGAGAGGCCTGTGGTTAAGAAGCCTACTGATAACTTAAGACCCGAAGGCGACTTTGAAAGACCTCACAAAGCTCCCGTTGGTCCAGGCGAAAGGCGTACACCGATCAAACATGCCGATAATCTGAAACCAGAAGGCGATTTCGTACGGCCGGAACATGATGAATTCCGCCCAGCGGAAAGGCCCGTTGCTAAGAAGCCGACCGATAATTTGAAACCAGAAGGAGATTTCGAACGACCTCACAAAGCTCCCGTTGGTCCAGGCGAAAGGCGTACACCAATCAGACATGCAGATAATCTCAAGCCAGAAGGAGACTTCTCACGACCTGAGCATGAAGAATTCCGCCCAGCAGAAAGGCCTATTGTCAAGAAACCTACCGATAATTTGAAACCCGAAGGAGATTTCGAAAGACCTCATAAAGCTCCTGTTGGTCCAGGCGAAAGACGCACACCGATCAAACATGCTGATAATCTCAAGCCAGAAGGTGATTTCGTGAGGCCCGACCACGAGGAATTCCGACCAGCAGAAAGGCCTGTGGTTAAAAAGCCGACTGATAACTTGAGACCCGAAGGAGATTTCGAAAGACCGCATAAAGCTCCTGTTGGTCCAGGCGAAAGACGCACACCAATCAAACATGCTGATAATCTCAAGCCAGAAGGTGATTTCGTGAGGCCCGACCACGAGGAATTCCGACCAGCAGAAAGGCCTGTGGTTAAAAAGCCGACTGATAACTTGAGACCCGAAGGAGATTTCGAAAGACCGCATAAAGCTCCTGTTGGCCCAAGTGAAAGACGTTCACCTATTAAACATGCAGATAATCTCAAGCCAGAAGGCGACTTCGTACGACCAGAGCATGAAGAATTCCGCCCGGCGGAAAGGCCTGTTGCAAAAAAGCCGACTGATAACCTGAAACCCGAAGGAGACTTCGAAAGACCTCACAAAGCTCCTGTTGGCCCGGGCGAAAGACGTTCACCTATCAAACATGCAGATAATCTTAAACCAGAAGGCGATTTCGTACGTCCGGAACATGATGAATTCCGCCCGGCGGAAAGGCCTGTTGTTAAGAAACCGATTGATAACTTGAAACCCGAAGGAGAATTCGAAAGACCTCACAAAGCTCCGGTTGGCCCAGGTGAAAGGCGTTCACCTATTAAACATTCAGATAATCTGAAACCAGAAGGCGATTTTGTACGTCCGGAACATGATGAATTCCGCCCGGCGGAAAGGCCTGTTGTTAAGAAGCCATCTGATAATCTGAAACCGGAAGGAGATTTCGAAAGACCTCACAAAACTCCAGTTGGCCCTGGTGAAAGACGTTCACCTATTAAACATGCAGATAATCTCAAGCCAGAAGGCGACTTTGTACGACCTGAGCATGAAGAATTCCGCCCAGCGGAGAGGCCTGTTGTGAAGAAACCCACCGACAATCTGAAACCCGAAGGAGATTTCGAAAGACCTCACAAAGCTCCCGTTGGTCCAGGCGAAAGACGTTCACCAATCAAACACAGTGATAATCTCATGCCTGAGGGTGAGATCAATATTTACCGATCCCGCGATGATTATACAGCAATAAGGAAAACAGACAAGGTAGAAGTTATACGCCATGAAGACAACTTGAGGATGGAGGGTGAACATGTCGATATGCAACGCCGCGATGATTATCGAGTAACTAGAGGTGAAAGGACCGAGGTTATCAGACACGAGGACAATCTCCATTTGGAGGGCGAATTTGAGAAACGGACCACCATTGAATATAGTCCAGCCGAAAAAAGAAAGCCAATACGTCACGAGGACAATTTATATCCGGAAGGAGACTTTGAACGGCCGGAGCATGAGAAATTCCGACCAGCGGAGCGACCTGTTGTTAAAAAACCAAAAGACAACTTGAAGCCCGAGGGTGACTTTGAGAGACCTCATAAAGCTCCTGTCGGCCCGGGCGAGAGGCGTACACCGATCAAACATGCGGATAATCTTAAACCAGAGGGTGATTTCGTGCGTCCCGAGCATGAGGAGTTCCGTCCTGCAGAACGCCCTGTTGTCAAAAAACCCCAGGATAATTTGAAACCTGAAGGTGAATTTGAGCGACCTCATAAAGCTCCTGTGGGCCCGGGTGAAAGGCGTTCACCAATAAAACACCATGATAATCTCCATCCGGAAGGTGATTTTGTACGGCCTGAACATGAGGAATTCCGTCCGGCAGAAAGACCCGTCGTTAAGAAGCCAAAAGACAACCTGAAGCCGGAAGGTGAATTTGAGCGACCTCATAAAGCTCCTGTGGGCCCGGGTGAAAGACGTTCTCCAATAAAACACCATGATAATCTCCATCCGGAAGGTGATTTTGTACGGCCTGAACATGAGGAATTCCGTCCGGCGGAAAGACCCGTCGTTAAGAAGCCAAAAGACAACCTGAAGCCGGAAGGTGACTTTGAGCGACCTCATAAAGCTCCTGTAGGCCCGGGTGAAAGACGTTCTCCAATAAAACACCATGATAATCTCCATCCGGAAGGTGATTTTGTACGGCCTGAACATGAGGAATTCCGTCCGGCGGAAAGACCCGTCGTTAAGAAGCCAAAAGACAACCTGAAGCCGGAAGGTGACTTTGAGCGACCTCATAAAGCTCCTGTAGGCCCGGGTGAAAGACGTTCACCAATCAAACACACGGACAATCTTAAACCTGAGGGCGAAATGGATATCCATAGATCTCGAGATGATTATACCGTGACCAGGAGAATAGACAAAGTGGACGTTATACGTCATGAAGATAACTTGAGAATGGAAGGTGAACATATAGATATGCAACGTCGCGATGATTATCGGGTAACTCGAGGTGAAAGAACTGAGGTTATCAGACACGAAGATAATCTTCATCTGGAGGGCGACTTCGAGAAACGCACCACCGTTGAATATAGTCCAGCTGAAAAGAGAAAGCCCATACGTCACGGGGATAATTTATATCCCGAAGGACACTTCGAACGGCCGAGCAAAACTCCTGTTGGTCCAGGTGAAAGGCGTTCACCGATCAAACATTCGGATAATCTTAAGCCGGAAGGTGATTTTGTACGTCCCGAACATGATGAATTCCGACCAGCAGAAAGGCCTGTAGTCGTAAAGCCAAAGGATAATTTGAGACCCGAAGGAGAGTTCGAACGACCCCACAAAGCTCCTGTAGGTCCAGCTGAGAGAAGAACTCCCATTAAACATGCAGATAACCTTCATCCGGAAGGAGACTTCGAACGGCCGGAGCATGAACAGTTCCGTCCAGCGGAGAGACCCGTTGTCAAAAAACCAAAAGACAACCTGAAACCCGAAGGTGATTTCGATAGACCTCACAAAGCTCCCGTTGGACCAGGCGAAAGACGTTCACCGATCAAACATTCTGATAATCTGAAGCCGGAGGGCGACTTTATGCGTCCCGAGCACGAGGAGTTCCGTCCAGCAGAAAGACCCGTTGTCAAAAAACCGATCGACAACTTGAAACCCGAAGGTGATTTCGAACGACCTCACAAAGCTCCAGTTGGACCAGGCGAAAGACGTTCACCGATCAAACATTCCGATAATCTCAAGCCAGAGGGTGATTTCGAACGACCTCACAAAGCTCCTGTGGGCCCGGGTGAAAGACGTTCTCCAATAAAACACCATGATAATCTCCATCCGGAAGGTGATTTTGTACGACCTCAACATGAGGAATTCCGTCCGGCAGAAAGACCCGTCGTTAAGAAGCCTAAAGACAACCTGAAACCGGAAGGTGACTTTGAGCGACCTCACAAAGCTCCTGTGGGCCCGGGTGAAAGACGTTCACCAATCAAACACACCGACAATCTTAAACCCGAGGGTGACATGGATATCCATAGGTCTCGCGATGATTATACATCGACTAGAAGAATAGAAAAGGTGGACGTTGTACGCCACGAAGACAATCTAAGAATCGAGGGTGAATACGTCGATATGCGCCGCCGTGACGATTACAGCGTAGTCCGGGGCGAAAGAACGGAAGTTGTCAGACACGAAGATAATCTTCATTTAGAAGGAGATTTTGAGAGACGCGTCACAACTAAATACAGTCCAGCTGAACGCAGGAAACCCATACGTCACGAGGACAATCTCTATCCGGAAGGAGACTTTGAACGGCCGGAACACGAGCAATTCCGTCCAGCTGAAAGGCCTGTCGCAAAGAAACCAGAAGACAACTTGAAACCCGAGGGAGATTTTGATAGACCTCACAACCGTCCCGTCGGTCCAGGAGAAAGAAGATCGCCCATTAAACATCCGGACAATCTTCATCCGGAAGGAGAATTCGAAAGGCCAGAGCACAGCAAGTTCCGGCCAGCAGAACGACCAGTTGTCAAAAAACCAACTGACAATTTGAAACCCGAAGGAGATTTCGAGAGGCCCTCGAAAGCTCCCGTTGGACCAGCCGAACGAAGATCTCCGATAAAGCATCCGGACAACTTGCATCCGGAAGGAGACTTTGAGCGTCCGACGCACCAAAAGTTCCGGCCAGCAGAAAAGCCAATCGTCAAGAAACCGACGGACAACTTGCGGCCCGAAGGAGATTTTGAAAGACCACATGATTCTCCGGTTGGTCCAGCAGAGCGAAGATCTCCCATCAAACATCCGGACAATCTTCACCCTGAGGGAGACTTCGAGCGACCGGAACATGAAAAATTCCGTCCAGCCGAAAGACCGGTCATCAAAAAACCTCACGACAACTTGAAACCGGAAGGAGATTTTACGAGACCTCACAAATCAGCTGTTGGTCCAGCCGAGAGAAGATCGCCGATCAAACACGCGGACAACTTACATCCTGAAGGGGACTTTGTGGCGCGTCCCAAAGATGATTATACACC
Organism: Diadegma fenestrale; assembly: GCA_037043255.1. NCBI lineage: Eukaryota > Metazoa > Arthropoda > Insecta > Hymenoptera > Ichneumonidae > Diadegma > Diadegma fenestrale. The sequence continues at coordinate 10,989,160 of CM073312.1, forward strand.
AAAACGAGGCGAGCGTCCAGTGCAGAAAAAGCCGCAGGACAATTTGAAGCCTGAAGGTGATTTTACGGGAAAGCCACGTGACGATTATCGGCCGACCATCGGGGAAAGATCGGAGATCGTTGTGCACCAAGATAATCTGAGGATGGAAGGAGAAATAGATATGCGTAGATCGCGGGACGATTACACGACAACGAGAAAAATAGAAAAAGTAAATGTCGTTCGCCACGAGGACAATCTCAAGATCGAAGGCGAATTCACGGACATCAGACGTCGTGAAGATTACAATGTCACGCGTGGCGAGAGAACGCAAATAATAAAACACGAGGATAATCTCCATTTGGAAGGAGATTTCGATCGTCCACACAAATCGCCGGTTGGTCCGGCCGAGAGAAGATCACCTTATAAATATACGGACAACCTTAAACCCGAAGGTGATTTCGACCGTCGTAGTCCGACCAAGTTTGCCCCAGCTGAAAGAAGAGCGCCGATCCGTCACGAGGACAATTTGCGTCCGGAAGGCGAAATGCAAGTGAGTTTAACATCGCGTGAGGATTACAGCAACAAAAAGACGAGCAGCGTAGATCGGCGTGTTGAAGTGAAACGTCGGGAGGACAATCTTCGTATGGAGGGTGAGATTGATGTGCGTCGAACAAGAGACGACTTCAAAAAAGTAACGAGGATCGAAAGAGTCGACGTTCGCAAGCGCGAAGATAACTTGAAAATGGAGGGTGAATTCGTGGACATTCGTCGTCGGGAGGATTACACCAACGTCGTAGGTGAGAGGAGTACAATCACGAGACATCCGGATCATTTGCACCCAGAAGGTGATTTCGACAGGCCTCAGAGACAACCGGTTGGCCCGGGTGAGCGTAGATCTCCGATAAAGCATCCGGACAATTTGAGACCCGAGGGTGATTTTGAGTCAAAGAGTCCGGACGTTTACCATCCGGGTGAAAGGCGATCACCGATTCGTCAAGTGGATAACTTGAAGCCGGAAGGTGACTTTGTAGGACGTTCCAAAGACGATTATACGATGAAACGAGCGGAACGCACGGAAGTTGTACGTCGCGAAGACAATTTGAAGATGTCTGGTGATTTCCATGGTACCACTTCACAAAAATCGACCCACACAGTTGTACGGGGTGAACGTGCAGAGATCAAACGTCACGAGGACAATCTTCGGGTTAGTAGCGACAGTATGGAGACAAGAACCACCAGCAACGATTCCTTCAGTTCAACGAGCAAAGGCGCTCTGCCTGCAGCTGGAAAAACCATCAATCGTCGACGTCACATGGAATCTTCATTCTCCTTGGGTGACGATAACGCCACAATGACGACAACCAATCAGAGAAATTACAACACGTATACAAAGAAAGTCGGAAGAGAAGTTGCCTCAAACATCAACAATATAGTCGAATCGCAGAGCAACAAAAATGTAACTTCGAACACGAACAACTTTTCTGATACCAAGAACAATACGACCAGCAGATCATCATCGACGACGAATCAACGGGCAACACATTCCAGCACGACTGAGCAACACGTCCGATCGGTCAGCGATCATTCGAGTTCTCGCCATTCGGACAATCGCTACAACAGCCGTGAAGATATCCAGAGAACTCGGAATGAAACGAGCAAACGTGATTACGTCAATTCCCAACGCGTGGACAATCGTCAAAGTTCAAGCAACATCAACACTAGCTCATCGCGTCACACTGCCCAACAGCATACAGTTTCGAGTCAGGCTCGTTACAGTACCAACGGACAATCCACCAGCAACGAATTCAGACAAGCTATCGGTCCTGGAAGTTCTGATCATCGTGTTGCTACCGATTCGAGCGTTAAATCAGGTCACCATCGCAAAAACGTCATTTCTTCATCATCCACCGACGTCAATAACTCGGTCTTACATCGCCGAGGCCAGGTCACTTCGACCGAGGCCCTTCATACAATATCCTCAACCGCAGCTGACCAACGAAAAAGCATTTCGAATCTCGCCGAAACAGGACAATACATCAGCAACTCGAGCCAAAGCAGCGATCGTCACAGCTTGACATCTCTTCATCGCAGCAACAAAGATGGCAATCCTTGGGCATCCTCCACATACGAACGTCCTCAACGCGTTGTCCAAAAAGACAATTTGACCGTCGGCGGCAAGTTTTATTCCCACAGTGAAGCGAAAAATTATGGCAATTTCACGAGCCAAAAGACCGAGCGAGTACACAAACAATCCAACGTTTCGCACATCAGTCTCGGTGATGGTAATTCAACTGCAACCAGTAGCTTGTACAAGCGAGAATTTGTACCCAGGGCCAAAGGTCCGTGCCCAGCCGCTCTTCTCGAAGCCAAGCAAGCTCCGTTCAAACACACACGTGACACGCCCAAGCACAAATTCTATTTACCCGTCGTGTCTAATTAAAATACTACTTTACCGTCGCTCTGATTTCCGACCCTGGCGCGAGCCAGGCAATGAATACTGGCAATGAAACGAATCAAACGAAGGGCAGAGCCCTGACCTATTTTATCATAAAATTTCAGAACTAAACATCCTTCAATATATTATGTATAACGATTTCTATTATAAAATAGCCATTCAGAAGGGCCTAGTCTCGCGGAAGTGCGGACTGTGATAGAAATACGAGCTATTAAAAACCGAATCGGTAGATATTTCTTTCTAGGAAGAAGTTTTCAAGACACCATACACTTAACAATCATGGATTATGTCTTGATTATTTTTTCATTAGCTTCCCATACGGCTCATCCAACAAATTTATATTTTCATATAATAGAATAAATCGATATAACCCAATAAAATCTTTCATCGACCAACCGTCACTTTTTGGGGTAGTTGAACTTGATTTAAATTCACATACACGGGGCTTTTCACGGCACAGTTTTCGTCATCTCTATCTCCGGCATTTCTGATACTTTGATTCGGATATTTCTGGTCCTTGACTAACATCAAGATCAGAAATTTCCTACAAACCACTTAAAAGAAAAAAAAAGGTTAATTGAATGAAATTCTATTGTTTAAACGTGCAGAGTCCCAAATACAAATATATATATCGAAAAGGGTAATTGTGAGGTGAAGTAATTAGTGTTGGAGCGTTATTTGAGTACGCTGAACCACGTGTATTACAGAGCAATAACTAGAGCTTAAATCCGTGATAAGATCGTGTCGGGTAATATGCCTGGACGTCGATCCGGTGTGCGACAATTATATTATAATTAGCTGTAATCGGTAATTACGTAATTAAAAAATAAAAAAAAAACATGCCTATAGAAATGTACCGTAGATGTAGCGAATCTTGCATAAAGAAGGTTGTGTTGTAAAAGCCATGAATACTGTCATGCTTAAATTCAATTTTATACATAAAATCTCTTGCAATAAAATGTATCTCATATTTTTATTCGTTTTAACGAAAGCCTTTACTAACCATTTTGTTATCCCGCATTTATTTTCTCATACGATACGAGCTTTTTTCAGATTAGCGAAATAAAATGAAATATTGATATTTTATTTTCAACTTTTTGTACGGACCACGTTTTTAATTCAATCATATTACCTGGATCTATTACTGTACTCATCATTATGTTTGTTTCCTTTGAATAAATTTTTTTTTTATTCCATTTTTTGTTATGATTTCTTCCACCTCTTCTCCTCCACATTATCGTCCTTCGTTATTTTGAGCATCAGCTCCCATATCAATATCACTGTACAAAAAGAAAACATTTAATCATGCATTCATTGCGTCGCATTTTAGACATTTTTTATCAGCAAATAACACCCTTTTGCCTTTAGCGTAAATATAAAAAGTTAGTAATTGTAAATAATTTATATGGTGTGTACGGAAATACATAGGTTATGTATTGATATTGTGAATAAACGATATAATCGATCATATCGATATTTTGTTGGATACGTTCGACTAAACGTTTTTTTTTTTTTTTATGACGATAATTTTGTCATTGCAGCCAAAAATACTGTAGAAAGTCTTTAGGTAACGTAAACTTTTGTCATTCCAATCATAAATTTAGCTCACAGTTCCGTTGAGAATGCAAAATATTGTCGAAACTCCGAAAATTTGGAAATTATCCAAAAATATTTAGTTTATCGTGATTCAACAGAATATCGACGTTTTTTGACGAAATTTCATTTTCAGTGTATTAATAAATTGCCATCGAGCTGGTATATTGAATGGGTCATAGTTTATTCATGATGATATGTGAATCATACCTTATCGACCTGCAGTATAGCTATGGATTGCTCAACAAAAAAAGAAAAAGGGCTCAAAAATGTATACTGGTTATACGTGCCAAAGGGAGTCTCCGGAAGTTGTTTAGGTCAAGAAATGTCATCGCGATAGAATAATTAATAAATGATGAGGCTTGAACACCAGCAAATATTGTACCAAAATGGCGTGTTTGTATATCGAGCTTCTCTTTTATTTGCAAGGAATAATTGATGTAAATCACTCATTAGCTTGAGAATAATAAAAACATATATTTTCATCACGTCTCGCTCGACCGAAATTTTTTCGCTGTTTCGCATCACAAAAAAAAATCTCGAAGTAATTCATTTGGAATGAAAAGATAAAAGTTTTCACGTCGTACAAACTAGATCGAGTCATTATATGCGTACGATATTGTTCACAGATTCGTATGTTGGTTGTTTAAAATTTTCCCCTCGCCTCCCGTGTCGCTCGGACGCAGTGACAGGGAGTGATAAAATTTTGTCTGCTAACCTCATAAAGATTTGTGATTTTGATACGCTGAACAATGCGGCGATGCCCAAAAAGTCTGATTATACTCTGAGCGAAGAAAAATGAAGTCACGACTATCGAAACTTTGTCTCTGCGTTATGGTATTGCTGAGCTTGGCCGAGCATCGTAGGATCGAGTGTTTCCAAAGGTTACTAAATCGAAGATTAAAGTCAAAGGAAATAAGTGGTGATAATTTCGATGCGATTCGCAACATCGTGTCGGCCTCGTTGACCGCCAACGAGCCGATCGCAACGAGCAACGAGGAAAAAAGCGACTCGACGATCGATCGGATCGACGACAAATCTCCTAGCGTTTCCGAGGACGATAACAACAATAATAACGTTGCTGGGGAAACGAGGGACGCGGCGAACTACGACGACGAGAGCGAAGAAGAGGACGAAGATCAGGAACAAGTGCGCCAAGGCGATCGCGTTGCAAAATCGATCGATCGTCAATCGGAACTCGCCAATTACGATGAGCCCGAGCCGAAAGATGCTAAAGAAGTGGCGAAACGAGAAATTCGCAACGAGAACGAGTACGAGGACGATGACGATTCCGAGAGCAATGCCGAAGGCGTCGATTCCTCGATCGAGGACGATCCAACAGTCAAAATGGTCGCGAGATCGACGCGCGAAGACAAGGCGATCGAACTCGACAAATCCGAGAAACAAAGAGACACGAAAGCCCTCGTCAACGACGACGTCTCTGGGCTCGATTACGAGAAACAGATCGAGGATCAAATACAGCAAAGAATAGACTCGATAAAGGACGAAATAAAGAGGCAAATCGAGAAGAAACAACAGGCTCGAGAGATCGAAGCGAACAACGCGAAATTCGATGAATTGGAGTTTCCCAATGACGAGGAATCGGACTCGTCGAAAAGATCGTTGTCCGCGGATTTCTCGGCGAACGAGTCCGACAAATCGAAACTGAACGTGAGATCAAAAAGACGATCGGAGCTCGATGAAGCGGAGGAAAACGAGGATTCGAAAAATGTACCTGTGAAGAAGCGAAGTTTAGCGAAACGCGTCACTCTGGTCGAGAGACCGGACAACCGGAAGCGAAAAGATCGAAGCTCGATCCTGATACCGGAACAAGGTCACGCAGAGGTCAAGGACGATTTACCGGCTGATCTGACTCTCGATCCTAATCTCCGTATTTCAAGGTCGAACAAAGATAAAGATTCCAAATCTGAAAACTCGCGGCCGGCAAGGTCAGCTCCGAGGTTCAAGGACGAATTTCCCCAGGATCGGTATAGACGCGAAATGTCTGATGAACTCGAGGATAAAATCAATGAGACGCCGGAGGAATCGGGCAATTTTTTATTCGCCCCGCGTGAAAGATCCGATTCGAGAGGTCGACGGAGACGCAGCCGATCTCGAAATCGCGCGAGGTCCCTCGTCGATCGCGGAAAAGCCCGAAATCATCCGCGTCATTTGAGGCGTCATCGAGCTACAAGGGTATAAATTAATATTGCCGGATTGAAAAGAAAATTTTGTTGGAAACGTTCGACTAAACGTTTTTTCGAAAAATCACAAAAATTTGGTCATTGCCGCAAGAAATATTCTAGAAAGTCTCTTTGAAAAGTAAATTTTCGTCATTTCAATCGCAAATTTTTCTGACATTTGCGTTAGAAATGAAAAATGTAGTCAAACTTCCGAAAATTTTGAAATTATCCAAAAATATTTAGTTCACCGTGTTCCACAAAAAATCCAAATTTCGTTGACCAAATTTAAGTTTAATTTACCAATTTTTTTATTATTACTTTTCATGCAGAAAGACTTTTCAGGAATCCCCGATGGAGGAAGTGGAGGAGAGGGATAAACGAGAGATGGACGAGGATGCTGCACTTGTTGAGTACAAGGAATCATTCGGCGGTTTTCAAAGCGATTCCGGGGGTGGATTGGGTCGATTCAAGCGGATAAGACGTTCGTCGGCGAATATGACTTGAACAACGAAGGCTCTTGGAACGACAGAAATATTTTCGGTCCCGTCGAGTGGAGCGAACAAGGAATTTTCGATTCCGGGAGCGAATCTCGACGGTCAAATTTTGTTTTTCTACCACATGCAATTTTACACAATAAGTTTATGATAAAAATATTATTTTTTTTTCGTTTTTTTTTCGTCATTAATTTACAAACTCGATGCAACTTTGGTAATTAACATTTTACAAAGCTATACCGCGAAGTCGTGACTTTATTGATGGAATGGTGAATTCGTGCTCAAAAGAAGAAGAAAAAAGCAAAACCTGCCGGATGTCGAGCCCTTTAGAATTAGGTACAATAAATAGAGACGAATGCGAATCGTTTGTAGTTTAGAATTAACGACGATTTAATAGACCCTGAATATTTACAAAATTTTCTAAGAAAAATTGAATGCCTAATTAATAATTCCTTAGTGCTAAATCGTTCGCCCAAAAAGCTACACAATTCATTTTTAATGATGCTTGGAGAATATACAAAAAAAAACAACAACAAAATAATGAAATATCTGAAAAGAGGAAATTGCCACTTTTCCTTTCGGTTCTCCTTCGCAAAAACATTTTTTGCTTCTCTCCATCAACTGCAACCGCTATTCTATAATTGAAATTACAATTCACTATAATATTTTCGGCCGCCAGCAAAATGCCACGATTTCGACAATTTTTTTTTCTTCTCGTGCAAAAGATGATGCGGTATGTCACGTATACATTAATATTTTCCATATACATGTATATACATAAAATACTCGTCCTCAAGAGCGTTTGTGTAAGTCTCCCAATCGTGAAATTAGAAAAAAAAATAAACACCCACACACACACATACACACACATACATGTCATGTATATATGTGCAATATGCCTATACACAAACGAATCCGAAGAAAGGCTCTTAATAAAGATATGGCTTAAAACACGAAGAGTACAATTGAATTATTGATTTTTGTGCGCCTTAACATTGTCGGAAGATTATCATATCTTTTGTCTCCTTATCGCGGTGTTTTTACACTGAAAATCAAATTTTGTTTGATACGTTCGACCAAACGTTTTTGTTTTCGAAAAATCCCAAAAATATTGTGACTGCAGCAAGAAATATACTGGAAAGTCTCTTCGAGAAGTAAATTTTTGTCATTTTATTTGTAAGTTTTGCTGAGAGTTGCGTTGGAAATGAAAAATATTGTGAAATAAGGAAAATTTTGAAATTATCCACAAAATTTCGTTGACAAAATTGAATTTTCAGTGTTTTTATTTTTATTTTTTGATCGCCCCATTGAATTTTCTCGTTTTCTCCATATTTCGAGCAGTGTTCGTGTCTCTCACGGCCGTTACAATTTTTTTTTTACAGACTACTCTTAAAACATGTATATAAGACGATTTTATGTACAAAGATAGGAATTATGTGTAGAAAGGGTTGGTTTTGTTGTTGTTTTTAATTTTTATTATTTTGTTATTTTAGAGAGCTAAAGAGTACGAGACACGGCGATGGCAAATGCATGAATACACACGTGCATTTCTCTTTTTTATTATTTCAACGACCAAGTGACGTGGGAATTATGCGATGAATTGCTCTGAGAGCAATTCTGGAGATTAAGAAGGATGATGGTTTACGAGGAAAGAATAATTGGATCAGCAAACGTGGAATACCTGGCGGGAACTTGTCGAAAAGTTTGAAATTGTTTGTTGTTTTTGTTGTTGCTTTAATTAGACGAAATCGACTTACAGCTAAGTTGAAGGCAATTCCAGTCTTTCGCGTGGAAAATTTGTAGGCGATGTTTTTGCGCTTTTTTTTTAACTCTCGTTTTTGTCGCACGTGCAGAGAGTTTTTCGATAACGCGTTTTTAGACGATATTTCGTGGTTTCGATTGCAGTGATCGTAAAATCGTGTTTATCACTGACGCGAGGTATCCATGTGGAAAGTTCTCAAGCTTGTTCATTTCCACTTTTTGGTTTTTTTTTTCTCGCAGGAAGTTTCACGTGTGCTGAGTCCCGTCATCGTCCGAGGGAATCTCGATGTGTTTTTTTACAAGAGCCACAATTTATCGTACATTTAGTCTTAGTCGTGAAAATTTATTCGGGTCCAACGATGTCGAGGGTGCGAAGTGGCAAGGAGAACGAGTAATGGAATTTGTTAATTGACCTTTGGTGATTAAAGACACGCTCGCGGGTGCTTTTTGGCACCTTGAAAAAATTCGATTATTACGATGGAGGATTTCGTGATTGAAATTTATTCATTTTCCGATTCGATTTTGCTCCATTTATCTCAATGTCTAAAAATTCGAATTAACAAACGCGACGTTGTATTTTAGGGCAAACATTTTTTTATTCTTTCACACGTACGAGCAGAATATTTCGAAATTACGAGATACGTCGAGAAACTAATGCTTTTTAAAGAAATTTATTAAGTCGAGGGCAAGGTTTGGAATATGACGATTGAGGAATATTATAAGAAAATGTCTAGCACGTATATATGTACAATCGCGTGATTTACACTTGTCGATAATTCGCAGGCGATGAATGGGCGAGGGAACAATTTGACTTGTGTGTGTTTCGTGTGTGCGTTCCGCCGACGAATTTGCTTTTCTTTTTGCCATTCGCTTGAACGAGATTCGTTCGGCGTATGAATCGGTAGATTTTTTTTCGAGAATACTCGCATGTTCATTGGGCTGGGACAAAAAAAACGATTCTTTAAAACTTGGACACCTGGAACATTTCGTTTTGTATATTTCTTGTTGAAAAAATCCACATTTTTGACCGCGAGTCAAATTGACAGCGCGAGGTTGCTTTTTTCTCTTTGGAAAAAGATTCTCGTTCGAATTGTATGAAAAAAATTGTTGAGTGTGATTCGAAAGTTCAGAGTGACGTTTTCGCTGCACTGAAAAGAAAATTTCCTTGGAAAAGATCGATATTTTGTTGAAAACGTTCGACTGAACGTTTTTTTTTTTGCAAATCACAAAAATTCAATCATTGCGGCAAGAAATATTCTAGAAAGTCTCTTCGAGAAGTAAATTTTTGTCATTCCAATCGTAAATTTTGCTGACGGTGTCGTTAGAAATAAAAAATATCGTCAAAATAACGAAAATTTTGAAATAATCAAAAAATATTAAGTTCAGCGTGTTCAACGAAATATCGACGTTTTTTTTGACAAAATTTATTTTTCAGTGTGCTGCTCCCGTGAACGGGAAGCCGTTGAAATGTCTGACTTACTCTGGATAGGGAAATTGTTAAACTTTTACAGAGAGACATGAATTTAAATGGCATGACGATTTCAATATCGTGTCCAAATACAAATGTATTTGTTTTTTTATAGTTTTTTGTTTTCGTTTAGTTGTTTCCTTTTGCTGCTCTTTAGTTTTAGTTGGAGCCTTTCCCGTTCATTCACACACACACTTGTACAACGTTGTCTCTAAACTCTTGGTACAGTACGCAGCCACACACACAGTTTTAGCTCTAGCTTCGATCGTCGAATTAACAACTAGTCAATGTATACAAAGTACAGCGTATTACTTTCAAAAAACAATTGACAATCGCGGAGGGTATACGCGAGCATCTACATGCCGTTTATATATTTACTCTTTTCTATCTTACACAATATGCCAATATGATACCGAAGTCTCCAGCCTTGGAATTCAACGAAAAATCTATTTTTCATTCATCAATTTGATAATAAACCAAAATCACTTTATTCAGGATTCTTTGAATAATTTCGTATGAAAATTCTTGACACCAAAACGGACAATTTCCTCCCATGAAGAAAAACTGACGTCAAGAATTTGCGATTTTCAACTTTCAACTTTTCCCATCAAAACGCGCGTAAATTCGCGAGTCGCGTCTCGTTTATGAGTCGCAGAAAAATGGGTTTAGGATTTTTATTTAAAAAATTCGTAGCCTGCCCGACTTTCTACAAAAAAAAATCCAAAATACCTTTTTTTTGCAACTTTTTAATAAAACGAGACTTGGATTTACACGCGTTCGGATGGAGAAAATAAAAAAGTGGAAATTAAATACTTTAAATTCTGAATATCAGAAAATTTGTCTTCCTGGGAGGAAACTTTTAGTTTTTGTGCCAATTCTCGTTGCAATTTCTAGAATCGCCAAGAAGCGTATGAAAATTACGCGCTCAGTTCAAAAAAACGATAACTTTTCGTTGCGTTCCAGGGACGAGGACTTCAACGTCGTTCCGCAAATTTTCTCGGTCGATTTTACTCACGGCTTGTCTCTTTTTTTCCTACCATTCGAACAGTCCCACGAAACAAGGAAATTTCTTGTAAGTTTGAATCTCCGAAATTCGAGAATCGTTCAAAGATGCGAATCGATGATTTAGCACGGAAATTCGACTCGGAGTAATCACAAGAGAAAAGAAGGAGCGAAACGCTGAATAATTCTCCGTGAAATATTAAACAATTTGAAAACTTTGATAAATCAACGCCATTTTGTCGCAACAGTAAAAAAAGTTTTATCATATTTTAACGTTCTATATATTCTCTTATGTTTTGTTACGGTGTCGTTTGTGACGTCGCAAAAATAGAGCAAAACGCGAAATTGTTGGATGATCAAAAAATCGATAAATTTCATTGAAATTCTTCTGAATTTTCAAATTATAAAAAGCACAGAATGAAAATTTTCCACAAACGTTTAAAAACTTAAAAAATTTATTTAAAAATCCGTGTCGTCGTTCTGCTCTACAATTGACCGGTGAAAACGCACTCGTGAACGATTTAAAAACCTCTGGATTACGTTTTTCCAAAAAAAAGTCAGAAAAAAGGAGGAAAAAAACAGAAAATTGAATGCCGCTAGCTTTGATATGACAATTTACATATTTCTATGAGTGTGTGTATTTGTGCATGCTACAAGCGTTTAAAAAAAAGTGTCGTCGGCCGAGCCGTTCTGCAATTCGGAGCGATTGTTGGCTCGAATAATCGAGATCGAGCACAAATACACACACGGACACACGCACACGGCGAGGCTCGTGAAAATCTTAACTAGTAAAACGCGCAACACGAATAAAGCATGTATAAATGATTAAACGTTTTCTCGTTCCTTTAAATTCATTATTTTTCTCTATTTCTTTGTATTTTCAATTTTTCTTCTATTATTCCGTATTGTTTTGTGCTTTTTTTTTCTTTCAGAGATCATACACGATACAATGTACAAAGTAGTATAAAATAAAGATAAAAACGGCTCGATAAACATTTGTATTTAATAATATAATGTTGAATCAACAATTTTATCACGAACGGGTTTTGGTTCATTGCCTCGCAAATGCAGTTCCAACTGAGAAATAATTATTTTCGTTATTTATTTTATTTTTATCTATTTATTCATGTTTTTTGTTTTTTTTTTTAATTAAAATTTGAACATTTTTTGTTTCTTGAATTGATTCACTTTTTAATTTCAGTGTTGCCACGTTGGAAGCGCAAAAACGACCGAGAACCGTGTTTCCCTTGTCCCCCTAAATAAATCGTCCGTCGGCGATTCGGCTCGATTTTCGCTCGAAACGTCCGTTTTTTTCAACTTTTAACGTTTTTTTTATTTTCTCATCAAGAAAAGAAAATGCTGAGTTTTTCTTTCGTCAGTTTCAGACTCGTGAGCGCGTATTTTTCGAGCCTTTCGAATCGGTTGTCGTTCAATTCTGAATGAATAAACTCGAAAGCCCTCGGATCGCTTTCGATTGAAATAAAATCTCTAATTCTGTTTCGTCAGTGATTCGCCCGATTGGGTTCTCGTGTCCAAGTCTGCAGTGTGTTTTTTCGCTCGCTCGCGTTTCCTCGGGAATCCGATCGCTTAAAGACGATCTAACCTAAAGTGATCCTCCGCGTTCGCGTCGGATATGACCATGTCGGGATCCGTCAGCATTTGCAAACCGTCCAGATCTATTGGTCCGAGGCCTTGTCTGAGGGCGTCGTCCGATGTGAACAAATCTGGATCGAAATCCCCGGTCATGGAGGGTCCGAGATCCTTGACGAATTCGGGACTCGTCAAGTCGTCCGTACCCGAAAAATCTGCAATGGATTTTCGTGTGAAATATTTTTCTGGCAGGCGCTCGAAAGCTGTCACTTTCGAGTCGAAATATTCGGTTGTTCGTTTTTTATAACAATTTTCATTTTTCTCAAAATGAAAACGACGTCAGAGAAAAAGGTTTATCTACTTTTTGGTCATCTCTCTCGCACTCGCGCGACTGCTAGAGATCACCTTAACTCGAAATGCTCACCGGTGAGTATGATTGTAGGCGTATTTGGCGTTTGCGGAGTCAATTGTTGCGTAGTCGTCGGTGTTCTCGGCTGATACGCCATTTGCGGGCTCGTGCTGAAGTAACCGGCGTCGCTGCTTCCAAGGTCACCGCCGACGTTGATCATTTCATTCTACAAAAGTTCACAGCCGATTACTCCACCATTTTTCCCCCAAAAAGTTGAGTTTTTTTCCAATTTTCCAATTTTTTTCTCACTAAATTCAGTTTCGACAAGTACTGCACGAAAATTTGACTTTTTGCTATAGAAAAAAATCAGTTTTCGTTGCATTTCAACAATGAGATCGTGCACGTCGTCAGAATTTTTCAAGAGCAGGAAAAACTCACTGTCGCGTAGTTGGCTGTATGGTTCGGTGAGCCGATGTAGGGATTCATGGTATTTGGATCCACGGTCGAGTCCATCTGTAGTAGAGTCGAAAAAAAAACAAGAATTAGGGACAATTTTAGTATTTGAAGAAAAAAAAATGATTTTTCTCGATTAAATATGGCAAAGAATTAAACATTTTTGATTCGTGGTCGTTGCATCGTTTTTTTGTTCTTTTTGCTCACGGACCAACCGCTCGTAATTTTATAAAGATTAATATGACACAGAATTATGAGAGTTGAGGGAATAACGGGACGAAAAGGATAATTAGGGTTGCGGAGGAAATTTGGAAGTCTCATCACCTCAGCCTGGGTTGCCCAACCGGATTCCATAAGTTGTTGTATCACTTGCGCCCATCCCTAACGGTTAGCAGGTAACAAATAAGCGAGAAATATTTTGTAACATGACGTAAGGAGCACGAGAACGAAAATTCTCTCAAGTGCCTCGATAAGAATAGCATTGGGAAAAAAAAAGAAAAGAAATTTCGTTAAGAAGAAAAAAGTATGAAAAAAAACGTAATTGCACTAAAACTTGCATTTTTTTTAAGAAGCGTCGATATTTTGTCGAAGACGGTGAACTGAATATTGTAAATTTGCTAAATTTACGATTGGAATGACAAAAATTGATTTTCTGGATAGACTTTCTAGAATATTTCTTGCTGGAATGACAAAATTTTTGTGATTTTCCAAAAAAAAGCGTTTGGTCGAACATTTCCAACAAAATATCGATCTTTTGCAACAAAATTTTCTTTTCTGTGTGATTTTCCGGCTATGTGCGTGAATTTTATTTAATTGCATCGGTCCTGAATAATTAATCGGTTCACTTACCGATTCCTTCCGGTTCAACGATACAACGGAAAAAGAGAGAGCGAGAGAGAGAGAGAGACAAGATAACCGAGTATAATTTTTGAAGTATTAATAAATGGAGACAATTGAACCGTTATCGATTTACTTTTGAGAGGAAATAAGAGTGCCTCGTAAGGGTTTCAATACTCACCACTCCCTTTGATAGGCACAAACAGAAGAATAAACAAAAGGGGTTACAAAGCGGTTTTGAGATGAGACGTAGAGCGTTTAGGATTTGTTTTTCTCGATCCTCTTGAGATAGTTCGTCATAGAAATAGAAATGTTTACTTGATAATATAACTAACCATGTTGAATTGTTCAAAGGTTTGCTGAAGCGCGGTCGCCTGTGCTTGGTTTATGAAATAACTGTTTTGGTCTATTCTGTCAGAGCCGAGATTCGGCTGTGCGGTGTGTCCCGTCGGACTCGACGGTGCTGACGGATTATTGCTGTAACTCAATGGACTTCCCTGCAAAGAAAACCAAATCGATTGACCACCTGCCCGTTTGAAAGTCCGCAAATGAAAAAAATCGTACACGCAGAGAAAATAATATGAAAAATTGATTATTCGGGTAACCTGAGATTAGAAGTGACCGGAATTTTGATAATTTCACATCTCCGGTGAAATTTGACGAAAAAGATTCAACTTGGACTCATTTTTTTCGTTTTTCAATGCAGGATCACGCGAGCCTTGCGCAAGTCTGCTCAAAGTCAACAAATTGGGCAAAAATACGGTAAAACGAGGGAATTACGATGAAATCGACATTTTTTATATTATTTTCTCTCGATAAAAACATAGGACGTCGGTATATTGAGAAATGTTACTTGAACTGTGAGACTAGGTGAAGATTGAGGTGACGGCCTATGAACCTGTTGTGACGTTCTATAAGATGCTAAGGAATTGAGCTGTTGTTGTTGTTGTTGCTGTTGCTGTTGTTGTTGTTGATGTTGGGACTGCGACGCTTTCTGTTGAGCAAAATGAACGAATGAATTGAATTTAGTCAAAAAACGTCGATATCTGCGGATAATTTCAAAATTTTCGTTATTTTGACAATATTTTTCATTTCTAACGCAACTGTCAGCAAAATTTACTATTGGAATGACAAAAATTCACTTTTCGAAGAGACTTTCCAGAATATTTCTCACTGCAACGACAAAATTTTTGAGATTTTTTGGAAAAAACGTTCACTCGAACTTTTCAAACAAAATTTTCTTTCTAGTGTGTTTGCTTGAAATGTGAGAAAAACTTACTGGACTTTGTGGCGGCACAGGACTGTGCGGTTGCTGATAAATGTAATGAGCAGGACTATGGGACGTTGGCGGTTGTTGTTGTTGTTGTTGAACTTGGCCCTGTTGCTGTTGAGCGTACGAATGTAGCTCTTGCTGGGAAGTACTTGTGCTGTTGTCCAGCGCCACACCCTGCTTATAATGACAGACAGAGAAAAAAGACATTTACGTTGATATTCGTGGACAGGAGAAAGCAAGAGTTGACTATTTAATGGAGTTTTCCGTTTGTCTAACTTTTCAAGCGTATACCGAGAGAATGAAAACTTCTTTGATACAAAACACAATGAAATTTTCATGAAAATTTCAATTCTGCAAAGTAAAGATCGGCCCAAATCGAGCTCAATTTCCATTTGGATAATTTTCAATTCTCTCAGTTTCTACGTGAACGTAAAATTTCAGGCATGTCTGAAAAATCGTTCAAGCCCGTTGGACGAGCAAGCGAAATCGATGCAGCCTGGGTGCCGGTACGGTTAAAATATTTTTAGCATGCTTCACCGGCTAGCCCTTTTTTCTTCCATTTTTTTCGTTCCTTCGTCAACGGCATGTATTTATTTTTATTTTTTCACTCGAGGATTCACCGAAGATTTATCGTCAGGGCCATCGATGCACCGGACGGACCAGGCTCAAGGATTCTGTATGCGATCCATGCGAAAAAAGTGGCACTTTGTTTCTAACATTCATTGGGAAGATTAAAAAAAAAAAAAACGCAGAAATGGCCAAAATTCGAATTTTTTCGCTCGAAAAATGCTCATTCCTGATGAAAATTTGCGTTAGATCGCAGGTAACGAAAAAAAAAAAGCACACATCGATATTTGCGCTAATTTTCACTGAATTATGCGGTAAAAATTAAGGGTTACGAAAAAAGTGGAGGGAAACGAAACGATCGGGCGGGACTGAGAGCGGAGGGGGCAGGGAGGAAGAAAAAAATAATATTAACGATGCTACTGACCTTACACATGTGTAGAAACCTAGAGTTAACAGGCACTGATAAATGGTTCTGCAAAATAACAAAAGACAAAGAAACACTACAAAAAAACGGCAAAATAAAAAATAAGGAGGAAAAAACGTAAAAAGGGAGGACGAAAATAAGAATAACGATAATACGAAAGGAAGCATAAAACAGTAAAGTGATTAGTCATCATTTTTTTCATGCTGTTTGATAATGAAAAGGGAACAAAAAAAATACAACTGAAAGATAAAGAAGGAAAATTTGGGACTCTGGCACATTTCATCGAGCTCTGTGTTTTCTCAGCCTGCTTCGCATGCAACTACGCTTAATGCAACGTCGTAATGCAGCATTTTGAAGAAAAAAAATGCATCTCCACGATTTTATCGTAATTCGAAAGACAACGGACCAGTTTGATGTAAAACGTAGCTGGCCAAGTAGTGAATGGAGTAAAAATACGATAGTGAAGTTTGCATCGTTGGAATGCAACGAAAAATTATCATTTTTTTGTTAATTTCAAAAAATCATCCATTTTTTTTGAATTTTTTTCAAATAAATTCGGACATTTCGAATATCAGAGGAGTTTGACCCACTATTTTTGACAAATGCTGTATGGAAATTGAGTTTTCGTCGCGAAATTCTGTTTTTTCTTTGCCAGAGCTAATAATTATTAGCAAAATCCAGTAAATAATTGCTAGAACAAATATTTTTCGTTGAATCTCAACGTTGCAAACTTCAGAGTCATATAAAAATGGTTTTTTATCGAAGAAAAATTATTTCGAGCACCGAGGAAGCTGATTGAGTTGAATTTTTTGATTGAGACATTTTGCCCAGCTTCGTTTAACAACGCCGAAAAGAAAATTTCGCCGGAAAAGATCGATATTTTGTTGTATACGTTCGGCTAAACGTATTTTTCGAAAAATCACAAAAATGTTGTCGTTGCAGAGAAAAATATTTTAGAAAGTCTCTTCGAAAAGTCAATTTTTGACATTCCAATCGTAAATTTTACTGACAGTTGCGTTAGAAATGAAAAATATAGTGAAAATAACGAAAATTTTGAAATTATCCAAAAATATTTAGTTCACCGTGTTCAATAAAATATCGACATTTTTTTGGACAAATTGAATTTTCATCGGAGGCTCATTGCTGCTAATTGCAAGTACCGCAAGGATATTTACTTGGGCACTCGGTGGGCTGTGATCCTGTGAAAAGGATAGCCTTCCAGCTTGAGCCAAGCTGGTCGGCGACAGGGTCGTAGGACTGCTCGTTTGAGGGCTCTGCAAAATCCCCAAAGTTCAAAAATATTTCTTAAATCAATTTCCCACCAAAGTTCGCTTCCTATTTCGCGTTTTCCTTTTTTTTTCACGACTCATCGTTTCATCGAATTTTTCAGGGCGTCGAGCATGAGAAATATGCACGAAAGATAAATATTTCAAGAGTAAATAAACGCCAGAGACGAGAGAAGCAAAAAAAGCGGATTAGACGAGAGCGTGGAATTCACAGACGATTTTTTGTGCACGATCAATGGTTGCCATGATTTTTCTACGATGTCGATTAAATTTTGAAAGAGAATCAATTTTTTCTTTGAGAGAAACGTATGCAGGAGGACACGAAGATTATCGAAGGGAATTTTTTGTTTTTCGAGTTAGTAAAAGCCAAAAAACGAGATTCAAGCGTTGCCATTGAGAGTTGTAAAAGTGTCGTTAAGAGAAATTAGTTTGACAAGAAAAACTGGCGAAGAGTGACGAAAGGAAAAAAGAAAAGTGTGTGTATTTGGTTCGTGGGTGCAGCAGAGGTTGATCGACGATGATTAATTCGTGTCGGACTCGTTGGAATGCAATGTTAAGAATTTCGTGATTTATGGAAAGATCCACAGCACGCACGTTTGCTCTCAGACACACACACGCACAATGTGTATGAATATTCGATGCTGGAGAAGAGAGTACGTGACTGATATTTAGCACGTAATATCCGCGAGCGATCATTAACTCACGTTGCTGTACTGCGTACTGCTCGAGTGATCCTCGTGGTCGAGGGCCCCGTGCAGAGGTGTTGGAAAATGGACGTTGCTCAAGTCCGGTAACGAACCAGTATTGTTGCCAATCGGTATCTGTTGCTCCGGTGATTGCGAACTGGGATGGATGCTGCGAGAACAAAAAAAAATCGGAGGATATAAAAAAAAAATTCACAGACGAAAAGCAACACGAATTATTTCGTCAACTAAAACGAAATTCCGTCGAAAAATTGTGCATGATGATTTTGAAATTGAAAAAATGCTCGAATTTTCTTTAGACGTTGCAAGCTCGAGTGTCGCTGATTTTTTGGCGATTCTCCATGGAATTGCCCATGCATGTGCTCGCCCGGAGGATGTATATGCAAAAAAATAAAAGGGGCAAATGGTATCGCATTTTTTGTCAAGTTTAAATTCAAGGGAGTCGTTATTCGGTGAGTTCCCACGAAGAGCGTGGGAATATGATATTGTTTGGATTCTCGCAGGAGCTTTTTTTCCAAACGATACAAGTGAGACGTCAAAAAAATGTGAATCGTTTATTGATATTTGGATAAATGAATTTGTGGAATTGCGTGAAAATTGATGCACAAAAAGTAGCCAATATAAAAATATTGCCAGCATTTTCATACGAATCTCGTACGATTCGCTTTTTTTTTTCTTTTCCATCTCTCTTTGTATGTTTGCCATGCTGCGGGCACTCGAATGCGCGATGAATTCAAAAAAGCTCGTACGCTATGGAAATTACGAGACAGTGACGAATCCTGTTTTTTTTTTTCAAACTTGTGCACTGAATATTGTCAAAAAAACGTCGATATTTTGTTGATCACGATAAACTAAATATTTTTTTGGATAATTTGAAAATTTTCGTTGTTTTGACAGTATTTTCGGTTTCGAACGAAACTGTCAACAAAATTTACGATCGGAATGAAAAAAATTGACTTTTCGAAGAGACTTTCTAGAATATTTCTCGCTGCAATGACAACATTTTTGTGATTTTTTGAAAAAAGAAAACGTTTGGTCGAACGAATTCAACAAAATATCGATATTTTCCAAACAAAAATTCTTTTCAGTGACTTTTTTCGCTTTTTTACTATCTCGCGATACATTTTTCGCAGGGCGGACTGCGACGGAGAATTTTCTCGCTTCCGCAATGCGCTCACGTGCGTAGACACACTCGGTCGGTGCGACGATATAAAGTCGGGCACGAGAGTATACAACGTCACATCGCACACGATCTATTCTTCGCTCGTGCTTCGTTCCTACTTTTCCCTTTATATAACACTGTATTTATGAGACTCGCGTGTTTTTTATCATTCATTTTATTTTTTTCTTCTTATATTTATAAATTTGGCTAGAGTTGCCAATAAATTTAGCAGCCTCGGCTGTTTCTTCCGAGGAGACACAAAATGGTGGCGAGAATTCTCTTTCGATTTGGTAAAAGGTGAACGATCCTATTTATGACCCTGACCCACTGGCCAAATACGAGGAAAACATTTTTTTCCCCATAGCAACTTCGAGAGTTGCCCAAGAAATTGAAAAAAAAATTGTTCATCAAATTTTCGAGTTTAAATCCTGAAATACGTGCACGAGATCAAATCGAGGTTTTCGTTGCTGGGAAATGTATGAAATGATTAAATACGTACTAAATTCCAGGTACTCTGGGCATTTCACAGGAAGATCTCGGTCGCTCGATGAAACCATGATGACCATCGCGATTGTCACCCATCGTGTTGCCCATCGCGTGCTGATCTGTAATCGTGAAAAACACAGCCACAAAGTTAAAAGAGTAGCAATTACGAAAAATAGGAGGAGACACTGCGAGGAAGGGAAAAAGAATAATGAAAAGTGACATCGATTTTTTTCTTAAATACAGGACTGCACTTTTTCATGCACTATTATTAGAAATAATTAATTATCAATTAAACAAAACGTCCTGTATATAATGATGAATAAAATGATTGAATTGACTCGATACAAATTAATTTATTGCAGCTTCTGTTCATCAATTGAATGGACAAGAGAAATTATTGGGTAAATATTTACAATATTGGATTTTATGGTGTTTCCATGGGGTTTTATGAGGTTTTATGGGGTTTCATGGTGTTGAGAGTCTTTCCTTCTATAATTTGATATGGAATACAATTTTTTAACAATAATGATTGTGAGGAAAATATTCGGAGCCATTTTTCGCAAAACTTATGGTATTTTTGTAAATGGTATTTATTTTAATGAATTTTGGCAAATTAATTTAGTATTTGGACAAGAAAATGTACGTTAATGATGAAAATTGAGGAAAACTTTCGGGAATCTACAGAAATCGAGAGAATGAATAACTGAAAATCTGTAGCACCATGGAAATTTCCATAGGAATTGAAAATTGGTATTCGATGCTTTTGTTCATCAATTGAATGAACATGGAAAAATATTGGGTAAATATTCACAATATTGGATTTTTATGGTGTTTCCATGGGGTCTTATGGGGTCTTATGGGGTTTGTATGGTATTGAGAGTCTTTCCCTCCATAATTTGATATGGAATACAATTTTTTAACGATAATGATTGTGAGGAAAAGATTTGGAGCCATTTTTCGCAAAAGTTATGGTGTTTTTGTAAATGGTATTTATTTTAATGAGTTTTCGCAAATTAATTCAGTATTTGGACAAAATATGTACGTGAATAATGAGAATTGGGGAAAACTTTTGGGAATCCACAGAAATCGAGAGAATGAATAACTGAAAATTCGTAATTACCATAGAAAATCCCATAGAAATTGAAAATTGCTATTAAATGTATGGCGATCTTGGGGTGGGGTAGAAATAAATGAAAAAATAATAAAAAATAACACCAACATGCGTCGCTACCTCGTCGGTGAGGCATAGCATTGGCTGCTTGACAAGCCTCGTTCGCGCTCTGATGTAACGCCGAATCGGAATTGGTTCTTCTCCACGTATCGGGCAACGGTGGCGAGAGATAAGGTGCTCCGCTGTACGGGGATGTGTCGTGTCTCTTTTCCATGGGCCTCGGACGCATCGGTCCGACTCCCATGCTTCGTCCTCTCTCCGTGCTTCTGTACATCATTGGATTGTGCTGCATCTCCTCCAGCGTACTCAAAGCCGTCTGCAAATACAACGACACGAATCAATATTATACTCGCACTAATTCACTCAATTCTTCATCCAAATTGTTGCTAGCCATGAAAAATTATCAAAAAAAACGATTTTAACCGGAAAAATTGAGACTTAATTGATTAATCGCCTAAATTAAGTTTAATCATTAAAATCTTCAATTAAATTCGTGGCTAAATTTGTAATCAACAAACTTTTCCGGACGGAGTAAAATTTAAGACGGAACGTGGCATGAATTCGGGAAGAAACAATTTCGCGAATAATTAATTGTCCAAAAGTCTGTAAATTAAGTTTAATTATAAAAATTTTGAACAATATTTGTCGCTAAATTTGTAATCAAAAAAATTCTCTGAACGTAGTAAAATTTGACACGGAACGTGGCATTAATTCGGGGAGAAAAAATGTTGCGAATAATTAATTTGCTAAAAGTTTGTAAATCGAGTTTTATTATAGAAATTCAGAACTAAATTTGTCCCAGGCAAAACGATAAGTTTTTCGTGAACAATTGCGAGGCAACACGAACGCAAGGGGCTTGACGAAAGATCGTCAAAAGAAGGTAATAAAAAAAAGAGGAACTGTGGAATTCATGACAGTATAAAAGAAGCTTTAAGGGATGCGTTATAATTTTATTGTTTCGGAGCAACTACGAGTAAAAGTAGCAGAAATTTCTCATTCCACGATTATATACTGGGGGTAACTCCATAAAAGCTCGGGAGCAGATCTTTTACAACGTGGATGCTCGTTCGTCTCTGTGGAAACGACGTTACTCGCGGACGTTCTGGTCGTCGTCGTGGCATCTAATCGGCTGACGGAAAATCGAGCCTCGGCGACGTAGGATACAGGACTGGAGAGATGGCAATGAGGCCGTAGGGTCGCAAAGGAATTTCATGCATCCACTCAATACACGCGTATATATTAATAGAAAGAGGAAATTCTGTATAAACGCGTGTACAGGCTATTGCAAAAAAAAAAACTTTCGTGTAAATCGAAATTTGCAGTAACAAGAAATTATTATTTCAAGATTATTAAACAATTTCCTATAAAAATTCTTGACACCAAAACTAATAATTTCCCACTATGAAGCAAAATTTTCTGACGTCAAGAATTCGCGATATTTAATTTCCAAATTTCCCATCCAAACGTGTGCAAATTACAGTCACGTTTCGTTTATGAGTTGCAAAAACAATTTGTTTAGGATTTTTCTTAAAAAAATTCGGTTCCGAGCCTTTCTGGCTATCGGGAAAAAAAAATTTTAAATATATTTCGTTTGCAACTCGATTTTTGCAACTTTTAAACGAAACGTTACGTGAATTTCCACGCGTTTTGATGAAAATGAGAAATTTCAAATTCTTAAGGTCAGAACATTTTTCTTCATGGGAGAAAACTTTTGGTTTTGGTGGCAGGAACGTTTTTACAAAATTTTGAAAGGACCCTGAATAAAGTCGTTTAACGTATCGAGCGGGTAAAATGAGAGAGAAATATGAGGGAGAATTTGAGAGACAATTTGTGCAGAGTTACGTGATGGAATATGGAAAATTGAATATTCCACGAAGGCGATGTTTTCGTGGAGTAAATTAGAGCGAGAATCCGGTGCAAATGATTCAATTACAGGCTGCGGCTATTTAATTAGGCTAGTTGGGCTACTTGGTGATCGCGTTCCAACAAATCTATGTGTACATGTTAAATAAATACACGTATAGTTGGTGCGTGACTCTTAATTGTCTGTAACAAGTTTAACGAGTGTGCGGTGACACGCAATGCACTAAATGTATTATATTGTAACAACACGCCTTTACTTTTCGCGCCCTCCGAGCACCGAAGCGTTTTTTAATACGTATGGGATTCCCTCACGAGGGCAATAAGCGCGACTCTTGAAAATTTCACAACTCGCGTGGGAGCGAACGAAAAAACAAAAAAATGGGCAAAAAAGTTTTTATTTTCATTTTTTTATTCATAATTTCGTATTTCCCCGAGAATTTTCTCGTTGGGCTCCTCGGGGGGCAGTTTTTGCGATGTATATTAATTAAAAACTGGAGGCAACTCTGCGGCAATGTTTCGATCGTTAATGTAAATAAGTTGTACGGTTTACTCAAGTAGGAATAAAGTCAAAGCCGCGCGCAGGAAAAGAAAATGGAAACAAAAGTGAAGAAGGCCATCGAGTGTGTGATATGGGAGTGTTTTTTTATTCCGTAGAAATCATCGGGGAATCACTTCCCAGACCTTGAATTAATACATCGAAGCGACCTGTCGCCGGGCTCGCGGACGTTAATATAAAAATAATGAAAATATAATGAGGAAAAAGAGCGAGACGCGAACAACGAGAAACTGTTTTGCTCGATAAAATTCTGCGTGTGCAAATCTCGAGCAAGAAAATGCCAAATAAACCTGATTTTCTTCATTTTTTATTTACTCCTTCACCCTTTTTCGCAAATCGGGCCAGAGAGTTGCGACAAGATTGATTCATTAGCGTTCTCAGGTATTTTCATACAAAATTCTTTACAAATTGCTCACACACACATAAATATTTTTTTTTTCCAAGTGTTAAACAAAAAAAACTTGTACTTCCTGTGGTTCCCACGTAAAAAATGCAGGGCCACAGTGTAAAGTGAGAAAACAAATGCACTGAAAAGAAAATTGTGTTGGAAACGTTCGACTAAACGTTTTTTTTGAAAAATCACAAAAATTAAGTCATTGCAGCAAGAAATATTCCAGAAAGACACTTCGAAAAGTAAATTTTCGTCATTCCAATCGTAAATTTAGCTGACAGTTTCGTTAGAAATGAAAAATACTGTCAAAATAACAAAAATTTTGAAATTATCCAAAAATGTAAGAAAACATCGACGTTTTTTGAGAAAATTTTATTTTTTAGTGTCTTGGAAATAATTTAATAACAAAAATCAGAGAGGATTGAAAAAAATGTATAAAAAACGGAAAAGAGTATGCATGGAAAACACCGCTACTGTATTTATATTTTTTTGTTTCATCTAAGAGAGAGAGAGAGAGAGAGAGGGGGGGAGAGGATGTAGAGCCCAAGATCTTGAAGCAGACCGAAAGAGTAAATTATTAATACACGTGATAGACATTCTCGTGCGATGAACGATGTGTCTAGTAAGGCGCAAAGTTCAAGGAAAACTTGACGAGTCATTCCGTCTCTCTTGTTTTAGCTCGTGGTGGGAAAAAAAGAAAAAAAACAATATCGATGATAAAACACCTGCATGAGATATATCGATGTGTTGGTGCGAGTTTCAGAGTCGCCATTGGCGCTGTTCTCTGGGGTCAAACGAAAAAGTCGTGGAAATTTTTGTTTTTGACAAAAAAAACAGGAAATATCGTGAAATTACGTGAGTAATTTGCATAATTTTGAAAAAAAAACGTTTAAAAATACAGGAAATTTTTTTTTCACCCTGGAGACGAGAAAAACAAGGGAAAATATGAGCAAAGGGCTTTTTTCTTGCCCCTGGAAAATCGATGGCGCAAATGAGCGAGATGAGAAAAGGCACGAGAAAAAAAAAGAAAAAGAAAGAGAAAATCGCAGACAAAAGAGAAAATCCTTATTTTTGTTTCGTCTCAAACAATCGTTCGTCCCTTTTTCGTTGAAACTCGCTTCTCGTGTATCAATAGAAAACTCGAGATCCCTCTTGGCTCGATTACGCAATAATCAACTCACGATTAGGCTATTATGACTCATGGAGGTTATTACAGGGAGAAACTAATTTTTTCGTGTTTCCCTCTTGTTGTCCTGTTATATGAAGATGAATGGGGACTTCCGATTGGTCCGGACACATTGTATGGCGATGAACAAGATTTTTGAGGCTCCCGAGCCATGTCTCGAAATGGAACGTTCCCGATATAATAGAAATTATCACGGCGTATGAATATAATACCGTTTATATCAATTCTGCGAACTTGTACACGCAATACGACTTAATTATGTAATCGACGAGACCAAAATATTATTATGTAATTTAATTAGATTATGTGGACTCGTAACTCGCCATCGAATTTATTGCGAGTTGCTTTAAATATCGACGAAAATTCCGATTAATTATATTTCGGGTACAGTAAAAATAAAATTTTGTCCCGAAAACATCGATTTTTTTTGGTGAACTAAATATTTTTTGATAATTTCAAAGTTTTGACTGGAAATCGAAATTGGAATGACGAAAATTTAGTTTTCAAAGAGACTTTCTAGAATATTTTCTGCTCCAATGACAACATTTTTGTGATTTTTCAAAAAAACCGTTTAGTCGAACGTTTTCAACAAAATTTTCTTTTCGGTGATAGCATTTCGAAGGCTGACAATAAAGATTTTCATTTCCTTTACTAAAATTGAAATACTCGCGTGAAAATTGAAAGGTATCGCGACGTATTTTCATTCCATTTTACCGGTGAAACTCGTTCACCACGCCTTACCGCGAGGACGAGCGAGACTTTCATGTCCCGGTGTCGTCGAACCGGTTTTTCGTTTTTCATCTCATCGCATTGGCCGCACGTTGAGAAAAATGCTTGAGAAGCAGTCTCGAACGATCGAGAGGTAGCGCCAGATTTTTCAACGAAACGACATCTTATTAATTCCATAAAATAAAGTTCAATTAAAAAAAAAAAAAATTGAAATGGGAAAATCTACAAATACGAAAATTGTACGAATAATTGCTGCCCGAATAAGAAATTGAAAAGAATCGATTATCAATTATCAATTAATTAATTAAAACTAATTTTGAAAAAATTCTTTTGTTCTTGGGCAAAGCTGAGCATCGAATATTCGGTCGGATCAATAACCCGAGACTTTGTTGGGCGATGTAAAAACAGATAAAGTGAAAAAAAAATGAGAATTTTTCAAAAGTAATGAAAAATGAATGGAAAAAGTGAATTTCGTTGGATGCGAAGGTTGGAAAGTTGAGCGTCATTGCGTATGTGAACTATGTTGGTACATTGACCTTATACTTATTCAGCGAGCGGGAGATGCAATGGCTCTCGGCTTTGACCGGGTGGACGCCCTCGTTCTCCAACGTAAATAGATATATAAGGCATCCCGGGAGAGCGCACGCGACGACAAGAAACTGAGAGAGGGAAAAAGCAACATTTATATATATATCATATCGCTTTCTCCCTCCCTTCCCCCTCTCTTGCACGTTCATCGGGTTATGTAGATGCGAATGTAGCAGGAAACAAAAGAAGGGTTGAGAATAAGGTTGCGCGCGATTCGATATCCCTGGCGGTTTCTTCGCATCCCTTTTTATTTTTCGCTATCATTCGCGCGCGTTGGCCAAGAAGAAACTTGCCATGTTTTTCCTCTCGCTCTCCTCCTCCTCCTCGCGGCGATGCAGCATCGAGCGTCGCTGCGAGAAGAATGGAGCTACGCGAGGAGGAATATCGTGGAGTGCGATGAATGGGCGCGCAAGCAAAGGGGGAAATAGAACGAGGCGACGAGGTGCGGAGGAGAAGGCGAAAGGAGGACGACGAGGGAGATGAGAAAAAAAATGCGGAACTCGCGGAGAGGTTGGCGAGGTCGGGAACCGCGATCGACACTTTTTTTCAATGTGTGCCGCACTGAAAATTCAATTTTTACAAAAATCTTGGATATTTTTTTCAAAATTTTCGGAATTTCGACTATATTTTTCATTTCTAACGAAAGTGTCGGCTAAATTTACGATTGAAACGACTAAAATTTACTTTTCGAAGAGAATTTTTATATTTTTTCGGAAAAATGACGATCCTCGGGCTGTCGTTGATCCGGAGCTGCGCTCCGTTCATTCGATACGTAACGTGCATCCACGCGCCGCGTCGCGTCGCGACGCCAGGCTGAGGCTTTTACCCCTCGCGTCGTCGCAGCCGTCGACGACGACCCACTTCGACATTTCCTTGCTCTCCCTTGTCTCTCGTGCGGCCATTCAAGCTTCTTCGCTTCCTCTTTTCATCCTCCATCTCGCTTTAACCTTCGTGTCCTACCGCGTATAGTACTCGTCTCTGTATATAAACGCAATTTTATCAAAGGGCGTAACCCATGCACGAGGATCGAACATGCACCCGGGGCAATGTGGGTTGAGCTATTTTAATTCAAACTGAAAAAAAATCTTTTCCACATCCTTTCTCGAATCATCTCGACACTGAAAATTAAATTTAGTCAAAAAACGTCGATGTTTTGTCAAATTTTTGGATAATTTCAAAATTTTCGTTATTTCGACACTATTTTTCATTTCTAACGAAACTCTCGGCCAAATTTACAAAAATTCACTCTTCAAAGAGACTTTCTAGAATATTTCTCGCTGCAGTGACTAAATTTTTGTGATTTTTCAAAAAAAAGTTGCATCGCGAACGTATCCAACGAAATCTTTCCAGTGGATTTACAATTTTTCGTTGGCCTTGATTTTTATGTGAAATTTAAGAATTCCAAAGAACGAGCATTCGGAAATTAAGTCTTGAGGTTTTTGTGCCGCAGGCGGAAGCGAGAGAGACGAATGCTCGATAAGAGCAAGAAATTCAAAGGCAAATAGAGTCTGCTCGCGTAATATTCTTGCAACTCCATCAAGTACATTGAGATTATAGCGCGCGCGCGCGGAGAAGGATATTAAGACAGGAAAGTCGAGGGTTATTTCCGATCGCGAATCGATCTCGGATCGTTTCACCTACGCCTGGAAACACGAGACTCCAAATTATTTTCTATATTAACCGTCTCGCCTATATATTCCTCTCTTTAAGTAGGTCATACACTCTATTGAGAGATTCGAGAGATTGATTCACGTGCCAGGAATATTATTCCCCCCTCGAAAAGAATGTAAACATCGCGGCGAGAACCAAAAATTTATCCATTTTTTTTTAAATCAATTTTTCGATGAATTAATAATCGTAATTATCAAAAAAAAAACATTAATTGATAAAAAAATATATTTTTCCTTCAATTCCAACGATGGAAACGTCAGAATCATGCGACGCAGGGTTTTTTTTGCCAATTAAATTTTCGATCAATTAATTATCGTAATTACCCGATTTAATTGCATTGATTATCAAAAAAAATGTTGTTAATCGTTTTTTTTTTCCAATTCCAACGATGCAAACTTCAGAATCATGCGGCAAGTTTATTTTTACAAATGAGAACGAAAAAATCGTGGGAGCACGTGTTGATCGCGACAACCGCCGGGTATTTTCTTTCTATTTTATCTATTTTTTTTAGTCAGGGCCACCACCTGTGGAATAAATAACGAGAGTCAATTCCATCAGACAGCGTTATGTTCCGCTTGCTAAAATGAGCGCACGACCAAGATATAGACACGGATGATATACGCGGAAAATAAAAAAGGGGAGAGGCCGCGCGCGGTTCCACCATTTGCGATCGCGCGGAGACTTTTGTCGTGTTGCACGAGCGTGCTGGGTCGAACACGCGACCCAGAGCCAAGACGTACGGAGAGCCGGAACATCGAGACGCGCAAAAGTTTGTCAATCCTCTGGAATCGTTCATTTCCGCATACAACACCGGTGGACGCGAGTTAATCGAACTTTTTTTAAATTGTTCTTCAATGAAGTTTGCAGCATTTAGTTTTTGGATAATTTCAAAATTTTCGTCATTTTGACAATATTTTTCATTTCCAAAGGAACCGTCAGTAAAATTTACGATTGGAATGACAAAAATTGACTTCTCGAAGAGACTTTCTAGAATTTTTCTTGCTGCAATGTCAACATTTTTGTGATTTTTCAAAAAAAAAAACGTTCAGTCGAACTTTTCCAACAAAATTTTCTTTCCAGTGTCGTTGCATTGAAAGGATGCAAACTTGGACGCGATATTTCTTAGGCAGAGGTTTATCTTTGCAGGAAGAGGGTGAAGCGAATAGTTTTAACGGTCGCGGCCACACGCTTGTATATTGCAGATATATATATATTTATTATTATTATATATATACGTATATATGGCCGGAACGGAACAAGGCAAACGAGTACCTGCTGCAGTGTAACGATCAATACTCAACGTGTATATGCATACAGAGTTTCTCGCTCGTTTTTATTTTGCTTTATTTCTTTCGCTCTTTTCCTGTCTCTCCGCCGCGCGCGTCTCGCTCCTTTCCTCCGACAAATTCGATGCAAAAAATGTTGCTAATAGAAATTTGATGGATTTTTAATCGACGGATTATTCGGGACGCAGACTGAAAATTCAAATTTCGTCAAAAAACGTCGATTTTTTGTTGAACACGATGAACTAAATATTTTTTCATAATTTCAAAATTTTCTTTCAGGTGCAAGTTTCAACGAACCAGGAAAATCTGTCGAAAATGTTGATGGAAATTCCATTTTGTGAATAAAACTCAATTAATTAATAATCCACTTGATTTTTGATAATGAAAATTCAGACTCGAGCAATCGAGCGGATAAAAAAAAGGCGCAGGATTATTGAAAGTCGATCGATGATCGAGGCGACACGAATTTACTGTTTAGCGTTTGATAGCCGAGGTTTAGAGTCGACTGACCACGGTCTACTATAGACCAACAGGAAGGTCGTCGTCATTATCAACAAAATTACACACCTGTTTCTCGCGATTACGCAACATTCCACAGTCTTCAACAAATGCGACCAACATTTCATGCGTCAGCAATGAATGAATGAAACGATTCGTTACAATTTTCTTTTTTTCCCATTCAGTCTTCAAAAGATTGCCAGAACACGTATCATTTTTTTCTTTTCACGAAAATTACAGGGAATTATGAAAAATTGTATGCGATCGGAAAATCCTCATTTTTAATCTCCGATGTTAAAATTTTGTCATCGCAGCAAGTTTTTGTCATTTCAATCGTAAATTTTTCGGACGGTTTCGTTAAAAACCAAAAATAACGAAAATTTTGGAATTATCCAAAAATATTTAGTTTACAATGTTAAAAAAAAAAAACGACGTTTTTGAGATGAAGCGAAAATCTTTCAGAGCATTTTGAAATCCCTCAGACTTCCTGAACCGAAAAAACTCGTGCAAAAACTAAAAGTCCACGATTTCCTGGCGATCGGACACGAGTGTCCATTTTTTACCGAAATCTGTTCAGAAACTCCGTTAGAAGTGCGCACACCTCGTGTAATCGTGGCCATTCGGAAGAGCCATGGGGGGGGGGGAGAGAAAAACAAGTTGGGAAAGGCATACAGCACGAAAGTTGTGTACGAAGTAACGAGGTTCTGTCAGGTGTGCGGCTGGTAAGCATCGAATGCTGGGACGATACGTAAACAAAGTTTCCAAGCGCGCGGCAGTGTCGCTGTATCAATTATTCAATGCGTTCGGTAGACCTTGCTGCTTGTTTCGCCGATATATACCGGGATACCCCGGACGTTTTAAAAATAGGACGTGAACCTCGCTTCGAAACGTAATCCACGTTTCAGCCACCAAATCCCCTTAACAAACCATTTTTTAAACTCGATTCGTTTGCCAACCGATAAAATCGATTTCGAAAATGGATTTTTTTTTTACTGGAGCAAAAAAGATTCGAGATTCTTGTTCCAATTCGAAATGCAACGAAAACTCATTATTTTGTGATTAATTTTTATGCAATATTTGCCTCAATTATAAAAATGTCGAATAAAAAAAAAATTTGTCCATTTTACAACGAAAAATATTTTTTTTTTTTCGTTATTTTAATAATTAATGTCACTTTTTTCATTTTTTTTTACTGAATTCGGTTTTCGAGAGGCAAAAAAGAACGTTCCACAATTTTTGATGGAAACTGCATGCAAAATGTTGCGCCCTTATTAAAAAAAAAATCAGTTTTCGTTGCATTTTAACGATGCGAACTTCAACATCGTATGAATTTGTGTTATTTCCGCGGAACGGAAGGATCCCTATGGAACGAGATAATGACACGTTCTCGAAGAATCCTGACGTAATTGCAACCGAGTCAAAGATGCACTTGGAAAAAATTTGAGCTCAGAATGTCCGATAATTTGCCTGCGATCGTAAAATAAATATAATTTATTAATTCCTGTCGATTCGGCAATGAAAGAAATGCGTTGCTTCGGATTAAAAAAATTGATTTTACGTTGCGTTTGCGTACCGGAAGCGAGGCCCAACATATCGGGCCCAGGACACCATAAACTCTCCATGGGGCATCGCATATTAATTTCAACCGCACACAATGCAATAGCGAATTATTCAAACGCCAAATGTTTATTTATCGCGAAGATGCATGAAAATTCGATGATCCGGTGCATTTCGCGCCGGACACTACGCGCGGGGAATTCGAAATGTCGAAACGTTGCGAGACAATCGCGAGGCAGGATGGCACGAAGGTCAAATTTACATTTTATCGTACAATAATTAGTCTCACGCATCAGGAGAAAGAAAAAATCAATTCGGCGGCAAAAATGATCGTTAATAATCGATAGAGTCGAGAATTGCGCGTTAAATCGTTAAATTCGAGAAAGATCGGAAGGAAATAAGAGAAAATATGTTGTTGTAAGTCGTTGGTGCGTATCGTTATGAGCAGAAAGAGTGATATAGCGAGAAGCCGTGGGAGGGCAGAGGAGGGTGGACGGAGGGAAAAAGGAAGGAAGGAATATGATGCAAATTAACGGTTTGGGTCGAAAGCAGCGACACGGTGGCGCGGGACAGGGGAAGGTGGGAGCGTTACGAGGGACAATAATCTTCATCACGATTTTTCTGCGCACTCGATTCGGACAACAGGATTGAAAGAAAAACAAAAAAAATGGTGAATGGCGCACGGAGGTTTTTGCAGTTACGTACGATTATGAATCCTCGTAAACGTCCATTCCAGTGGCTCGATTTCAGTGTGTATGTACTTTTGAAAAATTGAGTAAAATACATCGCTCGATCACTTGGCCATTCTTCGTCGTACCTCGGCATTAATATCCATGCGAAATTATTAGTGTCTTTCAGGCTATTTTTCTCATTGCCTCCTCGCCTCCCCTAAAAAAAACGCCCACATCCCGTGTCATCCTTTATAATCTCATTCCACGAGACGCCTCGTATTCATTTCGTTTTTACGACTTTTCGCGACAAGACTTGTGTTTGCAACTTTGAATTTTTCAACCCGATCCTACGAGTGTGCGTTCCCGAAAAAAAAAAAACAAAAAATACGTGCTGATAAATATAAAAATATAAAAATTGAATATAATCGGAATCAAAATTAGGCGAGAAAATGTTTGGGAGGGCAACAACGGCTTTACTCATCGTCGTGTCTCTTTACGGTTTCCGCGACGTTTCCGCCGACGTAAGTTCCTCGCGTGACTCCCTCAGATTCACAACCAAGTGCCACTACACGTTGACACTCGGGCCCGAAACTAAATCAAGCGAATAATCAAATTGCCAATTGGATAAACCGATTTAATCGTCTTAGTTTCAAGTTTCTCTAATTTTTCATCAATTTTCACAGCTTCCGGACTTTGTTACTCCGGAAATAATCGAAATGGTACAAGACGACAAAGTACGATGCATGGATAAATTCGGAACCGATCAAGGTGCGTGGCAAAAAATTAATCAATCAATTTTATTCGCGTTTTCATTCAAATTTTTCTTCTCAGATTGGAAAATGCAAAAAAAATGACATTTTGATATTTTTTTACCAGTCAAATGATGCGAAAAGATTTTTGCATTCTGTAATTAACGATCGAGTGCTCATGAAATGATTAATTTTCGATTTAATCGAGATAATTGATCGATTTTGAACATTATTTTTGCAGGTATGATCGACCAAGTAAACAACGGTAATATATTGAATGATCCTAAGCTCACTTGTTACATGCATTGTCTCTTCGAGTCATTCGGTGTGGTGAGGAACCTGAACTTGGACAATTAACTAATTGGAGGAAAATTGGTGCGGAAGAATTAATCAATCTGTTTCCTTGTCATTCAGATCGACGAGGATTCGGGTGACTTTGAGTACGAGATGCTATTGGGATTCTTCCCTGAAGACATTCAGAGTCAGGGTCGCGATATTCTTGGAGGCTGCGCCAATCAAGGTAAATTCGATAATTTTATTTACTTAGTAATAAAATTAATTGAACTCTTGAAAATGCCTTTGTTTTCGTTTCCAGACGGTGCCGACCTTTGCGACAAAGTGTACAAAATAGCGACGTGCATCCAAGGCAAAGCGCCCTCGGTAAGTTTTTCGTCAAATTCTTCCAAAAAAATTGAATTTTCGAAATTGCCAAATGCAAAAAGTTCAGGGTTTTCATGGACAGTTCGTTGCTCGAGAAATTTTCGAACGTTCCCTTTTTCTCGTGCGTTATAAAATGCGGCGGTTGAATAAAAAAAAAACTGGTTTGGTTTACGCTGGAATTCGACGACTTTGAATATCAACGTGAATCAAAAAAAAAAGGGGGGAATAGGGAGGGGCAAAGAGTGAACGCGAAGGTTGCACGGGTTGAGGACAATCCTGTTCTTCGCTATAAATTCATCTTCGAATTCGAGGCCCGTACAAAATCTTTCGATACACCGTACGAAAAATACGAACAGAAAATATTTTCCGGATTGAAATTCCCGAAAAAAATGGCAATTCTCGAATTTTTTTGTTTTCTTTTTACAAAAAATTAAATTTAACGATGACTACAGGAAAGAAATTCCGTTGCACCGTTAAGAATCTCGAGATTTCAATATTTTTTCGTCATTTAATCGAAAATAAATTGCCATATTGACTCGTCGTAAAAATAATTATTTTTAGATGTGGTTCATGCTGTGAGACACGAGTGCGGCGACGAAATTGACGGAGACGAAAAAGAGAAAGAGACAAATTGAGTGGCTGCTGGAGGAGGGAGAAAGAACGAGGAATCAAGAGGATGCTGCGCGGTATAAAATTAATATGTGATCTTGGTCCGGTAGAGCGTTCAACATATTTCATCATTATGAACGATCCGAGGAGTTTGAGTTACGAGCGACGACCCAGTGTGGCTTACAAGCGTCCGGCAAGATCATACAAATGAACAATTGGAATGACCAAAATTCAAGACACTTCGAACAAATAAACGAACAAATAAATGAACAAGACCGATATAAAATGGTGGACAATTAATAAAAAGATGAAACGTCGCTGGTGAGCGAGAACGAGCATCAATCCCATGACCTTCCCATATGGAATAATTTCATTTGGATAACTAATTAGCGTCAAAACCGAGAAGGTCTCGAGCCAAAAAATCGATCGTCATCGTCACTGAAATTTTCACAATTCCTTCTTCTAATTGTTGGTTGCAAAAAAAAATCGCAGGTGAGACGATTCGCGAGGCAACGCAACGTACAACGTTCCCGAGTCATTGTACTCTTAATTTTCTCTGGTCCCAGCTAATTGGTAATTAACTCGTTAAGAGGCGCGAATTGGACGGCGTTGAAAAGAGAGTTAATTCGGCAGAATTAATGGCGCAATACGAATGATGTTGAATGGTAAAATTAGTGCAGCGATAATATCGAGAGAGATACGATCTCGGAATGTCCGTTATTAGGAAAGAAAAGAAAAAATAGAGTAATCCATATTTTGTTGGTGTGTTGAATGCGGGGTTGGCCTCGACGGAGCTAGCCCGGAACTAATCGAACTAAGAGTCGCTCTGATACGGAGGACATAAACATTAAGTTGCTCCGGCGCGTCTATGCGCGAGTAGCAAGTTATCACAAAATGGGTGTTTGCATTAGCAGTAATGGAATAAGAAGAAAAAAACAGCAGAAACGACGCTGGGAACGTAAGTCGATTTGGTTTTGATGTTTTTGGAAAATAGCGCGCGAAGGGTCATTTGTCACGTGGATAAGGACGCTCGTAGATCATCGTGGAGCGGCGTTTTTGTTTTCGTAAACTGTGTCCTACGAGGCGACAGTTTCGGAGTCGTCAATCGATTTTGACGACGTCCAGAACACAATCCTAAAGACTCGCGATGTTTCATCCACGTTGCAAAATTTCTCTTGGTCGAAAACGACACGAGCGTTGCAGCATTTTCATAAATGTCGCGCTAATTGTTATTAATTTTCTACAATCTAGTTATTGTTACTCCGAGCATCCCTCGAGGAACGAAATTACTACAAACATTCAACAAGTGCAACACAAAAACGACAACAACAACAACAACGACTAAGCGAGAAGGAAGATTGCGGCGGTGGAGCAAAAAGGATCCGGTGCGAGGGAGCTTTTTGCTAATTACTCATTGATTGGAAATAGCGATCTTCGGGAAATGAGTAATGGAAGAAAAAAAATTTAGTGTGGTTAAAAAAAAAATGATTCTGACGTTTGCAACGTTGAGATTCAACGAAAAATGTTTTTTCTATCAATTATTTAATAAATTTTGAAAATCATGGCAATTTTTCGTATTGGTGAAATTTTTGGATAGCGAGTTTTATCGTCCAGAGCAAATATTGAATAATAATTGAAAGCTCTGGCTAAGGAAAATGGAATTTCGTTCCATCCCAACGATGCAAACTTCAAAATCATTAAAAAAAATGCATCTGTTTTTTTTTCCAAAGCTCTAATGAACAAAAACAGTTGGTTGCATTATGAAAGTGTGAGCTACACGAGCGTGTCGAGTGTTGAGGAGAAAAAAGCGAGCCTAGTGCGTTTTATTAACCGTCAAGAAGTACCTTAAGGTCGATAGAGTGGATTGCAACGGTGTTTGAAGAAGAAGAGGAGGGATCTTTAGCGTTGTCCCGGCTGTTAGCGTTGTTGTTAACATTCGGTAAGGAGCCTCCACCTTTGTACTGATTTCCGAGATTAATGTGAAGATGCTTGCCGCTTGATTGTGGTGGACTTGCACCTGCACTCTTGACGGACAGCGGAGTCTCCGGTACTCCGGTTCCTGTCGGGCTAGCCCCGACCGAGCTGCTCGCCGATGCCACCTATTTAATATTATCCTTCATCATATACAAGCCCCAAACAACAATTAATTGGAAAGGAAAAAAAAAGAAAAATAACAAAAACGCACACAATTTCCACGGAGTTAGTGATTTGTCACTCTTATTTTTTCCAGTTTCTCTTTTTCGATTATACCAACGATACCAACAAGCATGAAAAATAGGCCCAACACCATTAGCCACGAAACGAAAATAATTAGGACAAGATTTCGCGCGTTACCAGGGACCGATGAGTCCATTTCGAAGAAATTCAAATCTGTAATTTTATGGGGCAATTATGGTGAGTAGAATTGAGGAATCTTCGTGCAGGCGCCACGAATTCCTCTCAACACTATCGCTGAGACGCGTTCGAGCTTAAATAATAATAATCATAAGAATAATGAAAGACCGATGAAAATTTGTTATCGCGTATGCCTAAGCAACGTTCAATTATTCGCTTGTATTTGTCGTCTGCGTATACACATGTGGTCGAGGGCTTTTTTCATCTGGCTCATTCTTTTCGATACGTACATTTTAATGCCGCGTCACATGTATCCGTGTCTGGGTGTATAATGAAATTCAATTTCGTTCCCGTAATGTTTTATCGACCTTCTTATCACTTTTGGAGCCGCACGTGGCTTTCAAACGTTTTTTTATTTGCCGTCCACGACTTTGCGCGACACGTGCGATCGTAGATTTTCAAAGACTTTCAGATTAAACATTTATCACGTTCAATGACAATTGCAAATTAAAAACTCAACATTTTCCGCTCAATATTCTAGTTGCTTATTATTTTAATACTATATAAATAAATTTTATCAAATTTATTTATTATTCAACTAATATAATAATAATAATAATAATAATTTAATAATAATGATTAATATAACAATTTATTCAATTAAATTTAATAAAATTATCAAATAAATGATTATTTGATTAAAGTAATTAAATAATAAATTTGTTTTAATGGGCAATATATTTGAATTATATTATTATTATTCAATCATTGATAATTAAATTAATGATAATCATGGATCGTTCAAATTTCGTTTTCAAACTGCGAGGAAGAAA
The DNA here is from genome assembly GCA_037043255.1 of Diadegma fenestrale. Lineage (NCBI taxonomy): Eukaryota > Metazoa > Arthropoda > Insecta > Hymenoptera > Ichneumonidae > Diadegma > Diadegma fenestrale. The sequence continues at coordinate 11,026,578 of CM073312.1, forward strand.
AAAGAAAAGAGAGAGCAATGGAGGAAAAAAATGGAGAGAAACGAAAAAATAAATTTGACGAATAAGCCACGGGTATGTGTATATTACTGTGAGGCACCAAGTACGGAAGACTGTGGTGAGGTTATACGCTATTTTTGTATTTTTGGATTTTCGGAATATGTACCTGCTACGCCGCCGGGGCTTTTTCACGCGAAAATCCCGGGAAAATCTTACTCATCGGGGATGAGAGGAAAAAAAACAGACGTGGAAAAGAATAAACTCATCGCGTTGTAAAATTTTTGATTACTTAGATCAGAATTTTGATGAAATGTTTCGAAAATCGGACAATTTTATATTCAACCAAATTTCCGATTGAATAAATCGTGAAAAATATCGATACAAAGAATTTCGCTTTCTCGGGCTCTTGCCAGATATACGCAACACAAATATTTCCCATTTAATCGCGTATTTTTAATTGTTGGTTATCCAATCGAACGATAATTCCAATGGGCCCGGCGTGAGCACTTGTGCAAATTCGATGCACTGATTACGTTTAATTAATCTCACCACTGCGATTGTCAGCAAAAATGTCCATTTTTTTTCAAATAATTACCAAAGCTTAATTTTTTTTGAGAATTCAAAGAAAACGTTAATTAGTGTGCGCCCCATGATAAGGAATTACGATTTTTATTTATGAATCGGGAAAAAAATTCGATGGTCCGCTCCTTTGGGAGACTCTACCGGCGGAAAAAAATTCTGGTGACATTGGATTCTGTTGAGAATATTATTTCCTGCTGCCAGGGCCAGTGGGTCTTGAAAATCAAATATCGTCGAATGCCCATGGCCATTAAAATGTCTATCTACATAAATGTATGTGGCTAGATATGAATGTACAGAAATTTTGTACAGGCGGCCTCTAATCAGATTACTCAATCGACGTGTTGTTGTTCGGAGCTCGTGAGAGGGATCGAAATAATATTCAGAGAGATATTCCAATGGAATTTCGGCGGATTAAATGCCCATAAAAGAGTAGAAATAAAAATAATGAATAAATTCCATAAATGACGAAACCTTCGGAGACGAACGTCGTGCTCATCGACACGATAATTTTTTTCTCTTCAATACAACAAGCCTGGTGCTGTTTTTTGTCTTTTATGGATGTCGGAAAGTTTTTTAGCAACGAATTAAATTTCAGTTTGTTCTGGATTGATTAAGGAACAGATTACTTGGCATGAACATTAAAATAAAGGACGACGTGCTCGCGGAATCGATGAATCAAATAAAAATTGAGTGACACTCCTACTTTGTGGAGAACAGAACAAAAAAAATTCGATAGATTAGCATATCTTCTCGGTCCGGGGAACGATTATGATAAAACAAAGCCCATGTATTGCCTGAGCTCGCCATAAGGTACACAATCGAAGATTTAGAGTTTTTAAAACATGAAACAATCGTTATCAAAATGAATGTCTCTTGGAGGAAAACTTTTTTTGATTAAATATTGTTTTTTCTTTTTTTTTTACTATAGTAACGTTATTTCCAAGTTTTGGTTAATCAAGTGACGCGTTAATTGTTGATTCGAATCGTGGCAAGGCTGCCAGCTTAAGGACCAATTGGCAGACATTTCTGGGGCAAAAATGATCATTTTATTTTGGCCGTTTCTATGTGTATGTGTGTCTAGATATGAAACGAGCGCGAACGGCGAGCTTTTGCTCCACTTCGTCCACTTCCTCGGCGGGAAAATCGATCGAACGGTGAAACTCCTCGAGGTCCCGACTCGCTCTTTTTCTCTCTCCATCTCTGCTTTATCTCTCGAGATATAATTCGCACGATATTCAACGTCAAACGAATGAGGCGAATTTCGTGATTTTTCACATGCAGATATTTGCAAATATGCTTCATGTGATTTTTGTCTTTTCTTCTATTTCCGAAATAACATTTCGCGCTTCTCTAGAGCACTCCAAAAATCTCTTCGTCGCTCTTTGTCGCCCTCTCTTATCTCTCCACACGAACAGCACGTTGTCGTGGCATCGTACGATTGTTGAAATTCGCACGAGCGAGAGAGAGAGCGAGGGAAATTGATTGCTTGATTTTTTTATTCCCTTTCTCAGGTATTTTCATTTTTACACATTGTTCTTGCATTTAGAAATTAGAGAGACAGAGAGAGAGAGAGGCAAAAGACCTCGAGCTCGACACTGAAAAAAAATGAAGTAAAAAAACGTCGATATTTTGTTGAACGCCCGGCGAACTAAATATTTTTGAATAATTCCAAAATTTTCGTCATTTTGACAATATTTTTCATTTCTATCGCAACTGTCAGCAAAATTTACGATTGGAATGAAAAAAATTGACTTTCCGAAGAAACTTTCTAGAATATTTCTCGCTGCAATGACAAATTTTTAGTGATTTTTCAAAAAAACATCCAGTCGCGAACGTTTCCAACGAAATATCGATCTTTTCCGACAAAATTTACTTTTCAGTGTAGCGGCGACACATTTTAAATATCTCGCAATACATCGATAAATATACTGGACTAGAGTAAAGTAAACGTGTGTGTTTCTGGCTGAACGGTGGGTGATTGCTCTCCGAGCGCGCGGCAACTTGCCCGGGAAAGTACGTGGAAACGGAGAGAGGGACTGAGAGTCGGAATAAAAGGGGGGGGGAGTGAAAAACAAAAGCAGTATCGAATAGAGTGAATGAGGAAGAAAAAATGCAAAATCCATCGGCGTGGGTAAAGGGAAAATTGTTGCAGTTAGAAATTTCATTGAGAAAAAGAAAAATTTGAGGCTTTTTCTTGAAATCATTGTTCAGACGAATTTTGTAGCGTCACGTGCAATTAAATTCGGGCTATAATAGCACGAAGAAGAATTGGCAATGACAGCGAGGAATAGTGTGCATAATAAATTCAAGTCTCGTAATTGCTGGTTGGTGGATTTCAGCATCAGTTTCTCTATTGTCTCGAATTATCTTTGACACATGACAGTGATAATTCATGTTTTTATTGTTGCTGCATAAATCTCAATTGCGTTGAAAATGAATGGTTTGAATTTTGGCGCGATTTTCTGGTAAAAATCGTTTTTTTCTGGTTTCTCAGGCTTTGCATACATTGTGCGAGAAAAAAAAATACTCGACGTACGCGAATTCGATGAATCCCAATTTTTTTTAGGTTACAATTCAACAAAACGTGCAGACGTCTCGCCATTTTTTATTGGATCAAAGTGCGTCGATTTAGAATGAGAAATACGAATTAAATAACGTGCGAAAAAGAACTTTGAACTTGACACAATACGAATTTGTTTACGTTGGCAACAACCGAACGCCATTTTGTTTTTTTTTTTTTCATTTTCAGGAAGGGAATCAAAAGAGAGGTGAAGAATTATTGTGGCAAATATGAAATTGTGTTATTCGTGGTGCACGGAGAGTGAAAAAAGAGAAAGAGAGAAAATGGTTTTGTACACATCGCGCACATATGTACGGCGCAACGAGGCTTCTCTGCGTTGTTTACGTTTTAACATCCGGAAACTCGCGCGGCTCTCCCCCCCGTGGGGGAGTTGAGAGAGCGAGAGAGAACGACGAGATGGCGGTGGGGAAAGGGGAGGGGAGGGGGGAGGCGCGTATACATAGAACCGATCAGTCATAGAGTCGCGAACAGAGGGTGCACTAACCGAAAAGTATACACAGGCGCATATGTACACACGCGAATTAAATGAAAAGAGCGACGAAAAGTAGGACGAGAAAAGGGGAAGGCGGGGGGTTTGAAAAAAGTGAAAAAAACGTTGGGAATTTCGAGGAATAAAAAAAATGAAAGAGCGGAGAATAAACAAATATAGAATCCTTACTCGGCTCGTGACATCGGAAACCTCGCGCATAATGGCTTCGAAAGCGGCGGTCTCTTCGGCCTGTTTCTGGTTGAGAAGCGCGATTTTTTCACTGAATTTCCGGGGATTCGCCATGATGGCAGAGTTTAAAGAACGCACTGTGCACAGGAAACGCGATAGATGAGTGTAGCGCGAAACAACTCACAACTGGCATAAACGATAATACGCAAAAATGAATAAAAAGAATGAAAATATTGGCCAGGGAGCGCGTAAAAGATAGAAGAACGGGGGAAAGAGAGAGAGAAGAGAGAAACACACGCGAGGTGGCGCGCACTTGCACACACACGCGCGAGTTCGCGCTGTAAAACGCACGAGCTGCGCTTTTTCCGTATCGCAATAATAAAAAAAAGGTTCCAACGCGCGCGGCAACAAACACACACACCCACACACACGCGCGAGATGAGCGAATGCGAGGAGCGCGGTAAGAGAGAAACGGGAACGAAGCAACAAAGAGGAATACGCCTCGAGTCTTGTTGTATTTTCTTTCGTTAAACGAGGAAACAGCGCGACGAAATGAAAATCGTCGTCACTTTTAATACGCGAAAAGCATACGCGCGACTGTGATAGATCGCGCGTGCCGCAACAAACGGCACGCTCGTTTTTCCTTATTGCATACGCGCACGCACAGACACTGTTACACACCGAGTCGGACACACACGCACACACGACGACGACCCCTTTTCTCCCACTTCCGAGCGCGCTTCCTCACTGCGAGTCGCATGCACACGCGGCGCTTTTTTTTCCTCTCTCTCTCGCTCGCCTTTTCCTTTTTTTTCCTTCTCTTCGCACCCGCAACGCACTCCGCGATCCACTTTAATCTCCGCGCGAAAGTGCCAGATTACTTGGCAACCAAATCTCTCCGGGACCACTGCGCGAGACGGGACGCGACAACGGAGAAAAAAATACAACTCAATTTTTTCTCGTTTTTTTCGTGTATTTTCAATTGACCCGCGTAGACTAGATTCCCCGCGCGCCGCCTTGATTTATAATTTAAAATAGGCGCATTTTCACACACTCGTAAGAACCGCGTCTTCGTTGTACGCGGCGATGCGATGAGAGAGCGGAAAACGTGAACGACCGAAAAAAGGAGAAAAAGTTACCGCGCGAGACAGAGACAGCGAGAGAGAGCGAGTGAAAAATAAAAAAAAAAGATTGTAGCATGTGTGGCACACGCGATACACAACCGTTAAACGGAGCGAGCAACGACGGGCCTCTACTCACTGCTCCTCTCCGTCCTCCCCCCCTCCCCCGCCCACCCTCCAACACTCGCCCCTAAACGGTCGCACAACGCCCGACCGTCCGTCGAAATTCAACACGAAAGAAACAAGTAAATATACATACACGCACATGTATATATATTGATACGTTTATATACACCTCGATCTAAATGCACATAGATATATATATATATATTTGTATATGTTTAAACAACCGTCAGCGTGGACACACGCACGCACACGCACACACCGGGGTGTGCGTTTTTTCGTGTGTGCGTTTGTGTATTAAAACCCCGCGACGTTTTGGCCACTGCCTTCTCGATTGGAGAACTGACGGTCACTGATACGGCAAAGATTAACGCGGCGCACCGCGACACGCGCATCGCGCATAAAATCTTTTTCGCCCGGCCATTGGTCCACCGTTTTACCCCTTCCCTCGACACCGCAGCAGCCGCCGTTTCGACCGAATTATCGCTCAACCCGCTCGCCTCAGCACCACACACTTTTCGGAACCGATTTTACGTGTGCATGTTTTTCCTTTCCGAGTATGTGTAGGTCTGTGCGAATTCCCGTTCTCCGCTGAGCGGGCGAGACAATTCAACGCGAATCCCCGTGTAATTTTGCTGAGGGCGACACGCCGCGGATTTTACTCTAAACAAAGCCCCATACACTCCGGGCAAAATATTTTGATATTTTTCCAACAACACTCAATTGAATCAACTTTTTCGGAGCACACTCCGCGATTCCGATTCCGAGGGCACGCATGCGTTTCCGCGTAATCCAAAACGGATCGCGCGATGCATCGAGACGCGCAAAATTATGCCACGATTGCCCAACGACGGAACGGGCGAAACCAACAATCGGTAATGCAGATTTCGAACATACCGAGCGGTAAGAGAGAAGCTTCGCGCTGGTGTATCGATCGAGTACAAATAGCGGATTTTCTAAAAAAACGATCGTGGGTGGCGTTGAGATCGCGGAAAAAAATCGTGTCTGCTTGAAAGTGCCGGATTGGTTGGAAGAACAGCCTCAAACATCTCGACGCACGCTATGAAAAATAAAATTCGACCACGAATTATAATATCACAAAATTGTTATTTCTTTTTGTTCATCAATAACGTAAATAAAGCTGCGACTTATATCGTGTTTTTATTAATTCATTATATTTATATTACACAAAGATGTATGCTTATCGTATTATTATATCGATTCCGAATTACAATCCACTGATATTCTCGATTATCTCACATAATTAAATAGACAATGAAACTGATATCATTCCTAATAACGATTAATATAATTAATATATAACCAGGTCACAAAAAATGCATTAAATCCTAATGAATGCTCTCTCTCTCTCTCTCTCGATAATGGGATTTTTTAAAAATTTCATCTGCATTACAATATACATGAATGGAAAATTCACGTTTCGAAAAGTCGAATCAGGTTGATGCGGAGACACGAGAAGAAAAAAATGTATAGAAGAGATAAAAATATAGAATCGATAACGCGCGCAACACACGTGAAAAAACAAAAAGACGAAAAATTATACGACGCAAGATTGAAATTTGTCGTTGAGAGTAAAAATTTGTCTCGATGTTGGATTCGCTTATAATTTGTCTCGCAAATTTTTCCATTTTTTCTCGCGCTATCATCACCTTCCGTTACATTGTGTTTATTATATAGTGTTCTAAACGTACGCCAAAATTTCTCGACATTCGCGTTATATTTTACAGATTTCTATGTTTTATTTTCTTTATTGTTATTATTATCATTATTAATATTATTATTTTCATCTTTATATTTTATACAAATTGCTTAGGCTCTGTCTTTATACTGGATTTTTTTTCCTTCCCTTTCCTCGCAGTAAGAACGTTTTCTCGTTTTATTTTTCGTTCGTTAGGTTTTTGTTGCGTTCTTGTCCCACAAGATTACGATTCTCGATTGGCAATTTACAGATAAATGATTTTTTTTTTTATTAATTCTTTTTTTTTCTCGTTTGTTTTTTTTAGCTTTCGTTTTTTATATAATACAAGATGATTTTTTTTATACGCTCCTCTCGCTCTATCGGGGGATTTTCCCTAGCGGAGCAAACGAACGAGGGAAAGTTATATTTTCGTACGAATGTTATGGTGAGGAAAAAAAAGTTGAACGTTCGATTCGAATGTTTAGCAGAGTCGGGATGATATTTATCAAGTTGCAAAATTCCAACAATTTAATTACACTCACCCACACACACACGCGCACGAACAAGCACACGAAATGGAAGAATCTTTCACCGCGCAGAGCAACTACCTTTTTTCTGCATTCATCGTTATTCTTCTTTTTTCTCACCTTCTGCCTCAACTTTTGACCACATTTCGTATCACAATTAATCGTTAATTTCTTTCTTTACATTTTATTAAATTACAGGTTTTTATTTCTCCGCTTCTACAGCCCCGACGATGGAACTTTTGTGGCTTCTTGTTGTTCGGCTTTTTTTTTCATTATTTCGAGTTTCTTCGTTTTTATTTCTACTCCTCCCCCCCGTTTCTCGCAAGACCGTAAATTTATAATAAGCGTTTCGGTTTTACGCGAACTGTACGTGTGTCTGTCTTTGTATCGGTTGTTGATGCTTAAATAATTGTCAACATATTTGTAAAGCGGCCACATGCTCGATTTTGTTGGATTCAGTCGAAACTGGAATCGGCAACACGGTTCGATGTTTCTCAATGAGAGAACGAAGAAGAAAAAAGAAAGCAGAGATCGTAACGGAAGCGACGATTATATATTTTTCATCTTCCGAAACGTCATAATTATGCATCCGAACGAAAAAGGCTTAGGCTTTCTTTCTGATTCATCCAAACGTGTCGCGTTTCAGTATTTTCTTCACTTTTTCTTCACGACGCAGTCCTATGTACAATTTCCGTTTTCAATCCGTGATATTCCGAGTTTCGTAGGCTAAAAGCTAATATTGAAAAACTATCGATTTTTAAACGACCACTCACGGTTTTTTCTGCAGGTTTTTCAAGCACAAAACTCGCACCATCTAATTTATCGTCTCTTTCGAAAAATCTCTCGCGTTCGCTCATATTCGCGGGTCAAACGGGAAGGGCGTTTTTCGAATGGCTATGTCAGAGTAACGTACATATAATAATAATATATATATATATATATATATATCGTTTATCTACCGCAGTTAATGTTATTTACATTATTTTCTATGTTAAATTATTTTTATACAAAGTTTCCCATTATTTTCCTCTATACTTTGTTTCGTTCCGCTCGCGTTAGTTAAACTCTCTGGTCTTTGACACCAAATGTACACTAAGAAAGAAAGAAAGAAGAAAAAAGGAGTCGAGCCGAAGTCGTTTCGTGTGATTTCCATAGGAGGAATCCAGCGATCGTCGATATTTCAATTATTTAGCGAATAATAATGATAAATCGTGTTTTCTTGTGATGATGAAGAAACGACAACGGCCTTAATAATGATAATAATAATACTAACAACAACGATAATAATATAAATGAATGACAGTATTTGTTTGTTTGTTTCATAACCGTAATGAGTATAATAATAAGTCGTGATTAATTCGGTCGGTAAGTTACACATGCGTCTCTTCTCGTCCAGCCTCTCTTGATCACTGGTTTGTTCTTCAACTTTGTCTCGGAAAAACAAAATTCATCAACGATAACTCGAAAAAAACAAAACGGATGTTTAAAACGAAAAGTAATAATAAACTCGTAACAATAATCATGATGAAATTAAAAATCGCATAAAGCATAAGTCGTCACCACCAAGCCTTTGATCAATTAATCGTAATTGTAATATAATAATAATAATAATAATAATAATTTCATCGATATAAAAAGGAGATGAAGATATTTGGGTGATTAATGTCGTAAAACCTACGGGTCCCTCGAAACTTTACAAACCTTGTTTGTGTATAAGTGTATCTTTATTTTTAATATCTTTTCATTTCAATTGTTTTTTTTGTTTTTCAAAGCTTCACTTTTGACCGTTGTTTTAATCGACCGTCGTGATTTAATTTCAGCAAATTCACAACAAAGACCAATCGATTGCTCGTTTGTAAAAACAAAGCTTTGCCTGAACTATATTTTCTCGCTCGAGCGAGTTGGAGAAGCAATCAAAGGCGCAAAAGACGCGTCATCGAATATTTTGGGCGAAACGAGAAAGAGAAAAGAAAAAAAATCATCGGTCGCGGTGTGCCGCACTTTTTCAAACGTTTCTCCGCATGCTAAGAATTCATATTTGACCATCTTTTTCATGCCAACCAAATAAATAGATAGAATTGTTTTTTTTTGTTCTTTTTTCCATGATTTTCCGCGTTTCATTTTCATTAATCTACGAGTGTATGACGTTTGATTGGAAAAAACCTGTATCTTCATTTGAAGTATTAAATCGAAAAAGGCCACCGTCGCAAGGCCACAGGCCGAGAAAGTCAATAAATCCAATCAACGGATAGCTCATAAACGAGTCGAATTTTTCTTCGTTAATATTTTGTTTTTTTTGTTTGTATTTTTTGCTTTTAGAGTCTAACTAAGCTTCCAATTTCGTCGTCGCAATAATCGCTTATGATTTTCTTTAGATTTGTTTCCTCTACTTTGATCGTCCGCGAGTTCAACTCCCGGACGTGCTCACCACGGACAGACACGCTCGCTTCGATTCGCAGTCGCCCGAAGGAGCTCCGGCGGTTTTCTTTTTTTTTTCTCGCCAGACTATCGCACAGTTTTTTTTTATCCCTCGTTCCGATTTGATCGATGATTTTCATGCTGCATCGACGATTTTTTCGTCAAATTTGGATTCTCTCGGAACAAGCTCGTGAATCCGGTGCGTTTCGTTCGGTTTTCTTGTTTTCGTGGCTCCTCGCAATTCCGTTGATCTCGTCACCCGAAAATAATTTGCCTCGTTCAGGGCACAACGCTGACCCTCGTCTTTATCCGCGTTTTCTCAACACTCACGGACTCGAGACCGTTATCTCACGTAACTCGATGCAAATTGCACTTGGGTATGTACTGGCTCGTGTCGAGCAGCCAACCTCTCGTAAGCGCACAAGGATAATGCGTTACCGATTTGCAACCGCGCTTCACGCAGCCAATGTTCGCACCAGCCAAACCACAAGAACCACAAATCGATTTAGTCGAGTCCCAAACTGCTTCCTGGAGACCGGTCACACGACCTCCTGACCGAAAGCAAATTATTTTATTCATACGCGTTCATTTCGACCGATTCGTACTCGCGAAAAACACCGATTATTATAATTCGTACACGGAAAGAATGAAAATTCAAAAATTACACGAAAATTACCAAATTTGAGAGTGATTTTTACTTTTTGCGAATTAAAAGAAAATATTTCATTCCATTTGGAAGGAATTTGACGTTATTTTCATGGAAATTCACTCAAAATTGGTTAAAGTTCAAAATCATCGCCAGTTTCCGTTCTGTAACGATAATTTTCGAGTTCTAATTCTCTCAGTATCGATTTTCTAGAGAATATTCACAGGAATATTATTTTTTTTTTCGGTTTATCGGCAATTTTTGAGTGTTATTAAAATTCGTACGCGGAGAGAATGAAAATTCAAAAATTACACGAAAATGACCAATTTTGAGAGTGATTTTTACTTTTTGCGAATTAAAAGAAAATGTTTCATTCCATTTGGAAGGAATTTGACGTTATTTTCATGGAAATTCACTCAAAATTGGTTAAAGTTCAAAATCATCGCCCGTTTCTGTTCTGTAACGATAATTTTCGAGTTCTAATTCTCTCAGTCTCGATTTTCTAGAGAATATCCACGGGAATCTTATTTCTTTTCGGTTGATCGGCAATTTTTGAGTGTTATTAAAATTCGTACGCGGAAAGAATGAAAATTCCAAAATTACACGAAAATTACCAAATTTGAGAGTGATTTTTACTTTTTGCGAATTAAAAGAAAATATTTCATTCCATTTGGAAGGAATTTGACGTTATTTTCATGGAAATTCACTCAAAATTGGTTAAAGTTCAAAATCATCGCCCGTTTCTGTTCTGTAACGATAATTTTCGAGTTTTAATTCTCTCAGTCTCGATTTTCTAGAGAATATCAACAGAAATTTCATTTTTTTCGGTTTCTTGCAATTTTTTAGTGTTGCGAAGATAATTCTGGATTATTTTCGCGTGTGATTTTGTGTGTTTCTGATTATAACATACCCGCCATGTAAACTCCAGCAGCCCAGAGTGCGCATTGTTCGTGTAGCCAAACTTCCCACCGTTGTTCATCGCCGGGTAAAAGAGTCATGCCCGTGAGTGTACCAGGGACGGGGCATTCGACCGAGTTTCTCTTCTTTTTGCCCATTTTGGCAGAAAATTGATCGGCGAGTCCGGCGTACCTCAAACTGCGTTTGTTCTTGCTGCCTTTTTTTTGTTCCGTCGTTATTTCCTGCTCGTCCGCAGAGAGAATTCCCTCCTCGAGACGTTCCTTTCCGATGAGATACGGACCGAAAAGATCGCTCAAAACACCAGCGGGAACCTTTCGAAAGAATTGCATCCGATTAATTCGCCGCTTAGCAACGTTTCGCTTATTAAATACGCAAAAAACGAGGAAAATCGGAGAAATAGTGGGGGGAAAATGGGAATCGTTGTTGCTGAATTACCGTATAAGTGCCTGGGGCTATGTGAGGCCCAGCTAAATTTGGATGCGGCCGAGCCGGATCACCAGGCACGACCGAGTGCGGACCTTGCTTGCAAAAAACGCAGACCCACGTCGAATCAGTCGTGTGGGCGTCGTACCGCGACGATAACGTCGAGCTGAACAGACCCGCTCTGCTCACTTTACCTGAATAAACATAACGTTAAAAAATTCCGCTATTGTGCAAAAATAATGACTCTGAAGTTTGCAACGTAGAGATTCAACGAAATAATATATTTTCTATCAATTATTTATTGAATTTCGATAATCATGGCGATTTTTCGTATCGATTCCATTTTTGGATCGCGAGAAACGATCGTTTTGTCGTCCAGAGTCCAAATATTTAATAATTGTGAATTCTGCTTGAGAATAAATAGAATTTCGTTGCATTCCAACGATGCAAACTTCAACATGATATTCGCGGCGTGTGAATTTCGATTGACAACAAACTCACCTCGATAGTCGAGATCATTTTGATGGCTGAGTCTTTTGCTGCGTCCGGCGTTGCCATTTCCCACGCTTTTCCTCTTTTCTTTGCTCTTTTCTTCCTCGTCCTCTCTGGGTGCATTGACGACTTGCACACTGAGGGGACTGTCTCTGGGTCCTTCGACGTGAACAACGGGGCCTCTCGATCGGATCGAGCTCGCGTTCGAGCCGGAATCGTAAGAGATTTCTCTCAGTCCATCGACAATTTTGGTGATTTTGTTTCTCGCTTTTTTCGTAGGTGTCTCAATCTTTGTTTTCGTTACTTTCGAGCCTTTTCTTTTTTTGCTGTTGCTGTTTGGCGCGATGAGATCTTGGTTCGCCCCACCAGAGTCCCGAGATTTCGAGATTTTTCTCTTGCCACCTCGTGCTTTCGGCTTTTTTCCTTTTTTGCTTGGACTCGGCTTCGTAGTCAGGACCGTCGAAGTTACATCCGTTGTGTCCGTCCTCGTTGGTTCGACCTTCGTACACTTGGTGTCTTCATCGTCCTCCTCTTCCTCCTCCTCGTCTTCCTCCTCCTCCTCCTCATCCTCCTCTTCGCCTTCCTCCTTCATTTCAACGTTGATCGTTTTATCAGTTTTTTTCTTATTTTTCGTGTCACAAGTGCTCGAGTCTTTTCTGGTTTCCCTCGCCTCGTGTGCCTTGGGGTCTCCGGTAACGTCGTCGGTCTCAACGATGCCGGCAAACATTTTCTCCAGTTCAGATTCGACTTGGTTGAAAGGGTTGGCCGAGTTGGCGACGCCGACGCCCTTTGGACTGGTAACTTTGGAAAATTCGATAGCGTCGTCGCTCGATTTTCTTCTCGTTCGTTGGCTCGTCGGTGTTTGTTGTTGACACGTTGGGCCTGGTCCTTCGCTACTTCTCCGCCTTTTGATCGGTTCGTTTTCTTCCGTTTTCGTACTTTCCGCTGGATTCTCCGAGGTCGCTTTTTCCTTCTCCTCTCGCGGCGGCGGGGGCGGCGGCGGCACGGGCGATTTAACTCGCTCGTCGTTCGTCGCATTTGCCACGACGATAACTGGCTCTTCTTCGTCCTCTTCGTCCTCCTCGTCCTCGTCCTCTTCTTCTTCCTCTTCGGTCTCTTTCGGCCGATCTTTCGTTCGATCCTCGATTCTTTCTTCCGGATCCCGAGCGAGGGGTACAACGGCTATGCTTGGCGCGGGTGAACGTACGACCGGCTCTTCGTGAAGAATTGTACTTTCGCGTACTCTTGGCTCGCGCGGCTCCGTTGGCTCGAGTTCCATATCCTCGACCTCCGTTTTCGAATCTTTGCTCAGTCTGACCGGTTTCTCGAGTTTTCGTTTCCTCCGCTGTTGCTTAGTTTGATCGTTGGAATCGTCGTTGCTAAAAGCTGGCGAAACCACGTCCTCGTCCCGCGTCGGAGATTTAGATTTTTGTCGATCCGGCGACATACTTTTAACGCTAGAATTGTCTTTCTCCTCGAGCGGAGTGACTATAACCGAGCCGATGTTTTCCGTGCTCCCGAGCTTTTTGTTGCCGCCTTCGAGTTTCTCGAGCAACGAGTCAACTCCCTTTTTATTAGCGGAGCGTTTAGTCGCCATATTTTTGGGTGACCTGACGCTCACGTTGTCTTCAACTATTTTGCGGTCTCGCTCGGACGAGGATTCTCTCATGGGACTGTCGATCACATCCTTGTCCATTCTCGAGGTCAGATTAACGATAACGGGCAAAACGTTTCTCGGCACTTGCGCTATAACGCTCAGAGTGTCTTTCATCTTGAGAGGCTCCGCCGCCACGTCCTTCTTGTCCATCCCCGTAATGACTCTTTCGATGGTAACGCTCGGGGGTAAATTAATGACTTTTTGTGCAAAATTGTCGACGCCCATTTCCTTGATTTTGTCGTGTAAGTTGGCGACACCCTTGAGATTGCTCTCAAAGTTTTTAACGGTGATTTTGGGCGTGGTGAGATCTTTGGTCGAGAGAGAAACGGGCTCGCCGAGCGAATTGGGCGTTGGTACGGAAGAGCTGATGCCGCTGTCGGACGAAGTTTCACCGTTTAACGGTATCGGGGGTGAAATAATGTTTCCGTTGCGACTGCCTTTGTCGACGTTGCGAGCGGTCAGGCTTATCGGTATTTCTTGGTTCATGCGAGAATAGTTTTCGGCCATTTCCGAGGTCGCCGATAGATCGAGAGTGTTTTGCGATCCCGGTGAATTTCTGTATTGATTTTGATTCTGTCGATTGTCAACGAGCATCTGGAGGCTGTACAAGGGATTGCCCGGCGCGTTGGGGGCGGCGACGCTCTTGGAAGGTACGGTGGGTGTGTGCCAGGTCGGCGGTGCTTGCGTATGCGCTAATTGGGGCGTCAGCTGCGAGGTGAGATGCGAGGCAGCTCGGGCCATCGAAGGATGAGTGTAGAATCCGGCCGAATTGAGAGAAGCTCCTGAGAGGCCGCTCGCGTGCATATTCAATCCGGAAACTTCGGATAAGAGATAAGAGAGATCGGATTGTACGCGCTCGTAAGAGCGTTGCAGGGAATCGTGGCTGGTCGGAACTCCGCTTCCGCTTCCGCCGCCTCCGACCCCTGGCCCGCCGGCCCCTCCGGCTCCGCCGACGTTGCTGCCACGATTTGCCGCGTTGTTTTTCCCCTGTCCCTGGGCCATTGTCAAATGATTCCAAACATTTTGAGGCGGTGGTGTACCGACCGGCGGCCGACTGTGACCCGGGTATTGTCCCGACATGTCGACCGAATCTTGCCAATTGTTTGAGCCGAAATAATGTCCACCGGCGAGGCTCGTTCGTCTCTCGTTTTTGACCCTTCGCTCTTCCGCACCTTTCACATCAAATTTCGAACCTGTCCAAACTTTTTCCCTCGCACTTTTAACTTTATCACTATTATCCCGAACCGAGACTCTTTTCTCTGATTTGCTACTCGCTCGTTTAGCTTTTTCTTCCTCTTTGCTCGGCAATGAAATTAAACTCGGATAACCGCGATCCCAGTACGAACAATCCAACAACGGCGCCTTTGGCACATCCGTCGCTATGTTACCGCCGCCCAACAAATAATCAGCCTGCAACGACGACGATCCTCCTCCTTCTTTTTCTCCCTGCCGACTCGACTTTGACGCACGATAAGCCGTCTCGAGATTCTTGTAAAAGTCACTCACTCCGCTCAACAAATTCTTCTCTTTGTCCTTCAACGCTTTGGGCGTTTCCTCGCAGTACAAATTACAATCGACGCTCGACGCCTCCTTGCATAGTATCAACGGCTCTTGCGGATATCCCCAATGGACGCAGTCCGTCGGAAGCGCCCACTGTACCGCCGTGTATCCCAATGCCGACAGCCCTGAACATACGCATCAAGTTTTATTCACATTTTTTCATATTAATCATATAATTACGCTTTTTCATACGGTCCATTAGGAAATTTACCATTTCGAAGGGCAGAATCCAACTTGCCGGGCGTCAGACCATCCTGGGGTTCCAGATTGTTCTCAAGCTCGGCCCTATTGTTGATCAAACTGCGACAATACTCGATGTAAGCTTTGGCGTAATCCAAGTTTCTCGTCTCTTGAGTCTTTCTGTCCGAATCTTGTATACTTTTTCTTGTTTCTTCTGCAAATTCAACAACGAGCGTTCAATAGTTGTAGGAACAACAGGAGGAAATGGAAAAATTGATTGGGCCACCGACATGTGGGTTAGAAACAGCGTTTGACAAATTTCGACTAAACACGTGTAGAAAATTGGGGGGAAAAAAAACAAACACGAGGCTGTAAATGACGAGAAATTTGGAGTATTTTATTGGGACACTCGCGCGGAAAACTGATGGAAATTTTGACACTTTTGGGAGGTTCGAAATGAAGGAAATCGCGTGTAAAATGAATCGGAAAAAATCGAGGGCCTCGTTGGGATCACTCACGAAAATAAGGACTTGTCGTGTAGTTAGTGACGGAAATATGCTCGATCGTGCAGATCGTTGGCGAATGTTTGGAGTGTCGCGCGCGGAGAAGACGGAAAGGAAAAAGAGTGACTTATGGCGCGTCGATTTTGTCGGAGGAAATAAAAATTAGACAGAATATTCGTTTGTGCGTATGTTTTCTTTTGCTTTGAGAGTGGTGAGAAAAAAATTGAGACGTTGGAGCGAGGGGGCAAGGCGAGAGGGAGGGAGATGGTGGAGGATCGAGGATTTGAGAGACGCGTTTGCCGGCACGCACAAAATCACACACACCTTGGGCACGAGTACAACAAAACGAAATTCGGACGCACCAACACCCTCGGAAGCTTTAACGGAGTATGTTTCACCGATTGAGTCTTTTTTTCGCCCGTAAATCGATGGGCACACTCGATTTCACCAGACCGAGTGAGATAGAGACGGCCAGATGATAGACGGATAGTGGAAAAAAGAGATAGAGACATAGAGAGCGAGAAAAAGACGGATAGAGAGTTTCCTTCGCGTACCGCTTATGCTTCGGCGATTCTCCGATCGCTCCGATCCTCCCTTGGCCCTTCTCTCTATATCCTACCCTCTCTCTCTCTGACTCGCGCCACCATGACCCCTTCACCCCTCTTGCTCGTTTGCCCACCTCAACTTTTATCGATATCTCAAGCGTCCAACATATTTTTTTCCTCCTTTGAAAATCCCTTCAAAATCGCGTTATCGTTTTATCTCCAACACGCAAATGTTAGTACGAACCTTGACGCGCCCGATAACCCCCTTCGAATCGTTCTGTCGCCTTTCCCGTAATTGTCCGCGATTTTCCTTTTTTTCTTTTTGCCCCTTTGCTTTTTAGTTACTTTTGTTTCTTTATCTCCTTCTTCTTCTTCTTTATTTCTCTCTCTCTCTCTCTCTCTCTCTCCCTCTTTGAACAACGGAAAAAAATCCCCGTCTCTCTTCTCACGGTGCATCAAAACCAAAAGCTAGGACATTCAACAATGGTGGCCTACGCTACGCTCCCGCTGTGTGCCGTGTGTATTTGCCGAACGCGCGAAACTCGCGACACCTTCTGGCGACGATGCCAACCTGACGATAATACGCGCCCGCGCGCCCTACACATCCCTGCCGCGTGTCGTTTTTACCTTTTATTTTATTTTTTTTACTCCTTTTTTCCATTCATTTTACGACACTCGATCCCGAAGGACACTGCAAATACTTTTTGTATCAATTTCATTGGAATTTCAATCATCCGATAGAAAAACTGACGCTTCGGCCCGAATCATTTTCAAACGAAAATAAGGGACGATTCAAAGGCGCAACTCGTGGCCAATCGGCAATGATCGAGCAATAATTTTCGCGAACACGGGCGCTGGCCCTTCGCCCTCTTTCATTCTCTCTTTCTATTCGCCAATGAAACGCATGACACGAAAAATACATGATAATCATTCGGATTCGTAGCTCTGCAAAATGTTGCGATTTATAATCGTTGGCGAGTTTTCGCCCCACATGGTTGTGTCGGAATTATTATAATCAGTGGCATACCGCGGTGGTGACAAGACGGCGCACCTTTTCCAGACCGCCAATATCTAGGGAAATCGCTATTTCGCGTTTACTCGCTCGAACGAGTACCAACTTATGCGGTATTCAAGTACCAAACTCTAGTATTCACATTTGGCTTTGCCAGCAGTTACTGTTGACGTCAAACTTTTCATTTTACATCTTAACCCAATTCCTTTATCTCGAATTCTCTGACTCGAATCGTTTTACCTTTTTAGCTGCAATGAAAACATGAACAAAAACACACACACACACACAACTTACCGTAATACTTTTGTTCAGACTCGCGTTTACCGTTGAACGTCATTATTGTCAAGCATTTTTTCGACTTTGATAATGATTTTTATATGCCAGCTAAACTTTGCATCGATAGTTGATACTTTTTCACTAGACATTCCAAGCACGTGTGCGATACGCGCGTATTACGCGTCTGTTGACACTCTTTTCTCATATTTTGTTAAGCATCACACCTCGATAATTATCGTTGTTGTTATTAACACTATAAATATAAATATGCAGCACTTGTCATGATGAAGAAAAATATGTTGCACACACTCGCGAAACCCGTGATGTTGTCCTCATGTACCTGCTGTTTCGTTCTCTTACGACGCGGATGGCTCGAACCTTCTCGAAAATGTCATCGCGACACCCCAATTTACATCAATTGCAACGCAAACCAACGGGTTATTATTCTTCACCATATTTCATTCAGTACTTTGACATTGTCCCGAGTACGAAACGTTGATCCGCTCCGATTTACGACCACGAAGAAAAACGCGCTTTGCAACACGCGAACCAGCAACGTAAAGATTTTTTCGCGTGTATTATTCCACGTCAGTTTTACAACACGGAAAGCCGGTCAAGAAAACAGGATTAAAGAGACGCCCGATGTACAGAATCGGAGGTGAAAGCTTTTACAACCCTTGACGTTTGTTTTCAACCGCGCCGCTAATGACAATCTCACGATTATTGAAAGTTTATTTCTCCGCGATGTAAACAAACGAATCCTCACACTTGTGACGCAATTTCTCTGGGCAATGAGATATATACACACGCACGGGTCATCAAAGATCCTATGTGTGAATCTTCACGAGTATATACACACGCGTTTGTCACACAAGCACGAGAGTGCTGTCCCCGAGTGACGCACACACAGTCCAGTCATGTACAGGGCGATTGTGGCGCCGCGGTTTGCAACCCCTCGAATCACAACGTCTCTGTCTTTCCTCCCAAGATGGCGCCACGTACCAACTCGTTTTCGTCTGCTAAATTTTGACAGTAGCGAACAACGTTCGAAACAACAATCATTCCAATAGCGCTCTCGCGTAATCCTTGAGAAGAAAAATGTTGGCGTATCGAGCCAATTTTTCATTACGTTTCATTTTTCATGTAATTTCATGTGATTAAAACAGCCTGCGGTGTCGTGCAGCAAGGTGTGCGATCTACGAAAGACGCGCCCGCGTGCGTGTATCGCGCTCCGCTAGGTCGTTTTTTCGATACCGCGCGCAGAATCGTCACAGCGATTCGCAGTGCATGTGGGTTTTTCGTCGGTGTAGAGGTTATCGGCAGAGTGGGGCATCGGGGCATTATGGCGGACGATTGAACCTTGGTTGAACGTCCGCTGTCTCTCGATGTTTCGGACGATAGTGGGTAATGATGCGGGTGACGATGACCGAAACGTACGTGCAAACAAATAACATTCGACGGTCCGAGTCGTTCGATCGTTCCTCCTGTAACTATCATTCATTAATCCAGTCAATAATCGTCAATAAACATTTTATTAATACGAAAAAATGGAAGCTGGTGTGAGAGTTGACATTTTTACTTTGACTCTGTCATTTCGTCGTGATCTCTTGGCCATAACGTAAATACAGTTTAGCCATTTATTTAACACACGAGCAGTTGGTCGCGTTGTTGTGCGGGTGTTTTTTCGGTGTCGAATCACCGCGCAGGTTAATTATCATCTCGCTTCTGAAAGATGACAATCAAAAATTCGCGCTCAGGGACGATGATTTTAAAAGTCTCGCAAAATTTTTCTCCACCTTGCACAACTGAACGAGAAATCACGCTTTATTTTCGGGCCTGAATACCAAAATGTACTCGCAGGCACACGTCGCGTCCAAAACATCATCAGCGATTTGACACATCGCGACTTACGTCAAAAATACCAAAGATCGCGTCAAATCTAGTCACTCTGAATCGTAATAATCTCAATAATAATAATGATAATTAAAAATCGCACTAAATAATATAAGAAATGAGAGCAGTGTCGGGTTCACGAGGATTTCATGGAATTATTTCGTCAAATTTTTCCTCAATCGCTTCGCCTCTCGCGAACGTGCAATAAAAAAATAATGATAATTAAAAATCACACTAATTAATAAGAAATGAGAGCAGTGTCGAGTTTACGAGGATTTCATGGAATTATTTCGTCGAATTTTTCTTCAATCGCTTCGCCTCTCACGAACGTGCAATAAAAAAATTCCTCACTTTATTTAAAGAGGAATAATAAATCGTCGACTAACATAACCTAAATTATAATGGACCAAGGAGACCCCAAGAATTTGGTACAAGCGGAATCATCGCCCAAAACTAAAGAGAAAAAAAAATCACTCTGTCGAATGCTCATGAACAAAAAAACAAGAGTCGGCTGTTGGGAAGTTCCCTACAGAGAAGGCCAGACCGGCGGCGACAAAGATTCCAAAGTCGATCATTCGATACACGCTTCTAATACCAGCACCAAATTGTCTCTTTGTTGCGCAATGACGGAGCGAAGCGCAACTCCTCCGAGGAGCTTAACCGCCGAGAGATTGTCGCCTACGGAACTGACTTCCCCGGGATCGACTACAAAGCCCTCCGTTGATTCTAGCAATGGAACTTGCAGACACGAACTCGCCGTCCATGCCGAACAAGGCGGCATGTCTCCTCTCCTCAGAAGACAATTTTGCCCTGAGTGCTGCAATAAGAGAAACGGCCAGCAGTCCAGAAACTCTGCTTGTAACGAAGGTAAAGCCACTTAACACCTTTTTCCCCTATTCAAATAATCCGTTGCTCGCTGACATATTAACAGACAAATAAGCTTTTTAGAGCCCGTTGATTTCTACAAAAAAATAACTTGCTGTGGAACAATTGCCTTGTTGCGCCTCAAACGTTTCTTGGCCATTAGATTTTCCATTTGTCTTGTCAAAACGAGTGAATTATTCACAGGGAAAACGTTTCCAAAGGCAACTTCTCAAACCATTTTATTTTACCAGCAATTTACGTTCTCGTTCAGGCCAAATAAAATCAATAGAGAACGTTCTTTGCCTGTGTTGATTCCCACGAGTTGAGTATACCGATTTTTTTTCCTTCTACGAATCTTTTGGTAATCGTTTGGTGGTGTACGGTATCGCAATTGGATTTTTCGGCACTTTCCCAAAAAATTACGTCCGATAATTACGTCTCGCGTGTCTCCCATATATTTACGAAAAAAATTGAGCGTGTCTCGGACGTCCGGATGGATTTTCATCCATTTTTCCTCCACGAATGATCTGTATCCGTTATTTTTATTTCGTGTTTTTTATTTCAACTCTCTGTCATCGTCTTGCGACAGCCCGCTCGAAAATTCCGACCAAATCTCGCTGTAAAATATGCATCGACCAAAAATCTACTCATTTTCTTATCCCCAAGCACAACGAGGGAATATCTTGCGCAACGAAACGGCGCCAATACGTGACTCAGAAGTTTGCAACGTTGAGATTCGACGGAAAATATTTTTCCGATCAATTATTCATTAAATTTGATTCATTAAGTTTTATCGTGGGATAAAGAAAAAATTCGTAATTTCTCAGGATGATTTTTTTCCTATCAGCTGTTCCGTAATCACAAGGATCCAAATCGATTAATTTTCGAGTACCCCGAATCACGAAATCTGATGAAACTTTTCTGGAAAATCGTACAGATTTGGAGATTAAAATAAGTGGCCATTAGGCATTTTTCTCGATACGATATCTAATCTTTTCTGGCACTCATTCTTGCCTACAACACTCAAACACTGCGGGTGTATTTTGTGATAAGAGGCCTGGATTCCAGATTACGTGAATGAATAATGAATTGACAGTTGACTATTAAAATGATCAATTTATCGATCGTCGCTTCACACAAGTTCTGGGAAACTCGTCGACATTCCATGCAGTTGTCGAATGAAAATGAAAAGCAAATTTTTCCATAAAATTTTTGAAAAAATAGGAAGGAAAAAAAATGCATTCGAAATTATTGATTAAAGAAAAATTAAAGTTTGTGGGACGAGTGAATATTTCGAAAAACTTTTTTGTACGTTTTTTTTTTCGAATTTTATCATCGTCGGAAAAACCGAGTTTCAAATTGATGCACTTGACCTTGACCACGCCTTTTTCCGACGTTACCCCTCCGTTGGGTCCTCGTTGCTGCTTGCAGTGAGGAAGGCAGGAGAACGCACGCGGAGATTATCGGCCGAGCAGGAATTTAACTGCGGGAGTGTATGACGCAGCGGGGCTGGGAGAGGAGCTCGAGGGGGGAGGATAAGGATAGTGTGTGGATAGGAATGAAGAAGACGGGCGACGGGGGGCTTGCGAGGAGCTTCTACGAGCTGTGTGAGCGACGTCGAATTGTTTTCGATCTTTAGTCTCGTTCCGTACGTCGCGAGCTCGTGAGGCAATATTTTTTGTCAAGCAATACAGTGTCTTTCCTTTTGCTCGTTCTTCTTGTGGGAAAAGTCATAAAAAAAGGATCAACTTGAATTAAAAGGAAGTAAAAATGTCGTCAAAGTCACCGAAGAAAAAGAAAAAGTCATTTTTGCAAAAATTCTCCAGCGCGTTTGGAAAGAAAAAGGAAAAAAAAGAATCGGGAAACGAATCTTCGTCGGAAGCGGAAGAGGACGACGAGGAACAGAGGGAGGACAATTGGGACAATCGGAGGGATTCAAGTACATCGAGAAATCAGAGTCAAACGCCGCTGGCGTCACCGAGAAAATCCGCAACAGATGTCACGAGCACGAAACCATCAAAACAGCTGGAAAGCCCTGAAAAACCATTTTTTTCTGCTGCTCCGAATTCCGAAGAAGTCCCAACTTCCGGCCAATGCGAGTCTCCTATTTCCGGAGAAACCTCCGACAAGAATTACGAAGCTAAAAAATTGTTTATGGAAGGAAAACTCAATGAGGAAAGAAACAACGATAATCGGAGTAAATCCGATAAGGAAGTCGTTAGTCTGAAAGAAATTGACAGACAATTCCACGAAGCGATCAATTGCACTCCGGAAATCGATGCAACGAAAAAATTTGTCAAAAAATTACGAAGAACCGAGACACGCGACACGAGTGACAGCGATAGCGAGGACTGGACCACCGACTCAGCATCCGACTCCTCCGACATTGAAGATAACGATTTTATCCTAGCCGAACGCGACGAATTAGATTATGGCGAATTGTATTTTACCAAAGGGAAATATATGAGTTATTTTTTCTTACAAATGGAGAGACAGTCGTACGATCCCCATGAAGTTTATAGCATCGTACGTTTTCGTAAGGATGAAAAACCCAAAGGCAACCAAGCTACAGGTACACGGGAGACGATTTTTACTCGTTTTTTTCTTTCTATTCAAAATTTTGCCTAGCGACATGTGTCAATCGCCTCAATTGATGCCTTTCTCGACTCTCGCGATTTCTAAATATTTCGACCTCTTTAAAAAACGATGTTGAAGTATGCGTCGTTGGAATGCAACGAAATTCATGACTCTGAAGTTTGCAACGTTGAGATTCAACGAAAAACATTTTTTCTATTGATTATTTATTGAATTTTGAAAATCGTCGCAATTTTTCGAGTCGATTGAGTTTTTTGGTCGCAAGAGAGAATCGTTTTATTGGCCGGACCAAATATTCAATAATAATTACTGGCTCTGCTGAAGAAATAACAGAATTTCGTTGCATTCCAACGATAGAAACTTCAGGATCATACGAAATTCGGTTTTTTCTTGAGAAAAACTCATGAATTTTATTCGATTTCTAATCAGGACAATAAAACGATCGTTTTTCAGGATTCAAACACAAATTTGATACGAAAATTGGCGTTTCTTTTAAAATTTAACGAAAAAGTATTTTTCGTGCGATCCCAACGTTGCGAACTTCAATGTCATTTTAAAAACCACCTCACACGTATCTGCAAACCTTTTCACGAAACGATCTATGACTTCATTGCTATTCAGCGCGATAATGATCGCAAGATTTTCTATAAGAACAGAGCGAACGTAAAACTGAGCTCAGTGACGTGACCCAGTGTCGCAATCCGACCACGTTCTCGCGAGGAATTGTCTAAAGTCCTTGTACGCCTGGAGTAATCCAGAAAGTGACGAGATACTCAATTTATCGTCATTGCGTCAATTACTATTAATCACGATGAAGCAGCAGGTCAAATTGTTTTAGCTCTGGGAGCGATTTATTGCGAAATGATAAACTTGGCGGAATGAATAATTTATGAAAGAATGGATTTTTCTGTACAGGGGAAAATTCGTCTTCGGGTTCCACGTCGCCGAATATCCCATCGTCATTGAGACGCAGGCTTTTGCATCGACGATCGGTCGACAACATCGTTGGAACTTCGCCCACTAATTCCATGAGGCACTCGAGTCCGGAGTCGATACGAAGCGCTCCAATTCCTCTGAAACCACGTTCTACTTCGCACGACGCACTCTCCAAGAAAAGCAAGTCTGGGGGACAAGCGGATGGAGCGTCGATGGATAGTCTCGCCAAAAGAGCTTTGCTCGCTGCCCAAGTTCTCAATTTGATACCAACGCAGAAAGCGCGGGAACGGTAAAAATATTCGAATTTTTCGGTATTGATCGTCAGAAACGATCGCAGTCGACTGTAAATCTAGTTTTTTTTATAGTTTTGCCGCATTTTTAACTCTTTTTCCATTCTGAAACGAAAATAATGGGCCCGAGTTGGACCCTCTCCGTTAAATTTTGCGGGAGATATGAATTTTTCAAAATCGAGGTCTTTTACGACCGCGGATTACCGGAATTTGTAAAAATAAAAAAATTCACCGTTAAATTGATTTGTCACAGGAACTTCCTTCATGGGCGCGTAGCAGCAAACTCGTTACTCGGCCCGGTCGAGCTGGAGAAAGTATTGCCAAATCGTGAGCTCCGAATATTCGTTGGTACGTGGAACATGAACGGGCAAACGCCACCGAAGGAATTGAACGATTTTATGTTGCCGTCGGAGATACAAACCGTTCCGGATTTGCTGGCAATTGGAACGCAAGAATCGTGCTCGGAACGAGGCGAATGGGAAGCGGCGTTGCAAGAAACTCTCGGACCCTCTCACGTTTTGCTCACGAGTACGGGTCTCGGGACTTTGCATCTGGCGCTTTTCATACGACGAGACTTGATCTGGTTCTGTTCAGTTCCGGAGGATGATAATTTCTCGACAAGACCGGGAACCGCGTTCCGAACCAAAGGCGCGGTCGCTCTCGCGCTCATGCTGTTCGGCACGAGTTTTCTCTTCGTAACTGCCCACTTGACCGCGCACCAGGACAAGGTCAAAGAACGCGTTAACGACATCAAGAGAATCGTGAGGAATCTCGAATTACCAAAGGACTTGCCAACCCGACACAAAAGCAAAGACGTCACGCAGAATTTCGATTGCGTTTTCTGGTGCGGCGATCTCAACTTCCGGCTCTCGCAACCCCGCGAACAGGTCATTCAGTGGATTTCCGACACGAGCTTCCCTCGAGAGTCACCGATCAACCTCCGCAGTGATCAATTACGCTCGACCTTGAACGAGGGCGCAGTTCTCCGCGGCTTTGAAGAAGCTCCCATCACTTTTCCACCGACTTACAAATACGATCCCGGCACTCAGAATTTTGACACGAGCAGCAAACAACGCACACCCGCTTATACCGACCGCATTCTCTTCAAAGGCAAAACTCACTCTCGCGGCTATATTCGTCGAGTCAGCCACGAGAGCACCGGCTCCTCCTACAAAGACGCCAGTATCGAGTGCCTCATTTATGATTCTGTCCCGAGCATATGCACTTCCGATCACAAACCCGTTTGGGGAGTGTTCAAAACTACTCTCAGACCCGGAATCGATACGTAAGTTTTCAAGCATTTCAAATCGTCGTCTTTGCTTCATGGAAATCGAGCCAATTTCTCTTTTTGTCCATACAATTTTTATGGCCGAGAATTTTTGTTGCATTCCCAAGAATTTCCAAGGAGGAGAGTTCAATTAATTTTGCAAACTTTTCAGAATTCCTCTGGCAGCTGGTTTGTTCAATCGCGAGGTCTATCTCGAGGGAATTAAGAGACGAGCAGCAGCGATGGACGATTCCCAAAATTCTACGAGCTCGTGCTCGATCCAGTGATTACGACGCTTCGGGCATTCATTCCCAAACGACAAAGACCCATCGGTCCATCGAGATCGTTCCATCATCAAGGCAAATCTAGTCAATCGCGTTAGTTATATTTTATACTTCAAAAAATACGAGAAAACGTCACGAGGGTCCGGTCGATACAACTTAACTCGTTATTTTCAGGATTTTTTGCGAATTCTAAGCTATTCAGCATGTTTTTGCGTTGATGGTTGATGCAGAATGAAATAGTAAGAAGCACAGATTGAATCTGACAATAATAACGCAAAATCAGTCATGACAAAAGGCGAAAAATCGTTTTTCAGCCATAGAGTATCACGGAGATGAAAAAAAACCCCATTTTTAAAAACAATTAAGCGGTAGAATACGATGCAACTCAAACCGAGCCACGATCGTGTATCGATTTATTTAATCGTCTTGCGAACACAGTATTTTGCGCACATGTTCATTTTTTAGCATCGGACAAGGAGATAAAGAGAAATAAGTGAATGAAACTCACGATATATATTAGAAATTTAATATTTATAATATTTAATTATTGTTTTCAAAGCACAATTCAACCTCGTTCGAGTTACGTAGCTCCGAATCTGCACGCTCATTAATTACTTAGTTGGGACCATTGCCTACTTACGCACTAGCGTATATATGAATGTAAAAAGTCTCGAATAGTTGCGTCCAAAGGTGGAGATACGTTTTGAGCGGCGGCACGTTCGCTCTGATAAACCGACGAGAATTAGAGTTTAGAGAAGCGAAAGAAAGACAATGTAGACGAGTATGGTCATTAATTTCCAAAAATAATATTTATTCACTAAAAAAAAGAAAAAAAATGCCTGGACATTAAAA
Organism: Diadegma fenestrale; assembly: GCA_037043255.1. Classification (NCBI taxonomy): domain Eukaryota; kingdom Metazoa; phylum Arthropoda; class Insecta; order Hymenoptera; family Ichneumonidae; genus Diadegma; species Diadegma fenestrale. Next base: position 11,053,477 of record CM073312.1, read on the forward strand.
ATTGGATAAATAAATTCGAGAAACAGAAGTTTTTTTTCTACAAACTAGAGAACAGACATTTTTCCATTTTTTTACTGGACATTAATGGCCATATTGATCGGAGGTAGACCAAAGTTAATTAATTGAAAAATAGAGTGTTCAAATTTGAAAATAATGTCATTTTCAAATAATTTCATGTCAATTTAAAGAAAATTGTCAAATATTCGACTGTTGGTCTTGTTGTCTCTAATTTAAGAAAAGAATAATCAAAGATTAAGTTCGTCGATAATATCGCCGTATATGGAATGAGTGATTTCTTTGATCTTGCACGTGTTTGGCAAAAACGTAATTAGTTTCGATGCTGCGGGAGAGAAAAATCGAAAGAGTCTATAACTGGAGAGGAAAAAAGACAATGATCGACGACTGACCGATCAAGTTCCATGAGTTTTTTATGTGCGATCGTGATCTAACTGAAGAAAAGGCATAAAAATATTCTATATACACTGTTATGAAGTAATCAATGCGCGCTTTTATGCAATTTTATTATTAGAGGCACTATTTTTTATTTCTGCAATTCTGAATGGTATTTGGCACGAGACGTTTTTCAATTGGACAGAAAATGTGGAAAATTCGTAATATCGTAGGTGGGGGAACGTTTTATGAGAAGAAAGGAATATATTGGCCTTCGGAGATCGTCTCCCAGGCTGAAGGCTGCCTTATTCAGTAAATGCCTTACTCGCGTATGACTCGAGTGTGATAACGGTTTGTGAAAATTTTCAACGACACGCTAGTCCTCGTGCCAGCAGTCTGTCGGTATTTTTTCCTCCACATTCTCATTAAACATAAACGAAACGTGACATTTCATGATCACGAATATCTTTCAGAAATTATTGGAATGAGCTAAAGAGTGAAAATAAAAATTTACTAATATGAGAATTAAACTAATAATAAACATTCGACATTATTTGGTATGATAAACTAAAAGTATTATCGTGTAATTGTGGACATAAGTGCTCAGCACACGAGTGTGTTAAAAGACTGCAGCCAACTTGTATTAGATCTTTGACACTTGATATATATTCACGCTGTGATACGTTAATCAATAGAAACAGTCAAATGAGTGTATTAAAGCCGAAAAAGACAAGATTTTATCACCCGAATGTACAATAGCGTCAAAAATCATGTTCAACTGAATTTCTCTGTCCGTTTACCCGATTTTTGTTTTCAACAATCATTCTGTTTCTTTTTCACTGAAATTCCTGACGTTTTTTTTCTCAAGCTGTGGAATGCGCTTGTAAACTTGAATTTATTATTATTATTGCCAGAACTAAACAAAATATTCTGCTCCATACCATTCTTGGATCGATGTCAAATTATTCTGAAAATCGCATGTTTTTGTCGGTGAAAAAAATCCCCGGAAAGGCTGGAATTTCAGGGAAAAAAAATTCAATGTTAACCCCTCGAGTGCGCCAAATTTAGATTAACGTCGCACGAAACACTGGAATAAAGGAAAAAGACAACTGATAATTGCACAATAAAAAGTGTTGCGTACAATATTCACAATGATACAATTTTTCTAAATGTTCCATGAGTCTCGTAAGAGTAATCGATACAGTTACGAAAACCATTGTAATTAGGGTTTTAACGCGGTGCTATTATTCATCATCACAATCCGTCTGAATATACAGCTGAAAATTATCGTAAAGTGTGTACCGAATGAAATAAATATATTAATTAATATATATACATACACTCTATTATGGTATAGGCGTTTTAGGGTGTTATATAAATATATATATGTATGTATACATATACTGTATGAACTCTGATGTTAGATCAGTCGACAAACGAGCCTTTCTATTGGAATAAAGCATATTTAGAATCCTACAAAATACCTCCATTAATTAAAACAAACTCCTTCACTCTTGGCAATTTCGTATATTCAGTTCGTGTCGTCTCGTAAACTTTTGAAACACGAGGAAAAAAAATCGGAATATTTCCTGAAATTTTGTTTCGTCCGTGTGGGAAAAAATCGATTTATTTTGAAAAAAGGAAGCTGGCAAAGTAGTTTTCCGTCATATATGTGCGTGGATGCGCGGCAAGTACACACGACGAACAGCTGTAGGAAAGAATTTCTGTCATTTACGGAATTAAAGTAAACGTTATACTTGTCGCACCCTACTAATGAGATGATTACCGCGGATAATTAGCATACTCGTGAAAAAGATCCAAGTGTCTTGTGTCGAGTGCAATTTTTTTTTTCGAAGTATATCGATGCTCGGGATTATTTTAATTATCGCTGTTTCGTGCTCTTTTACAATCGCGGATACATTTTGAGGTTATGAAACACGTGAATTTTACTTGGTCGTAATTGTTTCAAGATCTTTGTACGATCATTCGTCAAGGGGATTTAATTGATCAAGTTTTATTGATGATCCGATCCGTGCAATTAAATACGCACACCACTTAATTCTCTCGATATCGTGGTCGATACATCGAATATGCTTTTATCGTAATCACGCACATTGTTTACGATATGAAGAGACGCCAAAGAAGACAAGTTTTAGATATAAATGGTGAACAATCCGATTCTCCGAGAAGACGTTGGCAAAGTATTTATCGATCCATTTCTATATATAAAAATAAACTTTAAATTTGCTACGCACGTAATTTTCCATTAAATGAATATTTCGACGTGCGTATTTTTTCCCTGATGCAGACAAATGTGATGAACTTGCTCCTGACGACTCCGAACAGAACGGAGGACCTAGCAATCCCCTCAGTAATCTTCTGGAACAATATAATTCCGACAGCGAGACGGAAGACTCGAGAAACGACGGGAAAAAGCTCGACGACAAAGTCAACGATTTTCTCAAGGTCATTATCCTCCTTTCTCGTAAGTTTGAGTCTTCTCGAACCGTCCGTCAAACGTTTCCATTTTTTTTTTTCCAGGAAATACAGTTAATCGCTCCGGAAGTTCCGGCGGTAGAAAATTTAGATAAAAAACCAAATTCAGAGAGTCAAGAGCCTCAAAAAGCTGCGACACGTGTACCTGTGGGTGAATCTTCTACACGTAAGCATCTGAATCACAGGTTTTGAGTTTATCGAGCGACGAACGTGAATTTTAACCCTTTCTGGTCACACTGGGTTGATTCTACCCAGTCCATTTTCGAACCCGTATTGCGACCAATCTATCGGCCTGAAAATTCTCAAAAAATTACTGAACAACCCTTGAACATTCCAGTTTAGATACGAAAAACTTTTCTGAAATAAATCCAAGGCTAAAATATTTTTTTAATTGCAAAATGAAGAAAAAAAACGGGGAAAAAAGTTTTTTCACTAAAATAATCGTCACTTTGTGGATTTTCAATATTTTTGCCTAAAATTTGGACCTGATATTCATCAGATCTGCAGGTTCTGATGTGAAAAAAATAGTTGGATAGCGCGCGTTTGAAAAAACATATTAATTCCGTTATTGGAAGTGGGTCGATTTCAAAGTGGATGTTAGAGATTTAGCGTTAGCGATGGTAAAACTTATCGCCGCCAACGCGCAATGGACACGACAAACTGTCGTTAAATGACGATTACAGGCCCATTAATTACCGGGAACTAGGAGACATTTACGTCACAAGTTGGTCACTGGGTGGATTCTACCCACAGTGACCACGAAGGGTTAATCACAGCTTAGTCAATGGAGTTGATTTGAACTTGAAAGACTTTTTTGTTGCACAGTATGGCAGGAATGCTTCGATGATTCGACGGGCTATCCTTATTACTGGCACGTTAGAACGAACGAAGTGACGTGGGAAGTGCCAGAAGAAATAAGATTGTTGAGAGAAAGAAATCAACAAGATTCTCTCAATCGTACTTCCTACAGTACTCAATGGGTCAATTTTACTGCAAACACTTGTAAGTCTCTTTGGATTTTGTCAATAAGAAGGGCAGAGCTGGGAATTTTTTGTTTTTCCTCTCGTATAAATGAAATTCGATTTGTTTCGTGTATGAAAACTCGTTTAGATCCTCAGCCACAAATAAATATTCCCGAAGGAATGATACCGAAGGAGGTTGTTGCCAGAAACCGAAACAGACAAGTGAGTTATTTGGCAAATTCGCAACAGGCGTTAAAAACTGAGCCAAATACATCGAAAGATTCGTTGGGAAAGGACGAAGAATCGGACGACGGGTAAGAGAAACATTGAGAATTAAAATTCGGCTGGTTCCTTAAAAAAAAAAAATATACTGATTCCTGTAACTTGGAAAAAAATATTTTTTGCAGCAAGATCGAGATGATAACGTCGTTTCCGAGCGACGGAAGTGAATCGGAAACGAGCGAGACTGATTCGCCGACGAAAAATCGGCAGGAAAAGCCGCCAACGAGTGAAACTCGGAAAAATTCGGTATGCACCAGTAAGAAAACGGAAAATAACGAGAAAGGTGGAAAAATCGGACCTTGCTTACCAGCTGGGATCGTGCCGCTGATTCACGGGCCTGAGAATTCCAGCAGAAACGATGGAGCCCGTGAAAAATGGCGAACGAAGGAGGACGAACGCGGAAACAGGAGAAAAAAAAGCCTGGACGAGGACGACGCTGAAATATCGCACGAAAACAAAAAATCAACTGCACCGAAAATCACGAATGACGCAGAGTCTTCGAATTCTAGCAAGGAATTGAAATTCTCTCTTGTGCCTGGTTACGCGGATGACTCTGACAACGAGGACGAAACGACCCCAAAAAAACAAACCGTTGAGCCTCTTTTTCCAATTACCGAATTCTCAGGAAACGCCACGTCCACGATCGTCAGCCAAGACGGGACCGTCAAGAAAATTGAAACCAAATACACGGACTCTGGGAGCGTGAAAATATTCCAATATCATACCGCGAGCAACGATAAACTCGACAATACGAACAACGATATTAAACAGGCGAAGGACGACCTCGAACCCGAGGAAACACAAAACACGGGCAACGTGGAGGAAACAAGAGTCATCAGGTTCGAGGATGAAGCTCCGAAGCCTAATATATTTTTGGAAAACTTGGAAACACCCTCGAAAGCTTTCCAGAGGAAACGAAGAATCGCATTCGATGGTACGCTCATTCTCATTCGTCGTTATAAATTTTCAATCATTTCCACGGCAAAAACTCAAAAAATACGCCTTGTTGAGAAAACGCGACCGCGACCAACCGTCGATCCGATTTTTTTCATCTAAATTGCCGCTAACGCTAAATCTCTAACATCCACTTTGAAATCGACCCACTTCCATTAACGGAATTAATATGTTTTTTCAAACGCGCGTTATCCAACTATTTTTTTCACAAAAGAACCAGATCTGATGAATATCAGGTCCAAATTTTAGGCAAAAATATTGAAAATCCACAAAGTGACCATTATTTTAGTGAAAAAACTTTTTTTTCCCGTTTATTTTCTTCATTTTGCATTAAAAAAAATATTTTAGCCTTGGATTTCTTTCAGGAAAGTGTTTCGTATCTAAACTGGAATGTTCAAGGGTTGTTCAGTAATTTTTTGAGAATTTTCGGGTCGATAGATTGGTCACAATACGGGTTCGAAAATGGACTGGGTAGAATCAAGTCAGTTCGGCCACCGAGTTCGGTAGCGGAAGTGTGAAAAATCATGGTGGAGAATGAAAAACAAAAATCTAAAAGTATTCGTATTTTATTTATCTAGTGATACCGAGCAAAAGCAGGAGCGTAGAATCTGAAAATCCGAGCAAACCGGAGCCAGTGGGATCGCCGACGACGTCGGTAACGATCGAGACGAACGAGACAGAAAGCCAAGCGGAAACGGAGAACGCGGTGGTTGAGACGGATCGAAAAGAAAATTCGCCGGTAAGGGAAAAATCGGTGGAGCCGAGTGTCCCAAAGGTGGAAGAAAGTTTGACGAAGGAAAAAACGGAAGAGGAAATAAACGAGCTGAGAAAAATAACGGAGACGATAATGGAGAAGTTGAAATTTTTGTCGGAAGGTGGTCAACCCGCTTCGGCGGTTCAGGTCATGGCGATTCAACTCCAAGTAAGTTCGGAATTTACGAAAAATGGTGCGGAAAATTCTGGCTAACGATGATCGCGTTAAAAACGCTTCAACTCTTGTTTACAGACTTTAATCGCGGCGTGGGATGCTCGCGAGCTCAATGACAATTATCTGGAAAATTGGCTGACCGGTACGGGACGAGAGTTGGAACGTTTGGAGGAAGCGGCTGCTCCACCAGGCTGGGACTGTCAATGGGATAGGTACGGTATCCCCAACAAAATAAAAAGGCAGAAAGATCGGAAAAAAACAGAAACGCCGCAACTCGATACATTTTTTTGGCATTTTATTTTCGTTCGATCTATCGAACCACGAGATAAATTTTCCCGTCGTCGAACCAAGTACAAGTGCATAGTGGGTGATGTTGCGTTCAACATGTTTCGTTGATTTATTTATTTATTTATCGCTCTGACTCGCTTATTTAGTCGTAACATTGTTACGGACTATTTTCATCATCGTTCCGAAACATCGCTGCCGACAAAACGAACGAAACGAACATTTTACACGGGACATTGATCGTAAAAGATTACCGAAAGGCAAGATGTTACTTTTTCATATTTTGCGGCTTCGCAAAATACACTTTCCGCAGGAACGATCGTTTACTCGACGATCCATCATGGTGCATTCTTCGCAAAAGCAAAAAATAATAAATAAAACAAAAGGGACAAACGGTTTGTATGTAAAAGCTAAATATTCCTTGATACTCGTTGAAATTTCATGATTTATGCTTTGTCTTGCTGTTGTAGGTCTCTCGAGAAGCGAGAATGATTTCAGTCGTTGCGGATCCTGGAACACGAAAAACAAACAAACAAAAAAACACACAAACCAATGAATTTTTATATGTGGATTCACATGTTCGACTTTCCCGATACCCAACGTCCCTAAATTTATTCTGCAAGCCGTTAAAGTGCGAAAGGATCGTCGTTAAAAACGTACGAATCTTTCAAATGGACAATCGGAATCAAGAGGCGGGGCGAATTTAATTTGTAGAAATAAAATGAAAAAAAAAAAAAGAAACGATAATTAAGCAAGGGCTCGATCGATCGAGTCAGAAAAGTCTCGAAAAATGATTCCTATTGTCGATCGCCGGTTTTTGGCATTGAACAAGCATCGTCCTCCGTTGCTACATTTATTTTACACAAATTATTTGAAATGAATCTTGAAAATAACGAAAAAAAACGCAACCGCAACACAGGTAGGGATGGAAAATAAAGTTTACGTTATCTAGTGTTAAAGCGCAATAACTTAAAGAAAAACACGGAGCCATTTTTCCGCAAAATAACTGAGACGTTGACGATGGAAAAAGAGACTGCATTAAATTTATTTGAAAAAAGAAAAAAAAATGGAAACGAAGCAATGTCGAAAGTCTGACATTGAAGACAATCAGCCCATGCCCTTTATTCTCATTTTTTATGTCTCTTTCGGGGGGGATGATTCTAGGTCGCATAAACGCTACTTTTATCGAAACTCGACGAGCGGCGATGCTCAATGGACTTATCCGGAGGCTGACGTTATTGGCGGTACCGAGGAAATGGAATTGTGCACGACACCACCTCCCCAGGGACAGGAAGAGCCGTGTATAATAGGTAAGGAAAAAGATTAATTCGAATTGACCAAACAAACAGTAAAACTCAATTTCCTGTGGGCAAATTTAGAGAAATCGAGTTATTCATTGTAAAACATCGTCTTTCTCCGCAAGTTTTGTTTAGGTCACGCGAAATGTCGAAAAATGACATTGCAAGCGATAAAACCTCCTTGAGAACATTTTTTCTTTTTTTTTCCACGACAGAATCGCAGTCGGACAAAGTGCAGCTAATAACATCAGGCTCAATGGAAAACGCGGAACGTTCCAGCGAGGAATTGTTGGATTCCAACAAAATTAACCAAGTCACGGTACCGCCACCGCCTCAAATATCTAATCCGAGTCCTCCTCCTCCTCCGAGAATATACACGGAAGACATCAAGAAGAGCAGAAAACGAAGAAACAGCACACAGGCAACAGTTGCAGAAACGAAGAGAGATAAAAGCAGTTCAGGTGGATATGCATTTTTTCTTGAAAAGACACGACTCACTAACTTTATTAACTCTTCGTGGTCACACTTCCGCCAACGATCTCGGAGGTCACACTGGCTTGATTCTACGAAGTCCATTTTCAACCCGTATTGTGACCAATCTATCGACCCGAAAATTCTCAAAAAATTACTGAACAACCCTTGAACATTCCAGTTTAGATACGAAACACTTTCCTGAAAGAAATCCACGGCTAACATATTTTTTAAAATGCAAAATGAAGAAAATAAACGGGAAAAAAAGTTTTTTCACTAAAATAATCGTCACTTGGTGGATTTTCAATATTTTTGCCTAAAATTTGAACCTGATATTCATCAGATCTGGTTCTGTTGTGAAAAAAATAGTTGGATAGCGCGCGTTTGAAAAAACATATTAATTCCGTTATTGGAAGTGGGTCGATTTCAAAGTGGATGTTAGAGATTTAGCGTCAGCGGCGGTAATACTTATCGCCGCCAAGACGCGATGGACACTACAAATTGTCGTTAAATGACGATTACAGGCCCATTAATTACCGGGAACTAGGAGATATTTACGTCACAAGTTGGTCACTGGGTGGATTCTACCCACAGTGACCACGAAGGGTTAAGGAGGCAATAAAAATATAAATGATTGATCGTTGAATTAAACAGAAAGAAACGAGGGCGACGATGAGCCGAATTCGAGCAAGGAAACTTTGGTGAATCCACCGCTTCCACCATCCCCGACGAAATCAGCTCAACCTCCGTTGCCACCCCATCCGCCAACGGTGCCAAATCCTCCGAGTAGTCAGCCTTTACCACCCGGAGTCGATCCTCCAGAAATACCATTCGCCATCAGCGCCCCTTCCATCGAGTCTACGATGCTGTACACGACTGCGACCCCACAAACAACCAACCCCATATACGCAGCGACGATCGGTGATCCAACGCTTCTCGGTCATCACACTGCTCTCATGCAAGGACAGCTCATGCATTATCCGACTTACCACCAACATCTACATAACGTTAGTCGACCTCGCATTATCATCCACTTCATTTTTATTAAACCGCAGCCACGACATGGGCGCAAATTTGCACGTACGAGCTTTCCTCATAATCATTCCAGATTTTTTTTCTCCCAAACATCAACAATATCTCAATTAGTATTGAAATGGCAAAAAAAAAAACGAAAAAAAGTGGATTTTACAATTTTTTTGGAAAAATCTTGTATTTTTTGAATAGTCTAATAATTGTAATCGATGGCCCAGGATTTACTGGCCCTAAAAAAATACCCCGCGAGGTTTCAATCCGTAGAAATGTCGATGAGAGAGAAAACGGTTCGAAAACTCCAAGTACAAATTTGCACCCATATTTGGTGTCGTGTCTACGGGTTCAATTTAAATTTCGTTGTCGTCCATCAATCAAGAAACGAAACAACAAAAAAAACGCTTTTGTTCACAGCAGGCCTTGATAGCCGCTGCAAATAGACTAACGGGCCAAGATGCTGTCCAGTTTATGGTCGATTACAGTCAAGTGTATGCAAACACCCAAGTAATTGCGAAGCCACCAATCAAAAGTCACAAGGAAACTCTCGGTTCGGCGATCGATTCGTTTTACAACGACATTGCATCGATCGAGAAAATCCGAAACGACCACGAGACTGAACAAGTCTTACCACCGGTGGAGACGCTTCCGGTAACGATACCTCAAGGTCAACCAGCTGAACTCGAACAAGCGCCCATTCTCACGGATTCCGTATTGAAGGAACGAATTAAAAAGAAGAAGGTGCGCAAAATGCTCTGCCAACGACGCGAACCCATTTATTTCCTTACTGGGAACATCAATTTTCAATAAATTCTTCAATTGCTCTTTCAGACGAAACTCGGCATCAGCAAAAAACAGAAGGAAGTCTCCAGCATGGTAGCCAAATGGCGAAAGGCTCAACATTACGAGGACAACGAGTGACTCTCAAGCATGCATCATTTTATAACAAACTTTATGATAAAACTCGCAATTATTCACTATATTATTTTACTCTGTATTACAATTTTTGCCAACCTCGGATTTTCCCAGCACTTGAACATCTTGGATCATCATCCAAGCTCGAATTCTTCCGCAAGTCATTCAATTCGTACTGTAATACATTTTAAAAACTGTTGGTATAGTAAAACGAATTAACAATCGATCGTGGGTTGCAAATATTTTCAACAGAGACTGAGAATCATGGATTGTCCCACCCTTCAAGAATTTCATGAAAATTATTCCAATTTTTCCTCATCAAAATAAATTGATTTACGATTTTTTTCGATTTTTACTTTCGGAGGATTTTTCAGCACATTTCCAGACGATCCGAAGCCGAATTGAACATTTTTTCTTGAGAGGTCATAGAAAAATAAACTTTATAGTTTTTTTTTCGGTCGTAAATTTAGTTTTTTGCTAATTCAAGGACAATTAATGGGAAAAAGTTGAAAGGACGATACGCGAACGAATAAAATTAGATCAATATCTGTTATTTATTTATACAATGTAAATATGAAGCACGATGGAATTATGCGACAAGGGCACTGGCCGTCGAGCTCTCGTACTTCCAGTTGGGAGCGAGAGACGCCTTGGATTTGTAGTACCGGCCGAGTCGGTGGATTCTCGATTCAACAAGAATCAATCGGAATTTGCTGTCGGTGTCTTTGCGATTTCTCTCCAAATGCTTCCTTATCTTGACAGCCTTTTTGATCAAGTAATAAAGATCCTCCGGTAGGTCCGGGGCAAGGCCCATGCTCTTGACGATGCGCAGGATTTTATTGCCAGTGCGGAAACGAACTTGGGCCACACCGTGAGAATCACGGAGAATCACACCTGAAAAATAATTTTCAACGTTGTTTGAATTGTCTTGGAAAAAGCAGAAGGAAAAAGGATGGATTAACGTGTTGGAAAATATTGAATCGACTCACCAATTTGCGAAGGCGTATGACCCTTCTTGGCTAATTTAAAGATCAAATCTTTACAGTCGTCCGGTGTCAGTTTCAGCCATGTTGGTACGCTTCGTCGGTAGGGGAGCGCGGACTGGGATATACCCTTTCTGAAAAAAATAACGTCACATTCGTATATCGAATAGAAAAATCAACCGTGATGCTTTTGAGGTGATGGAGCAGTCGCTTTCTCGCCACGTGAGTGCGAGAGAGACAGTTGCAATATTCAAAATTGAATATTTCCGATACGGTTTCGCCAATTAAAAAAAGGCCCTGTTAGCGGATTTTTGCCATCGTCCCGCGTCCGCTGACAGAGACTTTTTTCGATTGGTCGAACGACGACGGAGAATTTCCATTTCGAAAATTCGAGCTGACTGCTCCTTCACTTTAACGTTTGCACTGCGGAGTCGCGTATGAGTTCGAGTCTGGAAAAAGTGAGGTTAGGGGGATGTGTTGATGGAAAACGTCATAAAATGCGTCGAGATCGAGAAAGATGATTGCCCTTTTGACAATTGGATGGTAATGAATTACAAAAATGCAATAAATCAGTTGGTGCACATTGATTAACGCTCTAATTCGCGCGAGACGACACGAGATACAAAGAACGCATGGCGAGCTCGAAGCCAGGTTGTAGTTGACGTTGACAATCAACATTTCACCGAGCTCGTAACCCCGAATAATTGAATAATTGCGCGAATAAAAAAATGGTGGTTTTGTTGGAATGAATTTTAGGTGGATAGTTTATCGTTAAATAAAGATAAATAAATAATTTCTTACCCTGGAGCGTGCATACGACCCATGGCGGCGAATTGTTCTCTTCCAAAAGACCGTAGCGTAACAGTGGCCGCGGCACGAAACACAAACAAAATGGCCGGCGCTGCAAATGTAGTTCCGGACGAGATCGCCGGAGCAGCGGGAAAAACAATGGGACTGTCATTTTCAAACAAAAAGTTGAGTTTTTTCTCTCAGAATAATGACGAATATCGAAAAAAAAACTATTTTAAACAAACGAAGGCTTGTTTTATACTCGAGAGACTTATTAATTCATCAAAATTCTTTCGAACCACGATGAATCACGCTTGAATCCGATCTTTAGGAACGACCTTGATATAAAAACTAAAACAGTGGTCAAGTAAACTACTCCGATTTCCGGTTCACATACTTTTTCCTTTTTCTTTCCCTACTTTCGCGTTAGAATTATACTTGAAAAAAATATAAATAAAAGCGTTTCGATAATCGATTATCGCAAACATCCACACGAACAAGACGTCCAATAGAAAAAAAAATGTTTTCATCACATGTCATTGTAACGGTCGGCGTGTAATCATCGAATCGTATATTCGATAGACTTATGAGACATTAAAGCACATTGTTTTAATGTTATAAACCTTGTCACCGGCACTTCTAAGTCAACTTTGTACCGAATCATCGAGGTATTTGATCAATAATCGTAATTCAAGTTCCTAACCTCTCCGCAACTTTCCACAATATTACAGCATATTACGTATTAATTTTATCCTCGAAAACCGATGGCGAAAACGTCGCTGAAATTCAAAAACACATCAAATCCTCGCTATTTCTCGTTCGTTCGTAAATCTTTGCAACTGAAATTGAAATTCGTGCCATAGAGTGCCAGAGTGTCAAGATCGTTCGGGAAATCCGAGAAACTCGAACGAGGGAAAAATGTCTGGCGACAACAGAAAGCAACCGCCGAGGACAAGGTCAAAAAAACGCAGACACTTGTGCATCGCCGACACTGACAGTAGCGACGATGCCGCCGTTTCGACCGTGAAACCAAGAAGGAAGCCGAGAACCAACGTAAGAATTATTTAGTATTCGTTTAAAGAAATTGACCAAGATTTACCAGCGATTAACCCGCGTTTCCTCTCTTAAGGCGAGCGACGACCCGCGCGAGTGCGAAAGAACCAAGCAAAAGGCAGGCACACGTGTTTACATACGTCCTTGACATTCCATAGAAAAAGAAAAGTTTCAGCTTCTTTGGTGGAACAAAAAAAAACAATGCGTAACTCGAATTTTTATCAAAAAATGTTTCCTCGACGAGGAAAAATAACATTTTGAAATATTTCATCGAATCGTAACTTTGCTTGAAATTCTGAACTCTGAGAAACGATGAAAAGCTTTGAGAATGGGGAGATTTTCAAGGGATCGGCTGGAAAAGTGTCTCTTTGTCATGACGTTGAATCATTTTTACAGAAAACGAGCGAAGACACGAATAAAAAAGACAGAGGAAAGAGCAACGATTCGGAAGTAGCGGGTTCTTCCAAAAGCGGTAACTATTGCATAATCTTGCGTACTAGAGAGTGAAAAATTGTTGATTAATGGTCGAAATTCTTGGCAGAGGTGGACAAAAATCCTGTGGAAAAAGCAAAAGAAGAGAGTCCCTCAAAAAACGTGAAAAAAGAGGGGAAAAACTCGAGAGATTCAAAGTCACGTCGCTCGTCAGAAACGTCGAGAAAAGCAGCGGGTAAAAATGCGGTAGAAAGTCCGGCGATGGAGGTAAAGAAAGATGACGAGAGCGACGAATCGGCGGAGCATTGCTCAATTTGTTGGCTGCCTTTCAAAGAACAGGAAGTGGCGATTCCAGCGACGTGCGATCACTCTTTTTGTCTTCAATGCATTTTAAAATGGACTGGTCATTCCAACACTTGTCCTGTTGATCGTCTGAAATTCAATGTAATCGACGTTCATCAGAATTATGGTGGCAAAAAGTTGCGACAAATGCCGATCGAAACGAGAACTTTGTCAGACGCCGTGACCGGGGATGAGGGCGGTGACGGGGACAACCCGTTTGCCATGTTATTTTCAAACTCAACTTCGTCCGAATGGGATCTTGATCTTTCCAACTCAGAACTGGATTACGATTCGTCCGTTCATGATTTTATGATGTTCGAGTCTGCAAACGATCCCGACGACTCGTCTTCCACTTCCGACGACTCGGGCAGTTCCCTCATGGATACAACTCCGTCCGATTTCGAAGATATTTACCTCGAAGCCTTGGGACACGACGGATCATCTTCTTTATCCTACCAGAATGCATCTTCCCCTAGTCGAAGCGATGATTCGAATGTTGAAACTTCGGACAATCTAGCTCATCGATCAGTAACGTTAAGACAATCCAGTTCCTCCGAATCACCCGATAATTCGATATCCTCCGTCGACTCGTTGGCCTCCTCGCCCTCCCCCGCGTCCCTGGACACCTCTTCGTCCTCCTACTGATCAGCTTCACGAAGCTCATCCAAAACTGGCAGAATTCGTGGCCAGAGAGATCGTGTGGGCGAACCGAGTTGATAAATGTTTAAAAATCATTTGACTCGAAGAAAAAAAATCGATCAAACTACTTACCAAATAATCGTTTCAATTTGAATAAAGCCATTTACTGAAAAGTTTAAATTGTCGGTTAGAGTGCGTCGTGAGACACAGCCAAAAGCATCTATATAATTTTGTTCATAACAGATCGATCCTATAATGATATCGTTGTTTTTTTTTTGTTTATTCACATCAAACGTAAAGGACCTCATGTTGCATAGAATAATTAGGTTTATAATATATTGCTGATACGTAAATAAAAGTAATTTAATATTTTGTTATTTGGAAAAGTGATTGAAACGTTCGAGCAATGAAAATCGTTTATATTTTCGTAACAATAAAATGGAAAAACAGAATTCGGACGATTTTTTGTTTACTTTTCTCACCGATTCATTCGCTTCAATTCGAAACGTGCGTTTCTCGATCGAATTCTCTTGGAAAGCGTTGAAAGCATTTTTGAATCGAATCGTTTTTCCCGCCAACTCAGAAATGAGTCAAGCTCAAGACGATGATTCGCGCTTTATCCACTTCCGTTTCCTGTTCCTTTTTTCCAATCCCCCCCTCTATGGTCTCATAATTCGCCAACACGGATTATCGCTGTAATTAATCTCATCATGAAGCACGAATATTTACGATAGAGCGTTAAAATACGTTCGAAAAGGTTATTTTTCCAACATACGATTCATCGAGTTGGGTAGGAAGGAAGAAAAAAAAAGATTCCATTTGGGTGCATTCACCATTTTGGAAAGCCGGAGATAGTGTCACGGAGAGCGAGAGAGAGAGAGAGAGAGAGAGCGTAGACGAGCGAACGGTGTGAAATAGCGCAACGTCGCAACTAGCGTCGGCGACGAGAGGTGTCCCAAGATGTCCGCAGATTTGCGATAGGAGGAAGCGTTACCCCCCGTAAAAAACCTCGGCTGTCAATATTTTTTTTTCCCACCCAAGCTATTTACGTTAAATTCTGTTCTCGCGTCATTGAAAAATACGACGTTGAGGTACGCAAACCAGTCGAGACAAATTGATTGTTTCTTCCAGCAGCAAGCTGATCCATCGTTGATTCCTTTTTTTCTCCTTCTTTTTCGTGTGTGTATTTTCGTGTTGGTGTATGTGTGCCTTAAAATTGTGTGTTTCTCAAGCGGCAAGGAGATCGGATCGCGCGAGGGTTCATCAAGCTTTTATCCAAATAAATCGGTACAACGCTCCCCGCTCGATCATATTTTACTTTTTCGTGAATAAACCTCGTTCTTCACATCCTCGATTATTTTTGCCCGATAGCCGTGTGATCGAATGTGACGGAAAGTCTCCGAAATCGAGCGTCCTTTATCGCTCGTTAGCAGCATCAAAGGCTCGATGTATTTCGTCTCGAAAGTTTATGAAATTCGTTCTCCTTCCATGCACTTGTCAAGTTTTGCCCGTTTCTCGAGTATCTCGAGCAATCGCGTCGATTAAAAATTCCGCAAACAAAACACCGATCCATCTCGTTATTTCTCTCTGCTCAAAAAATCCTTCGATTTTTTATTCTCGTCACGAATTTTCGCCCTCGCAGTGCCGTTTTCCAGCTTTCCGAACATTTTTTCTCTCCCCTCGATTCTAAATCGTATTTCAATGCTTTTTTTCTTTCTTTCCTGACAGACTGTTTTTAGACATGCGTCTCGTGTATTCTTGAACTTTATCCAAGCATCGAAATGTCCAGTGACGGAGATTTACCGCCGCAGCCTCCCAAAAGGAGACGGCTTGCCATTTCGGACAGCGACAGCAGCGGAGGACCCAGCGTAGTCAGAGCTCATAGAAAACGCCGCGTTTTTGTAAGAAAACTCGAATTTCTCGATTTCAACAGCCAATATTTAGAGATTCGAGTAATTCACGGCAATTTCGAATTTTCAGAGAGTCGTCAGTGATCCGGAAAGCACCGACGACGACGACGAAGCCGTGCCAAAACCTGTGACTCGTAGGAAAAATTATGTGAGTCGTTTGGGAAGATTTAAAAATAGAGATCATTCAAATTTGTATGAAAAACGAGGAACTAACGTTGGAAAATTTTCAGAGGGTTGTTACGGACAGTGAGGGAAATTATAGCAGCGATTCGGAAAGCGGAGAATCTTCTCGGAGCGGTAAGTTTTGGAGAAAAATTGATCGGTCGTGTAGGAAAGAGACTGAAATGTTAAAAATGGGAAAAATAACGAAAATTTGGTGTGCGCAGGCGAAGGGACTACGAGCTCGGAATGGCAATCGGATTGGGAGAGCGCGTCGGACGATTCGGAGGAGGAGGAGGAGGAGGAGCGACGTCTGCAGCGACGCTCCGGGTCGTCGAAATGTTTGAAGAAAGGAAAAAAAGAGAAGAAGGAAAATGCGGAAGAAAATGGCGCGGCGGGAGCCGCTGCTGGCGGCGCCGAGTCCGACACGAGCGACGGACAATCCGAAAAATGTCCAATTTGCCTGTTGGCCTTTGGGAAACAAGAAGTCGCGACGCCATCTTCTTGCGAACATTGTTTCTGTCTTCTCTGTCTCATGGAATGGAGCAAAAATATCAATACCTGTCCCGTTGATCGACAGACTTTTACTTCGCTTCATGTTCGCGATAAAATCGGAGGCAAAGTAAGAAATGATGGAGGAATAATCGGATTTTCTAGACAATTTGATCGACGAATAGAACGTAAAGAATTCTCGTTTTGTCGCAGGTAAAGAGACAAATTCCGGTGGAGATGAAGTCAACGACCGAAGAACTGATCCAGGAAGATCCAACTTATTGCGAAGTTTGCCGTCAGTGCGATCGCGAGGATCGTATGTTGCTCTGCGACGGCTGCGATCTCGGTTATCATCTCGAGTGTCTAAATCCACCGATGAACGAAGTGCCGATGGACGAGTGGTATTGTCCCGATTGTTCTCGCAACAGTCAAGACGACGCGGAAGTGGTGAGAGCCCTCTTGATTTTAGAT
The DNA here is from genome assembly GCA_037043255.1 of Diadegma fenestrale. Taxonomy (NCBI): domain Eukaryota; kingdom Metazoa; phylum Arthropoda; class Insecta; order Hymenoptera; family Ichneumonidae; genus Diadegma; species Diadegma fenestrale. Next base: position 11,070,754 of record CM073312.1, read on the forward strand.
AATTGTTATTATTATTTATCGGGCTGTCGGCAATTTCGATTGGTTGAAACGTGTTCGTTGGGAATGATTTGCAGGTTGACATCGATCTCGACGAAATATCGGATTTAATGGCAGAAGCTCGCGGTCTCGGTTTGTCTTACGGTCGTACGCGTACGGGAATACCAAGCGAAATATCAAATTTTGGTCCGAACCGTATGATCCCGCGAACTCGTCAAACGGAGCGCGTGCGGGCGAATATTCGGGCGGATCGTGATCGTACGCGGGAAGCTCGTCAGTCGTCTCGTAACGGGGGGGCGGCGACTTTCGATCCGGAACAGCCGTCGACCTCGTCCTCGGGTATGGATTCGATATCGGAAAACGGTCGTACGGAAACGCGAACGAGAATGATGTTTGGAGAAGCGAGCGGGGACTCACAAATGCCAACTTCGTCGCGTACTCGTCGTTCAACCAAAACCGGAAGTCGCAAAACAAAGAAAAAAAAGCGCAAAGTTACGGTACGAAACGAGCGCATGGTCCGTCAAGTACGTATACGCGAGTACAACGACGACGGAGAGGAACGTGAAATCGTAACTTACGTCAATGTCGCGCCCACATCCACCAAGAGACGGAAGAAACGAGGCAAGAGATCGCGCAAGGTATAACACATCCATCAAACAAATCAAAACAAACAGAAAAGAAATCAACAAGACTAAAAAAAAAATTAACACAAACGAAAATTAAATTGTTACGACATTCCTTGGTCGCTCTTTCAAATTCAATGAGAGTTTTTCTCTACCGACACTTGTGATTTAAATTTAGAGGAAAAAATAATCTCCAAGCTCATAAAAACACTCGAAATTACTAACAACTTTTTATACGGTCCAGGAAGCTTTTCTATCGTCATCTCTCGCACGCCTCGCATACCTCGGCAAAAAACATTCACATCACACTTGGCTGTCCGGGCACTTGTGTTTTTATTTCTTTTCTAAAGCTACTAGCAATTTATAAACGAATCGTATTTATTAATTTATTCCTTTGACTTTTATTTTTTTTGGTCTATGTAACAAACCCGATTGTTCTCCTATTGTACCAATAAAAACATATTCTTCAGTAGATCGATTTTTTTCTTGCTTCTTTCACGCGAAAATCTCGGCTTGCACGATCCAAAAACTCCTCTCACGTTTTGCTATTTTTTCTCTCACTCTTGCAAGCTTCTCGGCTAAAACAATCTCTTGCTGTTTATTGCTTCGGAAATGAGGGTTCGAGAATATTTTCCTCTTGAAAAAACGCTCGCGACGCAAATTAGACAATTTTATGAGCTTGGACGTCGCAACTTTTGCTCAAATTGTTTGTGCTTCCAACTCTAGACTCATATTTTCATTTTATTCAGAAACGAAAAGTCAAGCGCGCTCGTACAGTGTCCTCGATGGCAGCAGCAATGAGCACGGTGAAAAAAAGGTTGGCAAATACCTTGGGGATGATGAGGCCGAGCGGACATCGGGAACTTGCCGGTCCTGCGATCAAAGTTCGGAGGCAACCGACTGATCGTGCCCAGCTGAATGACTCGAGATTCCGCGCCGGCATAGCTCAAGTCAGTATCTTTGGCAACGAGCTGGGCCTCAACTACAGTCCGCCTGGGTGAGTTTCTTTTCTCTTCAATCCAATTTAGACACAAAGTTGGAGTTTGCATCGCTGGAATGCAACGAAATTTCATTTTTTCTTCGGTAGAGCTCATAATTATCAATAATTATAATAATATATAATTAATTATAATTATAATTATTAATGATTATAGGCTAATTATAATTATATTATAATTAATAATAATAATAATAATTGTTATTATTATTATAGTTATTAATAATTATAAATTATTATAAAATATTATTCTAAATTATAATAAACAATTATAATGATAATATAATTATAATATTAATAATTATGGTTATTAATAATTATAAAAGTTCATTCGATACAAAAAATTGTTATGATGTTCAAAATTTCATAAATAATTGATGGAAAAATTATTTTTCGTTTACTCGCACCGTTGCAAACTTCAGAGTCTCTGGTGATGGTTAAAAATCTTCGGGCGTGCTTGAGCTCAAAAGTGAATTTTGATAATTTAGTATGTTATTTTTTCGCCGTGCTTTGCAGATCGGAGGAAGAGTTCGATGACGGGGCATCGGCAGGAGATGGTGCGGCGGTAATCAGAACTCATCGACGTTCGGCGTTGTCGTTGACGCGACGTCGCGTAGCTCTCAAAGGAATAGGAAATCCAACGGGTAATGGTGGTGGTGGGAGTGGCGGTATCGGCGGCAGTAGTTCCGATGTCTTGACGACGAGCGGTTCTTCGGTAATTGATCTTATTGGTACGATTATCGAGAGCCAAGAATTGTGGCATTCTCGAAAAAAGACTGGAGTTACATTGAAGGCTGACGGGACGTTGGTGATCGCGTCGAAAGATCGCGAAAATTCTCACAGCGTCAACAACAACGAGAGTCCGGTGAAGAAGAAAGACGCGACGACGCCCTCCAGTGGCGAAACGCCGCTCGATTTGTCGAGCGTCAATCCCAACGACATTACTCAAGCTCCGATGTACAATAATCCACGTGGCGGAAGCGGCGGCGGCGGCGGAGGCGGAGGCGGCGGAAACAGAGGGAATTTTCGAGGAGGCTATCGGGACGGCTCGCGTCATAGCCAAGGCGGCAATCAAGGCGGCGGCGGCTACGGGGGTCGCGATTCGTACGCCGGAGGCGGAAGACACAGTTACGGCGGCACCGGATCGCGGGACAATTTTGGAAACAGGGAATTTGGCCCACCGGCGAATTACAATCAAAACTTTGAATTTCGCGGGGCGCCCCCTTTCGGTGGTACGCCGCCATTCAGGAATCGGAATCCTCAACATTTTCGACCGGAACGACTACGTCCCCCGGCGATGTCAGAGAGGCCGATTTTCTCTTCGCCCATGGACAATAATCACGAACGACCGCCACCAGCCTTTGCCCATCACAATCACTTTGCCGCTCCAAGAATTGGCCTCGGTCCACCGCCAGGACCTCCGCCCGGATTACCCCCTGGAATACATCCGAACATGCCGGGTTCTCTCATCACGAGGCCTCCGCCTCCACCTCCTCCGCTTTCCGGGGCGTCACAGCCCGAGCAGCCAAGTTTTCATCAAGATTTTCACACTCCACCACCGCGAAACGAGAATCGCGAAGCAGCTAATTTCCCTCCGCAACTGCAACAACCACCTCCACCTCCTCTCCAAACAACTGGGCCCGCTCCGGCCGCCGCAAACGCTGCCAATTCAACGACGACTCCCGAGCGGCCCAGCATCGAGGACGAAGATTGTGATATTTATTGCGACATCGAGGCCGGCAACAAATCCGACACCGAGACTCACGAGGAACAGCAATCGGCCAACAACAACGAGGACTGCCCGATCGCCCTTTTACCACCTCCCGAGCCCCCGTCCGGTCTCCTCGACTTTGAAGACAATTCTAAAAGCGACAAGGACAACGACAGCGATCAGGATCTCGTGATCGACGACACACCAAAAGACGAACGTGTCTCGCGCGGCGCTGAACAACGCGACGACAAATACGATCCTTTCGCCGCTGACAGCGACACGAACGAGGATAGCGATCGCGAGAAAAACGGCAAAGAAAAACTCGAGAAAGATAAGAAAAAAAGGGCAGGCGGAGATGGCGCTAGCGGAGCTTTGAATCCACCGCCAAGGCCGCCCGATTTTCCTGGTGGCAAAAATTCCCGTCGCGACAACTCGGTCAATCCTCTTTTGCGCTTGACCGCTTACGACGTGGACGAGGAAGACGACGACGACGATGACGACGACTCTCAGGATTGCCCCAATTTTTCAATCTACTCTTCAGAAACGATGGACGTTGCTCGGCATACCGAACAAGAATTGTCTCAACAAATCGGACCGCTCGAGCCGCCGCCCATGCCGCCCGATATGCCCGACGACGACGACGTCATCGTCGGGGACGTGCAAAGCTGCGATCTTGCCGATATCCCCGAGCCCACCGATCCGTACGTCGAAGCCCTTCGAAAGGAGAGACAAACCCTCAGCCGCATACCGCCAAAAAAAATCTCCAACGATTCCAGAGGCAAGATAACTTTCAAAATAGGAAATAAATTCAAACTGAACAACAAACTGAGCAATCTGTACGACGAACTCGACGAAAACATTCAAGTTTCGATCGAACAGGAAAAAGAAATCGAAGAAAAGAAAAAAAACTCTCGGACCGTTGACGATAGTGGGAAAAAAGATGGCGAGGTCGACAAGGACGACGAAATCTTTCGTATCAGTGACGACAACGCCAGGTGCGGGACAAAAGACAAACCGAGCGAGGACGACGAGGCTGTTGCCAATACCGATAGAAAAAACAGTAGCGAAATTAAAACGAGCGACAACGATCGCGACAAAAATGCCGATAAAAAGGATAAAAAGAGCAACTGCATGGAAACGAGCAACAGAGAATCGGAGAATGATCAGGACGAACCGGAAATTGCCGCAGCCCAAGTTTCAACGAACGAAAGTGACAAGAAAAAAACTCCTGACGATTCCGCCGCGGAGAAAGACACTTTGGCCATGTCAACGATCGATCTTACGGAAAAAAGTTCCGATACGATAATCTCGATTGCGGAAAGTATACCGAGCGCCTCGTCGCCCAGAAAGCAACTGCCGGGACAAGAAACTCTCGGGGAATCAAGTCCAATCGGGAATAAAGAAAAAACACCGACGAGACAGTGGAGATCATTGGCTCGGGGACGACAGAGCGAGGACGATGAGAAACGATCGGAAGATCGTAGCGACGAGGACGAGGATGATAATAAAGACGCGAGCAGGATGAGGAAAATGCGCAAGTTACGAAAACGCTCGAGTCGCATCGAGAGATGCTCGCAAAGTGGCCAGAGCGACACGGAGGATCGAAGCAGCGAGAACGAGGATGCGACGAAAAAGGATCGAGCGAAAGATTCGTGCTCGAGCAGTTTGGATCAAGCTCGAGCTGGCGCGAGTTCGTCGTTTGACGTTGACGATGAAACGGAAAACTTTCCTCTGGAAAAAGAAGGAGTCGCGGTCCCTGCCATTTCCGAGGAAAAGGAAAAAGACGAGGCGGAACGCGAAGCTTGGGAATCCGACGGAGCTTATACGCCTTGCAAGGATGAAAGGCCGATCAAAGAGCGAGACGTTGGCAACGCCAACTCGTTGTCTCCGTTCGAGAGCGGTCTCGAGCCGATAACACCGCCGAAAGATCGTTCGAACGATGACCTCGACGTTTGCCAAACACCCGCCGGCTACGCTGGCCTCGGTACCGAAGCAATTTCCGAAACCGACGAGGCCATGAACTTCGAGGACGAACTTACGCTGCTGAGTTTGCGCAAAGAGAAAGACATGGAAGAGGGCGAAATCACGGAGGACGGTAAATTGTTGTCGAAAAAACATTCGGCCGACAAGTCCGCCGACAACGAGGATCCCAAGAGAAAGAGGAAAAAGGATAAGAAGGAAAAGAGCAAAGAGACGGAGAAGAACAAAGAAAATATATCGTCGGAGAATCAAGTAGCGTGGAAAAAAATCTCAAAAAGTACCAAGGATCGACAATATCGAGACAAGGACAAACGCTCGAGATCGCGGGATCGCGACAAGAATAAACCAAAGAAAAAGCTAAAAGAATCTACGACGGCAACAGCAACAGCGACGGCAACGGCAACGACGACGAAGAAGAAAGAAAAAAGGAAAGAATTGGCGCGTTACGACGTGAGGAAAATCGTGGCGGAAAAACCTGCGAGACCTCGCAAGGACGAGTACGGCCGCGACGTACGAGATTATTCGCGAAGCAAATCACGATCTCGCAGCTTGTCGCGACAGCGGAGTATCGTGTCGCGCGATCGTCGTTCGCGTTCGTACTCGAGAATGCGGTCGAGGTCGCGATCAAGGTCGCGTCAACGTCGTTCATGGTCCCGGGATCGTAGAACAATTTCTAAAGGACGAAGATCTCTGTCGCGGAGGCGCTCGCTCTCGCGAACAAGACGCAACAAACGTTCCATCAGCCCGAGACGATCGCTCTCGAAGAAGCGCTCGATTTCCCGAAGGCGCGGCTCCAAGTCACCGGGACGCAGCAGAAGACGTTCCCTCTCGGGCAGACGTCGCCGCAGATCATCGTCGAGAAAGCAGCATCGTTCGCGCTCGCGCGACAAGCGAAAAGATAAATCAAAAGGCAAACACAAATCGCGAAGTCGCTCGAGAATCCGCAAACGTTCTCGATCAAAAACACCGAACAAAAGATTGAGCTCAAAGTCACGGGATAAGAAACACACGAAGAGAAAATTGCAGAGTAGATCGAGATCGAAACATCGCTCGTTGTCGAGGGAACGGGATCGCAACAGAAACTGGAATCCACCGAGTGAAAAGCCCACCGATAGGGATCGTAATTTTTCACGAGACAAAGATGTTAATCGTGAATCGTGGAGTGCTCAATGGACACCGTCTTGGTCGCGATCCAATTCGCCGATAGTAAATCAACATGAAGAGTTGACGGCGCACGCGACCACGTGGTCGCCGCCAGCGGCTCTCGACGGGCCTAACGTTCCACCAAAAAATCTCACCGTCATCCTCACCAACAAAGAGGCCATTAAGAAAAAGAAGAAAGAAAAGCGAAAAGAAAGTAAAAAAGCACGCGGCGGCGAACCAGAGCGAAGGAAAAAGACTAAAAGAACGAAAACTCCGCCTCCCTCGAAGGAAGTTTTTGCCAGCGGTGACAACATCCTCGTGAGCGTTTGTTTCAATAAAGAAAATGAGACGACGTTGACAACGGGTATGCCGGAATTGCCAGAAACGATACCGTTGCTGGCGGCGAGTAAACGACGCAGACGAGAACCGATACAAACGAGCGAACCAGCCAAAAAGCCTAAAAAGGACAGACTCAAGGACAAACGTGCCAAGTCACCGAAAATTGGAAAAAAGGAAAAAAAGAAAAAATCTAAAGCGGCTGAAATCGCAGCGACCAAGAAGCCCGTCGCGGTTATCGATCTCGATCAGTCACCGTTCCGCGAGCAAACACCATCGCCCCGCGACGTTATCGTCCTCAGTGACGACGATGACAAGCAAGTCGCAGAATTAGCCACTCCGGAACAACACAATCATCCGACAACTCCTCACGAGCACGACCAGTTCGTATCGCAAGGACCGAAAACTCCGCCTGAGCCACAGAACAAATTTTCTATCGGCAACAAAGCCAACAATCTTCGGCCGTCCATGATGAATCCTCTACTCGAGAGGGAACAAGGCGGCGAGGAAGAGGAAGAAGAAGAGGAGGAGGAGGAAGAGGAGGAAGAAGAGGAAGAAGAGCAGGAAGAGATCGATCAGAGAGTCGAGGAAGAGCTGGAGATGAGAGCGCAAGAGGAACTTGAACTCAGACTGAAAATAGGGCCCAACACACCGCCCGAACCACCGTCTTCACCGCCGACCTCGCCCACCTCGCCCGACGCTTACGATCCCTTTGATCCCACCAAATCGCGATCTCCAACCCCGACTGCCAGCCAGGACGCCGCCTCGAACGATGATCGGGATAGAAATCAACGAAACAATTCCCCGAGAAAACACGAGATCGATAATGAAAACTTGACCGCAAACGATAATCCCCAAACGCAGGATGTTCAAAACACCGATAAACAAACTACGGAAAAACCCAAAATCATATCAATGGTCACGCTCAAACGTGCCTCGCCCAATCGTGACACTTCGCCCGGTATCATCGACAGTCAGGCCGAAATCGTCCAAGTTTTGGACAGCCCACCGGCCAAGGTACAACAGAACCAACAAAATACACAATCGACCATCAATCCTTTTGCAACCATCAATCCTGTACTAGCAACCGTCGCCGCTGCTGTACAGCGAAGCGCTATTTTCAATGCCAGCACACCGATCATTGGTCAGAGAAATGTTCAGCAGGTTCGTTCTCTCTTTTTTTTCCCCTCCTCACAAGCGACCACTCATCTCCGAGTTAATGAAATGCGAATCATCAATTTTGTGTTGATTACAGGCGAACCGCATTTCACCGAGTACGCAAGTAAAACAACGTGCCATTGACAGGCCCCAACTGCCAAACTTATTTGCCAATGCTCCAAAAGCAACGCCAATCCGTATGCAAAAGAATTTACAAAATAAAAATCTTTCCACCGTCGGCCAAAACGGAAGCGACGCGAATCTGGAAATGACCAATGACAATATCCTTGACATGTCGTCTCCGTATTCGCCGGGTTCCAGCTTGAGCGACGGTATTTTTGATCCGCCGAGTCCCGGCGGTGGCAATCACAATTCCTCTCCGATCAACTTACCCGGCTCGAATAAAAATTCCACCGCCAAAAACAAACCAAACGAAAAGAAGGACGCGTTCGATTCGCTTTTCGGCAGTTCACCCGCTATGAAAACGAGCAAACCAAGAAGCAAGAAAATCATGGAGAAAGAAAAGAGAAGCAAAAAATGTTTGTAATTTTTCATCGTCTCATCTCGTAGTACTCGCTCGATCCCCAAACTGACCTTTTTTTCTTTTACCATATCAAACAGCCACTAATCCAAAAGTTGGAGTGCGTATGGATGAAAATCAACTACAAATTTTGGATGATCTTCCCAGTTCCGCGGTGGAAATGCAGGTCAAGGACAAGGTCTGTGTCGCCACGAATTTCCACGAACTTTTTACCCAACAAATAAAAGTTATCCAAGACTCTCTGCCCGCCAGACTTTTGTTTAAACTCGTTATTTTTCTTGTCTCACCAACAGTTCTTGAAAAAACTTAATCGCCAAGAGAGGGTCGTAGAAGAAGTAAAGCTGGTCCTGAAGCCTCACTACACGAAGAAACACGTAACGAAAGAGGAGTACAAAGATATAATGCGAAAAGCCGTGCCGAAGGTGAGGATCGTAAAAACAAGTCGCTCGACCAAAAAATCCAAAGATCAGAGCAACAAACCAGGGAATTCTTTGTTTTTTTATCTTTACAGATATGTCACAATAAAACGGGGGAGATTAATCCGAAAAAAATCGCCCAACTCATCGAAGCGTACGTCAGAAAATGTCGTTCTGGCAAAAAGAGAAAATTACCAGCGCTGCCGGTTAATTCAACAGGAAAAACGATCAAACCCACGTGAGTGAAAAAAAAACAAATAACGATGAAAAGAAAAAAAAAACGTTAGTCGGAAGTTTTAGTGAATTTGATGAACCATTTGAAACGCTTGTGAACAGGAAAAATCTATGGAGTTGATCGTCCGAGGGGAATTCTAGAAGCACAAGTATTTCTTCGTCGATGGGAAGGTCCTGGAAGCGCGAATAAAACAATTTTTTCTGATAAGAAATGAAGGAGCGATGAGAAAAAAACTAGAGAAGCTCTTCCAGCGACGTGGGTAAGTGTGTACGGTCATCGTTAAAATTCATTTCTTCATCATCGACCGAACAATGTGTATTGTGTGTACATACCTAAACTGATTGAATTTAAGCGCAATATTTGTATTTATCCTTAGCAGTAGCTTTCACGCGAACGTTTGAGGTTCATACGATAAGTGAAATTAATTGTTAATTTTATTACATAGACCTATACGATAATTAAGACCGTTCACAATCGTCTAATTGTAAAGTTGCAAACAAAATTGAGAGAAAGAGAGCGCGAGAGAGAGAGAGAGAGAGAGTTTGTTTGTGAGTGTGTGATATATATTACGATGTCCTGCGAAAAATTGAAACGATGAGAGGAGAAAAACATTTGGCTGAAAACGTTCGTTGCACATGAAAAGCCTCGTTGAACGTACACCACAATCGCAAAGCAATACTCATCATCTTGTTTTTCCCCCTCTTTTCTAAGGCGCAAAGTGAAACACAAAATAACGATCGATCTTCTTCGTTGTTCAGCAAACCTCGCCCGTGCCCTGATGTATTATTTAATTACTTTCGATAAAAACAAAACTTGCAGAAAAAAAACGAGAAGAAAAGGTGAAGAAAACGATACGAAAAAACAAAAAAAAACAGATCATTTACTTGTAATTGTATAACGAGAGTGGCCTGTATCAGAATTTTTTTACACGATTAATTGTAGATTATACCATCATCGTTTTACAAATTACTTCCAATAGTCACTGTCGTTGATTGAATATTAATAAATAATTATAATAGTAACAATAATTATGATATTGATTATAACAATAAAATTAATAATATTGAGAAAACGAAAGTTACATCTCGCTTCGCTATTCGTCTCTGTGAATAATGAAAATGAATGGTCCGCTGATTTGGAGATGTTGGGGAAAGAAAAATAGCAGAAAAAAAGAAAATACGACAATTTAATATTGTTCCAAGTTCGAAGTATGTACAAAATGAATGAAGAACGAATGTTAGCCTAAAATTTAATCTAGGAGTTGAAATAACATTTAAAACTGCAAAAAAGAATTGTACATTTTGCGGCTTTTCCGTTAAAATGATACATTTTTATTTTATTGTTTTCTTCGTTGTTTTTTCCTGTTTCTTTTTCTCTCTAATCTCAATAAAACATTCATCACGTTAGTTGACCGATTGTGAAGCAATTTTGGAAAATGTCGAGCTTGAAGATTTGTTTCTTTCTCGGAAAATTGAACAGACAAAATGGACAACTTGATTATTTGTAATTGTACTATTTACGGATCGTGAATAAATTAATTTTCATCTTGACAAACGCCACAGAGTGTGTCGAAGAATTCAAGGCTTTTGACGAGCAGGTTTACGTTGAATTATAAATCATTGTTCTTCTTGGGTAATATTGATGTGCTTCAAGCTGTAGTAGAAATAACGGACGAAAAATAAAAGAAAACAAACAAACAAGATGTACATCATAATTTATACAAAAATGAAAAAAATGAAATAAAACTGGAAAAAAATAATAAAACTGGGTGTGTTGGCTGATTTGTGATTTTTTCGTCTCGAACATGCCGAGGGGCATTGGAGAGTCTTTTGAATTTATTCCCGCGCGTGGCGCCACTGACGCCGCGGCGACCCATGCGCAGCGTTGATGCTCCGAAGTGGCCAAATCGCACATTAGCCGTTTACGTTTGCTGGCAACGCAACGGAGAGATTTTTAGGTAGTGTGACAAAGCATTAGGATAAAGGGGACCGCGCGGATCAGGCGTATCCACTGATAATATTAATAAATACGCCTCCACACGTACCATATATATCATATTTTTTTTCCGCCCCCCCCCCCCCCCGCACTGCTCTCGGGAGATTTACAAATCCGCATTGTAACCACCGTAACGTTCGCCACGCGAAGTAAGCGTGGGCAAAATCGTTTTCGGTCTAGCCTCCAAAATAGCCTTATTATTAGGAATTAAAGAAAACAATCAAAATTAGGATTTTTCTGAAGATTTTACTGCGGATACAAGGGCGAGAGAGAAAGGGCACAAGCGCGAGAAGGTAGGGGAGAAGAGGGTGTACCGCCGTTTCAATTCGCGTGCTTTGCGAACGATATATCCCTCTGATATATATTGAAACACACACGTAAAATATACAAGTTCCTTATCTCTAACAATACGCAATCGTACATGCCAATAATCGGAAGATATATTTTAAAAGATTGTTTCATCGCTCTATCGGAGCAACTTGGAATATTGAGGTAAACGAGAGAAAAAAACAAGTGTTTGACCGCCGAGTCAGCGAGCAGTGTGTGCAAAATCGGAGTCTCATTCACGACTAGAGCTTGAGAGAACATCACTTGTTTTCCCCTTCTTATTTCTTCTCACCCTCCCACCCATTTAGACGCAACTATAATACTGTAATGTTCGCTTTTTTTTCCACTGTTAATTTCTCGGTCAGGCTGTGTGTGCTCGTCGCTTCCTCGTTCCAACTGTAAAATCCATGTTACAGTTTGTGTAGCCGCTGTCGCGCTTCTATCACACATCTCTCGTATATTCTTCCCTCGAAATCTGTGAATAATCAAAAAAACAAAAGTGATAAAAATTTCAAGGCTACGACCACGAAAGACTTGCCGAAGCAAAGCAACCCACGGAAAACAAACAAATAAGTCTAATATTGAGCGGGTGAGACAAAAACGAACGAAAAAAGTGTCGAATATTTGGGATGTATTGATGAACCTAACCTCGATATTGTCGAACGTCGAGACGACTGAGAAGGAGCAGTCGAGTCGTCAAGAAACAAGATACATCACTGATCAACTAAGTTTGTTTAATTTGTCCGAGAACGTTCGTTGCAATTACACGGTAAGTAAATATACAAAGTAATTTTCTCCTCTCAAGTATTTCGTCATTTCGCAATATTTCGATTCTTTCGTTATATTTTCATCCGAGTCACTTTCGCTTCCTCTTAACGCGATCGCGATCGTTCTTTTGTAACCCGTGAACTTTTTTTTTCTCGCAAATGACAAATTCCTTTTATTGCATTCGTAATTTCGTTATAGTGACACAGAGATCTTCATTTGTCGGTCAAAATTGTCAAGTCGGTCATACCAAATAGCATTAGGTCTTAAAATTGTATTATTTCGGAATGAAGAAAATTTAAAGAGTCAAACACAAATCCTGCAACAAAAGCCAAAATGCAACCTCCTGAGAACAGAGACAGAAGCGGCGCTCGTGCCACAAAAGCCTCAAACGGGACAAGTTTGCGTAAATTTTTGAACGCTCCTGCGGTTAGTTTGTCACAATCTCGCCGAGCTTTTGTTTTTTTTTTTTCAACCTCTATTTTCGTGGCGTTCGTGACATGGCATTGTCAAAAAAAAAAAAAAAACCAGTCGTCTATGACGTTTTTAACGGCAAACGTGTCGTTTTGGAGTTTTGCTCACGTGGAGTTGAAAAAAAAAAAACGAAATCGATCAAGTGTGATGATTTAATGGCCAATTCGTCATCCAGAATTTTTCTTCATTCTCGTCTTTCGTTGGGTGCAATTTCAGACTCTCTGGGACGAGAACAATAGCGCCGTACAAAGGACTTGCAATTCCAACGTCAATAGGTTCGGAAGAGCGAGCGAAGTGAGAGAAGACAGAGGCCAATCCACAGTTTTGGGCGTAGGAGGCGGAGGGATGCCTCGCAGTAAGCGGAGAGCGCCCTCCAGTACAAATCACCATCACCATCATCATCATCACCACCATCATCACGCTTCTACGGACATGACGCCCAGTGCCAACGAGGACAATGTTCCTCGACATCCGTCTAAAAGGCTCAGACACACGCCCGGGTAAATAAAAACGATCCACGACACTTTTCTTTTCATTATTCTACAAAGACGGAGATACAAAAACATGGTCCGTTGAGATGCTTTTGCGATATTCTCGATTAGCAAAGATCGAGACAGAAATTATCGAGATAGAATGAAAATTAACACTTGACCCGAGTCAAGGAAGAACTTGCTCTCATTTTGACACAACGAGCAGGTTCGAGAAGTTGATCCAATCGGAGAGAAAAACGATCAAAAGACAATCGTAATTTTCTGTTTGTCTCGCCGCAACAAAGCAGACGATTTGTGGGGGTAAAATGAACTTGAAAAACATTGAGACGTTTTGATTATTCTTCTTTGGATGCACCTACCACGAGATACGTTTGGAAAGGAGAGATGGAGGGAGGGAGGGGGGGGGGAGAGCACAGCACTAAAATAGACTGTCCACAGATTTAGTCTGCCCTTCCCTGCTACTTGGGACGGTCCAAATTTCTAACATCTCCAACAAGTGTTGATTTTTTTTCTTTTTTTTTCTTCATTCATTTTTCGTTCGTTGTTTTACTTGCCATTCCGTTTTTCAACAAAGTAACCGGGTGAAAAAGTTAACGGTGCGGAACGAGTCGGGATAAGAATTGAATGTTTGGAAATTTGAATCTGTAAATTTCACGTTTTTGCGTATTTTTTGATGAATTTTGTGTTTGCGATTTGAGAAATTCGTTGTCTCTCTGTCGGTTGTGAACTCCACGAGAATTTATCAGGCTCGAGTACGGTGCATGGATGACGAGAGGTTTTTAAAATATATATTCACAATTTACAGAATTTATTGATTTCTATTATCGAAAATTGGTTTTTTGATAAATTCGGACAATGTTAATTGGTTCGAATGGTTATTGAGGAGCGTTGGTTATCGGGAGTGTTTTTTATTCAGCGCGAGGCGACACACAAAACCGGATGATGTCTCGAGCGCATCGTCGTTCTCGCAGAAGCGATGTGTCGCTTGGTTTCGAGAATACACGATACCGGACGATCCGGACACTCTTGGACCTGAGGGAATGGAAAAATTCTGCGAGGACATTGGTGTCGAGCCGGAAAACGTTGTTATGCTCGTCCTCGCGTACAGAATGAATGCCCGGCAAATGGGCTTTTTCACACTTACCGAATGGTTGAAAGGACTCTCAGAGCTACAGTGTGATTCCGTAAATAAAGTACAACAAAAGCTCGAATACCTAAGAAACCTGTTGAATGATCCACACACGTTCAAAGGTGTCTATCGATACGCTTACGATTTCGCTAGGGTGAGTTGAAAAGTTCATTTCCATTTTTTTCGTCGTCTCTTTGCAGCATCAAAACTTTCTCATAAAATTCCAATGTTTTCCCTTGTTTTTCGTATCCCAGGACAAAGATCAGCGCAGTATGGACATGGAGACTGCACGAGTAATGTTACAATTACTATTAGGAAAGCATTGGCCATTATTTTCCCAATTTGCACAATTTTTAGATCAGTCCAAGTATAAAGTTATAAACAAAGATCAGTGGTGCAACATATTGGAGTTTTCCCGAACAATAAATCACGATTTATCGAATTACGATTTGGACGGAGCGTGTAAGTTTCGACGTGAAGCCCTAAAAGTTTTTTGGTCAGTTATAAATAATTGATTGAGCATTGAGACGATTGTTTTGTACTAATTGCAGGGCCAGTGATGCTCGATGAATTTGTCGAATGGCTTAAATTACAACGAGGTGAAGGAGCGTCTTCGACGGAGGTTCGGGGCAGCTGAAAAAACAGAACAAAATTAAAGTCCGCTTCGTCATAAGTATTGATCATTTTAAATATTCAAAAATCAACAACAACGGAAAGATAAAATTCGATGGAAAGAAAAAAAAAGAAAGAAAAAATTGTCCTTTCCGATATGAACCCCAATTTGTTAAGCATTCAATGTCTCCTGATTCTGAAGAAAAAAACTGAACGAAAAATATTGATACAGAAAGAAAAAAAATGGATAAACTGAAATGTTGGCGTTTGAAATTCCAATGAATTCGTACACGTTAATTCGCACCATGGTTTTTTCCATTTTTTTAACGAAGCCGCAGTAATTATTACATTGTATGACCAGTTCAACGTTGACATCGGAAGATTGCGAGAGAAAGTTGTGGGGTAAGAGATACAAAACGATAAAATGAACTCATTTAGTGAAACTGCATTACGAGAACGAGGAGAAAAGAAATGAGAAGAAAATCCTTTGGCATCATTTTCTTAGTCTTTTTGTCCTAGTAAAGGCGGTTCAAACCTTGACCGGTCACAGCTCACACAATTTTTCACATCTTTTTATTTAAATATAAATAGTCGAGCGATCATCTTGACAAGAATCTCTCTTCCGATGCCGGACTCGGGCTCTAATACGAAATAAGGATAATAATCATAGTCTAATGATAATAATTAATTAATCCGAGTTTAATTTCGTTACGTACATAGAGACAAAATAATAATAATAATAATAATTCAATAAAAGTTGATAAAAATAAAGAATTGGCGGAACGTTATCCGTACTCTGAAAATTGCGAACCGATGGTGACAACGTTGGGTCTCCTTGGGATGTGCAACGCCATTATATTTCGAGCGTCTGCTATTCAAGACACACATGAACCACTACCTCCCGACCGTGACTGTAAATACACACAGAAAAAGAGAGAGAGATCACCTTTGTCGGACCATTGATATTATATTAATAGAATTTTCGTTGAGTCGGGAAGAGGAAGAGGGCTTTTTATCCGAATGAGACGAACAGAGTTGTTGGCGAGAAAATATTGCTGCAAGAAATTCTCTCATAGATAAGAAAATAAATGTCTATTTAATGGAGCCGTGACTTTGAAGAGAAAACACACCCACACACACGCAACTCAAACTTGGTCGTTGATCGGCCGAGGCAAAATTCACAATTGTCAATGAAAAAAACGATGAATATTGTGAATCTTCAGGGTTTTGAGTTTCCTAACTCGATCAATTCTCGTCTCAATTCATATCGATCGTTTTTTGTTTCGTTCTTTTTTGTTTTCATGCGTTATTTCTTAATTACACAATGGAAAAGAAAGCTTTGACATTTAATTGATAGTTCAATTTTCCAATAGATAGATACATTATCTTCGTTCCAACAATTTCTTGAAAATTCTCAACTCGAGAGGTTCGATTTCTTTCTATGAAAGTACAATGCGATGATAATGAATGGCTTTGATTTTTCAATCGTTGTGTAAATTCTTGAAAAGATGTAGCAGGCAATATTTTAATAAACATCATTAAATATGATTATTATTAACGATGTAACGCTTATGTAACGTTAGATGGATACGTGAAGAAAGCAAAAACAAAAACAACACGACCTATCGAAATTGTAGATACGAATCATTAACATCTTTTATTTTTATTGTCCTCGCCCTCGCGGCTCTTGTTTTCTTGGTCCTCCACAAGGCAAACGGAAACACGATCAATGGTAATTATAATTCGCACAAACGTGTAAAATGTGTAATAGCCAGTTGGTAACTTTTCAATCGCAATAAACGGAGAAAAGTGGCAGCTACGATTAAATAAAAAAACAAATTCAACTTTTCTCCTTCGCTAAATGAGCAATTATTCCTGCGACAAACGTCAATTGCATTCGGGACAATCAAACAGCAAAGTAACGCATTATTATCGATGTTTCTTCATTTTTTTATTTACAGTAACGATCAGCTTTCATTTTGCTTCTTCTATCGAGAAGAGTCTCGTGAAGATTTCCCTCGACTTTAGCCTTTTTTAATTCCCCGCGATCGCCTTGATTCACACGCAACTTCTTGTCCTGGAATTTTTGGAACTTTCGTCTGCGAATAAACGAGATTCCAACGTTATTATTTATGCATCAAGATTTTGTTAGAACCAGATTTTTCGAAATATAAAAAAACTTACACGTAATTGACTTCTATGGCGTTGAGTGATCCTCGTTCGTCAATAGGCACGTCTTTGTCCGGATCGTCCACTCTTTGAATCATACTTCTGATGCACAAATATTCGTTCTGTCCAGCAGTTTTGCTGTTGCAAACAACGTCGTCCTGGTCGGTTATGGAAATGAAGCAATTTGTCGTGCTCAGTATCGCCAATTTATCCTCCTAATAAAAATCATACGATTAAGACAAAGGACTTTGACCTAAAAACAGAAAAATGGAGTCGTTTGGTAAAATTACTTGAAAAATTGGTTCCCATTGTTCCATTGCTCCGACGGCGTCGCTCCGACCTATCACAACTCCTTTCTGATCGACTCCTACGTATTTTCCATATCCCGATTTGAGCGCTACTTTTGTTTCGTTGACAGGAAACGCCGTGAGAATTTCTTCCGGGGACGGACCCTCTCCCTCGTCGTGCGGAGCTCCCAGAGTAAATAATCCGTTGTCTAGTGCTTTTATATAAGTTCCTCGGCCGTATTGTATTGCCACAGTTCCGGTTATCTCAGAAACGTTATTCACTTTCCACCAACCACCTGAACATTCGATTGCACAAAGAAGACATGATATTGATCCAGATTGAGTTCCGTCGGCTCTCGTGGACCCGGTGTGTACAGGTAGGCAAAGCTAGAGGTTGGTTTAGAGATAAAATACTGTACCATGGATCGCAGAATCATCGTCTTGGACACTTGGCGTTTTATCGTCCCGTCCTTCCTTCTTGTGCTTCCTCTTCTTCGATCTAAATAAACACGAAAAACAACAATCGTTCTAACCTCAAAAACACGTTCCTGAATGAATAAGTACGTTGTTTGTTACATTTTACGTACTTGCGTTTTTCCCCTTTCAGAGTTAATTTCACTCTTCTGGCTTGGTCGTATTCGGACATTATTTTATTCACTTGGTCAAAATTTATGAGATAAACAATCACAAATTTACGTATATTATTCAAGGACTGACGTTTCTCTTGTTGTTGGTGTGTGCGTCCATGAAATCAGACGTTCTGGTTGGGCGAGGCGTGCCAAATTCCGAAAAACCAATTTCAAATACAGTTGGCCTCACTGTAATGGAAGTCTCCCCTCCCGCACACCCTCGAACTCGGCGCCATTTTGTCTGTACATGCGTGTGAGTGTGTGTTTTTTGATATATATGTGAATCCACACAACCCAGACTTCTCCCCGTTATCACTGTAATGGGTTTTTCTTTTTCACAAGTTAACATGCAAGTGTAACACATACGCGATCGAACATCTTGTTGTTATCTTTTTTTTGAAATAAATTCACAAATGCTGCCGTGAAGATTTTCAAAGCGTACTGTACACATCAGACAGCACGCAACATCGTGTTCGCGGTGAGACATTCTTCATCTTCTGTTTTTGTTCTACCACTTTTACGTACATTTTGACATTCGCTTATGTTTGGCGAGCCTCGCGAACCAGCGAGTAGAAAGAAAAAACAAAAAGAAAACATGTCCGATGCAATATTGCTTGGAATTGCTTTGTATTCGTGATTTTTAGTATTTCTCTCGCTCTTTTCTTTCTCGTTCAAACGAAATCGTCAATTATTCTGACCCGCGAAGTATAATAGCCGAAAAAATTGGCGCTTTCTTTTAACTTATCGATTGATACGTTCAACGATAGATTTTTGGGGAGGGGGTTGTGATATTCACGGAATTCTCCGATTTACGACGTATATTTTTGATCGAATCTCGATCTCGAGCTATCCATTTCGATTCGTACGTTTTATTTCCTCGTTTCGTTACTTCGAACGCAATTAATGTCCGGTATTCCGCGAAAAACAAATGAAGCAAGTTTTTCTTGGTGCATTGTGTCTACCTGTTCGTTCAGCCAGATGTTGATATACTTTTAATGTTAGATAAGACGTGCTCGGCTCGAATCTATTATTAGTCGATTCGCTGTTAAGATTATGACGAATCAACGACTCGACAAAGTGAATTTTATGAAGTGAATTTCAGGATAAGCCGATGCGAGATCGATAATAATTTTCAAATTGAATAATGGCGTCGAACGATCAATGGCCACCCGTGTCTTCGGCCGCCTCAGCCAAAGCCTCGGCAAAAACCAACGGCGGAAACAAGAGACACACGATGAAAGACGAACAGCAGGAAATCCTTGAAAAACTCAACGAGATGTTCGGCTCGACTCTCGAACCGGGAGTTATTCTTTCCGTTGTGATAAATTGCAATTGGAACAGTGAGTTTTTTGACGTTATGAAAGTTTTTTTTGCCCAGAATGTACAGTAAAAATTGGATGATCGTTTTTCAGTGCAAGCGTCGATCGAGGGGCTCATAACGCTCGGCGAGACAGTGGAGGATCTGCCGATTGCGAACGAGTCGGCTTTCAAAGTAGAAAACTTTGGCGTGTTTGAGGATAGAGAAGGAACAAAGAAGAGCGACGAGAAGAAAGTCATAGAGGATTCAGGGAGCGTACAAAGTCCTTGGGAGGAAGTTGCGCGCGGGAAAACGTGGGGCAAACCGAGAAAAAGCGGAGGAAAGAACCGGATGGACTCTTTTTGCGGAAACATAGCAAAACTTAAATCGTCTGGGGAGAAGTTTGGCGAAAGCGGCAAATCTCCGGGTAAAATAAAGGAGAAAAATGAAAGTTGTAACATTCCAGAGGCAGATGCGAACTCGGCGGGTGCGCATGGTTTCGGTGCAACGGAAAGGGTCGCCCATCGCGATTTTTCGGATAATCCTGTAAAGAGCAAAACGCTTTCTCCCGGCAGGGCCAAAAAATCGGTCAATTCGCCGGTGAACCGTGGAAACGATACGAGAGAAAAAAATTGTCAGCGTTCACACAAATCTGGCAGTCCGGAAGAGTCGAAAAATTCATCAGATAAAAAGCAAAATGTGGCTCGTTTTGACAATAAAACGAACATGAGGAAAAACGAGTCGGAATCATTGTGTGGACTGAAAGTTCAATACCGCTTGAACGGGATGAGCAGCTCGGATGAGGATAACGAGGACGAGGACGACGACGCGGATGTCGTGATAGAGGACGAGACGAGCGATTACACTATCAATCTTACATCCGCGATAACGAGCAGCGTGTCTCAGTTTTTATCCCCCTGCACGCAGGCACCTCCTCGCGGTACGAAACCGGAAATACACATGATAAGCACTCCATCACCTCCGAGTAGTCCTCAACGCAGCATCCACGACGCGACATTCGCTCGCATAAAATCGGCTATCGCGCGAGGTAACAAAATCCTTGTTTTACTCAGAGGATTACCCGGAAGTGGGAAAACAACTTTAGCCAAAAGCCTCGTCGCAACGACCCTCGGTGGAGACGTCGCTTCCCACGTGTACAGTTCCGACGATTTTTTCGTCAATCTTGGTCGTGGTGTCTACAGATTCGATCCGAGCAAACTATCCGAAGCTCATACGTTCAATCGCTCCAGAGTCGCAAAAGCGATGAAAAACGGACTCACTCCGGTAATCGTTGACAACACAAACATCGAAGCGTGGGAGATGCGCCCGTACGCAGCTCTCGCCGTCGACAACGGGTACATCGTCGAAATCCTCGAGCCCAACACACCCTGGGCTCGAAATCCAAAACAACTCGCCGAGAAAAATAGCCACAATGTGACCAAAACGAAAATCAGCGAGAGAGCCTTAAAATTCGAAATAATACCCAGCGGCCAAAAGCTGCTCGACAAATTTGGACTCAAATATTCCCGACACAACGATCCTCATCTTCGGGCAGAACGAGAACAAAGCAAGGCTCCAGTCCCGCCTCCGCCTCCTCCTCCTTGCATGGCCGACCTCAAATCCAACTGGGCAAATGACCACAAAAACAATTACGTATTGACGAGCCACGACATCGAGAGTATGCAAAATATCGACGAAACTCGTCACAAAGCATCGAACGTCGAGCAGCAATATTCGATCGATACAGCTCGATCGAGCAGCAACGGAGAAACAAATCTTCGAGAAGCCTCGGCTACCTACGCCGACGGCGTTTTCAAGGATTATCTCAAAGAATTGCAAGATTCCGATGACGACAGTTTCGAAATAGTCGATGGAGGCAACGAGACTCGGACGAGTTTCGAACAATGCGTTCGCGACCAACCGACCTCGGGATCTTCATCTTCCAATGAAATCGCAAAAGACATTCCATCAGAAACGAACAACGACCGTAACACCAAAGATGCCCATAGTCAGCAGACGCTGGGGGCCATTGGTTCTGAAAGAAAATTCAATCACTCAACGACCACGATCAATATGGACGACGTGGGCAACGAACAAATCGACAATAACGTTTTGTCACAGTGTTGGGATTTTACGCTTGTTCATGGAGGTCTCAAATTGCACAGCAGCCACGGACATTACGTCAGCGTTTTCCGAAGCAAAGCGAGCAACGAGGCTGCGAAAGAAAAAGATGCCGGAACGCCCCAGAACGAAAATGAGCTCCAGGACAATGAAGAACTCTCGAAAGTCGAAGATATCGATTGTATTCGAGGAAGCGAATCAAATGCCGAAATTTATTCGGATAAGGACGAAGGCGAAGCTTGCAAAAAGGAAAACTTGGCCGAAGAGATTTCCTCAGAAAACGCCGACGAAAAAACCGCCGCCGATTCGGGCCTCGATGCTGAAAAACCAGCGGACGAGACTGTCGAAGAATTAACCAAATGTGAATCGGAACTTATTCTCACTGAGAGTGAAAATGGCGATGGGACTGTACCGAAAATCACGATTATCGATGCGA
The DNA here is from genome assembly GCA_037043255.1 of Diadegma fenestrale. Classification (NCBI taxonomy): domain Eukaryota; kingdom Metazoa; phylum Arthropoda; class Insecta; order Hymenoptera; family Ichneumonidae; genus Diadegma; species Diadegma fenestrale. The sequence continues at coordinate 11,092,623 of CM073312.1, forward strand.
TACTGAATTTGCTGAAAAGTCGAGATCCCGTAACGTCCGAAGAACCTCCCGAGACGAAAGAGAATGAAATAATAAAAAACAGTGAGCAGGATACGGCAACGAATGAACAGGACGAGGAGCAGACTCGGGAATCGTCGCCGAATCAAGAAGAAACGACGAATTTGATAAATTTGGATGTCGTGGATTCACCACCGGGACAAAAAAATCTTGTCGGGGGGAGCAACGACCTCGACGACGAGAGAAAACCTAAAAATCATTCGACCAATCCATTTCGAACGGGAGAAATGTTGACTGACAATATGAACAGCATATCGTGGAAAGAATCTCCTTTTCCGATCGACGGTACAAAAATCCCGGCCGTTCCTGTAGTGGAAAATAAAAGAAAAATCGTCAAAGCCGATGCAGAAACAATGACGACGCTTTACGATTTCAACGTGGCTTACGTGGGCGGAACATCGGAGCCGGGATATCGCGAATTATGGGGAATGAGCAGATCGATAAACGAAGGTACGCCGATTTCTGCTGAAACCATTGAGGAGAATCGAACGTCGAACGTTGTCACGTTCGACAAGAGCTCGATGACTGGTGAGATTGACATTCTCGCAGGAGAGTCCGATCCGAGTGATTTGGAGAAGGAAAAAGATTCGACGAATCGATTGGACGATTTGATCGAAATGTTTCCTCACTATCCGAGCGAGTATCTCAAAACATTGTACGAACAAGAGTGCAATTGCAACTTTGACTGGGTCGTGGACGTTTTGTTACTCGCCGACGTGCCCACTTTAACGATCGAGAATTACGAGAAACGAGCCAGCAGCCCGAAATTATCAAAAATAGATCACGAAAAATTCAATCAAAGATCGCACAGTTTCAGCCCGAAAAACCGTCGGAATCGAGTCAAAGATTTACGCAGTTTTTCCCTCGAGTGCGTTCAGGACGGAGGCCGAGAAAATGTTTGCGAAAGTCCGAGCAAGTGTTGCGACGAGGAAGATAAAACTTTCGAAATATTTTACAACAAAGCTCTGAACGAAAAAAGTTGCCCAGTCCCGCAAAGTTTTGATGCAAGCCGAGCCGCTTCAAGTTGTTCGATCGCAGCAGCGACAACAAGTAGCGATGAAGAATCATCGGAAACGATAGAATTGGATTTTGGACGAGATTTTATAAATCAATTGGAGAAAACGTGCGGCAATCCGGATTTTGTACTGCCGGATGAGTTCAAACCGGTGATAAAAATAAAAAAATCATTGGTCGACGAGCTGTATGGGCTTTGGATCGAGAGTATGGATCATCAGATGAAAGTTTTGCACGCTCGCCTCGACGAGAGAATGGCCAAAGGTGGGCTGACTATAACACCGCCTTAATTAAAGTTCCTCTGAACAAACAGCAAATCTTTTCCTTTCCTTAATTTTGTATACGAGCAGAAATTAAATAAATAAATAATTATAGACGAGGCAATGGCGAGGGCGGTGAGTCGCGAGGAATCTGTTAAAGCGAAAGAGCCCGTTGTCCCAAATCTTGAAGAAATAATGAACATGGAGATGGCGCTCGCCAAATATCACAACGAATTGGTAATTAAATTTCCACTGGGAATGCAAACCGAAATAAAATTTAAAAAATATGACAATAATCGTTGAAAATTTTTAGAAAGGAAACATTGCACGGGAAACACCGAACGACATGGCATCCAGACTGACCAGACAAATGCTGTACGAATTATTGCCGGACCTTGATAAAGAGATGCTCAGCGAATTGCTCAAAGCTCACGGGGGTAATTTTAAAGAAACTTGCGAAATAATTGAGGCCAATATTGGACGGACAATAAGCAAAAGCGACAGCCTCAAGAAGCAGCAGAGTTTGTTGGCACGAGTTCACGAGGAAAGCAAAAATCTCGATACGCAAGAAGAGGCAAGTTTTCAGCATAAATTCTAATGTTGTTGATAAATTAACACGAGATTTGAGAAAATAACAATAAAATCGTTCATTTGTATGCAGAATTCGTCGAGTTCGACGAGCCCGCTGATAGTAGTGAATCCGGACATACGAACGAGCGTGGAATCCGATAGATATCATTATCAGGATGCCATAGCGAGGGGCCGAGAGTCGCGAATGGAAGCGCAAACTCAGGCGTCTTTACGCATAGAAAATTACAACAAAGCTGCCGAAGCGTACAGGAAAGGACTCCCGGAAGTTGCCGCCTATTACTCCCAAATGGTAAATCGAAATAATCTCATTGACGCGCTCGAAAAATTTGAATATCAATGCGAATTATGAAATGCGATCTTTCAAGGTAAAACTACACACGGAGAACATAAAAGCGGCTCATGCAAATGCGGCAGAGGAGTTTTTATCGGCTCAAACATTCACGCAAAACGGCGAAGACACCCTCGACTTGCACAACCTTTTCGTACGCGAGGCTCTCGAAGCTGTCGACATTTTTCTCGATTATCAGCAGAAAAAACTCAACAGAAGCACCAAGCGGTCTCTCGTTTTTTACGTCATCACAGGATACGGCGCTCGGAGCAATAATAGACTCGGCAGAATCAAACCTGCCGTGACGAAGAAGTTAACAAGCAAAAATATAAGGTAAACCAAATAAAAGCAATCAAATGTCAAGTTTATCTTCAAAATTTTCGCAAGTTACTCACAAGCCTGAAAGCAAATTTCCATTATTCTTTAAATCTTTCTTCATGACCCTAAAACAACGTGTATCCTTTATTTATTTTTGCTATACTTGAAAAAGCTGAAATCTCGTTTATTTTCACTCACAGATTCACGGAAGCGAATCCAGGCTGTTTAAAAGTGACTCTCAACAGACGAAACGGCGGGTCGGATTAATACCGACGATGTGGAAAAAAAAGAGTGAAGTCACGTGCCATGCTCAGGAAAGGAACACAAAATTTTCATTTCTTTGACGAAATTTTACGCGAATTCTTGAAAAGCAACGTCGGTGAAGGGGAAAATGACGAGATATTTATACGAATACGAGCATATTTGCAAAAAATTGTTTTCTAAATGTAATTTTTCATTTTTTTTTTTCGTAAACTGGAAAAAAACTCAAAAATCAAAGTTGATTGTTACTTTGCAATAGTGATAAACGCTCCGAGGTTTGCTAGAAGAATAAGAGATCGCACAAGTTTTATTGTCGCGTTAATTTGAGAGATCCAGTGATTTTTGTTCGTTTTTATGCCCCAGAAAACAATCAATGACCATCGCGTGGGTGGCAGCTCCGTTGTATAAAAAATGCGGGAAAAAGATTGACGGTTATATGGAAAGTTGGCCTTTTCAAATCAGGGCCAACTTTTTGTACAATATTCTTATTAAAAAAAAAAAAAATTATATATATTTTTTCTACCTTTGTATACAAAGTTCGTCTATACGTTTGATAGTCTGCGCGATCGCGCGGGTTTCGAAATATATTGATAGGAAGGAATGTTTTTTGTACATTCATCCGGCGATCGAATAGTTTTGTGCTCGTCTGTGAAGCCGTATACATGAGCTTTGAATTTCTTTATTGACCGAAATGGTGAAGCGAACATTAGTTGCGAAAATTCTTCAGATCTGTCGTGTGTCAATTTTTTCAAAATTTGGAAATTTAATCGTGCAAATAACAAATACAGTGCATTTTTTTTTTCGCTGACATGCCAAAACGAATGAGTTTCGTCGGCTCGCAGTCTCGTTTTTTAAAATACGTCGCTTAAGCTCCACACGTTCTTGTTACTCTGCAAAGGGAAAAATACAAATGTTAGTGTACAATAAAAAAAAAAAAGTGGAAATCGAGTGGGAGATTCGAAAATGATTTTCCGTTACCTGTCGCGCTTGACGCTCGCTTTACTCGCATACGTTTTGAGCTTTTTCGCAGGTGTTTGTCTCGGATCATGGGGCAGTTCGTGCTTTGCTATTTTTTTCGCAGGGCTCTTCGTATGCGGCGATTTATGCGAAACTTGCTGTGCTACCAGGCAATTTAAAGTTTGCTGCTGCTCATTTATCGTGGCAAGTTTCGACTGCCGGAGACCAACGTTCGAGGGAAAAGATTTTACGTGGAAATTTTGATTCGGAGCCGAACCGGTCGAGGCGACGGGGAATCTATGGAAACTCCTGCCGGTTGATCTCAACGCGATTTGCGGCAGGAAACTGTGACGGAATGAAAAATAATAATTGTCAGAATTGAACAGATTTTGTCACATTCGGTGAAATGTGAAATAAATGTTTTTGGAAAATTGTAAACCTGTTGCAGAAAGGAGTTTCACGTTTCTGGGCAAAGCTCGTTCTGGAATTGGATTGAATGATTCGAGCGTAGGATTTTTGGGACGATAGCGAAGCGATTCTTGCCGGACAGTTCAAGCTTTTCGAGCTCTCTCGCGATAAATTAATTTTGCTGCAATTTATCGGTGGCAATTTGTTGTTGGATTGGATTTTCGTTGTCGACTCGTTTCCCGTTGTTGCTTCTCCGTTGTTCCGCCAAACTCGGTCGAGCTTTCGTTGCGAGGCTTCGATCCCCGTTGCGTTGGTACTTTTCTCGAACCTCGAGACTCTGCATCGATTCGACGGCGAAGATGCAACGACTCTTGGGATTTTCGAATCCGTGTCCTCGTCGTAAGATTTGCTCGACCGACGCGTCCTCGAAGCCTTTTCCCCCCAAATAACATCGTTTGTAATTGCTCAAACACGCTCATAAAGTTTTCCCATCGACTAAAAACAATGAAATTTCTATTTGTCAGGTTACTTTGGATTTTCGTCGCCTCTCCGATGTGATGTAACTCAACAAAACTGGATTTCTCCACTGAGCGTTCTCCCGCGATGAATTTGGCACTATCAAGCTGCTCGAGTGTCGCGGCGAAGAATCTTTTTCCCGTAAATCGTTGAAGTAACGATGATCCAACAGCCTCCTGACGTTACTCCGATTTTCCGGATCGTAAACCAGCATGAGCTTCAATACATCTCGACCATTTTCCGAGACGTGGGGCAACAAATTTGAGACGCCTGTGCCTCCCTTGTTGGGGAAAAAGTACTCGCAGTTTCGGGCTTTGCTGCTTCAGAGTTGGAAACGACGGTAACGTTAGTTATTTCGTTAAATTACGTTCGAATTCTTGATTGGAGTAAACAAAAAAACTTACTGTCTGCGAAATTTGGCCACAAGTCTTGCGTGGGGTGTTCCCAAAATTGTATGGATCTTGGAAAGTTGGTCCACTTCGTTGGAGCCGGGAAACAATGGCTTTAAACTAAAAAAAAAATCATTCAAAATCCGGATAATTGGTCAATTCGTTCAAAGAAAAGAAAATAGTTTTTTTTTCAAGGTCAACCTACGTTAATAGTTCGTAGTAGACGCAACCGATTGCCCACACGTCCATTTTTGGTCCGTAAAATCCTGTCGTCAACAAACATTCTGGAGAACGGTACCAACGAGTCGAGATGTATTCGGTGTACGGAGGTCTGCTGTAAATTCCGCGAATAGACCCAAGATCGGCCAATTTGACGATGTCTCCCTGCGAGTCGTAATAAGATCGCGGCGAAATCGTTTTATTTTCGCGATTAACGAGGAAAATGAGGATTTTCAAAAATTTCGCGAACCTTGAGTAGAATATTTTCGGGTTTAATGTCACGATGGAAAAGGCCGTGTTTGTGGAGATGTTCCAAGCCTTTGAGCAGCTGGTACAGAAAGAGTTTTATTTTCTGCTCCGTCAATATGCGTCTGTAAATCATGAATAACTGAATTTAGACATTTTTCAATTTCGTTTACATCATCAAGACTTTTTTCTGAAACGCTCAACTTGCTTCGCAAGTTTACCCTTTTCTCGCTTTCACGAGATCGTAAAGACTCATGTCCATGAGCTCGAAGACAAGCGTCACTTTGCCTGACATGGCGTCACTGTAAAACCATTAAATCACGTTACAAAAATCCTCTCGTTAAATTCGGAAATGTTCGGAGCATAACTTTTTCGTGGCTTACTAATGCGACTCGATCATGTATAGAATATTTGGATGTCGGCTTATTTTTCTCATTGCTATTACTTCGGGACTTTCCATCATTTCGTTCAGACTGAAATTGAAAAAAAAATCGTCATTGTCAAAGGTGAATTTTTACCTTGGCGAATAAATATTTTTCGTTACTTTTGATAAATTCTCTTGAGACGCTTCGCGGCGTAGAGAGTGCCATTCTGTCGATCCTGACATTTCAAAACTTCCGAGAACGAGCCCTCACCAATTTTATCCAATACTTTGTATTCTGAAGGAAACGAACACGAGATTTGAAAAATACTTCGAGATCAACGGGGGCTACGGATCAGTCGCTTGGAATTCGCGAGTCATTGCGATGCGACTAATCCATACCGCATTAATGAAAAAAACCTTAAAATCTGTGTAGTGTAACCTTCGACAACTTGAAGGTTACTTAAAAGCTCGAGATAAATAATTCAACTGACTTTTGATGAAACTCGTAGTAGTTGTCATAATGTGTCACTGTTACAGAGCCAAGACGAGTTCCTCGATACTTTTCGGCTGCACACGATTTTACCTTCTTCCTTGAATCTTGGTATCCTTCATCCGAAGGATAACAACGTTCTTCCCGAGGCTCGTTTCTAACATTTTTTCCGGAAGACAGTTGTCAAACGAAAATCTGGAAGTACACGAACATGTGCACGATTCGGACTGGCAGAGTTTTCAGTATTCCTTTTTTTTTTGCCAGTGTCTGTGTTTCATGGAAGCAAAAGGAAAAGAAGAAAAAAGTAGAGTGCGTATGGCAAAAAAAAGCGAGTTTTTTGGAAATTGGTCGATTGTCAAATCCGCTAACGAGACATTTTTTTACACTTACTTTTTAAATGTTTATTCTCGTTTCTTTGTCAAGGATTACATGTTTGTTCTTCATTTATGCATAATAATAATGCTATGATAATTATACTATTAATATTATCATTATTGTATGCAACGAATTGATAACGAAATCGTTACCTCGGGGTATTGTATTGATGGTGAAATAAATTTCAAAAGAAAGAAAACTTATAAACGTCGTCGAATATTTTCTCTATCCCGCTTGAAGCGTTCGTGATAATTTTCCGCTCGTTTCCTCATCGATGACGTAGCGACAGTGTCAACGAATGCATTCGTAAAAAATTCGCTCATCATTTTGTTACTTGCTGTTTTTTTTGGTTCTCGTTAATAATACAAATTTGTAAAATACTCGTTAACGCGAGATCAAGTTTTCATCGAACTTGCAAGCGGCAGTTACAAAAGAGTTGTAGTAGGTTTACAAATATTTGGAACGACTTTTCAATTCGCTTCTCGACTCGAGGTCTCGTTACATGTTTTCTCCGATATTTCAAGGACGAAAAAAATCAACGGACTCCCAATACAATTTTACGTGTTGGATAGAGAGAATATTCTCTGCTTCAATTAAATCTCAAAGGTCTTTGTAACCCTACGAATAATTACAAATCTCATTGCTCAACGATGTGTGTATGTTTTTTTTGCATTCCACTTTGTGTGTGTATATATATATGTATACATATATATATTTATATATTTGACACGAGTGCAAGCATTGGCATGACACTCTGTAAAAATACGTAATCAGCACTCGCAAAATCCTCGCTCTTGTTACACAGCATTTCGGACTCGAGTGTTTTTTATTTATTTTTTTATTGATGGGATTATTAACGTGCGAAAAAATCTCTCTACACCTGTATTAACAATCCGTAATTTTTACTCCCGTATTAAACCGTGTTTCAACGTTTTTTTTTCTTTTCTTCCTTGCCGACCCCGTTTTTGTCGAATGATTCGGGGACATTTCAAATATTGGTGAGACTTGGATACTTTGTTCAATTTTAACAATGATACGTTGGCTTTTTTCGTTTTTCTTCAATTAACATTATTCGAGATTATTTCAAGCTCGCATCTGAAAATTTTATAAATTATTGTTAACGTCTTCATGGCTCGAGGGAATAAAATGAAAAAAAATTATTTCGCATGCTGGCGTTTCATCGATTCTCCAATCGTTTTCGCATCTGACTGGGATTGATACAACTTTTGATTTTGTTTCGTTTAACAATATTCGCTGGAAATCGCAATAATTAAATAAATTGTTTTGACGATGTGCCGGATAACGCAATGATTAGTCCCGAGCACCACTCCTTCTCCGGTACTTTTGCTTCACCTTTTTTTCTATACGCTCGACGATCTTTGCCATGAGATATCGAAATCACATATTTGAAGAGAGTAAAAAAAAAAAGTTGAACTGTTAAAGACACAGTTGCAGTTTTTGAGGGCTCATTGATTCGAAAAAACCGACGAGAGTACGTTAACGATCGAAAAATTAACGAAAAAGCGAAGCCCGTCGAGATTCGATCGAGAAAAAATAAATCGGGGCATTTCCGATCGACTAAAATGTAACAATGAATTCTGACCCTCCATGAGTTCGAATCATCAACGACGATCATGTGAATAAGCGAAGATTAAATTAATCGAATTTTTCCTCATTTTCTCATACACAAAATTCCATCTATTGCTTTTTCCTCGTTTCACACTTTTGCGTTGCAATTTTCCCGATGACTTCTAAAAGAAAAAAAACGCTAGAGTTAAAACTAAAGACTTTTTTTAACACGAAAGAAAAAAAATATAGATATAATTATTTCGCTCGTTTTTTTTTTAAATTGGCCTACCCATGAGGCTTTTTTATCGTTTTTGTTTCTCCTCTTACAGAATACGGTCCTGGCGAAACTATAAATTTAAACGAATCGGTTTGTTTAATCCCTTTCCTAATGTTAATGGGAAACTTCGTGCCTTGGAGTGGTGCGGGTTGCGGTTTTTCAGAGTTCTTAATTTTCAAACAAACATATATGCATATAGATTATTTATATATGAGTAAATATATATATACATATAGAGTTATATGTGGTAATATATTTACAGATATATGTATACATGGGATATATACACACGTGTAAAATGAATGGGAACGAGTTCGGTGTCGCTTGACGTAGTTGGTTTGTTTGGTTGATTGAATTTTTCTTTAGATTTCGTTCTAATTTATAAATGTTAATAAGTGAACAGTACCTTGCACTTGTCACTCAGTTTGAGCGCAAGCGCGAGTCTTCCAACGCTGCGGCGTGCAAGAACGTGCGTGCGTGAACACAGGAACCGAGATGTACGATTGAATAGTAAAAAATAATAATAATAAAATAGCCATCGCTCAATCATATTGTTCTCTATCTGTTTGTTAAATATCGCGACACTGACAAAATGCAGAAAATGAGAATAGGAAAAAAACGCAGCAACATTCGTCGTTTCAACAGGCTTTCGAGTTTTTTTTTTCTCCCCGTGGAAAATTTTCAACTCCCCTATCCTTTTCAAATCCCCTATCGAAAGAGTTTTCGTGGAGAGCAGGTGACGAGACATTGGTACGAATGTCGGTCAAATATCTTGCTGTGAATTAACGCCATTTCTTTTATATTCAATATATCTGCTTTGGGAGATCTTAATGAAAAAAACTTTGAATGACAACGCAATGATATCTTTTGTCAAAAACAATGTGTATAAAGTTTTTTATTTTCCCTTTTGTTTTTCCTTCATTTCCTTCATCTCTGATTGAGCAATTGTCTGCACAATATATTTTTTCTTTATTTTAATCCGTTTGTATATTTTTTAAAGATTCTTTCGTTTGTTTGTTTGTTTTTTCTTTCGTCTAGAAAAATATAAAATTATGTACAATTCAATAAATTATTAATTATTAGTTAAACAGGTACAATACTGACGCCGTATAGTACCCTCAATGTTTGATTGCAATTTCTAACGTTGTCGATTGTTCCTTATTTTTTCTTTCATTTCGTTTGTTTTTTTTTTTTTCATATTCAATTGTGTTCTAGATTTGTTTTTTTTTTCGTCTAATCCTGACTGGCGAATGGACAAAGTTTTCATATGGAATTATTCCGATTCGAAAAGACCATTTTCATTTCTTTATCTAGCTTGGCGAGGGTGCGCCCGCGAGCGCGCGTGTGTGTGTCTGTTTATGTATAACGGGGGGTGGAGAGTTTTGTTTTCTTCAAATAATCAAGTTGTTTTCGTTCGAAATGATAATCCGAGATGCATATAAATGTTAGACACGTCTCGAACTTGATGTACGAGTAAAATATTTTTGTAGGTCCTGTGTTCACTATCACAGCAGAGTTTAAGCAGCAATTATCGGCTCAGACACATACGTCGGTTAAACAAGAGAAAAAAAGGGCCCTGTGTGGCTTGAAACGCGACTCGAACGAATAATATCTCGAATAATCGTAATAATGAATAAGAGAAAAATAAATCGAGTGATGTAGTTAAATGAAAGGAAAGATATTTTGTTGTCTAAGACTCTCACTGGACCCCAAGTTTCCCTCACCACTCCAGAGACCGCAACGGGCCGCAATTCCAAAATTTCTCCTTCAAACTCTTGCTCTTTTAGTTATATCATCGAGTTTTTATGTACACCGTATTTAATAGTGAGGGAGAGCGAGAGAAAGAGTTTTTGAGAGGGCGATATTTTCGAAGGGGTCGGGCGCCACGGGAGGAATTCGTATTTCGTATATTACAATGAACCTCTTCGTATAGAGATTCTCTTAGTCTTACTTTGGTCACTCTCAAATGTCCAACGTCAGATGAAAGGTTACAGGGAAGAGGACTCTTGGACCGTCTCATCCGGAGTCTCTTCTCGGCAATCCGGGCGTTCTTCGTTCACCGTAGGCTCACATTTATCCTCATTATTAATTAGTAACGCGTGCGAATCGCTCGTTGCAGTTGGTGGTTCAATAGTTGTTTCGTCACTGTGACTATCGATCATCGTTTTATCCACATTTTCACAAATATTTTCTTCGTGTGTACGATCCTCGAGGACGGGATGATGTTGCTCGGTCTCTTCGACGAGATTCCTCCTCGGGGAATCGTCTTTTTCGAGCGGCTCCGGTTCCTGCTGGCGCACTTGGGTGAAACTTTCTTCGGGAGCTTGTTCGAAAGTTCGCTTGTCCTCGTAATCACAATTTTCGTCGGTATTCACAGCTGCCGGAAGAGAAACGATCGCCTCGGTTGCGGTCGTTTCCATGTCCTCGTTGCGATGATTAATCTCGTTTTCAGGAGATTTGTCTTGGTAGGAATCGTCGATCGGTGGATTTTCAGTGATAGAGGCTTCCTCGGTCCTTTCGGGATTTTCCCGAACGTCCGAATCGCCGGGTGGCGACGTTGCGTCGTTGTCGTTGGCCTCGTCCATCTGCATTTTCGTGTCGTCCTCCGCATCGTTCTCCGACATACTTGTGTGGTCGAGTTGATCGGCCGGTGGCGGACTGACGTTGCCCCACCGTGATTTTCTGTTGCGATTGCGATTATCGCGTTCGAGTCTCTCGGCAGCGTTGGAGCTCGCTTTAGAGTCTTGCTGCGACTTGTGGATATTTTTTTGATTATTATCTCGTCCAACGTGATTATTAGCTTCGCGTTGCTGACTATGCTCGTCCGAGTCGTGACCGTTTCCGGAGTCCATCGACCAAGAAGAAGAGCCCGGAGGTGGGCCGTTTTCTTGATTTCTCCATGGTGGCTCGGCGGCGTTGCCTCCGCCCATTGGCGGTCCTGGCAGCGGAGGAAACGGTGGCCTCATCAGGGGAGGGCCAACTCCCGGTGGCCCGCGAACGTCATCGAAGGGAAGACGGAAAAATGCATCGCCCTCGCGAGGGTCGAAGGGCGGCAGCGGTCCACGGGGACCAAAGGGCGGTCGCATTCCTGGTCTCATGCCCCTGGGGCCCATTCCGCGTGGATGAAACATCGGTGGAGGGCCTTGGTTGAAAAAAAAATATGGAAAAAATGAAAATTAAAGAATTTTGGAGATTTTTTATTGGTGAAATGAAAATTTGAGTGTCTTACCGTGACCTCGAGGTCCCATGGGTCCTCCAGGTCCTCTCGGACCAAAACCTTCAGGTCCCATTTGACCTCCTCCGCCTCCGCCCCCTCCTCCTCCTCCTCCTCCTCGCTGTCCTCCTCGGCCGCCCATCATGGGTGGTCCGAATCCAGGCTCGATGGGGCCGCCGAAGAATTCTCTTCGTCGATGATCGAATTCAGGATGATCCGGGTGCGAGCGAGGATCGAAAGCGTCCTGCATTCTTGGATCGAAAGCTCCGCCCGCACCGCCAGCACTAACGCCGCCGCCGCCGCCGTCAACACCACGAGCGCGCATTTCAAACTCGAATCTTTCGTGATCGTAATCGTCGACGGGGTGTCGGCCACGAATTTCCGGTCTGTCGAAATCTTCCCGAGGCATACCGAGGCGCGGATCGAAATCTTCGGGCCGCGGGCCATTCGGGCCGAGTCTAGCGTCGAAATCATCGGGAAATCTGCCGCCCAATATCCGGGGATCAGGGAAATCGTCCATCGGTCCACCGCGCGATGCACCTGGACCTCCTCGCGGTCCGCCAAAGTTGGCTCTGTCACGATCGCCAGGGCCGCGCGATGGAAAATCTCGGTGATCCGGCGGCCCACCCCGAAAGTCGGGACCGCCCGGACCCCTGGGACCGAAATCTGAGCGATCTTGCACGGCAGGAAACTTGGGCAAATCCATAAGCGAGGGTGGCTGATCACCGGCTCTTCGCGGAGCGGAAATATCGTCGTAAGGCTGCTGCGATGATCGCTCGTTACGATCCATGCTGCGGTCGTTGCGATCGCCCCGATGATTTCTGTCCATACGATCGTCGATCGGCAAAGTGCCATCCGCCAATTGACGCAATCGATCGGCCAGACTTTGTTTCGGTTCTTTCTTAGATTCCGCTTCTTGACTCAACGAGGAACCGGAATTGCTGGTACCGCCGCCATCGGGATGTCGCATTATCGGTTCGCGACTGTTACGATCGCGATCCCGCCTCTCATCGCGTTCGCGATCGCGTCCGTCTCGCCGTCTGACTTCGCGACCGCGATCTCGTCCACGTCCGCGATCGCGTCCACGATCGTTTCCTTCGGAATTCCGATCGGAATTCCTGTCTCGGTCTCGTCGCTCTCGACTGTCGCGATCGCGTTCTCGATCACGATCGCGAAAGTCACGATCGTTGCTCAGTCTGTTCTCATTTATCGGACCTTTACTGATCGCCGCCAACAATTGGTCGCTCAAATTTTGCTTGTCCTTCGGACCGTTTATCGAACTCTGAGGCACCGCGTCGTCCATGTCCATATCCATGTCCATATCTTCCGAATGGTGTTGATGCTGTTGCGGCTGCGGCGCTATCTGCATAGGTATTGGCGGAGGAGGAGGCCCAACGCCGAAAGGAGGCTGACGGAGCATTGGCAAATTCGCGAGATTGTTGTCGCTCGTAGGCGGAGGAACTCCCATCGGTGGCACGTTGTGCGGCATCCCTGAAAATCATTCCATTTCAATTTCAAAATTCAATAAAAGTCCAGCCTTTCCCACGATGTCGAAGTTTTCATCGTTGGAAAGCAACAAAATTCTCTTTTTTCTTGAACAGAGCTCAATGATAATGAAAGAATCTTTTTTTAGCATCCAAACACAAAATTGGTTCGAAAATCGTCATGGTTTTCTAGATTGAACAAAAAATCAATAGAAAAGAAATTTTTCGATGGCCTCCAACGAAAAATTTCTCGTTTCTCGTATAAATTACCATTGAATAACAACAACGAATCATTTTTATCCATCACCCGGAGCAGGCTTCAAGAAGGTTCGCTACATACGACAATACGATAAGAATTCAATAAAATTTGGTGACAACGTTCTTAAGCATCAAATGACACAAATTTTTTCAAATTTTTTGTCTACACAGTTGGCGGATAATTCGAGTTTACAATATGCAAAAGATATACCTATATATATCTGAATTCTATGCTTGAGCATGTAAACTCTAGTCTCCAATCACTCGACAACTGTGTAGAAGAAAAAATGTCAACAAATTTGAAAATTCATATTTAATACTAAAGAATATCCTCGCCAAATTTCATGAAATTCTAATCGTTTCGAACTTTCCTATGCTTTTAAAATGGCAACATTGTTGCGTGTCGCCGCCTTCTTTAATTTACAGCAAAAAAAAAGAGGGCCAAGACACGGTGCGCTAATATTTCATTTGATCGATAATGCTACCTGTGGAGTTTGATTTATCGGAAGGTGCGGCAGGCGCCGGTAAAGGTATCTGAGTAATAAGGCCAACTCCAACGCCAGCGCCAAACGGTGAATTTACGGAGGGTGTCATCATTTGGGGCATCATGCCGGGCGGTCCGAGGAGTCCTTGCATATTGGGCGGCGGTACACCGATCGGAACGTTCGGCATCAATCCATGAGGCATTTGCAAGCCCATTGGACCCAGCATGCCTGCATCGAGCGATAAAATTTTTTAATCATATCGACGAAATCTCAAATTTTGCCAGGTCGAAAATAATGGAGAAGTAAATTGACGTACGTGGCATGGGAAATCCAGGAGGCATCATCGGAGGAAGTTGAGCATTCGGCGGCGGTGGCAATAAACCGCTCGAATTAGTTGGACGTATTGGTGGCGGTTGACTCGTGTCGACCATTTGTTGTGCCTGTTGTGCTTGAGAACCCGGAGTTCCTTGCATGACGTTTACGATTCCGTCTGTGAGGGTGGGAATGGGCGCACCGCTGCCGCCGATCGAATGCTGCATCGATATTTGCTGGTGTCCGCTATTCTCGTGCCCACTGTGTCTTAATTTTCCTGCGCGAGGGCGTAAATCTCCCGATTACAATTACAATTACAATTGACGAACCGCAAGGAAAGGAATCGAATCGACGGGAAATTTTGGAGAGGGTTTTTGTCCGAAACTGTGACACGATGCAACGAGAGACAACAAACTTTTCTCGTAGAATTAAACGTGCAGCGTAGATTTTCGTATCGCAAGTCGGTTCAAGCTGCACACGATTTTTCTAAACATGCAACTAGATTGAACTTGCAGGTTCTTCTTAAGGATGTACAAAAAATCACAAACTGGAGTGGAAATTGAAAATTTACCTATCAATCGAGGAGGCAGAGTGTCCTCGTCGATCATGCCTCCTTCTTCGAGCAACTCGAGATCGTGTTCGGTGACGTTGGTCAATTTATTCCACGGTATGTAACTCACACCGAGTTCGACTTCCCAATAATCTTTCCATTCTTTGCCCTTGACGCCTTTTCCCGGTGCCCAGGCGAGCTGCGAGCAAAGTTTCATCGATTAAATTCAAGGATCGTAAAGTTTGCTTCGTTTTTTGGGAATGAAAGCCAAAAAAACAAATTACCGTTATTGCTTTTCCCTGCATTTTGTGATTTTTAAGTTTTGTGAGTGCCCGATAAGCGTCTTGTCTTCGATTCATGCATATGAAGGCACAACCACGAGGCGATATCAAATCGATACTGACAATGTCTCCGAGCTCGCCAAATGTGTCTGACAACTCTTCTTGATGCACGAGCTTGGACAAGTGACCGACCCACAACGTTGTACTGCACACTGGTGTGAATATAAATCAATTGGTCAGATGAATTTTCAAGATTAAGAAAAAATGGGAAAAAATTCAAGGAAATGAGAGTGAAACGACTTACCACTCAATTTGTCTCGAACGATCGGTGGCAATCCTCGTTTTCTACGTTCTCTCTGCTTTTCGCGTTCCTCTTCCGTTACTTTTTCACGACTGTCGTCGCGTTTCCTGTCGCGTTCTCGCTCCCTCGATCGAGACCTTTGGAAAAGACGAAAAAAAAATGAATCTCGTTGTTGTCATTTTTCTTGGGGTTTGTGGGGGAAAAAAATGCGAAGCGAACCTTCGACGTCGCGATCTGCTCCTCGAGCGCGATTTCCTGTCCCGGTCACGGTCCCTGTCGCGATCTCTGTCCCGATGACGCGGCGATCTCGAGCGACTGTGCCGTCTGAAACGATCCGGTGATCTGCTCTGCGATCTTGCAGGATCGAGATTAACTATTTCCACGCTACTGCTGTCGCGTCTGCTCGGCTCGTCGTTTCTCTCGTCGATCAAGGGGCTTTTTTGACTTTGCGGAAGAGTTTGAGCCACGGGTCTCAGAGCCGAGGCTGGTTGGGTCACGTAAGGCAAAGCCGGAGGATAACCGGGCGGTGGTTGACTCATGTCCTGTTGCATCATTCCCGGCCCGGTGTTTACCGCGTATGCGTTCTGCTGATTCGGTTTTAATACGTCTGACGGCTTGAGATCGCACTCGGATGCGAATGGTAAATTCTGCAATGGGACAATTTTCGAAGATTATTAAATTTCGTTTTACGTTTTTCAAGCATTTGGGTTTTTTGGAGTAAATTATTAATAATTTACGGACGCGAAAGTTAAATGCCGAAGAATTCGCTGCCATTGAATGCGAAGCGATCGGTAAGAGGAAATTTTTAGGGGCAAAACGACACGGTGCTGAAGTTTGCAACGTTCGAATGCATCGGAAATTTTTAATTTCATTGAAGATTCGTTCAATTTTTAATTTCATCCAAATTTTTGGGGCCGATATGCTTTTCGAATGGCAAAAATGGATAATTTTATCATCGTAATTACATTTTGCATTTGAATAATTATTTTTGTCAAAGATAAAAATGAATTTCGTTGCATTCCAACGATGCAAACTTCAAAGTCATCAAAACGACGCAGTATGCGCTCGAAGGGTTAAGGAATGAGGAAAATACTCACGGGAACTGTCTGAGCTAGATGCTTGTCAAACTCTTCCTCCTGCTGTTTCATCTGTTGCAATTTACGCATTTTTTCCTCCATCTCGTGCTGAGTGACTGCAGCAGCCCCGCCCTGCATAGTTTGTTGCAACGTTTGCAATTGTCGCAGAACCTTTGAAAGAAAACGAGAGTTTGAGTAATGATGAAGGAATAAAATTAGGGAAGAATATTCGGTTGAAAATTACTTCTGGATTAGTGAGCAAAAGTCCGAGGCTTTCGAGACTTCCACTGGCGGCGTTGTGTTGATTAATGGCAGTAGTTGCAGCAGCTGGTGAGCCAGCGATCATAATATCGTCGTCCTCTTCTTCGCCGTAGTCGAAATCCAACAATTTTTTGTCAAACTTGACCGAACTCTGGGACTCGTTGGCAGCAGCTTCTTGTTTCTTTAATAAAAGTTGGTGAAGGTGTTGAAGTTGATCGAGCAGTGCAACGTCCACTTGGGTCGTGGACGATTGTCCCTGAAGAGAAAGAGACAAAGACTATTTAACGACGCGCGTCATCGATTTGTACCGCGTGTCGGGCAACGGAGTGAGAAATTTAAACGACTCGTTTCGGGCCTTCTTACCAAAAGCTTATTCGCGTTTAGGTTTGCCGCTTCCAGTTTCGTCTGGGCCAGCCAGGCTGGATCTATTTGTTTGGCCGATGAAAATTGTTTCTGTTCCTTCGGCGTTCCTTTCACGCCTGGCGGCGTTTTCGTGATGGAATTCATACTGATGTTGTTGCTGGAAGATGCGTTGATGGCACCTGCGATAAAAAACAAAAAACCGGTCAATTCGATCAAGCTCCGGAGCAGAAACTTGAATTTTTCCTGCGAGCTAATGGATCCTGACCGTTGGTATTGTTCAGAGATTGTTCCTTGTGAATGGGATGATTAGGATCGGCCAAATCGAACAGCGGCTGTATAACGTCCGGCTGAAAAACAGCGTTTTTCTGCCAGAGATTGAGCACCCGGATGACTTTGCTTTTATCCTCGGGAGGACATTTTAAAAGGTTGAGGAACGTCGTTTGCATGTTTTTGGCAAAACGCGGCGCAAAAACGTCCTTTTCTACGGTGAATTGATGACGAGATTGCCTGACGATGGAGTCTATGACGTAGAGACCCGGAACTTTGTATTCCGGCTTGCACTGTAACAGCAAATTCATCGATAATCGTCAAATAAAATGTCGCAAAGGGATATTTCAGCGATGGGAGGAAAAAAAAACTTGTACTCACTTTCTGTATGAATTTTTCTACGCTTTGTACGACGTGTTTGTAGAACTTGATGGCCTTGATGGCGCCCCTGGTGAGCGAGTTCATCTTGGCCTTGGATATCGGAGGTTTGACGTCGTACAGAGCGGAAAGCTGCGAAGAATCATAAATTTTGGTAACGCCTAAGAAAATGAAATTTCAGCCTCCGTTTGGAAGGAAAAACGTCAAATAATTGAGACAGAATCGAAAAACTAGTAAAAAGAGGGTGGGGGATGATTTGATTGCCGATTGAAATTGCATGTGCATGTAAAATATTATCTAAACGCTGGTGCGTCGAAATTTCATTGACAAATTTGAGGTTTCCGCGTAGAGTTGGGCGGCGGGGAGGAGAGGGACGCATTTTTCTTTGGGCTTTTGTTATTAATCATTTAGGCTCTGAAATGATAGAATTTTTGACGAGGCTCCGATGATAATCGCGAAAGGGAAGAGAGACGGAAAATTGTTGATCCTGGTTGTATTGCGGATAGTAAAGAACAACGACGATATGACCTCCAAAGTTGCCCGCAAAAAAAAGCAAGAGAAAAAAAAATAACAAATGTAAAAGTTGGACTCACCTCCGCGTTAAAAGCTTTGACCGCATCCATCGTACGAGGTTTTCGGTTGCACGATAGCACGACCTACGCTTGTGGAACACGATTAACAAATTCACGAGATTATCAACAATTGTCTCTCTACGAATAATCGCATTTTATCGTCGCCGCGCACTTCGTACGAAAGAGCATGCCATTCAAGATGGCGGCTGTTCATTACCCAGTGTGCAACGGGAAACAACCTGTATAAACCTAGCCGTACGACTTAAAGTTTTCGATTTTTAAATTATTTGCATCTCTTGGTGATCGTTTGGTGAGCTTTGGTGACATAATTAAAACGTTTGGTTATTAATATTTTCTAATAAACAAACAATTTATTATTGAAGTGTAAAGATAGCCGCCACATGGCTGTTTCGCACAGAATGATTGAAATTAGGTACTCAATCGATACAGAATCGTAAGGTGATGAAGAATCAATAAATTGCAAGCTTTGGTAATTAATAATTCACGTAAACAAACGGAGATGAAAATTTTTCGCAAACGACCGTCCGATCAGCTGGGCGTGACCGTGACAACGTTGAGCTAGCCGGACAATTTTTTTATTTTTGAACTTATATTATTGAAATTAGTGTTAATTCGTATAAAATCGATCGGTGATGCTTGGTAATTTGATTAAGACATTTTAATTGGCAAGTAATTCATAATATCACGCGATTTTACCCTAGGGTCCCTAGAACTCGCCCGCTTCCGTTGTGCGCGGTCTGCATGCGCAGTGGGTGCGAAAATCAGAATGACGCGTCACAGTGATCCCGATAAAATTGGCCCTCCGACTATGACTCACCATTTATTTCAATTCCTCATTCTCATTTGGTGACGGTTTATTCAGTGCACGCTCGTTTTCGGTCTTCCCCGAGTATATTTTGGACACTTGTGCCGTTTTTCGGTTGACCTTCAGTGCGCGTACGCTTTTTCGGCATTCTCCGGGTTCAAGGACACTCGTGCCGTTCCCCAGTTTTCCTTCGCGTTGGTGAGGGGCATTTTCGGTTTTATTTGATTGTTTTTGCCACTTTAGTGCCCCTTTTAGGTTAACCTTCAGTGCTCGCTCGGTTTCGGTCTTGTCAGAGTTTCTTTTCACACTTTCGTGCCGTTTTCGGGTCGACCTGCAGTGCGCGTGCATTTTTCGGCTCGCTTTCAGTTCCAGGCTTCCTCCGATAAAGATTGTCCGCCTTATTCTCCATCGGACCTAGCTCAGCATAGCCATGGAAAATAGTTGTAAGTTACTTGAGGATTGATAAAAGGGCCTAAAAAGCTTAATACGTCCCAACAGCTCTCAAGACTTCCTCAAGTACACAACCACGACAACGACAGCATGCTCAACCAGATCAAGCTTTGGTTTCAATCAAGGAACTGCATGCTTGAGCACTGCACTAAATCCTGACAGCCTACACTTCACGAGCAAACTTCGCGTGCTGGGCAAAATAAAAAGAGGCGGTGATCAATGTCTCGACGTTACCAGAAACGTTTCCGATACTCAGTTTATCAGCAGCGGTGGATCGACCAAAAGTATCGATAGCACGCAAAGTGCCCACAGTGCACCAGACTTTGATGATCGACTCATCGTAGGCTCAGACGACAGCAACGCCTCGCACAGTATGCGTTCTACGAATATCGAAGAAACAATATTCTGAAAAAACGGTAGTACGTTCCAGCCCCAGAACTGGAGTTTTTCGAAGAAGTGAGTTTATTTGAGATTATAAAGACTTGAAAATTTATTAAAAGACCCAGTCATGTTTTCATTCCAATCCCCAGAAAATATCAGTCAATAATCAGCCATTCGAGTGACCCAATGCACCCAATGCAATGACCTGTCCTGCCTCCGGCACGCCAGTGAGGCGATGAGGGAATCTTGTTCGTCCGGCGTCAGTCCGGCTTGGTGCCTCCACAGCCTACGATGCATAAGACAAATGTACACGGCACTCATTCACCTCGACCTGCCGAGTATATTTTTTGGCGAATTTCTCTTCGATCTTCGCCTCCAATGGCTCGTCAGACTGTTCCGACAATCCGCAGACAATATTTCTCGACTCCAACGCAAAAAAAATCAGCAATTGGAATATTTGCCCAACAAAGACGGTGGCATTATCAAATTGGTTCGTTCTCACTCAATCAACGCCCTCAAAGACTTTTTTGCGACCTGCGAAACCTGCAAACCAATTTTTTTTTGTTGCAAATCAAAAATTCAAACTTCTACACGATTTTTTGTAAAAAAAAGTCCTTTTCAAAAGAAATTTCGCAGTTATTCATTTTTCTATATTTAAAACCCAAACTCATTCGGGTCCATTTTTTCGGACGATTGTGACCATTTTTATTACGCCAGAGTTGAACAATCTGTTGATTTTGAAAATTCCCATAAATCGCAGTAGTTGACAAAAGTGGGAAAAAAGTTCAGTGATCTTCGCATTAACTAAGAATCATCGTAATTGGGTCATTAAAGCAATTTTTTCTGTTTTCGTTGACTGAAAAATTCTTCGATTAATATGTGTTTTTCTTTGCAGTCTTGTTTGGTCGAAGAAATGGTGACGGAAGTCCCGGAATTAGCTCGCAAGACTGCCATAGCTTGCGACCCGAGAGAAACTCCGTTGCTCACGAGCCCCGTGCAACAGGTGCTTTACCACAATGCTGTCAAAACGCTTTTCGTCGTGTTCTCTCGAACACATTGCAGCAATTGGCTTTTAGCGGCAGTAAAGAAGCCGCTGACGAGAACGATGGGTCAGCCAACTCGTTGGCTCGCCATCTTGCTGCAGGATCCGGGAAAATAAACATCGCGGACTTGCCACTCCGGTAAAAAGTTGTTCAAACCCAAAAAAAAAACGATTTTATTTCAACTTTTGGGGGTTGAAGATTTTGTTTCTCGAAGTAACGACGTCGAATTTCGTTTCCAGACCTGGGAGAAATGTTTATTGATTTCTCTGCACAATACGCGTACACCCTCAACGTCGTCCTGCCCAGAGTCGTCGCGGGACGCAAAGCTCGAGGTTATCCTGATCTCACAATCGCCGAAGGCTGGCGCAGCGATTGGACGCAATTGGAGACTCTCGATGGAGCGGTTTTCGAGGCTTATTCGTTGGGACTATCGAACCGAGCATGTATCTTGGTGACTTGGAATAGGACTCGGGGTAATTTGACGCTGAGGTGAGTTTATTTTTTTCGCTGGTTCGACGGAATATCGCCCATAGCGTCGAAACGGTCGAAGATAGGTGAAAAATCCATGAGACCAATTTTGTAGAGCATGAATTTTTCTACAAGAAAGCTTCCGACAACATTTTTCTCATAATTTAGTCTTGGGACGCCATGAAACATAGCGGAACCGTTTGACCTTGAAACGATTTTTACGAGAAAACGCAACGTTTGATTTGCGCTCACGGTCAAAATACCGGAAATACAAAAATATCGCCGGAACCTTTTTTCAAGGAAATTCAACGCCCACCAAACTTTTGCACCTGTGAACTTTTGCCCCATCATGTGAGGTTTCGCTGGTATGTGCGAATGAATCAAGAAAATCGAGAAAATCAAGTTTTCTTTGCCCGCAGGTCGATCGCGTTTCGCCTGGATTACTCAAGCGCGTTTTATCCTACATCGTAGAAACAATCGCCGAACAGCTAGCCAGACTGATGTCCTGTGTGGCCAAATTCGGTCAACCAGGAATAATCCAAGCACGTGCGGATATTATGATGCTGAGGAAAACGTTGGACGCTTATTGCACACCGAGGGCCAAGTAAATCATTTTTCCAGCAATTTCACTAAAGCCATTTCCCCGAAAACTCATTATTTTCCATTTTTTCACCTCATCGTCGGAGTATTCATTTTTTCTCTCATTAATTCCGATTTCTTTCGCAGAAGTTTCTTCGAGGAAGCTCTGCACGCGATTCCCCGACCAGCGAGCAACGATTCCTCAACGATCGACGCACTTCTGAGCAAAGTGACAGCCTCGATGTACCTGCTTGGCGGATCGGTCAAAATCCAAAAACGTTTTGTCCGAAGATCCTCCGATTTCCACGAAGATCTCGAGTTCCGTTTCTCATGGGGAATCTCACAGAGTTAATGAATCGTTTCGCTGACAAACGGAGTCACGAAATCGCCATTGTCAACTATTTGCTAGAAGTGAGTCATGCAAAATTCCATATTTACAACGATTTCAAATGCTTCGGCTTGAAAAATTCCGTCAGCCGGAGGCCAAACATTTCACGTGCATAAGTAGAGTCTCTCTCAGTCTCCGGAGCTGTCAAAGGGATAATTTCTAAAAGTCGACGATAACGGGATCTCGCCTGCTCGTAGAATTTTTTCAAGATTGATGGAAATTTTTTTTGTCAACTATTCGTCGACAGGTACCAAGTCCTCACGACCAAAAAGGATTCCCAAGAAGAGGCGAGACTGAGGATCCAAGCTCTATAGGTATCTATCGAGATTATACTAATTTTTCATTGCAAAATTTATACATTTTTTGTTACTCGTAATGCGATTATTTTTCTTCGAGGCAGACTTCATACTTCCGGTGGCGAACAATGTGCCAGCAATTGGGAACAGCGCGAGTTCGCAGCAACGAACGACGACGGTGACTCGAGTGCCCTGACACCATCGGTACGGCGTGATAACGGGGGGAAAGACAACGATTCTTTTCTTCACGCAGACGTTGACAAAGTCTCAGGTATATGTACACCACAAATTTTGGTTGTTCACAGTGCCCCTGCCTTTTTGATACTTGTATCGACAGACTCTTCGAAATGTGGTCGTAGTCGTAGTCGCGGATGAAGACAGTCTTGAGGAAAAAAAAAATTCGAACCATCAAGAATTCTTTGTTGATATCGAGCAGTGAATTTCTTTGAAATGAGATTGAACGGACAATTGTTCGTTGCAATTGCAATATACATGCTCTGCTAATTTTACTTTTCCATCAACGACGCGTCCCCCCTCCCAATATTGATATTCATGAAGCCAACATTTTACGTAACTTTCTTATTCCTTCAAGAATGTTAACAACAAAAACATATTCGTAAACATACATATATACACATATATTTTAACATACATTTTTAATCTTCCTTTTTTTTTTTTCAGGGCCTGTTCGCTAGGTTAATTCAATTTCGAGTTTGCCTGGACGTGTAATGAAGATTCATTTAGCATAAGAGAGCGAGATCAATATAGAAAAATACTCTAAAAATACATGTGCTGCTAAATACTTTTATCCAAGTTAGCTTCGCATTATTTTTACAATGTACGGACTAATTTGTTCTTGTAGCAGGGAATATTGATTTTATTAAAGTTTTGCTCCCCCAATTAATCATTGTCGGCTCAAATTCAATTGGAATCGTCCTACCGTACTCGATAGCGGAATTACCTGCGAAAAATCAAAAGTATTTTTTATTACATAAAAAGTTGGAATTTTCTCCATCAAGGCGGCAATCGAAATTGATTTGAATGAACGACAAATTGGAACAAAGATTAATTACGGAGAGTTTCCGAAAATCCCGCGTTTGCGAACTTGTTAATTCTGCAAGTAAACGGCCAGATGTGGTTCCACTTCAGTGGTTAGTGAACTTTTCGTAATTTTAAACGACATGTCGTTGAAGAGTTCCCATGTTCCGATTGCGCGCCGACAATGTGCCACGAAGTGAGAACTCGAAAACGTGGATACTCCTATCAATCTGTAAATATATACACCATTGCATGAGAAATTATTATATTATATTCCATGTACAGTTCAATTCTTTTACATATCAATAGCGATTAGTTTCCTTGTCTGATAGAATAAATATCCCATAATTTCATAATCATTTAATAACAATAATAGCTCACCTATACTGCAGTCGTGCTCCGTCATTTTGCGGAAGACTGATGGAGATTGGCAATTCCGTCAATTTGCAAGTCATTCCGGTTCGACTTATGCCTGACATGCTCGTTGCGCGTACATCGAGATCTATCAATAGGTGCGTGTTGGTCCTCATGAGGATCGTTGAGTCAGATCCACATTTCCGGCATTTCAGACCATCCTGGACTGGTCGAAATTCGAGAGCCGATTCTAATGTTTGAAACCCGTTCACCTCGATCTTTTTGTGGTTTGGGCTCAAGTAGGGCTTAGCGTATGATAAGCCATCGCATCCTGTACATTTTTCAGTTACATGAACGCTTGGATACGATTCGAGAGCCTTTACTACGACATTTGCGATACTGTCCCAAGCATTCAGGCTGTATGAAAAAATCCTGTTGGACGTTTGTGGTCCAGGTACACAGGTGTATCCCAAATGTTTCAACAGTGTCGCTCTCTCATATAAGACTTCTTTTGTGACTCCACTATTCATAAATGTCCAAACAAACTTTAAAGTCTCATTTGACGATTCTTTCAGGATACTGCTGTACTGAGGATTGTCCAAGGCGCCAGTCATCAAAATGTGCACGAGGGAATCAAACGGACATGTGGATTTGACGAACAGTTTACAGCCTTCGATTCGAACAGGTTGATCGCAGATACTTCCGTTCGGCAAGATCACCGGCTTACCTGTTTTGGCAGTAAGTATGTTACGCTGTCGAATGTCCGGGTATGGTTCGAAATATTTCGATTTTTTTTTGCTTGTTATTTTTTTCCCAGAAACGACTTCTTTATTTGCACGGACGCGAAGCTCAGCGACTGTTGTGGACTGACCGGATGTTCCAGGCAGAGGCTTAGACGGGTCTTCCAGGCAGAGGGCTGTTCCAGGCAGAGGCTTAGACGGGTCTTCCATCGAATGCTCTGATGCTCTGAGTGGGTGAGATGTACATTCATCAATTTCCTGTTTTTCTGGGGTTATTGTTGCTGGTTCCTGTTTAGAATAATTATGGTCGATCGTTACGTTACAGAGAATGTCTGGTGCTGGCTTAGGATTTTCGACTGGTAATTCGATGTTGTTGTCAAGCCGAGATGAGGATAGAATTGGCTCACAAAAATCTGGGAACGAGTCCTCAGTGCAGTCAAATACGTATTTTTTTCCATGGGACGCCTTATTTCTCCAGTTTTCTTGAGCTATCAAATCCGCTGCACTGCGATTCGAAATATCTTGTTCAGTGCAGTCCTCTTCTCCGTAAGTGATCTCCTGTATTGTTTTTCTTTCTCCTTCATTCGTATTCTGAACCATTTCATCCAACGCACAATTTTGTTGATTGAATAGTATCAAAATAGAGGAAAACAGTAGCGTCTCGCCAGAAATTGCGCGGATGTCGATTTTTAGGAATTTATCTGCCCGCACTGGTGGTGGTGAGTTTTTCATAATGTGTTTCTTCAAATCACCAATCCGGCTTTCGACGTGACTGGAAGAAGCACGTGCAATAGGGCGACGCATGAAGCATGAAATTGTCGCGCTAGTCCACAAAGGAAATTCCTTCGACAAAATGAAGAGCCGCTCGACGAAATCTGGCAGGTAAAATGGATTTAAGTTTTTACCCGTAGTTGTAGTCGTTTCTGCTCTCTTTCGTTGCTCCGTTAACCATTTCAACAACGAATTTGGTTCAGAAGATTTTGCCGAATCAGATTCAATGTCATGGGGTCCATAGTCAGTCTTTTTGTTGCGAGCTGGTTTGTCTTCATTTTGTGCTTTTTCAAGAGCCTCAATATCCAGATTTTTTTTTGAACCAGCAATTCTGTTTTCCAGTTTTTCCCTCGCTTGTTTTGTTGATTGCTCTCCATTAAAATTGATTTCGTTGTCTTCATAATTTTGCAGCCCTACTGCACAACTGAGAACGAAAATCTCCTCGAACTCTTTGACGGACGTCGAATCCACCATAAGGGCTACGCAGCGAACGAAAAATTCTTTAATGCAGTTTCTCACGGACTTAAAGCATTTCCAACGACAAACCAGGTGGATCAAATGTGAGACGTCAACTCGTACAATGGTGTCGGGTCTTCTCGATTTCAGTGGGTCGCCGTTAACAGCGACTCTAAAACTCCGATCAACGTATTTTTTTACCGAACAGCCGTTGTACACTTCGCACAAGCTCGCAAGGAGTGCCCTGGAATAGTCACAGACAGTTATCTTTGGTTTCGGTGCACCAGCCCGATCCCAATGCTTCAAGAAAAACATTATCATGTCGACTCCGTGAGCCTCAGAGAGCATTTGATATACCGGTAAAGTACTTTTCTCGAAATTTATAACAATTGTATAGAGAAATATATGCCCACTGAAACATCCATCGCCATAATCAATTTTTTTGACAAGACTTCCAGTCGCGTCTATCGCAATTGTTGCTTCGTCTTTGGTGATTCGGCAATAATCCTTGTATGCATTCATCCCAGCTGGAGTATAATAAAATACAAAGAAGGGGCTTTTGCTGATCCACGTCACTACGCCTGCGAACTCTGGGGTCCTCGACATTTTAAAAATGGTTTGTATCACATCTTGCCCATCTCCTTTTTGTATGTCGAGGTCGACATTCATTTTTTCTTTTTTTGCATTACGCAGAACACCGCAGTTCGGTATAAAAGGAGGCACCGTATCACCATCCTTCATATACAGCCGTGCCTGCTCTCGCTGCCAATTCTTCGATCCCTTTTCCACCAGTTCGCGTTGTACCTTGAGCCGACGGTTTCCATTCAGCTGTCTCTTGATCGGTTCATGGTATGCATTCCGTACCTCGCACGTTTTGATTTTTAAACATAAACCGTCCTCAGAAAGTTTTTTCTCGCCGTAAGCATACATTTTGTTATTGCACATTTTACTGGTACAAACGCCGGTAATCTTTATAATGTACGTGTTGTCCTCGGTCAGTCTAACGTCAGCTCTTTTGAACGATATTGCGCAGGGCCATGTTTCCTGCTCCCACAACTTCATGGCAACGACATTCGTCCATTCACCCTTCGTTAAATAAAGTCGCTGTCGTTTTCCCCGTGGCTCAGTGGGTTTTATAATTTCCCAATCTTTTTCCGATAAATTCAGGTCAAATTCAACAAATTGCTCCCCGCCCGTTTCGGCGAAGTCTGAGTCAATGGACGACGATTGCTCTTCGTCATAATTCTCAGAAATGTCCCCAGATATGGAAGAGTCGTCAATTTCGGTGCAGCCAATAACTTTTTTTGGTAACATTATTTTCAAATCAGCCCGCGCCTTACTCATAATTTCACGTCGATCTTCTCTGACGTTAATGTACCAGTTGTGAGCTGACCATTTACCGTCTGTTTTCTTACTCATTTCTTTCCAGACATCGGACGTGCAGGCTGGATATTCTGTGGTGGTGAAGTGTATCGAAAAACTTTTTATTACCTCAACGGCTTCTTCGACGGAAACTCGCGCTTTTCGAGGCATATTGGAAATGATCCTGCAAGCATTATTTCCCGTGAATAATGTAAAATAATCGTGCACTCAGACGAGAAATATCACAAATTACAAATATAACTTATAATAATCAATTCCAGACATAGATAATACAATTATATTCTTGTGTTTTCATTTGGAAAGCAGCTTCTTTGAAATTTGAGCATAAAAATTCTGAAAACCTTTACAGTTATTTCTTAAAAATCTCTAATGCCGACATACATTTTAACCCATTACTATAACATGACTTTATCATGATCTTTAACAATTTTGTATGAACATGCTTGGACCAGAACTAACAATTTTATCGTACAAAGAAAAATTTTCTGACGTCAAGAATTCGAGATATTTCATTTCCAATTTTTAACTTTTCCCATCTAAATGCGTGTAAATTGAGGTCGCGTTTCGATTATGAGTTATAAAATTGTGATTGGGATTGTTCTTAAAAATTTTCGGCTCGTAGTCTTTCTGGCTATATCTGCAAGAAAAAAACCTAGACGGATTTTTTTTACAACTCGATTTTTGCACCTTTTCGACGAAACGTCACTTCAATTTTCATGCGGTTAGATGGAGAAAAAAAAGTTCTAATTAAATATCTCTGATATTCAAGAATATTCATTCTATATTCGAAACGACAGAATTTTTTTTTGCTTAGGAGAAAACCGTTAGTTCTATAGTATATTCGTTGTAGTTGTATATATTTAAATATATATGTCTACTTCTTACAATGTTGCTTGCATAGAACTGCTTGTAAAATTTCTTTTCGTTTTGAGCTTTATTGAAAAATTGATGTACCGTTGATAAACTAATATATACAGCTCACCGCGTAAAATAACGAATATTAAATGAATATAATAGAAATATCCGAGTGAAATATGAAAAAAGAAAATTTAACCACCACGTTAGCTACAATATCCGAGTGAAATATGAAAAAAGAAAATTTAACCACCACGTTAGCTACACTTTGAATTTCATCGTGAACTTATAAATAAATCGTATAGAAAAGTTTACCTTGAGTTTTTTCGGAATTAAGGACGATTTTTCGTTTTATTGTTACATAAATGCACTTAAACACGGAACACATCGAGGAGGAGTGAACAACAATGAAATGACAGGTTTTGTCGATTCTCAAAAAACAATTGAAAATCGCAACATGAACTGTGAAATGATAACGTAGAAGGGAATTTCATCAACGCCATCTACTTCGTAACAAAACCCGCTCGCATACCAGGCGTTAAAGTTACCAATCTATATAAAAAATCGTACAACCGTACAATCGATTTTTTTTTACTTTTCGTTGAAATTTGACTGAAAAATGAAAATTTCTGGCTTTTGAAAATCGTGTTGTTAGAATCGTGTCGTGAGAATTACTCCGGATGGCGTACTTTGGCCGATCGTCAAGTACGATTTCCTGCAAACGAGGCAGGCCGATTTAGTGCTCGTTGAAAATAATGTCGAGGAAATGAATGTGTCCATCATTTCCATTCCGGTCAGCCTGGGAAAACTTTGCTTGGTTCTGCACATCGAGGCCGCCATGAAGGGGCCTGAAAAAATTGGATTTTTTGACAAGGACGTCGACGAGGCTAAAGGGATTCACGCCAACATGAATCTTTACCTTCTCGCCGCGACCATTTCCATCGCATCAATCTTTGAATCTTGGAACGAACTGAGAAAATTCCAATTCGCAACAATTTTTGGTTGCCTGAGAGGTGACGATGATTCTGAGCAATAATTTGGTGTTTTTTGTTTATTTTTCAATCTGAGCAGATCCTCCAAAGTTCGATATCGTACGTGAAAGGAAGAGTTTTGGAGGCAACAGACAACAGAACAGTAGCGATGGAATGTTACAAACACGCTTTGCAGTGCGATGTCTATAATTATCAGGCTTTCGAGGCGCTTGTACAGAATCAAATGCTCTCGGCGAGTGAAGGTATGAAATTTCACCAGCAAGTTTCTATAAAACGGAATGAAAAGAAAAATGTAATTCTCCACTTTGCTCGCAGAAAAAGATCTATCGGAATCGCTGCCCCTGAACGAGCAATGCATCGAGGCGAAACGTGACTTTTTGCGACTTCTGTACGAAAGCAAACTCAAAAAGTATCAAGTACCCACGGAAGATCAATCCTCCATAATTTGCTCGCTGGTATTTTGGTCTCTGACAGACTTCAAGATAATCTCGATATGCAAGTCTCGAGAGCAGAGAGATTGTATTACAATTGCGATTATCATCAATGTTTCTCTCTCACCGAACGGTATGCATTAAACTTGAAGAATTTTATAGAAAATGATCCATTCAAGGTGAAATTATTTCACGACTGCCAAAAAGATAGAGACAAATGCTTGAGCGATTCCAAGTTTTCTCCGGAACTCTTTGGACTCTTTGGAAAGGAAATTTCATCTTCAAACTGGCATCAACTCTTCAAAATTTCTCGACTGATTACGTGTACATTCATCTGCTTCATTTTGGTCCCATATTTTCATGGTCTTTGTGTTTTTTTCGGGTAAAAAGAGAATCGATTGTTGCCTCGCGCAGAAGAAAACAGCAAAAATCAGAATAGATCAAAATTGTAAACTCTTTTCAATATAAAATCGACATTTGGAATATTGCAACAGAAAATAACGACAAAACTTGCATTTTTTGACAGGATGTTAAAAAAGGATCCGTACCACAGTTTCTGCCTACCAGTTCACATAGCGCGTCTGGTTGAATTGAAAAAAACAAACGGTGAGCGAAATGATTACAAAATAAAACAAAGAGACTTAACCCTTCGAGTGCGTACTGGATCGTCTTGACCCCAACACCGTCTGCTCCCGATTGCTTGGCATTTAATTTTCGTTTCCGTGAAAAAAAAAAATTACTGTCTAAAAATTTAGATCATTTGCCACAAAAAACGTTTCTATAAAAAAAAAAACAGAAAATGCATCTTGGGTCAGGTTGACCCAGTATGAACTCGAAAGGTGGAAAATAAATGAATATAGAATTTGGGAAAAATTGCACTAATTTTGTCTTTACTTTCCAGCTCTTTTTTATCTAGCGCACAAATTAGTGGATTTGTATCCAGACATGGCTCTCGCTTGGTTCGCCGTTGGCTGTTATTACTTCGGAATAGGTAAAGGCACACGGAAGACCGTTTATTGTTTATTTGTTTATTGAATAATCGAAAATTTTCAAGCTTATGATGACTCGTTGAGAATTGGTAAAAAAAATGAACTTGTTTGGCTAATTCTGTCGATTGTTCGTTATTTCAGGCAAGAGCGATCATGCGAGAAGATATTTGGCGAAAGCGACAGCCCTCGACAGGCTTTTTGATCCAGCTTGGTTGGCTTACGGGCATTCGTTCGCGGCTGAAAACGAGCACGACCAGGCAATGGCCGCGTATTTCAAAGCTTCGCAGTTGATGAAAGGCTGCCTTTCCTTTACTCTTCCTTTACTCTACATCGGGCTGGAATGCGGTTTAACGAATAATCTCAAACTCGCTGACAAATTTTTCCAGCAAGCACAAAGCATCGCGCCCAACGTAACGTTATGATTTCTATTAGGATTTTACATTCCATTTCTTATGTACCCGGATCCTGAGGAATTTTTTTTTCTCCTTCATTCCGTATCTACTTCTCTCATATTTCTGCGCGGCACCCTACGATTCTCGGAACTTGTACCGCCTGTCCTTCTAGCCCTATATTTCTTTTGTATCTCTCATTGTCTCGACGCGAGCGTGACGATACAAACTGGACATCGGAATTTTGGCACGAATGTGTGTTGTTCATTTTACACGCCGTGTCTCTGTGTATCGTTACAGTTTTATGGAGCAGAAAAGAGTAGATTAACGTCGTTAGCAAATTTCTTCGTCTATTCAGTCGAAAAACATATTCCCTTATTGACGAAATCTTTCAACTTTATCGAACTTGTTTTTCCCGCACGTTAGAGAAATTCCACAGGATATCGTAGAAACAGAGATCGTTCCTGGCTGTGGTAATTAATCAAGGAAAACAATTACGAAACGACTATCATTAACGAGTTTAATTAATTACAATAATTTTAAAAATTCGTAATATTTAAAATTCGATTTTCATCGTTCTCTCGGTTCTCATGAAATGTTTAAACAATTTCGGTAGTTTGAAATACCCGCACGAATGGATATCGTCGTTAAAAACTTGGAAACAATTAATTATTCATTTCGAGCTTTACCAATCAATGAAAAAAAACTGGGATTCGGTTTATTTGACGATATTTCAAAATTATTTCGAACTATGAAGAAATGGTTGAATTTTTTTCTCCCGAAATAATGGAAGAGAGGAAAAGTTGAAAGTAGAGAATGTTTATTTCTTATTACGATCAAATTTCAGTTGGTAATGTCGTACGACGCGGAAAATACGACCGCAGAGAGTCTGGAGCGTGCGGAACAGCAGAGAGATCCTGTGCAGCTGCAGCAACAGCTGGAGCGCGAGCCATCGCTTCAACTTTCGTCGCACATTGATTGCGATCCATTGCAACTGCAATCGCCCCCAGAGCGAGATCCATTGCAACTTCAGCATCAGCAGTAACAACGCGAGGCACTGCAGTTGCAGCAGCAACGCGAAACGATGCAATTGCAGCAGCAACGACGCGCAGAACAAGAACAAATTCAATTCTATCAGCGCGAAAAAGAACAACAATTTCTTCAAGTTCGCGATAACATCCAGTCCCATCAACGCGATCATCTTCATCAATTACAATCGATCAATAAATTGCTTCTCGATTCACCACCAAGCTCTAATAAATCTTCGCACTCCATACGATTTTGCGAAACACCCTACACGCCCTTTCTCAAAGGATCCAATCCCGAAGGTAAGCTAATTAACAATTTTTTCATAATTGTCGAAAAATTTAGTCAACGCTTCAAAAATTCGTCTCCCGTCTCTTGCGATTCCGTTCCAAAAATCTGCTAATCAAAATTGTCGCCGTCAAAACGAAAATGTCCGGTAAAAAGGCGCGAATAGTTGAAAATTTCGCTTTTGATCCCGGAATCATTGGCATCCACGGCAATTCCCAACGTCATGGAATATTTTCCGTCACCGCATGATCGGAAAACGGCGACAAATCGAAAAACAGTACGTAACATTTTCCGCACGAACTGGCAGAGCAAACTTCAGTCCTATCAATGGCTTTGAAGTCTGCGGCGTTAGAGCATCACGAAATTTCATTTGTTTTTATTTTTGTCGTAAATTTATTTAATTTTGCATGAAACTATAAAGCAAAAATTACAACTTTTTTATAATTGAACGATCTTTTTGGAGTTTTCTTGGGTATTTCTGTTTGTGAATTATTGGCCACGAAATCTTAATTGCAAAGATTCGGGATCAAGTTCATCGGATTGCAACTTAATTTTTTGTCATTTTTCGACCAAATGAATCCGAGACTCTCGATATTATTTATTTAGAATTTTACAAAAAGCACGGTCCCGTAATTGTTAGAAATGGAGCAAAAAAAAAATTTGGACACGTTGTTTATAATTTTTTATGAAATATAGAAACGGGGAAGATTTTTTTCCCACCCTCTATATAAATCGATTCAAATCAGTCACAGCAACGATGACTGATCTCATTTCACTGTTGACAATTTGCTTCTCGTTTGTCAATGTAAAAAAAAATTCAGTCTTGTGCTGACCACCAGAAAGAACGTTCATGTGTATTAGAAAAAAAAAATATACATCTCCAGATACAGTCGATAAAGCTTCTTTAACTTTTAGTCCCAGTTGACATGTCGATCTCGGATCTCCTGGGCCTGGGACTGCCTCGTGGCTCTCTGATGGGCAGCCAATCGTCGGTCGGTTCTTCGGGCTATCGTCAGCAGTATCAGGGACAGAATAATCATGGACACAATTCGTCCCACCGGAATTATCAGGTTTGTTGGATTTTTCTATCGTCAAAATCATAAAAAAACGATCGCATCCCCGATTTTTATGTTTCTTTGTCGATTAAGCGGAAAAAGCACATCGTAGAGATGAAAAAATTCGACATATTGAATCTCTTTCGCCTGGGAAAAGCTTTTCCTGAAATATTCTCCTCGCCAGTTGAAAACATTCAGCGATTTATACGAATCAAGGGGAGCATCATGTTTGTTTTCTAGTGACAGCTAATTCTATGACAACCATAAAAATTTCAGCTCAATTTGTTGTCATTTTTTTTTTTGCCAAATTTTCAAGCTCATTTTTTACAAATTGTGATTTTTCGTTTGATTTACATTCGAAATTAAAGGCAATTTTTGAAAAATGTGAAATAGAATTTAACATTTCTGGATTGACATTTTTTTTCGTTCTTTTGGACAACTTGCTTCAGCAAAATCGCTCTCGATGGTATTTTCTGGTCAATTAATACGATGAATATCAATTCATTCAAATTATTACGTATTTGATAGACATTTTCATGGGACCCCATGCCGGGAATGTGAAATTGTCTAACCCATTCGTTTTTTTCTAATTAAAACAAAAAAAAATTCACTTTATTTCTGATTTTTTCGTTAATTTTGGCACTTTTTTTTTAGCTGCTCTTGGATTTTCTCACTTTCAAGAGCAACATCAGTTCTTGGTGAGCCAGAAACAGCCTCGAAGCAGGCTTTTGCACGACGACGATCGTTTGGTGAGCCTTCAGCCAAACTATCATCCTCTTGTATCTCGTCGACAAACAACGTCGTTGCTGATTCTCATTCCTGCAGGGATTGGGACCCTCATAGAGGTGACAATTTTTATTTCCGATACAAACTTAAAAAAGCACACAAAATACCATTTTTTTTGTTGTGGAATTTCGATCGAACGAAAAAACGGACAGAATGTAGCAATTCATGGAAAAATAAAACAACATTTTGGCACTTCTGGAAAATGAAAAAGATTCTGAGGATCGAAATCGTAAGAGCTGGTGGATTTTGGTCGAGAATAAAAATTCAGAGCCACAAGAGTGGCTCCGCCGAAGCTAAGACTCGAGAATTCGATGCCGAAAGCATGAGATACTTGAGTCATCTTTTGTATCCTCTCGTTATCGCTAGTGCCATTTATTCTCTCCTGTACCAGCCCCACATAAGATAAAAAATAGGAAAAATGAAAATCTCTTCGATTTTTCGCCAAAATTGCCACGAAAATTCATTAAGAAAAAAGTTTGGATCTTTAATTTTCGATATTCTCGTGACTAAAATTTCTTTTTTAAATTCAAGCCACACGGACGACAAAACGAAAAATGGAATGTTTTTTTGATGTTCTGCAAAAAATGTGCAACGGAAATTGAAAAAAAAAATCGTTTGATTCGTTAATTTTCGAAATTTGTTTATATTCTCGTGCAGAAGATTTGTTTTTGTCTTGAAGTTTGACTAAAATTCGTTGCACGCATTAATTTTGAGAGATTGATATTGAAATTTGTTTTCGCTTGTAGTTGGTATTCTTGAAGCATAAATTCATTGGTAAACGGAGTCGTTTATGTACAAAGCGTTCAATACCTTCATCGACGATGTCTTTGCCTTTGCAATCACTATGCGAACTGTTCATGGAGTCGCCTGCTTCCGCGATGACGTTGTCTTCCTCGTTTATCTTTACCAAAGATGGTGAGTCGCTTTTTAACATATGACAAAATTACTTCATTTAGGATTCTTCAATAATTTTTCAGGAACATTCTTGACACTAAAACTAACAATTTTCTCGGATAAAGAAAAATGTTCTGACGTTAAGAATTTGAGATATTCAATCTCTAATTTTTAACTTTTCCCATTTCAAAAAAATCTGTTTAGGATTTTTCTTCAAAAATTTCAGCTCACAGCCTTTTGGGCTTTCTGCAAGAAAAAAAACCCCAATGCATTTTTTTTTGCAATTCGATTGTTTGCAACTTTTTAACGGGACTTGACTGGAATTAGCACGCGTCAAGATGGGAAAATGAAAAATTGCAAATTAAATATCTCAAATTCTAAATTTTAGAAAATTTTATTAAAAATTTTGAAAGAACCCTAAACAAAGTCGTTTTGTGATGATAATATCTCAATTTTCACGAAATGACATGAATTCTTGGCTTGGCAAACTTTGGATTAATCGTTTGATAACTTTCAGGCTGTATCCGGTTGACAAAAACCGCAGAGACACGGTGACGATAATGGACGAACCAAATGGCTCCAGTTCGCTGCCGGAAGACGACAAGAAAAATAAATAAAATCTTGTCAAGGTTGAAAAAGCTCGAAAGAAGAAAAAAATAAAAATTCAATGACGAGTTGACATTCCACGAGTTCTAAAGATCGTAGTAAAAAATTGACATTTTTTTTACATTTTTCACGTGACCCAAGACAGAAAATAGAAAAATCGAGGTCGAGACGAAATTTTAGGATTTTTGCTCTCAGCTGTGGATTGAAAAAATAAATAAATCCTGCGGGAAATCCGTTCGAATTCGTTGTCTTTGTGCAATTAATTAAAAATACAATAATCCATTTAATATAGTTGATTTGTTTGTGTGCGATTCGAGGATTTTATACCGTCATTGTTGGGAGAGAATATTCGGACAAAACGTTTTTGGATTTTGACCGATCCGCCAAGCAGGTACATCGAGGCTGTCACTTTGCTCAGAAGTGCGTCGATCGTTGAGGAATCGTTGCTCGCTGGTCGGGGAATCGCGTGCAGAGCTTCCTCGAAGAAACTTCTGCGAGAGAAATCGGAATTAATGAGAGAAAAAATGAATACTCCGACGATGAGGTGAAAAAATGGAAAATAATGAGTTTTCGGGGAAATGGCTTTAGTGAAATTGCTGGAAAAATGATTTACTTGGCCCTCGGTGTGCAATAAGCGTCCAACGTTTTCCTCAGCATCATAATATCCGCACGTGCTTGGATTATTCCTGGTTGACCGAATTTGGCCACACAGGACATCAGTCTGGCTAGCTGTTCGGCGATTGTTTCTACGATGTAGGATAAAACGCGCTTGAGTAATCCAGGCGAAACGCGATCGACCTGCGGGCAAAGAAAACTTGATTTTCTCGATTTTCTTGATTCATTCGCACATACCAGCGAAACCTCACATGATGGGGCAAAAGTTCACAGGTGCAAAAGTTTGTTGGGCGTTGAATTTCCTTGAAAAAAGGTTCCGGCGATATTTTTGTATTTCCGGTATTTTGACCGTGAGCGCAAATCAAACGTTGCGTTTTCTCGTAAAAATCGTTTCAAGGTCAAACGGTTCCGCTATGTTTCATGGCGTCCCAAGACTAAATTATGAGAAAAATGTTGTCGGAAGCTTTCTTGTAGAAAAATTCATGCTCTACAAAATTGGTCTCATGGATTTTTCACCTATCTTCGACCGTTTCGACGCTATGGGCGATATTCCGTCGAACCAGCGAAAAAAATAAACTCACCTCAGCGTCAAATTACCCCGAGTCCTATTCCAAGTCACCAAGATACATGCTCGGTTCGATAGTCCCAACGAATAAGCCTCGAAAACCGCTCCATCGAGAGTCTCCAATTGCGTCCAATCGCTGCGCCAGCCTTCGGCGATTGTGAGATCAGGATAACCTCGAGCTTTGCGTCCCGCGACGACTCTGGGCAGGACGACGTTGAGGGTGTACGCGTATTGTGCAGAGAAATCAATAAACATTTCTCCCAGGTCTGGAAACGAAATTCGACGTCGTTACTTCGAGAAACAAAATCTTCAACCCCCAAAAGTTGAAATAAAATCGTTTTTTTTTTTGGGTTTAAACAACTTTTTACCGGAGTGGCAAGTCCGCGATGTTTATTTTCCCGGATCCTGCAGCAAGATGGCGAGCCAACGAGTTGGCTGACCCATCGTTCTCGTCAGCGGCTTCTTTACTGCCGCTAAAAGCCAATTGCTGCAATGTGTTCGAGAGAACACGACGAAAAGCGTTTTGACAGCATTGTGGTAAAGCACCTGTTGCACGGGGCTCGTGAGCAACGGAGTTTCTCTCGGGTCGCAAGCTATGGCAGTCTTGCGAGCTAATTCCGGGACTTCCGTCACCATTTCTTCGACCAAACAAGACTGCAAAGAAAAACACATATTAATCGAAGAATTTTTCAGTCAACGAAAACAGAAAAAATTGCTTTAATGACCCAATTACGATGATTCTTAGTTAATGCGAAGATCACTGAACTTTTTTCCCACTTTTGTCAACTACTGCGATTTATGGGAATTTTCAAAATCAACAGATTGTTCAACTCTGGCGTAATAAAAATGGTCACAATCGTCCGAAAAAATGGACCCGAATGAGTTTGGGTTTTAAATATAGAAAAATGAATAACTGCGAAATTTCTTTTGAAAAGGACTTTTTTTTACAAAAAATCGTGTAGAAGTTTGAATTTTTGATTTGCAACAAAAAAAAATTGGTTTGCAGGTTTCGCAGGTCGCAAAAAAGTCTTTGAGGGCGTTGATTGAGTGAGAACGAACCAATTTGATAATGCCACCGTCTTTGTTGGGCAAATATTCCAATTGCTGATTTTTTTTGCGTTGGAGTCGAGAAATATTGTCTGCGGATTGTCGGAACAGTCTGACGAGCCATTGGAGGCGAAGATCGAAGAGAAATTCGCCAAAAAATATACTCGGCAGGTCGAGGTGAATGAGTGCCGTGTACATTTGTCTTATGCATCGTAGGCTGTGGAGGCACCAAGCCGGACTGACGCCGGACGAACAAGATTCCCTCATCGCCTCACTGGCGTGCCGGAGGCAGGACAGGTCATTGCATTGGGTGCATTGGGTCACTCGAATGGCTGATTATTGACTGATATTTTCTGGGGATTGGAATGAAAACATGACTGGGTCTTTTAATAAATTTTCAAGTCTTTATAATCTCAAATAAACTCACTTCTTCGAAAAACTCCAGTTCTGGGGCTGGAACGTACTACCGTTTTTTCAGAATATTGTTTCTTCGATATTCGTAGAACGCATACTGTGCGAGGCGTTGCTGTCGTCTGAGCCTACGATGAGTCGATCATCAAAGTCTGGTGCACTGTGGGCACTTTGCGTGCTATCGATACTTTTGGTCGATCCACCGCTGCTGATAAACTGAGTATCGGAAACGTTTCTGGTAACGTCGAGACATTGATCACCGCCTCTTTTTATTTTGCCCAGCACGCGAAGTTTGCTCGTGAAGTGTAGGCTGTCAGGATTTAGTGCAGTGCTCAAGCATGCAGTTCCTTGATTGAAACCAAAGCTTGATCTGGTTGAGCATGCTGTCGTTGTCGTGGTTGTGTACTTGAGGAAGTCTTGAGAGCTGTTGGGACGTATTAAGCTTTTTAGGCCCTTTTATCAATCCTCAAGTAACTTACAACTATTTTCCATGGCTATGCTGAGCTAGGTCCGATGGAGAATAAGGCGGACAATCTTTATCGGAGGAAGCCTGGAACTGAAAGCGAGCCGAAAAATGCACGCGCACTGCAGGTCGACCCGAAAACGGCACGAAAGTGTGAAAAGAAACTCTGACAAGACCGAAACCGAGCGAGCACTGAAGGTTAACCTAAAAGGGGCACTAAAGTGGCAAAAACAATCAAATAAAACCGAAAATGCCCCTCACCAACGCGAAGGAAAACTGGGGAACGGCACGAGTGTCCTTGAACCCGGAGAATGCCGAAAAAGCGTACGCGCACTGAAGGTCAACCGAAAAACGGCACAAGTGTCCAAAATATACTCGGGGAAGACCGAAAACGAGCGTGCACTGAATAAACCGTCACCAAATGAGAATGAGGAATTGAAATAAATGGTGAGTCATAGTCGGAGGGCCAATTTTATCGGGATCACTGTGACGCGTCATTCTGATTTTCGCACCCACTGCGCATGCAGACCGCGCACAACGGAAGCGGGCGAGTTCTAGGGACCCTAGGGTAAAATCGCGTGATATTATGAATTACTTGCCAATTAAAATGTCTTAATCAAATTACCAAGCATCACCGATCGATTTTATACGAATTAACACTAATTTCAATAATATAAGTTCAAAAATAAAAAAATTGTCCGGCTAGCTCAACGTTGTCACGGTCACGCCCAGCTGATCGGACGGTCGTTTGCGAAAAATTTTCATCTCCGTTTGTTTACGTGAATTATTAATTACCAAAGCTTGCAATTTATTGATTCTTCATCACCTTACGATTCTGTATCGATTGAGTACCTAATTTCAATCATTCTGTGCGAAACAGCCATGTGGCGGCTATCTTTACACTTCAATAATAAATTGTTTGTTTATTAGAAAATATTAATAACCAAACGTTTTAATTATGTCACCAAAGCTCACCAAACGATCACCAAGAGATGCAAATAATTTAAAAATCGAAAACTTTAAGTCGTACGGCTAGGTTTATACAGGCCGGGAAACACGGCGTTCGTGACGTCACACCGCTGCTACAGAGCAACGTGTATACGGTGTATACGTATAGCTTTGTAAACTGCTGTGCTATAATCCGACAGTTTTAGGATTTTCAGTTCTCATGGTACCAAATGCCTATGATTACG
This sequence comes from Diadegma fenestrale, assembly GCA_037043255.1. Classification (NCBI taxonomy): domain Eukaryota; kingdom Metazoa; phylum Arthropoda; class Insecta; order Hymenoptera; family Ichneumonidae; genus Diadegma; species Diadegma fenestrale. The sequence continues at coordinate 11,132,842 of CM073312.1, forward strand.
CCGATACGAACGACACTCGATCACCGTGAATGTTATTATATGCGATTCAATATCGTTTCACAAGATTCACCGATTATGCTAGTGATATGATTAATATAGAGTTAACATTTTAAACGCGATAAAATAAACCGATCAACAATTGCACGTTACTCGAAAGCTCGTGTTTTTCGAAATGACGAAAATGAACGACGCGCTTGTTAATTAACTGGTCAAATTGCACATTTCATTACCGAAATGACTGATCTCACGAACGCGACACCAAGAAATATTACCGCGTGTGGCGCTGCGGTCGATGCTAAAATGGCGGACCGGCCGCTCTCCTGGAGCCACTCTGGTGTACGAATACTCGTCGAATAGATTCGATAATTTCGTTGCGTTTTATTGTTTCATTATAGCTCGAGCATTGCGGAGTTATCAAAGTTCACGGAATAATGGATAGAAACACTTTGGCTAGACTCAATTTTCTCACCCGACACGGGAAATTATTCAAAGGGTTTTGTTTACATCCCACCCGCGTCGTCTCATTCAGCAGTATGTAATCTGATTTATATTTGGTCGACAAATGTCAGGCGCGACATTATCCTTCGGAAATAATGCGTTTTTGCACAGTACTTGGCGTCTCAATTTTTTTTCAACGCCTTCTTTATGTCCGCATACGATATCCCGGTTCAGGTATAAAAGGGATAAGCCGCTTATATTGGGATTTACGTAGCAATTAATTTATTAGCCTCTGGAGTGCAAGCAAGGGTAACAATGACCCAAGGTCATTAAAAACCAATTTGAGTCGAATATGTTGCAGGGAAGAGGGGGGTGCGAAAAATCTCGTACATAAAAAAACAAAAAATGCCCCATATACATCTACAAAACCTCGCATACGGATACGCAGCCTGCCTGATTCTCTAAAATTATAAAAATCTGCTTCGTCTACGATATTTCAGTGGATTTCCAAAACTTTCTGGAATTTCCGCATCCTGAAACCTCCTGAACATGTGAATTGTTATCGCGAGCCCACGTTTTTTCGAAAACTAGAAAAATTCGGAATTTTGAAGGCGGCAAATTGGACCAATCAGAGAGCGACGTTCTAGACCAATCTCGGAGGAAAAGAAAGTTCCTGAATTATCCGGCGGCTATAGGGAGCGCTTCTGTAGTGGCGGCAAAATTCAATTTTACGAAGTATCGAAGCGTTTCTAAAAATGTATACATTTTCTGATAAGACAACTTGGATCGTTCCCGTGATAATAAAAATTCGATGGAAATAAAAAAAAAACGTTTTTGAGATACAAAATGACGTTCAGTAGTTTTACTAGCGAAAGTCCAATGGAGCGAAAGTTTTTCCTGGCGCCGACTTTGAATAGCTTGAGGTTCTGGCGTTCGAAAAATTGCGAAAACGGTAATATGACCGTTTGTAAGAAATCAGGATTGGTTTTTCCATTATACCGTGTACGTTTCGAAGTTCCCCGAGGAATGTGATATGATTGGCCGTGATAAAGTAGACGCAGTGCGATGTGTCTTGCGGTTGAATTTAATTGAAAACTCTTGACGTTTCTCTGCCGCGTTGCGTATTAAAGTGACGATTAATTTGCTAATTGGTTTGTGTGTGACAGTTGCGAGTTGCTAGTTGCGTGACACGATCGATCGTGCTGTGTAACAGTGTAAGACTACCGCGCCGACAATTCGCCTGCAGTCAGTAAAACACAAGTGAGAGTGAGAGAGGTGACGCGCACAGATACACGTCCGGATCAATTCGTCATTGAAACAACAATTTAAAAATCTGTCACCCACACGTTCGCTCGATAAATCGTCAAAATTTGTCCTCTAAATTGACTCAGTTGAGCCTAAACATTGTTATTTCATAAGTGTCAACACATAACAACAAACAAGCCAAACATTCACGAAATAAACATATCGCGCTGCATTCGAAAGTCTCTTTTGTTTTTTCATTTTTTCATTCGTCCACCCAGCCGTCCTATATTGATTTCCCATTGTTTTAATACCTCATATATATACATGCAGCGTCGAGAATAACCAAAAGTATCACCGAATCGACGCACATTCCTCATTGTTTTTTATTCCATAAAAAATAAAAAGCATTTTGCCGATTCCGTAAAAAACTAAATTCGCACGAATATCAACATGATTAAAATTCTTGCGATGTGTTGAAAAACGAAACGTCGACATTTAGCGGCAATAAATATCATGATCGATTGGATGAAGTGTGTATTTTCGGCCGACATTCGGATTTAAACCGTCAAATAATTTTTTATCGCAATGGTGGTTCACAAAGAGTCGGCGAACATGTTTGGCAGCCTAATGACAACGGTTTCATTGAGAAGATGTTTTTACTTCTCGACCATGGTCCTAGTTCTGTCGACTCTAATGGCCGTTGTCATAATTGTGAAACTTTCGCCGTTAGAGTCGGTCAAATGTCAACCGCACGCCGTCACTCCGGCCGCGGTGGAATGGAGCACCGCAGTGGCTGGCGGCGACCAAGTCGGCACGCCTCGCAACGAAGCTGCCCAAAAAGAGATCAACGACAAAAAATACGCGCAAATGAGAGAAAACATAATTCTGAGCAAAGTCGCTCGCATGTCTCACAAAATGAGAAACAAAGTTTTGCCGCTGCTCGCTAACACAAGCGTCGTCGAACTCAATTACAACGTCCACATATTTTATTACGCCTGGTACAGAACTCCCAGTTTTGACGGTTTTTGGAAACACTGGAATCACGATTACTTGCCTAATTGGAAGAAAAACGACAAGAGAGTCTTTCCTGACGGGAGTCATCGACCTCCCGGCGATATCGGAGCCAATTATTATCCCAGTTTGGGCTGTTACAGCTCTCTCGACCCCCAGGTGAATATCGCAATAAAACCACAAAGAAAACAAATCGAAATATTCAAAGAAAACGATTTTTTCATTAATTATTCATTGAATTTTGAAAATCGTGCCAATTTTTCGTATCGATTAAGAAAAAATGAAATTTCATTCAATTCCAACGATGCAAACTTGTTTATCGTTCGAAACTCAATATCGAGGGATTTTGAACACTCGACTGAATAATTTCCACAGGTAATCGAGCTTCACATGAGCCAATTGAGAGAAGCCGGTGTAGGAGTGGTCGTCGTGTCCTGGACGCCGCCAAATTCCGCTGAAAATACTGACGCGGTGATGCCTGACTTGTTGGACATTGCCAACAGACACAGTATCAAAGTTGCTATACACGTGGAGCCTTACGACGGCAGAAACCCCATCAATTTGATGGAGAACATAAGATATTTGTTCAATCAGTACGGCTCTCATCCGGCTCTTCACAGGATCAAAAGAAATCACGAGTAAAGAAATGTTTCTTTATGATAAACCCTAGAACGGTCACTTGACGTGTTTTATCGTTTTACCGTAAAAAACGAGAAAAATGAGCACAAGTTGAACGCTTTTCGTTGATTTTTGCCGGAGAAATGAATTTTTGAAAATTTGGGTCATTTTTGAGCCTGGGACACCGGAATAGGCAAAAAAAAACAAATGAGGTCACCGTTTTAGGGTTGAAAATCGTTCCGGCGATTGATTCGGAAATGCAATGTTTTTTTTTGTGTTTAAACAGCGGCGCGGTACTGCCAGTTTTGTATATTTACGACTCTTATGTGTTCCCGGCGAATGCCTGGTGGGAGCTTTTGTCGGAGCGTGGAAATTTGACGCTCCGTGGTACGGAACTGGACGCCATTTATATCGGACTTCTGGTCGATTCGCAGCATCGTAATCACATAAAAAAATCACATTTCGATGGGTTTTATACTTACTTTGCAACGAACGGATTCAGCTTTGGTAGTTCTTGGAAAAACTGGAAAGATTTGCATAAATTTGCGGTGCAAAATGGTCTCATGTTCATACCGAGTTTGGGGCCCGGATACATCGACACTCAGGTGAAAAAACCTAATGAGAAAAAACGTACAATTAACAAAATCGACAGAGGCTCTGAAATTGATAAATTCGTCTCGTTTTTAACGCTTCAGGTTCGACCATGGAACGCGGAAAACCGAAGACACAGAAGACACGGAAAATATTACGAGGTTGGATGGAGAAGTGCTCTGAACAGTGGAGCGCGAATGATTTCGATAACGTCTTTCAACGAGTGGCACGAGGGAACGCAAATAGAGCCAGCAAAGCCAGCGAGCAACAAGGAGTTCACGTATCTCGATTACGAGCCCGAAGGTCCCAACTTTTATCTCAATCTGACTAAGTGGTGGGTCCATCAATTCACCCAAAAATACGACGATAAACTTGACTAAGAGAAGAAACGAAATTCTCACGCGCGAACGGCTGAAAACTTGTTTGTTTCGTCACCATTTTAATTGTTGTTTTTTGCGAGCAACCGAATCTTGAATCTGAAACTTTGAATCTCAATTAAAAAAACAGCCTATGAAAGAAATCGGGTTGATCGGGGATTTTACAAAATATTCTACAAACTAAAGTTCTTCTGGCTTGTTGCGAGGCCGTAAATAGTAAATAATTCGCAAAACAAGAGGTCGATGAAACTTGGCCTAAATGGCATTTACTTATCCATTGTTATTTAATAATTAATCAACTGTTGAAATAATCTAGACACAGTATGAATTCAGCATGATAATACGATCGCAAAATTATCGACCAAATTTGAAACAATAATAATGATAAATCGTTGAATTAACTTAAATTTTTACAATTTCAATAATTCTCTTTTTTTTCTTTCATTCGGTTATTTATTAACATGATTATTTATTATTTATTCCATTGTTGATATGTATAAATATAAGACGAAACATAACGTGATAAATAACGTAGATCATAGATTATTATTTTGACAGTCATTGATTGACGTTGAACGATCAAATTTAGTCAACGAAAACGTTGATTTTTTTCTGTCTCTTGACGTTTCACGAGACGAATTTTAATTTTCATATTGTTCTGTGATATTTACTTACAAAGTACATGATCTCGAAACGATCTCGAACTTTGCTAGAAAGAGCGATAGCGAGAGCCACGCGATTGTGCGTTTTGAGAAAAAAAAACACAGTGAAAACGAACGAGCGATCATCCGACAAAGAAATTTTTGTAATGAATTATTGTTGAATTTTTGGATCGATTCTCAGACTACTTTTGGATGATTTTCATTAAATTTATCGACTAGGGCATGTTCCCAAGTGACTTATTTGAAGCTCAAAATAAACTCGATATAAATTTTTTGAGACATTAATTTTTCAAGTGAGAAACAACGCATTCACCTTGTCAAGCGAGTCGACTCGTTGGTCGAAATAAAAAGCCAGACAGCTTGACAACTCGGTGAAGTTTGCCAATTAATAATAAACAATGATTTTATATGCGAATATCGTTAATGCATGAAACGCTCTCGACGAAATGAATTTCGTCAAATTTCAACAATTCTTTCAATTTTCTTCTACGACTCCAATATCTTTCTGGCATTTTATCATATGCATGGATATCAAAAATACTTTTCATTAAACAACAACTCGCTTTTACGAACTTAACGAAAAACAGTCTTTCGAAAAATTTGTCCCCGTAACGTGGACACGCGTTTCTTTATTCCAATTATTTTTTGCCCCCTTTTCTCTCTAATTGCGTTAAATACACACGGTTCAATGTGTACGTATTATCTAGACAATAACCATATCCCTGTCCCTTCTTTCACAGGGTACCCTTCCTCCTGCTAATCCTCCTAGATTTAAATAATAATAATAATAATATACACACTGCTCGTTGGATAACCGAAATGGCATTGAATCATGTCTCGCGTATCTGCCAGAGAAAGAAAGGGACAAAATTCAATTATTCTCAATTGTTCGAAAAATACGCGAATTTGAAATCGTTCCAACATATCTCTACGATGTTTGTTCATTGTATACTTGAATCATATGTATCTTGCATGTGTGTATAACGTATGACCTTAAAACCGCGAGAGACCATGATGAATTAACGAAAATCCTGTCGACGTTTTTCTCGGAATTTCGCGACATGTGAAAACAAAAAATTAAAGTCGCGCACGACGCCTTTTGGATCTCTGAAACACTGAAAATTGAATTTCGTCGAAAGGAAACGTCGATATTGTGTTGAACACGGTGGAGTGAATATTTTTTGATAATTTCAAAATTTTCGTTATTTCGACTATATTTTTTATTTCTAACGGAATTGTCAGTAAAATTTACGATTGGAATGATGAAAATTAACTTTTCGAAGAAACTTTCTACAACGTTTCTTGCTGCAATGACGAGATTTTTGTGATTTTTTGAGAAAAACGTTTAGTCCAACAAAATATCGATCTTTGCCAATGAAATTTCCTTTTCAGTGTATTTTTTCCGGAAATATCGAGCATTTTGGTCCGAGTTAAACGTGTGTGGAGCAGGATTTTAATTCATCGTATAATAAACATCAACTTTAATATGAGAAAGAGAAAAAAGTGTAGAGCATGAGAAGAAAAAACTTGTAATTTATCATTCGGCGTTATGAGAATATCCATTTCGTTGATTTCTATATATACATATTGACGATTTGAGACATAAATGTAACACGTCGAGTTTCAACTATTCCACATATCTTGTATTAATCGATATATAATAAACGCAACTTGACAGTTTTGAAAAAGACAAACAATGCAAAAACCAAATAAACAAACCTTATCTAGTACACGGGAAATTATTATCGATGTATTGAGGAATATCGAATGTCTGATGCATTAATAAAGAACACACTAATTACGCGCGATGAATTTCGGGTTTTTTTTCCTTTATCGTTGTCCTGCTGAATTATTCGACAGATTTTTCGAGACGATCCGGAAAAGTGGTTGATCATTTCAACGTTCGCAGACTCGTGAAGCTTTCCATCAAACATTTCGCTACAACAGTGAGTGAATCGCAACAATTTCAATGGAATGGCCCAATTTTTTGAATTGCATTTCATGCTGAGATCTCAGCATGTTTGCAAGTTCGCAGCAGTCGACGTGAAACTGACGATTTTTCAGCCATCCAGAGGTGAATCGTGAGACAGCCAAGAAAAATTTGTGTCCATTTAATCGACGTTATCGACAGTCGGTAAGTGTTTCGCCGCGGCAGCGACTGTAGGTAAATGAGAATCCATTCTCGCACGAGAACTCGGTCGATAAACACCACGTTTTGAAAATAAGGAAAAAATCGATCATCGAACGCGACGTTCAATATTTTTTCTGTAAAGATTCGTTTCTCCCTGTTCGTTGCAGCTGAAAATTGACCACGACTGCTCGATCGAGGTTCCATACAAAACATTTTTTTAAAATCGTAATCGGCTATATCGTCGAAACGAACAATTCAGTGTCGAAATTTTTTTCTGCGACGGAGCCATCTCGTTTTAATACACGCGCGTTGCAAAGTTGGGGAAGATGAAAAAACGATTGGAAACTGCTGGGGATGAGGTAAATGGGAAGGTTGAAAAAATTCCGTACAGGCGAACGACTGCTGCAGACCATTGTCCAGCTGTCCTGCGAGAGTCCGGCCCCTTGAGTGAAATGGAAAAAAAAAATAATGCCAGATTGATGCGCGGAACGCGATCGCTGACCTTTTATTAGCCATATTCTCTAAGAGGGAGAAGATAGCAAAAAAAATGACAGTCCATGTAAACCGAGACAACAGTTTTTTTCCGCTGTACCAAAGATTGTTTTTTTTTTATTTTTTTTTTTATTCGTCCACGCGCGGATCGGGACAGCTGAGGCAATTTTGCTGCTGCTGCTGATCCATTGCTGGCGAGTGGGCACGCGAGTCATTCGTGTTTTTGTGAACGCGCTGATCATTCGCGAATAGCCGACGATAGTCCAAACGGAAGTTGACAATGTTTCGCGATTCTCGTCGCGAAAGGCGGTGGCGCCTCCAAGAGAAACAGGCAGAAAGGGGGGGGGGAAAGAGTTTACACGAGAGTCGACGTCGTGGACAATCGTACCGACAATAACAAACGCTCCCGGCGTCTCCTTCCTCGTCGAATGGGGGAGATGGGAATCGATAGGTGAAAAATAAAGAAAGAAAAAAAGATTGTCCCCTGTTTTTGGTAAAAAAGGGAGAGAGACGACGAGTGAGCAGCGAAGACGCGAAAAAATGTTTTTCTATCCATTGTTTGTCGTGGAACACACACAACAGTATTTCGTAGCGAACACGTGGCGCGCGGTGGTCATCGGATACCGAAATATCACTCGGCCAAAATACGAAACACCTTTTACCTTCGGGCTCTGTCTTGTCCTCCTACATTTATGGAGGTCAATTGACACACGGGAGTATCATCGAGAAAGGAAAGTGAGAGAGAAAGAGGAAAACTCCGATAACACACACGCGTCTTTTTTTGTTGCCTCCGATCGAACACTTCCTCGTTTTCTTCCGCTGCTCCTCCGAGTATTCATCATCGACACTCAGATAAAAAGAAAAAAATAGGGAAAATATAGAGCCAAGACAAAAAACGTCCACTTTTTTTTCACCCTCGTCCCCTCTCGCTGCTTCGGGCTCGTGCTCCCCACACGCTGAATGCGACCCGGTAGAAAGGAAGTGACCAACAACAATTTTATTTCATTTTCATCCCTCTCGTGTCTGCTTTTCGTTGTATGGATAAAAAAATGTAAAAATAATTCTCCACACTCGACGAAATAACCGAATGAAAAAAAAAACATTTGCATTTTGTGGAAATCTTGACAATATTCACAGTTCGATCGAGGGAATTATTTTGGACGAGTCTCGGTAAATATCAGCGCGAGAAAAGTGACGTGTGTTGTGCTCGCGGTTTTGTGCCAACGAATAATTGTATTAATTTGGTGGCTCGTCGATGCACGACGACGGAGAAAGCGCGTTATTGTTTCGGTGTGGTCTCTGGCTATAATCGCGTGACGACAAGTGTCCCCGACCAATGCAGCCCACTCTTACTGCCACCCTATTCCTCCGTTTCCAATACTCGCAGCAACGCGAGCTCGCGCGTCTATGGAAAAGAGAAAGTGAGTGTACCTTTGCGCTCTCCTCGAACGCTCCAGATTTGACATCGAGACATTCGTCCTGCGAGTAAAAAAAACGCTCGCGGGAGCTCCAAATGTCAAAATTCATTTAATTAGACGTTTATCATGAAAAAAATTGATGTTCCGTGAGTCGGGAATCGCTCAAGGTCGCGCCGAAGTAAATATAGAATAAATCTTGAAAATAAACTGCGAAAGGCTGGAGAAAAAAAGTGTAGCGCGAAAAATGGTCGTTTTGGCGATGACGTTGGAAAATTCGTCAGAAGCTCCGCTCGTCGGGGACGATGCGAGAGAGGAAATCCTTTGGAATAGAAAGGAGAACGCGTGCTTTTCGCACGTGCCCTTCCTCGTGACGCGGAGCTGAGAATTTCGAAGCGCTTTGAGTCGCGGTGGTGCGCTGGCTCGAGATCGTCGCGACGACGGTGGGGGCGAGAGTTAGGGGAGGTCGAACGTCGACGGAGGCGGGGGTGGAGACCAAACGGAGGGGAGAATTAGTGGACGTCCTGGCGGGCAATGTGGGGATACTTTCTCATATCAAGTATGGCCGCTATCGTGGCATGATGGCCAAAACACTCGTAAGTAAAATTTTCGTCAACGATTTTCATACAAAAATAATCGTTTCGATCAAATTCTGAAGCACGAAATAATTTTTGATCGTATTTTTTTATTTTTGTCTTACGACTCGTGATTTTTTTTGCATCTTTCCAAAAATTATTTTCTCATTTCATCGCGCGCATGAAATTTAATTCAGAGCTTTATTTCTACTTTTTTTTTCTGTGCTTCGTGTTTTTTTTTTTTTTCGATTTCCGTGTCAATCGAGCATCGATTTACCCCCAAGGACGGACGAAAATGGATATTCAGTGGTGCAGAGGTGACAGTTTTGCGTTTTACAATCCCCATCGACGAGAATAAAAAAAAAAAATGAAAAAGAGAAATAAAAGGTCAGGTAGAGTGACACGAGTGACGGGATCGAAACTGCTGTTAACCGGTCGGTTTGCACGTGTTTACTTTGTTTATAAACACGAGTTTGATCAATCAAACGGGGCCGGAAAGTCAGTGCGAATGAAACATTCTGTTGCTGCATGTGATATCCAAAATCCAGTGTCTCTGATTCAGTTTCTCGCGTACGTCGAAAAAATACGATTACCGATGTGTAAATGTTCGCGAGTGACGTCAAATTTCTTGTTTTTTTTAATTAAAATGATAAACAAATCGAAATTCGAATTTGACCGGAAATCGTGTCCGTTCCGTAGTTTCAAAAATCGATCAGAAATCATCGAGACAATTAGAATGAGAAAAAAAATGACAAATTTTTCTTAAGAAAGCAGTTTTTGATATTTTTCGAATTTGCATTTTGAAAAATATTCTCATGTACGTGAAAGAACAAAAAATTGTAGGCAAATTCGTTGGTTTTGGGATTCGTGAATTTTCTGCTGTCGAGAGCAGAGAACGATCGAGCCCTCGCTCAGGTTGCAGAGAGACTAGGGACTGGGATCTTGGATACCGGAAGCAAGAAGACTCGGAGCAGGGGGGGGGGAGGATTTTGCATGCGAGGCATGGTACAGACCACACGTGGTTAATTTTATAGCTGCAACAGACAAGTCTGGGAGTTGCGCAGATCTCGAAATATTCGCGGACGAATCTGGCCACGTTATGGACTTTTGAATATGTCGGGGAATTTTTCCCTTTGGACGCGCGATTCTCGTGTGGGAAAAGAGACGAAAGAGAACAACGAACCGAAACAATACGAAATTGCTGGCGCAGAGAACTCATTTATTTTTCATTTACTAATTTCGTTCATTGAGACGTGTGGCGTCGCGGAATTGACCTCCTGTCCTCGTGTCTCGCGGGAGGGTTAAAGGAGGAGAAAAAAAAACGTATATTTTTCGATAGACAGGAGCCGAGCAGGAGAAACGACGAAAGCGAATGTAAGAAAGAAAGTTCCCATGGGAAATGCGTTTCGTAGGGCGTGGCTGATGATCACTAATTTATTTTTCATCTCCACGAGGATAATTGATCGTTCTTGGAAATTCTGCTCACAGGCACATGTTTCATCAAGCTGACCCAAAAGCTCGAACGTTCCTTCGAAAACGGTCAAAAATCGTGAGAATTCGAAAAAACCATCAACTGTTTTTTTTTCTCCACCAAAAAATTCAATTAAAAACCAAATCGCCCTCGTCTGGGCAAGCTTTTAAAACGAAATTTAAACGACAATTTCGTGAGCCCGAGAGAAATAATTTCCGATCGGATCCCATAAAAAAACGGGACTAATGAGACTCGTGCTTAATTGCACGGCAGTTCGCAGAGACGATAAAAAACGGAGTTGGCAAAAGGAGCAAATACGGATAAGTGGGTGGAGAGGGGGTTGAAGTAAAGTCGCGTTATAGCCTCAAACTCGAGCGAAATTGTCGTGTGTGGGCGTCTCTGGCGCGCGCGTTCCCTTTCACTTTCTTGCTCGCACTTTTCATTGGAATATTTCGTGGCAAGTTGGCACAAGAAGCAGAAGAGTGTTCGCGAGCAAAAGGGGGGCAACGGTCGGTGATATTGGGGGGTAGTTTCGAAAAGAGGGATGGAAAACGTGTAGACGGATTTGCAGGACTGGCGCGCGATCATATTTGTCTTGTTTACGGCAAGACTTATGCGCGTGTGCCGGCCACCGAACTACCAACCTCGATCAATAGGCCTCAACTGGAAATCTCCCACTTTTTATATATATATATGGATATACATTTTTATTGCTATATATATATAAAGCTACAAAAAGCCACACCGTTGGACAAAAGTGTAAGTTTCTTCAGTCACCAACGTTTCCAATCCCCTCTGGCCCTCCGCGCGTCTCTTCGCGACGACTTTCATCTCCTTCTTCTTTTTCTTTTGCACTGAACTCTGCTCTTGATCGAGGGGGGTGATATTCGGACCCTCCCTCGCACCGCTTTCCGAGAGTCCTAAGAATCGTGCAAAAAAAAAAAGACCGAGCCTCGTGCCACGCTGCAAAGAAAATTTCGTTGGAAAACATCGACATTTCGTTCGCCTAAACGTTTTTTTCGAAAAATCACAAAAATTTTGTCATTGCAGCAAAAAATATTCCAAAAAGTCTCTTCGAAAAGTATATTTTTGTCATTCCAATCGTAAATTTTGCTGACAGTTCCGTTAGAAATGAAAAAAAATTGTCAAAATAAGGAAAATTTTTTAATTATCCAAAAAAATTCAGTCCACAGATAAAATATTTTATTTTTCGTATATTTTGGGAGCGAGAATTGCAATGAAATTTTTCAGCTTCCAAAAATTTCCTAATACATTCTTTGACCTCCTGAAAATCGTCTTTTTACTCCCCGACCTCGAGCTCCGATTGACTCGATCGGATTAGGAATTGAAAAAACCTGAAAATTATGTTTTCCATCAATTATTTATGAAATTTTGAAAATCATGGCAATTTTTCGTGTCGATTCAATTTTCCGCTCGTCCCCAGCAAATATTGAATAATAATCACGAGATCTGGTGAAGAAAAATGAAATTTCATTGCATTCCAACGCGATGCATGCAAACTTGGCACCGCGTATCATTAAAAAGAAGTTGAGAAAAAGATGGACGTGTGAAAAATCACTGCTGCGTCGTCTGCTGGGGCAATGATCGGGGAATGAAAAGTTTGATGGAAATAAGAAAGTCTTGGTATATAAAAGAGAAAATAGGAGCGACTGCTGTGGTTTCGGAATGAGGAGGGAGGAGGGTGTGGGATAGAACGCGATTTGCATGTGTGTAATACTTGTATGAAGTAGCTGCGTTGGGAGAATAAAGTACCGGGCAGTAGGATACTCGTTAGTCGTTGATAGGTGCTTATTGTCGAAGAGCTCACAGGGTAGGTTGCGTGGAACGTGTACGCCGCGAGCACTAGAGAAACAGTCTTACACGGGGAATAAAAGGGCCAGGGAGAGAGAGACGAAAAAAGAAAAACGAGACGGAAGATATAAAAGCGAAACGATCGCGTGACGTGATCGGTATTCCAACAGCTGCGTTTGTAGCTCCTCGTCAATGCGGCCACGTATTTACCCGCTGGTCTCGTCCAGATATTTTGCGCGATGATCGACATCGTACATACGCACACGAAAGCGATGACGATCGAGTGTTCGAAGATCGCGAAAAGCAGCCCCTTGAAAATTCAGCCAGATTTTAAATATTTTCATATTTTTCTCGTTTTCTAAATCTCCGGAAACGATAAAGCTTTGGAAAATGAACTTGTTGCAAGTTGAGCACGAAAGAGCTTTGTTGTGACTGAGTATTTTGTTGGTCCGCAACTCATTTCTCAGGGAAAACAAATGCAAGTACCAAATAACAGTGGACACGCGCTCCTGAGAAACTTTGTCCAATGTATACGATCGTACCTGCCCCACAATTTCCGTGCGTTGCGATAAAATAACTATGAGAATGACAGTCTCTCCTAGTGACCTCGGAGTGCGTGCGATTGCCAACAGCTTGTCCGCAGTGTTTTTGCTCCCTGCACCACGCACTCAATGTTTCTCTCGAATAAATAAATTCATGAATAACATTTTTTCCATGTTCGCCAACCCCTGGATTCGCGTGTGTATCGGAGGAAAAAAATCATCATTTTCTTTTTCTCTTTCATACGATTCCAAGGGCAGTCGCAGTTTTCCATGATTTTTTCAGAAGCTCATGACGAAACTTGGCAGTGCGAGTTTGGCTCGGAAAAAATAAAGAAATTATGATTTTGGTTGTTGGAACGAACAAGCCGCATAAGATTTATATGACGAATTCGATAAATACAAAAGAGAAAAACATGTTTTTCTCGTTCACCCTTTCGTCATTTCGATCAAAGTGTCCCTCGCGATGTACAGCATCCCCCTTTTTTCTTTCCTCTCTCTTTTCACACCAATCTGGAAAGGCCGCAGAAAGAGCTCTCCCCCCTTGGCACGTTCGCTCCAATGAGATTTGGCACGCGACTCACATTTTTCCAACATACGGCTATATTTACGACTATTTTTTTTTTCCTTTTTTAGAAAAATCTGTCAAACGCCACATATTTACAGTGTACACAGCCGGATGTAAAGAAGGGGAGAAATTCGTTACCACACCTCTTGATCCCTCGTGAATCGCCGGACCAACCCCCTCCCCCTGGCAAATCCGAATCTCCGGCGCGCTGCACTTTTACGATTTTTCCAAATTTCAATTATTTTTCTCTCGCATTGAAATTTTAAAAAACCGGCTCGAATTATTTGGTAGCGCGACGAAAATATCGGCAAATGCTAAAAAAAAAAGTTTCGTGACCTTCAATCGTCGCACCGGAAGCGTCGTTTTAATTATTGTATTTGGGATATTTTTCAATTTTGATGATCGAGGGAAGGGGGTGGTCAGGATTTAGGCTGTTGAGAGAGTTCGATGGCCTCGCAAGTAAGAAAAATATCGGTCGGTGGTGGTGGTTGGTGATGGGGTCGATGGTGGTGGTAAATGAGGATGGAGGTGGGGATAAAAATCGGCGGTGTGACAGATGAGTGAAGGAAGGTTTTCTGCGTTTCCCCATCTCATTTCATTCTCGGGTACTACGATCGTCGCTATAGTGACCCGGTGGTGAGTTTACGGAAAAAGGAGCTCGTGCCCAATTTCGGTGTATCCGCGCGTGTATATATTTTCGAAGTCGCACAAACGCGGTAGATCGAGAGAAATATTTCGATTTCCGTACACGAGGACACGCGCGTCTCAAGGACTGGGGTTGGCATTCGCACCTTTACCTTTCGAGGAGAGACCCTCGCGTTGTGCCCTTTTCAACTTCCAATACAAAGAAAGTAAATAAGCGAGGCGAAGGAAAGGAAGAAAATATACGAAAAAGAGAGAAAAAAACTGAAGCCGGGACGATATTTCATCGTGCAAATAAAATTTGGTACGATGTCGTGAACAGTTCTTTCTTTCCGAGACTTGAGACGAAGAAAGGAAAGGAAAAAAAACGCCAGATCAACCCTTATTATTCCGGGCGATATTTCATGCCCGAATAAAAATTGTTATTTCGAGATTCGGAAGCGAAATAAAAAGAATTCGGGTCAACCCTCATTATTTTTCATTTATATTTGCGGCGTTTTCTCGCGACTCGCGAACATTTTCTTCGCCCGTGACGATACTACGTTTTTCCTCGAAAACAAAAAAAAGGCGGCGATTTTTTTGCGTTTTTTTGTTTCGTTAAGCAGAGGGAGACTTTTTATCCCCGAGAGAGCAGACGAACGCGCGCTGACCATTGTCCACCAATCGGCGAGTCCCTTCGACAGAGGCCTGTGAGAAAAGCAACCCCTCCAGCGTATTTTCCACCCCCTGCAATCGGACCGGTCACCCAACCACCCTCTCACACTTTGATCCCCTCTCCCTCGCCGTCTCTGTCTTCCTTTGGCGTCTTGTACGTACCCCACGACGAAAATCGAGCCACGTGCCGATAACGCCCTTCCGCCGCCGTGTCTCCGCACCGACCCAACATTTTTTTTTCCTTTTTCTTCTCCTCTCGTTTCCCGGCCCGTTTTCACTATTTTATCTACGACCAAAACTCCGACTTCCGCGCGACAACCCCCGTAATGTTGGAGCCAAACAACCGCGCGCCGACGGTTTTCAACACTTGATAAATAAATTGACTATTCGACAATAATACCATGTGGATTAAAAGTGTGATTGGTGGAAAAAATTGCGTCAATATCAGAGGAATTAATCGCGCAGTGATTTTCGATGTAAATAAGGTGAGCAAAATATTGAAAACATTTTTTTTTCCCCTCCACAAAACACGTCAATCGAGTGTGCAGGTTGTCGTTAATTTGAATAAATTAATGTATCGAATCAAGAGACGCAGCAGCGGCTCGACGCCAAGTTTAAAAGAAAAGCGTAGCGCGCGAGCCGGCCGGACTCTCGATACATACATCAAGAAAATAGGCATTTTATGACGTCACCCAAATTTTGAATCGTTTTGGCTGTCAAACGGCTCGACAGAAAAATTTAATATTGGATGTGAATTTTCTACGATTTTTTCTATACATAAGCAAGAAATTCTCGAGGCACGTGAGCAGGGGGTGACGCTAATTTAAAAACAGAAAAAATGACCCACACAATTACGATGACATGGCAATCGTTCGTCCTCGCGACCAGGAAATGACAGTGTAACATTTACTCTCATTATGATTATTATTATTGTCATTTTACATCGGGTTTAATGAGGAAAAAGGGAAATGGGGAGGGGGTGTAAAAACAGGCGTATTTATACGTGTATGCGGGTTTCCGACCAGCAGACTGTCACTTTACGTGACAAACTGGATCAATTTACAAAAGAGTCCACACGTTCGAGAGTGGTGAAGGGAATTTTATCTCAGATGTGCGCGCAAACAAACGTAGAAATGTATGTTTTTAAGGAATACATATATATAGATAGAAATAACAATGTCTCGTTGGTCGACAGGGATTAATAATTATTGGAGACAACCCCTCGTGTGGTGGTGGAAAAATCCACCCTCGAAATATGAACTCGACGAAAAATGCATACGCGCGCACATGTGTGCATTGGTTTCAAGGGTGTGTGGGTGTATCCACGAATTTCTCGAATTCATCCCCAAAAAGGAGGGTGTTGTTGGCACATGAGTCATGGTGCACCATCGAGGCCTTTCGCGCTCTATAGACACACGCACATAAACGCCCGACGTACACCGCGACGCTTATATTCATGGATGCTCGCGGAAGGCACAGCTATCGAGAAAAAGCCCGCACGTCCATCGAGCAACTCGAAGGGTGTCCTGGCGTCGAGACAACTTTCGTTTTTCTTTCGTCTCCGAGCGAGATATATGTGGAGCAAAAACCTACCCCTGGATAGGGAAGGGAACTGTGTACACACAGTTTTACCCCGTAGCGAGACTAAAATCATTATTTTCCAAATTAATGCCACGCCATGTGAAAAGCCCGAGACTCCTGCTCGCCAGCTCCATGCAAAAGAAAGAAAAGCCTGTCAAAAACGTTTCTTCTTATTCTTTCTCTTTCTCACCCTCTCGTTCTCATTTTTTTTCGCTTATTTTTCTTCTTTCCGCTGGACGTATCGAATTGAATGAAATGAAAGCCTCGCGGCTTTCTTTTGGACTCATCAATTCGGCCTAAAATAATGGGGATCCGGTATTATGCCCGGCACACTCTTCCTCACTACTTCAGAAAATGTATACGCTTGTGTGTGTCCACGGTGTCAAGTTCCATAGCCAATTCCCTTCGGTCCCTTCGCTCGCTGACTCGCAAAAACATTCGTGCGCCTACTAAATTTTTCTAGTCATTCTTACCTTCGTGTTTCATTTTCCTCTCTTTGAGGTGAACAAAACGACTTTATTTATTATTCTTGGCATCAAAACTAAAAGTTTTCTCCTATGGATAAGAAAAATTTTCTAACGTTTAGAATTTGAGATGTTAAATTTGCAATTTTTCGTTAAAAAGTTGCGAAAACATGTATTTAGGATTTTTTTTTTTGCAGTCAGCCAGAAAGTCTATGAGCCGAAATTTTTGAAGGAAAATCCTAAACACATTTCGTTGCAAATCATAAACGAAGCGCGACTTGAATTTACACGCGTTTCCATGGGAAAAAATGAAAAATGGAAATTTTTTTTTCATATGCGATACGCGATTCGGTTATTTTAGTTGATATGCCGAGTTGGTTCTGGTTTGAGGTTTGGAAATAAAAAAATGGTTGGATTTTTGGTTTCTGTTCGCAGTGGGAAAGGATCTGAAGCGAGAGCGAGGAGTGCGGGGCCACGGGTGGTACGTGCATTGCGCAGATTAACAACGAAGCGGATTTTGGATGGTCGTTAACGTGACGAATAGTCGAAAGAAAGATTGTAAAATAACAATGGCGTCCACAGTGGCCCGTGAACAGTTGGGGATGATGATGGAGCAACAAATAAGTGAAATTGACAGTGAGAGTTCGAGCAGTTGCGAGGATCGAGAAGCGCGGAAACGATCGCGCGAGGATCCGGACAACAATCTTGGTGGCAGTCCGAAAAAACGTCGCAAACAAACGACGCCCGTTAGATTCCCAACGTCGTTGATGGGCAACAACGGCGAAAGGAACGAGTCCGAGGACGAGGAGGAGGAGGAGGAAGAGGAGGAGGAAGAGGAAGAGGAAGAAGAAGACGAGGACGAGGAACAACCGGTGGACGAAAACGATTTGGAAGGTGAGACCGAGGCGGGGGAGAGAAGGAACAGCGAAACGGCAAGACGAGTCAACGAAGCTGGTGACGAGACGCTGCAGGAAGGTAAGCCAAGAACGTTATCACCGCAAGCGTTTGTGCGAAATATCATCGGACAAACTACAACGGGTTTGGGAACGATGGCAACTTTGGCCAAAGACGAGAATCTCAACAGCGAATTTCGCTGTCAATTCTGCGCCCTTTCGTTCAACGACAACGAATTATTGTCGCGACATTTAGAGTGCGAGCATGCGATAGTTTGTAACGCGGCGACGAGCGATTCGCCGCTCTCTGATCAAGTCAAAGTCAAGCTAGAACCGTCGAGTCAGATCCTCGAGGACCCCGAGAGCCCGGTCAATCTTTCTGGACTGGGAGTCAAAAGTTTCGCCTCCAATTGGCTCAATTCTCAAGCCCAGTCCCAACAACAACAACAGATTCAATTACAATCTCAAAATCCCGAAGATTGGACATCCCCGAGTCCCGTTTCTTCCGTTCCCAATCATCTTCAAGCTCTTTCCTTCCCCGGTGCGCTTGCCCAATATCTCCCTTTGCCTGGTTTTTCTCTCACCGATGCCGGTCAACTGTCTCGACCTCCCGTCGGTCCAGCACCCATCAGGATCTTCAATCCCGACGCCTACTGCGATCTTTGCAACAAGGAATTTTGCAACAAATATTTTCTCAAGACTCACAAGGCCAACAAGCACGGGATTTACGTGGACGGGGGTGTGCAAAATCCTGGGGATAACGGAATGCCACCGGGAGCGATTCCACCTGGAATGTTTACCGGAGCATTCGCCGGTGGCAGTCTCGTCAAATCGGAACAATCGCAGAGGCTCGAAGTCCCATCTCCGCTGATTTCTGTTCCCTTGACCAACACCGTCGCCTGTGACGTTTGCCAGAAACGCTTCAAAAACGATGATTCACTCAGAAAACACAAGCAAAAAGTTCACAACGAGTCGATCGATAATCAAGAGTCTCATTCACTGCCAGCGACGAGTAGCAGCCTCGACGAGGATCGCGAAATCTCCAGGAACAGTCCAAGCGCGATGGAGACACTTTTCAAGCAAGAATTCGGGGTCGAGCAAGAAGATTCTAAATTTATGCCTGCGCCGCGACACATGTCACCGCAATCCAGCCAACAAGCCAGAGACTCGGGATTCAATGTCGATCGCTTGAGACGTCTCGGCGTCATCAACCCCGAGGCATTCTGCGAGATTTGTTGTAAAGAATATTGCAACAAGTATTTCCTACGAACGCATAAGATGAAGAGACACGGAATTTACGTGCAGGAGAGCGAGAAGCCACCGAGCAATCCTGGCAACGCGGCGACGTGGCATCAGATTCAAACGAGCCCATTGAATCTCATCGTGACCGAAGGCAACGCCGGAAATTCGTCAGAGTCCGGTGATCGTCCTGGCGAGGATTTCGAGTGCAAACCTTGCGGCATTCGCTTCCAAACATTGGGACTGTATCGTGCTCATCGTAGCAAAATGCACGAAACCGAAGACTCGGCCAAGCAAGATTTCGACACGGATCCGACCGACCAACGAAGCGATTCCATTTCCGAAGACCTCCAGAAACTCCAGACCATGATTTTACAAATAAACGGCCTGGAAGCCAGCAAAACACTCAATTGCGGAATATGCGGCAGAGAATGCGAGAATTTCGCTGCTTTACGGACTCACATGAGACTCGAACACGGTGGTATCGCCGATGAAGCAATCTCTTCGCAAATAAACGACAACAACTCGCTCATCAACGGCACCTCCACCTTTTGCACCATCTGCGAGAAGGAATACCAAACCCCGGAAGCCCTGAGACAACATATCACTGAGGAACATCAACAGAATAATCCCAACAATGTTTCGACGACGATTCCATCGCAGAGTGCGACTATTTCACCGACTGTTTCGGCTCCAACGTCCATTCCCGCGGTGACAACTCCAGCCCCGATTTCTGCAGCATCCACAGCAGGTTTAGCGCAGCAAACTCCGACAGTAGCTCAGCCCGAAAGAAAAATCACATCGATGACCCCGACCTCGAGTTACTGCGAACTGTGTCGCAAGGAATTGTGCAACAAGTATTTCATGAAGACGCACATGCAGAAGATGCACAACATCGAGATCGAAAATGGTTCGCAAATCGGTGGAGTCGTGTGCAACATATGCAACAAGGAATTGTGCAGCAAATATTTTCTCCGTGTGCACAAACAGAACACTCATGGGATCGTGGACGAGGGGAGTGCAGCATCGAACAAGCAAGAATCCTTTGAGTCATCGAGCAACGAGGACGCGGCATTGAAGCCTGACCAATTGGGAGATTTGAGTCATCGTTACTTTACGCATTTCACGGAAGTCTGTCCAGTCTGTAGTCGTCGATTCAGGAGCATAAAATGGCTGAAGGCTCATCTTCTCGGAGATCATGGAAAAGTTGGGATTGAAAAATGGCGAGAGCTCGAGAATCAGTATCAGAATTCATCGAGAGGAGGCGCGAGAGGAGCAGCCGGTGGCGGCGTAACGAGCAGAATAGTTGGCCAGAATCAGAGCATAAAAATACCAAACGGATTGGAAATGGTTCAACAGCAAATGAAAAGCAACGATTACATCGGTCTGGGCAACCAAGTTCTGTCGAGTCTTTTTGGCTCGACGACCGAGGACCAACAGAGCAAAAGTTATCGATGCTCGTATTGCAACTTTACAACGACGGTGTTGCCGTTTCTCTTTCTCCACGAGAGATCGCACGCGAGCCCTCAGGACAGCAATGCAAGTGGAGAAAGCGGTTCGATCTTGTGTCCGATTTGTTCTCAGGCTTTCGGTCAAGCCGAATTGCTGCAGCATCATTTGCTAACGCGCCATCAATTCTCAGGTTTGCTGTCGCAAATGCCCGCTCCATTGATCAACAGTCCGAGGCTCGAGGCCGGAAGCATCACCGAGAAAAATAATGAGATTTATGATAAAGCCGAGTACGAGACAAAGTTGGAGAATCGTCAATCAAGTCCTCAAGTTCCTTTGGGCGGAGGAAACGGCGAGTCTCCGATAAAGAGCCAAAAGCCCGAAGAGCCAGTGGTCCAGGTGACGCCTCAAGGAGCATACAAGTGTGCTCAGTGCGGTTACGCGTCAGCGAATCTCAACAGAATAAAGAAGCACGTTAGAAAAGATCATAAAGCGATGGGCGACGCGACGGAAAGTGTTATCGACGAGTTGAGCAAAACATTGAGAGACGTTGCGAACAAGCACAAGTTGCCAGCGAGTTACGCGATGCCGCAAGACATGAACTCGAATCCTGACGGGACGACGGTAATGCAGCCGTTTTTAATCGAGGAGCAACGAGACATTGCTGGAAAGATGGGCGACGAGATGAGCCACGAGAAGCGTTTCGCACCTGCTCTCGTTTATTTACCGGTAAGAGCAAGAATAAACAGTTCCTTGACGACGTCCTTCACCCTAAGTCCCGCCTGAGATTGTTCCGAGCGCCCTTCCCATTCTCGAGGATCATCGCGACGCTCTCCACCGCGGTGAAGCGACTCACAATCGCGAAATTTGAATCCCATCAAAAATTCCTCAAAATCGAAACTAGAGACGTCGCCAAAGAGAAAATAAACCAAAAAAAAAAAAAAGATAACGATACGAGAATGACATTCGCTGTCACAATAGTCAAACACACAAGCACGTGCGGTATTGGTTCCTAAAATGAGAGAAAACGAAATATATGAAAAACAAAAAAACGATTTAAAAAAAATCGAACATGTATGGAGACGAAGAATAATAACGTACGAGACAAGTAGCGAGATAGATATTTTTTTAACGAAACAAAGACTTTTATATACACACCCGTGTGAGTTCATTTATCGCGCCAGATTTAGACGATTCTCATAATTTCTCAATCACGGTACACGGTTCTCTTTCTCATCGATCGACTGTCTCGATTTTTCATTTGTTTCTGCGTTTTTTATCATCCAATCACACTCATAGCGTATAACGTCTCGGTTCGCGAATCTCGATGTTTTTTTTTTTTCAAACAAAAAGGAGACGTTGCGAAAAGTGAAATAAAAACAAAACAGGATGAAGCAAACACCGAAGCACACATTTTGCCTCTTGTCAAGGGCCCTCGTATTTAGAAGCCTCGTTGTTATAAATATATTCTAATCGCGATGTTATACTGTAAATATTAATTGTAACTATCTCTGATTATAATGGGTGATCGACAAAGTTCCTATTTTAAATGATGCGGGGCCCGCCAAAGCGAGACGACGATGAAACATCGACTGGGGGGCGTCTCTTGCGTTTTTTTTTTGGTTTTTTGGTTTTTTTTAAATTCATTTTTCATTTTCTCTTGTTTGTTTTTATGTTTCTCGTATTTTCTCTGTTCTTCTTCGACATCCAACGACAGTTCCTCGATCTTGATTCCTATTCGAAAACTGGCCAACGCCAGTGGCGACCGAAAAGTTTTTTTATTATCACCTAGTCAATATTGTAATGATTAAAAAAGGACGAGAAAAAAACACAAAATAATAACGAGTGTGAAGCTTAAACAGAGATGAAATAATAGTTTAGATGAGAGACGAAAGATATATTCTATTTAAAAAGGAAAAAAAAAAACATTTTTTAAAATTGAGACAAAGACCGGAAGTTAAATAATAGAGTGTATTTTAGGGCGAGAACGCACAAGAACTTTTGGATCTTTTGATCTCGACTCGAGAATCGATCGACGTTCAATCATCGTGAACGGGGCCGATTAATCGTTGAGAATTATTTAAACATAATGAAAGACTATTAAATAAAAAGGAAACAAAACGGAATATAACTCAGGGTGGAAGGCAGTACGACCCCCGCAACAGAGAGTACAATCGTATACACAGCCAACGCATTAAAACAAAATAAAAACAAAGAAATACTTAAAGAAAATAGAATTTAAAATATGTTACAAACTATAATATGATATTGGGTGTGTCCGGTTCGGCGTTTCATGGATCATTGTTAACCCGCGCGCTAAATATTCAAAACGTTGCATCATGAGTGAGTCTCGGGGGGGGAAGAAAAAAAAACAATGAAGACTAAAAACATTAGCAAAAGACCAAAATCTCGTGAAAATAAATTTTTTATCGTGAATAGTTGAACGAGAAATACAAAAAAAACAAAATAATAATGAAAAATAAAACACAATACGTCTAGTCTAAAAATATGGTGACGAAGATTCAAACGCTGTTCATGTCCGTGCCTTGCCAGCTTGAGAAAATGAGAATCAAAAAGTTTTTTATAATAATTACCCAACCGAATGAATTTTTCGTCATATTTTTTTGGTTCAGTTTTTGCTCGTGTTCTGTCCTCGTCTCCCTCTGCCCAAGTAAATAAGCATTTTTATGTGATGTCCTCCTGAAACGATGGCATTAGGATGGCCTTTTTTTTTTAATAATATATTTATTCAAATAATAGACTGTCATTGGTCACAGTCCTCTCTGTCTCTCTCTCTCTCTACTCTCTTTTTTTTCGGATCCCCATCAATGGTCAGACACAAAAAGCTCGAAAAAGCAAGACAGACATCGATATAATACATCCCATAAAAATTTTAACGTTCTACGGAAATAATCGACAAAAAAGACAGCTGCGTTAGAGTCCACAGACACATGAATACGTCGATACACAGATATCGTGACCAACGCTGTACATTTTCGTATAGCTCGCTCGCTCTGGCTAGAGAAAACAGCCGGCAAAGCACTCAGACTGTGTCTAGAATTCGTTGCAGAACGCGTGTGCAACGGTCACTCTCTGGGCATGGGACTGACCACGACACGTTTCCATCACGCCCACCAGTTCGCCTATCGATTTTATCGTCAATTCTTTTCTCTACACTCGATCCATCCACGCACTCCCTTCTTTACAAAATCTAAATTCGAGCTTTTCCCAATTTCAGCCATTATAATTGACACACTCAAGTTCGCAACGTTGGGATCCAACGAAAAATACTCATTCCCTTAATTTTTCGGTAAATTTAAAAACAAAAAGCCAATTTTCGTATCAATTTTGTGTTTGAATCCTGAAAAACGATCGTTTTATCGTCCTGATTAAATAGCGAATAAAATTTATGAGTTTTGCTCAAGAAAAAACCGAATTTCGTTGCATTCCAACGATGCATAATTCAACATCGTGCATGACACTGAAGTTCGCAACGTTGGGATCCAACGAAAAATACTTTTTCCCTTAATTTTTCCGTAAATTAAAAAAAAAAAAAGCCAAGTTTCGTATCAATTTTGTGTTTGAATCCTGAAAAACGATCGTTTTATCGTCCTGATCAAATATCGAATAAAATTCATGAGTTTTGCTCAAGAAAAAACCGAATTTCGTTGCATTCCAACATTGTGCCATAGTAAAAGAAATTTAGATGAAAAAATTTAGACGATGAATATATTTCGAAAAAGTTTGCATAAATTTTGTTGCTCTTATCGATTTTTTTACTCGCGAGTAATAAAGTGTACGAAAATTGGTCGATTTTCTTTTATTTATTCAAAGGTTAGTTTCACGTTTGACAAACAAATAATTGAGGCTTGAAAGTGGGAGTGTGAAACGAACATAAGGCGAGTGAAGGGAGGCCGATTAGTTGGAAAAAATAGGAAACGCATTCTCGCGTTGCTCATTGTCTAAAGTGCCATAAAAATTTATCTCCATTTTTTTTCCCACCCCGTGCACTCGTGCCTCCATTTTTCGAGCAGGGTAAAGTTGGTAGTGAGAAGGAGAGGAAAAGTCCGAGTGAATAATTGCTCGGGGCGAAATTTCTTTCAATCTCTCTTTCTCTCTTATACATAATTCACGAAAATAGTGAGAAACGAAGCGAATCGTTCGGATCCCAAAAATTCGAGTGAATTAGTATGCGAGCACGCATGCATTAATATTGTACATAGATGTATATGGATCTCTATATATGTATGTATATAAATGTATGAATTAGGGGAGAAAAAGTATCGACCATTACGCTGGAACGAGAGAAAAATCGAGATGAATGAGAGAGCAATGTTTTGGGGAGAAAAATCGAATTTCCTCGAGCATTGTCCACGCGGAAGGACAAAAGTGGGGGGGATTGAAAAAATGGCCAGGCAAAAATCTGCATCTGGCAGCAAGAGAGACGGAGGGAGCGAGATGGGAGTAGCAAAGATGGAGAGTCAAGGGGTCACAGAGTTCATGGTGACCTTGGCTTACAAGAGGGGTCCAAAATTTTTAGGGAAAAAAAGTCTGACGGCGCGTGTCTTTTGTCACTGTTCCTTACAAAGAGCAAAGAAAAAAAGAGACAGAGAGATGGAGAGAGGGGGAGGGACAATGACATGCAAAAATAAGTATCGACGATATGGTAAATGGTCCGTTTTTAATTGCAACTGAAAGCAATGTGCAAGGGGCGATCGTGGACACGAAGACAGAACGTTGGCAGGGACGACGAGAGTAAAAATGTTTGGTCAATTTCGCTGCAGCTTCACTTTATTCGAGAAGCAATTTAGGGCAGTCGTGAGTCGACCGTAACGATTTTTATAAGACAAAAAACAAACAAAAAAACATGATAAATGAATCGAGGATTCTGTGCCCAGAACGAAAACGTCTATTTTTCAAAATTTCTACTCGAAAAAAACATTCCAAAATTCCGTCGCAAAAGTAGAAAATTGATCGAGCATTTTTTCCATGCCGAATATACCCAAAAAACGAAGAAGATAATAAGGAGAATGCGGAGTTTGGCCCTAATTCTGTATCAGCATTTCGGTTTTATTTTCATTTCCATTCCTTTTTAATCCGACGTGTGTAAACGTCAAACTTCGTTTTCTCATGCATTAATGAAAAAATAGGCCATTTGTCATCGATGAACAAAAGGAAAATGATAAATTAACGATAAAAACAACAGCAACAACAACAATAATAATAATAATGATAATAAACGGTACGGGGGTCGATGGCGAACGAATGGAAAATATGGTGGTCGACAGTCTAGTTGGGTCGTTATGAAAATGTCGATTAAAAATTTACGAAACATGCGATCGACACACACGTCGTAGAAAAAATACGTGACTGGATAATTGTATTTGGACTGAAGGGGTCGAATTTTTTTTTCCCTCCTTTTTGTTGTTTTTGACGTTGCGTGAGAGAGCGAAGTGGCGTTTAAACATCGCGAGGCCTCGTAACTAATAATAACAATTATTATTATTATTATTATCGTCATTATTATTATTATTATAAAATTTAATGAAATATGACGCATTGGTAAATACTCTTTGTGCGACAGAGAAATACCTCACGCTAAAATTGCCTTTTGTAAACGTAATTGAGCGCAAAATCAAATTAATCCGTAAATCAAAGTGAGCGAGTGAGGGATTACGAAAGAGGTAATTTAACATTATATTGAAATCATTGGTATATATTATTAATTATGTCTAAGTATATTAAGTACTTTTTAACGGTATAAACCAAGCCTAGAGATATTTATCACGATTTTTAATCCGTCGAATCTAACACGATTCGCCATTGTATTATATATTGAGAAAAACTTTGAAACAAACGTGAGAATGTGAGTTTTAATTCGTACGGTTTATAGTATGAAATGAAAAACAACAAAAATGCGGCGACATAAATTGTCACGAAACGTCGTAGTATTAGAAGAGACAAGAAAAAATAGTGTACACCGTGATTCAGAATCTTGTTCTTTTAATTGAATAATTAATTGATCAATTTTTTTCTTTTATCCTACGATTCTGATTCACTCTGTAGGTCTAGTCATTTTGGAGACGGTTTACAATTCCTAATTAAGCTAGTCCAACATTGTAGTCAACAGATTTTATCGTTTAATTATTATTTAATTATTTTTTAATTTATTATTCAATTCCAGTCATTCCTGTGTTTCGTGCCCGCAAGCTCTGAGCTCGGGGCTTTTTCTATACCAAAAACTACAACCCAGTTTTATGTTTCGACCAAATAAAATTTATGTTCTTTTTAATATGATTTCCACGACTTTTTATTTTATTTTCATTTGTTCCCACGTGATTATTTTTACTCCCTGTCATTACATTGTAATGCAGCTCCGAAGAGCCGAGTTCGGCTTCGATAATTGAGAAAAACAAACGTCGATTTTGTCCAACTATCATTATGATTTTTTTTGCCCCCGCATGTCCCGGCAGTTATCGCCCGAGAAATTTTCACTCGCCTCGAAATGGATGAAACGGTTTCGTTGTGTGTTTTACAGCCTCGCCGCACGAGTCACCTTGTGTGGGAGTTTTTTTTTTTTGAGCAAACAGATAATTTGCCCGGACCTGCTGATGAATTACGAGTTGAAAAAGAAAGAGGGAGAGAAACGTTGCCTGCAACCCCTATCGAATAAAAAAAAAAATGAAATTTAGAGCGACCCTGTTGGGGGCCCAGAGACGAGACACTTTTTGCTCCTAATTTGTTTCATCGTATCGCTTTTTTCTTATTTATTCTTGCAGGGCCGAGGAAATAAGAAAAAAAAGCTGACAAATTTGTCGCGTGTGCGTTTGTAGAATTTCCGATCTATGATGGGAGGGGAATCGATAGATGTATAGATATATGCAGCCGTGTCGACGGACTGGGAAAAAGTATTCAGCGTCTCGATGAATTGTACATGAATCTTCAGAAAGGGGGGGGACAGGGGGTGGTGGTGAAAAGAGAAAAAAGAAAAAGGAAAGCGAATGGACAAGCGATTCAGGGGACAGGCAGGCAGGCAGTCAGGCAGCAGCACCAGCAGCAGGACAAAAAAAGGGAACGAGCGAGGAGAAAGTGAGAGTAAAAGAAAGTAGAATCGAGTCACGAACCGTAATCTACTTTGCAATTGGAATTACGGATGTGCTCGCCAAGTTTATCGAACGCGAACTTAGAAAGAGAGAAAAAGATATCGCGTGTTTGGTTCGAGGTTGTCACAGGGTTGAAAGAGAAGGGTGGGAGGGGGGTTGTTCTACCCACCCCCTGTTAGAAACGTAATCAATGTCAACCAACGCGATCCCTCCCTCTTGAGCGAGGAGAACGAGGAGTAAATAATTCGAGACTGAAAGTGCTTGAGAAAAGACGAAGATCCGAGGGAAAGAGAATAACGCGCGCGCGGAGAGGAGAGAGAAAAGAGTAAAAAAAAAACGAGGCGAATAGCAAAAAGTTTCGACTCTCGCGCGGGCTGCCGATCGATTTTCTTTCTTCCTGCTGTGACATGAAATTTTTTGTTTTTCTATTTTTTCTTCTCGCACTCGAATAACGAAGGAAAATAAAAGAACTTGGCCGAGAGGGAGCGAAAGGGGGAGGGACAGGGAGGCTGAGGATTTTCGTTGTTTTCCAACTAACGATCGGACGAGTAAATGACACGAGCCACCCTCAAGTCTTTTATACACATACATAGTCAAGTGTGTCGTAGAGTGGCACGCACACGCGTACGCGGAAACAGCCGTCCACCCACATCCTGCGATTTTCTCTCTCTCTCTCTCTCTCTCTCGCCCCTCCGCGACTCTTCCCCCGCCCCCTCAACGAAAACCCCTCTATAAAAATCAATAATATCTTGCGGTTTCCAAGAGCTTGGAAAAACTCCTACGAGTCTCTGTGTCTGTGTGTCCGTTTCGTAGGCCAATGTGTGCAGAGAAGTCGAAATGATCGGTGTGTGGAAAAAAAAGGGGAAAGCATAGATATGGCTCGTGAAGAGGGACCAGGCCAGAAAAAAAAACGCAATACAGAACGAAAAACAGCCTCGTCATCATTACATTCATATACATTCGTTCGCGCGCGCGTGTGTATACGTCCGAAACCAATGAAGAATAAAAGAAACTCCCCCGAGAGTCCAGAATCAACATATAGTGTGGCCGCGATTATTTATTTGAAATATTTTTCTCCGACGAAAATATTGAATTTCTTTGGAAAAATATTCAGCAGTGATTATTTTGGAAGTTTTCCGAGTTTTGTTTAATTAGCCAGACATTTTGTTAATGATGTTTTAAATTTTTGGGAAAAATGGAGAGAAATTTTGATGGGTTTTTTGTTTGCTTTCGAAATTTCATCGAGAACGGAATTATATAGGTGGACGTCGAAAACGGCAATATCGAGGGGCTTTCGGGCAAAAAGATATGATATCGAGCTTGGTCCTTTTCATCCCCAACCCTTACTTTTCTCACTCATCAGTCGTAGCCCCGAAATTTTCTGTCCCTTTCTTCTTACGCGCTCTCGTTTCCGCGAAGGAGGAAGTGGTTTGCAATTATCAAAGCCTCCCCTATGCCCGGCGCCTAGAGTTTGTTTCATCCCCCTCCAAAGAGGCGAGAAAGACACAGTGAGAGGCAAGGGAGTTTTTCTTGAACGTTTTTGCCCCTACGTTTTTCCGAGTCCACGGATTCCCTCGTCGCGCGTTCGCTTTCTCTCTTTTTTCCCTACCCTCGAGCCTAGGCCTCGGGGGTTGGGAATGTTGGCTCCCTCGTCATCTTACACCAACTTGGAAATTTCATCCTCTCGTAATAATTTTAGCAGCTCTCTTTCTCGCTTCCTCGCCCTCGTCCATTTTCTCTCCTCGCAGCCTCGCATTTTCTCTTTCCGGAGGTTCTGCCGCGTGCGTTGGACGAAAACGAACGAAAAATCGGCGCAAAAGCCAATGGGAAAGAGAGAGAAAAACTTGATTACCAGCCTCCCTCCCCCAAGGGCGCCCCTTATTCGCGCACCCCCTCAGCGAACTAACAACCCCGATCAAAAGAAGCATCGAAGCTTGGCCCTTGGCCCCTTTCTCGTCGAGCCCGGGAATTCCTACGACGCCCGCAAGAAAACGTGCCTCTTTCTTCATCTCACCCCCCCATTCTTGACACCCCACCCCAACGACATCGGGAGAAAGAGAGAATAAGAAGGAGAGGAAAAACGTACGAGATAAAAAAACGAAAGCATGTGGCTTTAATTTGGTCCATACCATCGCCTCGGACCTTTTCCTAAAATCGATATTTTCCCCTAGATTTGATGAAAAAAAAGTGCCATACAACCCTCTCGTTTATCATCAGCATAAAATGTTCTTTATCCAAACTTTCCGCTATTATTCCAAATTTTAAAGGAACAATCACGAAATATTGCGCGACACGCGCCTCATTTAATCCATTTGAAACGGCGAATAAAAAAACAAAATTCCGTCGCCTCAAAGGGACTGAACAAGGAAAGGATTTTGCTACGAAATTTCAATTCAAAGGGTTTTACCAAAAAAAAAAAAATATAAACAGAAGGGGTTGCGATCTGGAAATGTATTATTTTTTTTTTTTCAAACGATCCAAACAAATCCAGATTTTTATCGTTGATGGAAAAAAAAAAAATGTAGTAAGCTTGTCACGCGCCACAGTTCGATTCGTCGTCAACAAAAGCCTCCACGATTTTTCTTTCTTTATATATATAAATCGTGAAATTTCGTAAATTCGGAATTTAGCCCGTTCAAAGGGGTGAGAATTGATTGTGTGCTGCGGGGTGAGAAAGACGCGGGGTTTGGGCACGAGTTGCCCAAAAATGGGAAACGAGAGCCAACCCTTTATTTGCACAGGGTCGTAAAATTCGTGCAGCAGGGGTTGAAACTCATTCGCGGACCTTTTGCATCCTCGTATTATCCTCCTTTATTTTTCTTCCACTCTCTTTTCGGGGCTCAGCTTTTCTGCGGGCAAATGTGAACTTTTCGACGAGATTTCACCCCAAAATTTCAGCTGCAACCCCCTCCTCGTTCCTGCCGTTTGAATCAACCAAATTTTTCGATCGCGCACTCCATTTCTTTCTCCCTTTCTCTCGTTCCTATTCGTCCTTATACCCCGCCGCTATCTTTTTCCGATTTACACAATATTTTGGAAAATCCTTCATGAGGGATGTCTCGGACCCTTCGACCCTGTGCACCAGCTTAGAGCTCTCTTCTCTCTCTCTCTCTTCTCCCTCTTGCTCCATTGTCCGCATTAGACAGACGGAAAACGACAGATGGGATTTCGGAGCCAGCCACGCATTGGGCAGGCGCACGCGCCGCCCGGAATCCTCTATTTTCTTTCCACTTTCCGCCTCGAAAGATTATGGAACGAGATCACGCGAGAAAGGAGCAAAAAATGCGGACTTTTCATAGAATTTCATAAAATTAGGGTTGAATTTTCGCTGTTTTTTTTAACAATAGGGGAAGAGTACGGAGTAAAAAGGTAGAAAAAAAAAAATTCGTAAAGGTCCATTCGTCCGGAAGGGGTAAAAAAAAGTCCCGATACATTTCGCCCTCTCCTCGACAGATGAACAATTTTTTTTTTTCCACGTTCCTTATTACAATCTCATTTGTAATTTTATTCCATCGCCCCTTCAGCCTCGTTATTTTCTATCCTTTTATTTACACCCCGTGAAATTATTCGTTCAATTTATTTATAACTTTTTATTTCGTTCTATTTATTTTGTGATTTCTGACATTTCTGTTGCAACCAATCGTTGGACGCGATTCAAGTTCCTATTACGTAATAATACTGCAACTCAGGTTCCTCGGTTGAGCTTTAGTCGAGAAACTCTCTCTCTTTCATACACACACACACATACATATATATACATATATATTTAAACCTACCGCTGAGGTTGAAAAGTTTTTTCAAACAAACTAAAATAATTAGAAAAAAAAGAAACAATGAACATAAGAACGAAAAACCTGACCAAGCATATGCCTATAAACCTAAATATAATGATGATGCATGACTCTGAAGTTTGCAACGTTGAGATTCAACGAAAAACATTTTTTCTATTGATTATTTATTTAATTTTGAAAATCGTCGCAATTTTTTGAGTCCATTGAGTTTTTCGGTCGCAAGAGAGAATCGTTTTCGTTTCGGTGCATTCCAACGATGGTAACTTCAGGATCATTGACGATGCTGAAGTTTGCAACGTTGTAATGCAACGAAAAATATTTTAATTGATGATTCGTTTAATTTTCAATGTCATCCAAATTTCTCGAGCCGATATATTTTTCGAGTGGCAAAAATCGACCATTTTATCATCGTAATAACATTCTGCTCATGAATAATTATTTTCGCCAATGATAAAAAAGAATTTCGTTGCATTCCAACGATGCAAACATCAGAGTCATAATATAATGATAATATTTTATCGTTTCGAAAAGGAGCTTCGACTTTTTACATTCGAAATTTCGAGCGATTACGAAAAATGTGAACGAAAAAAGCTTCTTTTTGATCCGAACTCATTTATTTGTAACTCACTGTTTACGAATCTCCATTATTATTATTATTGTTTTTATTATCATTGGAAAAATGTACACCAAGAAAATCCGAACGAAATTGACATCGCGGTCGACGACGATAATAATGAATTAGAGAGAATGAAAAAAAAATGACGAGAAAACCATGAAAGGAACGAAGGAAATGGATATGTTGTAACGAAAATCAAAATTAGTCACGTAAATTCGTATTTAATTATACTCATAGACGGGCAAGCGTGTTGACGAGGTTCGAAAAAACAATATGAATAATGGAAAGAAACACAAATCTTGTAACTTTAAGCTAAAGAGAATTTATGTATTTGGAGATAAAGATTTGGAAAAGGGGCTTAAAGGTGAAATAATAATTGTAATGAAAATAATAAAATTATAATCAGTCGACGAGTTTCAGGGTCCCAAAAGTCACTCCACGCGTATACACATATTTATAATAGTACGAAAATTAGAGTGTAACTTTTCAGATCAAACATATAAATATATGAAATATATATTTAAACAAAATATATACGCAACAAAACAAACGTTAAGTACAACTAATTAAAAACTCGTTCGAAGAGTCGACATTATATCGTGACTCGAAAAAGTGTCAAGTTTTTTTTCCTTTTTTTTTTGTTTTCTCAATCATTACGAATAACGACGAAATGCGAAGCAAACGATCGAGTCCCAATGAAAAATAAAACGTAAATTGTACATAAATTCGGGCTGAAACAGAAAAAAAGTCCCAGTTTTTCTCCAAGAGCACGCGTAATATATCAACCATTATTTTTCGATGCCAGGAATTCGTGTCCAGAAATAAATAATTAAACACAATAAAAACAAAAGGTCATTGTTCTGAAATCTCGAGCGCGAATGAATCTGCTGCAAAGTACTGTGATTTTCATTTTTCTTATTCAACACCATGTTCCTAATAAATCATTTCCAAATACAAAATATTTTACGAATGTATATCTATTCCATAGCGTGTGTGAAATTATTTCATTACCGATGCACAAATGCATTTTTTGTGTGGATATTAAACCTGCTCGAATTGCGTGAAAAAAAAAAACATTGTAAAATTTCATTGACCTCAACGTCTCGTACAACATGCATTTTTCGTGTTTTTACAAGTGCAACAAGTGCGTCACGATATTGTTGATATGGCGCCGAGTCGCTAAGGGCGAAGAAACATTTTTCAAATGAAAAATACGTTTTGCCAGACGAGCAGGTCAAATTTGAGTTTCCTCATACACGAACGTTCCTATTTATTATTCATTATCAATTATTTAATTATTATTATACAACGTTGATTATAATTAATGTGCTATGTTGTACAAATGATTTTTCCCCCTCCATTGGCGAATCCCAGAATGGAAAGCCAGGGGGAAAATTGAGGTGCATAAAGAAAAAAAAACAGAGGGCTAATGGAGCAACGCGAATCAAAAAAATGAGAATCAAAATTAATTTTAAGGAATAAAAAAACGAAAAGAAAATAATAACCTAAGCTGCATGAGATTTGTCAATGGACATTGCTCGTTAGTTGATAAATTATTCTTTATTTATTGATGCATCTATCTATTATTATTGTAAATGTCGAGTTTCCGATTTTTCAAATTTCGATTCGATTTCTCTTTTGGATTCGATAAAAAAATGCGAATCACATATTGGGTTTTTTGTTTTCGCGCAGCATTTTGCCATTCTCGTCGTGTATCTCAATTTTCCGTCGATAATTATTCGTCGGGCAAGTTTGAGACGAAAATGACTCAATAATCGAGAAAGGGGAGTGAAGATTTTTTTAATAAACACACAACGAAGATACATGGCGATCGAGATGGTGGTTTTTGTCATTTTAACGTATTGGTCTCTTAGCTACCTTTGTATTACCAGGAATGTGTATATATATATCCATATTTATGCATATGGATATATATATTACGAGATAATAATAATAATAAAAAAATGAATAAAAAAAGAAAATTGTGGTTAATTTTATCCTGTTTTTTTTTCCTTCCACCTGCTCCAAACGAAGGGGCAATCTTTACGAGATAATCTGTGGGAACGAAGGTAAGCCAATGAAACGAATTGTTGATTAATTTCAACGTTTCGTAATTACTCAAGCATCATTGCCCATATTTGGAGGATCAATCTTTCGATTTTCGCGAGACAAGAATGAACGATCTTCTGCTCAGATGCAAGCCAAGTTCATTTGACCCAAATCGCGATTTTTTGCTGTCGTCATCGCGAATACCAGAGCGTTGGATTGTGATCGAGATAAATCGAAAAAATACGTACTATGCCCTTGAATCTCCGACAATCTCACTGTGGGTCGCGACTCACGGACTAATCGGTAATTGATTTTTTGCAAGAATAATTACACGGCAGTCTTTATTATCATTTCGTTGTGACGCAAAAATTAATTTCCTTTCGTACTAATTTTCGTATTCTTGGCATCTCGCGACAAAAGTTTCCTCCCTGTCGTCCTTCTGGAACGAGGAAAAGTCGAACGAGATTTACAATTTTGCAGCTAATGAGTTTGCAGTTATTTGTCGAGAATCCTATGCGTGCGTAATTACCAGGGAAATTTACGTCGTTTGTGCAGGCGCCTGTTTGAATTACCAATTGCAAGGGAAATCCCGAAAAGCCGAGATTCCAATCTGACTGACTGCGTCTCGTCTTGTGCCTTAAATTTATTCATCCGTTTATTGTTTTTTTCTCATATTTCGAATACAACCAGAACGCGAATCAATATATGGAGAAAATATGCCAAAAGCACAATTTATCATTTCTCGTGTGGGAATCACCGGTGCAGATAGCACGAAAAAATATCAAGATCTGCGACTGAACCAATTTTTACGATCTACTTATACGATCAAGCTTCGCGTTATCATTGTGGAATTGACGCAGCACCGAAACAATAAGAGAAAAAAAAATCGAGGAGTGAGCAACTCCGACAAATTTGTACGTGAACAAAAATATCGCAATCATTGAAAAAAGATATAAAAACGCGCTAGTAAAAATTCCCCGTTTTCGTAGTCGCAGCAATTCGATCGGAATTGGACTACGATCTTTCGGAATTCTATCGATAGGCGATTGTGACCGAGAAATGTCCAAAATTGATAACGAGACGTTTCATGAAAACGTCTCGAGCTTTTATTGAATGATTTTAATAATTATAAATTCTCTCTAATTAGCTCTAAAGTTTCGCAGCAGCGAATCACGACAACCTTTTCTTCACGAAACGTTTCACGTACGCGATAGCGAGATTTCGTAATCGACATGTATTCGCTCCATTTTTGTTTTTGATAAAGAAATGGATGGCAAAACGCGAAATAATTCGTTCAATGAATTTCCGTCCCGTGGCATCTCTCGCGATCGATAGTTCGAGACTTGCGATGTTCATTACGAATGTATTCTGATTCGAAATTTCAATACATTGTTGAATGATCGAGGAGCAGAGCAGATTTGCGATAAGAAGTATGTCAATACAAATATTCCGCGAGGATCTGAGCAAACGAAAGATTTGTGTGTGCGTGTGTGTGCGATTAAGCTCGAGGATCGAAGAAGATTCATGCGAGTCTCCGCGAGGTCGAGTTTCGTGCGGCTTAAATTGTCATTCACGGAAGTGATTTTATAACAAATTGCTCTTCCGTGACTAGAATCGATTCGTGAATTACACACGAATTTCCATCGGGAAAAAACGAGGGATTTTGCGGCTATTTTTATTTTTACATACACGCGTGTGTGAGTGTCCGTGATTTTTTCAACAGAAGACAATTCGATTTGCTCTTGAAATAGGAATGCGATAAGTTTATAGATAAGTCTTGCCCGGCAGACGTCACAGTGGCCATTTTTTCATTTGTGGCGCCCATTCGAGTGCGTCTGCGTGCGCGTGTGTATTATAAACCGATGAATTTTTGAGCAATCATGCAAATTGCGCACTCGTCTCACTCTGAAGACTGGCCACAATTTAAATCAACAATAATCGAATGAATTGGCATGTTATTCACGGATCCGCAAGTTCTTTCAAAAGATCTTGATGACGTATGAAGAAATATTCGCGGAAATATTTAACGCAGGAGAAAAAAGATCGAGGATTATCATTTTCCGGGCTTTTCACACTCAATTTTCATGATTTTTTTCGCGTTACACAAAATCTTGCCTTTCTCCAACTTTTCTCATGAAAGTTTGTTCCCTTGCAAAGCGAATTAGTCCAGATTTCATTTTGATTATGAACGAATAGTCACGATCGATCGAACTTTTCCAGAGATTCCTGATAAATCTGGACGCCGTCGCGTTTTTTTCTCGCGCGGCTCGTAATACAACCACGCGATTCCTTGCTCGGGTTCGGGAAAATTATTATCGCGCTTGATAAGTGACACACGTGTTTCCTCAAGGAAGAGAGAGGGAACGAGACGCGCCGAGAGAAAGAGAGGAACGTAACTCATAGTTGGAAAAGTCCGGGGGAAAAGACGCGGGGCAGATTACGAGAACGAGAGGTGCGTGGTGGGGGGGAGAACGTAAGGCAGCGAAATAAAGACAGAAATAAAAGTGCATTCAAAACGTAAGACTATTGTAGGAGATACAAAGTGTTTGGCGCTTTAGTGATCGAGGCACGGAACGAAGGAGACTCGCCGCGCGCGTTACCATTCAGTTTTTTTTTTTTTTATTCGCTACTGCGATTCTTATTCCTCTCATTTTTTACTATCAGTCAAGTGCGGTCGCGTGCGCGAAACAATCGTCTCAGCCCACACGGTGTCCGAGCAACGTTTTTTCTATTTAATTATCTTTTCGCAATCGCATTTCGTGGTCGCATCCAACGCCCTTAAGATTTTCATCGAAATTATTCGTCCTCTGTGTCCTTCTGCGAACGTCACCTCGTTTTTTTTTATGCATCTTGCAATATCGCTTGGAAAGTTTGCGAATTTTGACGCTCTCGACGATCGGGAAACGAAAATTCTGTGCGAACGCGGCTGGTTTTTCATATAAATTAAAAATCAACACGCTGGCGAAAATTCACCGGGATTCAAACTCACCGTGAGTATTTTTTCTTGAAATTTCATTCTTCACATTCTTAGAATTTCGTTTTTTTTTTTACTTTTGGAAATAAGATTATCATCGAATTCTTGTGCTTAATGACATGGGCCCAAAATCACTCAAATATTCGTGGAAATCCCAGTCGACGAACAAGGCATGAAATTTGAAAATATTTGATGATTAATTTTTATTTCTAGGTTAACGATAATCGCATTTTCTATTATTGAAATAATTATGTCATTCGTGTCTGGCGTTGAGCTCAATAAAATTTCAGCACCATTCGGAACATGATTACCGTCCAAAGTTTATGCTGAGCAAATTATTATGATGTTTTTATCAGCTCCAATTGCCCACGATTAAAGAAAGATTGATTTTATCGACTCGGAAACTCACAATTACTTGTTTGTTCAATTTTTATCAAATTCTGTTCGACACACGTTGCAAGAATTGCGAGAGAGCGAGAGAGAGAGTGAATTTACGGCGGCAATAAAAAAGTCTGATAATAAAATAAATGGATTTGCGTGAAGTGGCAACGGAACAGCGAATTGTTAAATTAATTGCCAACCGTGTCGCAGCTAGACGCAGTTCAAAAAATCGCCGCGAAAGCAGAGAAAAGAAACGGTACGAGAACTAAAACGAGGGGAAATAAAGTTGAAAGCTGCGCGGAGTGATTGACGAGCGCGAATGCACCGAAGATTCAACAGGTTGATCTGCTTATCTGAAATCCATCGCGCGAGATGTGCAACACTCTCATAATTATCGCAAGGGGACAAAGTCATTCAGTCATTAAGCTCCAGACGGAATATTATTTCGTTCGTAATATACTGATAGCGCAGTCGTAAAAATCAAAAGCCGTTGAATGAAGATGGAGGAGAAAAGCGACAAAATCTTTTGATAAAATTACCAAGATTTTAGTGAATTTAAACCTTTTTTTTCTGTCATACAGGGTGGTCGCGTAATGTTTTTTTTTTCGTAGACGGTTTACGTATAAAGTGGCAGGGAATGCTTTTATATATAGACCGCCATGGCGCACTGCTGTCATTCGATATCGTCATCTCGTCGTATAAACCGAAATAATATAACCAGCCTCATTGATGTATATATCGTAGCTATGGTTATTACACGCGCCGCGCCTGTATGTTCCATAAACGATCATCATATACTGGGTGTCCGAACGACGAATGAAAAAAAAACCATATTTCATTAAATCCATAACTAATTGACATTCCATTTAACCCGTGCAATCATTTCCTTCCAATTCTTCGACGTCTGGACGTAAAAAAATGCACAAATCGGTGATTCTCGTAAATTCACGATTCGCAATTACACACTGGAAAGAAAATTTTTCTGGCAAATCACTAAAATGTTATCATCGCCGCAAGAGATATTCGAGAAAGTCTCTTCGAAGAGTAAATTTATGTCATTCCAATGGTCAATTTTGCTAGCAATTGCGTAAGAAATTAAAATTATTGTCAATTCAATTTTCAGTGCATTCGAAGAGTAAATTTTTGTCATTCCAATGGCCAATTTTGCTAGTAATTGCGTGAGAAATTAAAAATATTGTCAAAATTACAGAAATTTTGAAATTACAAATTCAATTTTCAGTGCGAAATTGACGTTTTTCTCGTTTTTTATTTTTATTTTTTTATTGGCATTCAGAAAATATCGTCAAGTATCGTGTCGAACTCGGAAACCTCAAGGCATTTTTTATCTACCGCAATTACTCGCTCAAAGTGCATAAATTCAAAGAAAAAAGTCGACCGTTTCCATAAGAACGTGGAATTTGACGTAAAGGGTGAATGGGCGTTTTGATTGTTGGGGAAAAAACAAAATTGAAATTAAAAACGTCGAGCAACGATGATTTTTTGGAATGGAATTAAAATTTCGATTTTTATTGTGGGATAATATGAAATTAAGAATTTGAATATAAATTACCACCCTCTAGATTATATTTGTATTGTGTATATACGAGTTTATCGCTCGGAGCTCGTGTCTAAACAGCCCAAGTTCAGGCTATGGCTTCCTATAACTTGTCGCTCTTTGTCTCTTCTTCTCGTGTCAAACTGTAGAACGAGAGACTGGAACATTACGTAGAATTTTTTTGCTGATTTAATACGCGTGGAGGCCGAGGACCATCTCGAGTTACGATTTTTTTTTTGTAATGCAAGTGATGATGCTACTGCTGATGCAAGACTAATTTTTCCACTGCTCCCTTTTCGCTCGAGTGCTGTCTTTCTCCTCATAGTCTGGGCCGGTTGTCTGGTGTCCACGCGCGCTCGCGCGGGGACATCGACACGAGACGCAGTGAATCGTATATCCTTGTTGATAAAACCGAGACAGTCGAAAGAAAAAAAAACAATTTTTTCTCTATTAAATCAGTTTTTTTGCTGTGGGTTTCAAATCGTGAAAAAATAAAATTTGTCCAGTGCGTGTGTGTCTCGTGCGAGTCCTTCACGATTGTTTTCTCAATCGCGCACTCGCGAGGAACAATCGTGCTGGAAAACTTGTTATTTATTCGGATTATTGTCTCGATTTTGTTGTTTTGTCGCGATCAATCGCGCGGTGCTCCCTAGGCGCGTATATTTTCTACCGACATACCAGGGATACTCGTGAGCACAAAATACACATTGACACACGCAGGTAGAAACGATAAGATGAAGCGATCACAGCAAGAATGTCGACAATTTCTCCACATCTGTCAATGACTTATTTTCTCGTACATACAGCAGAGATATGAAAAATCATCCAGTGATAAGAAAAACACGTCAGTTTTTAATTATTTTTACATTTTTTTTTTTTTCAAGTAATTTTAATTTACGTTGCTTATCGCGCTCGTATTGTCGAGGCTGCGCTGCTCTCCGCGACAATTCCTTCTATTCACTCGAGGGGATTCTCGCTCGTTTTTCAGTCTCCTCCGGACCATCGACCGGCGTCAGTGCGTTTTTTTTCTCCTCCGTACCCTCGCGTGGCAATCGGGCCAGAGTTTCACGATTAACAATAATCATAAAATTATAGAGAAGCGCGCAATCAATCCTCTTTCTTACGAGACCTCCCGCAGTCGTAATTTTACAGCAATTTCAGACTTTTCGTACCTTTTTTCAACAATTTCTAGCCTTATATTTGAGCAACAACGAATCGTAGTCGAGCTTTTCATCATTAGAAATTATCCGATGAATAAAACGTACGTATACGATCAATTTGTCAATTTTCCTCAATCTCGCCATCGCACAACGAACGTCCAAACAATTTTCTTCATTTTTTATACATTTTCGTTTTTTTTTTTGCTATTTCTTCTCATAGTTTTTGCAGACCAAGGCTGGCAGGAATCGGTAGATCGGAAACCAAATTGCCGCAGGTTGATCCTCGTAGAGTGCCAGGAAAAAGGAACATTGTCGTTAAAATTCGAGAACAACGACCCCGGTAATTGAGATTTTCAAAATTCATCTCTTACAAATTTAATTGGATAAAATTTGTACATATTCGAATGTTAATTAATTTGAAAATCTTTTTGGGCCTTTTTTTCAAGTTCTTGCAGACTCTGCGCGATTGGCAGATCCGAGGCCAAGTTCCCTCAGGTCGATCCTCGAGCAAGTTCGTGGACACGTCCTTGAAGAGGGACACGAGGAAATTTCGCTGTGACACACGATCGAGGTGAGTGGTTGCAAACGTTCGCGCGAAATTACTCGTCTCGCGAGTATATTATCTTGCCGAGTTATTGCGTTTCAAAAAATACATGAAAAATTATCCTTCCGCGTGTAAAGTTGAGATTTCCTGCCAACCTTTTGAAGCAATAGTCAAGATTTATCTCTCGCAAAAAAGTCAAATCTTATCTTGCTTATTGTGCTCAAGATTTAATATCCCGGAAGCGCTAGTTAATTCCGTTTCGTCGCAGACGTTCTTTTTTTTAAAACGCTTGTTTCGTCACATTTATTACTCGCGCGGTCGCCGCAAAACACATTAATCATTCGGAATATTTGCAAAAATATCGCGCCACGAGCTTTTAAAAATGACAATCACAAAAAAATAATAAAAATTCAATCACCATTTCATGCGACTAGCGAATCGCATAGATTTTTTTCCCCGAACTCTCTAATCGATCTCGATTATTAAACGAAATGACGCGCAGGACGACCAAACAGCTGGCGCCGTTTGCGTTTGCCCACGCACTCTCATCTTATCCAATGAATTATTTGCTCGAATCTCAATTTGCCAAAACGAATGGTCTAAATAAATGAAAAAGTTTACTCGAACGTTCGAGTTTCGTTCCCTTAATTTTGATTCCTTTCGCGATGCATTTCGTGCGTTCGAAAGAAAATTTTGTTTGTAAAAATCGAAAAAATTTCGTCCGCAATGAAAAATCTTGTCAAAATGGCGAAAATTTTGAAATTATCAAAAAATATTTATAGTTTGTCGAGTTCAACAAAATATCGAGGTTTTTTTGAAAATATTTAATTTTTAGTGTATTTCATCCATGATTTTGGCTGATTTGTAAAATATTCCGAAACCAGCACGTGGTTTCGTTGGAAGAAACGAAACTTGGTTGTTGCAGCATAAGACGCAACATATATACGTTATCTATAAAAATATAGAGGCAAGATGAGGGTGAAGTGGAGACGCGTGGTCGTCGACGAATGTAATGATTAAGCGCGCGGAGTAGAGTCGCAAAGATTGCATGAACGGAAATGGCAATTTTTTGCAGAGTTCTCTGGTGTATTTGATCGCGTTTTTCTCGGGGAAGAATCGAGCCTGATTTCAATATTTTATAGACGAGGGATCAATGTCGCGGATTACGTCTTGTCGTCTTGGCGGGAGGAGGGGGAGGGGGATCGCATGTCCGAAATGGAAGCTTATTATTTTGTAATTGAGCACGTGGAATAAATAATTGGTACTTGTGCCAACAGATATGTGCGGTGCACCGGGTAGCGAGCCAAAGCCAAAGATTCATGATGAAAATGAGAAAATGATGAAGGGATCGAGTGAAAATACGGATGAGATGAAAAGCGTGACGATTGAAAATGCTGTCAACATGGAAAACAAATATATTATTCCTGAACTCGCTGTCAATCCTGTCAAACATATTTACCCGGTGGCGTTTGACGATTTTGAAAAAATCGAAAATGTCAACGGACTCAACAGGTCGATCGATCGACTCAAGTCCCAAAATTCACCAAACGATCGAAATTGTGGTAAGAATTTGTTGATTACGTATAAAACGATAAAAAAATGACTCGTTTATTTTTTACTCGGAATAAACGAGTGTTTCGAATGGTTTATGAATTATTATTCAAAGGCACGACAATACGTTCGTTCGGGGAACGTTTTTTTCCGCGATTCAACATTCTCGTGGCCCCCC
The DNA here is from genome assembly GCA_037043255.1 of Diadegma fenestrale. Taxonomy (NCBI): domain Eukaryota; kingdom Metazoa; phylum Arthropoda; class Insecta; order Hymenoptera; family Ichneumonidae; genus Diadegma; species Diadegma fenestrale. Next base: position 11,175,611 of record CM073312.1, read on the forward strand.
TCTCGTCCATGAACGTCACGACGACGATATAGCCCTCGCGTATCAGACTTTTCTTATACTTTTTCTTCTTCGTTGCTTTGTTTGCTAAAAAGAGTATCCGCGAGTTCAGTGAGCTAGAAAAACGCCGGGCAAACTTTAGCGTTCTCGCGGTGCTCGACGTTATTCCGAATTTCGGGATGTGACGGACGTAAAAATAAACGAGAACCGAGTAATCTTTTTTTTTTGGGTCAAAGTGCTCGGGAGAGTTCAGACTAAAGCTGCTCAAGTTCGTTTCGATGTCGCGAACTTTTTTTTTTTTATCCAGCTCGATAAAAGTCCAATTTACACTTTCGATTATTTAATGAATAATAACTTGGTGGAAAAAAAATGAAACTTTCCAAACAGACCGAATTGTGACAACGCGATTTATTAATCATTCCGCGACCAGCAGGCGACGGTTCATTGTCCAGCGGAATTTCTATCGTCACGATCTCGTCCGCGGCCAATTCGGATCCTGATCCGGAATTCCCCACCGCAGGAAATGGCAATGATCCCGTTAAAAAAAGGCCACTCGGACACGAGGAAAGGTGGCAACACACGGCACTTCAAGTCTCGGTGCCTTTTTTTATCGCTGGAATTGGTACGATCGGGGCGGGTCTTGTTCTTCAAAATGTTGAGGTAAGAACCTGCCGACGATTCACTTACATTACGATCACAAAATTACTTCATTCAGGATTCTCGAATAATTTTTTATCAACATTCTTGACACCCAAACTAAGAAAATTGTAATGACGATAAGAATTTCAGATATTTAATTTCCAATTTCCAAGTTTTCCCATCTACACGCGCACTGAAAATTCAATTTTGTCAAATAAACGTCGATAATTTGTTGAATACAGCGAATTTTCGTTATTTCGACAGGATTTTTCATTTGTAACGGAACTGTCAGCAAAATTTACGATTGGTATGACAAAAATTTACTTTCCGAAAAGATTTTCCACAATGTTTTTTGCTGAAATGACAAAATTTTCGTGATTTTTCGAAAAAACGTTTCCTTGAACGTATCCAACAAATTATCGATCTTTTTCAACAAAATTTTCTTTTCAGTGCGTGTAAATTCTCGTCGCGTTTCGTTTACGAGTTGCAAGAAAATGTGTTTAGGATTTGTCTTTAAAAAATTGCGCTCACAGTCTTTCTGGCTATCTGGAAAAAAATCCTGAATACATTTTTTCTTGCAACTTTGACGCGACTCAATTTTCTGAATGTTCAGAACATTTTCCTTCGTGAGAGAAAACGTTTAGTTTTGGTGCGAAGAACGTTTATACAAAATTTTGAAAAAGCCCTGAATAAATAAGTCGTTTTGTGATGGTGATGCCTTAAAAATTAAAAAATTCCATCTCGAATTCGTGAATTATTGATAAACGAATATGTTAAAAAAGTGGAAGAAAAAATTTCAATGGACTAGTCACGATGAGGCTCGACACGTTCATAAATATGGAAAAAAACCTGAAAATAGAACATTGAATTTTTTTTTCGCATTGAATTAAGCGAAACGAAACAATAATGTGGGAGAACTCGTTATGCATATTTTTTCTTACATTTTTAACGAAGTCCCAGCATTTTGCTTGTTTTCTTAGACACAAAATCAACTCGATCGAATATTTCTGTTAATTTATTTAATTGCACGGAAAAAAGAAATTGCAACGGAGTATCGAATGGTCTCAGCCCTTTTGATAAACATATGCGTGAAAATTCATTTTTCCGATTGAGCTGGAATGTTGGCAAAACTCAAACTGTACGACGTGACCTCCGCAGCAACAGTCAAGTGGTTGTTAAAACATTTTCTTCTTTTTTTCTTCAACTCTCGTTAGAATCGCGTCTTTAATACATGAAAGAGGGATTGTCAAGATCAGAGCCGACGAATCATCGTTGCGTAATGATTTTGCAGATTGTAGTACATTCGTATGTACACAAAAAGGATTGATGTGCGTGTGCGGTCTGTATAAAGTGGCGTTATAGTACATTGACGAAGAATTTTATCGATTCTTTCGTTTCTTTCGTAGATAATGGGAAATACGTGCTTTGATTGGTGACACGATACCAGCAGCAATTGTTTCCGATTAACTTCATTTATCGCGACATTAATCTCACTAAATCACGTGAAAAAGGTCATTTTATTATTTATTGCAAGTGTGGACAACAATTGAAATGGTTGTTGTTTAAATTTTCATGGTTTTTCAAGGACGAACCCGAGGCTCGTGTATTCCAAGGTGCTCGAAAGCTTAATTCGAAAATTATGCAGTATGAAAGTGTTTTTTTTTTTTTTTCGTAACGATTCGTTCGCCCGATGCTTACGAGTCGAATTTTTGTTTCAGAAATGGCAAGTCTTTCAAAATGTACCTCAAATATTAATCCTCGTGCCTTCGCTACTCGGTCTCAAGGGAAATTTGGACATGTGTCTCGCTTCGCGACTCTGCACTCAAGCGAATCTTGGCAATATGACCGCGATGAGAGAAATCATGAAAATGATTGTTGGCAATTTGGCACTTGTTCAAATACAAGCGATTGTCGCTGCTACTATAGTCTCGTTTTTTGCTACGGCCGTTTACGCGGCTATGGAAGGCAAATTCGTCTGGGATCATGCTCTTTTAATCACCGCAGCTAGCGTCGCCACTGCTACGTGTTCCTGTTTCGTTTTGGGTAAGATTTCCAACCACCGTATCCCCCTCGATAATTTTGGCATTTGAACAAGAAATATTCTGGGAAGTCTCTCCGAAAAGTCAATTTTTGTCATTCCAATCGTAAATTTTGCCGACAGTTTCGTAATAAATCAAAAATATTTTTAAAATTACGAAAATTTTTAAGTTTCCCAAAAATATTTAGTTCACCATGTTCAACAAATAAATAGCAACGTTTTTCGACCAAATTTTATTTATAATGATTAGGAATTTTCAATAATTATAATAATTACAATAATTATTATTATTTTTATACAAATAATTGGCGAAAACAATAATTATTGTAATTGTTATCGATTGATAATCGTTTTATGTTGGACCGTTCAGAATTATTCGTAATATTCAATCGTGGCTTTTAGACTTTTCGGTCGTCCAGCAAATTATAAAAAACTGACACGCCGTCCGGCGATTAAGAGTGTCTCAGCGGTCACCGAACCAAATATCGCACTTTTGTCAAAAAAGTTGATGCTGAGCCGTGATGATGGCGGAAGAGACTCCCCGACGCGCCGACCATACGTTTCCATTTGTGATTATTTTGATTAACATTTTAATTGAGCAATTAATTAACCGGCAGACACGACACTGATTGACGATTTTCCTGATCGCAGACTGTTTGATCGAGTCACTCGTTCATTGATTTATTCGAATGCCAATCGAATGACCTTGAATTGACAAAAAAAATGTAATTGATGGACAAGAAATTAATTTGATTTATTCAGACCGGAAGATCCAATCGATAAATTATTTGATTATGATAATATTATCAGTCGAATTCAATCGAGCCGGAATAATCGAGGGGATCGATTCAATAAACGATATCGATCGGTAGAAATGATTCGAACAAAAAAATAATTCATCGTTTTGATGATTTTTGTGGAAATGAATCCTGGATCGATGTTCGTTCGCGGTTTGTTTGGGTCGAGAAATTAACAAATTATTATGACCCTGACGTTTGCAACGTTGAGATTTAACGAAAAAAATTATTTCTATTAATTATTCATTGAATTTCGAAAATCGTGGCAATTTTTCGAGTCGATTGAGTTTTTTGGTCGAAAGAGAGAATCGTTTTATTGGCCGGACCAAATATGCAATAATAATTATTCGCTCTACTGAAGAAATAACAGAATTTCGTTGCATTCCAACGATGGAAACTTCAGGATCATTGAATTATTCAAGAATATTGAATTCGTCGCTTCGATCATTTTTATCGACCCGAAAAGGGAATTGATTTATTCATACGTTTTGGCATTTTTTGCTGTTACAGATATCGTGATGATCATCGTCATCATGCTATCTTATCGGTTCAAAATGAATCCGGACAATCTGGCAACCCCACTCGCAGCGTCCTTCGGTGACGTCGTTTCCGTTAGCGTACTCTCCGCGATCGCATCATTTTTGTACATCAATCTCAACACCGAAATTTGGATACCGTACGTAATCCTCGGCTGTTATCTCGTTCTCATGCCCGTTTGGATTTACGTCGTTCTCAAAAACAAATACACGAGAAACGTCCTCACTTCCGGTTGGGTGCCCGTGTTGTCCGCACTTTTTATCAGTGGGTAAGTCGCAGCACGATTTTGAACTATGCATCGTTGGAATGCAACGAAATTCGGTTTTTTCCTGAGCAAAACTCATGAATTTTATTCGATATTTAATCAGGACGATAAAACGATCGTTTTTCAGCATTTAAACACAAAATTTATACGAAAATTGGCTTGTTTTTTTCAATTTAACAAAGAATTAAGGGAAAAAGTATTTTTCGTTGGATCCCAACGTTGCGAACTTCAGTTTCATAGTCGCAGCCAACGTCGTTGCAATAATTGATCATCTTTTCAAACAAATGTCTACTCGGGATTGTTGAAAATAATGGAAAAATTGAATTGCAGGCTCGGTGGCTTGGTGCTGAGCAAAGCAGTCAACGTACTCAATGGTTTTCTCATTTTCCAACCGATTATCAACGGCATCGGAGGCAACTTGGTTTCCGTTCAAGCATCGAGAATCTCTACGACGCTTCATCAAACATCCCTCCTAGGAATCTTGCCACCCCATTCAAAAATGCTAGTGTCGCCCTGGAAGGCCCTCATCAGAGGAGGTATTTCCAAATTTTCCCATTTCTATTCCTCAAGCCCAGAAACTTTCGATGAACCTGCCGAAATTTCAGCATTCCATTGAAATTTGCACACAAGATTTTTTTTCGTACTTTAATCGATTTATTCGTTATTTTTTTCCGTTAACCTTTCAATTCAAATAAACGCTCGCGTCAAATTTCCAAAAATCTCGAAATTCTGCACAGGCAGAAAATCAAAATTGTAGAACTGGCTTTAAAAAAAAAAACAGTCTCTGAATGACCTTGAATTTTGGACGATATTTACTGTGCGAGTCCTGTCAATTTTCGTAGAACAATCTCATTGGCTTAATCATCTTTTTTGTGATTAATCATGTACTTTGATTCTCTTTTCCAGTTCCCTATGCCAAATCAGCGAGGATACTCATTGCAATGGCCATCCCTGGCCATTTAGTCTTCATATTCGTGGCTGACTATCTCGAGCAAAAGAGATCGACCATCCACGTGTACTTTATACTTTCCTACCTCCTGGTCGCTGTGTTACAAGTGAGTTGCTTAAAAAGTCTCTCCCACTTTTTATTTCCAAGAAAAAAACCAAAATCGAACGAAAAACTCAAAAAATTCAAATCCACCACGAAAATTCTGCAGATTCTCCAAAAAATCCACAGCAAAAGAAATCTCCACTTTTTAATCCTTTGCTATTTGAACTAGAAAAAAATTCTAACAACAAATTTTCAGAATCCCTGAGATTTTGTTGCGGTAACAAAAATTTTTTTTCCAGGTGATTTTGTTGCTCTACGTCGCGCACATAATGATCCACGCGATGTGGAGGTTCAAGATAGATCCGGACAATTCTGCCATCCCATATTTAACGGCCCTGGGAGATTTGTCCGGAACGTTGTTGCTCGGCGCTGCATTCTGGTTCTTGAAGGAGATAAACTACGAGTACGGGAATAAGTGAAGAAGAAAAACTAGACCGGAGCGTCAAGTTCAGGACTTGGAAATATCGGCTGACGAGGAAGAGGAACGAGTTTGAAAAACCGTAGAAAACTTTTTTGCTGCGAGTCAGGAGCAGCGGCAACATTTTTAACAGATATAAATCTATATCGTCGTAAACAAAGGAGCCAAAAACAAAGTATTAAAATTAGTGGAAGAATTCCAAGCGTCTCGAGAGATTAAACAGTGCAATGGCAGAAATAAAACTCCGCAATAGCGATAACAATACTCAAGGATAGCGATACGCATTTTTTTCCTTCGCTAAGCATGTATTGTTTATGTAAAAAAATGGTTGAATCGATTGCAGTTTATGGGGGAAGAGAAAATTGGGTTTGAACGGATGTCAAAATCCAATGAACGCAATCGAATCGTGTGAAATTGTGCAGAATATTCGATTGTACATATAATTTGTATAAATATAATATTGTTAGGATTTGAAATAATTTTCAAATTATTTGGCAAGTTTCATACGATCGAGAAATCGGACAAATGTCGTATTAGATTATTTTTATTAATAAATACATGTGAACTTGGCATTTCGATGGTATTTAGCGCTGGACGCGTCGATGTGTCATTTTTGTACAAAATATAAAAATAAAAGATGCTGATGAGAGGAAACAAAGACACGAGAATTTTTCTCTTGTCCACGTAGATCTCACGTCCTTTTGTTACGCGACACGTGTCGCAATGACGAAATAAAATGATGACGTTTGCGATTCGCGAATAATGACGTTCGAAACAGAATCGCGTAAGCAAAAGATTCGCGAAGACTCATCATGAATGATGCGGTAACAAATCGTACTAATAGTAACAAAATAATCGCGTAGTTGATGAATCAAAACGTGCCACTAACTTGACTTCTCAACCGTGGCGTTTCTTCCGCGAGAGTTCCGAGTGTTTACACGATCCTCACGTCCGTTGATATCGCGCGGCTTGTCACTTTTTATTCCACGAGAAAATCATATTTTTCTGCTTTTCAATTGACCGCGATCGCGTTCGCAACGAACAACGTGTTGATTTAATTTGTCACGAAACTTTTGTGAAAGGATTTACATTCATTGTGGGAGAATCGTTAACCGCGGAGCTTGGCGAAGATTCGTTAGCACGCCCGGACAATACTGAACTTTTGAAGGTCATAGAATAACAACAATTGAACAATATTATTTTCGTCCTCCTTTGAAAAAGTTGCGCGCGTCCTGCGTGGCGCCACTTGCCGGTTCATCGAGTTGATTCGGAACGCCGAGTGATGGCGCGAGCTGTCCGTTTTGGCAGTTTTGACAAATTTGCAATCTCCCGCGAAGTTTTAACACAGAGTGTCCCGGAAAAACATGTAAATTAGTGTTGCATAAACATTGAACGAAAATTTCTTGACGCGTTAACATTAATCAATGGATTTTACAAATTTCATCGATTTTTTTCTAGTTTTCCGTGATGAAATATGTAGGACGTATAGGAGAAGAGAAGTTGGATTCACGATCAAATTGCCGTTCACGTATTTAGGTGCGTGCATTTGTGTTTGAGTGTCGCGTGTATATTTAAAGTCACGTTGTATCAGCTGTGCGAGTTCAGGGCCGTACGTATATGGAGGTACCGTTGTTAATACAGTTCTCGGTTGACGCTTTATCGTTAATTGTCGGTGTTGATAAAGTGCTAATCGCAAAAGCGTCAAAATGTCGTAACCGCGAGAAGGATTCTAAAGTTTCGAGTAGACTTTTATTCATTGGTTGATTATATTTCGTAAAAATTCGTGATGACGAGAGTGAAAAGTTTTTTTGACATTTAGTCGGTACTGGTGAGTCGGTCTGATTCGACTCTCAGGCCAAAGAACACCCCCGAGGGGAATTCACTCTTCAGTGACGCCTAAACATGTGCTTCCAGTCGTTGAAAATACGTTTTTCACGGTGCGTGAATACGATACGTTAAAAGTTTATTCGCCGCGGGCAGAATCATCGTGTCGACAAAGATTTTGCTCTCCATTCTCGTATTTGCTCGTTTCTTGCGAGTTTTCGTCCTCGCGCGCAGTCGAGAATCAACTCTTTTTTTCTTATTTCGCTTTAATTAATAAACCCTCGTTCACCGCGCGCATATATACATAAAAGAGTGTGCGTGTGGTCGCGAGTGTGTCGCGTGTGTTGCGTAGTGCGCGCGAGTTATTCTTCCAATTGCGATCAACTGTCAGTTTGTACAAAAAAGAGCAACAAAAATGTACGCGTATTAAAACAACAACAAAAAAACTAGCGCTCGACTTTGCGTCAACTTGAATGGCCTTGTACGGCCACTAAACGTAAACGCACAAGTGCAACTTTGATCGTTTTTTTTTTTTTTTCAAGAATCTCTCTCTGTTTCTCTAACAGAGCAGAGGCGAAACGAGAGTCAACGTAACAATTATGCCAGCTAAAATAATAGTGAGAACGTTGCAGATCGTGTACTCGAGAGACTTTGCCGGAAAAGGTAATTGCATTTATTATAAACACGCTTTGTTGTCTTTCTTCCTTTTTTTTTCTCCCGCCGTCGTAACTCGCTCTCGTGCTATCAATTTTTTGTTTTGACGTGTCGTTAGACCGGACAGCAACGCCCACGCGGTTATTCCGAATGTTTCTCTGTTATTTCGATTCTACATTTAATTTTGCCTCTAATCGTCTGATTTATCATTAAATCTCGCGATTTATACATCGCACCGCATCATTACATGTGACGTTGCGAAAAATTGGCCGTATATACGACGGCAAAAAACGTACAGCTACGTTCAAAATTCTCGGCAACTTTTGCAACTTGAAAAATGTTTACATTCGTGACAGAAACGTTGTTTATACGATAAATTCATCAAACCTCGTTCGTTTCGAGTCAATTCCAAAAACATTGATTAATTTTTGTGATTTTCATTGTCGATCGATACGAGTAAATGAATAAATGAACAAATCGTATAAAAAATAGATCGTGATTGAGGAGCAAATTTTGTTGATTTATTTCTTAATTCGGTTCCTGATTATCGTCAGGATGCAGCGCGGTCAGTTGAGGGACATACCATCCTGGATGGTGCGTCTTTTGCCAGAGCCGTTTGAGGGTTTCAACAAGACGGACGCCTTCAAAATGTTTAGTTCAAAAAGCACGCCAACCTCGACGTTTTACACCGACCTTGAAACGACCCTGGACAGCGAGGATCGATCGGCAGAGGATCCGAAGAAAAACGGCAATTCCAGGGACTTTCAATCGCCCGAACGGAGAAGCGCCACCAGCGAAGATGGCAATTCTCAGGATTCCGATTCGGTCGTCGGCTCCGAAGAGCAGCAACAATTCAGCAGTCATTCCTTCCACAGAATCACCAGCTTTGGCGGATTCCCCAGATTTCAAGCTTTCGTCATGTCTGCTTCCAGTCCCCCTCAATCCTCCGACTCTACTTACCAAGAAACTACAACCTCCATCGTACAAATGTCGCACAGTCTTTTGGAATACAGGAGCAGCAGGTGCGTTTTCCCGCCAAACTCGATTTTCACAGCTCAACATGATTTTTTATTCGCATTAATCGATCAATTGACTATTAACCCATCGAGTGCAGACTGCCGAAGTTTGCAACGTTGGAATGCAACGAAATTTATTTGATTTTGTTGATGATTCATGCAATTTTCATTGTCATCCAAATTTTTCGACCCGAAATGTTCGTGGGATGGCAAAAATCGATCATTTCATCATCGTAATTACATTTCCCATTTAAATAATTATTTTTGCCCAAGATAAAAACCGAATTCCGTTGCATTCCAACGTTGCAAACTTCACAGTCATGCAGACTGCCATTTAATTTTCGATTTCGTCAAAGAATTCATTTGGGGCCACAAACTGTGGCGTCCCTGCAAAAAAAAACAAAAAAAAATGCATATTTGGAGGAATACAACGATTTGAAAAACTCCTTGGGACAGATTGACCCGGTCGGGACTCGAAGAGTTAATTATCGGTTGCTAATCAATAGGCACAACAAGAGAAATCGCGAAACAATGAGTAATTCCGTAAAATCTGCATCTAAATAGTATCGAGTAGTGATGTTTCAGATGGACAAATAATAATCTACGGTTTCATAAATATTTCACTCGAGCCTCGATCGTATTGACAAGGAAAAAATAAACTATCGTTATGAACGTGGCGAGGTGATAAAGAGGTAGATAACGAAATGTAGTATCGGGTTGATTTCGTCATCGCAATAGCACACGAACGATGTGGCCTCGATGGCTCGAGTAAATTTCGATAAAAATGTGCCGACGTACTAGCAAATATGGGGCAAGGAAATTTTTGTTGATTTTTCGTTACTCTAGAGTGAACGATCAATTGTAAAACTTGTGAATTTTGAATCAATCGAGCGAAACAATTTTTTTACGAGTCCTCGATAAATTTTGGGGTTTCAGGTACGCAGCAACGAAAAGAACTTCCACCAATCAGTATACATTGGATTCGTACGCGGTCAGCGAATCCGAGAGCGAGGATGAGTCCGAGGAGACGCGATCTTCCGAGACGGATTCCGTCTCGACGATCGACCAGAAGGACGAGACCAACTGTGAGCAAGAAAGCAACAGCCTTCGCGAACGAAGTTGCTCGATCGGTCGACAGAAACGCGCACAACGAGTCGCCGAAGAATTGCTGGCGACTGAAAAAAAATATGTAAATATATTGCATCTGATTGATCAAGTTTTTCAGTTCCGCGTCGACCAAGAAAACCGCGCGCATCCAATGTTTCCACCCGAGACTGTACAACACATGTTCTCGAACATAAAATCCATCTACAAGTTCCACAACGATTTTCTGCTTCCCCAACTCGAAGAACGAATGAAAAATTGGCACGAGAATTCGCGGATCGGTGACATTATGAAAAATTTTGCTCCTTTCCTCAAAATGTACACCGAGTACGTGAAAAACTTCGATTACGCCATGAACCTCATCAACACTCTTCAACACAAAGTTACCAGATTCGCAAACATCATCAACGAGATACAAAAACTTGAAGAATGCGCCAAATTGTCTTTGTCCCATCACATGCTCAGTCCGATTCAACGGCTGCCCCGTTACGAGCTCCTCCTCAAGGATTATCTTCGATGTCTCAAAGACGATAATCCCGACTACGAGGACACGAGGAGTGAGTTTTAAATCATAAAATTCCCACAAGACTAAACATTCTCTTTATTCAACTGCGACGAAATTCTCCGAAGCAATAAAATAAAATGCATTGTCTGTTTTGTCAATGATTTTTAGAAGCTCTGGAACTCGTATCGACCGCAGCAAACCACACGAACGAGGCAATGAAAAAGATTGACAAGTTTAAAAAATTGTTAGAGATCCAAGAAAGTATTTACGACGCTACCGACCTAGTCAGTGCGACTCGGGAGTTGATCAAGGAAGGGAGAATAGTGAAAATATCCGCGCGAAGCGGAGATCACCAGGAGAGATACTTGTTTTTGGTAAATAGAAAAATTCGACCCCTTTTTTTTCTCCTTCGCATAATTTCCATTACGAATTAAATGGTTTCTTTTTTTTATTTGACAGTTTAGCGACATGTTGCTACTCTGTTCCATAAGACTGATACCGGGACCGTTGTATCGGTTACGAGCAAAGTTTCTGATAGAGAATATCGAAGTTGCCGAAGGTGATAATCTCGAGACCGCAAATACGTTTTACGTTAGAGACGCGAATAAGAGCGTCGAACTGTACACGGATTCGAGCGCTGAAAAAGCGGCCTGGCTCGACGCTTTGTTCCAAACGATGCAGGAGATAATGAGGAGAAAGGCGAGCCTCAAAACTGGCAATAATAAAACAGCTTTAGTCAAAACAGACGATGTCACCAGGTGTATGGTGTGCGAGGCAATATTTTCCGTCATGAAGAGAAAACACAATTGTCGAGCTTGCGGAATAGTGAGTCGAGCATGAATCCAAATAAACAAAATGAATAGCAACGAACAAAAGCGATTAATTTTGGAATTATTTCAAAAATTGACAAATTAATTACTTGCAGGTCGTTTGCAGCAAATGTTCCAATCAAAAGTTACTTTTCGAGGACAATAAAAACATGAGAGTGTGCAGGCTGTGTCACGCTGCGCTGACGCAGCCGCTGACTAAATCGCCGACATCTCCTTCCGGTCCAGTTCCAAGTTTGCTCCAGGTCTCAGCGAGCGATCCGTGCGTTTTGTCGGGTTTTTTGTACCTCAAAACACAAGCGAGTAAGCCGTGGACGAGGCGATGGTTCGCGCTGCATTCGGATTTCGTTCTTTACACATTCAAGTCGGACAACGATCGGCTGGCGTTGACAGCGACACCGATGCCGGGTTTCGCGTTGACGGAGGGTACGCAATTGCCGGACGACGATCCGCTCAACATACGAGATCGTAAAGGAACTTTCAAAATCCATCATTCCAGGAAATTCTATTACCTCCAAGCCCATTCGCAGCAAGAGAAAGAAATGTGAGCGTAATCGCAAGAAAAAACGATGCTTTCTTGATAATTTACATCGAAATTAATCTCCCATGAATAATCATAGCAAAATCTCAAACTCGATGAAATCCACCAATTTACATTTCATTTCACAGCTGGATGCACACGCTTGAGCTCGCAACGAAAGCAGAACTACCTCACCCTGAGCGGAACCACGACGACGAGGAGGAGGAAGAGGCGGAGGCGGTAGAAAAAGAGAAAAAAGAGGAAAGTGAGGAGAACGAAGAGGCGCACGCACAACTGGCTCAAAGTCTATAGCTCATTCAAAGTAAACGAAAGAAATAATCATTTTGTACGTTCGTGATTCAACTAAATTAGCTTAAAAGCCCGAGAGAAACGACCGTTCCACAGTATCCAATCGCCCAGAGAAAAGATTTAAAAGAAGAAACATAATCGTAGCAGTAAGTAGGCAGTAATAATATATACATATATATATATATTTGAGCGGCGTTAAATTATGTTATTCGACGATGATAACGTTGTACGAAAATCGAGTCAATTGACTAACGCAACTAAAGCGCTTGTTGTTTTGTAATATTGTGTTATAGTATATTTAAATATATATATATATAGTATATCGCATATATACATATATATATATTAGTTATATTGAAACTGAAGTTCGATAAACGAACGTGCCCATCAAATTTGCACACAAATGTTGAAGTTTAAATCGATGTTTTTGAGAAACTTTTTTTTTTCAATCGACGCTTCGATCACGCTCTATTTGATATTTAGATACGTGGTAGCTCATTCAGAGGCCAAGCCAATCGAATTCGTTCGAATCAGAGATCGCCAAGAATACGATTTTTTTTCGAAAATTAGAATAATTATTGAAATATTTGAAAATCCATCTTTTTCATCCATTTTTTGTAGTCTCTGCTGAATCTTACGGTTTGAGATGCAGAAATTGGTCTGACGGGCATGTAATACGTCATTTGAGGTGTCGGGACGCTCGACGTGACAGGAAGCGGCTAATTTCGTTGATAATTCCCATGAAATATCGATCGTTCGCTGCCGGAAAACGCAACTCATCGCTTTGATGGCAATGATTTACAAAAAGCGTCGAAAATTCGAGCGATAATGAATTTCGAGATTCTTATCTTCTCGGATTATTAGTGAAATGGGTTTTCTCTTATTTATGTGGTCGGGCCATTGGCTCAGCTGATTTTTTATCTACCGGGGAACGAGAAATGTCTATTTTCACTTTTGGTTATTTTTTGGGATTGATCTAGAACCGGGTTCGATACAGTTTTTCTGGATTTATCGGAATGGAGAAAAAAAATGTTGCATCAAATAATTTATTTCAATTTCATGTTTTTTTTCCGGTGATTAGACAAATTTTCGATTTTTCTGGCACTCGGAACGTATTTCCTAATATTTTTTTTGCTTTCATTTTAATTGAAAGGGAAAAATGAGACTTTTTCTTGCCGATCTCTGGTTCGAATAAATTTCGATCCTCTTAAGATAAAACATAAAAAAATAAACGTTCGTTACGTCTTTCAAGCTGAAGAATTAAAAAAAAAAGTGAAGGAAAAAAACATGCAATTGTCGTCTCAAGTTCTTCTTTGCATTCGCAAAGGGATTCCGTCCACTGCGGTTGTGAAAACTGAGCCTGCACTCAAACTGCGATCTTCCGATGTCTTGCAAATCAATGTGTATTTTCGCAGAATCATCGCCATCGCTATTTTCGTTATCATCAGACCGAAACGTTGGCCTGCACAAAATCCAACGATTACAAAATTACAGTCCGTGATTATTATTTATGAGGAAATATTTTTAAATGACTTTTAGTTTTTTTTGAAAACTTACCTGTGCAAGATCTTGGGCCGATACCGAAGGACAAATGCGCCGCTGAAAATCCAAGGTTGTCTCCGTCCGTTCTCGTCGGATCGAACGTGTCTGGATCTTTGAAAAATCGTGGATCCGTATTCGTGCCACAAGTTGCGATATAAATTGTCGTGCCCTTTTCCAAAACGACGTCGGTGCCCGGAATCTAAAAAAAAAATGGACAATCAAATATTTCTCAACGTTTTAACGTCGTTATTGATTTTTCGTTTTTTGTTTTCTATTTACTTGATAATCTTGAACGGAAACTCGATCTGCTATCGGCAGGGGCGGATGCAGACGAAGACTCTCGTTTATGCATTTCTCCAGAAACGTCATTTCGTTCAACATTTCCATGGTAAATTCGTTTTCGCCAGCGATTCGGATTATTTCTTCGTAAGCCTGTGCCTCGTAAATCGGATTGTTGGATAAATCGTACAAGGCGAAAGCGATCGTTGTCGAGGTCGCCTCGAATCCAGCCACGAAGAAAGAAACCGCCTGCGCCGTCAAGTTGTCACCGTCGAAAACTGTTTTTCGAATATTTCGTATGAATTACAAAATGAAGAGAAAACAGAAAATTAATTTTCGTATTCGAGTTTACCGAAATCAGGATTTTGCTCGCCGTTCTTGAGGGTCATGAGATAATCGACGAGGTCGCCTCTCTTGTTGCCGACGCGCTCCCGCGTTGTGTACGAGTCCCAAAAAATTTCGCTGAAAAATTTGGCCGGACCTTTTGAAACGAGCGCCGTCACCGGGATCAATTCCGGGAGGAAAAAATGGATGATGAGAATGACACCACGTTTCAAACCCGACAAAACTCTCTGGCCTAAAAAAAAGTCAACGATTTTTCGGTTGTATTGAAAATTCATTTTTTTAAGTCAATAATTTCGTATATAACGAGTAAAAAGAGAATTTTGTGTTTGCAGGAACGTACCGGCATCCCAAAACTCGGTGTTGGTCTCATCGAAAGAATTGGTTGTAACGCCAAAAGCGGTTGAGGCGAAAACATCGGCGCAATATTTGCCAGCTGTGCTTTTGAGTTCGAACAATTTAGTGCCATTTTCCGAAGCATCCGAAGCTTCTATGTGGTCGACGAGTCTCTGAGAACATTCGGCAATGAGCGGCAACATGTTGCGAAGTTTTTGTCCGGTGAGGAAAGGCGTGAGTTTGGTACGTAGAAATTTCCAACGAGGATTTTTGATGCCAAGCAAACTGACGTAGCCCAAGGGATCAGCTTCGCTCTTACCGCCGAAGCCACGATTAGGAAAAACGTCAAAATCTTTGATCATTAATTGTTTTATGAGATCGGGGCTGCGCAGGATGAGCAACGGTTTATAAAAGAGATAACAGCCGACGAAGGCTTCGTCCGGATCGACACTGTTATAAATATCCCGCATCACTTGTCCCGGCGTTTTTCTGAACAAAATCGAATCTTTCATGTTGCCAAAGAAAATATGGGCCGGCGGTGATTTTACACCTTTTCTCTTCCAGTACGACAACTTCCATTTCGCGTAAAGGTAAAAAACACTCGTACTAATTATTATCACGGTTGCCACGTAAGAAACGAGCGACGATCCGTCCATGTCGGCTGCTCAATCGCTACAAAATATTGAAATTCGATCAACTGAACTTTAGCTGCCTCTATTTAGACACTCCGTTGTTTTCCCCCTGAATGATGATTCCAAGTTTTTTGTAGGTGTTCCATAACGTGTTTAGTCACACAAACATTAAGTTAGTCACGCTCGTTTCTCTTAATGGGAAAAAAATCTTGTCCGTCACATTTCCACTCGCGTCGTTCTACAATTCAACGATCGAAAAATTTACCACATGTGCCTCACTTTTATCTTTCGCAACGACCGATAAAAAAAATTTATCTCCAGTACGATTCTCGATTCATGTAATCAACTGTCTTGATATTCAATACATTTTTTTTCTCTACACGTAATTTCGCTCAAAACCATGCAATACGTCGTACCTGGGAATGCGCTCGACGTTTGAACGAAAATACAAATCGGACTTGATGCATTTTCGCTACAAAAGACGATGCGACTTTTCATCTTTTTTTCGAACTATTAAGTGCAGTTCGCAGTTGCGCGACTGATAGGAAAAGATCGAAGGATAATATGTTATTGTTTAATTGTAAATTAAAGGAAATGGTATGATCGCATTTTAGCTGCTGTTGAATGTGACGAAACATCCGTATTTTCCCGGAAATTCCATCGTAATCGAATTATTTCGTCAGTTGAGTAAATAAATGGATCCGTTTCGAAATAAATATTGACTATTGATTTTTATCCTGCTCGAAAAGATTTCTCGTTCGATTCGATTCAAATTTTGCCCCGCCGTTGATCAGCGCCGTTGAGCGGGCATTAGCGCAACTACGGGTTGGTTAGAATGCCAGGAGCGCCGTCAACGACAATCGTAACCTCAAAGTTGACTGTATCCTCTCGGGATATTTAGTGAGAAAGAAAAACAAAGAAAAATAATAAAATAATAAAGAGTAGGCGGAAAACTCGGGTCGCGTAAAGAGGAAAAGGGCCATGAGAATCGAGGCAGACGATAAATGAATAAAATTTAGTCGTTAAAATCGTGAAATGTCGCTCAACTATTGACGCTTCGTTTTTGATAAAATGAAGTGCACAAAGGAATACGAAAAAATAATGAGTTGCTAGTTATGCTTCCGTCTACCGGTTATTTCAAAGCTATTATTTGCCCTTTCTACGAGAACGGCTCCTGCGACAGGCCCTATTGTCATTTCAAACATTTACGCCGAGGTAATTCACGCCGAAGATCTTCAATAAAGAGAGAGAGAGAAAAAATGAAAAAAAAAAACACTTTACCCCTCGTCCTCCTGTCAAAAGATCGAGCGTTACGATTTTCATTATTGAACAAAACAAATCCACCATAAAAATCAACTCTCCAAACGTTTATTCGATTTCTTTTCATTTCTCCGATCCCTTAACCTCAATCTTATTTTTTATTTTTCATTTCTCGCGCAATTGATTGAAATATTAATTTCAGATCTCACATACCGTTCCAAAGTCACACAATCTGTCAAAGGTAGTACATTAGGCAGAACTGCAACTCACAATTCCTCTTTGATAAAGAAAACAACAAAATGCCTGTCCAGGCTCTCTGTACGGAGAAGCGAAAATTTTGTATAATCGAAATTCCAGTAATTTACATGACTCTGAAGTTTGCAACGTTGAGCTTCAACGAAAAATATTTATTTCATCAATTATTTATTCATTTTTTAACATTATGGCAATTTTTATGAGCTCTGGGGATAAAAAATTAAATTTCGTTGCATTCCAACGATGCAAACTTTAAGATCATTAATTTACGGTTTCTAACGGTCTGGCCTAGTCCCAGCAGATTCCTCAAAATGCATTCGTCCCAAAATTGTATTGAGAGTCGCTAAAAAAATCGACATCAAAATTATTGTCTGATTATTTCTTGATCTATTGATTTTTTCACGTTTTGGGCGGCAACTATTGGGACATGCAATTATTTCGATTATGCAAAACGAGTTATTGAAAATTATGCTGCTCGTTGGTGGATGACAAACTTTAGTCGCAGTTTTATAAGGTGTACTGTCTCTGGGAAGATTAACAGCTCACGAATAACGATGTTTTAAATATTTTTGAAGAAAATAACAAAAATGACGTGCCGGTTATTGGGGATAATCGTCGGCTTGAATATTCATAGAAGGTTTTGCGTTATTTGGGCAAACGGAGGTGAAAATGCTGATTTAAAACGAATGTGTTGGCACAGATGATTCCACGAGTTCGGGGAGTATGTTGGGGTGCCAGTCCGAAGCGGCGGAAGCGACTCAAAAGGTCGAGAGCTCCGCCATGGTCGACGGAGCGGACAGCAAGGCAGAAATTCATCAGTTGGTGAACGAGGCGGTGAAGGAATTGCTGGGGAGGCAGGAAGCGGACGACACCAAAGCAATGACGGATAAAATTGTTGCTCAGGTGGTCGAAAAATTGAAGCCTTCCATATCGTCGAACGCGGCGAGCGCAGCACCGGAAAAAATGGCGGCTGGAAGCCTCGGGAAACACGTTGGCGTACCGAGCTGCGTGACAAAACCCTCGGCTTGCGTTTACAATCCTACGCCGATCTCCGAATTGAAGAAACGTCATATTCCGGTGGCGGCTTATATGCCGACGAGGGAAAATCGCGTCGCTGCCAAGAGGAAATCCTCGTCGGACGTCGTTGCAAAACCTTGGCTGGAAATGCTCAGAGAATCCAGCAACTCGGAGATGACGTACAAACCTACTGCGATCGTGAATCCCTCCCAGGAACCGGAAAGCTCGTCGAAAACTTACGTGCCGACTCTGCGCTCCGATAACTCCTCGTCCAACTCGTACGACGACGGTAACTCGAACGATTATTCGGGCAAAGTCAAAGAAGCTTATTATCCGAAATCTAAGAAAAGACGGGAGGAATACGTGCCGAAGAAAGTGAAGGCACCGCTGAAATCTGTTCACCAATTGGACGATTCGGTGCTGGACGATTTCGAGCCCGAGTTCAACATGATCGATGAGATTTTGACCGCGGCACCGGGGAGCCTGATCAACGACGTCCACGCGTCAATGGCGAACGAGAATTCCCAGGATCTCTATGACATCGAGCCAAAATTCTCCGAGGACGAGGAGGAAGAAGTTGACGAAGTAGCAACGGACGAATCGCCAAGCAAACAAGTACAAAAAAGCGACGCGAACGCGCAACTGATCGGCGAGGAGGCTGCGGCGAACGAAGCAGCAGCAGCTGCGAAGACTCAAACTGACGAAATTGATAAAAATAAATCACGAAAAAGCTCCGAAAAAAGTTCTAACCGCAGCAAAGATAAATCGCGACGAGACTCCACCGTAGAATCCCGCGACAAGAAAAAAGAACGCAGAGACTCGAGCAAAAGCGAAAACCGCAAAAAGGAACACAGGAGCAAGGAAAAAAGTCATCATGAAAAAAGCTCCAGAGATGGAAACTCGAAAAATGAGAGTAGAGACAAACACAGGCACAATAGTTCGAGCAAAAGGGACAAAACTCGGTCCTCCTCGCCCAATAAAGACAAAGACAAAGATAAAAGTAAGGACAGTAGGAATAACGATGTGAAAAGGATAAGCTCGCATCGTAGCAGCAGAGACACTACCTCCAGTTCACGAAAAGACAAAGTGCCTAGCTCGAAGAGCGACGATGGTAAAACTCGTGAAAAATCAAGACACGATAACAAGCACTCGTCGTCGTCGTCCTCCTCAAAATCAAAGAATTCTCATAAGAATGACAGTCACAAGAGCAACGAAAAGAGACGGAGTTCGCATTCTAGCTCCTCGCACAAATCGAGCAAATCGAGTGACAAAAAATCGAGGAATCGCAAGGAATCGAGCAGCGAAACGAGCCACGTTGAAGCGGACGATCGTTCCAATAGCCCGTTGGAAAACCATTTTTTCAACGAAGAATTGATGGAAACCTCGGACTCGGATCACGACGTTGAGGAAGAATGTCTCAAAATTTTTCAGGTAAAAAAAATTCGCGTCTTGTTAATTTTTTCGATAAGTTATTAACACAATTTTGACGAGTAACATGAAAATCCCAGGAATACGAGCCTTCGGATCATCCGAAAGGAGTGACAACGAAAGAGACAACAAAAAGTCAACCGGAAGAAGCCGAGGACGTGGGCAGGAAACGCGTGGCTCATCCATCGGCAGCGGAATCGTTGGTGCGTTCGCACAGGCCGAAACAACCAGCCCATAAAGTTCAACTTCCTCAGCAGAAAATGTACGATCGTTGGCGTTCGGTAAAAGAAGCCGCAGCGGAGAAAAACGCCGAGAGGAAAGTCGTCGAAGATGAAAAATCGTCCGTTGCTCAAGAAACTAAAACGCACTCCGGGAACATAATGTCTCAAGCTTCAGCTTGCAACGCTCAGGTCAATGGAAATGGTAAAAAATCAAGTTCGATCTCAACACTTGCTCGACGATTTTCCCCTAATTCGCGAGAGAAATGACTGGAAATGTTCGATTTGCAGGAAAAATTCGCATCGCTCACGTTCCTTACGCAATGGCTTTGGCTTTGAAGAAAAAAGAAGTGACAGAGTCCAAGGCGGCCATGGAAGCGAGAGCTTTCGCTGCTTTACAGGCAAGAACTGCAGCCCAAACAGCCAGAGGTTCGCGAGTCGCTCACATCCCTCAAGTGGTAAGAAATCCGTAACGTAAATATTGAATTTAGAACAAAAAAAATGGCATTTTTGTTGCTGCGATAAATTATTTGCCCAGCCACAAATTTGATTGAAATTCGACCAAGGAATTCTCGTTTTTTAAGGTCTTTTAAGATGTGAATGAGAAAATGATTTTCAGGTGCCACAGCTCGTAGCCCCAGAGCCGTTACAAGTAGCGACACAAAAGTTTCCCATAAATGTTCGCCAATACTATGTCAATATGATGCACGTGATTTGCGTGCAAATATACACGAAAGGAGAGGACGCAGCTGAGCGTGCACTGCGAGAAGAATTAGCCTGTCACGATCGTTGCAAAGCATTGGCTGTTTACAAAAATTCCTGCATGCTCGCGACGCACAGACTAAGAAAAGAGGCCGAGCAAGGATCAAACGGTGACGACTCTTTGCCATCGGCCAGTGGAGTCGTTTTTCACAGCGCCGTACTCGCTGGTAAATCCAAGGGTTCGTGGAGCGTTGAAAAAACCAAAAAATCGGTTATGGATTTTCGAGGCTCTGCTCTTTACGAAAGACTCAAAAAGTGGGTCGCGACTGAGCAGCAATTACAAGACAATGGATTCCCAAGGCCTCATCCCGATGGACCAAAAGTATTATCATTTTTTCGCTCTTGCAAAGTCACACACTCGATCGATTTCACTATATTTTTCATTATTTCTTCGTTTTTAAAGGGACGCGCCAAAATTTATGTTCCGAACACGAGGAATCAGTCGATCCTTTCAAAAGTGCCTAACGAGCGTTACTGCTCACGATGCAGCAAACCTTTTATGGTGAACAAACACGGCTTGCCCGTAGTACAAGAAAATTGTATTTATCATTGGGGAAGGAAATTCACGACTCGAGGCGAATCGAAATACACGTGTTGCCAACAATATGGATTCGCTTCCGGCTGCTCCGACGGAAAGTATCACGTCTGGCATCACGTCGATTATGAAAATCTTCGCGGTTACGTCAAAACTTTGCCCAAAGGTAAGGAAAAAGCTTTGCAAACGCCTGCTCAAAATTTCTTCAATTCTTCAATTTTTTTTTGTCTCCAAATTCTTTTTTTTTTTTGCTCGTAGATTCACCGGCCGAGGAACAAGGTGTTTATGCCCTTGACTGTGAAATGTCGTACACGACTCAGGGACTCGAGTTGACGAGAGTCACCGTCATAAACGATAATTGCAATACAATTTACGAGACTCTCGTTATGCCTGAGAATCCAATACTCGATTATAATACGAGGTTCGAGATGGATTATCATTTATTCGACTAGAATTTTTATCGAATTATATCGATTTTTTCACTGTCATTTTTTTCATTTTTTTTTTGAGCACAGGTTTTCCGGCATTACGGAAGAAAATATGAAAGGCGTAAAGACGACGCTTCTCGACGTTCAAGCGACTCTGTTGACCATGTTCTCGGAGAACACGATATTGATTGGTCACAGTCTGGAGAGTGATTTCAAGGCGTTGAAACTCATACACGACACGGTGGTCGACACGAGTATTATGTTTCCCCATAAAAACGGGCCGCCCCATAAGCGAGCTCTGAAGAATTTGTGCTCGGAGTATCTCCGAAAAATTATACAGAACGAGGGTGAGTTTCGTATTTTTCTATTGCCCGAGACTCCAAAAATTGACTGAATTGAGTGTTTTTATTTCTGCGTCTTAATTTCAAGTTGGCGGCCACGACAGTGCAGAGGATGCGATTGCCTGCATGGATCTCATTCACTGGAAGGTCAAAGAAGAGGCGAAACTGCTGTGAACGATAGACACAAACTAAAATTACCAAGAAAAAGACAATTTTTAAGAAATGAGAAAATATATCGACGACCGAACCCCAACGGAGCGTGAGCCAATTTTCACTCCATTTTTATTTTCTCTTACGTTGTCTGTCCATCCACCAGAGCTGCCGATTTTTCTTGACCCCCAATCATCCGTTTCTTTGGATGAGAAATCGAGAAATAACGATTAATCGATGCTCCATCCAAATTTTTCCATAAAAAACAAACCAAACAACCGAGTCATGTGTTTTTTCCCATTTCTGGCCGCGTGGAGAAATAATTAAAAGCAATAATTACCTTAATTCTTCAACTCTCATCTGTTCCCTCTCCTTTCGATTTTTCATCGAATTTATTGACAAGTATTTTTCACTATGTACTGCCCTACGTGTAATAGAATGTTTTTTCTGTATAAATGTGTAAAAAACATACATGTGTATAGAATTTATATGTGTATATATTACATGCTTAAAAATCGTTCTGAAGAATTCTTAGGTGTTTGTTTATTTCACGATTCTCGTATTTATCATTTTTTTCTCTTCCAATCCGCGTTAAAACATAAAAATAGTAAAAAGGACAGAACAGACTGGAGTCGATTGATAAAATCGCAGAAATGAATAAAAAAAATCATGTTACAGAGCACGATTCATCGTTATTCCTGTTTCGATACTTCGATTAGTATTTTTGTACTCCGTTACCTATTTATATTTTGAATGATTAAATATACGACGCAATAGCCCGAAGATTGGTCTCTGATTTATAGAATTCCGAGTGGAAATCCCGTTTATTTGCAGAGAAACGAGCAGATGTTGTGCGTTGAAAGGATTGAAAGGATTTTCAAAAAATTCACGAAGCGACCAACGTTTTCACAATTTTTTCTTCTTTCTCTCGATCTCTTTTACTCCATTTCCTTGCTTGCTATTTTGTTGTACACGTGATTATAAAAATTGATCACTCGATGCAGCTTTTCACGTGATATACACGTGTGTTTATTTTCTCATGGGCTCGCGTTGCGTACAATTGTCCGTTTGCGCGAAAACACTCGCATTTTCTTTCTTCATCGATAACAAAAAATAGAGCTTTTCTACTATGATTCTCACAATTGCGTGTTTGGGTCTCGTTTGCTGACGTTTTTGTAAATTCTTCTCCTTCGCTCACGACCGACTGCACTCAAAGTTTTCGGGATTTTGTCCCCAAAGAAAGCAGCGTCTATTTATTTTCCATTCACTTCTCACCCACAGCTCGGCGACGAACAATATTTGCCTATCTACCAGTTAAAAAATATCGTACATTATCCTCGTGGAAGTAAAAAATATCCTTTCTCTCCCTTTCTCGTTCTCCTTCAGACATGAGATTATGCATTTTGTTGTTGAATTACAAAGAAAAGAAAAAACTACGCTTACTAGTTAATAAATAACGTACTATCGAACTTGTGGCTTTGCGGAAAAATCTCAATTGTCAATCGCCCGCGAGCTCGACTATTCGTCATTTTGTCAAATGCCCGCAATTAATTTTTTCGTGAATAAGCGTAACTCTTTGCGTCGACACATAATCGTGGATCGAAGAAATATTTTCTCAGGACTCGCAATAATAAAGCCAGTTTTTTTAATCGACTATCGAAATGTACAATTTTCCTTTGGATTTATCGTACGAGCGTCAAAAACCCGTTTCCACACTTTTCGCTTCTATTCGTTTCTATTCAATTATTTATTCTCTTCCCTTTTTGTCTTTTAATACTGACACCGTCGTCGCACTCATCGAGAGACTAAATATTAGTCCTGCTCGATCGTTCATCTTCATCGGTGTATTTATATTATTATTAATTTTATATATATGGATACATATATATGTACATTTCGATACAACAACCTTTCTTTACAAAATATATAGTTTCTGTACTTTGGCAGCCAAATTGCACATTGTCATGTCCCCTCGAGCGGGACATTTTATTCCTCGGATACAAAAATAAAACTTGTTCATCATTTCTTCAAGAAATTATCGTCTCTCCATTATTGCACTTGTGTCAAAGAAAAAACAAAAAAAAAATACACATTACGTACTTTTGTTGTTGTTGAAAATCATAATTGGACCTTTTTGTAATTTGAGTCATTTCGTTTTGTTCGAAACTTATAGAATCACGTTAAAAAAAACGAATTGAAATTTGCAAATTGCTTCACAATTCTCCTCCCCTTTTGATGTGATTTTGGGGATTCGAATGAATGATTTTGATGTCGAAAATGGATGAAGCAAGCGATGCAGCACAGCGATTGAATTTTCAATGATCAAATGACTCGCAATCGTTTAGACGTGCAATCTAATCTTTCATTCAATTTGACTGAAAATTTTCTCTCATCCTAGAGCGTCTAAAAATCTGTTTTTCGTTGGTTTTACTAACGACAAGGAGGTCGATGCCCACAACGAAAAGAAACTATCTACAGTTCGTCGCGTTTACCAAGGCAACTATTCGAAGACACGTATTCTCTTTCATGATATTTGTTGCTGTTCGATTGAAACGTTTTTTTTTTTCCTCAAACTTTGATCGTTTTCCATTTTTCTTGAATCTATCTACGATTTTTTTTCCTCACGTCATTTCTTTTTGGTTCCAGTGACAATTTCCGCGCCCGGAAGATTCTTTCAGGTCGTCGAATCTTTAATTGTCCAGCGCGCGGATCAGATTCGGGTTCGTCGAGATCTCAAATCGCCAAATCATCCTCATCCGAAGAATCAATTCGGAGCTGACGCCGATCGAACGAAAGACTTTGGAGATTGAATGTTTTTCTTTTGTTCACTTTTCCAACGATTCTTTTTTTCTTTCATGCACTTTGAAGTTTTCTCGCTTTCGCTCGTTTTCCGGTCCGGAGAGGTCGGAGCTTTAGGGAGTTATTGGATCGTCGTAATCCTGGTCACCGACGAGATAAAGAAATTGAAAAGCTATCGCCAACAAACTTATACCAAGGAGATCACCCATCGATGTCAAATATGGAATGGCCGAATTGTCCGGGTCAATTTTGCGCTTCCACATCCAGTGTATCATGATGTAAGCAATGTAGAGCAACGCGGCGACTTGCAACATGGCTGCGCACAGGTAAACAAAGACGAAGAGTGGCGTTAAGGCAGTGTCGCCGTCTTTCATGTACTTGATCATGTAGATAAATATTATGTGGCCCGGAATGACCATTGCCATTAAAACGCGCGTGGTTCTAGCGTGTAAGCCTGAAAAGATAAAATCTCTGTTGAATTAGGAGGAAACGAGAGCAAAGTTGAAACTTCGTGAGGGAATAAAAAGGCGCGCAAGGGAAAATTCACCTTTCCCGAAGAAATTGGCGATCGGAGTGATAAAAATAACCGGATGTGTGTGTCCCGGTGGAATCAGGAGAGTCCCAAGGTCAGCCTGTTTGTGAAGAGCAGTAGAAATTCGACTGGCCTGGACAGCGACGAGATTGCCACCGACACCATTGATGACGGGTTGGAAAACTGTGAGATTTTCAAATCGGGAAACCATGAATTCGAGGATCAGGCCGCCGCAGCTGCTGATGAGCATCGCGACCATAACTGGAGTCCAGCCGGAATAGAGTACGTCATTGGTGTATTTGTTCTTCTTTGCGATCCAGACCCAGAGCGGGGTTACGAGGATGTAGCAGGCGATAATGAGGGGAGCCACCCAGTCCTGTTTGTCTATCGATTCGTAAAGGATCGTTGAGATCCAGGACAACAAGGCGAGCGACGTTATGTCACCGAGGCTCGCGGCAATCGGGGTCGCCACGTTGTCCGGATTTATATTACAATGACGCGAAAATACAATTACACCTGCTGTTATTAGGCCCAGCACGAAAGAAGCTAACGAGGCCGTCACGAGACTACTCGCGCATAAAAGATACGTGTGATCGAGAGACACTGTACCATTCCTGAATGCTCCCATCACTATCGCAACTACCGATCCCAGAAATCCAACTACTATCGCTTGACACTGTAAACAAATGGAAAAAACTCATGACATTCCTTCGATTTTCGTCAGGAAACATACAAAACATCGTTTTTATACGAAAATCGATGAGACGAAGGTGGAGAAACGAAAAGAACGAGTCGGAGAAAAAAGCAGGTCATTGGCAGGTCGTTTGGTCACAATTGAGGAAGGATCTGGCTCGGGTGCGTGCAATTCAGTAAGCAAACGAAGAAAAAAACATTCGATTCCATGGATTTTCGTCAGGAAACACGCCAATCATAATTTTTATACAAAAATCGATGAGGCGAAGGTGAAGAAACAAAAAGAAAGAGTCGGAGCCAAAACCAGGTCATTGCCAGGTCGTTTGGTCTCAATTGAGGAAGGATCTGGTTCGGGGGCGTGCAATTCAGTAAACAAACGAACAAAATCATTTGACTTCTTGGATTTTGGTCAGGAAACACACAAAACATCGTTTTTATACAAAAATCGATGAGGCGAAGGTGAAGAAACGAAAAGAAAGAGTCGGAGCCAAAACCAGGTCATTGCCAGGTCGTTTGGTCTCAATTGAGGAAGGATCTGGTTCGGGGGCGTGCAATTCAGTAAACAAACGAAGAAAAACATTTGACTTCTTGGATTTTGGTCAGGAAACACACAAAACATCGATTTTGTGCAAAAATCGATAAGGCGAAGGTGAAGAAACGAAAAGAGCAAGTTGGAAAAAAAAGCAGGTCATTCTCAGGTCGTTTGGTGTCAATTGGGGAAGGATCTGGGTAGCGGAAGTAGGCTGGCTCGAGTAAGTGGGTAGACACTGAACTCGTGTGGCTTCGTTCACGAGAACCAAGGTTCTTTTCTGTATCTCTTATTCTCATTCTGCGTACAAACATTAACGTGTGTACGTGTGTGTTTATATAAACGTCCCAATTAAAATTAGACAACCGCGACCTTATATATCTCGTAATGATTGCATCACTCGATTTAATTGAGACACACATACGAGGGAGCTTATACAAACACACGCAGCTATATTTATGTTGTGTGTTTAACGGTACAGGAATTTAACAGCTTTTGGGTTTTGCTTGTTTGCGATGGGAGGGGGAATGAGAGTCGCGTCAACGAGAGGCACGATAGGGAATAATGAAAAAGCGAAAAGCTGGGAGCGAGCTTTCAAAACGAATATACAGTCGTCACACACGTCAAGCAGCTTGAATAATCGACCAAACAACAAGATTTCCGTATGTCTCGCGCGACACAGAGATCGTATCAGCCACGTGGACGCGCAAGGTTACAATTTTTAAATACGAACAGGCGAAAAGAAAGAAATAAATAATTGAATGTTCGTACCAAGGCGCCGAATGATAAGGAAATCGAAAATTGTACGAGGCGCCAAGCGATAAGGAAATCGAAGTTTGCATCTCGTCGGGGGAATCGAAAGACCGGAGGAAGGTTTCTCGGAAATGATCTACGACGCAGTTGGTACGAAACAGATGAAATTTTTAGATACACCGGGCCCAAGGCAAGTCAAAACTTTCCATTTTTTTTTTTTTTTTGCACTTATTATGTTTTTGTTACCTGAATGAGAACCAAGTTGCCGACTATCATGGACCATTGTTGCTTAGGCGCGTCCATGTGCCCAAGATTCGCTTGTGTCGACAGTCTCGAGGCCAAGGTCATCTCCAAATTTCCTTTCAATCCTAACAATGCCGGCACGAGAATCATCAGCTCGTTTACTTTCTCGAAAACAACCCAATGCTGTAAAAAAATCGATCGTTTTAATGTCATTAGAATTTTGTTGTAATTCTTTGGCTTTTTTTTCTTTTTCGCAGAATTATACGCAGGCAAGACTCACTTGAACTCCGTCCAGAACGAGACCAGCACCGACCATTCCCAAACCCGCGACGAGGAACGGTATGAAAACCTGAATCGTTATTGCCAAATAAGACTCGACTCGCTCACCCTCGCACGCGCTCAGTCTGCTCTCCGCAACGAGATCCGGCAAACGACCACCGTCCCCAGTCTCATCCAGGATCGTCACTTCCAGACAATCGTCCGTATTCGACAAGGTCGAGGTCAAAGGGGTTGCTGCTAGTCCCGTCTCCGACACGGTACGCGAACGTCCACCGATCGGTGTCATCCTGTACGAGTTCCGCCTGCTGCTGTGCAGCAAAACTTCCTTACATGGCCCACTGTCAAAATGCAACGCAAGTTTTTTCACTCAATTCACTTAGAACGTATTTTTTCAATTTTCCAATGCCAATGGCTTTTTTCCCTGCACAAACATTTTGTTTTTTTCGTGAATTCACTTGCATCGATCTCTTTCAATTGCTTTTTCGTCCCATGGACCGGAAGTTCTTGAAATATCCAATCGAAACACTCGTGACATTGAAAAAACAAAAAGTTATTTTTATTTGTTGTTTATCGTTTGCTTTGCGGAAAACGTACTCGCCAAATTTGACGGTGAGCGATTGTTCCTTGTGTATAGAAACTCTAGGACTAACGCGCGACGACGAATCATTGTCTGAAAGTGTATGTTGGCTCGTCTGACCCTCTAACATGTTACGAACATACTGAAACTTGGTTTGGTATCGTCAAGATCAATTTATACAAATGATTCGTCTTCGCACGAACCTCACTTTTTCCTTTTGTTTCGATTTTTTTCTCTCCAATTAACCGACGTATTATCGAGACCCAAGTGATAACGCGCAGCGTCTCACAGAGTCGCGGCCCCCCGCTTATTCGCCACCGTTGTTTACGAATTATAACCAAACGGTGGAAAATCATTATTACGTAATCATAATAAAACGCCCGCGACGAAAGAAAACGCGAGATTTCCCAACGAGATTGTTCTCTATCTCACCGCGTTACAGATTTACGTCAATAGGAAGTTACTCCACCGTTTGCTAATTAATACACTCGCTGACACTTGCATTTAACCTTGAGATTATTAAAATGCGAATTTCCGCTCATTTTACCGTTCGCACGTTCTGATGCAATTTTACTATCATTAAAACGTATCAACGATATTCCTTTTCCACATGCGCACGCACTGATGCTCATAGAAAAATCTTGACTACGACTTATTGTTAAAAAAACTGATGCAATTTCTAATGCCTCTTGGCAATCAGAATCGATTAAAGAATCTCGATGAAATATTCAACGGAAATTCCATTTTTTTCAATGGAAATTCACGAGTATTGACAATAATTGACATTTTCTCGTGTCTCCATTCTGTCTGACCATGAAGTTCAGCGCAGCACGTGACAGAGAAGATTGCACGAATTCTCGCAACGATTCGATCAATACCGGCCTCTTCTGAAAATGGATCACCGCTAAAATGTACATATTTATAAAGATCTATAGTCGCAGAAGTTTGCATGATGGCAATGAAAATTCCATTAGAATAAAACGGAGAACCGGCTCTCGTCGATATTTGTCCTCAGTCGAGCATTTGCTGTGCATAATCCCTTGATTCGTAACGACCAAGGTCTCTGTATTTTCATGGTACATCGAGCTAAATGAAGAAAAATAAATAGAACGACACAAATCTACGAAAAATTTATCGCATCCATAATTTTTCAACGATTATACAAAAATTATGAATTAATTACGATTAACGCAAAGTCCGGCGTATTATAATACACTCGAATCTGATCCAACGATGCCCAAAAAAATCAATTAACTACTTACAATTATTCAAACTTGAGCAATTGAAGGCAGTAATAAAATTTGGTACAGCGGTGGATTATGATAAGAAAAAGATACAGAAAGACAGTAAAAAGATATTTGCATTGAATTTTACGACAAATCTCAGTTTTCATTGTATTTTCCAACGAATTCTAATAATTTCTTAGCAGAAATCACAGTTTTTATTGATAACACAACGAAATGTATGGAATGAATGTAAAATTCATGAAATCACCAATGAGAATATGTTTTTCCAGGTTTTCTCAAGTCTGTCGAAAATTTGACCGGATTTTCTTGTTATCAAATTGTACGAAATTCAATGAAATTTTGAAAGATAATTCTAAAAGCGACAGCGCAGCCTTAATGTACAAATTGTGCAAGAATAAACGGAGAAAATGAAAAACTCTGTGAGTCTCACCGATCGCTGACGCTCTCTCCTTCGTCGATTTTTTGTTACAGATCAAATGGACACTCTGCGATGGAGAAATGATTGTAAAAGCGAGTTTTTCGAACAGATATTATTCCGCGGCCCCGGAACCGTCGGTTTTAAATCGGAAGATCCCTGGACTCCTCGCTAGGATTTAGGGCGAGAGTTGCTTGATATTGCTTGATAATATTGTCCAGCATCGATGTTAGATGAATCCGGAGGCCACGTGCGAGGCCGTCACATTATGCGGTTACATCGCGACTGAAGACGACCAGGATCAGTTTTCTCGAATGGCTCGTCGAGTCCGCGTATAAAAATCAACCCCCACCCGAGAGGTACACGCCATTCAACATATATATGTCTATGTATAATTATATCCATGTGAACATATATATTCAAATGTAGAGACACACACACACATTGGAAATCCGATGTGCGGTCGTGAATCCGCAGGCGCGAGCTTATCGATCCCTACGAGTGAAGCTTCGCCTCGGCCACCATAGACTACGAAAAAGCACATGTTTCGAATTCTACGTCCCTTATGAATAGACACGCGTCTATATATGAAATTGATCAAAACTGCAGACTGCCAAGAGAAATTATAAAATGTCCGTATTAAGGAAAATTTATGTGCTTTTTCCTGATGGACTCGATATTCGCTTTTCTCTCGGACTCCAGAGTCTACGACGTGACTCTGAAGTTTGCAACGTTGAGATTCAACGAAATAATATTTTTACTATCAACTATTTATTAAATTTCGAAAATTCAATAATTATTATGAGCTCTGCTTAAGAAAAAATGGAATTTCGTTGCATTCCAACGATGCAAACTTCAACATCGTGTCTACGACGGAGTGAAGAATATCCAGGGCGTTTTTGACCAAATGAAAAATTTGAATCGACCCTTTTATGTTAAGATTAAAAAAGCAAAGATTCATTCAACCAAATAACCGAAAATATTTGGCATTTTCTAAAAATTCTCTCCAATCCTTGTTCATTTGTCCTTCTCCATTTTTTTCAGGATAACGTAATTTTCTTCGGATCGGGAATGGAGGAGAAAAGCTTCTGGAAACATTGAAATTCACGTGCGTCACTGGAGACTTGGCGAGACCGAGTGCGGAGGACGGGGAAAAAGGATTCATGGAAATGGAGCGTGGGTGGTTTGGCTTCATAGGATCATAAAGGTACGTTGATTACGGTGGATCGTGAAACTTTACATAACGTTGTTCTGTGACCTTTTCGAGAGCAGTAGCTTAACAAAGTTCTGGAAAAGTTTGAGTCGTGCTTACGAGGGGCTTTTGTCCAGTTGATGGACATCAAAAGGAATTTATAAAGCCTTTTGTTGTATGAAAATATTGGCTGACTGGTAATCGATCGCGAGCGTTGAATGTTTATTTAGCAAAATGTCTCTGATTGGCAAAGTATCTTTTTGGGAAATCGTGGGCACAGAAATGACGAGGGCACGATGCATGGTATTTGGGGAAAAATGAAACGTCAAAATTTCGTGATAATAACTATATCGACAGGTCGACTTATTGTGTGACCCAGATGAGGCTGGATCCTTGTACGCGATTGAGCGTTATCCAACAATCAAATACATAATATCAAAATCGTAGCGAACGAGGCCCATATCACGTGAATGTGAGTTTGCTTCGTAGGGTACAGTTATACAGGCTTTTGTATATGTGTGAGGAATGGTAGTAATGTCGAGAGAGAGAGAGAGGGAGAGAGAGATATAAACGTTTGTAATATTAAGCTCAGTGTCGGTGATGGTGACGACGACGACGACGGCGACGACGACGACGACGACTGTGGTTCTCCGGGGCAATTTGTATTCTGGTAACTTCTGGACTAGGTCACATCTATGGAGGCCCACTTTTCTGATTACCCGCGGTTTAAACGTTTGCATTTTGCTCTCCTACAACGCGTTCATGTTACTTTACTGCTGCTCGACTGTATCAATTTTTTTCTACGAGCAATGCGAAAAAAACCAACAGATTTGTTCAATTTTTCTAATTACAACGTCCTGCTCCAAAACTGCGAGATTGATTAGTCACAGATGTCCGGAATGTCCTAATGGCAATGAGGAAATTCATACCGTCCATTTGCCCGACACGTAAACAGTCTCGAGCTTTGCTTACACTTTTTTTTTTTATGAAACTTTAATGGTACGATTGTTTAAAAAGTTGTAGCGAAAATGAGGAAAATTCGAGACTTTCGGACGTTTATTTCAAAAGCACTGACCGGACTCGGAGACTTTTACAAGTCCGGCGACGAGGAGCGACGGAAAATCTTACAGTTGGCTTTTTTTTTACGAGCTGTAACGACGGGACGATTTAGACTCGTCTAGTTGACTGCCAAGATTTTCGTCCGAGCACGTGGTCGCGTTTCCCCCGACGAGTGACGTCTCCCCAGTCACCGGACCGAATCTCTGTTATTGCGCAATTGCAAATTGTTTATTTTTACTACCAATCATTTTCGCTCGTGAATTAAACGGGCCAAGCAGACGATAGTCCAATTTTTGGCATCGTTTTTTTCCTCATTAATGACGAAAATCGTCGATAATTTTCCTGCCGAAATAACTCACCGAGCGTGCGCGAGACATAAAAAAATGAGGGAAAAATCATGGAAACGATCGAGTCTCGCGTGAAACTCTCGAACGAGGGAAACGGCGCGGGGGACAAAATATTCATAAAGAAGAGGGTAGACGAGAGAATCGACATTGGAGTTGGCGAACTTGACCCTTGCGAGGAATTGCTAGAGATGCGTTCGCTTAACTTTGACATTGAATTCACGATCTCGAGACCATCGCGTTTATGTGTGTGATTGCAAATGAAATTGTGTAACTGAAAGGCGAGTGCATTATTCCCTGACTTATTCAAATTTCCTACTATTTCTCTGGCAATCTGACAAATTTTAACGACGACGACGTAGTACGGCGCGGCATATAGTTTCTCACGAGATTCCTGCCGTTGGAAAGAAACAAAAGACTATTTTCAAACTCGTATCGAATAAACGTAAAAACTTTTGTCCACGAAATTCGTCTTGGAAACATTTCGCCATAAAAATCTGTCTCGATTCATTAGTTTGACGTTTTCGTCATTTTTTCATCGACTTTTCAGACACCCTGTGAATGAAAGCTCTCGGACACCGTTATACGTACAACTGATTAGTTAAATGCCCAATATGCCAAGTGAACGCGATAGTACACGCGTCACTGTACGCCTCGAACGACACGGTGCAACACACCGGATCGTTTAGGCTTAGAGAGACTTTATACATCCTCATAAATATATACATATATATATGTGTGTATTAAGCTTTACGAGAGTATATGCGACTGATCTAATTGACATTGCTACTGTGTTCAGGGCCGTTTGCACGAAGGAGCGCAGCGCAAAACGCCTGCGAACCGATCCATCACCATTTGACGTAATGTGTGTCACGTGTATTTGAATGTTTTTTTATTCCCATTAGAAATTATTGTAAGAATAACTTGCCGAAATTCTGGGTCGGTGGAAAATGCTAATATGAGCGAAATCCTGACTTGTCGAATTGGCAGGAGCAACGAGATCGATTGATTTTGTTCTTAATTATTATACTCTACAACTTGCATCGAGTTGAAGCAAAAATGGGAGTGAATAATTGTTATTACTGACCGTAGAGATCTTAGGGACGAACTGGTGGCTCGCTCGTTCATTTGGAATTGCCTCTCGAATCGTTGAACGTGATTGATTTTATTGGATTTATCCATTTTTTCGATTAATTGATCGATGGGCTTGAAACAAATGGTTGAGAGTTATTAGCGATTTTTTTTTTTTGGATTTTGAGTTGCCGTGATGGAATTTTTCGCCCTCCGCGTTAATTCGTCGACGGAGAGTTAAAAAAAAAAAACGTCTGACCAAATTCGGCCTGTACTACTTGATTTTCTCGTATGCACCGTTCATTATCCTTTCAACTTTGCATCGCGCGAAGAAACACTTGGAATAGCCATAATTAACCGGTTCATAAAAATGTTGCGTACAGAGACGAGACGCACGTGTTTGCGGTAAAAAATTCTAGGCGCGACTGACGATAACGCTGGTATGTTAATTTTTGATTCTTTTCATCATCTCGTTGAGACGAGAATCGCGTTCGAATCCTGGATAAAAAATTTTGAAATGATTATATTTGACGTGGAAGATATCGCTTGGCAAACTTTTTCTTTCCTTCGCTCTTAGACACACGGATAATTTAAAATACGAATAATTCGTACAAGTGTGTTCATAAAAATTCACGTGATTGTGACACTTGATTCAAATTTCAACAAAAAAAAACCTCGTTTTCGAGCGAACAATCTTTTTTCTCTTCTCCTCCAACTTTGTCCGAACGAGCATTGTCTAGTCTCGAAAAAAATCGACAAAAAAACGTCCTCATTGCGATACTCTTTTAATGGCCGAGTCTAATCTCTGTAATCGATCAATTAATTGTGAATCAACGATGCAAAGGTAATTACTCACCGCATCTCAAGAGATATTATGCTTTAGCGTGTATATGATTTTTATCGATCTGTATTCATGCTTATTACGCCTTCGTATACGTTCTGCTCGACAATTAACTCTCCCATCAAAGTTTGCATTAATTAGACTGGTATTTATCCATTCGTAATTCCGTCTAACCATGCCACATTAAAAACTTTAACGAGACACGTGTATGTGTGTATATTTTCGGGTATTACGAGTCGACAAATATGTCATCTATTTCAGAACTCTTCGAAAGGTTTACACAAATGTTACAATCTTTGGCCAATAAATTTGTCGCTTTTTTTCCTCCTTATTACGTCTTAATTTCAAAGTTGAGAAAAATTCGGGCGCCTCGTCAAACGTCGCGGTAGCAATCGAGCCATCATTTTTTTTTCTGTCGCGTTCAAATACATTTTTTCCGTAAAAATATTTCCAATCGCCACTTTTCCCGAAAATCATGAAAAATCATTTTCCGAGCATCGTTATTAATGAAAACTAATCAAAATTAAGAGAAATAATTTCTTATGCTTGTGGGAAATGTCGTGATTGTTAATATTTACCCAATTTTTCTATTTTATTTTTAATAAACAAAAAAAAAAGTATAAAAATTGGAACGAAGATTTTGCAGTGAAATGATTGATGCAAAATGATGAAATAAATACTCACACTGACCGTCAGTCAGCTGCAGCTCGATTTCCTTGGTTCATGCGGTTTCATACCGCTCATTGGGCGTCTCACTTTTGTAATTAGAATCTCAGTGACACACACATGAATAAAAAGTAAGAAAATAAGAAGAAAAAAAAAAGACGAATTACGTAAGGCCAAATATTATCGAGAAGTTCTATTCTGGAGACAAACGAATTGAAACTTTTCGATGGGAACAAAAAGAGGAATAATAATGATTGAAAAACGAAGGAGAATGGAAAAATTGTTCAAACAAACGTCCGATACGAAGTAAACGTGGATAGTCTCGCACTCTCGTTATCTCGCGCTTCGTTCACCAAAACTTTGTCGTCGAGCATAGTGGTGATTTTTCGAATAGACGAGCACGACGTGAAAATTTGCAGATACGATTATATTCCATTCCACGGTGCACCTCTGACGAGACTACGTCCCCGTTTTCGTGTATCCCGCTAATGGTAAATGCAAACTCGCACGAAAGAAAAAAAAATGCTTAACACTTGGTAGAAAAAAAAAGTTTATTCCGGCCAATGTTTTTTTTTCCGCTGCAAAAGATTTCTTCGTACAACAGAAATACTTTTTTTTTGTTCTTTTACGAGAAAAATATATTTCTGATTTTCCGATGATGATTCATTGAATTTCAATGTTTTTTTTTCTTCCTTTTTTTTGTACAGTGTCAAACACACGACTCGCGACAAATGTACGTGTGATGTGGTCCACTGGCAGGTCCGATTGACGATGATGCTGACTGCGGTGATGCCCTATAGTGGATGATGGTGAGTTCGCAAACCGACAATCGTATATATATAAACTAAGTGTGTGTGCATGTCGTCAGGAGATTATGAATGAAGCACGTATTACACGTTCCGTTATTACCAGGAGGAGAACGTTCGTATATACAAGTATACAGCTTGAATGATATTTATTCGAGAGTTGAACACTGAGGCTCGCGTATGTGGTGGCTCGCGAGTTTTATATCATCAGCGACATTAGGACCCGCGAATCGGTGACAGAGAAGGGTCAGCAAAATATTCCCATTGTAATGGAGAGCTTAAAAAACTATGCAAAAGTAAAAATCTTGGAAAATAGAGACGAATTCGAGATTAGACTCACCCAGTCATTGTCACAATCGAATGATTTCGGGTCCTCGTAAAACGTCTCGTTTTCTTGACACGTTCATCCTCCCGATTAGCAACCATGGTGACAATAATAGTTGGACCACCATAAGGCGTATCGTGCAATCAAATGATTAAGAGATTTTTACACCCGCGAAATATAAACGGACGAACGATTGTCATGGGCGAGGGAGAGCACATACGCGAACAGAGATCTAGATGAAACTCCTGCCGAGATTGACTACACACAGACTCACTTTCTCACTCCAGATTTCTCTCTCTCTCTCTCGCTTTTCCTCTGTCTATCTCCGAGCACCGAGTTTGATCGACAAACCAACAATCTTATTCGCACCAGACGAGCGAGTTTCGCCTCCTTCCTTTCTGATTATAATTCGGCAATATTTATTATCAATAATTTATCAATAAATTTCGAGAAATATTGCACGTTTAATCGAGCGTCTCGTAGCTCTGCATTCAGCAATCATTTTTATCAGAATTTAAAATTTCTCCTCTCGAAAAAATCGTCTAAAAAAATCTTTATTTTCCATTCGAAAAGCTAATTTTGCAGCCTCGGACATTTGATCGGATCTCTCCGACAGATACGACGACCCGTTCGTTCCACCAGGAGCAAATCATATGACACGCGTCTTTAAAACTGCGCGTCGCCGCACGATTCACAAACGGTTCAAAATGAGAGAGTATCAGTGAGGCAAAAAGAGCCAGCCAGAGAGAGAAAAGAGAGAGAGAGAGAGAGACTTGAATTTGGTAGGTGTTAAAAGCCCTTTGCAGGCCTAAAATTATATCTATCAAACAGTTTGAAGACTATTGTGTTTAATAATAGAGGCAGTCGGAGGATAACCATCTGTCAGCGCATATATCATAATAATATATCGCCCGCGCATATGCGTCATAATGTGGCATTCACCAATCGTTTACAATATACATATATATGTATAAATATATACATACATGTTTATATACATTTGGATCGAGTCCTTCAAATCTTGATTAATAAAAAGATGGGAATTTCGACCTACCCCGCGGGGGAGTAAACACCGCGCTTTTGACCGTACAAATAAATTCCTTTTTCTTCTTTTTTCGTGTGTTTCTCTTGAGCTTAATTGAAAGAGCTTTTTATTAATTTATGTACATTTTGAGTATAAAATATTTATTGCCATAATGCGAATCGCGTTTCAACTCACTGATTCATGACTTTCAATCGTTTTTTTCTCTTTCCCGCGATATTCCAAGACGGTGGGAAAGTAATCACAGCGAAATATTCGATTGGAAATGTTTTTTTTTAATTTTATTTGGTGCTGAAAGCTCGTGAATGTGGAGATTTATCGATATTTACGTTCGCGACTTTTTCGTTCGAAAACGCGTCTCGCGCTCGTCGAGCTCAAGTTATGGCTGAGTAAACTGGCAATTTTTTCTTTATACGACGTGTTTTTTTTTCTTTTTCATTCGATTAGTCTGATTTTTTTAATACTGCGACTCGGAGAGTATTTTATACGGAAATCTTGATACTTGTGTATGGCAAGCTTGAGTTTGATTTAGTTTGAACCCTGCAACCGCCGCGCTAAGGCCTGCGTGGCTCGGCGAACCATTTCCTCTGGTAGAATCGCTAAAAACGGTTGAAATTTATTTCTCGCCATTATTTTGTCGATAAAGAACTGGCGAGCAGTTTTTTTTGGATCGTAGCAAATTTGGGACTAGAATTTTGACAGTCTCTGAATTTCAAATTATCCTCCGAGTTTGTAGATTCAAATTTGCCACGATGGCAACTGGAGGGCTTGGGGAAATGCAATCACGAATGAGCATTGCCGGTCGAGTCAATATTTTCAATGCGATTCCAGTGAACGACGAAGCATGCACTGTTTTTCGTTGTCCCTGATTCCTCAGCGTCTGTAGTTCGATTTTTCAATCCCCCACGTCGGAATCTCCATCGCCGATCGCGTTTAAAAAGTGAAAAGCGATTCCCAACAGCGCTGTACCCAAAAGATCACCGGCCGCAGTTAAGTACGGAATTGCCGAACTGTCAGGATCCATGCCCCGAGTCCACATCCAAACAACCATCAGCTGAGCTATGTACAGTAGCAAAATCACCTGAAACACAAATTTCCCATTATCTTATCGTTAATGCAAGCAGTTTCGTGTTCTGGAAGAGAGAAATCCACAGCGGGAGCTCAGGAAATGTGGGAATTTTGAAAAATCACCTGAAGAACGGCTGCGAACAAATAAACGACGATAAAAGTTGCAGTGAACGAAGTGTGGCCAGCGCGGAGATAACTGATCGTGTAACTGAAAATCAAGTGCCCAGGGATGACCATCATCAAGAGAACTCGTGCAGTCCTCGCGTGGCCCCCTAAAAATTACAAAAATTTCCATTTAGACCAACAAGTAAATGGAGAGATTTGAAAAAATGAATATTCCGGAAAGCTGATCAATTACCCGGTGCCAAAAATGCGTGCAAAGGACTGACGCAAATTTTTAATGGCTCGTTTTGATTCCCGTTGTTTTGATCTTTGTGCAACGAAGTCGAAATTCTACTGGCCTGAACCGCCACCAAGTTTCCACCGACCCCGTTAATGACCAATTGGAATACCGCTATTCCCGTGTAACTCGATATCGTGTAATCGAGTATCAAACCACCGATGCTGCTTATCAACATCGCTGAAATTACCGGCGACCAACCGTAATCCAGTACCTCCTTCGTAAATGGATTTCTCGCTGCTACGTAACCCCAAATCGGAGTTGCCAGCACGCAAAAAACTATCAGAGATGGCGC
This sequence comes from Diadegma fenestrale, assembly GCA_037043255.1. Lineage (NCBI taxonomy): Eukaryota > Metazoa > Arthropoda > Insecta > Hymenoptera > Ichneumonidae > Diadegma > Diadegma fenestrale. The sequence continues at coordinate 11,214,813 of CM073312.1, forward strand.
GATCCAAGGTTGACCGTCTGAAATCAGTTTTTCCCCTTTAACCATCCATTTTCAACAATATTAAGCAGAATTTGCGTACAAAAAATCGTCAATATTCAGTCCTTCGTTATGACATTTACGATTCACGACTTGTTTGGCACTTGGAAAGCGAATTTACTAAAAAAAAAAATAGAAGAGTGCATTAATTATCAAAATAATGATGAAAATTTTTCATTCTTTATTCTTTTTCCTTTATCCTTTATTCTTTCTCTCTTTATTCTTTCATTCTCAGAATAATGATGAAAATTTTTCATTCTTTATTCCTTTCTCTTTATCCTTTATTCTTTCATTCTCAAAATAATGATGAAAATTTTTTATTCTTTATTTTTTTCCCTTTATCCTTGATTCTTTCTCTCATTATTCTTCCATTCTCAAAATAATGATGCAAAATTTTTCTTTTTTTTCCAATGATGCAAACTTGAGTATCGTATGAGATTTTTCCTTGCACTTCGATTTCGAGTATGAATCACTTGGGACGAACGCAGTTAATTTAAAAAAAGGGCATTTTTTCGATTACGATTCATCGAAAATGAATGGGTAACAGAAAAAACTTACCTATGGCATTGTACAAAAGTGATGCGATCCAAGAAAGCAGAGCCAAAGTCGTGAGATCTCCGAGGGATGCTGCGATCGGAGTGGCGACGTTGTCGGGATTGATATTCATGCGTCTCGAGAGTAAAATAACGGCGACCATGATAAGACCCAAAAGAAAACTAGCGACCGATGCGGTAACGAGCGAACTAGCGCACAGCAGAAGTCCGTGATGAATGTCGAAATGTGCTTCGGGCACCCAGCCCAATATTACAGCAGCAAGAGACGCCAACAGTCCGACGACCATCGCTTGACATTGTATCAATGCGAGATTTCCAATAATCAAAGTCCACTGCTGTTTGCGCGTGTCCATGTGGCCCAAATTCGCCTGCGTCGAGAGACGCGAGGCCAGAGTCATTTCCAAGTTTCCTTTGAGTCCCAGGAGTGCCGGGACCAGAATGTAAACCTCCGAGACAACTTGATACACCGGCCAATGCTGTATGAACAAATTCACGAGTTTTCGTTATCGCACGACTCTGGAATTTCGTTTTCCACCCTTATAATCGATTAATTATTGAAATTTACCTGAACGACGTCCAGCAATAAACTGGCGGCGACCATTCCAAAGCCAGCGAGCAAAAATGGTATGAACATTTGAACGGAAATGGTCCAAACGTTCTCGTCATCGTCGCTGTCCAGTGCAACATTTAGTTTCGATATTTTATTATTATTCGTAGAATTATTTATCGGCTCGATACTGACACGAGGCACCGACGAAGGTATCAGTCTACTCGTGTCTCCCACATCATCGTTCTCCTCATCTTCGCTGTCCATTTCCAGCTCCATCGTCGGGTCGAGGATCGTATCTTTGCCGACAAACTCGCTCATTCCCGAGCCAACCATTTTGCTCGTAAAAGAGCCTCTCGTCTTCCTGTAACGTATCCCAGTGTTTTCTTCTTCTTGCCCCGTTTTATCAGGCTCTCTGTACTCCACATTCTTCATTCTTGTTCACCACGTACTTATAAATCACCACGAAACACTATGGAAAAATCGTGCAATATTTTCCCTCTTTAAGCAAAATTGTTGCAGTTTTTTTTTTCATTCATTATATTTCTTTGAAAATCCCATTAACAAGCGCTTTACTAGAGGCCCAGAATGTTTAAAGCCAATTAGAAAAAAGCCAAGTGTTTTAATTGGTCGTTGAGCAAATGCCGATCTCTAGAGTCGGACAAAAATAAATGAGAGACGATGTGTTTGGGATAATTATAGAAGCAAAGCCACTTGATACTTTTGTAGTTTCTATTTTTTTTCTATTTAGCTTTGCGCCTCAAAAACCCAGAATTGCCACAAATATGTAATAAATTGTTAGTACACTCACCATTTTTAATAATTGTCGGCTGTTTGTCATTGTCTGAATGAAGTAAAAATTAATTGGTTAGGATTTTCATTATTGTGCGAAAACTCGTGCGACACGCGAAAAAGTAAGCAGAAAAAACGCTGAGCTCGCGGAATAATTTGCTGAATCGTCACTCGTTTTTTTGTTTATTTCGAGAAATGAGTAATTGTTGATAAAACGAGTCAATTTATGTTTACGTTGCGCGAGTTTTTTTTATTTTCAACATTTTTCGTGCTATTGCGAAATTTTTACTCGGAGGAAAAAATCGTCATAAAAATCGATCAAAGTTAAAGAAAACGATTGACATTTTATTATTTTTGGATCAAAATGAGTAATAAATTTTCGAAACCGTAACTACCGGTGTCACGCACAATCTGGTAATGTCATAAAAAAACTAAATACGTGCAGTGTTAATTGAGCTGAACATAACCTCAAAATTGAAAACTGCATTAAACTCACCTCGGACTTGATTGAGATCTTCTCATTATATATCGGGCACGTATTTAGCAATCAACACTCGACCCGATTTCTCCACAATTTTGAAAGTCGATTGTAGAGATTGAAACGTCAAATATTTGACAGTTAACCGTACGATTTGTACTTGAATCGCGAAACCCGGCCCACGTCAACTAAACAACGACAACGTTGAGCGTTTGCGCCGTAGCAAAATAATGATAATTTTTCCCGGACATGTATCATCGCCGAATTGCATACGTCACTATGCTGATATGTGTCGATAACGTGAGTAAACATTTCGAGACTGCTTCACGAATTTCGATAACGCTTATATCGCTCGAATCACTTATCGCGCGTTGGAAATTAATAATTGACCGAAATTCGAAACAAAAATTGATTCTTCTCAATGCGTGAGACTAAAAATGATATATTTTAAAGAAAAAGTCACAAATCGCGGCATATGCAAAAGCGCGCGTCGGTCGTTACCCTCCATTAGTCCGATCAAAATCTCGCGATCGAGATTATCTCGCCCAGGCGTTCCGATAAGATAACAAAATTCTATAAATTAAACAGAGATAACAATTTTATTACTAATCCTAAACCTGCGACTACATGCCGCTGCATTTTCGTAGAACTTTTTTACATTGAATCGCCCGCGCGCGCATGAAATAAACGAAAAATGCAGCATATATATAAATGTATATATTTTTTTTTTCGTTTTTTGCCAATGGCTGTACATTTTTCAAACACGTGCCGGACGATATTCGTTGCCGATGATATGGCACCTCATCAAAAAAGGCCACGTACACGTGTCGCCTGATGAAAATTTTGAAAATATGAGCGATCGAGAAAATTTGTGCCATATCGCGATTGGGACTTTCGAAAGAAAGCCCGCAAAGATTTTTTGTACGCAGGCGTATTTTTGGAGAAAACGCAGCTGCCCGCGCGACTTTTCGACGAGGAAATTATGTAAGTCCGTAATTTCTACATAGTCCCGGGGACTCCATTTATTGTTAGAAACAGTGCGAGAGCTATGTAGACTAGGAATGAGTTCGACGTGTACGAAAGTGCAGACGAAACTGGTATACATATATATATATACATCGCAAGGAACATCGGCATGTCTAAGAACAGCCGGAAATACCTTGTAGTCGAAAGCTCAAGACGAGAGAGTTTAGTGCATCTCGCGTACATGTTGCGAGTGCGCATGTCTTGCACTTATTTTCCCTTCGCATACTTAATTTGCCATTAAACTTGGTTGCGTACACCAATCGAGGCAAGGGCGAGTGTCTAAAAGTTCGAAATTGCTGCATCGTATTAGCAAAATTTCAAGGTCACAATAATCGAAGTGAAGAAAAGTTTTCTTTGACAATAACTTTTCCCTGCGCGCGTTGTTATGGGTCGGAGAAAAAAGTCGACGAAACCGGTCGAGAGGTCGAGAAACAAGTGCGAGCAGCAGGTGAAGAATTGTTCGATCGATTCGACGAATGTCGGTGAAAAAAAGTGCAAGAATTCAGGGTTTTCGAAATTATTGGATATTTATGGGAGACTTGAATTGCCGTTGTTAAAACTCGATGAAAATAATATTTTGACCGATAGCGATGACGAGGAGACTTTGGAGTTTGAGATACGACCGCGTTTTGTATTTTCGTGCAGCATGTGTCTGGTGTGCATGGGTACGAGCGAGCCAGAATTATTGTGTGAAAAGTGTAAAATGGTATCGTATTGTAAAATGGAACATTTGAATGAGAATCGATCGAGCCACGGCGCGCTCTGTGACGTAATGTGTCAAGAGTTTGGTGGCGCGGATGGATTTGGTGAGGCGAAGGATGCGAGTCCCGAAAATTATCGTTTGTTTCGAATAAAGTTGATAGAGATGGTGGAGACGAAGATTGGGAGAGCTTTGGATCTTTGGGAACGTGAAATAATTTTGTATCCGCGTGTTTGTCGTACTTGTCGAAAAATTGGGCCGGATTTGAAGCGTTGCGAGGATTGTACGCTCGATTTTTATTGTCACGATCACGCGAGCGAGCACGCCAAATGGTGCAAAGATTTTCAAGTGTATCGTCGCATTTTACGCATGCAACACGTGCACGGTTACGCGCGACCGAATTTCCCTGACATCACGAGAAAATCTTGTTACTTCGTCGAGTCTCTGAATTTCGATAAACTCTTGTTGGATATGTTCGATTACAACGTCAATTATCGTCGCATCGACGCTCACACTTACGCGAGTATGTCGCTGTCGGCGACTGCGCCCCTGACTGCACTTTTCGCGCTGCAAAAGACGCGCGACGATTGGATGAGCCGGGAGAGCCTAAAAATCCACGTAGTCGGGGCTGAATTTCAGTTCGAGTGTTCGAGTTTGCGAGTATGGGAAAAATTGTTTATCCACTTTTTGCCGAAGTTGAAAAAGCTCGAGCTCGAATTCACTGGACCGGAGTTGCGTTTGCCCGGTGCGCCGATCGAACTGCTTTCCCGCGTTGTTCCCTGCAGACGATGCAAAAATGAAAAACGCAGCATCGTCGTTCGTTTCAACGAGGGCAAACTTTATCACGAAATTCCTGAGTCACCGGCCAGTCCTCCGGCCGATCTCATTTGCTTGTTCAATCCAGGGCTTTACCGCGAAACTGGATTCGACGGTAACGACACGTGGCCCAAAACTATCCAACGATTTTGTCGCGCCAAAGTTCCGGTCGTCATAACGTCCTACACAGAGATTGAAATCCCGAGAGACATACGGAGAATCCAATCGATTGCCAAAGTCGAAATAATTCTAGAGCCTCAAAAAAATCCTTTCGCTTCGATAAAGCCCGATAGAAATTTTGTCAGCGACGATATCGTTCCCTTAATGTACAAAAACTATTGCATAAGCGTCGTTAAGGGCCTTTAAAAATGAAAAATAAATCTTGCCACGTGGCGAAAAGAATGGAATCGCAAGCAGAATTTCAGCCGAAACCTTTTTTTTTCAAATTACGATTCTGGAAATTCTCTCCGGGGTCTTGGACGATCTAATTAATGAGCTCATCGATAGAGATTGCATTCAATTGCATTTATTTGTACACGAACAGGTGAGACGTGATTCGTAGTTTCGATATGTCTTTTAAATACTCATTAAAATTTCATAACGATCGTGAAATCTGTGCTAGTGAATAATCACCGATTCGAATAATTAACTAGCGTGTGAAACACGTGTAAATTAAGAATTGATTGTATACGTTATGTTAATTAAAGATAGACATTTATAACAGCAGCAGTGCAATCGACTGATTACGCATTCATTCATTCATGCTTCGTTGTATTAACATTTTTCCTCTCGTCTCAAAAACACGACAATCGCATTTGGAATGTACAAAATTTACAGGATCGAGTGTTAGTCGCGGCGAATGTCGCTTTTTTTTACACAGTGTTTAATAAATACCATTTGAGCGAATGCGATGTCAAGATTTTCGGTTGAGAAAAACAAACACGACGGTCTATTTGTTGTCGAGGAATTTTCCATTCGTCCATTCAAATTTGCGGCTATTTTCCCGCTCGGCAGCGCTGCCGGTCCAGCGCCTGCGCCCCAACTTTTCGCATCGTCCAGATTACTAAGATGATACATTTTTCATCACAGTTTTTCAGTTACAACGATTTCGAGATGTTTTTTTAACGGAAAACCCGGCTCGTTTCGTTGCAGTCTCGCAAAATTCATTTTTTCGCCAATGTACGGAAGACTTTTCTATTTTTTGTAAATTTTTCGAAAACTCTGTCATTTTTTTCTCCATTTTTGAAAATTTTGATAAAAAAACATCGATCGTGGTGAAAAATGTAAAATTTTCTAGAATTTGTTCTATTTGGCACACGTTAAAACTCGTTGAGCGACCTCAGGATTGCGAAAAATTGAAAAATACTCTTGCGAGGCAATCGCCGTCCGTGAAAGTTTGAAAAAAATCAATGAATTAAATTTTTTCATTCGAATTTCACGATGTACAAAAAATTGTGATATTTTTTATGAATTTTTCGTCCGTCAATCGGTGACGATCGTCGTGAAAGGAGCGAATGCCAAAATTAATTTTAAAAAAGTTGGTATTTTTGGCGACGGTTCGTCGAGAGTCTTTTTCTGTCAATTTTCCACTCGGAGAAAAAGTCGCAATTACAGAGAAAGAAGTAGATTCTAGAGAGAAAATAAATATTTAACGTGGATTGAGAGTTCTTGGGCATCAAGTGAATCGGAAATTTGCTATGAGCGAGATCAACAACGCAACGATAAGCGAAACTGCGGAAAAAGCTGAAAAAATCGTTCCCGAGGAGTTCGCTAGCTCGTAGAAATATCTGTTGTACGCGCTGTTGCAATGAGAGGGCCAATCCTTCAGACATCCCGCGTACGCGACCACATGGGCGATGTAATTTTGCTCAAACGTTCCACGAAACAGATGAGACCATGGTCCTGTACAAAAAAATCGTTTTTTTTTCACTTTGTCTCCACGATTCGCAATTTTCCTCAGTATTTTCTGGTGCATTCGATTGCAACGAAATTGCATTTTCGGAGAAAACCCTCATCGAGTAAAAAAACGTCGTTCGTTTTGTTTTTTTTAGGGATAAATGAAAAAAGAAAAAAAATGATAATTACCCGTGGCGTAAACGCCAACGTCTTCACCCCCGTGCGTCTCGTCCTTGAGATAAAATGTGGCCAAACTGCGGTAATATGGATCAGCGCGATTAGTGTCATTTTCCACCGCTCTCCAAGTCTCGTTGAGGTTGTTGCTTTGATTGTTTCGGTGATAGAAAAATCCAGGGCCATTGGCGTAGGTCAGAGTCTCGTAGGGTTTTCTGCTGGGAACGTACAAGTCGTTGGCGAATCCGAGGATGTCGTTTCCTCTGTTGGGATAGCCGTTCATGGTGAAGGCGTGAGAATGATCAGCTGTGACGATTATTAAAGTTTCTTTACTGTCGGTTTCGCTGAGAGCGACTTTTACGGCTTCTTCAAGAGCGGTCACTTCGCGAAGGGCCAATTTGGCATAATTTTGATGATGAGCAATGTCGATCTTGCCACTTTCGACCTAGAAGCAAAATTTCACCATTAAAAATCAAATTAAACCTTCAAAATTCCTCATTCATGGAATTTGTGTATTTATCTTGTTTTTTTTTTTTGCGGCATAATTGATGAAATCGTGTTGAACTTGTTATTGGGAAACTAGAGACAACCGCTCGTGTCTGCCCTCGCGATACAAACCATTTCGTGCGAATATGAACCGTCGTTTTATTTCTAGGACAATCTCGTTTGAGATAATTCATAATTATGCGTAATTAAACTTTTTTCTCTCGGACTGGAATAAACGCGCGAGTTTTCCATATCCGAACTCTGGCTTCGCATCGTTTTATCTCTTTTAATTAACGAATTAATGCCTCGTACTATTTAAAGATTGAAGAAAAATATTAAAAAATCAAATAACGACTGGAATTTCCAAATTCTCACGATTTTTCCAAGCGCGAAATGAAAGATCGCGAGGCATCTTGAATTACGCATAAAATTAAAGCCTTCTAAAAGCTTGACCTTGATTCACATCCGGGAAACTTTAGACTGTTTCAACGAGATTCGTCGCTCGTTGTAAAAGGCAAAAAATAATTCAACCGAGATACACGCAATGAACGAAACAAAAAACAATAAAATGAGTAAAAAAAACAAATAAAGTAGAAAACAAGAAAAAGGAAACGATAAATTTTTCCGGCTTTTCCGGACTGTGCTCCATCGAATGACACATTCCGCTTTATTTTTATCTTTACGAATAAAAAAATGCTGACAATTGGCGAGATCAAATCGGCAAAAGATCAGATCGATAAAAAAAAAGACATCATTATATGCGAGAGCTATAATTACCATGAGAAGAAATCCATTGGTATTCTTTTTGAGCAATTTGATCGCCTGCATCGTCATATTAGCCAAAGTGGGTGTTTCGGAGGTCCTTAATGCATGATAGGGCATGTGGCTTTGTGAGAATAATCCCAGAATGCTTTCAGTATTAGCCACATCGAGTGACATGAGTTCGGCGCTCGTTTTCACGAATTTTCCTTTGGGATTATTCTTTTCCCAAAAAGTAGCCAAATTTTTGCCATCGCTTCGCGTGCAAGTTTCCGATTCCGTCGGACCGTTTAACCCCGCGCCCATATTTTGGCCTCCGCCGCCCATAATAACCTGCAAAATGAAGCCCAAAACTTTTCCAAACGAAAATTTCAAAATCACACACACAAGTTGTGTGATATTTCTTCAATAATCATTTCTCGACGCAATCAATTGCCACAGCGTCGCGTACAGTGCGAAAAACAAACACTCGTCGTCGCACGTGTCTGAGTTTTTCTCATTCTTTTACAATGAAAAATCTGCCTTCTCGCTTTCACTCTCACGATGACGAGCAGTGCAGCAATTTATCAGAAATTCTATTTTCGTCCGGACGATAATCTCGCTTTTCCATGTACACGCGCGCACACACACACAGACGGACCGACAGTCACACATTTATATAGAGAAACGTAAAGGAGATTGACGAGTTGAATATCGGAGATTAAGAATGATATACAGCAAAAGCGTGACCGGATGTTCTGTAGAGTCTCATCGTTGAATTGACCTTGAACTTTCTCTCGTACACGATATTTGAATCGTTGGATAAAGTTGGTATGAAAAAACGACAACCAAATGATAATCTTGTATAAAATGAATCAATTAGATGAATTTGATGTTATTCAATTAATTTGATTGCCGAGGCATAAAAAAACGTTTGATAAAATTGCTATTCAGGGAATCTCGTACCTTAAAACGGTTTCCTGGTGCGTCCTCGACGAGCTGACGACCAATGTCCTTAGTACAGTCACGATGCGCCTGTGGAATCGCCGAATCGCATTCCCAATCACGATTGTTCACGTGAGCATACAGTGCAGCTGGAGTCGCGTGGGTTATTCTCGTTGTCGTGACAAAACCTAACGAGAAAAATATATGAATAGAGAAAAAAATGAAAAATTGAATGTCTGTTAATCGAGCGTTCGCACATTGTGGGAATTGTCCTGAGGATTCTCGATTGATTCGCGTTTGTGACGATTTTTTTTACGATGCACGATGACACGGCGATGAAGATGCAAATTAATGAATCATTTTGTGCTGGAATTTTTTCATTGGCCAGTCCGAAATGAATTTAATTGCATAATAAAATTATTTTGCGAATTTTCGACAATTTTTATTCAGAAAATTTGAATTTCCCGCGCGATTTTCCGGATTTTTCCCTTCCTCTTGAGGCAATTATTTTGTGATATACATGGACAATGGAATATTTATGGTACAGTCGATCTAGTCGAAAGTGAATCTCGACTATGGTCGTGGCCTCGACACAAGAGAAGGTCACCGTAGAGTACAAGAATCAGGGAGGAGGAGAGAGGGGGGGGGGGGACTCACGGCCTCCCTTCGTCGATTGAATATATATTGCGCTATGTATGACTGTAACAAGGTCCACTCAACACACTGATTCTTAATTGAGCGCGTTTTGAGACCGCGCCGCTTGATGCGGTTCTCCGGGTTGGGGACTCGTCGCGTCTTTTTTTTGTTTATTCCACGTTTCAGCATTGACGAACGCACCGAGATCCGCACATTGTCTATAACAAGTCCCGTGGGTCTTTGTTTATTCAGAAACGTCGCGGAGAAGGGCAATTTCTATAAATAAACTAATTGCTCCTTGGTAATTAATTATTAGCGCGACAATGACACTCTTGCGACCAAAGATCCTTATCGAATTTCACGAGTGTCACGATTCTTATGATGCTAAAGTTTGCAACGTTGGAATGCATCGAAAAATTTATAATTTTATTCAAGATTCGTTCAATTTTCAATGTCATCCAAATTTTTCGAGCCGATATGCTTTTCGAATGGCAAAAATTGATCATTTTATCATCGTAATTACATTCTGCAAAGATATAAATGAATTTCGTTGCATTCCAACGATGCAAACTTCAGAGTCGTCGATTCTTCCATGTGAGAGATAAAAAAAAATCATCGAGAGCCTCGTCTTGTATGACTTCGGGTCAAGAGTCATTGTAATGATGTGCTAAGTTTCAACTAATTGTTTCGACTCAGTTTATTATGTCGTCGACAGACTAAAATTTCGTCACTCGAACCTTTTGTGCTGCTAAAAATAAAATTCCGATGCAATAAGCTCGGGCGAGGAATAAAAAAAATCAGAAAAACAAAAGCACGTGCTCGTGTTCCATATTTCAATATTAATCATCCGGATAATTGAGGTAAATGTCAGTCTGTACGCTCTCGTGCTACGAACCGGAAGTTTTTCTCTCTTTTTTTTTATGTTTTATCGAGTAAAGGAATGAGCAAATATCTGGTTAAGTTTATGCACCGATACATCGCGCGCGACGTGTTTTATCGCGTCGCGCTCGTGTACGAGACTGGAGGACCTTGAATTTGTAAGACGTGCAATGATACACTTGGAATTAATAATAAAAATAGAAATGTCAGTTCCGATGGGAAATCGCATAACCAATCGTGGAATCCGACGATTGCGTTTTTGTTGGATTTTTTGGTTGTCGCTTTTATCGCGCTACAATAGACAATGCGAAAATAATTATGCCACGTTTTTTGTCGCGGCGGAGATAATAAAGCGCCAAAGTTCCTTGGCCTACACAATCTCCCTTGGAAATGTATATTTATATATTTTTGTACTGCCTGACGAATCGCGTTTACTAATCGACTCTGTGAAATCCTCGAGGACGTGAGATATGGCCCTGTCTTTCGAGTAATATAATGCGAACGCGAACGTGCATAGGATTCGAGATTTTCAATGATCGTTGATTATCTAACACGGCCCTAGAAATCGCAATTTATTAATTCAATTTTAATTAAAATGCTTCGAGTCCTTTTTGGCGAGTCGCGCGCGCGCGCGAAAGATCGAAAATCCGCTAACCTCAAAATTCATTCGATCTCGCGACGTCCTCGGAGGGTGTTGAAGACGAAAAAGTAAAAGTCAATTGAAAAATCGAAGACGAATTGATTTTTTGTCATTTTTTCATCGTTTGAGATAATCGCGTCTCGAGTATTTCGATGCCTTGCATGATATGTGTCGAGCGGCGCGCGGAAGATAAAAAGAGATGAAACACGATCACTCAACTTGTCCGGTACAATAATCATCGGATTATTTCCGTAGCGAAGCTCATCTGTACGAACGATATGTAATGTGTATGGTGCGATGAAGAATGCGACGCAAAATACCGACATAACCGAGTTCCCAATCATGTTCGATAATCAGATGGGTAATTTTCCCTCCATAATTGTAATAACAAAGTGTATAGGAGCGCGAGAGGGAGGGGGGGGGGGCGAGGCGAGCTCGGAGGATGCGGAGCTTTGTTTTGCGGCCAGTAGGGGGGGAAAGTTTGGTCGGTAGATGTCGGTGGCTCGTGTGTCAATTCTCGATTTTTCGTTCTCCGCACTGGCGACGAATGAAAACAGTGAAAAACAAATCCATTGCACCAACAAGTGCAAAGAAAACCTCATAAAGTTGAAACAAAAACACACAACGCGCGCAGTGTCTCAATTGCGATTAATTATCTCGCGTTCAGCTATTTTCTCGTACCAATATTCTCAAGGACACGACCCTGTTAAAAATTTCGCGTGTCAGAAAAAAAATAAGACGACCGTGATCCCTGCTGTACGCGCGCATCAATCGGCCATTTTCTTCCCGTATTTTGTTCAATCTATTCTCGGAGAAAATTCAATCGACCATTATTTGACGCGATGTATCGTTCAGAAAATTTTTGTCATTTCGTTTTTTTCCTGTATCGATCGACGAGGCAAGATTTACGGCTGTTTTACATGCCCATTGATCGCGAACAACCGCGTTATATAAATTCCTTCGGTTTTTTACGCCCGCGTTGCTAATAATCCTTGAGAAAAATCCTTAGAACTAATATTTTCTCCACAACACTCACGTTTAGATTTTTATGAGATTTTTTTCTTACCGGTGTCCATTCCCGTGGCCTGGGCCCAATTCGCCACGGACGAAACTTTGCTCGCTTCGTTGAGGACTTTGTCACAATCGTTGTAATTCACCTTGCCGTCAAAACCGATAACTTTGTAACGCGATTTCACGCCCGTGAACATCGCAGTTGCTGTCCCCGCCGAGTCTGGCACTTGTTTGTCCACGTTGTAAGTCTAAAATGTTTGTTTTTTTTTTTTTTTTCATCGAATTTCCGCGGATAAACGCCAATTCCGAGCTGCCTGCTTTTTATCTCTTCGCTACGATAATTTTCATCTCGTTCGCGTTACAAATAATTACCTTGGAAAACGCGGAATTGGGAAAAGTTTCGAAAGCCAGTTTGTACTCCTCCCCAGTTTGTCCCATTGCCTGGCCCGTGAATATTCGGCCGGTCGTTATACTCGCCATCCCCATTCCGTCTCCGATGAAAATTATTATGTTCTTCGCCCTGTTCTCGTTGTTTCTCATCGCGAGTATTCTCTCGAGATTTTCTTGGCCGGACTTGAGCCAAAATGATGCATCTGAGACGAAACCCCACAAAGTTTTACAATCTCGTTTCGAAAATAACATCGTTGTACAAATTTCGCATAAAAATTCGTGCTTTTTATTTATTTTTTCGCGAATTCAGTTTTTAGGTTAGGAACAAAAATCGAACGGTTTCGATTTTTATCGCGGACGAAATAAACGGAATTTTGATGCAAAACAACGATGTGAACTTTAAAATTATATTCCCAGCGATGTTCGATGTCTTTTGAATTTTGAAAAAGTGCGTTAATACTGAAAAATCATTGTTATTGTTATGAAATAATGTTTTCGTATATATAGGCCAAGTTTCAAGTCGCCAAATTGTCCGCATCAACGAGTAAATGTTCGACGACGAGTCGCGATAAGAAAAAACGCAATTCAGACGTTTACCCTATCGCTGGTGTCCGAAAAAAGAAAAAAAAACGTTGTAATTACCTTCAAACGTTTTTGAGCCGCGTTTCAGACCCGAGGAATTTTCGAAACTCGTGAGGAGAAGAAAAGTGATGACGTACAATCCACTTTTTCGATTGGCCATGATTGCGTCCTTAATTCTGCGAGAAGAACGAAAATTTCATTCATCATGATTATTTTTATTTCATAAATATTTCTTGCAATTACGAGGTTGCAGTTATTTGGAAATTATTTTTCGATGCTCCCTGAGGAGTTCGAGACACGAGTGTTGGTAAAAAATTTTTTTAATGCAAACAATGCAATAAAAACCGAGAAAAACACGTAAAAAGTCAACACGAGTAATGATTCTTTTTTTTCAAAATATTATCGTACATCAGTGTCGTAAAAACGACACGAAAATAAAACGTTGCAGGCAGGATTGAAGAATATTTTTAAAAAACATTTTTAACTTGTACATAATGAGCTTGAAGTTGATTAACTCGGAAAGTTGAATTTTCGAGCGTGGCGAACCGTCGTAAACGCCAGGAAATTAACGCGAGAGCAATCAACGTTTTCTTAATTAAAAAGTCAAAACTTTTGAAAAATTATTTTTCGCACAATAAATCACTAGAAAATTGTATGTCGAAATGGGTTTTTTTTTTTTTCAAATTGCTATAATGAGTAATTACTCGGTAATGAATCAGTGATTGGCAATCGAGTGATCACTCGAATAGTTCGTGACAAAGATTTTCTTGGAGATGGTCGAGCTCGTGTTTGCTCCTTTGCAGAATCACGTCGAAAAATCATGGTCGGAACTTGTTTGGGCTGAACTTCGACCGTGGGAGTCAATATTGTCGAAAAATACGAAGGACCGATCGATTATTTTATCTCGTTTCCACAGTCGCCAGCAGGGACAGTGAAATTTGAAGAATGAGTCATTTTTGGAAAATCCGATAGGAAGGGAATTTTTAAGTCTCGAGAAATGACTTGGCGTACGAGCTTAATGAACGTGATTCGTAATTTTATAAATTATGCATGACTCCGGTTAATACACGTGGAAATAGTAAAATAAACTCGACACCTTCGGAGTGCAACACAATGGCAAGAAAGTTTAGTGAACGACGCGAAATTTGAGACTTTTGAAAACTGTTGAATCGTGGTCCGGAGGAGCGAGAAAAGTGAGAGAATTTATTAGCCCGCTTGGCGAATCTACGAGAATATACTTTCGTCGTATTTTATGCACACACGAGATTTCCCCTCGTTCCCAATTCGTGTTACGAGAGCAATATATATTGCGGGACATCCCTGAAGGGGCTTTTATCCTCGTTTTAACATTACAGTGAGACCTGAATCGTCTCCATGTTCACATATCATTATCCGCTTCGTTATTACATCAAAATTCATTTCTCAAGTCATTTAAATAAAAAATAATGCATCCCTGTCATGCAATTCCCAACTGTTTACAAACTCGATCGCATTTTATTGAATAATTGAGTCAATGACACGAGAAAGTCAATTAAAATTGATATAAAAAAATGACGAAAAAAGTTTATTTCAGTAAAATTTTGTTGGTTCGTAGATTTTTTAAACTCTGGAGTGGCGCACTCAAATTTTTTATCGCGCTGTTAATAGGTTCGTGAAAATTAATCAAATTGTTCGACCCAATGACCGACTTTTCCCCAAATTTGTGCAAAATTCGTTATTGATACGAAAACGAAAAGAGAAAACTCAAAAGTTATGAAATACTAACCAGCGACGTGTCTAACTCGACGCACTCAGCACACCCTCGAGCAATTTCCGGTTATTCACTTCCGTTTACCTTCAACGTTTCGTCTCGTCTTTACGTGTACATTTTTTAAAATTTTTGAAATTTTGCGTTTTTTTTTTCGTTTTTTTTATAAATGTAAAGGATGCGAATTAAGGTTTTGGTTGTTTCCGGTAAAGTACGGATATGAATTACCGGATGGGTCTCGTATGATATGGTGGCAAGAGGCCAGCAACAAAAGTGCCTCTCGTGATACTGTCCACGACGAACTAGTACGGCTAAACGTGCAAGTTTGTCACTTTATATAGGCTCTGGCTTCGCGAGCTCTGTGGCAAAGGCCGCGCGACGCGACGACAGAGCCTCAAATCGTTCTATATAGACATCCCTTGTACGTACGTATATATATTTATTTTTTTCACACATATACACACGTGAGCATACAGGCTGTCCCAGGTTTGATGCACAATAATGTTAACTCAACTTGTCAGACAATTTCCGAGTCGAAAAAGCTTTTCATTCTGTCTTTTTGATTGAATTTCCTTCGGATAAGCTCGAATTATGAGAATTGAAAAGCCTGTCCGATTGGAAGTCAAATACTGCCGAAACGGTTAGAGATAGAGTAAAAACTTATAGGACCAAACTTGTAGAGCGTTAAATTTCCTGAGAAAAAGTATTTGACGTCGATCCTCTATGTTTTGTAGTTTAGTCGTGAAAGTGGGAAATAGTAAGACCTTTTGGAAACCTCGTTCACCGGTTCGATCTTCCGAGGGTCTTCAGCTCCAAAATACTGGAGATACATACACTTTTCCGGGGACATTTTTGTGGGAAATTTAAACCGCTACAAAATTGGTCCTATGCAATTTTATCGTATCTGCAACCGTTTAGACAGCGTGCCACGAAACAGCCAAGAAATCAAGTCAAAATTCGTTTTTAACGTCTGCGCACGAAATTCACTTCGCAGCTCGAGTTTCTACTGAACATTATTCGAGCTGGAACACCCTGTATGCGTGACATGTGTGAGTGTGCTAATATCAGCGATGCTTTTGTGCTCGCGACGATTAGTAAAGTGTGGGTGGATTAGAGTGAAAAAGTATCTCCCTTATGTACCGTGGATCAATCATGATTTTCTGCAATCACTGCGTGAAGAAAGTGTGAATATCCTTAAACAATATGCCGCGTCGCGAGTAGCAACGAGAACGAAAAAATAACGTCAATTATATCGAAGAAAAATTTCATTATCTTATCTGTAGATTTTTCAACGGATTTTACAATCGTTTGATTTTTTTTTTTAGATATTAAACAATGTAGATTTTCAATAACAATGCTGTCTGCATTTTTAACGCATTATTTAATCGCGTGAAAAAAATTTCCTCGAGTCTCTATCAAACACTCGATCGCATTTGGAGAGGCGATCGAACGATTTATCGACGAATTATTATTATTTTCATATCGTCAGAGACGTTTGAGAAATTCATTATTTCAGGTCAGAGTCCCGATTAAATGATCCGCCATTTTGCCAAATCTCATAAATCATCGAGACTCGAATTATTAAGAAAAAAAAGCGATATATTTGTTCAGATGGCTCATCGCGAGGTATTTTGCTCATCGAATGTGGAAGCGGATAATTTAAAACGATCGATTCTCCAAGTTCGTGAGAAAATACGATGTTTTTTTCTAAGAATCATCGACGCGTGTTCAATTTTCTTCTCCTCGTGTCCTAACGTGTGATGCTCGCGTGTTTCCTCTCCGGAATATTTGTCGCGGAGTCAGTCGCTTGGGAACGGTCCTTTTCGTCCCTCGTATTTTTTTTTCTATCCTACAAACCGTGGATCGTTCCGAGAAACGAAAACTTCCATACATGCGTACAAATCATGTAAATATAGATTAGAATTGTGTTCCAACACGTTGGAAACATGCAGAGAAGATAATAACGTGTTCGCAGAAGCGGCGAAGACGGGGAGAACGATTAATTCGTGTTCTGAAAAGCGCGCGCTGCGCCAGGGGACAGTACAACGACCACTAAAATTGTATCCTCGCGCGTCTACTCCAGACTGGAGATTAGGAGAAGACGCGGAGCGAAAAGGAGAGGGGGAAGGATTCTCGTGAAGCTCGTGATTCTTGCACGTGATTAGCAGGGGGCACGTTTCAGCACAATCATCAACGTGATCGTGCGATGATAAATATTGTACAAAACCGTGTAACATCTGCCGACGTCAATATCACATTACGAACGACACTTCATACACGTGTACTAATTATAAAACCATTCGAGAGTCACTGATCCGTTGATCTTACCCTAAAATCCCCGAGAACGAATCTCGCCACGAACGAAAAAAATTACATTTTTATTTATTTATCAGCCAATGCAAATATGAAGTAATAAAAAAAAATTGGATTAAAGTGTTTTTTCGAAATGGCGTTTCGTGCTGATAACAATTTGGCTTTCGATTTTTTGGTTTTTTCTTTCCTCTTGAATTAATTAAATTTAATTCAATTCGTTAATTTCACGTTCTTCGAATTTATGAATAAAGCAAATCTCTCGTATCGTGGAAAATGAAGCAATTTTGTCTTTTTCTGGTTTTATAAATCGAAATTGGATTCCAAGGTGATGGAGAGGAAAAATAAAATATCAATCCGCACTCGCACTTTATCCGTAATTGTGATTTAAAACGTTCAAGAGCCTCGGGCTGTGGGATAGAAATAAATAGAAAATAAATCGTTTATCTAAACGGGTAACAACAATATGGCGTTCAATCTCGTCGTTACAAGTTTCGAAATATGTCAATATGTATTTGTGTGTGCGAATAAACGTCGCGAGAAATTTTCATTTCGCTGATGTGTGCTCATTATGTTTCTTTGAGATTTTATTGTCCATGTGGAATTCTAAAAATGGCATTGAGGCAAAATTAATGTCCATTCAATTATCCCGAATCCTAGTGCACAATTGGATTTATTTTTAGCGACTTCAATTGAACTTTTTATTCATTCAATTAGTTCTAATAGAATATTTTCTCAAACGGATGAATCGAAATGTGTTCTGACATCCGGTAATCACACGAGCAGAGCACACGATCGAATTTCATGCACCTTTTTACACATTGTATTCGTAATACGAATTTGTTTCAAAGAAATCCCTGAATAATTATAATTTTCTTAATAAATTGATCGATTCGTCAATATGGTTAAGATTTTCGAAATAAATATCGCGATGCATACCGTGAAGTTCTCAAAAACTGTCTCAAGGCGGCGCCACCAACAGGCCTAAACGCGTGGCGCCATCGGTTGAGTTTTTTTGCAACGAAATTACAAGCAAGCCTGTGGTACAGTCCGCAGTCTAGATTTTTCGAGCATTGGTAACCGATAAATCGTGAAGTTGAAAAAGTCCACGAGATGGCGCCACCGGACGGTTAGAGCGGTTGGACTAAAAATAAAAACGACAGATGGCGCTACTGGGTAGGACGAAGTTGTGGCGGCGGTATCGATGGATAAAGAACAATTTTCGAGACCGAATTGTTGCTAATAATTGTTAAATTTGGATGCTGAAAATTGAGGAATCGAAAAGAAAAATTTTCGCACGTTTTATTCCGTGGTTTTTGTGAGAAAGGAGCATTTTTTTGTCGACCATGTCCAAGACGCTTTGTCAGAGGGTTTCGAACACTTATAGCCCTGGTTGACAATTCAGAATGCGCGTTAATGCGCACGCCCGGAACTCTTGCACTTACACAAGCAAAGGTTGAACTGGTCGAACGTACGTGGGGGCAAGGGAAGAGAAAAAGAATGCTGGGGAGCGTGCGTGTGTGTACATACGTGTAGTATATCGAAGGAAGCGTAGCGAGAGAGAGAGAGAGAGAGAGAATGGGGTGCAGAGTCCCTGAACTGGTTGACGCGGCCCCGAGAGGGCCAAGATGGCGAGTTGGCTGCTAGTTGTGTACGCGGCGTGACTCGCGACTGCTCAAACTCGCTCTCTCTCTCTTTCGCGCGGTAGTTCTCCGTCTCTATTCCGCTCACACGATCCTTTGCTCCCACTACTCTCTATATTTCGTATTGTCATGTATCTCCAATCGAGAGATTAACGCAGTTTGGTGTGTGCGCGCGCTAGAAAAACGAAGTAGTAATCATGTGCCCACGTAAAATCCCGCGGGTCCTGCCGACAATCGTTAAAACGCTCGTTAAGCGAGGGAAAAAACGTTCGTTCGCGTAAAAAAAATTGAAAAATACAAAAGGCTGTGCCATTGTAGCTTTTCGGATGAAAAGTTGCTCCGGTTTTTAGTTTTACGCGCACTGGCCAACGAAAATCGTGGGAAAAGCGTGCTGCCTTGATAATTTCGCTCCTTTTTAATCGCGAATCGTCTCTTTCGAGGGGATTTTTTAAATTCGTGCTTTTACCCTCACAAAAGTGTGATCCAGTGCTGTTTTATTTGTCGTAACTCCGAGAAGAAAAAAGCGAGTGTCACATAATAATTGTTAGCGAAAGGTGAAAGTAAACAAACGAGAAATGAGCGCCCCGGCTACGTCGGGGAGCGTCGTCGTCGAGCCGGTCGTTCTCGTACAACCTGAGAACGATCTCGAGGCCATTATCGAAGAAAAAAATCGTCTTATTGGACGTCAGTACGCGGAAATCGAGAGACTACAACGCGAACTTACGGAGGTTATTGGCGAGCGCGATGCTCTCATGTGTGAGGTGTCAAAATTCAAGTTCGAGCTCGAAATGGCAGATCTCAAACGTCTCCACGATGACAGGTATGTAAATTTTCGTTTCTCCCACATTTACAAATTCAATTCTCGCTTTTCACCGCTGACGGGCAACGATTTGCCAGGCGCGAGAGCGTAATTACGAAAATAAAACGAGAACTCTTCGTTTTATCCCGCGTAAACGAAAAATAAATTCCCCCAGACTCGCTCTGTCCACGCAATATTTCGACATAGCAGCGACGATTATTTCTCGAGCCTCGATTCAACGAGTACGACGTTATTCCGAGTGATATCTTGTCGATTAGCGACAGAATCGTAGATTAATAGTTTTTCTCCTTTTTTAAATCAAGCATTATCGTAGTTTACGAGGGCGCGAGTTATGACTAAGCTCGAGCAATAAAGATATCGCATCTGAAAAACGCTAACGTTCGATCGAAAGACCCTTTCGATACGAGGAAGCTCGAAAACTCTCGTTGCACACACGTACATCGACGATATGAAACGAAATTTTTTACGTGAATCCACGTTGCGTGCTTTTGGTTCGACGAAAACCTTTTGACTCATTTTTTTGCACATCTTTCGGTCTCTAAATAAATAAATGAGTTTCGATTGAAAAAGAAGGAGTTTTGAGGTTAAATTCGTTGTCGTCGATCTCACAAACTTCTCAGTTACAAAATTTCGAACGATTTTCAAGTTTGCATCGTTGTAATGCAACGAAAACTCGTGATTTTTGTAAGCAGAGCGCGAAATTCCAGAGCAGATTCCTTTGTCATTCGGAAAATGAATTAGAGACGAATTTTTCGTTGTTTTCCAACGACGCAAAGTATTTCGTACGAAATTCTCCTTTTTCTTGACAGGATTCCTGATGTGGACAAAGAATAAGTCCAATATTTTTGGTTAAATGACTCTGAAGTTTGCAACGTTGGGATTTAATGAAAATTATTTTGTCTATCAATTATTTATTAAATTTTGAAAATCATGGCAATTTTTCGTATCGATTCAATTTTTGGGTCGCCAAAGAGGATCGTTTTATCGTCCAGAGCGAATATTGAATAATAATTATGAGTTCTGGTGAATAAAAAATTGAATTTCGTTGCATTCCAACGATGCAAACTTCAAGATCATTTGGTTATGACGACGAAACGATATTTTTTAAGGATCTGAATGATGCTGAAGTCTGCAACGTTGGAATGAAACAGAAAATATTTGAATTCATTGGTGATTCGTTCAATTTTCAATGTCATCCAAAATTTTCAAGCCAATATGCTTTTCGGGTGGCAAAAATCGATCATTTTATCATCGTAATTACATTCTGCGCTTGAATAATTATTTTTGCTAAAGATAAAAAATAATTTCGTTGCATTCCAACGGTGCAAACTTCAAGATCATTTGGTTATGACGATAAAACATTTTTTAAGGATCTAATCACGAAGTCGGTCGAAAATTTTCATTGTTTTTGGAATTCGAACGAAAAATGAATGGAAAAAGTGTTTTTCGTTGGTTCCCAACGTTGCAGAGTCATAACAAAGAGCAAGTAGCTGGATTCGATACGCGCTAAATTACGATGCACATCTATATATTTATTCACCTTATTAGACATACACACGTTGGGTAATAAATCTTTAACTAGGCCAATTTACTCGCCGAGGTAAAATGAGAGAAAGAGAGAGAAAGAGGTGAAACGATTTCATGCGGAGAGTTTAACGTTCTCTGGAGATCTCGTTGAGTGCGTGATACGTGCGATGCTCCAGTTCGCTCTCACTTAATTTCAACGGTGTTGAACGAATAATTAATGCGATAAGGAAAAAAATTCGTGTTAACAAAAAGGAGGGGGGGAGACTCGAGATGCGAAAGAGCGAGGCTAGGGACTGGAACGCGAAAAGTCAAGCACTGGAAAATCTCGGGCGATGAATACAAATTTCTATAGAATAATCAAATCATCGTTTTTACCGGTGAATTTCCATCACTTTTTTTCTCCAAATTGACTATCGAAGGCTTCGCGTGTCGCGTAATCATCAAATTCCCCCGATTAAAACGCGATTTTATCGCGTGTTGTTTCGAATCTCAAATTCTCTTTGTTTTTATTTATCTCTTTCGCTTACAACAACGACGATGCGTTGTTTAATCGTTCCAGGCCATTACCGACGCAACAATTAACCGCACGTCGAATAACCCCTGTGGGTGCGGTCGAAATAATTAATATATGTATCGCCCTCGGCCCTCGCTCCAGCTGCTCCGCATATCCAATATTTTCTCTTACAGCCTCTTGCAAAAGTTATTTTGCTTTCCAGGATTCCCTAAAATTAAATTTCCATCCGGTTGATTATGCAAGATCGCAATAATTTAGTGTACTTGGCCCTTCCTGACGTGCATTTTCCACTGCAGGCAGAAAACCAGCAAATCTCTGCAAGTCTATCGGGTTTTTTTACGCCGAAAATCATTACAAATCCAGAATTCATCGATGCGTGGCATTTGCCCAATTAACAAAAATAACCAGCGCCATTTTTTGGCTGTTTGAAAATGATGCTGAAGTTTGCAGCGTTGGAATGCATCGAAAATTGTTTAATTTTATTGAAGATTTGTTCAATTTTCAATGTCATACAAATTTTTCGAGCCGATTTGCTTTTCGAATGGCAAAAATGGATCATTTTATCATCTTAATTACATTCTGCATTTGAATAATTATTTTTGTTGGAGATAAAAATGAATTTCGTTGCATTCCAACGATGCAATCTTCAGAGTCATGTTCGAAAATGATGATGTTGAAGTTTGCATCGTTGGGATGCAACGAAATTCCATTTTTTCTTAAGCAGAGCTCATAATTATTATTTAATATTTGCTCTGGATGATAAAACGATCGTCTCTTGCGACCCGAAAATAGAATCGAGACGAAAAATTGCGATGATTCTCAAAATTTAATGAATAATTGATAAAAAAAAATATTATTTCGTTGAATCTCAACGATGCAAACTTCAGAGTGACTTTTTATGACACGGGGCAAAAAACGTGTCTGGCAAAATGAAACCCTTCGAAAGTGACGCTTCTGGAGAAAAAAATCGATTCGTTTCCGCGTCCGTTGCTCAACCCACGTCGATTTTTACGCTCGTTTACTTTTTTTTTTCATCTCAAGCCAAATTCGATCGAATGTCAAAGTTTCAAATAGAAAAAAGTAACTATTTGTTTAGTTTCGTGTCCCGTTAAGACGCGGGCGAACAACATTCAGCCATTTGGCCGAGGCTCGACCCCAGAAACCAAAAGATTCGATAAACCAAAGCTGCTTTTATGAAACTCCATTAGACTTGCCAGGCGGCCAGAGATTCCCCAGAGAATTCACTCAATTTTCTTCATAACTTTTCAATAAAGCCTGTCCCACAATGTCTCGCTCTTTCTCCACCTGGTCGCACATGATAACCATCGAACCGTTATGATTTAATATATTCGATATAAAAAAAAAGGAAATTTCCCAGAATAGCCTGAGATTTTTCTCTCGAGGGGTGCCCAGAATTGTTGAAGGTTGTCAAAGTCCTAATAAGAAAAATGTACCAGCAGCCACGTGTGCGAAGATATTGAGGAATGTCGCGAGGATTCTCTGGGATCGAAATCGACCAATTTTTCAACGAAAAATATAACTTTTTGCTCATTTTTTGTGTTCACTTTGAAAAACCGTGACGATTTTCGTAGATTTTGTGTTTCGGTCCTAAATTGAGATCGATTTTTTCTCCGGACCGAATATTCAATTAGAATCTTGATATAAAAAAAGTGAAAAAGTGAATTTCGTAATGACTCTGAAGTTTGCAACGTTGAGATTTAACGAAAAATATTTTTTCCATCAATTATTTATTAAATTTTGAAAATCATGGCAATTTTTCGTATCGATTCAATTTTTGGGTCGCGAAAGAGGATCGTTTTATCGTTCAGAGCGAATATTGAATAATAACTGTGAGCTCTGGTGAATAAAAAATTGAATTTCGTTGCATTCCAACGATGCAAACTTCAAGATCATTTGGATATGACGATGAAACGATATTTTTTAAGGATCTAAATGATGCTGAAGTCTGCGACGTTGCAATGAAACAGAAAATATTTGAATTCATTGGTGATTCGTTCAATTTTCAATGTCATCCAAAATTTTCAAGCCAATATGCTTTTCGGGTGGCAAAAATCGATCATTTTATCATCGTAATTACATTCTTCGTTTGAATAATTATTTTTGCTAAAAATAAAAAAGAATTTCGTTGCATCCCAACGATGCAAACTTCACCATCAACCACCGAAACTTTCGTGGAATCGAAGACTCATGAATGAATGGATTTTCCGGAGCAGGTCGGTGCTATAAATAAAACGTACTTTATTGATCGAACTCTACGAGTTGTCTCGTTGTACGAGCAAAACACAAAATAAACCAATCAATATCAATGGATTTCTGAGTAAAATCAAGCTTTGGCTTTCGAGAGAGGAATTTGTTGACGATCCGAGTGGGTGGGTGATACGCCTGAGCGTTGAATGAAAGTGTGAAAGGCTGGCATGTGTGTCACGTGGCAGGTATAGAAATAAGTTGCAATATCAAGTACTGGAACCGGTTTGACCTTGACCCAGAAACGGTTTATCGATAAAAATACACACGAGAGATGGATTATTCTTGCAATCAATAAAAAGATATTTGGTAAAGTTGAGCCTTGCCGAAAAATAGGCCAGAGTCGACTCTTGACCTTGAATTAAATTTGGTGCTTTGTCAAATGCAAAACTTTGATGCTGATTGCGAATCCGGACGGAAAAATGCGAATGCTGCATTTTTTCAATTAATTATCGTGCATTAAAAACAAAAACTCACGCGAGAATTGAGTTGGCAACCATTTTGGAGGGAGCGCGAGGGAGCTGAATGCTTAAAAGCACTTTCGATACAAAGCCTTTTGACGCCAAGATGCTTTGCTCTCTGTATATCGTTACTGCGGGACGAGCTTCTCTTGGAAATGCTCCGAAAGAGCTTCTGGGCTAACTCGATGGCGCGTTGTTCCGGGGCACAGGAGAGCCGTCACACTTTTTTTTTTCAAACAGCTTCAACTCTTCTGAGAAGCTCTGAACGAGTTTTTTCTTTAATTTAGTCCAACTCTGAGAGTTTCTGGACTTGGAGAGTGGCAATTAATTGAGCCTGAGAGGCGATGATCGAAGTTTAAGCGACGGAGGTTGGAATTCGGCAAAGAGTCCGGAATGGGGATTAGTGCCGAGTCATTGAGGCCTCAGGGACCCTGAAAACTTGTGACCGAACGAGTGTCATGAAAAGCCGGTAGAATTTTATCACGCGAATGGCGTCTCTTTGTTGGTCACGGAAGTTCGAACACGATCACCGCATCCATCAAGGACTTCCGCTCGTCGTAGATCATCGCGCTTCTTGACCTCGAAACTCTCGAGCTTCGCTCATTATTGATCCTCGCACCAGACCCTCGCGTATGCATATGAATAGTCGCTGCACACACACACGTAATCAACAGCGTCACGTGGCGTCGTGTGATAAACTCGAGTAGGCAAACCTTAAACTTGAAATTCCACATGTTCCTCGGGCCATTTTAATTCCCATTGAAAAAACCAATTTCTTATGACTCTGAAGTTTGCAACGTTGAGATTCAACGAAAAATATTTATTTCATCGATTATTTATGAATTTTTGAACATCATAGCAATTTTTCGTATCGATTCGATCTTTGGGTCGCGAAAGAGGATCGTTTTATCGTTCAGACCGAATATTGAATAATAATTGTGAGCTCTGGTGGATAAGAAATTGAATTTCGTTGCATTCCAACGCAAACTCCATCCCCAATTTCTTCGATTTCAAATTTTAACTAAATTGGCGAGATAAATCGAGTTTATTCATGACTCAGAAGTTTGCAACGTTGAGATTCAACGAAAAATATTTTTTCTATCAATTATTTATTAAATTTCGGAAATCGTGCCAATTTTTCGTATCGATTCAGTTTTTGGGTCGCGAGAGACCCGTTTCGTTGCATTTCAAATAAATTTCGTTCGCCACCCGTTATTGTAACGGCTGGTTGCAAAAATATGATTTTTTTGGAATCTATGAATCGTTTTTCAGTGGCGGGGGGATTCCGCGTCCAGCAGAAGGTTCTGCTTTTAATTGCAATCACTTTTAATCTCGATTTTCTCGATAACCTCACGCGACACCCTCGATATTTATTCTCCTCCCGCTCTTTTTTGCTTTCTGTTCGCCAGTACATAATTCCCTATGATCTCTGGTTGAATTATCGCTTCAACGAGCCACGTAATTTCATTAGCGTGCGCATCAGCTCGGGAGAAGCTCTCGTTCAGTTCTTTAACCTTCGTGCACTCTTTCTCTTTCGGTTTCCTCTGGCAATATTTCCTTTTTGGTACTTGGGTGAAACTCGGCGTAGTAATCCAATCGCATTGCACTCCGAGTCAACGAGGGAGAGTGAGTGCGAAAGATTTGCCAGTAAAGGGCGGCAAGGTTCGCGTTTTAAGGGCTTCGGCGAGTGAACTTGGCGTGTGCTCTGCATAAATCCTCAACAACTCGATAACATACAGGCTGCGACAAACATTCTTCTCGACTTTCCCCCAAGTTGTTCCATTTTTTTTTTCCAATTTTCGAAATCACCGCAATTTTTCTTTGACATTTTCTTTTCCATTTGCAAAAAAATTCCATCCACGGACATTGTATGTTAATTTTTGGTTCTGCGTACGAAAAATGGACCAAAATTGAGAATTTTAGAAATTTGCCATTCAATTATTATGGGGGAAAACTTTTATTATGGGGTTTTGCGTCCCACACCATAAAATTACATGGGCTACCATCGATTAATGATGAAAAACCAGTAGAAAAACATTTGCACCACTTTTGGGCTCCAAATTCGACATAAATGACCGATTTTATTTTTATTTATACAATTTGATGCAATTAAAATAATAACTTGATAAAAAAAGAGGGGAAAAAAAATTGAGGTGCATTCTAACGATGCACAAAACTGCAACTCGATCGATTCCTCAGCCCCGACGACCACAACTTCTCGAACACCCTGTACAACCGAGGAACCTTCCACCCACTCTCTCCCAGGCTTCTGAACCCTGCCGTTGATCCAACTAACGCACGATGAACAACGCGCGTATGTGCATGAGGAAAACGTGCCCACTTCAACTTCTCGAGTGTTACACGCCTTCTCACAACTCTCCTTTGACTTCATCCACACACGTTACTTTTTCTTTCATCTTTTCTGCTTCGATTTTATGAGCACTCACCACTTTACGGATTGAATCTTGTGAGGTTTGCCTAAAAGGCACGAGGTCTCTTTGATTTTCAAACGAAATGTTGACTGCTAATGAAAAATATTTATTTATTAGCTTTTTTGGTCCATAACTCCAATCAGCATCGTCGCAGTAGCGACGAAAATATTCCTTCAAGCAAGATCCAAACCCTTGTTGTTGTTTTTATGATTCTGAAGTTTGCAACGTTGAGGTTCACCGAAAAATATTTATTTCATCAATTATTTATTTATTTTTGAACATCATGGCAATTTTTCGTATCGATTCAATCTTTGGGTCGCGAAACAGGATCGTTTTATCGTCCAGAGTGAATTTTGAATAATAATTATGAGCTCTGGTGAATAAAAAATTGAATTTCGTTGCATTCCAACGATGCAAACTTCAATCATTTGGTTTTTTGTCATTATTCGATTGCTATGGGACTCAATGGAACAATCTTCAAAATTCGATAGTTATTACCATCACGAAACTAAACGAAAACTAAACATTTTCTACTATGGAAAAAAATTCTGACGTTTAGAATTTCAGATATTTAATTTCCAATTTTCTTCATTTAAACGCGTGTAAATTCAATTTTTGAATTCAAATTCTGAGATTCAGAGGATTTTTCTTCATCTGGGAAAATTGTTAGTTTCGGTGTCAAGAATGTTGGAAAAAAATTATTTAAAAATCCTAAATAAAGTAATTTCGTGATAGTAAAACGTCAAATTGTCAAGCTTTTACGAATTCTTTTCAAACAGTCGCGTTTTTTTTCCACAAGTACTATTTATACACTGAATTAGAAGAAAGAACAGGAAATGAAATAATTTCGAGTTATCCAATCGCGTTGAGATCGCGTACGACGATGAATAAGATTATGGGGAATCGGAGAGACTATAGGAACGTAACCTTAAAGCCTTGAGGGCTTTGCATTAGCACGTGGGTTTTAAAATGTGATAGTTGACGAGCCTATCAGCTGTAATTTCGTCTCGCTCGCTCTCTTTCCCTCGCTTCCTACGCTTCAAATATTTTTACATAACTTGGCTTATATTTGCGATGCAATTTAGCGCCGCGCGACGACGTAACGTCGCAGAAAAATGTTTCGTCGGCGAGCGTTTAGGAAGCAAATAAATAAATACGAAAATTTTCTCCACGCACGGTTTTTGGCTCAGATTTCACGCGTTTTTACGTGAAAATTGTGCACAAAATTCACACAACTTGTTCGTGCTGCGGCGCGTTTACAAATCGTATACAAAATTCTTGCGAGCATTTTGCGTTTCACACTTGGAGTGGAACATCTGGCGGTGGCATGTGAACCGATCTCATTCTCTCTTCGCGTCTTGGCCAGAGAACCGACGAGGGGGACACACTTTGAGCTCCAGGGATCCTTCCGATCCTCAGTTAGCTGTCAAATCTCCAAAAGGCTTTTCTTTTTCTCTCTTCCGATGACACAAACAAAATGTTCTTCGTAAGCGCACATGAGATTTCGGAACGACTCGCTACAGCAGAGAAAGGAAAGAAAAAATCGAGGCAAGTCTGGTAGCGATAAAAATGCTTGAAAAGAAAATTTCTATTCATTCGGAAACTCTGAAATGGCTCAATTTTGTATGCCGTTGAAGTTTGCATCGTTGAGATCCAACGAAAAATACTTTTTCCCTTCATTTTTTGTTGAATTTCAAAAGGAAAGTCAATTTTCGTATAAATTTTGTGTTTGGATGCTGAAAAACGATCGTTTCATCGTCCTGATTAAATATCGAATAAAAATCATGAGTTTTCCTCAAGAAAAAACCGAATTTCGTTGCATTCCAACGATGCAAACTTCAACATCGTGATTGGGCATGACAGTGAAGTTCGCAACGTTGGGATCCAACGAAAAATACTTTTTCCCTTAATTTTTCGTTAAATTAAAAAAAAAAAACCAATTTTCGTATCAATTTTGTGTTTGGATGCTGAAAAACGATCGTTTTATCGTTCTGATTCAATATCGAATAAAAATCATGAGTTTTCCTCAAGAAAAAATCGAATTTTGTTGCATTCCATTTTTCCTTAAGCAGAGCTCATAATAATTATTGAATATTTGCTCTAGACGATAAAACTCTCGTCTCTCGCGAGCTTAAAAATAGAATCGATACGAAAAATTGCCCTGATTTTGAAAATCTAATAAATAATTGATAGTAAAAATATTTTGTTTCGTTGAATCTCAACGTTGCAAACTTCAGAGTCTCATTTTTGTCCGTTCCTTTGAAAATAAACGTCGGACCGATTTCGCTCGGAATTGGCAATGGGAACCGCGATCAAGAGCATCAAGGGAGAATATTGTATAATTCAAAAGAGATATCGAGGTCGAACACCCACTCACGCTCGATTGATAATCTATTAACCGCACTGACCCTGGGGCGATGCCATGCACGACCGGCGTCTCGCATGTACTCGCTTGTACTTGACAGCGAAAAAATTGATTATCTGCGAATAAAGCTGCTGCTGCAACGAGTCTCGAGGTCATAATTGCATTCGTTAAAGTTAAATATCGATCCAAAGACGCAATGGACACACATATTTTTCTTCTGCTCGCAAGACACTCGCAAATTTTCCATCTTTTACTTTCACATCTGCGCCGTGAGAATTCCCTTGGTCCAAAAAATTCTACGATCTCCGCGAAACTCGACTCCGTATTTACTAAACTAAGAGCACGTGCTTCACCAAATACATTCTCCTCCTTGGGACTCACGCTGCTGCATAACACGTGACACGCAACACTCAAATCCCCATTATCCGTGACGAGTCCCCATATGTGCTGCGTGTGTGTGTGTGTGCCTGAGTGTTTTGTGGCCTGCCAATGATCCGGAAAAAATTCCACACGCTTTCCCAAAAAAAAGAAAATAACACGAGAAAAAATCTAAATTTCTTCAAAATAATCGAAAAAAATGAATCTTGACGTATCGTTTATAAATTTTTGTCCCGTTTTTTATCGTTTCACTGCATTTTTGAGCATTTTTCTACCTCGAGCAAAATTGTATCTGGCTCGCGTCATCCTGCATTGAAAAACGAAAAGAATGAGCTCGATTTGAACCGTTTTCGTTGAATTTAACGAGAGATACAAATTTTTCAAATTCGGGCTCGTTTATGGCTGCGGAATTTACCGGAATCACAATTTAATTGTGACGAAATTAGCGGAGAACTTGAAAATGAATTTCCCGAGTACGTTGACACTGAATACACGCAGAAAACATGAAAGCATGTGCGTGTTTTTTGTCAATCCGCCAGTGTCGCTTTTCGTTAATGTTATGTAGCTCGTGTGTGCTAAAGTTAGACGAGAGATGCCCCACGGACGAGTTCGCCCTCGAGGTCGTGGTGAAACGCACGAATCAAAAGAGAAAAACGGTCAGAAGGAAATGAAAAATGGCGGGCACTTGATGTTCAATGGAAGGGAATTAAAATTCGGAGCAAAAATTATGCACATGTGAATAAATTTTTGTGCTCGAGAATTTAGTCAAAAGCAAGCCTGTAGTTTTTTGTTATTGTTTTTTCTTGATTGCACGGGATGGAGAGTAAGGGAAAGGGACGCAGTAGCGAGGTGAGCGCAGGAGCGTAATGGAGCGTCTAATAATGGAGTAGGACAACGTGGGAGAATACGAGTACAATTTATATTTAGCCGGAGGGAAACTTGCTTATAAAAATATGTTGAAAGACTCGAAAAAGACTCGAACTCTTTGACGTGGGGATTGGAAACAATTACACACCTGTGCTATTAAAAATGTAAGGTAAAGAATGTGAGTTTTGGGTTCATAGCACCGGAAACCCGAGGGCAAAAACAAACTTGAACTTTTAGGATATTTCCGAGGAAAAAGAGGAGCAGCGAAAAGAACTGAAATATAAGGATGAGTTTTAAAGAGAGATTAACGAGGTCAATGATTCCCTTGCCCTGCTCTTTTCCTCTTTGCCTCTCGCGCGATAATCTCGTGGTTGCCTCGTTAGTACAAACTTTAAATCTGCGTTGCTCGCTAAAAAGTCTTGGGCGTGGGACGGAAAAACACTCATCAGCAGGATAACACACTAAAAGAAAAAAAAGACTTCAATAGGCACGCACAAACTTAATACTCTGTGTATAAAAAAAAAAAGCTCTGATTTTATGTTTTTCTGTTTTTTATGCTTCTCCAGCTTAGACTGAACTTTCGTTTAGCACTTTTCGACTTTTTTCTCATTCTTTTTACCCTCCCTTTTTGCCTCCACCCTCCACACTCGCTTTTTTCGGTTCGCGGAACAGGGCAGACGAGACTTCTCCCCTACGTACCTGATAAATATACGCAGAGGATCTTCCAGCCTCGATCGTCCTGAATCCTTTTTTTTCACTTCGCGATCCTACGGTCTTGATGAAAAAAAAAAAACAGTCAATTGGCAGAAAAGAACTAGAGTTTATCGAAAACTTTTGTGGACGTTTTATTTGTTGATGATTCGAGAAAAAAAATTCTTTTAGAGGATTTTTCGTGTATTGGGAATTTTTCATCATTTTTATTGACAGAAATCGACAGTTTTGGGTTTTTGAAATCGATCTCAAAGTTTGTTGCTTTTGTGGTTTTTCATTAAATGCCCCATACGTGAGCAAGCGATATAACGGCCATGTTTCACACGCAACTTTTATGTATGCTCGCTCGGACGATAATTGCATCGAGCATGGAGTCGTGCCTTTCGTGCGTTGATATAGTCTGCGTATAGACGAAATAAAAAGGGTCGTCGGCGTCGAAACGTGGAGAAGTAAATACTAAAACAAAAAAAAAAAACGATGAAGACTGCGACACTTTTCTACGAACGAGAATCCATTTCTTCCTTTTTTTATTATTTTTTATTCAATACCAATTTTCTTCACTTTCGATCTCTCTATTTTCGAGAATAACGTGGCAGAAAAAATTGTGCCCGTTACGCACGTTTCTCCAGGAATTTATTCATCAGAAATAAACAAATTTCGAGACAACCAATTTTGTTTTTTTTTTTCCTTAACGTTGTTTTGGGTCATTGCATTTTTGTGCATTTCCTCAGCATTTTCTCGAAAGACTTTTTTACGAGGCAATTCGTCTTTCGCGTAACACATTCACACGCGGTGTCGTTGATTTGACGAATCCAGTTCGCCTCGCTGCTCAACCGCGTTCCACAATGCACCAAGGATTGTAAATATTTGCCGTTATTTCAATGAGAAAGCGAGATTCTCGTACTCTGTACACACAGAAAGCCTAATATGTCGATGCATATGAATGCACGTGGCACGCAACAGGAAACATGCAACCTGCTTATAGCCGCGGTGCATATATTCTATTTTTCATTCTACCCGATAAAAAAAACTGCCACACACACGTGGAAATATCGTACAACAGGAGATTCGAGTAACTTGTTACGTAAGATGGTTCAAAAGTTTCAAAATCATAGAAAATATCACGCTGATTTTTATTTCTCTGTTTTTTCGTCCCAATTTCGGTTTCCAAGTGAAGAAAAAATTGGAATTCGTTGCATCGGAACTGTGTGATTGAAAAACGGAATAAAAAATTGAAATAATTAAAGAAACATTGTCACTGCGACGTTGGATCGAGAAATTTCAATGTATACGCGTAAAAATGAATTTAATTTGAAGGGAAAACTAGTTGATATTATGGGACTGAATTTCCCAACGTTGGGATCCAACGACAAATACTTTTTCCCTTAATTTTTCGTAAAATTTTAAAAGAAAAGCCAATTTTCGTATAAATTTTGTGTTTGAATCCTGAGAAACGATCCTTTTATCGTCCTGATTCAATATCGAATAAAAATCATGAGTTTTGCTCAAGGAAAAACCAATTTTGTTGCATTTCAACGATGCATAATTCAACATCGTGTTTAGGCATGACACCGAAGTTCGCAACGTTGGGATCCAACGAAAAATACTTTTCCCCTTAATTTTTTGTTAAATTTAAAAAAAAAAACCAATTTTCGTATAAATTTTTTGTTTGAATCCTGAAAAACGATCGGTTCATCGTCCTGATTCAATATCGAATAAAAATCATGAGTTTTGCTCAAGAAAAAAGCGAATTTCGTTGCATTCCAACGATGCCAACTTCAACATCGTTTGATATTGGGTGAAAATCGATGAATAATTTATTCTCAGTTCAACACTCTCGTCCATTGTTCAGCTAATACCGTGATTACAACGGCGTTAAATGAGTCGAGAGTAAAGCTCTCCAAGTATATACGATTTTCTTGATGAAAGAGGCGCTCGTGTAAATGGCAAAAAGCAGAGCGTAGACGAGAGAAAGCGAGCGGGAGATGTTTGGTTCTGGACAAAGGAGAAAAGGACCAAAGGAAAGTTGGACTAGGGCGCAGACGCGTTGAGCATCGCGTTTCGAGGGCGAGGAGAAAGGGAGGCTAGGAGGAGGAGAAGGAGGAAAAGAGAGCAAGGGGGTTGCAATGCCGCGACTGTTGGTGGGGCTATATATGGAGGGTGGTCGTCACGACGCCGTTCTGTCTCCTGTTTTCTATATCTCACAACTACAGACATTCACATCCACCTACAGGGTGGTCCGCATTTTGACCAGTGCTGTTCGATGCCAAGAAATTCATGAAAATCGTCCAAATCTGTAAACGCTTTTTATGACTCTGATTTTTTAATGAAAAATGTAACTTTTTACTCATTTTTTGTGTTCACTTTCAAAAACCGTGACGATTTTCGTAGATTTTGTGTGTCGGTCCTAAATTGAGATCGATTTTTTCTCCCGACTTAGAATCTTAACATAAAAAAAGTGAAAGAAGAGAATTTCGTTATGACTTTGAAGTTTGCAACGTTGAGATTTAAGGAAAAATATTTTTTCTATAAATTATTTATTAAATTTCGAAATTCATGGCAATTTTTCGTATCGATTCTATTTTTGGCTTGCGAGAGACGGGAGTTTTATCGTCTAGCTCTGCTTAGGAAAAAATGGAATTTCGTTGCATTCCAACGATGCAACATGATCGTTTTTTATTATTTTTTCGATTAAAAGTAATTGAACGAATGAGCAAAAATTTGGATGCCAAAGAGCGAGCTTTCTAGTCGGATTTTCGCCACCCCGTGCACGGCCACTTTTTGGGATGAAATACATTTGTCTCTACACCTCTTATCTATATAAATATATCAACGCATACGAGATCCATCTACGTGCACACATATACATGGATTCGTATAGACACATAAGGGTGGTTATATTCTCGTAACGATTCCGCGTCGCCTCCCTTCGTCCCTCGACGACGCGACGACGCGCGCCGCCGTATCCACCACCACGCGGTGTGCGAGGGACGAAAATCGACTATACGAAAGTCGGGGACGCCGGGGAGTCTGCGGGTGCACCAGACGACTCTCCAAACAGTACAGTCGCTTTTCATTCACGCGCGCGTTGCACCCCCGCGATAAAACGTACGTGTACACATCTACGTGCATTGCCGTAAAGTTTCGCGGACGAACGAGCAGCCGAGCCAACCAACCGGCAGCAACTCTAAACACAGCCCTTTCCAGCAGCGCGTTTCCCCGACACCCAAACAGCAATTTTAACATAATTGTCAAAAGAAACTAAATTTTCTAATTACACGATTAATCGTCCGGCTTTGCGAACGAGAAAATAAAGTAAATAATCGCATCAGTCATTAAAAAAAAAAAAAAAAAAAAAAAATCGAATCGTACATTTTGCTACTTTATTTTTAATCATTTTCGGACAAGTTGATTTTTTCTCTTGACTAACGACTAAAAACTCATCGTGCGCGGCTTACCGACCTCCTCTACTCCGACTAACCGTCCGGAGAGCAAAATCCAACGCGCTCGTGACGCCTGGACCTCAATGATGTGTGCGCGAAAAGGAAAGAGATGAAATCTCCCTCTCTCTCTCTCCGAGAGTGCGTGCAAGTGACTACCGACTCTGTATACAGATATATTATTTTTATATGCTGAGAGTAAAGACCACCCGCACAAGCGCGACCAAGTGCTCTTCAAAGTGCACCAACGAATACACACGCAGATGTATACGCCCCCTTGATACACAGCCACGAGGTGTATTCTTGTAAAATAATGAAAATATAATGATGATAATAAAAATGTATAAAAGTGTCATCGACGGAGTTTTGTGAATATTCCAGAGTGCCGAGACCGTTATAAATGTTCCAGTCACTTGCTGTTTAACGTGAGAATATTTTTCGTTTTATACGTGCATGAATTTTTTGACATTTTGTTGTTGTTTTTCGAAAATATCGAATACTCGAGTTCGTCAAACGCAAGCAATTGTCTTGACTATTGGAATAAATATTTGCCGCGAGTTGCGAAGAAACGAATCGGAGCGTACGAGGTTGTTTCTTTTTTTTCCAGTCAATTTAGATCAAGCGTCGCGTGGGCAAATGAGAGAAAAAAACGTTGAGAGCCACTGTCAACAGTGTGACATCGAGCAATCGCGGTGAGAAGAGAACGGCGTAAGAATTCCATAGCGCGTGGGTAGACCGGGTCAAGATTGTTCGGATAGCTTTGTGTGTTGCCAAGATTTTTGATCGAAAAGTTTGGCGAGAAAACTGAATTCAATGAATTGTCAAACGCGTGCACTAAAAACAAAATTTTGTTGGAAAAAATCGATATTTTCCTTCGATTAAAACGTTTTTTTTTTAAATCACAAAAATGTTGTCATTTTAATGATAAATTTTGCGGACAGTTGCGTGAGGAATGAAAAAAATTGTCAAAATAACGAAAATTTTGAAATTATCCAAAAATATTCACTCCACGTTGTTTTTTTGACAAAGTCGAATTTTTCCGTGTACACGAATTTTCATAATTTCTTACCTCAGTCAAGTTCGGTTGTTTTCAGTCTTTCCCGAGATATTCGAATCACGAAACGTCCGTACGTTAATTAAATTTAATTAATTACTTTTTTTGTTAAGAGCTCTCATCGTTATTGATACAAGGGGAAAAAATCATTCGAGTTTCGTGACCGTAAATGCAATTGCATGGCGATAGTAATCCCTACAAGGCAACTGGGGAGGGGGGGGGGGGCTCTCTTTGACGTGGGTGAGATGCGGACCTAGCCCACAAAACGCTTGACCGACCACATCGTCGACGTCGTCTCGGTTTATAACTTCTTGTGTGGGCGTGTATGCCGTTGGAATTCTTTCCGAAGAATTTTGTGCATTCGTCGCAAATCCAATATTTCTTAATGAAATTATTGGAAAACGTTGCGAAAAAAGGGAAAAATAAAAGTCTGTTTGGAATTTTTGATCGAAAATGCAGCGACGTCGAGGAAAAGTTTTAGGAAAAATCGCATTTTTTTGGGTCCACAGAGATTTTTAGGATTTTTTCTTTATAGTTTTTTAATGCGACTTCGGGGACACCCTGTTTATTGAGAAATTGAAGGAAAGCTCTCGTGTATTCAAAACCTGCGAGAAACCTCGACCGGCACGTTCAGCGCCCTATCACGGAATTGCGGATGGAAGCTGCTCGTCTCTTCTCTCGTTCTTCGCTCCCTCCTGTCCGTATATATCTACATTATTCTCTCAGTGTGCTTTGTGCCCATCCACGTGGAGACTTTACGATCGAAAAGACGTATTTTGTCGGCTTTAACGTTCCTTACATTATAAACTTACGACCTCTCGTTTTCGAGGTAGAAATTTGTGCAGAAAAGCTCGACCGATCTCTCGCGAGACGCACAATGAAACTCGTTAGTGCCTCTACACGCCACGAGAGGTCTCCGGGCAAAAATTACTCTCCCCTCATTGTCACATTTCTTCTCATTTTCTCTCACAACTTTTTCCTCAACTTGCAGAACAAAAAATATTCTCGATCAACGGTTTCACGTGACGTTTTTCCCCTCGATGGAAAAACTCTCGCCGTCAGCATTTTCTCTAACAAACTTTCTGCTTGATGCAAAAATTTGATCAATTTTTTCGTAATTCGCAGCATCCGAGTATCGTGGAAGGAAAAAAAACAAATCTCGTGCAACACGTGCTGTTTTTTCGAGGTTTCGAGTCCATTTTTCTTCCCCTTTCGGGCTGAATCTTTCAAGACTCGGAGCTGCTTTCCCCCTCGTGAACTTATATCGACTTTCCCTCGTCCTGCACGCATTATTTCGTCTCGGACTATTGGCCGCGATCGAGAAAGCTCTCTGGTCGCGTACGGACGAAATGTTGGGGGGGACGCTCGAAACGTAACTTGGAAGAGCTTTTTCCAGCACGTAGAATCTCCAAGGGCTAATTTTCGTCGCGTGATTCATTCGGTCTTTCAAAATGGTGGATCAACGAGCCAAGGAACGATAAATAAAAGACATGCAGTTGGATGAAAGAGACAAATAAAAATACGAGGAGAAGGAGGGACGAACGACGAGACGCTAAATACGAGAGCACAAAGAGATGAGATGAAAGTGCAGAAATGGGAGCCCCTTTGACTGAATGGCTGACTTTCACGCTGTATGAACTCACGCCCGTACAACATATACATCCACCATTCACACAAACACACATGCACACGTTATTGTGCATAAAATGGTCACGTGTTAGGATTTCGAAGAATAAAAATAAAATGTAAGAATAATTGGTCCCAGAACGCGAATACAACTATTCTTCGGCACCCTCTTTGTATTTTGGCTTCAGTCTCTTTTGTTTCTATACATGCCCGACCAATTATTTACTTGACAAAACACTCGTTAAAGGCGTTTCTTATTCAGGACCAATTCTAAGCTCGATTCGCACACAGCTTTTTATTTTCTTCCACAATAAATTTGCTGCCCTCTGTGTGTGTGTTTGTGTTGCTGCACGGATTATGTTGGAACGTGTAATTGTAAGTTTGGTGCTAGTTTTGCACAACTCATACCGCGCTCGTTTCCCAGAAACAATTTATACTCGTTACGAGTCCCTGCTCTCGAGCCACCGAAACTTTTCGCACAGATCGCTCCCGCGACAAAGAAAGAAAATTCAGGGAATTTAAATCTCGTCGTGTGTCTAACTAAAAAGTTTCTTTCGCTTCTCGAGAGATTACGAAAGATGAAACGTTGGAAATTGCGTGTATCTCGAGTTGAGAGAATTTATAACTTTCACGGGCACGAAAGAGTGCAACGGGCGGCGTGAAAAAAGAGTGAGAAGTGCATCGTTGGTTGAAATACTTTTTTTTTGGGAATTTCGTGAGGTTTTCGGACGATGGGAGAGGAAATTATTTGGATCTGCCAGGGAGACGTTGTTTTATATATTTATTTTCACATCGGACTGTTCGGGTCTCGATATCGAGGGTGCGAGCCAATCCTCAATTTTGTTTCGTCTCTTTTTACCACTTTGGGTCTCCCCTGCTTTCTGCCCGTGTGAGGGGTGCGATGCTCAGCCCCGAGTAGGCCTCTTCTGCACCGTTTCCTATGCCACATCGCTGGTATAACGCCACCCCCGTACTGGCACGGGGTTATTATTGATCGGCAAAGGTTTTACGACCTTAACGTCGAGTTCTCGAGCGTACGAAAACCTCCACTCATTCCCCTGCTATTTATTATTCTCCTTTCACTACATATATTTATTTCAACCCTCAACTTCGATCGCGCCCCCTCCGGGGATGAAAACTGGGTATGGCTTTTTTCCGTGCGGGCATTGGAAATTTATTTTTTTCGATAAAACTAGGAATGAAAAATAATTGGCTTTTTTGTTCAATATTCGCAAGACCGCAGGCGGTGTTTTTTTTTTATTGGGAATTTCTGCCTTGTCGAACGTTTTTCTCGTAATTAAAATGGAAAAAAATCGCATTTTTTTCACGCT
This sequence comes from Diadegma fenestrale, assembly GCA_037043255.1. Taxonomy (NCBI): domain Eukaryota; kingdom Metazoa; phylum Arthropoda; class Insecta; order Hymenoptera; family Ichneumonidae; genus Diadegma; species Diadegma fenestrale. The sequence continues at coordinate 11,253,630 of CM073312.1, forward strand.
GATTTTTTTTTTCCGAAAATTTTTCATCGCCACGTCAATTTAATCATCTCAATTAGAATGATTCACACGCGTTTGTTCTTCGACAAATTAACGCCTTTCGGAACTCGATACGTCGCGCGAGAGTTATCGAGTTCGGAAAATTTACGCGATGGGCGGAATTTCCCCTCCTCTTTGTCACCCTCTCGCAACATGTGCAACGAGATCGAGAGGCGTTCGCTTTCGTATCGAGAGGTACCCGTCTCCGCGTCGATTAATTAATGTCTGTACGATAAATAAATATACCAATTATCCACTTTACGCGATGTGTGTGCACGAAAAAACGCATCGCCCGAGTGCAATTTTCTATACTGGATCACTGTCGCGACTTTGTTAAGCTTTAAATATTGAAATAAACTCTGATTGTCACAGCCAATTAAATATTACTGTGTAATTGGCAATGATAACAGCGATAATTATTTATTACAATCGCATCCTGACGTTTTGTTTTTATTCTTCCCGGATCGAGAGGAATCTCGAGACCGTTATTTTTTTTGTACGTTTGAAAAATTAACTATAATTCGTAATTAACATGCATTGATCGCGTCAACCTCATTTTGTTCCCTCTCTTTTGTGCCAGTCTGCACGCTTTCCGTTTCTCCTACCCGCGCAGTTTCGTCTTTTCCTTTTTCTTCTCTTGTTTCTTTCCTCGAGTCTCTCTCCTTATCTTGATCGTGACGCGGATCTTCCAGCACGTCTGATAAGATAAAGAAAACCGAGTACTCGCTGGGTCTAATTTGTATTCGCGAAGAAACTCTCATCGAGACTACTGCCATTTGGCAAATATACATATAGACGAGACACACCGGTCTCTCTGCAATTGAAGCAAAAAAACAAAGCGCCAACAACAACAACAGAAATTATTTTTGTGCGTAATCGAAGTGTGACCTTGATCGAGTATTTTCGTGTTGATCGTGTAAACGTCATTGACAATTAAATATTCGTTTCGTCCAGTGCATTTTAATTTGTAAAAAATTTCATTCATTACGAAAAAAAAAATGTAATGATTCGATAAATCCAATAATTGTGTTGATCGTTTAAAAGTCATTGACAATTAAATATTCGTTTCGTCCAGTGCATTACGATTTTTAAAAAATTTCATTCATTACGAAAAAAAAATGTAATGATTCGATAAATTCAATAATGTTCGATTTGAAAATGTGCCTCGTGCGGATTTTATGCCCCAAAAATTCCTACAGGTACACCAAATTTATTTCTTCACTGTTATGCTTTTTTCTCATTGATAAAGATCGAGAATACAAATTACAAAACCATTTGAGTGATATCTCGCGTCGAGGCTTTCGAGACCCGAGATCAATCTCAACGAATCAGCGATAAGACGTTTTTTTTTTTAAATTGTTTCATAGTTCCGGACCTCCCGCTAATTAGGCCTGATTGAGCTCGATATCTCCGGCATTATCGCGGCTGAAAATAAATTATCATTTTTTCGTACCGTACGACAACGAACACGAAAAATCTGGCGGTTTTACTAACGAGTTTTTTTTTTCTGTCTGTTTCAGGTGAGTTTCGAATTTTTCCAATTTTTCGCGACACCCGGTGAAGGAGGAAGGTGGAAAATCGAATTATTGGAATTTGAAAAACTTGATTGGTACGTGCAAGGAAATTTTTTGTTCGTTCGTGGCGAAAGGGACAAAATTGAGACGATCAGAAAAATCGAAAAAATGCAAAGTTTGTTTTATATTCTCGACAAACATGAAACTCAATGAATCGCCAAGTTATTACGATTAGTTTTCTTCGTTCCTTGGCGGAAAAGAATGTTTTTTTTTCACCTCCATTAGAGACTAAGAGAGCTGGCGTATTACGCGTTGATAAATTCGTGGGAAATAGGAAATTACGTTTTACACGATTCTTAATTGCTCGAACTTAACATATAATGTCGTTCTCGTGTTTATCTTGCTTTTTGCCTCCCCCCCCCTGCGATTCTCCTCGCATTATTGCAACTGTATGCTTTACAATGGCGTCGCAGCTAGACGAACACAAGAGAACGAGGAGCAACGTGCGTAGAACAAGCGAAACTTTAATTGCTGGGAAATTTGTAACGCTCGAGTTTTTCCCTCTGTCTTTTAAGAAGAAGAAAAAAAAAGCGCATTGAAGATACGATCGAAAGGGACAGTCGAGGTTTCTTGTGCTCTGATTTTTCTCTCTCCTCCTCGCTTCCTTATTCACGAGCCTATATATGCGGTCATGAGTTCAATGACCCTTGACATTGGCCACTTTTTGTTTAATTAATTCAACCTCTTGATATATTTCTGCAACGCGATCTCACACTTTATTCATGTTTTCAACCAACTCACATTTTTCATGACACTGAAGTTCGCAACGTTGGGATCCAACGAAAAATACTTTTTCCCTTAATTTTTCGGTAAATTAAAAAAAAAAAGCCAATTTTCGTATAAATTTTGTGTTTGGATCCTGAAAAACGATCGTCTTATCGTCTTGATTAAATATCGAATAAAATTCATGAGTTTTGCTCAAGAAAAAACCGAATTTCGTTGCATTCCAACGATGAATACTTCAACATCGTGCTTGGGCATGACACTGAAGTTCGCAGCGTTGGGACCAACGAAAAATTCTTTTTTCTTTAATTTTTCGGTAAATTAAAAAAAAAGCCAATTTTCGTATAAACTTTGTGTTTGGATCCTGAAAAACGATCGTTTTATCGTCCTGATTAAATATTGAATAAAATTCATGAGCTTCGCTCAAGAAAAAACCGAATTTCGTTGCATTTCAACGATCGTCATTTTTCATGATTTTTATGCGCGTGTCAGAAAATTTGTTTAAACAGTGTAACGTGAAAATTTGGAATTTCCATTCGCGTATTCATATCAGGAAAAAAAACGAAGGCTGTTGAAAAAATTTTAAGGGGGCTTGCGAATTAAACGTTTACACACGAGTTTGGCAATATTTGCTCAAATAAAAATGCACGTTCCGTGATTTACACGCATTCAAATGCATTTTATTTTCGCTCTGAAGACACACCAGGAAATTCGTCGATATGAAAAAACTTCATGGAAGTGATGATTCATATTTTCAACAAAACAGAGGACAATAGTTTTTGTTATTCCGCATGCAAGCTGTTGAATAACTCGTGCGAAATTTTCGCTCTTTTTTTTCGTTAATTTCACGTCCACGTTTTTTTCCATCTTTTTATTTTTTGCTGCACGCTCCAGGTCTATCGACCTGTTGAGAATATCGGTCACGGCGCATCATCCCCCGGTCGTCTCTCTTAATCGAATTATTTCGCTAATGAAATTTTCGACCATATAAAATTATACGTGTAATATAGACGCGGCAGCTAAAGTGCTCGACTTTCCGTTTAAACCGGAGCCCTTAATTATCTGCTGTGCGAATTTACAATGTACAAGGAGTTTCATTCCGGGCTGCGCACAGAATCTTGCCAGCTTTTCCAAAATATCGATTTCCAGCTCATCAGGAATAATTGCAAATTTAAGCTCAATTAATAATCTAGTGGAGTTAATAGTTTTCCCAGTTTGAACGTTCACTGGAAAGAAAATTTTATTAGAAAACATCAATATTTCGTTGGATACGTTCGCCTAAACTTTTTTTTTCAAAAATCACAAATATTTCGTCATTGCAGCAAGAAATATTCGAGAAAGTCTCTTCGAAAAGTCAATTTTTGTCATTCCAATCGTAAATTTTGCCCAAAGTTCCGTTAGACATGAAAAATTTTGTCAAAATAAGAAAATTTTTGAAATTATCCAAAAATATTTAGTTCGCCGTGTTCACGAGAATATTATCGACGTTTTTCGACGAAATTAACTTTTCAGTGGTCGATCAGTCACGATAAAAATAACATTCATATATTATTTAATACTCAATCGATCCAATCTCTCGAAATTCAATCTCGAATTATCGCGAAATTATCCAAAAATATTTAGTTTAGCGGGTTCAACAAAATAAAGTCCGTTTTCCGTTAGAAATCGAAAATGTTGTCAAAATAACGAAAATTTTGAAATTATCCAAAAATATTTAGTTCGCCGTGTTCAACAGAATTTTATCGACGTTTTTCGACGAAATTAACTTTTCAGCGTTCGATTCGTCACGATAAAAATAATATTCATATATTATTTAACACTCAATCGATTCAATCTCTCGAAATTCGATATCGAATTATCGCGAGATTCGAATAACGATTATTATTATTATTTTTATGCTGGTCGTTGGCTCTGAAGTTGGTTGTAAATCTTGGAACCAATCGGTGAATGGTACGCCTTGTATCCCACTCGGACTAGGTCACTCCTATGGACGTTGCACAATTACAGGCAAGGTCGTTTCCCCGTCATTGCATGTACTTGTGCAGCGTTGCGAATAAAACTGCCAAGTGTATACAAACTTGGCTCTCGAGCAAGTCGCAAACTCTGTCGAGCAGATATATTTGTATATATGTCACGAGAGTAACGATATATTTCTTCGAGATTTCTTCCTTGAGAAGGTTAATTACCAGCTCTTCGTCACTCCTAAGCGTTCAATAAATCCACGATAATTAGAATGATCGTAAATTTATTATTAGACGAAATCTTTCGAGAAAGATGAAAGTGCCGGAACGTGAAAACATTATTCGTGTTTTATTTTAATGAAAGTTTATAATTTTTAATGATGAGCTATGAAAAGTTGGAGTCAACAATTTTTTAGGAATTTGGATTGAAAATAATTTCTATGGTGAGTAGATCGCGATGGTGAAAGATGATGAATTATTTTACGACATAATAAAGTGATTTACATCGTTGATTTTCATTATGCACGAGTGCCCTTTACTCTGAGCGTAGGAACTTCCTACACAAAATCGTAGGAAGTTGTACTTAATAACGATCATTTCTGCCAAAGGAGAAACGTGTGAATAGCTTTGGAGTTTCAAGCATCTATGTTTTTATTTTTTTTTATTTTCTCTACATTATTAAAAGAAGGGACGACGAGGAGGCTCGAAACTTGAAGTCCTTGAGTGGAAAACGCGCGTGGTATTTGTGATAAATCTTTATAATACTTTCATTGGAAACTCGTCGCGTTTTCACATTTTTCGTTATCAAGCATTTTGACCGCTTTCGCTTTCGTTCACGATCTTCCTTTCTCGTTATCCTCGCTCCACTGATCTCGATACACGATTACAGAAGACACAGAGGCATGTTTTGCGTCATTATACTCGGACTATGTCCTGCCGCGGACAAGACTGTCCAGCACAAGGTCAAAGATCGTGAACCGAGGGACAGAAGAAAGTTTACTCGCCACTTTCTGTTTACAGTTTTTATCTTGCCGGTGCGATGCTTTCCAAAGATCACGTGCATGACTTTTCACGTCCCCGAATTGCGTTTCAGTTTTTTTTCCATTGTTTCGAGTCGAAATTGTGTATTTTTGGTTCTCGGTGAAGGATCAAAGATGTTGAAGTTTGCATCGTTGGGATGCAACGAATTTCTATTTTTTCTTAACCAGAGCTTGTCATTTGCTCTGGACGATAAAACCATCCTATCTTGTGATCCAAAGCCACGATAAATTGCCATGATTTTCAAAATTTCCTAAATAATTGATAGAAAAATATTTTTCGTTCAATCTCAACGTTGCGAACTTCCGAGTCATAACGAAATTCTCTTTTTTAATATCAAGATTCTAATTCAATAATTCCATCAGAGCTCATAATAATTATTCAATATTTGCTTTAGATGATAAAACGATCGTCTCTCGTGATCGAAAAAAGTCGTCGATACGAAAAATTGCCATAATTTTCAAAATTTCCTAAATATAATTGATAGAAAAAATATTTCTCGTTGAATCTCAACGTTGCAAACGTCAGATTCATATCAAAGGGCTTTTTCCTGACGAAAAACATTTCGACGCGGAATCTGTGCTAGTTCGATGATGAACATCGCTGTCAGACTATCAGACTCTCTTACGTACGCAGCCGACACACATCAAGGGTATCGCTCGGGGAATGTGTGTATTCGTGTTTCCTCCACATATACATACAATTACAAGATTGTGTATTGAATTGTAGGGAAGTAGCGCTCACGTCAGTTCAAGATGTGCATCAAAAGCCGCTTCTCTTCATTCGACGCACGTGTTTCACTACCGCAATGTCGATCCTCTACATTACTGTACTTAAAAAACTACACAAAGGGTGTCCGAAAAATGACAAATGGAAAAATCCAAATCAGCTAAATGAGAGAATTCCGAAGAGAAAAGTCCTGAGCGATTTTTCGATCCGATGCACCGTTCTCGAGAAATCGACTGATTAATTTTTATATACAGGGTGTCCGAAAAATCGTGTCCAATTAAGAGCGGATTCCGATCGATGGGGAAATTCTGGAAAGAAAAGTCCTCAGCCATTTTTCTCTCCGATGCTCGGGTCGCCCAGGAAACGATGAGGGATTTTTCTTACACAGGGTGTCCCAAAAGTCGCGCTCAAAAATGGTGTGCGCGGGTAGTTGGGGTCATTTGGAGGTGAAAAGTCCTCAGACGATTTTCTCTCCGATGCGTTATTTCAAGAGTATTCATCAGTTTTTTAAAATCAAGGAACACGCGGTATATTTTTGTTCGACGCTGTACCACAGCTATATACACGGTTGCAGAGTGATTGAACGGTGGTAAAGTTGGTTGCGAAAGTTTCTGCGAGACCTCGGAAGAAAAGAAAGGTCGGAGGCTTTTCGTGTAGCCCGATTTTCCATCTTATCTCTCGCGAGCCGAGTGAACTCTATCGAGTATTCTTTCCACGCTCAACCGCGCGCACTCGAGACTTTCCGGATCCCAGTGGGACACGAAAAATCCCCACCTTGTAACTTTTCTATTCTTTTTTCTTTCGCCTTGTTCCTAGCACAAGGAAAACCTTTGCTTCGGAAGAAAAAAAAAGTCGCGTCGCTGCTTAGTTGTATATGTTGCAAAGTCTTCTCGTGTCCTGTATATTCGCCGCTTACGTAACGAGCTCTGATTAGCCGTACCAGTCAGCGAGACGTACAGGTCATTTAGCAGCTCTGTTTTGCTTTGTGGAATAAATATAACGGCGCCGTTCACGAGATCTTCTTTACGTATACACGTCGAGGCATTCATAGCGTGAAAATTGTTCGTCGGTATAAAAAAGTCCGAGAAACTCGAAGAAAAATTAAATTTTTCGAACAAGTCGCTCCCTCAAAAAAAAAAATGAGGAAAAGCTCAAAGAAAAATTGTGTTTTTGCACATGAAAACACTGAAAAATTATTTACACATGGAACCAGGAATTATTTTAGTCGGAAAGTAAATAAATCGGACACGCGATCTCGTTGTGAAACGTGACGAGTCGCGGGGGCGTGGTTTAATGCGGTGTCATCGATTCTTCAAGCGGGCGAGACGGGAAAAGAGCTCGAAAACTTTCTATTTTCCGATCCGCCTCCGTGGACGCCTCTATTTCGCGTTACACGCTCGATGGACCGATAAAAAGTCTCGTCCACCGTGCAAAATGAAAATTCACTAAAAAAAAGCAACGACTACGAAATATAAAAACGAGGCGAGTAACGAAAAAGCCGAAAAAAGCTGGTGCAGTCGTTTCGCGATCAAAGCGAGCTCGCTCCAAAACTTTTTTCTTCTCTCGACCTAAAACAAGCGTGACGAAGCTCGCGGGGACACACGCGCTCGACCGATTACCTATTTTGGATTGCTTGCGCACACGCGGCTTTGATGCTAATACGTGCACAGCACGTGTAAACAGATTGCACACATACAAATATACGTATTCGTAGATGGATACGTGCGAGGTTGCAAGGTGAATCACGTTTGCCAAATTACTTGAATTCCTCCTCGGCTATTTTGTTGAATTTTCGAAAAGCATTACTCCGGAGCGTGCATGCGATAACCTTACAATATCGCGTTTAATTTCAAAGACGTGGAACTTAAACTCGTCGAGTTAAAAAGTAGAAATCAACGACGAACGAAAGAAAAAAAAAACATTGAAGAATTATGACTCTGAAGTGTTTTTTCGGTTTTTATCTTTGGCAAAAATAATTATTTAAATGGGAAATTTGATTACGATGATGCAAAGATCGATTTTTGCCATCCGGGTCGAAAAATTCGGATGACATTGAAAATTGCATGAATCAACAAAATCAAATATATTTCGTTGCATTCGAACGTTGCAAACTTGAGCATCATGGAGAATTTGATCGTATGGCAAACTCGCAGTGACCAGAACTTTTGATAAACTCGATAAGACTCGATATAGTTGAGCTGCTGGTGAAGGAGCATTCACTGAACAAACTCTGGAGATCGAAAAGCCCGACCATAAGAATTTCTACGTACGTATGAAAAAAAAATATATCGATATACACATAACGGTATGGACGCAGAAATGTGCAGTCTATAATTGAATTCTCCTTACCCCTTTGCCCCCCGCCCCCTGCCTCGTTCTGGCTCTTTCTATTTCGCGTTCCGCTTGCATCGAACTAATGGAATTTTATTGATGAAAATCGATTCAACCCAAAGAGCAGTGCAAAGGAAACTGCTCGAGAATTCTCTCGCAGAGGACATCACTGGATTATTCACAATATATATATACGTATGAAAGCTGCACATACACGTGCGTCGATGTGTAGAGAGTAATTCGATAGCTTGTCGATAAAATCGATCTGCTTTTCATTGTAAATGGCGAGCAGGTTGAAATAGAAAAAAAATGCCGATATAGCCTGGACGTGAGAGTCAGGAGAAGCTTTACAAAGTCCTCGCGACCATTGCCAATTGTCTGGCTCGCATCGTCAACGTGTAAAACGTAATTTGGGTCGTTCCACGGTTTGTTGCCACGTTGTATATTTTTCGCATCAGCTTCGCACTGAAATTTACTTATTACGTGCAAAGTACAGAGAATTTTTTTTGCTTTTTTTTTTCAAATTTCTCAACGTCAGTTTAATTCGAAAATAAAATATTCACACGTACATTCGAGCTGTACGCGTTGACTTTAACGATCGTCTGATTGTCCACGCAAGGTGGGGCATTTGCAACCGCGCAACAGTACCATAAACCTCATGTACTAGAGTCGTTGCGAGGAAAGAATTAGAGAGAGAGAGAGAGAGAGGGAAACGAGAGGATCAAGCGCGCGAGAGGAGTCGGAGGAGTGAAAACCCCCAGCAGCGTGAAACATTGGAACGAGCAAAAGGCAAACCGCGCTCGCGGACTTTGCGGCCTCGCGAGTTACATCGTCGCGGCCAGTCAGGCTTAAACCGCGAGAAGCGCCGATCACCGCGGTATACCAGAAATACGAGTCCCCCTTCGAGTTTATTCATTTTTATCATTATTTTTTTCCATCCAATCAAAAACGATTGAAAAAACCCAACAGTGCGTTTTCATCATCATTTTTTTAATAGCCTTCCAAGTAATAAAGTGCGAAATAATAATCAAATCTACGATTATTTACCAATCGACCCAGTTCCGTTGAATTCTGTGTGTGTGTGCATCGTTTTTTATTCGTCGAGTGTCAGTTTCATCGTGCATGAGGATTAAATCGACAAACAGTGATTTTAAAACTAAACGCTTTCCGTTTAATCGTAATTACTCAATTTTTACACGTTTTTTTACATTCTCAAAAGAAATTAACGATGTTGGAGTATGCATCGTTGGGATGCAACGAAATTCAGTTTTTTCTTGAACAAATCTCATGAATTTTATTCAATATTTAATCAGGACAATAAAACGATCATTTTTCAGGATTTAAACACAAAATTTATACGAAAATTGGCTTTTTTTAAAATTTAACGAAAAATTGAAGGAAAAATTATTTTTCGTTGGATCCCAACGTTCCGAACTTCAGTGTCATGCCCAAACACGATGTTTAAGTATTCATCGTTGGAATGCAACGAAATTCGGTTTTTTCTTGAGGAAAACTCATGATTTTTATTCGATATTTGATCAGGACGATAAAGCGATCGTTTTTGAGGATTCAAACACAATATTGATACGAAAATTGGATTTTCTTTTGAAATTCAACAAAAAATTGAGGGAAAAAGTATTTTTCGTTGGATCCGAACGTTGCGAACTTCAGTGTCACAAGGAATTGATAATTTGACAAGTTATCATTTATTTTTTGAGGAGAATTTTTTTTTATCATATAAATTATCGAACGTTTTTGCTGCATCGTCACGAAAATGCCTCCCAACATGCAAATGATGAAGGAGAAAAATGAAGTCGTATAAGGGATTGGCGGCGTCTCCAGGATCGTTAATGATTACGATGACCTGGCGTTACTATTGTGTGCGTTTGTTACCAGCGGCGTGGCGCATGCAAACACACACACTGGTCACGTGAAAGCAACGACGACGAGAGTCCTCGGTTGATGACGATGACGTATCGCGCGTGCTGCTGCTCTCATGGTAGCGACTGCGTTACAAACGTCAGGGTCAGCGGTGATCTCTTGATGATTGACTATATATAGATATATTGAATGATCGAGGACTAAGGAGAAAGGGCGTAAACGGCGTGAATCTCTGTTGAAATCCCTCGGGCTCGACGACCCTTTCGAATCACAACAATTATTGTCCATTGCCATACAAACATCGGACCGGTCTGCTCGCCCACTTTGTGTGACACTGTTTTGCTGCCTCCAACGAGAGGAAAAAAACCTCGTGGAAATTTTTCTCGCTTGCGAACGTCGCGAATTGACTGAATTAAATATTCAAAATATTTGCAGAATTCTTCCTGCGAAATGATACGTTTTTTTCACTTTTTTTGCTTTTTCCAGTCGCTGAATATTGACTCAATTTTGAGGCTTTCACTTTTTCATATTTATGCTAATTTTTAGCGGACTATTTAGATGATAATTTTCGTTTCATTTCGCGCTCCCGAAAGGTCGATGCGAAATAACGTATAAAGAAAGTTTCGAGATGAAAAATAATTCGTACACTAGAGCAGGCGAGCGGGAGAGAGATGGAAAAAAAATAGACAGACTTATGCAGTCGTGCTCGAACAACTTCTTTGAAGATCGCGTGCTACCGACTTATTATCCTAGATCGAGTCTGCGACTCTTGCCCGCGAGCCATGTCTCTTTTTTATCATAAAATTTTTCATTTTCTTCTTTTTAATCCTTATCTATACACGTTTTTTTCTACAGTCACGTATTATCAGAGTGTGACGCACTCTCCGAGCTTTTTTCTTCTATACCGAGCAGTATTTTACGCGTTCGATTTATCGATTTTTCTTCTTTTATTTTCGCGCAAATCGTGACGAATTTTCTATTCCATTCGCTGCACTTTCTCGTTGCACTTCGCGTATGCACTTTCACTGATCATAAACGACTTATCGATAAAAATATCTTTTTACAATCGTCGGCGATTATTTGTTTCAATCATATTGGAAAATACATGATCGATCATTCGCTCCCGGACTGTTGGCGATAAATTGATCGGTAATTAGCTCCGGATACGATTAATTGGAGAGAGATTTGCGTTGAGAACTTTTCATGAAAATTGCTAATTAATGGCTTCGACACACCCTGTAATTGTTATTGAATCGTAATTCATAGGAAACATATTTCTGCTCGTTAAAATAATTCTCTTGTCATTTGGAAATGGCGAAATTTGTGAAAGAGACAGAAATATTGACAAACGAAAGAAAAATAGAGGAGAAAGATCGTTCGCCTTTACACTGCGAGCTTTCTCTCGAAACTTTTACTTTTGCCACAGGCTAATTTATCGGCATCTCCGGTCGAGCGTGCGAGGATACCCACTAGCTTAGTTCAACATCTCTAGCTTTTGCTTTGACGAGCCGCGCGCCAAGATTATTTGCATATACGCGAAACAAAAGTAACTGGACCGGCACCAATTTGCAAAGACTGAATTACGCAGACAGCAGAAATAAGAAAAAGGGTCGAAATTTATGTTCGTGGCTCTCTCAATGAAAAATTACTTTCGGAATCCTGAAAAAAACCATCACTTTCGCCGGCTTTAACTGAATTTTCCATTTATTTGACGTCCAACGACCGTTGTCGAACGATTTTGAGCCTTTTTCAACCTCCCAAATGTCTCAGACCCAAACAAATAACGATTTCGAAGTATGCATCGGTGGAATGCAACGAAATTCGATTTTTTCTTGAGCAAAAATCATGAATTTTATTCGATATTTAATCAGGACGATAAAACGATTGTTTGTCAGGATTAAAACACAAAATTGATACGAAAATTTGCTTTTTTTTTTTTAATTTAACAAAAAATTAAGGGGAAAAGTATTTTTCGTTGGATCCCAACGTTGCGAACTTCAGTGTCATAACAAGCAAGATTTAAACGAATAAATCTTCAAGGTCAGTCACGCCAAGGCTCTCAAATGGCCATGAACGCAAAGGGCAAAAATTATAATTGATTAATTGATGGAACAAATAAAAAGTCGCGTATAATTATTTTTCAAGTTAACCGCGCGTGAATTCCTTGGGTTCGTTATCTCGTTCGTATTGAATAATATATTTCCGTACAAAAATATCCCTGGCAGCGTCGATAAGGTCGTGCGGAACTACGTAAGCCTCGCGTGGATACAATAGAAAAAAGACACGAGTTTGAAAACGTGGGATACGAAACGCGAGACGAGAAATTACTAGTGAGTCATAACGAAGCACTTTTTGTATATATTTTTTTTTCCTATTATACCAAAGCCAATGCCACGATGTTTCTGCATGGGAAGTGGTATATCGTTATATAAGTGTTCATTCGTGCATAATTGTCATATATTCTGTCTCGCGAGATAACGAGCATGAGGTTGAAGCGGAAGGTCAACTTGAAGAATAAAAAAAAGTCAGTGTTATTTAAAATTTAACATAAAAGAGTTAAAATATCGAAATGACCATCATGACTCTGAAGTTTGCAACGTTGAGATTCAACGAAATAATGATGCTGAAGTTTGCAACGTTGGAATGCATCGAAAAATTTATAATTTTATTGAAGATTCGTTCAATTTTCAATGTCATCGAAATTTTTCGAGCCGACATGCTTTTCGAATGGCAAAAATGGATCATTTTATCATCGTAATTAAATTCTGCATTTGGATAATTATTTTTGTCAAAGATTCAAATGAATTTCGTTGCATTCCAACGATGCAAACTTCAGAGTCATACGAAATAATATTTTTGCTATCAATTATTTATCAAATTTTGAAAATCATGGCAATTTTTTGTACCGATTCTACTTTTGGGTCGCGAGAGACGAGAGTTTTATCGTCCAGAGCAAATATTGAATAATTATTGTGAGCTCTGCTTAAGGAAAAATGGAATTTTGTTGCATTCCAACGATGCAAACTTCACGATCATATGACCATCGGCCGTTTTGAATCCCCGCGAAATCGACTTGGCAAATAAAAGTTCGTAGCAATTCTAAAGACGAAAACGAGCTTCGTAACTGAACGCAAATGAAAACCATTCGAAAAGTGTGATAAACGATATGAAAAAAAGGGGGGAACACGTTCGCACTACTGGTTTCATAGCCAGTTCGATTCCGCGATATCGCGACGACGAGTATGGCTATGCCCGGGTATCCTGGAACTGTGCAAATGCCACGGCACACACCGAGATGTTGTGCATCACGTGACCCGCATTTCCAACTCGTAGTGATAAGTCCGAGCGGTACTTTGCGTTAACCAGAATCTCCGTAACACTCCAGAGAGAGAGAGAGAAGGAAGGGAAAAAAACGTTAAAAGATACGAAAGGCACGAGGAAGAGGGGAACGAGTAAGGAGCGTGAGTTTTCTCCGCAAGTAGAAAAAGACAGTGCTGGCCAGACAAGCTCTCTTTATAGCCCATTGCTATTTATATGTACGCTTGCACATTGTATCCGCTTATGTATCTCGAAACTCTGTTGTGGATTCGAGTAACGCATATGTGCGCTCATCAGTCCGTGAGTAACGTCGAGAAACGCGTAATATAGATTTCTAAATATCCCGTTATTTATTTATGTCCAATTTCCATCATTTTTCTCGAGCACCATGAAAAATATCGTCAGGCTCTAATTTTTCGTTGGTTCTCTAATGTTGAAAAAGCGAATACCGCGATTTCACACGAACGTGAAAAAATTGACACGCGGTATTTTTATAAAAAGGTCGAAATTTTTCCATGCGACTCTCAAAAATCATCGTCGATTCGTTGCAGGCACGAAAAATGCCTGACAACTGACCGCGTCAGCTAAAAATATAGGTCGCTCGAAGCTAATCGAATTACCCAATTAGCAAACATAAAAAAACAACAATACCTCATAAATTTCTACGAGCAAACAATCTGAGGAAACAAATTTGGCCCAAATAATTCCAGTTGCATAAATATTTACGATTGAGCAATGAAAATTAAACTCAAATCATTCGTCAACGTCGATTGCGATCGATTTTCAATCTCTTCGGGTATTTAAATTCGGTACAAAGTCAAGGAAACACTCTTGACCCAGTTGAGACATCTCTTTGCACTACTTTCTTGCAACGCGCGCTGTCAATAATCTCTATGAAGCCTGGAAATCGATGACACTGAAGTTCGCAACGTTGGGATCCAACGAAAAATACTTTTTCCCTTAATTTTTCGTTAAATTTTAAAAGAAAAGCCAATTTTCGTATAAATTTTGTGTTTTAATCCTGAAAAACGATCGTTTTATCGTCCTAATTAAATATCAAATAAAATTCGTGAGTTTTGCTCAAGAAAAAACCAAATTTCGTTGCATTCCAACGATGCATAATTCAACATCGTGTTTGGGCATGACACCGAAGTTCGCAACGTTGGGATCCAACGAAAAATACTTTTTCCCTTAATTTTTCGTTAAATTAAAAAAAAAAAGCCAATTTTTGGATCAATTTTGTGTTTTAATCCTGAAAATCGATCGTTTTATCGTCCTGATTAAATATCGAATAAAATTCGTGAGTTTTCCTCAAGAAAAAACCGAATTTCGTTGCATTCCAACGATGTGCAACTCCAACATCGTGGAAATCGTACGAATTTTCAATTTTGTTTTCTATAAATTCTCTATGGTGATCGTTTTTGTTGCTTTTTCATTTTTATTGATTTTCCGTCGTCCATACGAACGGCTCTGCGGGCTTTCGGCACTTGCCTCCGTTCACGGAATTCAAAACGGAAAAGAATAAATGTAAAAGAACTGAGAAAAAGTGGGACGTACGTGCGATACGTAAATATATCGCTCGCGCGCTGCGACCAAACATTGGCGATTCAAATCGACGCGTGTGCTCGTAGTGGGAGTTGGCAGGGGGAGAAGGAAAATCCCACTCTCTTTCTCGCGCGAGTTTGACAGTTCCATTACCGTATCAGAGCTAACGGCAAATGGAGAAGAGAGAAATGTATACATCGCGGTATATACGTCTGTTTGTATAGAAGTGAAGGCATCGCGGGAGTGCTTAGCAAGACTCGCGCGAGCGATAGTTTGCTTCTGTGAATGGACGCGTGCGCTTCTCTCTCCGTGCGAATATGGTGAATTAATCGCGATTTTTCAATTTTAATTTCACTTCTTTTTCCGCCTTTCTCGTGTCTTTCGAGTTTTTCCCTCATGTGTCAAAAGTTCTCGGATTTGTTGAGTTCATGCGGAATGGATATCAGTGAAAATTACGAGGAGATATTAGGAAGAGAAATCGACCGAGATGACCGACGCATTAATAATTAATAATTATTTATAATTAATTCCGAATTAGGCAGTTTCCGACTAAAAAAAAAAAAAATTCGCAAAATTTAAAATCAATTCAACGAAAATTCGTAGTCTTTCCGTCCTTAATTATTAATAACAATGGTGGATTATTATTAATAATTAATAATTAATAATTAAAGACGCAAAGGCTACGAATTTTCGTTGAATTGATTTTAAATATTGCGAATATTTTTTTTGAGTTGGAAACTGCCTGCAGATTTTTGGTCGAAAAACGAGTTCGGTTTTTGGTGATGCAGGGAAATTTGCTGCGAGGTTTTTGTGCTAAATTATTCTGCGTGTGGTCTCTCGTCGTTGGAGGAAATAGCGATCGACGAAACGACGATCGAACGTTTGGAAAAAGTAACCCGGAAGTAAAAACCGGACACGCGGACCACGACCAGTCGCAAACGCATTTATATGGCGAGAACGTCAAGTTTTTCTGTCTCTCTTTCACTTTGTTGCGTGTGTATGGACGTACGCGATTACGATAGGAAAGTCACCGGATATGTATACACTCGCGAGTCCACCTTTAAAACTGCAGCGCTCAGTTTTGTCCTTTTAAAGCAACGCTGCAACCTTTTTTTTTGCGAATAAAATATATATATATACGCGCGTAAACAAATAAAGATTCGCCATATCTCGTCGCCCTGCGTTACCTCGCAATCCGGGAAAGTAACGCGATTGGCCGGTTTGCCTTCCCGACCGTGAACAAATCGCGCGCCTTTGGACTCGCGATCTATACGTTCCGTCAACATTTGCCGAGATCACGAAGCGAAAAAACGACGACCAAACTATCATCATGCGGGAAATATAACGCAATCGCATCATTCCGAGAATCAATTTCCAGTTTTCAAATGTTTGTCCAATGAACAAACAAAAAAATGATTCATTTTCCGCCATTTTTATACGCAAACGTCGGCAACGGATGTAAAAATTAATGGAACAAATATTCACGCTTGAAAAATCAAAGTTCTAGTCGTCGCGTCGAGCGGATTTCGTTTGGAAAAGCGTCGAGGCTCAAAATAACGATTATCGATTCAGTTCACTTTCGAGCTCTCTTCCGTTGTGACATCGCGGCCCGCTGTAAAGTCCGACAAAAGAGAAAGAGACAAGCAAATTTCGTTTTCCCACGTACCGGGCGCGCGCGCGATTTCGTTATAGAAAGTTCGTTTGGTATTTAACGCCCGATTAATTATTAATAGCGAATCTCTCTATCGAGGCAAAGACGGAAAATAAAACGATACGCGGCGGAATCGAGCTGGAACGAATCGATTTTTCGTCGTTTTGTTGATTCTAATCTCATGCCCCTCTCGTCATTATCGTATAGAAAAACTTGATCGAAACTCCATAAGCGTATTTAGCAGCTGAACAATGTTGAACCAAGTCGTGGGGAAAAACGAGTTTCAAGGCCAAAAGTGATTGTGTCCGCGGTATTACGAGACTCGTGGCTAAAACTCGTCGCATAAAAATAAATTGATGCATAAAAACTCACCAACGCTCGGAGAATCTTCGTTTTTTCTTCTCCCCGATGATTTTCGTTTCGGTCCGCACCAGAGTGGTCAAAACATCGCGGTCTGGACCGCATACACAGCAGGATTCATCCACTTGTAATCCGGAAACGAAAATCATTGGTCGCCTCGTCGTTTCATTCAATTAATCGACCCCGCAGTTATATTTTTATATCCTAACCATTTTATTCGTCGTATATGTGCGAGGACAAACGTATGCGACGAATAAAAATCCACAGCATGAATAAATGAATGTTTTTATATTTGTCAAGTCCACTGGATACAGCGATGTATCTTCAGAAGACAAGAGTGACATAAAATTCGGAAAAATCTCGAATAAATCTCGGAAAATGGAAAAAAATGGCCTTGGAATAAAATATTTGTGCACAGTCGTTGTGTGAGTTATGAACCAGAAAACAAATCGAAAACTTCGTAACTCGTGTGATGAGACAATTAAAAAACGTATAAACCAAAGAGTGCTGCTCGCGCGCGCGTGGTTCGAGAGGCGGGAGACGCGCAGGAGGGATAAGGATAAAAGTGAAAGAACAAGATGTTCGGTGTGACGATGGTTGAGCCACGTGAGAGGTTGTCTGTGGCACAGAGCCCGCAGCCACACTATCATCAAGTTATCAGAACGACTAGAGTACATCACAGCTCGAGGAGTCGGAGCGTCGTTACAGTCCAAGAAAAAGTCGTAAGATCGAGATTACAGCTTGGATACTCGACGCCCACCTCCTTCATCAATCGGTACATTATTTATATAAAAACATGTTATTTATTAAATGACCATTCGAGTAAACCATGTTGAAACGATCCTCACAGACGTGGATATTCAATGAAGATACAAAAAGGAATGACTCTGACGTTTGCAACGTTGAGATTCAACGAAAAATGTTTTTTCTATCAATTATTTATTAAATTTTGAAAATCATGCCAATTTTTTGCATCGATGACATTTTTGCATCACGAGAGAGCAAATATTGAATAATTATTGTGGGCTCTGATGGAATTATTGAATTAAAATCTTAATAAGATAAAAAAAGTGAAAAAAGAAAATTTCGTTATGACTCTTAAGTTTGCAACGTTGAGATTCAACGCAAAATGTTTTTTCTATCAATTATTTATTAAATTTTGAAAATCATGCCAATTTTTCGTATCGATGACATTTTTGGATCACGAGAGACGATCGTTTTATCGTCCAGAGTGAATATTGAATGATAATTATAAGCTCTGGTTAAGAAAAAATGGAATTTCGTTGCATTCCAACGATGCAAACTTCAGCATCATAAAAAGGAAGCTAAATCAATTTTTTAATCAAATTTCACCCTCAATTTCCTATGATCTCGAAGTTTGCATCGTTGGAATGCAACGAAATTCCATCAGAGCCCATAATAATTATTCAATATTTGCTCTAGACGATAAAACTCTCGTCTCTTGCGACCCAAAAATAGAATCGATACGAAAAATTGCCTTGATTCTCAAAATTTGATGAATAATTGATAAAAAAATAATATTATTTCGTTGAATCTCAACGTTGCAAACCTCAGAGTCATCAAATTCCTTCAATTTCTTTCGATTCTGAATTCCCTCGTTCCGTGCTTTCATTTAGTGTCGATTGACCTTGAAAAATTTGACGAAACTCGAGCCACTTTCGAAGCAACTCCATGGGACACATTTTCTACACATTTTTTTCTCCAGAAAACGTGTGATTCTGAAACGAGATAGGAGAAAAGTATTTAACGATATGAAACTTGTGATTTCTTTGAAAAATGTGAGAATGTACGGAATTGTGATATGTTAATTGCGTGGCCTATATATTTATACAATTAAAAACCTATTAATTAGACGGTAATGAATGCTTGTGAGATATTAATACGAGTCATTTGATAAACCGGGAGACTGATTATCAACAGGATATAGAACAGTGTCTCCCATTCAACAGGAAGTACTTATATATCTAAAGATATTAAAACGACATATGTATTATACGTTTAAATATAGTTTAACTAAATCGAGTCTAACTCGGGAGAGGAGCATGCGGGGGAAAATGTAGTTGGTGGGTCGATTTCGATGTACACATAGAAACACGAGAAGTTTGTACACAACTTTCACCGGGTCTTTGGCTTGTCGTCCTGCTCCTGGAGCTCCTCCTCTCTGCTCGCTCGGTAACTCTCGGTACTCTCGCGGTTATCGTGTAATTTACACTCGACCATATACGCCGCGGTCTATAACCACTCGAATCACACGTATTCACAGCTGCCCCGAGGAGGTCCGGGGAAAAAACGTGGAAACTCGAGACTCTGTCATCGGGAGCAGACGAGGAGGGAAAATGATACTGAAGTTCGCAACGTTGGGATCCAACGAAAAATACTTTTCCCCTTAATTTTTCGTTAAATTAAAAAAAAAGCCAATTTTCGTATAAATTTTGTGTTTGAATCCTGAAAAACGATCGTTTTATCGTCCTGATTAAATATCGAATAAAATTCGTGAGTTTTGCTCAAGAAAAAAGCGAATTTCGTTGCATTCCAACGATGCATACTTCAACATCGTGTTTGGGCATGACACTGAAGTTCGCAACGTTGGGATCCGACGAAAAATACTTTTCCCCTTAATTTTTCGTCGAATTGAAACAAAAAGCCAATTTTCGTATCAGTTTTGTGTTTGAATCCTGAAAAACGATCGTTTCATCGTCCTGATTAAATATTGAATAAAATTCATGAGTTTTGCTCAAGAAAAAAGCGAATTTCGTTGCATTCCAACGATGCATACGACAACATCGTAATGGAAACGAATTTTTATCATGGCATTAAACTCGCTAAGCAAATTAATGCGAATTACAGAGAGACTTTCCGAAAGGATCTGAACTTTGGTTTACGGTTACAAAAATGTAGATAAACATAGGCGCGTGCGTTCAATGCGGTAATTAGCATATTCAAGAAGGTGTAAATGCCTTAACGGAGCGCTTAATAATGCAACGGAGCTCGTTCTTTCATTATATTTCTCTCGGTGTTTTGTAGAAATGTACACGCACATTTTTCACTACACGAGAATATTGATACGCGTTTAAATTTAAACACACGTAGATCCTGGTGCAGAGATTCATGAATATAAACATGAATATACATCGATGATTGAAAAGTTAACGTTACATATTTCACGGAGGCTTCTACGCTAAGAATCGACGACGAGAGAATCCGCGAGCCTATATAGCTACCGTTCGTTAATAGCAATCAACGCGTTGTTAATTACTCGGCGATAATTACGAGAGAAGGCCTTGTACCATCGACACCCCAACGCGATTATAAGCGCCTCGATATCTACTGGATGGTTCAAAAGTTATTACGAATCATAGTTTCCTTGGAAAATTCCAAATTTTTCAAACGCCAACTTCCGGACACGCTGTATGGATCGTGGATTTATTAATGCGTGTGTTTGGCCCTGCAGCGCCTCTGGCGGCCACTTTTGCATCCATCCCCATGCTCTAATGCTGAGCTACGCTTTAATAATTTCTCTAATGAATTCGTCCTCCTCCTCCTCCTCATCCCTTCAATCTCCTTCCTCGCTCTCCCTCTCTCTCTCTCTCCTGCAATCCACTGCACACACGGGAGTAATAAGATACGAGAAACCTCTCCGTGTCGTGCCTCAGGCTCTAATGTTTACGCCTGTACTATGCTGCCGCTGCCTATTACAATTATTACCATTACTCCCTTCTCCCGCCTCTTTCCACTCCTGCCCTCGGGTGACAGAAACCTCTGAGCGAATTTTACTTCCGGTTGCCTGCGGAGAGAGAGATGGGGAATGAGCCTGCATCGAGGACTCTCCAGGGATCCGGCAACAGCCCGGAGAGCCCTCTAACCAAGTTATATGGAGCAACGTTACAGAAATTCTCCGTTTTAAACATGACACTGAAGCTTGCAACGTTGGCATCCAACGAAAAATACTTTTTCCCTTAATTTTTCGTTAAATTAAAAAAAAAAGCCAATTTTCGTATCAATCTTGTGTTTGAATGCTGAAAAACGATCGTTTCATCGTCCTGATTAAATATCGAATTAAATTCATGAGTTTTGCTCAAGAAAAAAGCGAATTTCGTTGCATTCCAACGATGCATTCGAGCTTTGGGTTGATGATTCGTGATCTTTTTCAATTTGCACCTCGGCAATTCTCGGCGTAAAGTCCACAATAATGTAACAAGTTTGTGTTTTGTTAGTAATTTAGAGTTGGATTTTAAGGCCCTTGTGGTGCAATCTGCAGAAATTATTGAGTTTTCATATCCGCTCGCTTTATTCGATCATCCCACGCCCTTTCAATAATCGACTCTGCAAACTTTCCAAGCAGAAAATACCCTCAACATTAATATCCGGAATTTACGCGTTGCGCAACGCGCGTCGACAACAAACGTGTTTCGCGCTTGTCAGCAAAAATGTACGCACAAGTTGTTTCTATATAACGAGCTGGTAAAACGTGTATAAAGCGTTTTTCGAAATATGCGAGTTTCTAAATTCGTCGGAGCGCCAAGGTGACGGGGGTTGAACTAAAAATATCGTCAAAGAACGAAAAGATTTCGCGGCGCGACCAAAAGACTCACCGCGTTCGGGAATTCCGGAATGAAAATTGGGAAATTCGCACTTTTTTTTTCCCAACAGACATCGTGAGTCAAAGTTCCCTTCATCGATTTTACTCGGAATTGTTTTTTTTTCTTTCAATAGTTTTTTCTACGTCCCCATTAAATTCGACTTTGTCTTCATTCGGGATTCCCCGCTCTGATTTATTTTTTCCTCCAACCCAAACATAAATAACGAAAAAGATACAAATAGCTTGAGAGTAAAAAGCCTGAATTAATTGGTCAAACAAGAGAGTAAACGAGTACGTCGTTTTCCGCTGTTAAGCCGCGTCTCTCTGAATTAGAGAAAAAGGGGAGAGGATGGGGGCGTAAAAAAGGAATCTGACCTCGTTAATTGACCCAGGATCTCATGTCCGAAGAGAGCTGCTCGGCCAGAGATATGACCTCGTGGTTTCATGTACGCTTTGCTCTCATTCCACGCACTCTTTCTCTCTCCCTCTCGGTTTTTAACTGGTCGCTGGTTTATTGAACGTTTCGCTAACAAGAATCTCATTAATTAGCCAATTTTTACCAACAGTTAACCTCCGAGCCAATTAAACGGCGCTCGGCCATTACCCTCGTTTTTTCCTTCCTCATCGTTTTGCCAATTTGACAAACCCAAACAAAAACAATTCGATGCTATTATTCGCGTGCAAAATCGCGGCGCTTTGCACGTTCAACGGATGGAGAAAAAGTAGTTTTATGTTGTTTTCATTATTGTACAATTAAACAACTTTTTTTCTATATGTCCATCGAACTAGAAGGTGCAACGATCCGTGCACAAATAATAACCGTAAATTGCTACGTACTCGTGGCTAAACTCACGTACGTGTGTGTGTGCGTGTGCACGAACCTAAATTGATGGAGAACATTGCGTGGCGTTGATGTGTATGTCGTAAGCAACTGGACTGTGGCCATTCAAGAAAACTGGAGCAAACTGGATTGCATACGAAATTCATATTAGCCACACACTTGCCTACATAATTCATCGCATTCTCGTAAAACTTGATGTTTTTTTTTCTTCTCCTTTTCTCATTCGCATACAATGTGGATAAAAATGTTATGCGAGACGAAATGTCCGTGTACTCTATAAACTGGAGTAATTATTAAATTAATTTAACAGCCGAGGTAATTCAATTCTTTCTCATCATTCAATTCGTCACGAAACTTGATACTCG
Source organism: Diadegma fenestrale (assembly GCA_037043255.1). Classification (NCBI taxonomy): domain Eukaryota; kingdom Metazoa; phylum Arthropoda; class Insecta; order Hymenoptera; family Ichneumonidae; genus Diadegma; species Diadegma fenestrale. Next base: position 11,276,583 of record CM073312.1, read on the forward strand.
AGCGTTAATTCGTTACTTTTCCATTTGCTCGCTATTCGCCAGAGACACGAGCCTAATTTCTTGTTTCCCAAACACTTTTGGTCTAACGGCAAAATTTAAAGAGGGAGAAGGGGATAAAGCCCAACGAGTGTTGCTTTCACACGGTACAAAGTCCAGACTTTACCAGTCTACGATCTTCGAGATGCCGAGATACAGAAAAACAGAGTGAACTACGAGCAAAGTCTTCCGCGCCAACCGGAAGTTGAGCTCATATTCACAGTTCCAATTTTCCCACGATGGATTTCGATCCACAACTTTTTTCCTACTCGAAATCCTGCGTGAACAATATTCCAGGCTTTTGTTTCGTAAGATTCTTACAAAGTGACAACTTTTTTCTTTTCACCACTTTTTTACACGTTCCATTCCGCGGAAAGTTGGCCCGGCCATTTTGGTACTTTTTCTCCTTCATGTGGAAAATTCTCTTCCGCTTCTTTCACCGGGTCTCTTGACGGTTATCTCTTTCCTCGCGTCTGTCAGACGTAATGGAGAAGCAGCGAAGTCGATTGTAAGAAGAGGAGGAAGAAAAGAGACAGACGAAAACATAAAGGGAGAGAGAAAAAAGGGAAATGGCGATGGGGTTGAAGGGGGTACGAAAAAGAATGATAATGGTTGACTCGAAGACGACAGGGCTTCGTCGGAGTTGCCGAGAGAGAGGCAAAGAGCTCAGGATGGCGCGTGTCCAAGTGGCAAGTGATGCTCTTCAGGAAAAGAAGCCACATCGTCTAAGGGCAGTCTCGAGACACCTCGTGTGTTTCGTACACCATGCACAAGCACGAGGGACCACCGAGGCTTGTACGACACACTCGACTTGTTTCAACCCCCTTTGCAAAAAAAAGAAACTCATGTCGCGTACTTAGCAAGGTTACTCGATACCCAACAGCGATATTCTTGTTCGGCCACATTGCGCCATCTCTGTTTGGCCCTCGACTCTCCAAGTTTTCGTCTTCAATCTTCCGTTTCCGGTTACCCAGCCAATTATCCTTTCGATCCCGTTGAAATCGACTTTCCAGTCCCTTCACATCGATATTAAATCGTGCAATCGAAATTACTCTGAAGTTTGCATCGTTGGAATGCAACGAAATTCATTCTTATCTATGACAAAAATATTTCGTTGTTGCAAACTTCAGCATCATCAATCGAGTTGCAACACTGAAAATTCAATTTTGTCAAAAAACGTCGATATTTTGTCGAATACAGCGAACTAAATATTTTGGGATAATTTCAAAATTTTCGTTATTTCGACAATATTTTTCATTTGTAACGGAACTGTCAGCAAAATTTATTATTGGAAGGACAAAAATTCACTTTTCGAAAAGATTTTCTAGAATTTTTTCTGCTGAAATGACAGTTTTCGCGATTTTTCGAAAAAAAACGTTTAGTCGAACGTATCCAACAAAATATCGATCTTTTTCAACCAAATTTTCTTTTCGGTGAATGGAAACAAGTGCCGAAAATATTTTCCATCCGAGCGATTGATCATTCATTCGAATTATGTCGGTTCCCTCACGGTTTTTTGGTTTATGGAATTTTTACTATTCTCTTGAAGCTCGTATACGGACGTTAAAGTTTCTTGTGCCTCATCAAAGACAGGTGAAGTTGGTTTGTTGGGTCTGAGCACGTGTCCTCTCGAAGTAAAAGGTGCTGCTCCTGAGAGGCTCTCCGTTACATGCGGAGCGAGCGAGAGGGCAGAAGTTGCCGTGTTACACGGTCCCCCAATCTTGATAGGAACGAGAGGATAAGTCTCTCGATCCTTTTGCCTCTCGGAGATAAAATCTATGAGTCGTTCTTTCGGAAAATGGAATAACTTGTATTCGCTTCATTGAAGGATTACGAGGGAAAAGTATTTTCTTTTCCCTCTTCCCTTTCGTTGATCCTCAAGAGGATGAACGAGACTGTTTTCATTTCATTGAAATCCTTCCCAATTGTTTTTACTTGGTTGTTTTTATCGCTACCCAAATAATGCACAAAACTCTTTGCTCGACTTATCGTATATCTTGTTCATCTTTTTATCTGTCTTATTGCCCTCAACAATTGGGAAATCGTGCAGCAGGCTCGTGCTGTGTGCACAAACCCAACATCCCGACTGGCAGATGTTTCTTCCTCAAGAACATTCGAGTCCTCCAGTCTCCACTTTTCCCCCATGTACTTATTTTTTTTTTTACACACACCGCTATGTATTCTCATCTGCTCTTCCTCCGAGGAGAAGATCGAGAAAGGTATAAAGAAGCCCCTGTGATTGTTCACGGTTCTTGGGACGCGCGAGCCACGATCGAGCAGGTGGCTTCATGAAGGTCTCGTTTTATGTCTATTTTTATATTTCTTTTTTCTCCAAATTCTACCATGACGTTTAGCAATCAAGTTGTTGAAGTAATTTTAACAAATTTCCAGTAATTATTCAACATTTGCTCCATTTATTTGCCTTTGTCGAGTTTTTTTGCTCCCATTTCCAAGTGAATCGCCAATTGACACTTTTTTCGATCTGTTGAACGGATCGTTGAAGAAATTGCAGTCGAAAAATGCGTTTCTTTGGCCTGGGCGAAAGATTTTTTCAGAGTTGGGGTGCAAAATAGATTTAAATCGAGAACCAAGTGGTCGAGGCGATGGCGTGTGGCACGCGTTTACCTGCTGACAGTGAGCCATGTGCGCCGATGCTCCTGAATTGAAAAAAAAACGATCCAGGGGCCCATAAAGTTGTATACACACTTTTGAAGGGCCTGCGGTACGAAGATCTCGCAGCCTTAAAAGAAATGGGAAGAAAGGAGAGAAAAAATGTACAGCCTGCGAGGATCCTCTTTCGAGGAGCAGCAGCTGTTGCTTTTTCGTCGATGTTCCTTTTTTCTATCTGCACGTTCCTCTTTCGCGCGGAGGCCTCCTTCGAATATTCAGTCAAGCATTCGCCCCCGAGTTGTGAGGACGTTCCGAAAAAATGTTTCCCGAAAAACCAACATTCCCAATATAGAAATAACGATAAATTGCGAAAAGTGTCAATCTCATCGCGAAAGATTCGGGCAAATTAAAATTTGACGTTTCCAATTATTTATTTACGTATTTCCACCATCGGAAAATACGAAATAAACTTTTCCATCAGAATCAACGTCTCTAAATATCAACAACTCGTTCCACCCGCACATTGGAACGTGCATTAACGAATTCCCAAGTCGAACGGTCAGCTAAATTTACCACAGATCGATAAAATCTCTTTACGAGTATCTATAGATTTGTGTGTGAGTGTGTTTCGTGAAAAGTGCTGTCGTCGTCGTTGCAAATCCTCTCGCCGATCGTGACCTTTATAAATGCGACTTTGACGTCATCCGAATTGCGTCATTTCAACGTGATTGAATTAGAAAATAAAAAAACGACACGATGATTATATGCGTGTCAGGATTTATCGTGGGGTACGTTTTGTTTCTTGGTGTTTTTTTCGTTATTTTTGTATAATTTTGCTAATTTTGGCGAGGCGTGAACACAGAGTTCTGAATATTCTTCACCGCGGGGGTGAATTCCGCCGAGTGACTCAGCATTTTTTAAATATTACTATACACCCGTACAAACGCCACGCACCGCGCGTACTCCTCGAAACTCTGTGTATGCGCCGGCAGAATGATTCACAATATGGTAAACGAAGGTGGTGGCTAACCCCCGGTGAATATCAAACGTTTCGGCACACCTGGCATCTCTCTGACGCTTCTGGCTACGATAAAAAATCATAATAATAATGGTAATTTAAAAAAGAGCAGAAAAATAAAAGGCTACTCGATCGAATACGAGGCCTTCGAGGATCGCTGACCACCGGTTAAATTCTCTTGCCCCCCAACACTCCTCGCGTCGTCCACAAAACTCGCCGCCGCTATTCGATACTTGCACCATGTTTTTAACTTTTTTCCAACGCACTATTTCGAATTTATGTTTTTTTTTTTTCTTCGTTGTACGAACGTCAATTTTTACTGAATATTTATTCGTCCGGACGTAAAAATGACAAAATAAAATATACGAATCGGTTTTATTTTAATTTCTCGCCTCCCAGAGCAATGCTGGAAATTTTCTCATTGGAATTGCAAACTTTGCAGCAGTATGAACCGTCCGAGAGTTTTATTTCAATTATGTTGAAGTTTGCATCGTTGGAATGCAACGAAATTTCATTTTTTCTTCAGCAGAGCTCGTAATTTTTATTCAATTTTTGCTTTGGATGATAAAACGATCCTCTTTCGCGCACAAGAAATTAAATCGATACGAAAATTTGGCATGATTTCCAAAATTAATAAATAATTGATGAGAAAAAACATTTTTCGTTGAATCTCGACGTTGCAAACTTTAGAGTAATTTCATTTTATTATAATAAGCGAAAACTCGTGTAATGGATTCCATTGAATTGGCGGCAGGCTCGTCGGGTTTGAGCTGCACTGGTTTGTTGTTTCGGAGGCTCTACGTATTAACGATTTTGCATCGTCTACTTTGTGCATTGTTATTCGGTGTAATTAACGCGGAGCAATGTCCACTTTTGTGTCGCTATATATATGCAGATATAAATACAGATGGTGAAGTGAATTACCCGAACACATCCTGCCTCTGTATTATCAGGCTTTGTATTTACGTCCACGGTCCATTTAGTTGGCTACCTCGAGGTTGTTCAACCTCCCGCCCTGCCATAGCCCCAAAGTTTCAGTAGCGCAGCCTCGGAATCTCTCGTTTCGTTGCACTAAATTTTCTCTACACGGAAAATATTCAATGATTTACCAGGCGAGTTTCCATCCGCGATTTCTCAGAGATATTCCCCTGGTTCATACTTGCAGCAAATGTTAAACGTTCGTTGCAGCTTGCACACGATTTAAAGGCCTCTCCAGAAACTGCGGATGGTCCAGCCACTCCTCCATATTGCATGCAGAGCACATAAATACTCTTTGCAGTCACTTGCCAGACCGTTCAAACACCCGCAAAACCCTTGGCCATCCTCCTACACCTCCATTTCCCTGTTTTCTCTCTCGTTCCATCTCCCTCTTGTAACCTCCGGAAATTAGGTTTGGTAATCACTCAGCAGCGGATATTGAACGCTCTCCAAACATCAGCTCGGTCGACGAACTCTCATCTCGTATCCTCCAACAGCCAACCACCATTTAATCGAAAATAAATATCCGACTATATTCAAAACAGCGGAATCGACTAAAAAATACATTGTTTTTTGCTCTCGTGAAGGTCAAACGTCCCGCGAGCGTGTAAACCCGGAATTATTTGTTGAGATATAATGATGGCAGAAAAAAAACAATGAAAGATTCGATACACCATGATTTTTTCTGTTTTTTTAGTATCAATTAATAAAGAAACTTTGTTTTTATTCGGTTTACAGTTTCCCACAAAAAATGGAGAGACAAACGCACAACAATTCGAGCCTCGGACAAAATCATGGCGGCAGCACACACGGGGTTTACTCCTCGGGCAGCCAAACATCACTCTCGACGTCGTACATCACAGGACAGTCTTACATGCAAGGACAAAACTACGCTCATGGCCCTTATCCGACCTCCAATGTTCAAGTTTACCAACACAGTGGCCCTTATAATCAGCCACAGAGTTATGGCACCATGGTCCAAGGATACGGTGGACAACCACAATCGGCTTATCAACAGTCACACCACAAAAAAGGCACCATCAGAAATGGCGACGTTCTCAAACGGTGCAGACTCCAGGCCGCGTGAGTACAAAAATCGATACTTTTTCACTCTCTCCCGCAAACTTCTCTGAAATTCTGATTCTGAGAAACATTTTTCGAAACTCGTTCATAAGTTTTTTTTCTCATCCTGAGGTCAATGCACCAGTTTATTTTTTCTTCAAATTTATTTGAAAATCATCGAGTTTTTCCAAATTTATTTGAAAATCATCAAGATTTTTCAAATTAATTTGAAAATCATCAAAATTTTTCAAATTTATTTGAAAACCATCAAGATTTTAGAAATTTATTTGGAAATCATCGAGATTTTTCAAATTTATCTGAAAATCATCAAGATTTTTCAAATTTATTTGAAAATTATCAAAATTTTTCAAATTTATTTGAGAATCATCAAAATTTTTCAAATTCATTTGAAAATCATCAAAATTTTTCAAATTTATTTGAAAACCATCAAGATTTTTCCAATTTATTTGAAAATTATCAAAATTTCAGAAATTTATTTGGAAATCATCGAGATTTTTGAAATTTATTCGAAAATGATCAAGATTTTTTTAATTTATTTGAAAATGATCAAGATTTTACAAATTTATTTGGAAATCATCGAGATTTTTCAAATTTATTTGAAAATCATCAAGATTTTTCAAATTTATTAGAAAATCATCAACATTTTTCAAATCGTTTTCATTATTGTGGAATTTGAAAAATAAAGTGAATTACCTTGAGCCGTTTTTTTTTTGACGTTTCAGGAGGTACGAGTTGTCGCAAGATCTGCTGGACAAGCAGATCGAGATGTTGGAACGAAAATACGGTGGCGTGAAAGCGAGGAATGCGGCGTTAACGATACAGCGAGCATTTCGAAGGTACACACTGCTAAAGAAATTCGCGGCGATAACGGCAATGGCAAAAGCGGAAAAGAGACTGAGTCGAAATCTCCAAGAAAGTGGTGATCGTCCTGGGGGCAATATGGCCGAACACGACAGGATCATTTATCACAATCAAATATACATTCAGCAACCAGCTCAATCGGTCAATAATCGGCCAATGCCGATAAGAAGTATGTCCCTTCGGGAACGAAGACACGGGGAAAACTCACAAGCTCCGATGCCGAGAAGCCAAAGTGGTCGATGCGAAGTCCAGATGATGGGCGCTCACCAAGTCAATCAAATGGTTCACCAACATCCGGCTTACAACTTGCACCAAACCGGAAGACACACACCCTCCATGACCCCGAGTCCTTGTGGACGACATCAACCACCGCCCAGTCCGTGCTGGGACTCGAGTTCCCAAGAGAGTGGCTCCAGCATTCATTACTACAATCCCCAGGTAAGAATCTCAATGAAAAAAGCGTGAAAAACTGGAAAATCGTGAGCCAAAATGAGTTTGGAAATTGGTTGAAATTGCAGCTCTCAGAAAACTGAGTTTTTCAACCCTTCGTGGTCACTGTGAAATGTAGTCCAATAACGGAATTAATATGTTTTTTTCAAACGCGCGTTATTCTACTATTTTTTTCACAAAAGAACCAGATCCGATGAATATCAGGTCCAAATTTTGGGCAAAAATATTGAAAATCCACAAAGTGACGATTATTTTAGTGAAAAAACTTTTTTTTCCGTTTTTTTTTCTTCATTTTGCATTTAAAGAAATATGTTAGCCTTGGATTTCTTTCAAGAAAGTTTTTCGTATCTAAACTGGAATGTTCAAAGGTTGTTCAGTAATTTTTTGAGAATTTTCGGGCCGAAGGATTGGTCACAATACGAGTTCGAAAATGGACTGGGTAGAATTAGAGTCAGTGTGACCACGAAGGGTAATTGGAATCGATAGAAAAATGATGAGACAAATTGAATTATAGGAAACTCTGTGCGGACTTCGACAAGAAACACCGCCACGAGATCTGCATCGAACTCCCTGCACGTCACCCTCGACGCCGCACAATTTGCAAACTCCGTTGGCTCACACGTGGGCAAATACGTCACAGCTGAGCAGTTCATCCGGCGGGAGATCTCGTAGTTCAGGCAAAAAAGTGCCGCCCGAAGTGCCGAAAAGAACGTCATCGATAACGTCAAGGTCGATGGAACAGCGACACAACGGTTTGAGCAAAAGCGTGGAAAACGGGAGCCTCAGCTCGGTACAAAGTTCCGGTAGCGATTCGACAAACTGCGAGAGTTCCGAGGGCGATCCACAGCGAGGATCGCCAATATGGAAACACAAAGGAATTGTAAGTTGACAATCGAGAGATTTAATCGCAAGCAATCAGTGGAAAAAGAGCGTGAGATAAAATATTTTGCTTGAAGAAGAAAAAAAGGGAAATTAACATGTTTTTGCTTTCTTACAGTCGAGCTCTCCGGAGCACCAAGATTGTGTTCACGCCGCTGACAACAATAGCCTTATAAACAGCGGCAAAGAGCTCGGGCATTCGCACGCTAGTTCGGGCTATCAACTTCCCATGATGGATCACACGGAAGTATTGCCTCAGGCGAGCTACAAAGTATCGGAAACCGTTAGGAAACGACAGTACCGAGTCGGTTTGAATTTGTTCAACAAAAAACCGGAAAGAGGTATCACTTATCTCATACGCCGTGGTTTCCTGGAGAACAGTCCGCAGGGCGTTGCGCGTTTCTTGATCAGTAGGAAAGGACTTTCCAAGCAAATGATTGGAGAGTATCTCGGCAATTTGCAAAATTCCTTCAACATGGCTGTGCTAGAGTGAGTTTTCGAAACGTCAAATTTTCCACATTGACTATCGATCGAGAAATAACATTTTTGTTTTTCGAATTTTCTATTTACAGATGTTTTTCGCAAGAACTCGATTTAGCGGGTATGCAGGTGGACGTAGCTTTGCGAAAGTTTCAAGCATATTTCCGGATGCCGGGCGAGGCTCAAAAGATCGAGAGACTAATGGAAATATTTAGCCAACGCTATTGCAACTGTAATCACGACGTCGTATCGAGGCTGCGATCACCGGACACCGTATTCGTATTGGCGTTCGCGATAATCATGTTAAACACCGACCTCCACACGCCCAATTTGAAGCCCGAGAGGCGCATGAGGCTGGACGATTTTGTGAAAAATTTGCGCGGAATCGACGACTGCGGCGACATCGATCGCGACATATTGATTGGCATTTACGAGAGAGTCAAAGCCAACGAGTTCAAACCGGGTTCTGATCACGTCACCCAAGTTATGAAGGTCCAAGCGACGATCGTCGGCAAAAAACCCAACATGGCTCTGCCCCACAGACGTTTGGTTTGCTACTGCAGACTCTACGAGATTCCGGACATTCACAAGAAAGAACGGCCCGGCGTACATCAACGCGAAGTATTTCTCTTCAATGATCTTCTCGTTGTGACGAAGATTTTGAGCAAGAAGAAGAGCAGCGTGACTTATACCTTCAGACAGAGTTTTCCACTCTGTGGTATGGTCGTAACGCTTTTCGAAGTTCCCCGTGAGTGCAGTTTATTTTTTCCATTGAACATTTTTTAAAAAAACGCCACCAAGAAATGTACAAACTTTTTTTTCTAACGTTTTCGGTAAATTGCTTGTTTCCTCAGATTATCCTTATGGAATAAGACTCTCGCAGCGCGTCGACGGAAAAGTACTAGTCACATTCAACGCCCGAAACGAGCACGATCGTTGCAAATTCGCCGAAGATCTTCGAGAGTCGATAAGCGAAATGGACGAAATGGAGACCCTGAGAATCGAGACGGAACTCGAGCGACAAAAGAGCAGTCGCGGAGCTCGTGGCAGCGCGGAAAATCGAGATTCCGGTGTCGCTGATGTCGAAGTTTGCCCTTGTCCAGGTCCCTGCTCCGCCGATCGTTCCGAAGTCGCTGATATGGACACGCAGCTCAAACGATCTGCGCTCAGCAATTCTCTTCTCGATATTCACGAGCAGTGTAAGTCTCATCGACCTTGGGCCCTTAATTTTAATGTATAAAAAAAATGTCATTAATCCTTCGTGCTCACACTTCCGCCACGGATCCCGCTGGTCAAACTGGGTCGATTCTACCCAGTCCATTCTCGAACCCGTATTGTGACCAATCTATCGGCCCGAAAATTCTCAAAAAATTACTGAACGACCCTTGGACATTCCAGTTTAGATACAAAAAACTTTCCTGAAAGAAATCCAAGGCTCACATATTTTTTTAAATGTAAAATGAAGAAAAAAAACGAGAAAAAAAAGTTTTTTCACTAAAATAATCGTCACTTTGTGGATTTTCAATATTTTTGCCTAAAATTTGGACCTGATATTCGTCGGATCTGGTTCTTTTGTGAAAAAAATAGTAGAATAGCGCGCGTTGGAAAAAACATATTAATTCCGTTATTGGAAGTGGGTTGATTTTAAAGTGGATGTTAGAGATTTAGCGTTAGCGGCGGTAATACTTATCGCCGCCAACGCGCAATGGACACTACAAACTGTCGTTAAATGACGATTACAGCCCCATTAGTTACCGGAAACTAGGAGATATTTACGTCACAAGTTGGTCACTGGGTAAATTCTACCCACAGTGACGACGAAGGGTTAATAAAATGTCTGTTTGTGTTTACAGTCGCTGGAGAGAAGCCCCAACGACGTGGCAGCGTTGGCTCACTGGATAGTGGTATGTCAATTTCATTTCAATCTACTTCCGCCAGCTCGATGAGCCAAGGCGTTAAGCATCCTGGACAAGTTCATCCGGTACATCCAGGTGCAACGATTCCTGGTGGAGGTAAAGGCCTGGCTCAGCAGCCGTCTTTTTTAGGGAACCTGTTCGCCAAACGCGAACGTAAGCTGTCACAAACGGAGGATTCGGGTCCGTACAGCCGCACCACGGAAGTCTAACTCTTAGCTACGATATAACCGACACACAGCCTCCATTGTGGAAAACTCGTCAAATTTTTCACAATTCGAATAAGCCTGACGGGCGCTCTCTCTCTCACAAACTCTCTCTTTATCACAATCTCTCTATAAAAAAAAAAAACAAAAACAGAAGGAGATGTTGACATGACTTTTGCGTAAACTTTGTGAACCGCGATTCATCGAAAATATGGAAACGTAAGTTATTTCTCAATAGTATATCATTATATATAAACGAGACAAAGAAAACTAAACGAAATGACAAAAAAAAAAAAGAAAATCATGTTTATCACTCAGAGTGCACAATGTTTCTGATCGACACTGCGCGAAAAAGTCATAGCGGCACGAAAAAACCGAGCTCGTACATGCTCGGGAATGAAAAATCTAAAAAAAACACATTATCGATAGAAATCATGAAAAAAAAGTTACAAAGAAAGAAGAAAAGAATAACGTGTAATTATAATTCGATTGGGCAGGATCCGATCGAACGAGCTCTCCAAAATCACCGATTTAATCATGAAATCAAAATATATTTGGAATCGCCTGTGTATAGTATTTATTGGCCTAACTTTGTGGTTCGGTACTCTTTTTTTTAAATACTTTTCTTCTTTCTTTCACACATACGTTTTATTTATACACCAAAAGTAAAAATTTAAGCCGCGTCGAGCGTGAAACCGCGCGAGATGCTTTAACAAAGAAAAAAAAACAAAACAAGTGAGAGAAATTGATGCGGCATAATTAGGCATAATAAAATTATTCTTAATGTTCAATTACGTAATTAAGAATAACGACCGAATTTTCTGTAAATAACGATTATATACGTAACGAGATAAAACAATAATTCAAACACACAGCAACAATAAATACAAAATCAAGTAATAATTAATGAAAAAGTCCTCGCGACATGGACTCGTTGTAATATATTATATAAGTAAACGATTAAGCAATCCCAATTGTCAATGTTAGTTGCATGTCGATGTTGAAAGAAAAAAACCACTTTGTTCCTTTTTTTTCTTCGATTAAGAATCAACGAACAATCGATCATCCGTTCGTTGCTCCATACAGCGAATGTACACTAAAATTAATATTAACGCACTAAACAACAACAACAAAAATGAAAAAAAAATAAAAATACGGCCTAGTGTGTAAAATTAGGGAAATTCGAAATTATCTTCCTGTGGTATGAGATTCAAAATGTTCGGATGAGCGATGCGTGCATGCCTGAGTCTGTGTGACAGCAACGAAAATGTAAAATTCGTTGAATTTCCCTCTCCTCGTCCTTCACTCCCACGTCCCTCTCCCTTCATGGAATTGTAACAATTGACTAATCATGTAAATAATTAAGAATATTTGTAATACGAGGAATATTTGTCGAGCGAGATATAATGAAGCGCGAACGAAAAATGCAATTCATTGAATCCACACATTTATCGAGTTAAGTAGATAAAGAGAAAAACTTTTGAAAGAAACCGTGTAGCACGTATCGAGAGGAAAAATAAGAAGAAAATGCGATTGAGATTTACTAAACGATCGATCGAATATTCTGTTGCTTATTTTTCTTTTCTTTTTTTTTTACTAAATCCCAATCGTTATGCCCTGTAAACTCTAGTCTGTCTTGTCAATACAGTCTCTTTTTGTAGGTAACATTCAGCAAATAAACATTTGTGAAGTGAATCTCATGTGTGTCTCTCTCGATAATATCATTTGTAACAAAGATTTCAATACTAATTATGAATCCTCATAATACATCGCATATATATATGACAATTTATTAAAAGGAAGCAAAAAATAATAATTACACTTTAGACTCGTCTTCATCTCAGTGATTCGAGAAAAGAAAACAATTTGTTCGAAATTCTGTGATAATTCGCGAGACGAAGACTGATGATTATTAAAAACTGAGATAAATAATAAAACAACACTAAATGTCACAAACTTATTCTAGACAAAACGGTCTCTCGAAAATCGTGATAATTCAAATGCTTAACAACGTATTTCACCTACTGTCATATCATTCGCAATAACTATACACTATTCAAATTCTGAGACAGCTGATGAGAATATTACGAATAATATATCTATAATTAACATCTCCAAATTATAAATGACAATATAAATTTATCGAGCGACCGAATTTACGTGAAAATTGTTAATCATTGAACTCTCGAATTAATCATCGCGATTATCCATTCGTTTTGTGTGTATCGTGTAACTTGACAAATATAATATTGTTTGGGGGAAATAAAAAAAAACTCTGTTGCCAGCTTATTGAATTGTCTTTCGGAAGCAACACACCGACGGTGAGTAAAAGCTTTTTCTGTTATCTTCCCCGAGAAACGTCATTCGGAACTTCAAAACCCAGATAGTGCTGCCTCTGACGGCCGAATTCAGTGGCTAATGAAATATACACGTGCGCCACGTGCGTCTCTGTTTCTCGAAGCTGCCATAACCTATAAATGCGTAGTTTTCGTCGATTCATTTGGAGCTTGAAATAATTATCGATATAGTGTAAAAAGTGCGATTAAGTTGAAAATGAAAGTGAAAACGTTGCGTAAGAATCCGTTCAATCGTCCGAAGCCGGTGGCAGAGGAGATCGAAGTGAAAGATGAAGAGAACAACGATGAACCCGAAATTCTCGAAGAGCCGAAGGATGGCAAAACGAAAGTGCGTTATCCATCGGACACTAATTTCAATCACATCAAATGTAAAGCCGTGCGACACTTGAAAGCTCAAAAGTTGAAGAGAGAGAAAAACAAAGCCAAGAAAGAAGCTCGAAAAGAGCGGATTAAAGAAGGTGGACCGAAACAAGTTCCACACACGATCGAGAGTCTACGAGAAAAGGACGAAACTACGATCCAAGGAGACTTGGACGCTGAGGAAAACGCAGAAGTCAAACTTGAACTCGACAACGATGAGTTCGCTGCTTATTTCCGACACGATTACGAACCCAAAGTTCTCATCACGTACTCCGACAATCCTGTCAAAAAAACGAGAATATTTGGACGAGAGCTCACAAGAATTATTCCAAATTCTATTTCGCTCTATCGTAATCGATCCGGCGTTAAGAAAATGGTCAAATCTGCTATAGCCAGAGGATTCACCGATTTGATCATCGTCAATGAAAATCAATCGCAGCCCAGTATCCTTTTTACATAAAATTAACTATTAACCTCAAACAATTCAACATTTTCCATGCCGTTTCATTACCGCAACAGCGGCGATTCGGATTTCGTTAAATTTCGTTTTTCAGTCGCCCAAATAAATTCCTTAACAACGACCTGCAGACGGTTTGCTCGTCGTGCACTTGCCGGATGGCCCGACCGCTCAGTTCAAACTGAGCAACGTCAAAATTACTCCTGAACTGAGACGCAGCCACAAAGAGATTACAGAGCATCGTCCCGAAGTAATTTTGAACAATTTTACTACCCGACTCGGACACTCGGTAGGTCGAATGTTGGGCGCTCTGTTTCACTATGAACCGGAGTTCAAAGGAAGGAGAGCAGTCACTTTTCACAATCAGCGAGATTACATTTTCTTCAGACATCACAGGTGAATATTCGCCGGTTGGAAAGTCGCGAAGAAATGTTTAAATTGCACGATTTAACGTGGAATTTCTTTGCAGATACGAGTTTAATCTCAAAACTGGCAAACCGAGACTTCGGGAACTGGGCCCAAGGTTCACGCTGAAATTACGATCACTCCAACACGGTACTTTCGATAGTAAACACGGAGAATACGAGTGGATCATTCAGGGACGTCGTCACGCCATGGAAACGAGCAGAAGGAAATTTTTCCTTTAATCATCTTGTAAAATTCATGGAGAAAATGCACGAATTTTTATTACAAAAGTACGGGCGACAATTTTCGAGTATTCAGTTCATTTTGTCGCGATATGGGGTTTTTTTTCAGTCTTTTGATTCTTCCGGCTTTGCAGCGACTTTAACGGAAGATTGGTCCGATTTTCTCGTTCTAAATTGTTCGTACGTAAGATTTGTACGTTTCAGAACGTAAGCCGCAGCGTTTAAGCCTCCCATGTTGACGCCCAACATTTTTGTCGTCCGAAACAAGTCTCGCGCTGCTTGAAGAGCCTGCAAATCATTTTTTTCGTTTAATTTTTCAATTTTTGCTTTTTTTTCGATCTGTTTCACTCACCACACTGATGCTGCGTCGATCATAAGTCAGTAGGACTAAACGTCCGTACTTGAGCCTCACCACTCGCGCCAATTCTAGCAAGGACTTTTTGTAAAGGACTCTATTATCGGACATCTTTCCGCTCCTTTTGCCAAACGGCTGTAAATAAATCAATAGGAGTTAACAATGATTCTCGTTCTGTTTACTGAGCCAATCTCCGCATATTTGACTTTTTTAAAACAACAGAAAATTCTAAGCGATACCAACCAGATCCGTGACGAATACGTCGACGTGAGAATCCTTGAATGGCAATTTCGTGACGCTCCATTTCAACAGATCCATTTTGTGCATTCCAGGCAATGCGTCGATATTCATTCTCGTTCTTTCAACAGCTTTGTCGTGATTATCTCCGCCCAGGACGTAAGTGTTGGGAAATGTCAAGGCCGCCTATGAAAATTCAATCGAACATTTAAATCGCATTTCTAGCAATTGGAAATTAAAAAAAAAAAAAAATCCTGCTGCTTTTACTTCAATGGGAATCGAGCCCCCGCCGCACATCGGATCGATTATAATATCGCCTGTTTTTGGTTCAGCAAGCTTTATGAGATTGTAGCAAACTGTGGCCCTCAGAGTCGTTGGTCCGAAATAAGTGATATTTCGACGATGTTTGGATTCGTGAGTTACTCGTAAATTGAGCGCCATTTCGTCTGAAAGTCGAATCAAGCTATTTATGAATTCTCGTGATAAATAAATTGATTAACAACGACAGCAACGAACCTTGGACAACTTTGCAGATGATTTCTAAATAGAACTTTGTCAAATCAACGATCCAATGATATTTATCTTGTAGTTCGCCGCCAACTGCATTGGCTACTTGGCTCGATTCGAAAGCATGATTTCCGGTTCTTTCGCAGGTGATCCTGAAAGACAGAACACTGTGATCCTTGGCAAGAGACGGATCGCAGCCTCTCTTACGTCCCTTACTGGAAATAGATTCCTGTTCCAGACTCTCTTTTGCTACTTGGAAATTATCTACCGCCGATTGCCATTCTTCGGCGGTGGGGTAAATTTTTCCAGCAAAGAATGTCGCTTTTTTCCAAGCGTCCAAATATTTATTCAAATTCATTTCGTTCGAAACTGTCGATTTAATCAGAGCAAGGTCAGCTTCTTTGTCATCTTCACTAAACGGAAATTTACGTACGTCGGCAACGATAAAAACATTGTCGATCGAACGCATTTCCTGCACCTGGCCAACGAAAAAATCGAGTTTGTAATGATCGTTTTGACGTGAAAATTAATTATTCACGATTCTCTTTGTTTTTTAGGCTTGAAGATGCTTTACTTTGTGGAATTCATCGATTGTCACGTTGAAATAAATACTGCCACGCTCCTTGACGACACGGATTCCAGAATCAAACTTTTGTTTACATTCGTCGACGGCCTGCCATTCTAATCCTGCGTGTCCATAGCAGAAAGATTCGAAATGTGATTAAGAAAAGTGAGGTTATGTTTCACGAGCAAATCCATGCGATATGAACATTCCGATTGTTTATTACCGGTGTCGACTGTCGTTCCGATCGTGACAATATTGTCGTCACCTCTTGACAGGTCGAAGAGTTTTCGAAGCTCGGATTGTTTTTCTTCTGTCATTTTATCACACCGCGTTAACCTATCAAAATCAAACTACAAGACCGACAAAAACTAACAAACTTCCGATCAGCTGATCGACGATTACACGTCGTATGTGGGCCAGTAGTGAAACGTCACAAATATACGTGTAAAGTGCCACGTTTGCACTCGCTATGGTAAGAAAAAAATGAGACAATTGGATGCTTTTTTTTTCTGAGGTAAAAATAATTTATATTTACATATTTATGGTTTTTCTTTCGCGATATTTTTCAGACATGGAAAATACAATACAATATGGTGAATTGGTCACTTGAATTTTAGAATAATCCATAAAACGAAGAAAACACCTATGGAAAATAAAAAGAGATAAAGAATGTAATAGTTGTGACCGGCTTTTGCCATCCGGAGAACTCTCGCCACCGACGACGAGAGGGATCCGCTCGTTTTTTCGAAATCTTCGTCCTGGAAGAGTATTAAATTTTTTCATTTGTCGCAACTATGGACAGTTGATTAAATTTTTAATACGAAAATCATTTACCATGTCGTTTAACATTTTATGCTGATATTTGACTTCCGTTCCGATGTCGATGGAGAGAGACTTGAGAGCGTGAATCTTGCCCTGAAGCTCCTCCGCCATTCTTTCATTTTCCTCTTCCAAGGCATCGCCCGAAGTACTGGGCAGTGGCTCATAGCTGTAACCAGCTGAAAGAAAAACGGAATTCTTGTTCTCGTAAAACTTGGCACTTGGATATTTGGTTTTGTTTTTTTGCAAACCTCACCCCGCTCACCCGAATGCGAACGCCTCATCGTGTTTCTTGATTTTCCTTATGTCTTGCGATGCTTTATTTTCGGTCTACGGGAATGTTACAATTTCATTGTACGAAAGATTCTCAATTTTTACTGCACTGGAGTTTTTCTTATTGCTGCTCAATTGCGAAATGATGTTCCATTTAACAGCTGTGTAGCGCAGAGGAATCGTATACTTGTCAATTACACAAATCCATTATGACGATTTCTACACTCACTTTCACGAACGCTATGATTACAAGTGATGGGAAAGGTGAGAAAGTTATTTTGGCGTTTGTAGGTTAGGAAATTTTTTTTGTCACACTGTCACGGTTTTACAAACGTCCTGGTTGGTGCGGAACTGTCAGATTATTCTCGATCTATCGATGGTGGCGATGACGGACAGTGGACACTAGAGCAGAGGGGTCAACGCGTTTGCGGAAAAATGGCAAAATATATTTATTTTGCAGATACCGACTGGAGTTGAGTTCTATTTTCCCGATTGTAGACATGAATTTCGAATGCGTGCGCAACTCGGGCCGTTTGAAAATCAAACGACTCGCAAGAGACGGAAAGCCGGGGAGCGGATTGAGCGTCTAGCGAGGCTTTGGCGGGTAATCTTTACTCCGAAAGTCCAGAGAAACCGTCTCGATATCTTTTATTGTACAAACTATTGAATTTTCCGCGATGGCTGAGAACGACTACGAAGAAATAAGAAAGCAGAACATCGCGAAGCGGCAAGCGGAGGTAAATAATTATAAAATAATAGAACGAACCTAACCTCAACTACGGCATGAAACCTGAAACAAAGAACGATTTCCTGCCGTTCGCATTGTTGAAAACTGATCGATCATACTTTATTAAAGTTTGCAGAATTTTTCAAAGAGTTAAAAGCCGAAACGGAGGTGTTTAAAAAAGAGAATCCGCGGAGACAAAAAGTTTCGGAGTATTCGAGCGACGAGAATGCAGAAAATAAACCGCCGGCGAGGAAGCGTCGTAAACGAGAGTGGAGAACGTCGATCAGGATTTCGCCGAAAACACACAACACGAGAAGCAGAGCGAGGAGGGTGAGTGAAAACAGTTTTATGTCGAATACCACCGTCGACGAGACGTCCAACGACAACGACAGTATCGACGCCGAACTGGAAAGAAGGCTCGTGCCTAAAGGCCGATCGCTCAAGGTCATTTTCCCATGGGCAAAAACCTTTGAAAGGGAGATGGAAATTACGAGAATGGACATATGGGACGTGGACAAAGAATTGGCAGAAAACGAGGACGAGGACGATTACGATTCGGGTCTAGAACGCGAAAGATCAAAGACACGAACTTACAAAGTCTCTAAATCAACTTACGATCCAAATACGATTCCACCGATCGATGAAATTTCCGATGACATGTTGGCAAATGTGGCGGACAAAAGCTCCGGCAAAACTTATTGCAAGTACAAAGGCACCAGCTGTCATCAATGCCGACAAAAAACTCTCGACACAAAGACGGTTTGTCGTTCGGGAGAATGCATCGGCGTCCGAGGTCAATTTTGCGGACCGTGCTTACGAGGCAGATACGGCGAGGATGCTGTCACGGTCCTCAAAGATCCGGTAAGCAATTTTTCCATGGCAAGGCTCTGGGAGCAAAAAACATTTATAAACTCCCCGTGTGGCTTAGAACGATAAGAAACGAGGAAAACGCGTTTTTATTCTCTTTTTTCAGAACTGGGCCTGTCCACCTTGTCGCGGCTTGTGTAACTGCAGCATCTGCAGAACGAGAAACGGTCAAAGACCGACAGGAATCTTAGCGCCGGTAGCTCAAGAAGAAGGATTTTCTTCGGTGATGGATTATTTGCAGGCGACTAGCGGCGACGAGGAGAAATTGTCAGGATCTTCAGATTGAAATCTCGAGACGCGGAAGGATCTTGAGAAAATCAGTATTCGACGTAATAGTTCATTCCGTTTACACATATTTTAATATTATTTCATTTTCATTGATGAGTCTCTTGGTTTTCCGCCCATTATATCGGGATTTTGTACGATTTATTGACAGGTTCGCTTTTTTTGAATGACAGTGTGCCAATGAATGTTTTTTTTTACAAATATTTTACAATTGCTGCAGAAATCGCAAGTTGTCGCGGCTGGAATTAAATTATTTACAATTTTTAATATCGTCCACGAGTAATTCTATTATTTCGCAGAGACCTTTCGCCGTCACTTTACTCGAGTACACGTGACGATCCGGCACGTGCACGAACAATGCACCTTTCGAATTTTTACAGAGCGATTGATAATAAATGTACTCGCAGAGATAACGACCCGCGTCAGAGGAAACGCAAGCCCTGCACGAATCTTCGCTCGCTATTTTATCGTTTATTCTTCGACATAGTCCCTCAACGTCTATGCAAGTCTCCAAAAAATCTGCTGCACTTTTCGTGCATACGTCCGTGGCACATCGGCCGTTCACGTCTGCTCGGTGATAACCGAAACCATGAGCTTTACGCTCGATCGTTAGACACTGAGCTTTGTGCGATACGCCCACGTGCAATACAATCTGAAACCATCGAAAATAATAATTTTTTCAGCTTTATTGGGACATTTACATCGTAAACTTGAAATTTCATCAGAAATTGAAGAAAATTTTTTCTTGAAACGACCAAAATCGGAGTATCTGGTAAAATCGAGGATTTTTTGATGATTTGCAAACATTGATTTTCACTGATTATAATAATTCGTTAAAGTTGACCGAGAATCAGTGACTTTTGTAAAACAAATTTCATTTTTTGGGAAAAATACTTCGTCTTCTTTCTCTTTAATCAAATTTTGACTTTTTTGAAATACAAAAAGGCAATTCTGGGCAGAAAAGCCCATAGCGCATGGATATAGATATTGAGTCTGCTTGCCTGTGGATCGTGTTCCTCCCACAGTTGCGGCACACGTTGCAGCACGTGATCATAAACAACAGGAACATTTTCAATGACCAATTTGACGTTGCAGCGCTCGTGCAAATCCTGTCGCATTTCGTAAAGTTCTTTGACAGCTTCCCAGCTTGCATTTACCGTGTGATTTTGGAAGGGCCCGAAGCCCGTTACCAAAACGGTTATTTCCGAATTCATTGTGATTTTCGTTCACAAAATCCGCACAAGCGATAAACGCGGTGAGTATGCGTGCGCAGTTCCCGCCGACTGAACGGTCTCGATCTTCGACAGACTGCGCCACCGTACGCGTCGCTCGCCCAGGCGGGGAGTACGGATTAATAATTCGATCAACGCTGGCGGAACCGAATTAAGAAAATTTCAGTTCCGATTCTTGTGGGAAAAGAGAAAAAACTTTTCTTGTAAACATTTAATTGGAGCACTAAAAACACTTTTCGAGATTTTTTTGCATATTTTCATTGCAAACAAAATATCAATACGAAAATGAAACAAAAAGACCAAAAATTTCTTAATTCTCATAAATTGCCTGCCGTGAATTCATTTCGTTGATGGTCCGGAACAAAATCGCAGGCTATTCGAAGCGGTTGAATTGATTTTTCGTTAGAAAAATTGAATCTTTGAAAAGACATAAAATATGGGGAGAGATAAAAATGTTTGCGTGGGTTAAATGATGAGAATGATGATTTTTTATTGGGCCGAAATTGGGCACGAGTCATAGGACAAAGTGCACGGTTTATAATACGCATATACATACCTAAAATACACGCATTAAAATAATCTACCTAGGCTACGCGTATTGATTTGTATTTATATGAATTTAAGTGAAATTTTGTTTTTCGAATAACGTGTCTACGGTGATGACTAAAGACTAATTTGGAAGCTGATGGAAATCGAGGATCGTGTTGATAGCGCGCGCAAACTTGATATTTCATCGCGTCGGGCATAAAAATTCGCCATCTCCAAGGAGACTATCGATTTCAGACGTGTACGATTGTTTTTTTTCTCTTTGTATACTCAGTTATGCGTATCTATATGTGCGCGTCGCGAAGCATAAATTAAAACTTTCTCGACGTTTCGAGAATTGTCACTATCTCTACGTTTTTCCCATTTTCTCACACACGCAGCCACACAGACATTCACAGACTCGAATCTTGTTGAAACAATTCGAATGGCGTTCGAACGGTTTTTACGTGATATAAAAAAATATTGAAAAAAATTCGACGTCGTCTATACATTCAATAAATCGCCGTCATGCGAATCCTTAGACTGAAAAACTTGTCACAATTCGACTCTTAACACTAAATTCGCTACATTTGCTCGCTCAACATTTTTCATTTTATATCTTACTCGCTACCGCTGAACTGGATCGTTATCATTTTTTCTTTCCGTCGGAACAGCGTGAAAATTATATCGAGACATTATTCAGACGTTACAACTACTTATACGTATAATTATTAAACTTTGCAGACTTTTTTCTTACGTCTGCAGCAAGAAGACAAAAAAATCTGTTTTGTCATACACCCGTCAATTCCTTCAGGCCTACGGTGCCATTGTTTGAGCAAGATAATTAATAAATAATCGTATCTCGTGCGAGGTCCACGATCTCAACTTAACTCGTTACTTCATTAGCCACATTCAAATTAATCTTACACATGAGCTTGTACAGTCATTAAATCAAACGATAAATCAATTTAAATTACTCAGCCGCACTTTACAAAATTGAATATAAAAAATTGTGGATTTCATGCTCGGTTACAAACTTTTTCCTGCTTCATTCGATCTTTACACTTTTTTTTTATACTAACAGTACAAACTATGAGAAATGCTTCGTATTGATTGGAAAGATTTTTGTCTATTCCTTCTGAGCATTGAACGATTTTTTTCGTTGATTGGGAAATTAATTAATTTGTGTCACTGAATTTTCTGATGGAGATCATTAGAGCTGCATGAATTTATTGCCAATTTATTTTTTGAGTCGATTCTTGAGCTTCGGGAAATATTATCGCGTGACGACAAAAATTTGCTCAATCGATGTTGAAATGAAAAAAAAACGAGTCCGTTGATCTCTTTTTTTTAGTTTTATCTATTTCCCAACGACTAGAAACTTTCTGATCGATGTTTTGTGTGTATGTTTGCAGAGATCCATCCCCTCTTATGTATAACATAATAAAAAATGGATAAACAACGTTTTGAGCCGGTTATCGCGTGTCTTTTTCGATCGATAAATTGGAGGGCATTTTCATTCCTAACAAACTATTATCTATCGTCGAGTTAATTAAGTATACATGTGTATCAATCGAGAGTTGATTAAAGATCCAAGATTCATTAATTTGTCGTGAACAGTCCTTCGGTCTTGTAATTGGAAATGAAGGACCTTTCGCTGCCTATTATCACGCTTCATAAAAGAGTTTGCACATTTGGACGATGACAAGGTGCATCAGGACTAACGCGAAAAATACAAATTACAAATCATTTCTCTTCGATGTTTATCAAAGTTTATACTCACGTTGTCTCGTGTAAAAACTAAATTAGAAAACACATTGAATTACACCGCAGGTCGGTGGAAACGGCACAAGGAGATTGTTTGATAAAATCACAGTGAAAAGGGGGAGACAAATACTGAACAAAACACTCGGTTCGTTATGGACCATTCTTACAGTTGAAACTATTGTTTCTTAATCGTAATTCCTTTACGCGATCGATCTTAACGATTTTTTTTGTTCCTGATAATTATCGTTTGATGACCCTTTCGGAAAATTGCGAACGATGCATTTTTGTACAAGAATCGACGAGTCAACGAGCGACGAGCACGAGAGACTCAAGATCCCCAAATTTTTCCCCAAAGAAACGATCCGAGCGTCGGACAAACGATAATTAAAGGAAAATCTTTTCTCTTTTCACGTCGTTCCGTCTGTCAAATAATCTTTTAGAATTCGCGTCTGTCTTTCTTTCACAGCAACGCGAAGATTTATGGTGAACGTCGTGAAGAAACGACGCAGTGACGTGACTGTCGCACTCGAAGCGAGGAAATTGACTCGGAGGTTCATTGAATCATTCGAAAAAACGATGCAACGCGAAAAAATCTATTAAAAAATGGAAGTTGAAAAGATGAAAGAAAAGTGAAAAACAAAAATCGAGAGAGTTTCGGCCACGCGAGGTACTTGAGTCTAAATATTTTCAGTCATCGGAAAAGCACAAAAAATGTGTGAGAAAACACTCGTACGCTCATTAATTCATGCAAACGTAACACACGCCCAAATCACACGCAAAAAAATAACGAGATGCATAAGAAACTTGACAAAACAAAAAAAAGTTTTGGAAGAATTGACTCTTATATGTACATAATCGTCGGTACGCTTTACAATTCACTTTACTGCTCACGTATTATTATTATCATTATTAGTATCAATATTATTATTATTACTATTTGCATAAATCTTGTGTGAATCCAACAGCACGCGTTTCAAGTGCCTTGTCATTTGTTGAATTGGCTCTGGCATCTCCGGCGATTCGTTTGTGTTTTCCATCAATTTTTTCGCTCGCTCTTAATCAATTTCCAAATGACATTTCCTTTTTCATTAATTTACCCAATTCTCCGGTAACGACGGAGATAACGCGAGCAAAATAAGTGGCAGCAAGTACAAGGAGTTAAAAAATAGGAGAATGTAAAAAGAATAACTGAACCGGATTGTTTCGGAACTGGCGATGATGTTTCTTGTAAAAAAAAAAAAAAACAAAAAATACATCAAGGTACAGGGTAATTGTTGCTTAAACGGATGGCAAGTTTTCGTGGAGTCGAGAAACACAAAATTATTGGAGAAAGAGAGAAAGCTTGATAATAATCTTAGGAACTACGAGACTGTATCGCGCTTATTGGGCGATACGTTTGTTTGTGAAATTGAGATCCTTAATCGACATTGTGCCTTTTTATTATTATGTACAAAAAGTTATTTCTTCAGCTCCTTTCGTCTCTTTTTTTGTCCTTTCTCTCTTTCTCGGCCGCGGGTTCGCTCAGACATTTTAAAGGTTGAAAGGTTGGCTCTTGCAAATGCGGAAAAATCGTGTTTTCATTATTTCTGGGAGTGCAATTTGTCTCGTTTGATATTTTCTGTTTTGAGGTTTTGAGCCGATGAAGAGAAATGCTTGAGCGAAAAAAATGAAACGCATCGGGGACAAAATACAGTTGAATCGGCTTATTTGAAAAAGCGCGGGATATCCAAAAATATGACGTATCTGCTTGTCGACCATAAACACTAGCCGAACAAAGTGAATTATGGTTGGGGAGCCGTAAGAAAATAATCCTGATGTTTAATTGGTAAAATACGATCTATCTCTAAAGCGGGGATGAATCTCGGACAAAATAAATGTTTGTTTCATCCTCGCAGACTCGCGAAGCGCTCGAGAAAGCGAGTTTTTCGTAATTCTCGATCGAACGCATCTCGAAAAAATATCTTGAACGGTAAAAGTTGGTTAAAATATGCGGAAAGCCTCCGAGAGAAAAAATACGGAGATGAGAGCAGAATACAAAATGCATCTTGGTACCA
Source organism: Diadegma fenestrale (assembly GCA_037043255.1). Lineage (NCBI taxonomy): Eukaryota > Metazoa > Arthropoda > Insecta > Hymenoptera > Ichneumonidae > Diadegma > Diadegma fenestrale. The sequence continues at coordinate 11,301,131 of CM073312.1, forward strand.
AAAGTGAATTTTTGTCCGGCGAGTCTGTTGTACGGGCGACGCGATCGAAGTAGAAAAATAAAGGGCTCGTTGGTGGTTCGTTTTTGGATCGTGGCTGCTGAATTAATTGATGGGAGAGAAAAAGAGAGGAAAACGCCGTTAGAACAAGGGGCTGGAACAGTATTGTCGCGTCTTAAAAAATATATATCCGAGCCTTAGGACTGTCATTCGATAAAAAGTCCGGCAGAATGTATTTTCGTTGGAAAGCTTGCGGGAACGAATTGAAGGATTGGCCGTTTGATGAACGGCTACGATGATAAAACGGCTCGAAGTCGCCTCCAGCGTGCTTCCCAGGTCGCGTTGAAACGACCTTGAATCCAATTATCCGTGGCGTGACCGAACATACGAACGATATTAGAATCCTCGAGAATGTTGGTGGCCGGGGGATTTTGATGGTTGAAATTGGCAGCATGAAGGATTCTCACGGCGGAGGATAAGCGTAATTTACACTGGGGCGAGCTGAAGACTAATCTTCGAGCGCTGCTTTGTCGATTATTTCCGTTAACATTGTTGGCAATGCCGTTACAAAAGCTCGTTTGACGTTGGTGATGAATATTACGATTATCGGTGGCTTGTAATTGCTTTGTCTTGCGGTAATAATCGTTTTTAAATGATTTCAGCATGGATCATTGTCGATACGTCTGCGGGGATATGCCGTTTCCTGGTGTGACGTAATCTCCGATCATCAAGCTCGGATTGACCGGGTAATGCGAAGTGTTGCCGAGTACCAGCGATTGCTGGAAAGTAACACCAAGCTGTAGCCGCGAAAAACACGCAGGCAGTCGAAAAAAAAGGTTTTAGTATCCGTTTGTCTTTACACCGAGCCCCAACACGTCACGAAGTGCTTTTTATTTCTTTTTTTCTTCTTTCAGGCTTTTACTACTTTTACCATCTTCTCTACTTTTCTGGCGAGCTTCAGCCTTGAGGATTCCCTTCCCGCGTGTCATATCCTTTTTTTACATTCTCCACTTTTTCTATTCTCTCACTCTCTCACTCTCTTCCGCTCCCTCCCTCTACCTTTTTCCCTACGCTTCGTTTATTTTGTTTTTTCTCTCATCCCCAGAAGTAATCCGCAACGGCAAGAAGCTCACCATACGTTCTGATGAATTACGTTTATACTTACAGTGGCGGGTGACGTGAACATGTTAGGCGTTATACCACCACCGATCAATTGCGCGGCTTGTGTACTGGTTGCAGTTCCTCCGACTCTTCCACGACCGGTACTCGATATTGAACCGGGATGAATATTCGGTTGACCCCCTGCCACACAAGCAAACCAAACTCATAAGCTTTCCGAGCGACATTTCAGCGATTTACAAAGAAAAAGAGAGAGAGAGAAGCTCGACAGAGTGTGAAGACACGAAAGAATTGTCTCGACGTTAATTGGAGAAAAAAGGAAGAAGAAATTGATTGTAAGAAGAGTTGAAACGAACGTGGAGAAAAATTTGAACGAAAGGAAAACGAGAGGTTTGTTTTTTATTGTTTCCAAACGATAAATGGAAGGCGAGGATTAAGTAATCAACAGTTTCGTAGTTGTGGTCGTTTATTTTGTTTTTCTTCATCTTCAATATGCCGTTTATTGACAGGGATGCGGTCTTACAAATTTACAAAAAAACACACTGTTAACAGAAGGGATTTGCAAACAATTACAAATTCTTTAGAACATTACACACCGTAGCGCAAATTAATGAGGCGGAATAAAAAGTATTATGCGTTCATATGAGACCGGATTAACCAAAGAAAACGTAACTGACTCTCGTGTTGGTTGAATTTATTGAAAAATTAACGAGTCGAGTTGCAACGGGAGAAACTGACAGTGACGCTTTTTTTTCGCAGCGGATATTTCTTCGACTGTTATTAAAGAGCAACACTATTTCGTACCATTGGAAATGTATATTTACACCGCGTCACTCTCGATTTCTTTGCCTGGACCGATACAAAAAGCTCGCGTTAGCTTTATCGGTTTACACAGTAAATACGGGGGCACAAAAAACCTAAGGAATTTCTAAAGAGACTTCAATTCCTCTCAGGAATTCGGCACTCGGACCAAAACCTTTAATCGAGACGTTTATTTCGCTTTTTTCTTCTCTAATCTATAAAGATTACATTTTCAATGTCAAGCCGAGCGACAATCGATTCACAAGCTCACAAATATAGACTACGGAAAAAGTGAGAAGCAGAAATGTCGGGGAAATACTTTTCGAATAACAGACTCACTAGCTGTTGGGAAAAAAAAAATTAAAAAAATGAAACAAGTTTGTTTCGTCACGGCGTTCGGTACCGGAGCAAAAATCTTTGAAGATTGTCGGCGAACGACATGGATTCGTTTCATAGATTCGAGACTCGTTTCGTTCTGGAGTAAAAATGTCGTACAGAGTCGGAAAAATAGTTTCGAGACAAGAAAATTGTGGGCAAATGCAAGTTCGTGGGGTAGACGAATTTTTTGTACCAACGTTTTGAATACTGTAGCTCTTTCGGAAAAAATCTATTGTTTGGTTGTTTCTTCGTTCGCTACCTTTTTGTGCTCCCCTGTACAAGCGATACATCCCTCGGTTATATGCTCGGGGATTTTTAACTGGCTTTTGCTTTGCTTTTGTTTTATACGGAGTACTGGTATAGCGAGGGATCGAAGCAAACCTTACCTATTGATAGTAAATTACTGGGATTGACCGAACCCGCCGTATCCATGGAAACCTCACCGAGGCCGTTTACCGACATTCCGTTTACCATGTTAACGGCCTGTCGCGCACCTTGAGCGTCCAGTGTCGTCCAATACGACTCGCTCGGCGATGTGCTATTCAAACCAGGTGGCGGAGGCGCCACCGCGCCTGTGTACCTGAAGTACGGATTTTTCAGGTCCAGGGTATTGCTGCTGCTAACCAAATTCGTTCCCTCCAGCTTGAGGTCTATTGTCACGTCGTACGATTGTCTGAAACGAGTTTGCGTCACAAATTTTCACAACCTTCGTTCAAACTTTCCAGCAAAAATACAAATTTCTCGCTCCGAAATGAAAAATCATCAAAATTTTCGAAGCAAAGAGTTCGATCGTTCTGCCGTAGAGAATTTCAAAAAAATCGGACACTTTGCGGATGCAGAAAAGCGAAATTTTGAGTCCCCGTGGTGGGAAAAAAATTTCCCAAAAATTATTCACGTTTCTAGAGTCGCCGATAGACGCGAATCATTGCGTGGGAAGATTTTTCGCGTTTAACAGGAGCACGCTCGAATATCGATGGAAAAAGATTTTAAAAAAAGGCAAAAAATGGGTTCGTTGTGTCGAGAACGAAAATAATGTCGGGCTTACCTTTTATTAGCGACGAGAATGACTTTGCCGGACAACAATTGGCCACTCTTGCAAAAAAGCGGAGTCTCGAGAAGGCATCGAACCTGATACCAATGAGTCAGAGGCTCCGTGGGCGCTGTGCTCAGCCAAACTTGTTGGGTCGAGCCGATGAAAGCAACGTCGAACCAAAATGCAAGACCGTGGCACGTGCCACTCTCAAGAATGTGAAAATCGACGTCTATATCTGTAGGAAAGAGAAACCGAAAAACGGCAATTCGTCATTAGCGAGTCGCTAAAAAAAATGCTCGTATCGAGTTCGCGTGAAAACTGAAAAAAAAACTCGTTGAAAAAATGCTTTTTTCGGAAAATGGAGCGGAAAAGTTTACCTATTTTGTGTAAATCAGTCTCCTCGGCGGTTTGGAAGTCAACGACGTGTCTTACGGATTTCGCCATGCATATACGTATGTCGAAAGTGTCTACGATTGGTTGTCTGAAATATTCTTTTATCGCGTTGCTTCGCAATGCCGACAAATCGACACCGTGAAAGCACGTTTGATACCAGAAATTCGCTTTGTTGAACTGCTCCATGTAGAGATTTTCGTCGGAGAATGGAGCTATGTGAAGATCTCCTCGGGAAGGAAACATTCTGCCACCTTGAACGCAAACGCGCAAAGATTTTTCAAGCGATATTGATTTTTGTCAAGCAGAAGAGAAAATGCGGATAAAATTTTGGGGGGACTTTTGGAAAACTCACCTGGAACGAGCCACTTTTTGGCGTGAAGATAAGTCTCGAGCATTCTTTCGTTGTAGAGCATGTAACCCATGGGTTCGCTAACGATGCAATCAACGCGTTCGGGCAGTTCGATTTCTTCGATTTTGCCCGCAATCACAACGATTTTGTCGGACAAATTGTTAGCGGCGACCAAGTTTTCCGCGTGATTCGCCATGTTGCTAGCCTCAACCGCATACACTTTTTTCGCTCCGGCTTGAACCACGAAAAACGACAATATGCCGGAACCGGCGCCTACGTCGAGCACTACTTTGTCCTTGAAATCCGATAAATTCCCAAGGATCGCCCGCTGGTAAGTGCTCGTCCTAATGTAATCCTGCATCATGTTTTGTTGCTGTGATAAATAGCCATAAAATTGGAAATACTGCATCGCCGACAACTCCTCCGTTCGCTCGTTAAACGCTGACAATCCTTTGCCATTTTTGAGCTTCAGTATATGCGAATGGAAGTTCCGGAAATCTGCATTCAAAAATTCCACATTCATTTATTCATTTGACCCTGACCTTCAGGTAAATTTTCCATTTTTCTCAATTCTCGACATCAAAATTCGACTTTTTCTTTGTGAAGCTCGAAAATCCTTCGAAAATCCAAACGATCCAAACAAGAGAAACAACATTCGGCATGCAAACGTGAAATTAAGCTCAAAACTTAAAATTTCAATGAAACTTTTTTTTTTTCGTATTCTTGGGCGACAAAACTAATTTCTCAGTTCGCTATAAAAAAAATGAGCAAAAGTTGTCGCTGGACATGCTAATAAATGTAGAAATAAGGGCGGATTTAGATTTTTACCTGATTCATTGGTAAAGGTAATAAGTATACTGTCACCGTCTAAAGTAAAGACATAACTTCGTGACGCAACTCGCGAACATTCTGTCGTGTGCGTCACGGGAAATTCCAGCAGCGGCGTTTGCTCCTTTTCCGTCGATTCGCCTAAAGAAAAAGGAAAAGCGGATTAAATTTCACGTCCTGGCGTTATTTTTTGGCGGAATGTTAAATTGACGGAGAAATCGTCATATGCGAGACGCAAAACCGAACGGCAATGAAAATGTGAAGCGAATCCAAGAATTTGCCTGACAAACGTTTTTTTTTTAGGAAAATGTGGATTTTTGGTGCAATTTGTATTGAGAATTTTTTTATCAATAATTTATGAACTTTCTGGATGAGCGGGACGAAATTCTGAGCAAAATGGGAAAAATCGGAAAAAAAAAACGGTGAAATGACAAAAATGTGGCCGAAAATCGTTTGCTCGTATTGTTGCATTGTAATTCCTCGTGTTTCTGCGGAAGCGTCCACGTTGTAAAAAAAAAAATGGGAATTGCGCGAAAAGCGTCGATTCGCGAGTGAAAATGAATGAAATTGTTCCGAAAGTGATTATATTGAGATGATAAAACGGGAGAAAAGGGTTTGGAACGCGATTCCGTGAACGATATGGATGAAAAAAAGAAAAAAAGGAAGCATCGTATTGTCAGAGTGAAAATGACAAAGGGTAGAAGGTTTTGGTTGGTTGCTCGCGTCCATGGAATTGTGGTTAGGGCTCGCGTCTAGATGTGGCGGTTTGTTCCCCTCCCCCGAAAATAGTGTGGTAGCGGGCGTAGATATTGATCGTTAATAGGTTGAATTAATTGAAAAAAATGAAAAGTTGATTATACCCGACAAGAGTTCGATGCTGAGGCCCTGGGGATCGTAATTAACATTGAGATTGACCGGCTTGTTGTACTTTGGCGTTGACTGTCCATTGTTTGACAAAGTCGACACTGTCACCGCGCGAAACGCCTTCGCCATTTTTATATTAAACACGCCGCGTGCGTTTTTGTGCGCTCCGGTTTCTCACGCGATAAACAACTAAAAAACACACAGACATATACGCGCACACACCACTTTAAAAAACTGGACGCGGGGCCCGTTGTTTTTAGTATATTTTTTTGTTTGATTTATTGTGTTTCGCTCGGTGGGATTCTTTCTTCTGTTTGCCGCTTGGTGTCCCGGGACGAGAAAGACGCGAGCGAGATTCGACCCCCAGACACACGATTATGACCCTCGTGACGATTGTTTTTCTTCCTTCCCCCACACCGGCAATCAAAAACCACGACAAATAGAAAATATATTATTTTCTTCACTCCTTCCCGAACTTTATATACGCCAAATTCCGAAATATTCCTCGGCAGGTTACAATACGTAGAAATAGTCGTGTTTATTCGGAATAGCGTGATTCCAATTTCGGAGTTTCTGACCACCGACTAACCACCCCCGGCGCGAATTTACACACGCGCACGTTTCACAGTCTGAGCGATCTCTCTCCAATTCTCCCCTCTCGTTTCCCTCCCCACCTAGCTCTCATTCGTTCCCTTCTGCACCGAAAACTCGGTATTCGTTATTCCCTTCTCCACCATCCGCCACGAGAGAATCTCCACTCTTGCATCGACAACTCCCAAATTGCCAATTTGCCTTTTTGCTCAACACATTCTACCCGCAAGAGAGCAGATTAACGCTAATTCATCCACGACGTTTTTTCGCGCCTGTCAGTTTTTTTTTCTCTCTATTTTCCATCGTAATTTGCTAAAATTTTCAAATTGATGCGCCTGATGCCGCTCGAGAACGAACATTCGAGCGATTTGCACCCCGTTTATCGTCGATACCAAAAAAGAAAATGTCTTTTTTGTTCCTATTCGATGCCAGTATATCGCTGTAAAATGAAACAAAAAGAAATTCGTGCAGCTTTTGTAGTACGCAAAAACGTGGAAGGCCCTCGGTCATTACCACCGCGAACACCACAAAGGAAACATTTTCATTGGCTCAAAATTCATGGAGGGGGGCTACGCGATCTGTCTCAATTTTATACGCTGCTCGCATCGTTAAAAAGTTCATCTTGTAGTTTCAAATATAACGGAAACATCCACAAATCTCATAAGTCATCGGTATCATTGGCTCCGAATACTTTTGTATTCCCGACAATTCACCAATCCCCGAATCTTTGCGTTTCGCGCGTGCGAAACTTGCCAAATTCTCGAAAACTACTCGCGAGCAATTATTCTCAATTTTATTTTGATCGCTTTCCGTTCGGGAGCTTTGGAAATGAATAGATTTTCGTGATACAAAATAAATACGCGCGCTCTACAAAAGAACGCGAAATATAAATGTTTCGTCCGAGAATCTCTGTTTTCGTGACAAATTCGTACAAGTTTACTAATCAAATATTTTAGCGGTAAAAAAATTGCCAAAAAAAAACCGAGTTCCCACAGCACAAAGATTTGCTCTATTGAAGCTGTTGACAAACGCAATTTCCACCACTTTGCTGACTCAGCCAATCATCAATAGACATGCGCTCAGACCTGTAAGAAACCACCGCGTAGAATTTCTACGCTTTTTCATCAAAACCCCAAAATTTTAAGATTCCGCAATCGAAAAATATTAATTTTCGATATCGATTGGATATTCTGAAGCTTCCGTCAAGTCTCATAATTTTAAAAACACCGAGATAAGTCAAAATCTTAGGGGTCTACATTCTTTTACTAAAAACGACTAATTAGTTGTCTGTGCGATTGAATAAATGCCAAAATGACGTGAAAAATTGCAATAAACAAAAGTATTGACATTATCGACCGTCGGTAAAGATTTTAATGTCGCCAAGCCGCGTGAAGATGGCACTGGCACAATGTTCTGGGGGCGGCAGCCGGCAGATCCAAGATGGCGTCTCTCCAACTCCAATACAGTTGGCAAAAGTGTGCGTACACGATATCCAAGTGACGTGTCTCGATCTCGGCTGTGCGAAATAACGACAATTAGAAAAAAAACCGCCTGGGCGGTGATAAATGTTTAATCTTCACGGTTTTTCCGGCTAAAAATAAAGAAGCACGATGTTGACCAAGTTCGAGACAAAATCAGCGAGGGTCAAGGGACTTTCATTCCATCCAAAACGTCCATGGGTACTTGCCAGGTATGTAACCCCAACAATCAAACGCATTGTTTGAAATAAAATTCATTAACCTGCTGTCGATTTGACATCTGCGAGATTTACGTCGACCGATCCTCGTCACGTGCAAATTATGATTTTTTCCCACAATCCCTTTTTTCCCAAGACATTTTCGGGCTTCGGAGTATTTTTCGATCGTTGACACAACAACCGATTTTTTCTACTCTCGAATAATTCAGCTGTCACATTGAAAAATCATAAAAAACTCCATTTCCAGAACTTTTCATCATGCAAAAATCCACTGTAAACTTGTCACAGACTTCCAAACGCGTTTCATGCATTTTTCATGCTTTTCCTTGTGTTTACAAAACTTCCCCCCGTCCTTCACGTTGTCTATTCAATTTAAAGGGAATTTGAAAGGAAAAGAAACAAGTTTACTCGCTCAATTGTTATAAAAACAAGATTTCCTCGTCCAAAATTTATTTATTACGACACGCAACAATAAACACATTTTTACAAAAATATCACAATATTTAGTAAGATAATTTCTGGCCGTTTAGTAAATTCGTTGATTTCTCAGAGTTGTGGGATTTCCGTTTTCTCTTTATCGTTCAGAAGGTCCATAACATCTTGAATTTCCTTCGGCAGTGTCTCTTCCTCTGACATAGTTTTTGTTTCCATGCTTATCATTTCGTGTGCGTTCGATTTGGATTCTTTCGTGGCAGCAATTTCGATCGATTGTTGTGGCTCTGAATCGTTGGATGGCATAGGGATTTCCGTAGGACTTGGATCTTGAGAATTTGAGGATTTTAACTGCAAAATTCGCGATTGTAAAACGCCCTCGCCGGAAACATCGTCCGGCGAAACTGCGGAGTTTAAAGTCGTAGTTTGTGGTTCAGGGCTCGGAGATTTTGTTGCGACTTCCTCAGCAGGAGTTTCCAGCGGAATCGCAGATTTTATTGGCGTGTTTTGGGGCTCGGAGTCCGGAGACTTTGTAGTAACTTCCAAGGGAATCGGCTGGTCCTGAGCCGGAGATTTTGTGTCCATGAGTTTCGTTTCCGAGCCTGTGGATGTTCTTCTCACTTGCTCCGTCATTGCTTGGACCTCCATGTGATTTTGCATGGTCTCCGACTCTGTTTTCTGGTGTTCTGAGTTGTCGCAATCGGCGAAAACGTTGTGGACCAAGGGTCTCTGGAGAAGCAGAGGTTTTCTGGGGTACGGTGCGAAGGGATGGAGCGGCAATTGTCTGTGATAATATTGTAGGATCGGGTCGTAATTATCGGCGTAGATCGAAGGGAAAACGTCCCTGGGCACGGCTTGAGGGTTGTTGTAAAAGTTGAGAGGATAAGCTTGGGCGTGTGCGAAAGGTTGAGACGGAACAAAGGGATGAGGAGGCGTGTAAAGCTGGGTTTGAGCGTACATTTGTGGATACCGGAAAGGCTCGTAGTTAGGGAAAAAGGGTTGTGAAGGAAACTGTCTTTGGGGAGGTTTATAAAAGAATTGCTGAGGTTGTGGAACTCCGAATTGAAGGTACGGGATGGGAATCGTCGCCCAGCATCCGCTCGTCGCGATGAGAATCTAAAAATAATTGTTTCCAGAAGATAAAAATTGACGCAAAATTGGGTGATATTCGAAGGACGATTTTTGTTTGGATTTTCGTGTACTTACGATCAACGAAATTATTGTCGACCTCATGGTTTTTGTTTAATCGAATGTATAATCCAAATGAAGGACCATCGAATACTGCCTGCTCATGGTTTATCCTCCTTATCTATATACACCCGCTCGAATATCCTAAACGCCTGGAGCCCCACCAATTTTGACAAAAACGCTAACTGACCCGATTTTTTTCCTCGTGGAATCGCCTCGGGCCATTCCTGTTTACACAACCGCATGTCGCTCAACCCGTTACTTCTTTGGTCAAAGAGTTATCTCACGGGCGTGGGCCATCGAAATAACTGGTTCTCAACCATTAACGGTAATCTGTTTTTCACACGGGGTCAATACTCTTCTCAATGACGAATGTGCGAAATTGATTTTTTTAGCATATTCCTGGAAATTGAAACATCGAATCCTCCCCCCTGAAATTTTTCCCTCCGTCGTTCGACCAACATATTTCTTCAACAATGTTTTTACAGTTTTCGCATTTATCGTACTGACATAGCGAAATTTTGCAAGTATCGCAGTTCGTGCGAATAATTACGAGTTTATCGAAAAATAAAACATTGTCGTGAATCGATGGAATAAAATTGATTTAGCAGATTGCAAGTTCCCAAATTTATGCTCCAGTTCTATTTCCAAGTCTGTTCGTCAAAATGTATGACGCTGAAGTTTGCACCGTTGAGATTCAACTAAATAATATATTTTCTATCAATTATTTATTAAATTTTGAAAATGATGCCAATTTTTCGTATCGATTCTATTTTTGGCTCGCGAGAGACGATCGTTTTATCGTCTAGAGCGAATATTCAATAATTATTATGAACTCTGCTTAACAAAAAATGGAATTTCGTTGCATTCCAACGATGCAAACCATCATCAAAATGTTAGGAAATTCGAGGGGTGCCGTTTTGCATAAATGACTTATCATGCCTCGCAAAGTCCCAACGATTGTAATAGAAATTACATGATGGAAGAAACCACGAAAGAATAATGACTCTGAAGTTTGCAACGTTGAGATTCAACGAAAAACATATTTTCTATTAATTATTTATTGAATTTTGAAAATCTTGGCAATTTTTCGAGTCGATTGAGTTTTTTGGTCACAAGAGAGAATCGTTTTATTGGCCGGACCAAATATTGAATAATAATTATTGGCTTTGCTGAAGGAATAACAGAATTTCGTTGCATTCCAACGATGGAAACTTCAGGATCATGAAAAAAGATTCAATAATTGAAAAAAAAATATACATTTGGTCTTTTATGATATTTGGAAAAATTATTGTTGCGTTGGAACGATGTAAATGGGGAATCATGGCCCGTAACGTTTATTACAGTTTACACAATGGGGTAATTCAACTCTGGGACTACCGGATGTGCACGCTGTTGGATAAATTTGACGAGCACGATGGACCAGTGCGTGGAATATGTTTCCACAACCAGCAGCCACTGTTCGTCTCAGGTGGGGACGATTACAAGATAAAAGTTTGGAATTACAAGCAGCGAAGATGTATATTCACGCTTCTGGGTCACTTGGATTACATAAGAACGACCGTATTCCATCACGAGTATCCCTGGATACTGAGTGCATCGGACGACCAAACGATCCGCATTTGGAACTGGCAGAGTCGAACATGCATTTGCGTTTTGACTGGTCACAATCATTACGTAATGTGTGCCCAATTCCATCCATCGGAAGACATGATCGTGTCAGCATCGCTGGACCAAACGGTCCGAGTTTGGGACATTTCCGGTTTGAGGAAGAAAAACGTTGCTCCTGGTCCCGGAGGCCTGGAGGATCATCTGAAAAATCCTGGAGCCACCGATCTCTTTGGCCAGGCTGACGCGGTCGTGAGGCACGTTCTGGAAGGTCACGATCGTGGAGTGAACTGGGCGTGTTTCAACCCAACAATGCCATTGATCGTTTCCGGTGCGGACGACCGGCAAATCAAAATGTGGAGGATGAACGATCTGAAAGCTTGGGAAGTCGACACTTGTCGTGGACATTACAACAACGTTTCCTGCGTCCTTTTCCACCCGCGACAGGATCTCATACTTTCCAATTCCGAGGACAGAAGCATTCGCGTTTGGGACATGGCCAAACGCACTTGTCTCAATACTTTCCGAAGAGAGCACGAAAGATTCTGGGTCTTGGCCGCTCATCCCACTCTCAATCTTTTCGCAGCTGGACACGACTCCGGAATGATTATTTTCAAGCTCGAGAGAGAACGTCCCGCTTACGCTGTCCATGGAAATCTTCTCTATTACGTCAAAGACAGATCCTTGCGCAAATTGGACTTTACCACCTCGATGGATACGACCGTAATGCAAATTCGCGGCGGTGGAAAAACCCCCGCGTACAGCATGTCCTACAATCAAGCCGAAAATGCCGTTCTCATCAGCACCAGATCCGCTGCCAATATCGAAAACAGCACTTACGATCTTTACATGATCCCTCGCGATGGTGACTCCACCACTGATCCTGAAACCAAAAGAGGATCCGGTGTCACTGCCATCTGGGTCGCCAGAAATCGTTTCGCCGTTTTGGACCGAGCTTATTGTGTAAGCAATTCAGCCATTTTTACGAATCATTACAGGGACCCGAACGCGACTAACGCGACCTTGAAAACCCGATTTTCAGCCTTCAAAGGCTTTTTCATTAACTAAATGTGCATGAAATCAATCTTTCCCGGCGTCATTCCCTTCGTTATGAAAAAACGAAGAAAATCGTGCATGGGAAAGTCCATTTATTAGCACGGGGCGGGGTTTATGATCAAGGAAAGCGTAGAGTGCGTTCGGAGCCTAATTATGCCTTTGAGGGTAAAAAAAAGCGCGACTTACGCCCGTTGGACTCCAAGAAACTCTGAGAAACAGAAAACGTCCCAAAATCTTCAATTTTAGATTTCTTTGGATTGGCTGATCGGATTTTGTTCCACCAAAGACCATTCGAAAGATGAAAAATCGTAGAAAATTCAAATCTAATATGAAATTTTTCTGTCGCCCCGCTTTCCCGTAAATTTTTTTTCTAATACTTGGCGTCGAGCCGCTGCCGCGTCTCCTGATGTCCGAATGGAATATTTTCCGATGGAATCGATCCGTAATTTTGTGGGATTTCGCGAAAAATGTTGTTTTTATGAATTGCAAAAAAAAACGTAATAAATTTTTCTTTACAGTTGGTGATTAAAAATCTGAAGAACGAAGTAACGAAAAAAGTTCAGATCCCGAACTGTGACGAGATCTTTTACGCAGGAACCGGAATGCTTTTGCTGCGAGACAGCGATCAGGTGATACTTTTCGACGTTCAACAGAAGCGAACGCTGGCGGAGGTAAAAATCTCGAAATGTCGTTACGTCGTTTGGTCGAGCGACATGTCGCACGTGGCTCTTTTGGGGAAACACGTTGTCAACATTTGCAATCGTAAGCTCGAGTCTCTGTGCACGATTTGCGAGAACACGAGAGTCAAATCTGGGGCTTGGGACGATTCCGGCGTGTTTATTTACACGACGAGCAATCACATTAAATACGCGATCACCACCGGTGATCATGGAATCATCAGGACCCTCGATCTTCCGATTTACGTCACGAGGGTCAAGGGCAATCACGTTTATTGCTTGGACCGCGAGCCCAGATCGAGAATCCTCGAAATCGATCCCACCGAATACAAATTCAAACTCGCCCTCATTAACCGCAAGTACGAGGAAGTTTTGCACATGGTTCGCACTGCAAATTTGGTCGGACAATCCATCATTGCTTATTTACAACAAAAAGGATATCCCGAGGTCGCCTTGCACTTTGTCAAGGATGAAAAAACCAGATTCGGGCTCGCTCTCGAATGCGGCAACATCGAAGTCGCCCTCGAAGCCGCTAAAACTCTCGACCAAAAATCCTGCTGGGAAAATCTCGCACAAGCTGCTCTCCTCCAGGGCAATCATCAAGTCGTAGAAATGTGCTATCAGCGCACTAAGAACTTTGAAAAACTCGCATTCTTGTATCTCATCACCGGCAACCTTGACAAGCTCAAGAAAATGACGAAAATTGCTGAAATTCGTAAAGATGTCTCTGGACAATATCAGGGAAGTCTGCTCCTTGGAGATATTTACGAACGAGCGAAAATCCTCCGGGTAATTATTCGATTTCATGAAATTTATTGAAAAAAATCTTTTATAAACAATTTCCATTCAACTAAAATCGCTGCAGCTCGAAATTAATGAAATTCGCTCCATTAATCTCAGACTCCTGGGATTTGGTTGAGAAATTTATTCGGTAAACGCTTTTTTTGGCTTTTTTCTCAACTTTTTTGTTTTATTGAGTTTTCTTCATTAAATTCTCACCGAACAAAACTTGATCGTCCATCATTCTCTTTTTTCGGAAAAAAACGAGAAGAAAAATGTATTTTGAAAAATTTCTTATGGATTGAAGGAATCTGGAAGTTTTTATTACACGATCATTCAAATTTTTTCCAGACTTCCGGTCAGAACTCTCTGGCGTACGTAACGGAAAAAATCCACGGGATCGCGACCGAGGAGGACGATTCGCAGATCGAAACGATGAAGGAAGAGTTGGGAGATTTAGAGAACGGAGCGTTGTATTTGCGGCCCCCGGTTCCGGTGCAGCAGGCCGAGAACAATTGGCCTCTGTTGACAGTGTCGAAGGGTTTCTTCGAGGGAGCAATGATGTCTCGAGGAAAGAGTCAAGTAGCGGCTGCTCTGGCGATCGAGGAAGATTCGACGCCGGTGGAGGGCTGGGGCGCGGACGACGAGTTGGGAATCGAGGACGAGGACGGGGTCGAAGGTGGAGAAGCAGGAGGCGAGGGCGAGGACGGAGCCGGTTGGGAAGTCGAGGACGTCGATTTGCCTCCGGAGCTCGAAACTTCCGCGCCGACAGCCGAGGACGGATATTATTCGGCGCCAACGAAAGGCGTGCCGACGTCTCAACACTGGGTCAACAATTCGCAGCTCGCGGTCGACCACATACTCGCCGGATCCTTCGAATCCGCGTTTCGTCTTCTAAACGATCAAGTCGGCGTTACCGAGTTCCAAGTTTATCAAACACATTTTTTGAACACTTTTTCACGCGCTCGTACGAGCTACGCTTCGCTTCCGAGTATTCCATCGCTGTACGCTTATCCCCAGAGAAATTGGAAAGACGCGACACCGAAAACGGGCCTGCCCGCGGTGGGTCTGCACCTCGCCGAACTGGTGCAAAGATTACAAGTTTGTTACCAATTAACAACGGGAGGAAAATTCATCGAAGCCATTGAAAAACTCCAAGCGATTCTTCTGAGCGTTCCCCTCCTCGTTGTCGACACCAGACAGGATATCGCCGAAGCTCAACAACTCATCGAAATCTGCCGAGAATACATTTTGGGCTTGAAAATGGAAACCGAGCGGAAAAACTCGCCGAAAGGCACTCTCGCCGAACAAAAACGCGTCTGCGAAATGGCCGCTTATTTCACACATTGCAATCTACAGCCCGTTCATCAAATATTAACTCTTCGCACCGCTGTTAACATGTTCTTCAAACTAAAAAACTACAAAACTACCGCTTCGTTCGCCAGAAAACTCCTGGAACTTGGACCTCGTGCGGAAATCGCTCAACAAGTCCGCAAAATCTTACAAGTACGTCCTCCCTTTACAAACCCTTTACAAAATTATACAAAACTGTACGATTTTGGAGTATGCATCGTTGGAATGCAACGAAATTCGGTGTTTTCTTGAACAAAACTCATGATTTTTACTCGATATTGAATCAGGACGATAAAACGATCGTTTTCCAGGATTCAAACACAAAATTTATACGAAAATTGGCTTTTTCTTTTAATTTAACGAAAAATTAAGGGAAAAAGTATTTTTCGTTGGATCCCAACGTTGCGAACTTCAGTGTCATGCCCAATCACGATTTTGAAGTATGCATCGTTGGAATGCAACGAAATTTAGTTTTTTCTTGAGCAAAACTCATGATTTTTACTCGATATTGAATCAGGACGATAAAACGATCGTTTTTCAGGATTCAAACACAAAATTTATACGAAAAATGGCTTTTCCTTTGAAATTCAACAAAAAAGAAAGGGAACGAAGTTGCGAACTTTCATGTCATCAAAACTATTCATTTTTCCAGCATTTTGGGTCAATTTGACCCAGAGCGTTTTTCAAATCATTATTTTTCAACAAATATGCTTATTTTTGTTTTTTTTTTGTGAAGACATCCACATTTTTGGGGTCAAAACGACCCAGTGTGCACTCAAAGCGTCATTTTTTCAATAATTTGTTTAAACAATTTGGTTTAGTACGTAAAAAATTGGGGAAAATTCAAATTTTTGTAATTCTCCATATTATGCTCGTTTTTTTCGTTTTTTGTGATCTTTACAGTTGTACGACAGGTGGATTTTTTGTTAATCGAGGGAAATTTTGTTTCAGGCTTGCGATAAGAATCTGGTGGACGAGCATCAATTGGCTTATGACGAGCACAATCCTTTCTCGTTGTGCGCGGCCACCTACACGCCGATTTATCGTGGAAAGCCGGAAATCAAGTGTCCGTTGTGCGGTGCGAGTTATCACCCTCAGTACAAAGATTCAGTATGCAAAGTATGCGAAGTATCGCAGGTTGGCAAAGAGTGCATTGGCCTGAGGATAAGTTCGTTGCAATTTCGATAAATTCCACAATCCTCCAAGATTATAAATAAATATTAATGATTATTACTGCGATAAGAGATGCGACTATTATTCTTCAGTCAATCGCGCAGCTCTCGAGCATTGTTGTTGACGAAAAATGCCGCGATTAAGATTTTGGACGCGAATATCAACGTGTCCGCGTAATAAAGATTGTAAAAAAAGGGACAAGCATTTTTGACTGAATAATAAAAGTTTTCTCCTTTTGGGATACACGATCGTCGTCTTAATTTTTATAGAAATTATGCTGAAATATCTAAAAATCGACAAATAAAGAGCTTTCGTAAAGGAATCCACAAAACGAAGCGCACAATCTCTCACGAGCTCACAATTCCGCTTCGGATAAATCGTGGAATTCTCATTTTTCGTCCTTTATCAATCGTTTTTTTCCCAACTATGAATTTTCGGAGAATTTGGCAATAAAAAAAAATGTTTTTCGTAAAGATTCAACTTTGCCCGCCAGCTCGTCGAGCTCGGAGCGAAGTCAGCCGCGATCGGGCCGTCCTGGGGGAAAAAAAACTGCCGGCTGTGGAATAAAATTCCCTAGAACCGATGCTTGTCCTATTTTACGAAATTTGTCGGCGTTGCATCGGAATTTCGAACAGTCCGAAGCATTTACAAATTTTATTCATCCAACATGATCTTTTGCTCGATTTTTAGGAGAAGTTTTCCGAAAAAATGGATTTTTCGGTATTTTGCCAATTTTTTTCAGACCGTTTTGACTTTTCATTATTCGTAAACAAATCGGAAGGATTTCGTCGATTTTTTTTTGCAGTTGCAACATCTGAAGCACGAAATAAAACATTCAATTGTTGCGACTGTGCTTTTCTTTGTTTCGATGTGTCAAAATCTCGACATTCGGCGACGCGGCTCAACGTGGGTCGTGGAAAAAGAGTTAGAAACTCGTTTAGATAGAAAATGGAAATAAACACGAATTTTTATTCAAATCAAGTGTTTGTGTGAAAAAAAAAAAATTATAACGTTGCAAACGTCGATCGCAGCGAAATAATGTACTCGGCGTCTTGGAAAGGTTCCTAAAAAATAGAAACAAAAGCTGGTTGGTACGACTGTGTGTTTGTTACCGTCGCGGCGGAAAGTTGTGTGTGCAATGGTGGATGGGATTAGTGGAGGCCGCTTGTGCGTGCCGTCAAACTGCTGATAGCGCGAGAGAGGGACATCATTAGACAAATAGGAGAAATAAATCTGCATTATCGTCGAACCCGAAAGGTGAAGTATTTGGATGAGAAGCTTGATAAAAATTGATAATAGTCAAAGAGCGATTAAAAAAATCAAGCCCCGCGCAAAAAGGAACACAGCGCGACGTATCGAAAGATATTTCTTAAGGTTTTTTTGTTTGACGCGACTTTCCATAAATCGGAATAAAAAAGAATAATAAGGATTTGCGGCGCGGGGGCGTGTGTTTAGTGAAATCACGTTGAATCGTGTTTCGACCGAGATTGGTAAAGTTTTGTTGCATGGGGGAAATGTAACCGCGAACGAAAAATAATAGAGAAACAGCCGGTCCGCGGTAATAATAATAATCTCGTGGGAGGGAGGGGGTGGATGGTTGTGCAACGTGAAAAATGGTATTTTCGTCCGTACTATTGGCGCTCTTTGAAAAACGGCCGTGAAGAAGCGGCCTGAAAAAAAAGTAGAGAAGAAAAAACGAAAAAACGTCGCGCGGGGCCCCGCCAGTGCCGTAAAAATCGGGCGCGTAAATAACACGACGAAGAAGCGAGAGAGATATGGAGTAAAGCGACTCGCTTCAGTGTGTACGTCGCGGATTGTGAACTTACTTGGCCGTACGCGCATGTGTGTGTGTTGGTTGCCGACGTTTGGACTGCTGGCTGCTGCTGCTGCCGTGCGCGGGGTTGTACTTCAACAGAGAAAAACCCGGCGGGTTTTCTTTTTTTAATTTCTTCATCAAACAACTCGGACGTAATAAAAATCCTTTAACAAAGTACCCACGTTGGCCCTTTCCCTTCGTATTTATTAAGTTAGTGAAAATTTCGTTCGGACTTGCCAATGATAAGAGACTTTCGGGAGTTCGCCAAGAAGGTTAGAGTTTCGCGGGTGTGAGAGAAAAAACGTTATACACAAATAGAGCCACAGTTGAAGTTAGTTTCGGAAAGTGACAAGTTTTCGTGCGATTTTTCAACGTGTTACTCTTGAATGTTTTGCTCGTTAGTGAATAATCGGGCTTGGTAAGGACGGAAGGACGCTGAAGTAAATGACGCCGAGATAAAAAGAATAAAAGGCCAGAATCGCGTATATAATCGTCGTAGTTTTATTTGGAGCTAGTTGAAATTTGCTCGCAGGGTAAATACGCGAAGTGGCGTGTACGTGGGTGCGTGTGTGTGTGTGCGCGTGTAGATGGTAAAAAAATGATGTGATCGACGGTCATCATGGCGGCACCCATGTTAAAGTGGAAACGGATCACAAATCCAACCGGGCCTCAGCCAAGACCCCGACATGGACACAGGGCAGTCGCCATTAAAGATCTCATGGTCGTTTTTGGCGGTGGCAACGAGGGTATAGTCGATGAGCTACACGTTTATAATACAGGTAAATATTTTTCTTCTCTTTTTTTATTCTTCCACCAAAGTTTGCTTGTGCGTCCTTTTTCGCGGCCTATATAAACGCCTCTCTCTCTCTCCCTCCTTCTTGCCTGCATACACGGTTCTTCCCGCGATCCAATATGGCCGCCCGCGTTGACATGACGGTCACCGGCCGGATCTCTTCCTATTTCATCTGTTTTTCCTCCCATCTCACCGCCGCAAATGCTTTTCTTCCCCAAAAATAAAAAGCAACATTCTAATTTTCTACGACCCTTCGTTCGCTTCAACCTCTCCAAAAATTGCCATCCAATCTTCTTGTGTCTTGACATTTTTGCCTGTTTATACGCGCGGGAGCGGCCATTGTTGCACGTTTGCCCCCTACCACCACCTTCAACGCGCACCCGCGCGCCGCTTTTCCCGTCATTCCACGTTCGCGCTTCTACCTCTCGCTCTCTCCCTCTCTGTATGGCGCCATCTTTTACTCTTTTTTTTTTTTTTATTCTCTCTATACAATTCTGCCAACTTGAGATCTCGACGGAGCGCGCATGCGTCAAACTTTCGGCGGCAATTTCAAATCTTCTCTCCATTTTTCTTTCTTTTTCGTCATCACGAAACGGATTTTTGCGCATCGAAAAAATCGAAAATTTTGTCACAGCTCCACAGAAAACTCGTTATTATGATAAAATGATTTCCCATCGTTATTGCAGCGACCAACCAATGGTTTGTCCCATTAACAAAAGGCGATATTCCGCCGGGCTGCGCGGCCTATGGCTTCGTAGTCGACGGCACCCGAATCCTGGTGTTCGGGGGCATGGTCGAGTACGGAAAATACTCGAACGAATTGTACGAGCTGCAAGCGAGTAGATGGGAATGGAAAAGGCTCAAGCCCAAACATCCAAAGCACGAGCAACCTCCTTGCCCCAGACTCGGTCACAGTTTCACCCTCATCGGAAACAAAGTTTTCTTGTTCGGCGGACTGGCCAACGACAGCGAAGATCCCAAGAACAACATACCGAGGTATTTGAACGATTTGTACACCCTCGAGTTGCTGCCCAACGGAGCAACCGCCTGGGAAGTCCCACAGACTCACGGCCACGCGCCTCCGCCGCGAGAATCTCACACCGGAGTCGCTTACACCGACCGCGTCACTGGCAAATCATGCCTCGTTATCTACGGCGGCATGAGCGGCAGTCGCCTCGGAGACCTTTGGTTCCTCGACGTCGATTCCATGACCTGGAACAAACCCGTCGTGCATGGCCCGACACCTTTGCCACGCTCTCTCCATACCGCAACGCTCATCGGTCATCGTATGTACGTTTTCGGAGGATGGGTCCCTCTTGTCGTCGACGATGTCAAGGTCGCCACTCACGAAAAAGAGTGGAAATGTACGAGCACTCTGGCTTGCTTAAATTTAGGTGAGTTCAATTTTCCTCCAAATCCATTTTTTTAAACCCAAAGGCGAACGGGTAGCGTGGATTTTCCGTTTTTCTATGATGTTCAAGTTTGAATCGTTGAAATGCAACGAAAATATGTTTTTTCTTCACCAGAGCTCATTATTATTTGGGCTGGACAATAAAATGTCTCTGGAGTCCCAAAAACTCAATCAAGACGAAAGACAGCCATGATTTTTAAAGTTCAGTAAAAATTGGTTAATAGAAACAATATTTTTCGTTGAATCTCAACGTTGCAAACTTCAGGGTCAAATTTTTGTTCATTTTTTAAGAGGGTCTATCACTTGCTCGGTCGGTAAAAATCCCCCTACACGTTTTTCTTGGCGAGACTCAATATTTAAAGAAAACTATTAGTTACACGTTGTTCCCATTTCACCAGAGAAGAAGGTGTAACTTTTATTTCTCTCGAAATACGAAGGATTTCTGAGAAAAACGTGTATCTACTTTTTTTGTTGTCTCTCTCGCACTCACGCGTCTGCTAGATCCCCTTAAAAAAAAAACAGGATTTTCGTTTTCGCCTCCAATCATAAACGATTTCTACGACTATTTACGACTTTAGCCGCAGCAACGAGCATCCAAAAAGTCCGTAAACAGTCAAAGGCTTCACGATTTTTATTTGCATTCAAAATGTTCTCTTTTAATCTCATTCTACGTGCAACTAATTGGTAACAGAAAATTCGTCTAATGAGTATTTGCCTGCATTATGAGTGCATCGAGAAATCGGGCCATTAGCGAACTCTGTCGACCCGTGTCGAACAAACAAGAAAAATCGATGGGCTGTCTTTTAAGGCCATCCCTATCGAACGCGCGATTGTGAGGCCGATTATCGATGAACATTTACGCATTTCTAGATATTTTCGATTTTTCTCAACAAAAAAAAACGACGTGCGCTTCGATTTTCATTTTCTGCAGACGTCGAGCTTTCGTGAACGAAACACGCAGCACGCCTTTTACCGAATCTAATTAATAAAGTAATTTTGTAGGAATAACAACGAGATGAGTCACCGGTCGTGAATATTCGATCCAGTTACGATGGATCGTTGAATTTGCAATTTTAAACGAACAATGTAGTTAATTATGCGAAATCGAGACTCTAAATTGATGAAAATTCGGCCAGAACAAAATAGATTCGATGGAATATGTAACGAAATGATTTTTTTGGACTTTTTGTTTCTTGTTCGTGAGGATGATTCGAACAACGATCTCGTAGCTCAATTCAAATTCATGATATGGGTTTTTTTCATTTTCTTCCAATACAGAAACTCTGACTTGGGAACAGCTGACGGTAGATTCTCTGGAAGAGAATGTGCCGCGAGCCCGTGCGGGTCACTGTGCGGTAGGAGTGCACAGTAGATTGTACGTGTGGTCGGGACGAGACGGTTATCGCAAAGCATGGAACAACCAGGTTAGGGTCAGTTTGTTTGAGGCGGAAGGAAGATCGATAAAGGCGATCTCACACGGAGAGAATATTACATCAAAATTTACGATGTTATTATAGTTTTCTGGTACAAAGTCGTCCCTCTGAGAAATTTGAGCAAAAACGTAGTAATTTTTCATTGTTTTTCGGTCGAAATCGCGGCAATTACGACATTTTTCGTCCTTTTTCAGATGAAAATTTGCTATGTTTTCGCTCAAATTTCTCAAGGGCACGACATGGTGCCAGAAAACTGTAATAACATGATAATTTTTTATGTAATATTCTCTCAGTGCATACAAGTAGATTTTGAAAGAGTAAAGTGTGTGTTAAAAATGTAAAAAATTTCAGGTTTGTTGCAAGGATTTGTGGTATTTGGAGGTGAGTAAACCGCCGGCACCGTCGAGGGTGCAGCTGGTGCGTGCATCGACGCATTCTTTGGAGGTGAGCTGGACCGCGACGCCGTCGGCTCAGTACTACATATTGCAAATACAAAAATACGACATGCCGCCGACAACGAGCGCGTTCCCGGCGGCGGTGCCGCCGCCGCCGCCGACGACGGCACCAGCGTTGACGCCGGCGACGCCGCCGACGATTCCGGTGTGTTCTCCGCCGGTGACAACGGCAGCGACGACGCCAATGATGCCGGCAGTTGTGACTCCGGCTCGTCCGACGGTTCCTCAGGCCGCACCGATTCGCGTGCAGTCTCCGGCGGTGCAGATGCCACCGGTTTCGAAGCCGATATCGTCGCCGGTGGTCGCGAAGCCCGCGAGCCCGATGACACCGCGAGGAAATCTCATAAGAATTCGTTCGCCTTTGGTAACATCAGCCCCGATCGTTGCTTCGCCGATTCCGGTCTCTACGATCGCCGCTACGACGGTCGATCAACCTGTCGCGACAAATCCGGCGACGACCGTCGGCCAATCGCCATCCGCGATGTCCGGCATCGCCGCGCTGGCTGCAGCCGCAGCGGCCACCCCAAAAATCAGTATGAACAACATACCGATGATTTCGCAAGCCGGAACCAACACTATTCGCATGAAAAGCGTCCAGCCTGGCCAACAGATTCGTTTCGCTGCGCCTGGGGCAACGGTCCTGCGCACCGCGTCACCGCAACAGAGTAAACAAATAATTTTACAAAAACCGGGACAAAATATAAGTGGCCAGCCGCAAATAGTTCATTTGGTGAAAACGACTCAGGGCATGATGGCTACGGTACCAAAAGTCAGTTTGATCCCTGGAAAAAACGTTCAAGGCGCCGGAGGCAAAGCTCCGAACCAAGGACCGACAATTTTACGACTCGTAAATCCCAACACAGTCGCTGGCCTCAAAACACTTACTACCGTAAAGACTTCCGGACTCGTTGCCATGAGCAAAGGTCAAAGCATAGCCGGTAAGCAGACGATTATGATCACGAAACCAGGAGGCAACGGGGGCTTGGTCGGTCGAACGAATCAGATAATTGTCGTGACGACGGGCTCTGGTTTACGAGCCGTTCAGGCCGTCACTACGTCACAGGCCGGTGCGGCTGGACAAGCTGGTGGAAATCTCACAACTCCGGTCAACGTTCTTCCTCTTTCAGCGGCTAATCACGTCACCAATCAGCAGGGTGTTAAAATGATTGTTGTTTCTTCGGGTGCTATGGTGGGAGGAACTTCCGGCAAGCCGATTACGATCACGGTGCCTGGCCAAGGCGGCGTACCGAAGACGGTAACGATCGCGACTAAAGGCGGACAGCAGACAATCTTCAATCCTGGCAAAAGTCAGATCGTGACGATGCCTCAGATCCAAAAGGGCCAGGACGCCTTAACAGTCGCAGGAAAACCCGTTACGCTTCAAATGTCCGGAGGTTTAGGATCCAAGACTGTGACTTTGATGCCAACGAGCAGTTCGATCGTAACGACATCCGCGGATTCTATCGACACGACCAAAATGATGTTCGTTCCACAAAAACAACCGTCAGCCTCGTTAGCTTCGACTTCCGACGGTCCAGCGACGACCGACGCCGCTCTGGCGGCTCTCGCCGCCGAAGCTGGACTCATTGATCCCGTCCAAGAGCCATCCGGTGGTTTGTCCTTCATGGTGGCCGACGACGTTGCCGGGGACGAGAAAAACGACGACAGTTGTAACGGAAACGAAGCTTCGGTGACGGCCGCTCTCGTGTCCCAATTGACAGCCGGAGAACCGATGCAAGTTGACGGCGAGGGAAATTTCGTGATTCCTCAGGTCGACGGCCCTTGCGATTTGCTCTCGTCCGACGACGAGGACGCTCCGGAAACGAGCGCGCAACCGGAAACTGCTGCGGAATCGCACAACGAAGATTCTCAAGAAATGGAACAAGAAGCCGCGCCCGTCGCGAGCACCGAAGAGCCTGAACCGCCTGCTCCGGACACAACCGACGAGCCTGAGCCTCCGAAACCTTCGGAAAGCGAACCAGCCGTAGAAGTGAAAATCGAGGAACCTTCGAGTCAAGAAACAACAGAACCGGAAACTCCGACACAGCCGGAAACTCACTCGAGCGAAGTTGCGACGGAAGGAACGACGAGCGAGCCGGAACCACCGAGCGAAGGCGACATGCAAATCATGAGCGATCCACCGTCGGCTGACAATTCCGTGAAATCCGAACCCGCCCAGCCAACGGTCGATCCTATCATCAAAAGAATGGCAGAAATCATTAAGAAAATCGAGAAAATCGAAGAGAAATCCGACGGCGAAGAAAACCAGAGTAATACCATCGTCGCCGCGGACCTTCCGCCTCTCCACGAAAAATCCGACGCCGAAGCTCTTCTCGACGCTCTCGAAGATCAAACTTTCGAAGCCGCCGACGATGAAATGCCCGATGTGAAACACAATATCAAGCAGGAAAATCTTTCCGAGGCTGTTTCGGAGCCAATTGAAAAAGCCGTCGAAGCTCCCGAGCCAATGATGACCGAACCGTCGCCACCGATCGTTCCACAAGCCACGATCCTCCCAATCGTTGTTCCTCCCACGACCAACCCATCGGAAGTCGCCCCAATTCCTATCGCACCAACCACAATTCCAAGTCCCATCCCAACGTTGTTGCCTCCAAGGCAGATCAAATCTGAAGCGCGAGACGAGCCCATGGACGACGATAAACCCCTCGACGATTCAATCTCCTCCGTGACCAACGGCAATTCCACAGCCGAACAAGAATTAGAAGCTCTGCACAAAGCTCTGCAACGGGAAGTCAAAAACGATCTTCCAGTCGTTAAAAAAGAACCGCTCAAGCAGGAAAAAGAAAACGAAGCCCGCTCTGAAGCCGGCGACGATTCAACCGCCCTAACGACTCTCGCGACCGCTGCTCTTGGCTCGGCCGAACAACCCGTCAAAGTCAAAGCAGAACTCGTAAGTTTGCCACTTTATTTTTTTTCCCAAACCAGACAAATTTGCCTCATTTTTGAAACTTCAATCTTCGAAAAAAAAAACGAAATTTTATCATTTATCGTGTCAACAACTTGACACGTTGTTTTCTCCGTGAAAAATGGCACAATCAAATTGTTTTTTCATGCAGACCGAGGACGAGAAGAAAGATGTAGATTGGTACGACGTTGGTGTAATAAAAGGCACAACCTGCACCGTCCAACATTATTATCTCCCTGGGGACGAGCCACTGGACATGTCTCAAGCTCCTGGAGATATTTTCAAAGGCAGGACCAAGATTCCTCTAGAATCGGGCACAGCCTACAAGTTTAGAGTCGCAGCTGTAAATAGTTGTGGTCAAAGTGCATGGAGCGAGGTAAGTTTACAGCAATTCATAACACTGATGACTCTGAAGTTTGCAACGTTGAGATTCAACGAGAAATATTTATTTCATCAATTATTTATTTATTTTTAAAACATCATGACAATTTTTTGTATCGATTCAATCTTTGGCTCGCAAAAGAGGATCGATTTATCGTCCAGAGCGAATATTTAATAATAATTATGAGCTCTGGTGAATAAAAAACTCAATTTCGTTGCATTCCAACGATGAAAACTTAAAAATCATTTTATTACATCAATTATTTATTAATTTTTGAACATCATGGCAATTTTTCGTATCGATTCAATCGTTGAGTCGCGAAAGCCAATCGTTTTATTGTTCAGAGCGAATATTGAATAATAATTATGAGCTCTGGTTAATAAAAAATTGAATTCCGATGCATTCAAGATCATTGAAATTGCTAATCCGAGTTGCGCGTAAAAAATTGAGTGAAAATATGAAATTTGACAATTTGCAAAAGTTTTTTTTTGTTTTCGAGATTTTTCATATTGCTTCCTCGTTGATTTTCAAGGTCTCGGCGTTCAAAACATGTCTGCCAGGATTCCCGGGTGCTCCGAGCGCAATTAAAATATCAAAGTCCGCGGAAGGCGCCCAATTATCTTGGGAACCCCCGCCGAGCCATTTGGGTCCAATTCTCGAGTACTCCGTCTATCTCGCGGTTCGTAGCGCCAGCGCTGCCCCCAACAGCACCGGCGAAGCGACCACCGTCGCAACAACCCCGACTCAGTTGGCCTTCATCAGGGTTTATTGCGGTCCCACCAACGCCTGCTCCGTGCCCAATAGTTCACTCAGCGCCGCGCATATGGACGTCACCACTAAACCCGCTATTATATTTAGAATAGCAGCACGTAACGATAAAGGATACGGACCGGCCACTCAAGTCAGGTGGTTACAAGGTGCGTCCAATTCCCAATTCATTTTTCCAATTCTATTTCTTTACAGCATTTTTTTTATCTATAAGAAGGAATTCAGATATTGAAATTGTGGAGAAAACGATTCAAAAACCCCAATTTTCGATTCAATTTTCCAATTCTTGGTTTTTTGTTATTTTTTTATCTATACGAAGGATTTCAGAAATCAAAATGGTCGAAAAACGACTCAAAATTCAGGATTTTCGATATTTATCGATTAAAGTTTGAATAAATTGGCAAAAAAAACTTTTTTTTTTCACGAAGTATTTTTAATCGACCAGTCATTTGAATTCATTTTTCCAATTCTTGATTTTTTGTTTCTTTTCTTATCGATATCAAGGATTTCAGGAATCAAAATTGTGGAAAAACGACTCGAAATTGAGGATTTTCGATATTTCTCGATTTAAATTTGAAAAAATTGACAAAAAAACGATTTTTTTCACGAAGTATTTTTAATGGACCAGTTCATCGCATTCACTTTTCCAATTCTTGGTTTTCTGTTATTGTTTTATATCTATGCCAAGGAATTTAGAAATAAAATTCGTGGAAAAACGACTCGAAATTCAGGATTTTCGACATTTCTCGATTGAAATTTGGGAAAAATCACAGAAAAACTTTTTTTTTCTCGAGGGATTTTTATGGACCAGCAATTTTTGAAATGAATTTTTCTTCCATACCAAAAAATTCAGAATTTTCGATATTTGTTGGTCGAAATTTGAAATAATTGAAAGAGATTTTTTTCTGAATTGTATTTTTTGTCATTTTGCAGATCCGACGACAGCAGTGAAAAGTAATCCTCAAGTTAAGAGACCAGTAACCGACGCCCGTTCGCAGGCAAGCTCCCCTCAAAAAAGAGTAAAACCCGAAATGGCAGGTGACAATTTTTCGTGAGTTACTTCCTAACGTGATTTCCCACTACAAACCAATCCCACACTCAACCAAATGAAGCATCAAAACAGAATGATAATAAACAAGGAAAGAGAAAGAAAAAAGAAAAATTCCTCCCGAGCCCTCGATCAGCGCTAACGTATAATTTTATTTCCGCTGGTACACACACGCCTAAAAAACGTTGAGAGCGAGTCAACGATTCGATCAATTGTTTTGGTCCGCGCGCCTGAGCTCGCCAGGGACTTTGTGTAAAAATAAAATACAAATACGAACAAGTTGAAAGAAAAATAAGACAAAAAACAAAAAGTTCATAAATTTTGTGAGGTGAATTGATAACGAAAAACGAGTGAAATTTTTCAAAAATTTATATTGCTTTCTACAGACGTTACGATACATATCGCGAAGAAACCTTGAATTAGTTGATTGATTCTTCACACGTCATTGTCGATTAAACTCCATGAAACTGTGCAAACAAACTTTTCATTTCCCACGCTGCAGAAATTTTCATTAAAAACGCAAGGCAAAGGCGCGAATTTTGTAAATACGTGTGAAAAATCAAATTTGCGATAAAGCGGGCACGCTAAAGATTCAAAAGCATAATAAACCCGGGGAGGTAGCTCGGAGTAATGGTATTTTTGTAAATGTAGTCGAACTTAACTTCTGGGCTACGACATCGAGGAGTCGTTATTGCTTTCATTTCAATAACCAAAATAAACGCAAAAATGAAGAAACAAAAAAGACAGAGAGAGGAGAGAGAGAGAAGAGAAAAAGTTTTTCAGCTCATTGCTAGGCTCGATCGTGAGAAATCTCGTCAGCAAAGGTTTGAGCGTCTTTTTTATGCCCTTGGAAATTCGATCGTGTCTCACGAGTCGAGCTGACACGGTGCTAACAATCTTGTCTCGATATCTCTCTCTCAATCTCGATTTAAACCCGAAATCTTTATTTTCTTATACTGCCAGGAAAAAAGGAAGGGGGGGAGGGGGAGGAATGAAAAGTTTTGTCGATCGAAAGCGCAAAAATCACGCACGCATATTGCAAATGGTTATTTTTGTAATTAGTCCGTATTGGATAAATGTTTCCACGTTTATCGTTGAGTTCTCTCGATTCGGTCTTCCAAAATTAAGTGGCAAAAGAAAGACGAAAAAAAATAATGGCATTTCCAACTTGATTCGTTAACCTCTTCCAGTTTTTTATATTTAAACAAAAATATATTTTCACCTTCGCACACACGATAAACGTTACAAGCTGCACGGATCATAACGTAAAGCCCCCTTCACCGCATATTATCCTCCCGTTTCTGTATTTCATCCTAATCGAGCCTTGAAAAATTGAAAAAAATGCATAAATTTATACAAAACTGTCCCAAGTTTTCTTTCGATAATGAAAAAATGGCCTTAAGCTGTCGTCGTTTTATGGTGGAACAAAAAATCAAAGTGCCTAGGATATAGAGATGAATATAACGAAACGTGCTTTTCAAACAAAACGAAACATTTTTAAATCCATATTTTCAACTCGTTGGAATCTGAGAACGTGCGATTTTTATTTCTTGGTCTAAACGAAATTGCATTATTTTTTTCTCCACGTTTGTAAAATTTGACACAAGAGACAGAATCTCGTTGAAAAAAAGTAGCTCATTAATAAATAATTAGTAAATTGATGTCGAGAAATTCATTAATTTATCAATTTTTCGTGCTGAAATGTGTTTTCGTGAAAAATCGTTTTTTTTTCTTATTCTGACGTCCAGGAAATAAAAGTCGTACATGAAATATGGATTCGATGATCCCGCGAACAAACGACCGTGCAAAGAGGTTTTCAATGTAATAAAATGGCGCATAAAGATTTTAGTTGATGTATTTGTTTGGTAAAAATAGCATTGTTGCGAAAACGCACCCCCCTGAGAAAATAAATAAAAAACTTGAAACTCGAAAACAAGTGGTGTGGCGGAAAGATAAGGAATAAAAGGAAAATAATAATTGAGAGGAAGCCTGCTGCGTCGAGTGCGAAACTTTTTGAGTATCGTTGCAACGAATGTCCGTAAATGAATAAATACTTTGTGCTGTCTTTAGATGTGAAACGTCATTGAGTGATCCCTCGATCGACAGGGCATCCCGTTGCCCTCGTTACAGATTTATTGGGCGATGGGAATGCTCTGTGAAGCTTGCAAGGGACACGATTTTATGAAAACGTGTCTCAAGGACAATGAATCTGGGAGCGATTTTCGTAAGCTGTGAATTAAAACATTTCTCGATGCAGGGATTACGTTTTTGACGATCCTATTCCCTGTGTAATGCTGTACGTGCTCGAGGCTCAAAACTTCCAATAATTTCATATAGAAAAATGCGTTCAAACGTGATCCACAATAAATGAGAATAAAACGAAAGTATTTTGTTGCATCGAGCACCGGAAATTGTACATAGGTGAGCGTGTGAGACACGTGCATCGTCAAAGTGATAGATAATCGTATTTCTTTTCGCTTTTTTCGTTGTTTTTTTCTTATCGTTTTCAAAATCTATCCAGTTTTTGTATAAAACGAGAAAACAAAGCGACGAGAAGTGAAAGAAAAGGGCGTCGTTACGAATGCGTCCTGGAAACAAAAAAACCTATAAAAAGTGATGACCAGAGACACACTTTGGCGTGAATAAAGTTTTTGGGAAAATGCCGGGAAAAAAATGAGAAGACGAGGGGGAAAAAAGACGAAGGCACCGCCGAACACGATTTTTGACAATGAAACAGGACATTGTATATCTGTGAAGTATCTATAATAGTAAAACAAACGAAAAACACTATTGGTACGGTCGAGAATAATGATTAAGAGTTATTGATACGTGACGAACGTTGATGGTGATGATAAAGAAACAAAAACGAAGTAATGACGAATTAAGAGAGAGCTAATGAAGTAGAAAGAGAGAGAGAGAGAGAGTGAAAAAAAGGAAGAATAATAATAAATAAGAATAATAATTAATGCGATCGGTCAAACGAAGAAGATATCTCAAACGAATATTAAATTTTATGATATATTTTATTTTTGTTTAAAAATAGTAGACAGGATTATTCAATTGGTATAATAACGAATGAAAGGAAAAGAAATTATAGAACAGCAAAGAAACGTTTTTAAATAGCACGTGGGGTGGTTTGATTATTCAAACTTTTGGCTGTTCTTTTGCTTGGTTATCCTCTATCATTTATTATCTCGTATCAAACATTTAAAAGTATAACACACAAACACATTATATATATCGTCTATTCTTATTTACCATTCTCGATGAAGGAGTTATTCATAATTTAAGTCAAGCTAACCTCCCCCTTCTCACCCCCAAAAGACAAAAAACAAACCCACCCTTCTCTGCCCTTACGAAATAGACACGAATTGATCGAAACGTCGGATATAAGAGCATTTCATCTCTCGTTTAAGTTACAGTGTGTCACCGCTATACTTTTCAATGAATTATTCTCAATATGAATTCTCTTCGATGGTACAGTGTTAAGTATATATATATTATATAATAAAGAAAACAAAATAAATGTCAACTTTTTAATGTAATTACATTTATTAGACGCTTTTGTTTTGTCCTTGTCTTTAGCTGTCGTTGCCAATTCATTTACGTCGTCGAGTTGTTTTTTTTTTTACTACTCGGGCCTCACGGATGGAAATTGTCGTCTCGTATTACGCTTTTTTTTAATAATCACGTTCATCGTGCAATCTTCACTCTTTCGTTTAACCAAACCGGCCAATCTCTTCTGCGATCTTTGGCCAGTCGTCCCGCTACACGATTTCCGGTAAGCGAATCATCTTCCGGATCTTTTACTCGCCTCGGAGGTCAACGAAACAGGCTCTGGATCGATTTCCTTATTGATCGGAGTAATTTGAACATTGATCAGATATTTCGACAAAAAGCTTGAGAATTTACTCATTTTTAGAAACCGAATCATTGACGGGGTGAAAAATGAACAAAAAATTGATTCGAATGGTTTGTTGGTGTTTTTTTTGCAAAAAATTCTGCGAATTTCGTTTCGTTAATTTTTTAATAACTTTGGGGATTCGCAGTAGCGAGAAAAAACGGAAAAATTGACAATAATGTGAATTTAATAAATTTTGCATTCAATAATTCACGAATCCATGATTATTGTTGAAAAAAATGAAATTTGATTATTTTTATTGCAAGTAATGAGTTTTTTAACGTTTATCGATTGATTCGCTTTCTTCGTATTGCAGATGAAACACCGAGGAGAGCTCGAGCACCGCCCGGCAGAAAAGGTTTGCTTTTTATTTGTGCAAACGCAGCAGAATTTAGTTGTTCGAGGCATTGGTGTGTTGTTTTGCACCTGAGGCAGGGGAGAGCGAAAGAGAAGAATGAGATGAGCGCAAAGATCGCACACACACACAAGACTGAACGAATTCTCCCCTAGTTGAAAATTTTGGGGCGATCTCGTCGGGTCTTTCGTGGTCGTAGTGCGTGAAGAAGAAGCGAGAGCGCGATGGAGCGGGGGAAAAGGCAACGTAAAAATGGTAGAGGGAGGCGGCGGCGGGGGAGGGGGAGAGGCGTCGGCGCGGGATGAGGAACAAACGACGCTACTGCGCGAAGCGAGTTTGCGACATCAGTCGATCGCTGGCAACTCACCGACAGGCGCGCAAGCTCAAGAGCTTTTTTATCCTCGACTCAATACACGCTGAATACGAGTAAGATAAAAAGAGAGAAAAAAAAACCGGGCGAGTGTTGAGGGTGCAAATCGAGCAGAGGCCTCGCCTGCATTTGCGACGATTCTCAAAATTCCAAATCAATTGGAAAAAAAAACAAAAAACTGAGACGAAAAGATTGAAAAAAATTGCGGGAAAAAGCTGAAAATCAATTTCGCGCGTGAATCTTGTATTTTTTTTCTTGTTTTTCATTTTCCTCGCTAATCAAGTGTCTCTCTTTTATTCAGTTCAAAGATCTCGCGCGTTGTGGTCCAGACTCGAAGACGGTTTAGAAAAACAAGGTGAAGAGACCAGAATAGAAAAAAGTTAAAATTTCCGTTACCAGAGGAACGTTCGCAAACGCACCGGCCATCGAAACCGGGCACGCGAGAATATCGCCGAGAAGATGAGCACTCCCGTCAAGAAAGTACCGATCCACCTGCAGGTGAGTCTTTAAAAAACGAATGCGAGAAGCAGCGAGACAAACTGCGTTTTCACGTCCTTGTTTTTTTCTCCCGGCGTCTCCCTCCGCATCTTGTCAACACAAGAACGCCCTTTTCGTACTTCACACACCGGTCGTTCACGGTTATTTAACTCTATTTACATCCCACCATCGATTGTCGATGCTCGTCTCGATTAAAAAACAAAAATATGCAATAACGCGAGCTTAGGAATAGACGTTACGTAATGTCTCTAACTGTCTGTCTGTTTTTTTAATGAATAATGACAGTTGAACGAGTTAAGTACGTTGCACGAACCGAGGCGTAGGTTTCCTCACAATTTCACGGTTTTTACTAAAAACTCTGCCAATTCTCTACAAAGTCGTTTCACAATTCGGCTCGTTAGGGTTTTCGCTCATTTTTCAAAGACTGAATCGAAAAATTAATCGAACTTTTGCACAAATTTAATATTTTGGAGCAAAAAAATTGTTTTTTTTTTAAATCTGGAATAATTTTCTTCGAGTCTCGCAATTTTTGAGTGAATTTTATTTTATTCTGCAATATACTATACAAAAAATTTGGAGCATAAAAAAAGAATCGTTTCTTATCAAATTTCGGAGTAAAAAAATGAACTTTAGCGTGCAGAAATTTGTCTGTTATCTCGCCAATTCTACGCGACCTCACGTCGCTTATCAAACGAAGAAAAAAAGAAATTTGCTCCATCGATTTAATCTTCCGATTCAATTCAAAGACGTGCGAGCTGGAGTTTTAATTGTGTTAATGAAAACACGCTCGATTAATGTTAAAGAGCGGTTGTGTAATGTCATCGAAACACGCGTTCCAACGCAACCGTACGATCGTAATTATACACACAGGCCATGCTCGCACATGGAAATACTTGAAAGTACATTTTTTTCCTCATTTAATCTGTAATGTTATGAAGAATCACGGAATCGCACGCAGAGCTCAGAGAAATGCCGTTTCCAGAGACGTTACAAGGCGATGCTGCGGGTATAACAGGTGCAAGGGAAACTGGAGTTATACACTATCGTTCAAAAGTTTCGCGACCGTCTCCTCTCTGCCTGCA
This sequence comes from Diadegma fenestrale, assembly GCA_037043255.1. Classification (NCBI taxonomy): domain Eukaryota; kingdom Metazoa; phylum Arthropoda; class Insecta; order Hymenoptera; family Ichneumonidae; genus Diadegma; species Diadegma fenestrale. The sequence goes on from CM073312.1 coordinate 11,334,685, forward strand.
ATTCGAAAAAGCCTCACAAAATTGTGCTCAATATTATTTTCATCGTAAAAATTCGTTTCCACTGGAAATCAAAAATTCTCAAGTCTACGAGTGGGAAAAAAAAGCAAAAAATTCGGTATCAAAATCGATGATTTTACGGAATGACTCTGAATATTTCTCTACGAATTTTTTTCAGTCTTTCTCAATGACGTGACGAAGTTTATCTTAGAAAAAAACTAATTCGAAGGACAATTTTTTTTGAAAGTTGGTTTTTACGTTCTTGTAAATTACGACAGAAAAATTCTTCCCAAAAATGATTATTTTTTCGCATGAACAAAAAAAAAACGATTTTTTCTCGAAACGTTTTAAATCGGTGCGATATTTTTTTTTTCGTGTCTTTTTTTATTCACTTTCCGGTCAAGTAGAAAAGACTTTGAGCTTGAGAATTGAGTTTTCTTTTCCTTGTGACAAGATTGAGTGAAAATTCTTCGTGCACCGGGGAGAGGCTTTAGAACTTTTGAAAGGTAGTGTATTTATATTTGTTTTATATGGTAGTAGTTGTGGACGGTAATAGGAATCCACTTGAAACTCGTTCGTCGGTCTTATCAAAAAAAAATCAAGTGGTCGGTGAGTGGCCACTGGCTGAAGACCACCGACCTGCCAACCGCGTAACAATCTGTAATACCAGTGTAGGATTTTGTAATTGTATATCTTGTATCTCTCGTTCATGAAGAATCATGGGCTCATCGATATTATTTACACGCCAAGCCTCTTTTTCTCTCCTTTAGCCGCTACTGTATCATTTTTCGCATTTATTTTCATTCACACTTTTCAATTTGTACTTCGTACACTCGCTCGTTCAGCCGCACGTGGTGGTGCAAATTCTCCGCGGCTATTAACGCCTTCGCAGTCCGATTCCCAGATTGAAAAATAGCCGATGGCCTGTCACGGAGACGTTGAAAAGATTCGAAGGCAAAACTTGTGCCAAGAAGTACGTTTTGAGAAAAAAAAAACGAAAGTGTGCGATGAATTTTTTTGAATATCGAAAATTTTCTGTTTTCAAGCCGCATTAATGATTTTTTCCATCTTTTCTCCAATTTTTCGAAAAAATTGAGACGATCTCGAGGGCTGTAAAGTAGATCGATACCAAATTGAGAATAAATTTAAAAAAAAAGTCTCGATCGACGAGAGAAACCGAATCTTTCATCTCGAAAGTCTTAAAATAAATAAAGAAAGCGAGGAAACGAGTTTCGAAAAAAATTTTATCGCAGCGAGGGAATAGTGAAGGTTGCTTGATTATTGATCCGAGTATCTTGCGACAGTGGTGAACGCCACGAGGCGTCTCATCGTATGTCCCTCTCCAATTATCTCGTTTGCCTGGCACTTGGAAGAATAAATAGAAGAATCGTTAAAATGTGGATGAATTAAGCAGATACAAATTATCCAGATGTCTCGATACACATCGGAAACTTTGAGTTTTTAGCGATAAAGAATGCTGGAAAAAAGAGAGAAATTTGAAGGAGAATCGATGGAAAAATGAGCAGAAAGTTTTCACGTCTAAAAAAGGATCGTGAAATTTTTTCCTCGTGATTGTTGTTTAGATTTGTTGAAGTAGCGGTCGAGGAGGAAAAAAGGCGTTGGAAAGTGGTCGGGTCAGCTGCGGTTCTCGAGCCGTAACAACGAACCATCCCGTTAGGATTTACTATTTCGAATTTATGCACGCGAGAGGAGAAAAAGTTTATTTTGTGAATGCTCGTGGCGAGGGAATGGGAAAAAATCATGTAGATTCTCGCCCACGATGCATGACAAGTTCCGAAGAAAAAATGAAACGCCGCGTGTTCAGATAAACGTGCTCGAGAGTCGTCGTGGGCTGTGGGTGTACTGGAAACTATACGAGTCGCGGGCGCGAATCGATAGTTCGTCGACACTACGAGGTATATACCAGCCGACGCGGCTCTCTCTACTGTATTCGTGTATGGACGGAAAACGCTGGGAAATACATGAACTCTCCTAGCCCCCGGACCCTCGCGAGGACGCTACACTCTGGGTTCAGAAAAAAACTTTACTTTTTACTCGCCTTTAATCTTTCCCTTATTATGTTTCGTAAATGCGGTTATTTCTGCACTCTCCGGCCATAGGTCGTTTGCCTCTTATTCATGCTTTTTCTTCGGTCACGTGGCTCAGCTAATTCCCGAGTAAATTTAACTTTATCATCAAAACAAACAAACCAAAGTGTTGTGAAAATATATCCAGCTCCGTTTTCGGAACTTGCTCACCGTAACAGCTGGGGACAAATTTCATTTCCAAATATTATCGTATCAAAACCTCGGAATATTGACACGAATATTCGCTCTATGGCGAAAATCTCTTTCCTACCCTCGGGGTAAAGCTTCTTGGTCCCTTATCCTTGCAATCCGTCTCGTCACGTGGTCGAGCTCATCCGTGGATCAATTTAATTTTGTTGAAACCATCAAAATCGAAAAATATTCAAGAAATTTTTGCTTTTTTTTGCACTTTTTGCTTTATTGACACGATTTTTCGAAATGGATTAGAACAAACATCGTCAATGGTCCAATATTTTGATAATTCTCATGTCTTAGAAAAATAGTGATCGTTTTATTCGAATTCAGTTTCGAAATCGCGTTTATGTATCGTCCACTTGCGGATTTATTTGGAAATACTCGAGATATCCTTGAGAACAGGTCTCTGAATGAAATGTCAGCGATTTATTGGTATCAAATCTAACGTTCGCGGTATAATTTATGAACGCTTTACCCACGTTTATTGCTGATTTATTTAGCAATAAATAATCAAATCGTCTTATTTTTAATCATTCATTAAATCGTCGAGATTAATGGGCAATTTGAATATTTACGAAGTATCAAGAATAGGAAATGTTTAATATTCCGATTACGCGTATTACATTTCAATTATTGGCTTCCAATTAAAATAATTCTCAATGTTAAGCGTTGCGGATAATTAGCCAAATTTGCATAAATTGAAAAGAAAAATATTCACGAATCGACGACTCATGCAAAGAAGTTTCGATAAATCGTTTTATCTTATTGAAAAAAACTGACAATTACCGTGTCGATTTTTTTTCATGGATTTCCTGAATCCGCCTAAATCGTTCCCATCGGCACGAAACTTTTTTTTTCACCAGCAATTAATTATAACAACGTAATTTCCGAATTTCTTGAATTTTGAACTTGAGCCAGAAATATTCGGGTCGTGCCGAGCTCTCTCAAGTCTCTACGTTAGCAACGCAAACTTTGAATATACAACCATGTCGTTGCGTGATACCGTTGATGGTGGTTGAAAATTCAACGTTTTACCAAGCTCGTGTAATCCATCCGATACGAATAGAACAGGTGCACTTTAGCCGTATCCCTGCAACGCGTTGTACAGCGTTTTATAAATAGCGTCGATCAATTGATCGAGTTTAAAAACTCTGAACAGATGAAAAATCGCGAAGGAAACTATGAAAAAGTTTGAGGCGAGCTGCGAAAATCTATCGAAATCTATTTCGGAAACTTTTTTCGATTTTCTTTTCGAATAAATTCGAGAAAACTTGAAAAAAAAAACATTTTTTTGATTTTTAGAAACTTTCAAGAAATCAACGGAAAATATTTGGCCATTTGAATAGAAATTTGAATTTGTTGAGGTTTGACTTTTTAGGAAACTCGGTGAATAAATAAATAAGAAAATGTGAAAAAAATTAGAAAATTACGTAATTTTGGAATGACGAGTTTTGGCTCGTAACGGGGCGAACTCAAACATGGTGTACAAATGAGTAAATTGAGTATTTAAGCGATAGCTAAGGTAACATGGGTCGTATCGGGAGAACCCGCAGGTTGTTGATTCAGAGTGTATTCATAAATAGTTGTGCTCGAGTGTTTATGTGGAGGGAGAAATAGGGAAGCCAGGTGTGACCTCCGCGAGTCACCGTTTCCGGGGCTGTTGCGTTAACATGCTCACTGCTGTTTTTTTTCCTCGTTCAATTCCAAACGAAACTAGACCATGCACAACGAGAATTCATGACCCGCTTAGCCTCGTTGTAGAAGAGAAAAAAGTATACGTTGGTTTTGCAAATGACTCAATTGGCCGGAGGATCCTTAGATCTCGTTGGCCATGACCCGTTGCCCAAACATTAGCGAATAGACGAGCACTCGAAAACGTAGTGAAAGTCCTCGAGCCAAAATCCACGATTTGTGGGAGGGAGAGCTCGAAAAATCGGTCATTTCTGCGACATAATGATTCGCAGGAGGAAAAAACGATGAAGTAACGCTTCGAATGTTATTTCATCTTGATTATTTCGCCAGAGAGAAAGTTTCCGCTCCTCCTATATATCGTTCTTTATTTCTGCGATTATAGTTCAGCTCGTAGGAAAATACAACTGCGTACTATGTGTATAGCCGAGCAGAGTGTCTTTCATTGATTTCTTCGCGATGTAACTGCGGCAAAAACCCTCCAAGAGCTGCCCATAAGTTGCGCGATGCGTCATATAACTTTTCTATACACTCTCATAATCACTACTTTCCAAACAACAAGAATTTTCCATTCAATTAATTAGCTTGATCAAGTCATTAGCAATAATATCATAATTAATGATAATTCACTGGCTAGTAATTAAAGTTTTATCGGTATCGTTAATTATTACGTGTCGATTAGAGCCGAACGTTGCTCCCTCGTAATTCGTGCTTCACACATTTATCTACGAGCAAGTAGAAAATTGAAACGAGCTTTAAAATTGTGAGCGAGCAACCAGCAGCGACGAGAGAAAACTTTTATTCACTTTGCCATGATTTTCAGTGGAATACAGACATTTTATTGGCTGGCAGATAAAAAGATTGATCTGAGTAAATAGAATAAGTAAAGGACGAGATTAAGTGGGACTGCAATCTGGAGATAAGCTCTGTCTGTGATAAGGAGAGTGTTCAGAATTTTATTTATAGCTGTGAAAACTTCTTTCGATAAATTCGCTTATAAAATCGCCAGACGAGTGTCAATGGGATTATTTCGATGACGTGAGGATGAACGATTTAAAGAGGGTAAAAGTGATCGGTTCCATGGGGTGGCGAAAGTGGTATCGATTAGACGATGGGAGTCTCTCATCGCGTGTCTTTTTAACGTCTTTCTCGGCCAATTCGTAACCAGAGCAAATATATACGTATTTTTAACATCCATAAAGTCTACGAATAAGTAACTCGCGATAAGCATTTGAGTCTGACGTCATTCTAAATTGCACGGTTCCTCGATCTTATTTCCATTTCGATTTCCAACTCTCCCAGGAAATCCGTTCGCAGCCGAGCAAACCCACGTAGCGTGCTCGATTCTAATTTCATTCTCAGTTAACTGGAAATTTCTATTCCCCTCATACACGAGTCAACCTGATCGAATCACCCTTTCTTTTTTTTTCTATTCAGCCCACCGAGTCTGGCTCCGCATCTCGAGATTTGGGACTTTATTATCGCCTCGTATCAACTAAAATTTGAATTTTATCAACCTCCCAGTTTCTAACACGTTTTTATGGCAGCCCCGGGGGCTACGAGCTGCAGGAAATTCTCATTTAGACTGAAATTAATCTTGTTTTTATTCAGTTCCATATTTATGATCTCTTCAACGCTCATTCAATTATTTTGGCCCTCGTAGTCTTTAATTTTCGGCTCTTCTTAATAATTACTCCAAAAAAATCATTAAAGTGATTACAATCGAAAAGCAACATTATTTTCATCCGTTTACGGTTTACTGAGTTTTGCTCGTGACTTGCTTTCTCGAAATAATGGAGAAAAGGCATAGATTTGAAAAAAAGTTGAGATCGGAGTCATTTTTCAAGATAACAAGGAGAGAGCCCATCTGTAAAGACGCTCGCTTCACAGAGAGCGAGTGCTTTCAAGAATAATAATGATCCATCCCGTTGAGTGAGAGGCTCAAAGGATTTTAAAATCTATTTACAGTTTCTGTTGCTCTTTTGCTTTTCGAGAGAAAAAAAAAATTGCCTTTGTCGTCGTTTGACTCGTACACTTGGAATAACACGTGGTCGCAGATGTTTGGAATTCCAACGAGCTTCACACACGCTTTTCAGTGTACAGTTTCTCACTCGAGAAAATATCGATTACTATTTCAGGCATAATAGCCAAAAATATGTGGGACCACATGTTCAAAGTCTCTCGGTTTTATCGACTTGGCGAAAACATCTCTCACTACCGTTCTTGTAATATTTTTTCCATAACTTATTCTCCTCGCGTCTATCAACACTTCGTACAAGGTCTTTACACCCACCGAGCTAGAGAATTAACACGCGGTTTCTACGTCTTGGATTTTCTCAATCGATACAACACGTTCCAGTTTCAATGATGCAAACTTCGTTAATTCTTATTGTGCATCATGCACCAAGTTCCCGCTGGCATTCGGATCGATCAGCAACGTCAATCCACACTTTTGCTGCATATTTTCACACTTGACTTCATTCTCGCTTTTATCTCGCCACGCAATCAAGGAAAATCGTTTTCCCATGAATTTTTCCCCTGCTTGCCACAAGAACGTAAATAAAAATGTGCAATCCCTGAAATCCGGTTAATCCTTTCAAAATTTCGTCCGAATATTGTCAATTCAAATCAGATTCTATTCAAATTTCGTTGTTTGGAGAAAAATCCATTTCGATTTCCTCAAAAGTGGAATATTCATATTTTTCTACAAGAAAAAAAAAACAAATCGCAATCAAATTCCATTCAAATAATGAAAAAAAATATTCTGCATGGTGGATTATGTGTATTTTTCATTTAACTAGAAACTGTGCCAATTTTTGTCCATGGGAAAAGAATTGTGAAAAGCTTTCGTTGCATTTTCTGGTTCGTGGGAAATGGCGAGAAACTCGGTCGGGAAGTTGAAATGATTTTTTCTTTTATTGAAACATGAAAAAGCCCCGAGCCAGATATTATTCCCTCGTGCAACGCTCAAAGTGAAACATGATCGCTGACTGACCAAAACACTCGTGAAACGAGAGATCACAATAGCACGTACAATTGTAATTGAGCGTGCAATCCGTAGTGACTTTGGTGACGCGCGGTTTGAGCGAGGAATGTTTTATACAAAAGATCGCGAGGGTGGAACAAAGGGGATGAAGGTTTCGCATAACGTTGCATATCGAGCCTGGAGGCTCAAGGCTAAAGGGTGCGTTTTAAGCGTAGGGCGTTAAAAGGGTGTGTTTGCTTGGCGACCATCGTGAGCCAGTCGGAAAATCTATACCGCAAGGGTCGAGGAAGCGTGTGCCCTAACGCTCAAAGTACGAAAAGGGATCGCAGGAGAATTAGGGTGGAGTTTACTTGCGGTCGCGACTCGATGGCTCAGCAACGAGGACGCCGCAAAAAGGGTCGTTGAAGATACACGCGCTTCCCTCTTCTTTTTTTTATACATGAGGGTGGAAATCCTCTTATTCGACCATCCAACGCGTGCCGCATGTTCCCAACGTTTTTTGCAATATTATTTTCACGATTTCATGCCAATGGACTTTTGCATCTGATACTAAAAAGAAATGTCTTCATTCCTGGTGATGAATTATTTTTTAGTACAAATTTCATTGATTCGTTCGCTCCCTCGACGTGCCAAATTTGATTGATTCAAATCCCATCGCTCCAAAACTCGTGCACATTTATTTTTGATTTCGCTCTCTAATTTTTTCCTCTTGTACGAAAAAAATCTCTCCTTTCTCTGTCGAGGAAAAACTGAATAAATTTTGTTCATTAACTTGGTCACAGACGTTGCGTTCTCTTGTTCCACATTTGAAATTGGAAGAGAAGCTTACGCACGTGCCCAGTGCGCATAGTATTATCTAGTAAGCGAGCTGGTGGATAAATTACATGCAATTTTGACAAGCTGGCGGATACGAAACCTATCGTTAGCCCGAAAAGTCAAGCGCGACGAGCTGCGGCTCTCCCCAAGACCCATGAACCCCTCAATTCCAATTGTACTTAATGTGCAACAGTCTCACATTTTTTCTCATTATTGCAGAGCTCGCAAAATCGATTGCTCATTAAAAATGGAAAAGTCGTTAACGAGGACGGAATTATCGATAGCGACGTCTACATCGAGGATGGAATTATTAAGTAAGTAAAAAAATCTCATTTTTTTGTATTTCTGTATAGAATTTTAACAAAATACAACAATTTTCAATATTTGACCGGAAGAATTCATTTTTCTCGTTTTTATTTTTCGTACGACGTTCAAAACAATAATTCGGTGTGAAAAAACGTTGATTGGGCTGGAATTTGATAAGAAAATGCGTGGAAAAATAATTTTCGGAAGATTTGATTGAAATATGCATTTTAACGAGCGTCCGTGGAGGTAGAAATAAGCCTGTAGAATATAAAAATGGTGCGATAATCCAAACGCAGTGGGACAGTCACCGGAAACGAGCAGGGAGCTTGTTTAAGCCCCACACGGAGAGTTCGTGACTCTTTTTCTTTCTCTCTCTCGTCTATCATTGGGGTCCCCCTGGCAATGATTTATAACATTGTCCACATTAAGCCTCATATTAAATTCTACCCCTCGTACTAACGAGACCTACTGCACTTATTTTAAACACGAGCCATCGCACAAACACTCACTTTTACACTCAACTTATCTCTGTACCTTGGGTCGGATAAATTTCACCCTCAAATCGCTGAATAGGACGTGACCACATTTTATCGGGAATCGAGAAACCTTACAACGTCACTGATATTTGTTTGGGCTTCTCTGCCATTTAGCCCTGACACACCTTCAGAAAATACGACACATTTTCACCGCTCGACAATCCTCAACGATCTTGACACGTTTCGTCTCGATAAGAATTCCATTTTTTCTGTATTTCCGATTTTTCGGATCGTTCTAAATCGTTGGAGGAGAAAAATTCGAGTCAATTCGCATTTCCAGGGATCGAAATTGTTCCTATTTTGCAGGAGAATAAAAATTCACTCGTTTAAGCGACGAAAACGAATTTTTGTGGAGCAAAGATTAACTAATGGACGAACGAACTTGTTGCTCCATATAAACGTCAAACGTGTTCCCTTTCTGTTGAGAGTGATTCAGGTTTTGACCTAGCTGGCACAAGGGAGAGTCGGTTCATGTGGTGTCTCGACGTCTTTTCATGACTCGGTCTTTATCCGGAGCTTACTCTAAAAATATGTCTCGAAGAATCTGTCCTTGGGTGTCTCTGCAACGTCTGGATCGTTCCTGACTCGAGATTCGCCATGACCTTGAATTTTTCAGGATATTTTTGTCATTCGATACCAAGCAAAGTTTTTTTTTTATCTTTTTTACAGACAATTGGGCAGAAATCTTATAATTCCTGGAGGAACTCGCACGATCGATGCTCGTGGGAAATATGTCATGCCCGGAGGTATCGATCCTCACACACATTTCGAGCTTGAACTTATGGGCGCAACTTCGGTCGATGACTTTTATCAAGGCACGAAAGCTGCTGTTGCTGGTGGCACTACCATGATCATGGATTTCGTCATACCCAAACAAGGCGAAACTCTCCTCGAGGCTTATGACAGATATCGAGCCACCGCCGACGAGAAAGTTTGCTGTGATTATGCTCTCCACATTGCCGTTACTAGCTGGACGCCCAAGGTGAGATTAACCAAAACAATATTCGATAAAATTCAATATCACAACGTCGAGATTCCCAAGAATCGAAAAATGTCTCGAAAACTATTCAATTATTCATAATAAATTGCTCACGAGCCGCTAATCATGATAATCATAAAGACATTTCATTTTTAACTCTAAAACGGTAACCCGTGGGGTCGAAAAACGGAAAAAGACTTTGAATCGCGCCGCTTTTCTTTCTTCGTTCTCCTATTTTTATTTTTTTTCACTGCTTTACCGCATTTTTGACTATTTTTTTGATTTTAAGCAATTTTGCCCCAGGTCACGTGATTTTGCATTTAAAAACGCGAGGAATGAGCTCGAGTTGAACGATTTTCGTTAAATTTTGCCGGAGATATGAATTTTTCAAAATTGGGGTTCGAAAATTTATTAGAAATTTTTATTTATCAGAAATTCGTCGAATAAACTGATCTGTGGAAGGAAAACGATGGAATTATGGCGATTTTTGTTTAGGATAGGTCAGTAGAATAAGATCGTAGCACGAGGCCGAAAATACTCCGAATTTAAACGTCCCACTTAAGTTCTCCGAAAGTAAATAAAATTAGCCGAGCATAGAGACAGGCGCGCGTCATAAAGCTTGAACTCGGGTAAGGCCATCGTGCCATATACGCCGAGTGAATTTCACACGGTCTCAATTTCATTCAAGCACTCATCGCTTGGCCACTACGAGTCGCGTGGTTAATTAGAAAAACACGAGTCCACACTCTCGTGGGGGAGAGGCAACATTTGCAATGTCGCGAGTCTGCATAACGAATTACGAATCCAGGATCGTTTTGTTTGATTTCACTCAATATTTTACCATCCACGAAGCCTCGTTACGTAATCTTTACAATCGTTCGCTCAGGAACGCGTAACCAGGTCATGCTCCATTAGTTTCGTGTTACTAAACCGGAAATGCTGCATTTTCTGGTGCAACAATTACCAGGGATATAATCCCATTGCCCCTAAACACGTTTGTGCAAATATTCTCTCACACCCTCACGAAGATTCGAACCTGAACTTGACCTCGTTTTACTTGGTGATATCGGAGTTAAAAAACGATATCGCGTTGTTGGATTAGCGTGATCAACTCTCGTTTTCAACTTTTGATTCGGACGAAAACTGCATCGAAGAAAAAATAATGAAAACAAGTCTAAAAATACGAATTTCTGCTGGAGTTATAAGCACGTCGAACTGCTGGGGTCGCACAGACCCACTGTGGCAGAGATCGCTACAAGATAAAACTTGAAAACGATTTTTAAAGATTTTTTTTCACCCCCATTTCTAATCCGACATTTTTCTCCGGTTGCATCAAAGTCTCACATTGTCTTTCAAGGCTCCGCACGTAATTACATATTAGGCCGTGCGACAACATATGTTTTGGATGAGTTTACTCGATCCCATTAACTGGGTTACCGGGTAAGCCAACACTGAACACGCCTAATACGGAAATTACGACCGGAAGTTCGTGGGAACCTTTAAGGTGCACGCTGCAGATGCAAAAACTTACGGACGATTTATCGTGTTTCCGCTCGACGTTTCTCTCCGTCGATTAAATTTTCAGGCTCAAAATGGAGCACGGAATGAAAATCGTGTTCATTATGATTTTTCCATTTATGGACACGAAATTCAATTTTTATTTTCGGAAAAATGTTTTGGGAGCCACCGAAAAGTCTTGCAAATAATTTGTGGCTTCGAGAATAATCAAATCTTGGATTTTGGTCCACGAGCCAACGTTTGCTCGATTTTTATCGACATTTAGGTCGAAGAGGATATTACAAAATAATTCTCCACGCCGGCAAGCTCATTTCACGAGCATTCTATTGTCAAGAGTTCACTTTCGTGGACCATTGAACGTTCACGTTGCTTTAACACAGTCAAGGTTTGCATATCGAAAATAATAAATCGAAATTCAAATAAAATGACATCATCGTCGTGCCTAAGCGAGCTGGACAAATTTTCGCAAATAAAAAGTCTCTGCAATCGTTAAAATAGCGTTTGAATGTTTTTTCGCCTTCCAGCTCGTTGTATTGCGAGTTTTTTCTTCAGAAGAAACACGTGAAAACTCTCTTCCACTTAGTTACGAGACTTAAACTCGATTCTCGAGTGTGGCACAGCCGCAGCTTTCTCCTTTTTCTAAATACGCATTTCTGCGTTTTCTTCGTGTACACAACGCGAGTTTTTCACTATTTGCACGAGTTGGGAATCAAAGTGGACTCACTGAGCTCTCGTGAATCGCCTTCGGTAAACTTGTGACCCACATCTACCGAGCCGTGGCTCGATCATTAACGCTCTATCGCTTATTTCTTCGGCAAAAAAAAAAAAAAGAATCTCTGTCCCATTCAGCAACGAGACCCCACACAATTTTTTTTCCACTAATGCATTTTTTTTCCTCATTCAGATTCAAGAAGAAATGGCGACGCTCGTTCAGGAACACGGTGTCAACAGTTTCAAATTTTTCATGGCTTATCGCGACCTTTTCATGCTCAGAGATCCGGAACTCATTTCGGCTTTTGGAGTTTGTAAAAATCTTGGTGCTGTCGCCATGGTGCATGCAGAAAACGGAGATTTGATCGCCGAGGTGAGAAATTTTGCATTTGCACAGAAAAATTCTAACGAAATTATTTGCAATCCTTATGAGCAATAAATTTTAATAATTTTCAAAGTATTTCCATGATTGGACAAGGATTTTAAAAAATTGCACATCATTTGGTAGTTTCTCGTTAAATTAAATGTAGAAATAATGAAAAAATGAAGTTTACTGATTCAAATTTGTGTGTCGCGATGGCAGAACACGAAGAAACTTTTGGCTGCGGGAGTGACTGGTCCCGAGGGTCACGAAATGTCACGTCCCGAAGAAGTCGAAGCCGAGGCCGTAAATAGAGCCTGCGTCATAGCGAACCAGGTATTTGATCAGTGCAATACGATTTTCTATCAAATCTTCATAATCTTTAGTCTTGATCTAATGCATTTTGTGGTTTGATGATTTTGGACGTGTAATCAGATTTGCATTTGCACTGTGTGTCGAGCTTGAAAATATTTTGCATCATATTCTTAGTTTTTATTCACATTTCCCGAAGCTTATGACTACCGGAAGAAAAACGATCGGAAAGCGACGATAAACTCAGTACCGACAACTGCACGTTCGTTTATTATCACCGGATGACTTTACGATCCTCTTTAAAGCGTCTCAGAAAAATTACAGTCTCGCTTTTCCTTTAACGTTCCGTCGCACGTAAAACAACTTGTGGTCGTTGTTGCACGCGTTGTCTGTTTACTGTCTCTCAAGCAGAAAGAAATAACCGGCGTACCACAGTTTCATTTACTCTTACGACGTGCCGGATCGCGTACAGTCGTTCACAAAAAGTCGTGCAATTAAAAGAACGATTTATAATTACAGTGCCAGAAGTTTTAAACGGCACTAAATTATTTTCTGTCTCAGGATACAACGAAAATTTGCCACTGCCTAATTTTGGGGCCATGGGAGTGAGAGAAATTATTGAAAATTTATAGAACGCGAGCCCAAACTTTGCCAGAACGTTTGCAACAAAGAATTAAAAAATTTTGGACACACTGTACGTGCCGTAAATTCATAAACGTTCGAAGTGTCAAAGTAAAACTTTTTTTGGAGTAATTTTTAATTGGAGCAAATGTCCGATCCTCGTTTTTTTTCCGATTTTCCTTCACGCACGTTCCTTTTAGGCTCTTCACCTGTTTTTCCCACTTTTTTAAGGGCTCGGGATCATGGACGAATTATACACGAAAAAAACCTTGTTTTATACATTTTTTGTAGATATTTATTGTTGCAATTTTGCTGTACGTGGCGCATCAACGTCAAAGATCTGTCGACGCGATTTAATCAATTTTAATTTCACGTCCGATTGACGGAGATTCATTTTTTTCTTGTACTTTAGTAAATTTTCTAAAAGTTCAAGCCATTTATCGAGTTTTTTGTAACTGAAAATCTCGATACCGAGCCACGAAGAAAAAAGTCGTGGCAATGAGGATCGAGGTTCGCAAAAAGAAATGTGTATACGGAGGCTGAACATTTCGCACGCTTAGGTCGAGTGTCCGCTGTACGTAGTGCATGTGATGAGTCGTAGCGCGGCGGAAGCTCTCGAGGCTGCCCGGAAGCGAGGAGTTTGTGTTTGGGGCGAGACACTGGCCGCTGCTCTCGGTACCGATGGCACCAACTATAGTCACAGTTGTTGGAGACACGCAGCCGGCCACATTCTAAGTCCACCGTTGAGGCCGGACACGGACACACCGTTGAGCCTCATGACCAAACTCGCAACGTGAGTTTCCAACTCAAAAAAGTAGCCCCGCAAAAAAAGGAAAAAAAAATTCTTAAAAATGGAAAGGAGAACGCAAAACTCTTGTACGCGACTTGGCAAATACTTTTCCCATCGATTTGTCACGTGCAGAAGAATTCCAGTTTTTTTATGGCTGAGAAAACTTGACGTGGGATATTTTGCTCTCGCCTTCGTGCACTCGCGTTCGTCAAGTGCTCTATCGACTTTTATGTTATATACGTAAATATATAGACCCGTGTGTAGTGTAAAAATATGAGCAACAGATGTCTGTCACGGCGATTTAGATACGAACCGCAATTTCGCACCTGCATGCATGGCGTTTCAGTTTATTTCTCTACTTGACGTTTTCCTTTGCTGCCACTAGAGCTTTATACTCTATTATTTGATCGCACTCGCACTTATTATGATTTTATCACTAAATCACCGTAGCTGAATGAGTAGAATTTAGTTGAACGAGCGTTTCTATCGATCGCGAGTCAAATAATACTCGATAAGAAGATTCCGATTTGAAAAATTGTTTCTACGCTTTTCGAAGACGAAAAAAAACAATAATGAGGCCTCGATTCACGAGGGAGCTCTTGATTACCTAATGAAATTTCGAATCAAATCAGATTGGACCTCAAGATATTAATCTTCTTCGCACTGTGCCAGGAAACAGAAATTCAAGGTCACAATGACCACAATTCACGATTAATAACCGAATTCATTGGCGAATAGAAACGAAAAAAAACAACGATTACGTTGTCTGTGAAAAAATAAACAATGTTCGTTTTTTTTTCGGAGTAAAAACGTTTTTGTTTTTTTTTCATTTCTTAGTGTAATTGAGAGTCTTGAACGTTATTGTTTTGTGTTTTATTTTGAGAAACGTCGCAAACAATATCTTGAATCGTCGCTTATTGTTGTTACTATTTTATCGCATATTTTGACTGCCTCGCTCGTTCTCTGCATCCGTGAGGCCGTTAAAGCACGTGAAGCACGTTGTTCGAGTGTAATTTCGGAGCATGAATTGCCGGAGTTTATTTAAGGCGATCTATCAGTCGGGAAAAATCTTAGAGCGCAGATTTCGTCGACAAATTGAATTTTCGGGAAAAATAAAAGTTACGAGGTTTTCTCTTCGCAGCAGAAAATCAACTGGAGTTTTTATTTATCTTGGAACATTAATTGTCCTTGAAATTAATGTGACTAAGCGTTTCGACTGCCTTTTTCGCACTCGCCCAACTGATGGACCACCTTGAGATGTTCCAAGAGCAGCCGAGATGATTATTATATTGGGAGGAGGTGTGTCTTGCGTTTAGGTGAATTGTCCGTTGTACGTGACCGCCGTAATGAGCAAATCTGCGGCGGACGTGATATGCGCAAAACGTTCAGACGGCGCTGTCGTTTTCGGTGAGCCACTTGCTAGTAGCGTCGGAATCGACGGTAGCGAACAATATGGCCAAGACGTCGATAAGGCTCGGCGTTTCGTCACATGCCCACCTTTGAGACCGGATGCAACCACGCCAACTTATTTGATAGAAAAACTTGCCGAGTAAGTAAGGAATTTTGGAGCAAAAGAAAAAATCCGAGCATTATTTAAAGATTTTCATTGGTACGATAGAAAAAAATCGATTGCGAGAATTCGATTCCCAACAAATAGAATAGCGTTTTTTTTTCTCAATTTTTGTTGCTCGACCAAACGAGCTTTGACGTTTGGAATCAGTGTCAAATGTTCCAAGAAGATCCTTCAGGGATCGTCGTGAATCTGGGTTCGCAATAATTCACTCAACCGTGAGGATCTTCGTCGATAAAGAGAAAATTTCAATGGCCAAAGTTCATCGAGGCTCGACGACGGTCGTAAATATTAAACTGGTTGCGTCGATCGGCTCCAATTAATGTTTACAAATACGATAAAGTCTCGTGGGCTATGAAAATGCACCAGATTACTTTCCACCTTGGCTTTTGCCTCATTTCTTCTTTGAACGTTGCCTGATTTAGCTCGCGAGGAGATTTCGATTGCCTTAAAAGTATCGGGAGAATTTACTCCGAGCAAACTCGTCGAGCATTTCGATAGAGAAATTTACCGTACGATCGCTAACTAGTCGATCGTACGCGCGTCAACTCTCTCTCTTTCTTCTCCATTGAAAATAATTGATGCTTCGAAAAACTAAAGAAAATAAAACAATACATAGAAACATAAGTGTACAGGATGTTACAAGTAACGGGGCGTCAAATGACGTGAGCTATTTGCATTTTAATTTATACAGCAAGAGATACTCGACTTTGATATGCAGAAGACACATCAAACGATCTGAGATTGAATTTCTAGGGCTTTTAGTGTGCGAGCAAAGGAAAACTGTTGCGATTTTACATTCAACTGATTTATTGTTTCATTATGAAGCAAATTTTATCTCGGTACTCTCTGCTTTTTATCTTCTATCCAGAGACTAGAAATGCCATCGAAAATTTATTCGTAAATTTGAAAATAATCACACGCCAGTGACGTGGAAAATTAACTGTCGTCTCATTGTAATTAAAACGTTAATTAAATAAACAAAGATAAGGCGCGCCGCGGGAGCCGGTACTGAATATTCATGAACATTATTGTTCGTACTACAATAGTGGATTTTATTAGACTGCCCAGTCGTTTTCGAAAAGATTCAACGATGACATGAGGAAAAAAATTGACAAATTTTTCGTTTTAGAGTGAAAATTATGATTTTCTTCTGTATTTATTGAATTTTTTATTAATTATTATTAATCACAATTATTCAGAGATGGCCTACAAGCCACTGGCAGCGACAACTGTACTTTTAATGCAGAACAGAAAGCTCTGGGTAAAGATGACTTTTCGAAAATACCCAACGGTGTTAATGGGGTCGAGGATCGTATGGCGGTTGTATGGGAAAATGGTGTGCATGCTGGACTCATGGATCCTTCGAGATTCGTTGCAGTGACGAGCACCAATGCTGCGAAAATCTTTAATCTCTATCCGAGAAAGGGCGTCATTGCAATTGGCTCCGACGCTGATATCGTCGTATGGGATCCCAACAGGAAACGAACTATTTCTGCCGATACTCATGTTCAGGCTGTTGATTTCAACATTTTTGAGGTAAAAAGAGAAAATTGCCAAAAAAACGATTTTTTCGTGCAGAATTTCGTAAAATCTCTCGCTGAGTCAATTTCGCTTAATTTTTCGCCCCGTAAAAAAAGAAACATTTTCAATACAGAAATCTTCATTTCGAAATCCAAATGACCAGTTCGCTCGATACAAAATCTCGCTCACAAAGCTGGAGACTATAATTACCGACTTGTTTTTATTTCAGGGTATGGAAGTTCACGGTGTACCGGAGTACGTAATCGTCAATGGCAGAGTATGCGTGGACGATTGCGAGGTCAAGGTCGTTCACGGCTACGGAAGATTCGTGGACACGCCGATTTATCCTCCACACGTGTACGACTTAATTGAAGACCGTGAAAAGGTAAAATTAACAAGCTGTTACTTTTTTTGCCTTCTTTCCTTCGTTGAGATATCGCTTCGTGTCTCTAATTGACGTATTTAAATAAATTACATCGCGTTCACAATTGCGCAATGTAAAATTCCCTTAGACCTGCCCCCGAATGAGCCTGCACCATTTATTTTTCGAATCAATATCAAATTTGGCATTAAATATTAAAGTTTCTTCGGCAAAAATGCCAAAAAAATTTACCAATTGACCAAAATGCGTTTTTTTCGTAATTTTTACAATTTTATTTCGTACCCTGAACAAGGATTTTTGTCGCGTTTACAAGTTCGTCGAATATTAAAATCACAAAATTCAAAAATGATAAATTCTCCATTAATTTTTCCATTTTTGGAGTAAATTTTTGCAGAAATATTGATTATTACGTCATTATTGTCGAATTTTTAGAGACCACGTGGTGTGGCACGGAACGGAGCTCAAGCAAAGCGATACGCGGAGGAGGATGCCGCAATCGCTAAAGTCCGTGAAGCTGCGAGAGCGGCAGCAGCCGCACGAGTAACTCAAACGAACGGAACTCACGAGGTACAGCACAAGCCTAAATTGCCACAGGTTTCGTGTGTACCGACGTTGCCAGAGTCGGCGGTCGTGACTCCCTCGGCAAAAGGTCCTCGTCTCGAAGGTCAGAGGAATCTTCAGGACTCGACTTTCTCCATCAGCGGTTAGTTTCTCTTACTCTCGACCTTTCCACAGCGTTATTAAACTACGAAATTATTTGCTACTCTTGATAATTCTGCAAAATTGTGAGTACGAGGAGAGAAAAAGTTGGATCTTGAATAATTTTGAACGAAACGCGCGTAAAATGCAATCGATTGATTAATAATTATAATTATTCATTTCCTCGAGCTATTGACCTTTCCGCAGAGTTATTGAACTGCGAAATTATTTGCTACTCTTGATAATTCTTCGAAATTGTGAGAACGACGAGAAAAAAGTTGGATCTTGAATAATTTCGAACGAAACGCGCGTAAAATGCAATCGATTGATTTATAATTATAATTATTTATTCCCTCGAGCTATTGACCTTTCACGATCGACAGCGAATCTCGCACGGCCACGTTCTAATTGTGAATTTTCATCGTTGCAGAGGACGTCGACGATTCTCGACGAGCGTGTATTCGCGTCAACAATCCACCGGGCGGTCGCAGTGCCGGAGGTTTTTGGTAATTCAACCAAATCACAGGGTCTACGCTTTGCTGCGGGATATAACAAAAAAAAAAGCAAAAAAAAGAAATTTTCAAATAATAACGTGTACCGAAACAAACTCGCGTCTCTGTCCTCCCTTTCCCCGAGGGTGCGGACAAAAAACAACAAGAGAAAACGTTTTAACTCACCTCCTAACTTGATGTTTTCCGTCCCAAGACCTAAAAAACCAAAACCTCAATATTTCGTTCGCATGAGATACAATCCGCTTTTAATATTTCGCTAATCAACCAAATATTAATTAAGTTAATACATCTCTCATCATTCGTCATTGTTCAAATCGCTCAAGGTCTGTCTCAACCAAGGAGGATTCGGAGACGAAGCGCCAGTAAAACTCACGCGCCCCCTTAACCCTGGACGGCGCTCGGCTACGCGGTCATTTAAAAAAATCATTAAAAAGCCTATTCAAGCTTATCGCCAACTCATTCGGCTTTTCGCGCAATCGGTAATAAAGCAGCTAAATTTTAAATCGCCGCTTAAATATTATCCACGAGACTCGAATCCTCCGTCAAACTTTACGGAGATTGTCCATTTCCTTTTTCTGTCAAATTTATGACAATCTCACGCTTCATTACCAAATGAACTCGAGAGAGAGAGAGCACTTTACCAACGAACAGACGGAAGACCCTTGTGAAAGGTGCTTGGGAACAAATGACTTTAAAGCTACGAATAGACAGAGCTCGAAAGGCAAAAACTCGTTCAACAACGTTAAGCACAGCCGAGATGTTTTTGAGCGACGTTTTTTTTATACAATTTTATTATTTCTTCGTCATTGAGTGCTTAGAGATCGATTGATCTTCATTACATCACATCATAACGTCACATTCACAGTTTTCTATCAGAAAATCCCTTTTTTCTTCCTATTTCCATTCTCTTATTTTTTAATCACTCGGACAAATATTCAAGAGACTTTACGCATCCATTGTACACGCGAGAAACAAGAGATAACTGTGAAATTGAGCGTCTCCTGAGATACGGACTTAAGATCAAACAAAAATCATTATTTAATTATACTTACATTGTAATTGTATTTAATTAACGAGTATATTTGATGGGTAGGGTGTGTTTATACATATGAAACCAATGAATCATGCCTGAGCGTAATTTTATGATTGTTGCGCACCCGATATATAACGGTACGCACTTACGATAAACATATATATATTATATTATTATATAATGCATCTAGCTGACTGCGAAGCAGAAAAATTTTACTGTTTACACGAAAAACCGACTAGACATTAGAACCAAAAACGTGAAATTGATTTATCGATTATCAAAATCCCGAAAAAAAACTTCAATTGTGTCTTTTTTTGATGGTTTTGCATCGATTCGTAATTTTATAATGGCGAATGAAACTCTACGCACAATACAGTCGATTGTTTTTAACGTAAATGTGTTATCGATATAAAAGAAAAAAATAAGCTGATTCGTTATTCGCCTAAAGCTTAGAAGGAAAAATAAATGTGTTTGTTATAAGTTGCGCGTGTACCAAGTCGAAAACATATTTATGACGTTATTGACATTGAGACTTGAGTATATATTTCATCTATCATTGACTTTGAAATTAATTGTTGGGGATTTGACGAATTATTATATTTATACAGTATGTTTCCCATTTTACAAAAATATATTATTGTAGCATATTACGATTTGAATTTGTTCAGTCTGTGCGTCGAATGATTTAAAGCGCGTGTCTGTCGTCATGAGAAAAATCGTCTACGGCCCACCAGTCGATCGTAATTTATTATCCGTCGGTATAAATGAAGGAAAAAAACACGAATTTCATTTTTTCACTCATTTTTTGTACGCGAAAATTGTGAAATTCGATGATTGTTTTCTCTTTCGTTTAATTTATTTTCAACGACAGCAATAAACGAAATTGTATCGTCGCCTGAGCTTTTTTTTGTATGAATTTTACGACACGATGAAATCAGCAATTATGAAAGTCTCTAGTTGTAATAAACATAAAATTATCGACATCTCGATTCACTTGCATCTGAGGAATAGAATAGAAATTGACCGAGACAACTTTTTATAATCCACCATCGCCGGCTCATAAATCTCTTCTCTTTTCGTCTCAGTGATTTTAGTCGTTATAGAAACATTGTTTCATCTCACAGATATATAATAAAGAAGAATCTACGATGATTTATGAATTAAGATTTAAAGGAAGCAGCAGACAGTGCCCTGTGGCAAAGAGAGACTTCACGTCGCATCCGTAAGGCTAAGATTAACGCTTTAATAACAACAACATAACCAACCGAAAGATTATCTCGAAACAATAATGGCCTAGAGTTCTGAGGACTTGAACAATTTGTAAACAGCGTCGAGTCTTTTGTACCTAAAAAAAGCTGATGAATTATAAAATTAGACTTTTTAGCATTTTACTGTAGTGAGAAATGTAGAGAAAAGGCAGAAACAATGTCAGAAGGTTTTACATACAGAGGCTGATAAATTTGAGCGGCAATTTCTTTGCCAATGACAATTTTGACAGCCAAGAATCTTTGACTTCGACATATCGCTGATTTTTGCTCGTTTACAATTGTTCATTCTTGAGGACGCATGGATTTAGATTTAGACAACAAAAAAAAAGGGCAAATAGGTCATGGAAGTCGCGTGGTCTTTTGCACTCAGTGCCTGTCCGCTGGCATATTTGTAAATTCGTTGTCAGTTCGGATATTTCAATTATATTACGAACTGACAGTCACTGAGGGTATTCTACTCCAAAAACAACGTAAATTACGTTATAATAGTTCCCTGTCGCCACCATAAACTCCTCTGTATTAATCATCACTCCTTTCCCACATTGCTTCCCACTTTTTCTACGAGAATTTTGTAACGAAAGACCCTGACATCCGGTTATTAAATCCCATCAATCCAATTTTAGTGAAATTCGTAGCAGGCTAGCAAGAGGTTCGACAATTATTCAACATTGCGTCGACGTTTTTTTCACGAGCATACACATCGAACGACAATGGGCAAACATTCAATTACTTCTGGAATTAATAAAACTCTCAATCTACAAATTTCCATTTTTTAATGATAATTGGTGAACATTCAATCCATGTTTTTTTCCACCCTCGTTTTTCATACATACACGTGGAACGGAAATGCAAAAAAAACGTGATTTTTCTTTGATTGTTCGATTTTAATTCCTATTTTTACTTCTCAATCTTAATCTACGAAGTGTCGAACAACAATGGGCAAGGATTAAATTTCTTTTTGAAGAATAAAATTCTTAATTTTTAGAAATTCTTATTGTTCCATGGCATCCCATTCATAATGAATTATAAATGACGAAGTAAATAGAGTTTTTCACTCTCGTCAAATTGATTTTGAACTCCGTCTCGATATTTCCAAATTTTGTCAATATCTGAATATATTTTCGGTGCCTGCAGGGAACGAGAGTTGGTTTTTGTGTGTTTTTTTCATGGTCATTGCTGTCCGTAGAAAAATAAGCATAGAATTTTTGTTTTTTTTTTCTACTACGAATATCTTGCTCGGTCGTTAACGATAATTGATTCGAATTGATGATAAACATATTATGAAGAATATGCTAATCGTAATGTGTTCAAAACGAGATATTTCTTCGCGACCCAATGCATAGGAAGATATTTGCGAACAAAAAACTTATATTAGTTGATATTTATAAGAAATGATACCATTTAGAGTATCTCTTTATGTCTGTTATAATGTATATGTGATTGCTTTAAATAAATATATATACATATATATAACAAAAACAACAATACATTGTTGAGTTAATTTCGACCAAAGATCTCGAAAACACTGACATTTTCGTGCGAGGAGAAACACCCAGCCCTTGAACCAGTAGTCGCAGCTTCTGCTCGGACTTTTCGTCGTGGGAAATGTGCCAAAGATATATTTCGACCTCTTAGTGCACTAGTGCAAGGCGGACAACCTGTTGGTGGCTCTGAATCGGCTACCTCGCTCTTCGCATCTTATTAGTTCGAATTGAATCCCTTATAATTAATTAAAACTGCGTCCCTTGAAAATATTTTACCGAAGCAATTCACTCTGAAATCCAGTTTGAAATATTTTTACACTGGATCCGAGTTTATTGAGTTATCAACTCGCAGCTATAGCCATGGCTGTTTCTATAAATTTTTGATCATTTTTACACATTGAGACAAAGTTTTGTCATTAGTTTCATTGCAAAAGTCAAGCGACTTTGTTTTTTTTTTCTTTAATGACGATTAAACTCGATCATGATGAATTGATTACACGAATTATTTGATCGATTGCATGGATTTTGACACCATTTGTGTTGATTATTGATTATATTTTCATTCTTCCATAAAGTCTGCGAAAATTTGTACCGATTTGTACACATTGATTAAAAAAACATCGAGGCAAGGTTTTTTTCCAAGTTTCCAAGTTTTCGAAACAGAAATTGGTAAACGTAAAATTTCTATTTGAAGAATACAATTTTCGATCTTGATCATTTGAGGGATTTCAATTCCTTTTGCGTTCCATTGCATGAGTCAAGAGACTTTTAGTTTTTTTATAACAACGATATATCATTTCGTTTATAATGAATTAACCACACAAGATATTTCATGAATTACACAGATTTCGTAGCATCCTTCGCTTTCAGAGATCAATGGGAATTTTGGTCCATTTCTGAATATACATTCGAAGCCTGAGCAGCTTTGTTCAACGAACAAAAGTTTCTTTTTGTCTTTTTTTCGTTCATTGTCGTCTGCTGTGCGTAAAAAAATATGTGCAAGATTTTTGATGCTTTGGGTATGGAAATCTTGCTCGATTGTCCACGAATATTCGTTCAATTTGACGATAAAAAAAATAATACGAAGAATACGCTTATTGGAATGTGTTTATACACGTTTTTTGGCAACTTGACGCGTGGAAAGATATTCACGAACAAAATAACGTACACATTTATGTAAGAATATGTTTAAAGTGTCTTTTTATGTCTGATATAATGTCTGTGTGCGTGTGTGATTGTTTAAAATAAATATATGTACACATATACATAATAAAAACAAGAATAATGTTAAGAGTGATTTTCTACTGAATTTGTGACTCGATAAATAGATCGTGAGCCTCACGAAATCGAGGTGGATTACAAATTCGACATAAATTACCTTCAATAATGATTTTTTAGAAACTTTTTCTCCAGTCAGACTTTGATCGTGTCAGGTGAATCTGAGTTATTTGGAGAAAAAGGAGGAATGATTGAACTTTCACTCTTCGACGTGATTGCCGCGAATCACACGTGGCATGAAAGCGTAAGAAAAATTGGAATCCACCTGGAGGCGCGACGAAAATGTCTCAATCACAGAAAACGAATAACGAAGTGAGGAAAAATAAGTTAAGAAAATGGGAATTCAATCCTGCGGGGATTCCACGATAATATCCATTTCGATCTTTCGTCGTGCTTTGTCGAGAATCCTTTTGAGTTCACAAGTTCTCGCGGTGTAGTAGCCCGAGGCATTACGCGAAAGTGTTATTTGTCCGTTGAGTCTCCTGCCTTCGGCGAGACCGCAATGATGTTCCAACTGTCTTTTGGTTAAATTGAAAAGATCAGTGCCGTCCATGGACCGAAATTGTTTGCAAATCATTTCGGAGAAGCCTTTGGTTTTGAGCCAATTCTGAACTTCTCTCGGTGTCGAATGTTGATCGACAAAAATATCAGGAGTCTTGACGATTTCGATGTTTCGTTTTTTTTCACGAAACATTTTAACGACCGATTTGAGCTCTTCGTGCATTCGATCCTGACGATTTGCGTTACTCTCGCTCGAAGATTTCGTGCTTTTCAGCGTCCCAGACCGGCTGGAACTCGATCGAGTGCTTCCGGACTGACTGCCTGGAGACGCTGGCGGTGGAGGTGGCGGAGGAGGCGGCGGAGGAGGCGGCGGCCCGGCTGAAACCGTCGACGAAGTGGAAGCTTGTGGCTCTAATTTCTCCGGAACTTTCACTTCTTTTTCCCCGACCGTTTCAGCCGTTTTTTCATCTTCGTTATTCGATTCCACACTCTCAGACGACGAGGAAGCTTCGCTTTTCGTATCGCCGGAAACGCTGCAATCTTTTAGTACAAATCGTTCGTTTAATATTCAAATTCTTGCATTATTTTATTATTTTCATTTTGACGACACAATTCCCCATGCACCGGTTCACCCATGCTTAAAAATTATTCGCCGACACTTACCGTCTTTCAGCGAACGTTTTCTCGCGAAGCGCGGACTGGACGTGACAAAACATTGAAGCGTGATTTTAAGGGCAAGAGCACCAGCGAATTCGTTCTATTTTTAAAAATCCCCAAATTCGTCCCAACTTGACAAATTATTCCATCTCATTTAAAAAAAAATTAAAATTGAGTCAACTACCGATGCTTTGGCCCAAAAACGGAAGCCGCGTGATCGAGGAGAACTCACAGAACAGACGAGACAAAATATTGTTGAAGAGACGAGGCACGAGCCAAGGAAAGTCTTAAAAAAAAAAGTGAAAATGATGATGAAGAATGAAAGAGAATAAAAATCGATAGAAAAACTGCTGGGCCGCAGGGATACGAGCGTAATATTCAAATGGTGTTTATTAATAAAGATTTACATAAATTACAATACAATGAAATACTGGACGGATCGTATCCTTAACCCGCGGAGGAAATAACAGGTGGAACAAATGAAATTGCGTAAACGGGGACGACAGAGGTAGAGACACGACGAGAGAGATCGCGAGAGACAAAATGAAATCGGAGAAGAAGAAAAAGATGGAAAGAGGATTGGAACAAATGAAATATCCGTTTCAGCATTGAATAATATTTATATAAAAACATAAACCCACGTGTGTCTTGATGGATGTTGAATGCATTTACCAATGAGAAATATTCCGACAAGTATTTACTCGAAGCATATTAGCTAATGTACACATAAGATTTGTTTAAATAAACAAAACAAAAAAAACAAGTCTGGAAATCGAAAGATTTCGTAACGTCATATTGACTCTTTGAAAGCGTTTCTCTCTCTCTCTCGATCTACGCCTACTCTTCGTTCATTGTATAATTTACTCTCGAAACACTCATATTCGCAGGCACACAGATACGCATACACATCAATTGGAAGACACTCAAGCCTCTTTCTCTCGTTAATACCTCCAGGAGCTCCAACAACTCCAGGAGATATGCGTCTTGGCGTGTGAGGCATAAAAATCGCTACTTTGCAGCAGCAGCAATGCGTTTTCTTTCTCTTGGACAAAGTAAACCAATCCTTCAGCAATTTTCCATCTTGTTTGTACAGGCTATTCGTAAAAATGTATATTCCAACGTAACACAACAGTTATACAAATAGACACACACATTTATCCCACACAGTGGACAGAGGACAGAACAATTACTAAATGAGACTTGAATGTGTTTTTTCTCTCGTTTTTGTATCGTTAAATTACGAGTAACATTCCAACGCAGCCCTGATTCGTATTTGGGTCTTGGTTCCGCGATACTATTTTACTATTTTTACCTTTTTACGGTTTCCACGAGGGTTAAAATATTGTTAATCAAACCATAATATCTAAAATTTGGTTAGTCGATAAATACGTGACTTATTGTGATCGTTACGTAGCATCAGAGATTCTTAAAAACAAACAAACAAACAAAAAACATCAAATTTCTCTATTACGTTCGAAAAACTCGAGCCATGGATTTTCTTTTGAAGAAATTCGTTACGTTTGATGGAAATTCGAACGAATTCGTCATGCTCGTTTCAGTTTCTTCGGGTAATTGAGAAATTCGAAATTGTCCCACATCTCTGCGCACGTGTTCGGGATCGATATTCATTTCGCAATTTAAAACGTTAATGATTAATCAAAGTCTCCCCGGATTAAACGATTTCCTGGTGGTTTCGTGAAATATTCATCCAAAGACATCAACAGGCGTGAGCCCGAGGAAAAAAATTCATATGCTTGAAGTTTGTCGTTGGAAAAATTGGTACACGGGAAAATATATGCAAAAACATTGAAAAAACTATAGAACGAGATAA
Source organism: Diadegma fenestrale (assembly GCA_037043255.1). Lineage (NCBI taxonomy): Eukaryota > Metazoa > Arthropoda > Insecta > Hymenoptera > Ichneumonidae > Diadegma > Diadegma fenestrale. Next base: position 11,361,328 of record CM073312.1, read on the forward strand.
AAATATCAATCTTATGAATTAATTACGAAATAAAACGAAGCTAAAGTCGTATAAATATCTGCATATCAATTTTTTTCATTAGCCGAAAGAGAGAAACAGTGCGTTCGTGTGATTTACTCGATGGATTATTTCTCAAAGCTCGCGCACAACTTCGTTGGTATTTTCTTGCGCAAGATTGAAACGAGATTTTTCACGTTTTTCGGTTGTTAAGGAACGACTGCGATGAGCGTCCTGAAGAAAAATACAAAGGAAGTTGCTCGAGGCCTTGGAATTGTGACTCTCGAACATATTATTGTCGACTGAAAAGCATTTCTCTCTTTCCTTAATTCCCATTAATCGAGCACGACGAAAAGGACTCAAGGGACAACGGAATTTAAAAAATATAAAATATGCGATCGCGCACACAAGACTCTGCATCAATTCTGGTAATATTCTCAGTCGTAAGCGCTTAAAAAACAAACAAACAAAAATATCTATCTTCGTAACCCCCTCGTCGTTGTTTTTTCATTGTCATATATACAAATACACGTAAAACAATAAGAAAGTCAAATGAATCAATTGATTATGTTGTCTCAAGCTCTCAAATTCCTGAGGCTCAAAAAATTCATTCCTGGGAATGTGGAAAAGATTAATATTCGCGTGTGATCCTCGTTTTTTTTTGCTTTGAGAGGCTCGACGAGCTTTTAAAAGTATCGGAATTCACCTTTCTTTCCGAGACGTTCCTTGCGCACCCAATCTGCCGGTGCTGGGGGCGGAATCGCGTGGGGCCTGTGTGTCGCTTCCGGTCCGGGACTAGTACTCGTACCTTCGATTTCCGAATCCTATGAAAATACCAAAAAAATGGATTAATATCTAAAAAAATTCTAAATATTCCGTCGAGATTTAAAAAAAAAATCGATAATTTGTCATTTTCCATGGCTCACGAAACAAAGTCTATCCAATTCCCATTACATCGCAATTCGACTACTAAACGTTTGAGCATCGAGTCTCCATGGCAAAACACTGTGTCGAGACAATCGAGAGACTACTCGTAAAAGCATCAACATACAATTTTGTCGCGTCATTCAACAGAAACGACTTATTGTCCATTGTGTCATTCCTCGAAAAAGACATTACGGCAACGTTAATGAGCGTCCGGGGAAAATGCAGCAGCGATGAAAAGTTCAGAAGAGAGTCATCGATTGAAGGAGAAAAAAAAATGAAATTCATGCAGACGAAACGTGCATTTATTTTGAAAAATTTGAAATTTGGTCGTAAAATTTTGATTGACCCGGTGTGGAGTCGGAGGGTTAAAAAATGACGTTTTGACGTCGAGTGGCGACGCGATTTCAACCCTTCGTGGTCACACTGGGTTGATTCTACCCAGTCTATTTTCCAACCCGTATTGCGGCCAATCTATCGGCCCGAAAATTCTCAAAAAATTACTCAATAACCCTGGGACATTCCAGTTTAGATACGAAAAACTTTTCTGAAAGAAATCCAAGGCTAATATATTTTTTTAAATGCAAAATGAAGAAAAAAAACGGGAAAAAAAAGTTTTTTCACTAAAATAATCGTGACTTCGTGGATTTTCAATGTTTTTGACTAAAATTTGGACCTGATATTCATCAGATCTGGTTCTTTTGTGCAAAAAATAGTAGGATAGCGCGCGTTTGAAAAAACATATTAATTCCGTTATTGGAAGTGGGTCGATTTCAAAGTGGATGTCAGAGATTTAGCGTTAGCGGCGGTAAAACTTATCGCCGCCAACGCGCAATGGACACTACAAACTGTCGTTAAATGACGATTACAGCCCCATTAATTACCGGGAACTAGGAGATATTTACGTCACAAGTTGGTCACTGGATGGATTCTACCCGCAGTGACCACGAAGGGTTGAAAGTCTCGAAGAAACGTGTGTAAAGATGTAGAAAACTTGGGTTTACTCACCTCGTAATTGTAGCCGTGGCCTTGTCGTTGGTACCGGCTGGTGTACACGGGATTGTTGAAAACGTCACTGTCACCGGTGTGGGTTGGATTATGGGGTGTGACGATGGTATGAGGAACGTGAGCGACTTGGCCTCGGGAGTTTCTCGCTTTCCACCACTTCCTGCTGTCGTCGAGAATCTCGAGATACTCGCCCCTGACGACGGTCAGTTCTTTGTCGTTGTTGGCGGTCCTTGGATAAGTGACTTGGACAATTTTGGTGTTTCGAGCGAGGAGATCGTCGAGCCAAGCTTCTTGAGCTCGATCGATACCGGAAGCGCCTCGGGGTCCTCTTTCGATAGAATCGACGGAAATGTCGCTGTGGGCTCGTGTCTGATCAACGCGATCTCTTTCCTCTCGCGCGTACAGTTCCGAGCCAGGCCCGTAATTTCTGTCGAAATATTCATTGCCACGTTCCTCGCGAGGTTCGTATTCAAGATAATCGCTGCTGTAATGAGATTCCTCGACTTCGCGATGTCCGTAATAAGGATCGTTTTGTTGCTCAGGAATTTCGTCCCTCTTTTGTTTGTCAGCGTTCAAAAGCGACGCGAGATGGTCGTGGTCCCGATGATCTTCGGGAATGGGATATTCGGGGGACCAGCCATCCATGAAAATCGGATGATAAGCCGGCACGTGAGCTTTCCATTGATCTCGAGGAACGAGCCACGTGTCGCCCAAGGAATGCCAAAGTTCGGTCTCTTTGCTCGTGACGCAGTGAATCAAGAGATTAACAGCCTCGCGAGTCAAAAGCGGCGAGACAACTTTGCTCGGTAAATTCGGGTCGTAATTCGTGTCGTGCGACGCATCGACGATCAACGCTAACGGAGTAAACAGGAAATGAACCAGTTCCGGTGCATTTGGATCGTGGATGTGAGCCTTGAGTTTAGCCAGAAGATTAAACGACAATTTGAACTTTTGGAATATATCGACAAACTCTGACTCCGGTGGCGGTTTCGCCCTCATCGTCAACATTCCATCGCCCAAATTACGCTTTTTCGATTTACTGTTGCGTCTCCGACGTTCCAACTCCCTCGAAGCCGCTGCGGCGTGTTGCAAACGAGCGATAAACTTCTCGATGTCGTCGAAACAGTGATTCAGAATCGTCACGTCTCGCTCGTACTTTTCCGAAGATGTTGACGACACCTCGTCGTTGTTTTCCTCTCGCGATATGTCGTTCGATCCATCGTCTGTAATTCCATCAAAAATCTTTTGAAAAATGAAAAAAAAACTTCAAAGTGCTTTACAATGTTTCGTCACTTTTGCCACAAGTGTTTTTCGCATCCAACGAGTTTTCTGTGAGAAAAATGCTCGTCAGATTAGGCAACAATTTTCTGTATCGTTAAAAGTGAATAAACGGCTGTAAAAAAATGGTTTGTTCGTAAAGAATTTATTAGAAAGCTGAAGAGCGTGGTTAATAGCAAAATGGAGAATCTCGTTGCACATACAAATGCAAATTGGCAACAGTTAAATGGAAATAACGAAACGAGCGTTCTGATTGAATTATGAACTATAAAAAAGTCGTGTATATTCTCACTGTTGGCTGCGTTGAAGGCCGAGACTTGTTCTCGTACATTGACACCGTTGAGCGGCGGTTCTGGCGGCGGCAATGCCGGGGGCGGTGGTATTTGACCTCTCGGTCCTCTCGGCGAACCACCCGGCACGAGTTTCCCCATTTGCAGCATCTTCAAATCCTCCACAAGATCCTGGGCCGATACGCTTTGACATTGGAATATGTGCATCTCCGCTCGCTGACCCGAACCACTGTCGTCAGCGACTGTGAACACTAGGATGTTGTTGTACATTTCCATGGGGTCGCGGGATGTAAATGCCGTCGGTTCTTGTATCAGCGCGGCGGGAAATCTCTCCATAACGATCTGCAAAAAATTTCGTTGAATTTTTACCATCGTTTCTGCACTTTTTCCAAAATTTACGAAAATCGTTTCACTCCGCTGGGATCGTTGTGGCAAAAAGTCATTTTTCTAATTTCATAAATCCCGAAAATTTAACACAAATCAATAAATTTTGACGTTTCATCTTTATTTTCTTTAAAAATTGCAAAAAAAATGGAAAATTTGTATTTTTTCTTGAGCTTTTTCCTTTTTTTTTCTTAATTATTAATTATTGTATCGTTAGTGCGTTCGATTTACCCCGGTCTCGTTGTCCATGATAAGAACCCAGTTGCGTTCCAGACGCAACTGCATTTTCTGGCTCCAAATGCCATTGCTTTTTTCGAGCTGTAACAACCGTCGCATACCGTCAGCTGGATACACGATTCCAGTCTCTTTGGTGACGGTGAATGTCGCCAAATGTTCCATAATGTAAGTTGGCTCCAAACCGGCGGTGCTGTTGCGGTTTCCACCGGAAGAGTTGGACGGGCCTCCTGGACCACCATCTAACGAGGGGTCATTAATTTTCAGAAATTGCTTTATGATTCGGCGAGTGCAATCACATCATATGTCGCGTCTGTGATTTGCTGTGTACTCGAAAACGAATTTCCTGACGCGAATAATGGCGCGGAAGTGATTGCGACAATTTCATCGAGCGCTCTGAACGTTTTCTGCCTGCGTGTCAATCGTTTTTGATGGAAAATCATTACGTGCGAGAATTATTTTATAGACTCGATGAAATTTTCATTTTTTAATGGTTTTTCTTAATTGCAAGGTGGAAAAATAATTAATGAAGAAATTTCTATGGAAATGTAACGCTCTAAACTTTTTTCTGTCTGCGTGTCAATCGTTTTTAATGGAAAATCATTACGTACGCGAATTATTTCAAAGACTCGATGAAATTTTCATTTTTTGATGATTTTTTCTTAATTGCAAGGTGGAAAAATAATTAATGAAGAAATTTCTATGGAAATGTAACGCTCTAAACTTTTTTCTGTCTGCGTGTCAATCGTTTTTGATGGAAAATCATTACGTGCGCGAATTATTTAAGAGACTCGATAAAATTTAAATTTTTTGATGATTTTTTATTAATTGGAAGGTGGAAAAATAATGAATGAAAAAATTTCTATGGAAATGCAACGCATACCTTTGTTATAGGGGGAGGCACCGTGCCCGCTGTTGTAGAAAGGCATGGTTGGTCCGCCAATTTATCTGTAACAAGAGAAACATTTATTTTTTAATTCAAATGATTTTTATAATGGAGAGAATTAGAAGGATGAAAAAAATGGTTATGGGGCAACGGCTTATGGGATGGAGAGAAGCGATATTATATTTCATAAATGGCGAAGCCTCGGACCGAATATACTTGCGAGGCATGTCGTATCCGGCGTTCAAGGAACGCAGGTACACTTTACCGCGACCGTAGTTGGCGACAAGAAAGTTAACTACTGTACGTTCGAGTACACTGTACTTGTATACATATCTATAAAGATATATATTTGAGTCGGTTGAATATTGACTCTATACGCGAAAGGACCGCTGCGAAATGGAATTCCTATCGGCCTAATTCGTTTGCTCAACCTGTCCGATGGAATTTTAAGTTGCATACCTCAACGAGCACGCTCCCGAATCGAATTTCCTTTTTCAGTGGAATATTCGACGCTGGAAAATGTTCTATCGAGTTACATCGATGAAAAAATTACTGGAATCTTATCAAACTCGAAGCTGTCTGGAATTTTTCCCAGGCCTGACATACATTTCGTGCTGCAGCACGATGGAAAATCGTCAACAGTTATTTTCAGAATTTGTACAACTGCGGAAGGAAGAAAAATGATTTAATTTGCGGTGAATCAAATTTTTAGCGTTTCGCACGTGATCAGATGGTCGAACGTGCTTTTGACCGTGAATTTGAGCCTGGCATTTTCTCGATTACTCTTTTCATGTCTTGGGCAGCGAACACTTGATCGAACGAGTCTCTGTCGACGTCATTTGACGCCTGATGGACAGATGCGAGTTCTTTTTCCTCTGGACTATCACGCAACGTATGATGCTTAACTGTAGATGGAAAATTATTTAAAGGTCGCCGAGAGCTCGTTACTGACGATGATGACTATCGCGCAACGTTCACTCCGTTATTCCGGATGATCGAGCTAGAAAATCCAAGTGAAATGGTCTCCGATCCGTTGGAGTGTTCGGTAAACTGTAATTAGCAACTGCTAATTCGTGTTGGCAATATTTCAAAAGATCTCAGCAGTGCACTGATTTCAAGTGTCTCTCGATACGTCGTTAACCAGGAAGGTGACATTGAAGGAATAAAAAATGGAGTTGTTAACAAAAATTAGTGCGTGCAATAATGGATCGAACTATTTTGATTTTTTCTTCGTTTCATCCTCGCCGGTTACGATCTACAGTGACTATTGTTTCTGTTCGTTATTATCACGGTCCGTTTTAAAAAGGCGGCACCGATCGTTGCCAATTGTTATCGGAGTTACGATAATACACCGAGATTTGTTATCTAAACTCGCACTTCGTAACACTCTCAATCGTTTATATCCACGCAGAGGAAATAAAACATTAAATAAACGTTTCAAGTTGACGATTTGTGTGTTGTGTTCCATTTACCCAAATACCTACATATTGACAACTATGACAATTGTGACTTCTCGTCGATAAAACCATTCGAAAGCCTACTTTCGTGTCACAGGCTTGAAAATTTATGGCTGTCGCCTTCGCGATTATAAAAATGTTTTATTGCACAAGATTTTTAGTGGATTTCGGTAGAGCCGAACGATTCCAAAATAATTGCTATTCGAATTAACGAAGGAGCTGATTTTCAATCGAGTAATGAATTTTTTTTAAGGAGGTTCCATTGGTAGAGCGATAATTAGATTAAAATCTGAAAACGAAATATATTTTGTCATTCAGGCAGCAAACTTTAATCTCTTTCAAAATCATCCTAGGTCAACCAAGTTTTACTGCATATTTTCCAAGTCGAAAGTCACTTGATTTAAAATTGGCTTAACGGAAATTTCTCACCCTTATGAAATCAGAAAAATATTAAAAATACTTGGCGATTAGATAAAACGCGTATTAAAATCTCAATTTATAAAAAAAAACTCCAAGAGTTCCGAATCAATAAAAAAATAGCGGGTTCAACGAATGTTTGGAGCAGATATTTCTATTTAAAATCGACGGAATGCTCGGAACATCTCATTTTTTAGGAGTTTGGCAACGGATCGCTTGCTAAACGAAAAGCGATCGTCATTTTTTCTTGGCAATCGTGCCACACTTAATTCGTTATTCCCTGCGTCATAACGGAATCTCCTTAATTATCCGAAGTGTCTTTTTTTTCTGGCATGAAAATAACAAATCTGTTAACGTCGCAAATGTTTTTTCTAGAATAATATTATTAAAGTGAAATAATGCATTACTAATGAAATGCAGTTCCTCTCAACTTTTGCCCTGGTAAGTACAATTTATGGAGTAGAACGTTCCAGCTCGTTTATTATCAGGCAAGCCAAAGTCATTTCATTAATATTACTCCATTAATTAAATCCCAGCTGGACGACCTTCGAGATGCAGAATTATCTCTCTGGCAAGAATGCTCTTCGCTTTTGCCTCGATGGTATATTAGCGCACCGAGTCGATTCACATACGAGAAATCATTCATCGCCGCTCGCGCGGTCAAGAATGATCGAGAGAGAGCCAACAAACAAACAAAAGAGGGAAGACTCTGAACTCGAGAACTTTCTACCTAGCCATGATCAATCATTCAACGACTTTGGTGAAACTTTATGAGCATGCATATGTATAAATCGCTTCAGGAGACCGTGCAGTCGTGGTTTTAACCGGGACAATGCAATTTCGCACTTCGACCATTTTATTCAACGATATTCGAGTTTTTTCTTCAAATTTATTCGCAAAAACGTCGAATGAGATTTTCGGAAGAGTCTTAACGATTCAAAAATGGAAGAATTTTTAATGAAACAAAAAAACAACAAAATCGCGACAGATTCGAAGTTTTTTTGTTTCGTCAGTTTAAATTTCTGCATGAATCACCACGAATTTGATAGACGAAACATTTTTTATCTTTATACCCTAAAGAGAGGCTGTGTGTACACGGTGCATCATGTGTTTGACGAAATAACACTGAAGCAAAGTGTCTGTGTGTTAAAAATGTTCAGCATTTGTTTATATTCCAGACCCCACATGCAGATACGGAATTTTTTTTCGAGAAGGTATCATCGTCTCGTATCTCGAGTCACATGTATAAATATATGAAAATACGTGTATGAGCGAGAGTTGATATGTACTCAGGCAAAAGCCACCTTGCTCGAAGATAACGGGGCAGAGGAAGGAACGTGTGAGAGTGGGAAGAAAAAGTCTGCGTGTGCGGAAGAAATATTTCTGGTAATTAAGAAATTCCAAGCGAGTGAAACTGATCTCGCCGAAGTTTATTCTGGCGAATTTGAGGCGCGATTTTCAAGGAATTGCAACGTTGCAGGAAAATTTGAGTCCTGGAAAAACTTTCATTAGGTTTTTTCTAATGATTTGACAATCGATTTGCAGAGAGGAAATGAAACTACGTCAAATTACGGAAATTAATATAATGTTGAAGTTTGCATCGTTGGGATGCAACGAAATTCCATTTTTTCTTAACCAGAGACTTTGATTATTTATTCAATTTTGAAAGTCATGTCAATTTTTCGTTTTGATGAAATTTTTGGATAGCGAGAGAGGAGCGTTTTATCGTTCAGAGCAAATATTGAATAATTTCAATATTTCACGAAAAATATTCTGTCCATCAATTATTTATTAAATTTTGAAAATCATGCGGCAATTTTTCGTATTGATCAATTGCCATGATTTTCAAAATTTAAATTATTCAATATTTGCTCCGGACGATAAAACGATCCTGTCTCGCTATCCAAAAATTGCATCAATACGAAAAATTGCCATGATTTTCAAAATTTTAATAATTAATTGATAGAAAAAATATTTTTCGTGAAATATTGAAATTATTTAATATTTGCTCTGGACGATGAAACGATGCGCTCTCGCTATCAAAAAATTGCATCAATACGAAAAATTGCCATGATTTTCAAAATTTAATAAATAATTGATAGAAAAAATATTTTTCGTTGAATCTCAACGTTGGAAACGTCAGAGTTATAAACGAATAGTTGAAAAAAAGGGTTTTGTTGGATGTAAAGTTGGCAGTCTCTTCGATAAGCTCGATTTGGGAAGAGAGATCGAGAGTGATGGATGCAGCAGGAGGAAATGAGGTGGTTTGGTGACAAAGCCACGAAACAACAGAGCGATCTAACTTAATGTTTTTCCTCTGCTCCTTCTCTCACTCTGTTCCCTTTCTCAATCAAGTTAGGAATTCTCATTATCGCCAAGCCAGATGTAATATCCGTTGCCTGGAGGCTTCGACCGTCGCTTTCGCTTGGTTGCGGCTAGTCAAAAGAGATGCAATATCCATATTGAATTAAAACATGATGTGCAAGATGAATTAAAATGAATTTAAATTTTCAATTGCCCTGGAAATGGGTGAGAATCGGTTGGAGCCAATTAAAAAGTTTCGATTTCAATGGCTCGGAGTTGCAAGGACGATCATTCATAAATTGCACGCGGTTTTAAATCAACGAATTACGTACAATTGACTTTCTCCAATTGACGATTGTACTTGGAGCTGGGAATGCAATAAATTCTTAACTGGCTTGAAATCCGATCGGAAAATTACATACAAGCCTCGATTTAACTAACGACCAACTTCATTCAAATTGTTGCCAACGAAAATTCATCAAAAGTGGCGGAAAATAATGCTTAAACGATGTGAACTTGGATTTCCATTGAAGAAATTGCGTGCGAGCAACTTTCAAGTGGCCGGATAATTTCTATTTCATTGAGAAACAGAATTTATCGAATAGCCATAATTATCCATTGAGATTCCAACGAGAATCATATTGAATTACTTAGCGAGCATTGAAAATGAACTTTCTGATGGAAAATAAAAATAACTGGAATGGAAACCCCGTATTATCTGAGCTCCGAAGACTATAATCGTGCTCGAGCTATCGTACGATTGCACCTAACAGTCATCGGGATCTCCCCACCACCGCGTAACCGGCAATATGAGCAATCGGCAACGAGTAGGTAAAGGTTTCGATATATGATGAGAAAAAAAACACGATTTGCACTTTCGCATAATACGCCATGAAACAGTATTTACTGCATAAATACATAGTCGCAATAACCAGGAGTCTCTTGTGGAAATTCTCACAAGTCGAACCGCGTGAGGAGAAAAAGGCTGAGATTCAAGATTTATGTGTGCATAAAGGGTGTCTCGAAAGTCAATCGCTCCATCATTCGCACGATGTTGAAGTTTGCATCGTTGGGATGCAACGAAATTCCATTTTTTCTCAACCAGAGTTTTTAATTATTATTCAATATTTGCTCTGAACCATAAAACTTCAAAATTTTATAAATAATTGTAGTTTAGCAACTTTTCTCTATTTCTTTCGTTCTAAGGGAGACTTCCAGGAATCTCTGTGCATTTGAACGTCCGATTGTGCATGAAGTATTTCCATCTCTTATTGCTTGAGAGCTGGAGCACCTTTGAGCAACGCTCAAAGGTGAGTAGCCGTGACTGCGGTGTGCGTTAGCCAGCACGATGCGTAGTAAATGTTAAACGAGACGATTGGAATGCAACGAAATTCCATTTTTCCTTAAGCAGCCAGTTCATAATGATTATTCAACATTTGCTCTGGACGATAAAACCATTTTGTCTCACGTCCCAAAAAATGGAATCGATACGAAAAATTACAATGATGTTCAAAATTCAAAATTTTATTATTATTTTATTATTACAATTCAAAATTTATATTATAAATTTAATTTTATAATTATAATTCAAAATTTATATTGTTATAAACTCAATTTTATAATTATAATTCAAAATTTATATTATAAATTAAATTTTATAACTATAATTCGAAATTGATGTTATTGTAAATTTAATTTTATAATTATAATTCAAAATGTAATAAATAATTGATGGAAAAAGTATCTTTCGTTGAATTTCAACGTTGGAAACTTGCGAGTCATTAATCGAGTCTCGTATCTGTATCGAAAGCCCGGGAGAGCAAAAGCAATGCGTAAGCTTTTGCAGGCTGGCCTATTGCTACATACTTTCTGGTGTATAAAACACACCGAATTCCTGATTGTGTTGGTTCAGTCACCCGTGACACTAGGCGTGGGATAAGACGCCCGTGCTCAAGGATTTAAGACGATCTTGGGATCTTGTGTATGAAAATAAAATGGAATAAAGATTCCCAGCCTCGAATTGCCATTATCATTTCTTGATAATGGCGGCCGCATGTTATAATCTATGATAGAATGAGAATTTTATTCTGCGACCTGAGAACAAAGGATCCACGTGGATTGAACGTAAACTTCGAGACAGGCCGTTAAAAAAAAAAATTGATCGCGAATGTTTGCGCGCGCGAGAAATGGCTCGACATCGATGCAATTCGTATTAAAAACGAAAAAAGGAGGCCAATGCTGCAATTATACTACTTGCACAGCAATAAAAATGGCTTCCTATGTTGGTTATTATTATTGTGAACATTATCATTGGTTGGTGGTCGTTAATACTGATATTACGAATTATTATTGTTATTTACTGTATCCGCGCAGTAAGCTCTGCGAAAGAGTAAGGAATTGCGCGCGAGGCTCTCGTTGCCATCTAGATATAATGCACGTGTCCTAATGATTGTCACGAACCAACAACGAAATTCTGATTGCACCTTTTCTCGATTATTTTCCATCTTTATTCTTTGTTGCTTTGTGTGTGTTCGCGTGCTCACATTAGTAACGTCTTAATGGAATTGCTCGGAGGCACGTGAGAATTGTTAATACCATGGATGCATCAACGTGTGTGCGAGTAAAGTCTGTTGTAATTGCAACCGATGCACTTTTGCTAATCGCTGCATACACAGGGTGTCGAAAAAATCGATTTTTTCGTCGGATTCGCTCGCACTTTGATCGCCAAAGTTTTCGGTTTCCTCTAGTTTAACGCTTCTACTGGCGAAACGCTTGGAAATAGAGATAATACGAATAGAATCAATTGTAGAGAGCATGAAATTTCCCACAAAAAACGTCCCGACGACGTTTTTCTGTCTGTAGTACTTTAGCCCCGAAAGCCACTCGAAAACGGAGCAATCGCTCGCCTTGCGCGTAACCTTCGAAAACTAGGTCGTTAGTCTAGCCGCCGTCACGACTGACGTATCAAAGATCGACAAATATTGTTCAATACTTTTTTATGGGGAATTTCATGCTCTACAAAATTGGTCCTATGCATTTTTCCTGAAAATTCAGCCGTTTTTTGAGTACGCGACTCCAAGTGCCGGGAGCTTGAAACTTGAGAGTTGACCAGAAATCAATTCGATCGTAAAGTTGCCATTTCGCATGATGCAGTTTGCATCGTTGGAATGCAACGAAATTCCATTTTTCCTTCAGCAGAGCTCATCATTATTATTCAATATTTGACCCAAAAGTTGAATCGATACGAAAAATTGCCATGATTTTCAAAATTTAATGAATAATTGACTGGAAATAATATTTTTTGTTGCATCTCAACGTTGCAAACTTTAGAGTCATCCAGTACGCTCTGGAATTTGGTTGTGAGAGTGGAGTTGACGGTGTGTTGAAAATTCGCCATAGGACACCCTGTAAGTGCACGTGTAAGCTCATGTACGTATATTTATTGTCTATACGAATGTATTACTCGGGTTTCTTGCACGCCAAGTATTATAAACGTATTCCGTTACAACTATTACCGATCCCTCACGTTCCACGCATTCCACCGATTACGTGGAGCTGTTTTGTTTCGAACCCACATATCCTGAGCCAACTGTTCGTCTCGCTTCAGCTTCTCCTTCCTTTAGAATATTTCTTTATCCCTCTGTTTTAAATATGGTGGCGTTTCGTGTGTTGTGACTTTCCAATGGAAAATCATCGCCGATCGGTGACCCATAAAAGCATGTGGCACACCTACTTTGCTTTTCCTCGCTATCCCGATAATATTATTCATAATAACGTCGCCTCAGGCTTCATTTTAACACACACCTCAAAACTTACAGCCTCCGTTCTCCACAGAGAGGAAACTCGGATTTTTCATGACTCTGAAGTTTGCATCGTTGGAATGCAACGAAATTCATTTTATCTTTGAAAAAAATAATTATTCAAATGCAGAATGTAATTACGATGATAAAATGATCCAATTTTGCCATTCGAAAAGCATATCGGCACGAAAAATTTGGATGACATTAAAAAATTGAACGAATCTTCAACAAAATTAAAAATTTTCGATGCATTCCAACCTTGCAAACTTCAGCATCATTTCCGCTGCTTCTTTTCAGACGAATTTCAACCTCGGATCTGTCAATTCCATTCCAACACTGAGAATGAAATTTTGTCAAAAAACGTCGACATTTCGTTGCACTAAATATTTTGTAGATAATTACAAAATTTTCGTCATTTTGACAAATGACAAAAATTGACTATTCGACGAGACTTTCTAGAATATTTCTTGCTGCAAAGTCAACCTTTATGTGATTTTCCAAAAAAAGGTTTAGTCGATCCAACAAAATGTTGTGTTCAGTGAAGGACGGTGTTGAAGTTTGCATCGTTGGAATGCAACGAAATTCGGTTTTTTATTGAGAATTTTGATTAAATATTTCGCCAGGACAATAAAACGAGCTTTTTTTAGGATCCAGACACAAAATCGGTATGACAATTGTAATGGTTTTTAAAATTGAACAAAAAATAAATAGAAAATCGTATTTTTCGTTGAATTCCAACGTTGCGAACTCCAGTGTCGTCCGGGATGCATCGTCCGGGTTTGCATCGTTGGAATGCAACGAAATTCGCTTTTTTATTGAGAATTTTGATTAAATATTTCGCCAGGACAATAAAACGAGTTTTTTTAGGATCCAGACACAAAATCGGTATGAAAATTGCCATCGTTTTCAAAATTGAACAAAAAATGAATAGAAAATCGTATTTTTCGTTGAATTCCAACGTTGCGAACTTCGGTGTCGTCCGTGAAGGCGTTTGTACCTCGACGATTGGGATTTTCATTAAATTTCGCTAATTGATGAGTAACATGACAGTCATCGGACGGAAAGAAACTTTGTGACGAATTTTTCGAGGAAATTTCATTAAATTACGAAATTTCAATGGCCCTGAATTCCGATCGTGGTTTTTCAATGCATTCGCAAATTCTCCTCATCGTCATATCTGCAGCAGACTTGGCGTACGTTTCGCGATAGACAAGGATGGCGAATGAACGTGTTTGTTGATCTCGAATGTTTCGTGACCAAAGAAAGTCGAGTATATTATCGGGGAATCGCGATACACACGTACGAAGCAACGGGTATTAGTGCACAAAGTCGCGTTACTCGTCCGCGAGGCTCTCGCTATAATTAGAGAAGAGTGAGTGAGTGAGATGGAAAAAAAAGGAGAGAAAAGTTACCACACTCACAGTTCATCGACCGTTACGCCTGTACGTACGAATATATACGTGTTTCAAACCGGCAGCAGGAAAAAGCAAGCGGGAATAAGCTAGTGCAAGGAGGCAAGCTAAGTTTCTCGTGTATATAATACACTTTTCATCCGCATTCACCTGTGCGCCGCGCCCGATGAATTTCGTTGCATTCCCCGTCTATAAATATGTATAAACAAGTTATTGCTCCAAGGATTCGCTTTTGCTTCACGTTCCCCAATTTTTCCATCATTTTTTCTCAATTCCCTTCTGTATCAATAATCGACTTGGCGTACCACACGATCACGTGTTTGCGCGTTATGCTCGTGTCAAATGTTCAACTTTTTATGGACACAATCGTCAGAATTGAGCGTTGCGCCATCTGCTCAAATGCATTTCCACGCGAGTATCCACATTCGTGCCAATTCTTTCTCATTGCGTTTTCGTTTTCACCTTCGATCGAAATGTGAACCTGTTGCTTTCGTGAGATCGAGCTAAAGTCCACGAGATTATGAAATATTCATGCGATGCTCGAGCTCAACGTCGCTGGAATCCAAAAGGAATTAATCGCTCTTCGGCTCTACTGCGCCGTCGTGGATATTAGAGGCAAGAAAAATAAGTTTGTCTCTGATATTTCGATGCAGATTTCGGCCAGACCACCTCACGCCCTTTTTTTTCTTCAGGAAACAGAGTTTCTGGAATTTTTCTCGAGTTTATCGTTAAAATGCAACGAAAACTCATAATTTTTTCAAGCAGCGTGCAAAATTTTCTTACGCGACTTGTCAAAAAAGTGGAGCCGACTTTTTTGCCGTTCGAAAACCAAAAATTACTTCAAAAAATGCAAAAAAGTGCATCAATTATGAAAATAACGATTAAAAAACAAATTTTCCTGGTTTTTCGAACGGTGCAAACTTCGTAATTGTTACCAACGTTGCTTGCTTCGAAAATGAAACTCTCGAGCCCTCCCACTGCACGATTACGAGTCGTCGATCGTACAGACCGCCGCAACGATCCACGCGTTTTTGGTGAGAGCACGTACTCGAGACATTACCGATGCACGAGTACGAAAATGAATAAAACAAAAAGAGAAAAGAGACACGCCCTGTGTATTGTGAAAAAAATAAAGGATGACGGAATGCGCGCGAGTTGTCCTCTTGGCTAGTAAAAAGTGAGAGAGGCATGAAACGTCCTTGAATAAAATTGTGTATGTGTGCACACTTCTCGCCTCTGTGACATCGAGCAACAGCCTCCTCCTCCTCCTCCTCCTCCTCCCACTCTCTCTCTCTCGCTCTTCCTACGTTATTCAAGTATGTGTGTGGACGTTGGAGAATTCAGGACACTATGATAGTTATTGTGTTACAAAAGTTCAGAGAATTGCATTCGAAAAGTCTTCGCAACGAACAAAATTTAAATTTCCATCAATTTTCACGTTTTCATTAAAATTTGGCATTCGCATCAACAAATTCAAAGCGTCGTCTCGTGTAGAGAGAATTTAATAACAAATTATCATTGATGGGGCTCGACGGTATTGGAAAATTTGCCTTCATTGCGTTTCTCTTTGAAGTTGATTAAATTATCGAGCAATTTAGCAGCTTGTTTTAAAAAAATTGTTCTCGGTCTCTTCATAACGAGAAAAAACTCGAGAAAATTCCCAATTTCATGTTCATTGAGGGAAATGATGAAATTGTTGTTCAGTTTTATTCGAAAAGTGTCGAAAATTATTAGGCTGTAGGAAAGTTGGGATTTTCATGGAAGTTGAACGTTTTGGACATGGATCCCTCGAATGACTCTGAAGTTTGCATCGTTGGAATGCAACGAAATTCTTTTTTATATTTGGCAAAAATAATTATTCGAATGGCGAATTTAATTACGATGATAAAATGATCGATTTTTGCCACCCGAAAACATATCGGCTCGAAAAATTTGGATGACATTGAAAATTGAACGAATCAACCATAAAATAAAATATTTTCCGTTGCATTCCAACGTTGCAAACTTCAGCATCATTCTATCAATTATTTATCAAATTTCGAAATTCATGGCAATTTTTCCTATCGATTTTATTTTTGGGTCGCAAGAGACGAGAGTTTTATCGTCTAGAGAAAATATTGAATAATAATTGTGAGCTCTGCTTGAGAAAAAATGGAATTTCGTTGCATTCCAACGATGCAAACTCCAAAATCATTCCCTCGAGAGTGTTTTCGTTTCTTCATTGATGATATTTGAGCCCATATCGGAGGAAAGCTAAGAAACAAGGACGAGGCGAGGGAGCAATGAGAGCTGGATGTTTGAGAGGGTTGTTGGACGTGCAGGAATAAAGACGACAAGGATTTCGAAGGGAAAAGGATGGCGAGAACGAGACAGACGAATAAGAGAGAAGACAAAAGCAGAAGAAAAAGGAATTGCAATCGCGGCGCGAGCGCGAGAGAGGAGAGAGAACGTCATCGAGCCTCTTTCGCGAACCGTAAACGCGAATAACCCGTTCAACGCGTACGAGCATGTACTCGCGTTCGTGCACGTATGTGCGTGCGTGTGTGTGTGTGTGTGCATTTGCAGCGATACCGGCGGATGAGGACCGTTGAAGTTCGCAAGCTGCGAACATCTCGTCTTTCTCCCTTTTTGACGGAGAAAAAAAACAGCCAACGTTTTCACGTGGAATGCGACCGGAATGAGGTTCCCTCTATACTTCTTCCCAATATTTTTCATCGCCTGCAACTTCCTTATGTACAAAAAACTTATCTCAAAGGTGTGGAGAATAAACGAAATAATTCTTGACATTTTTGCGACGAATCGACATCGCAAATGCATTAATAAATTTTTAGTCGACAAAAATAAATCTTCCGGGCATTTTGCGACCGAGTAAAAAGTTCATGAGCCTCTGCAGAGATGACTCTGACGTTCGCGACGTTGCGATTCAACGAAAAATATTTTTTCTATCAATTATTTATAAAATTTAGAAAATCGTGGCAATTTTTCGTATCGATAAAATTTTTGGATCGCGAGAGAGAATTGTTTTATCGTCCAGAGCAAATATTGAATAATAATTAAAAGCTCTGGTTAAGAAAAAATGGAATTTCGTTGCATCCCAACGATGCAAACTTCAACACGATGAAAAATTATAATAAATATGGGAATAAATTGAAAGCGTTCGTCCTCGTACGATTGCGCGAAGGAAAATTCCTCCTTCGCGTTTCATAACTTTCTATACGAATAAAATGTCAGCAGACGAAAGAGACAGAGAGAACGAGAGGGAGACGGACAGAGATGCACATAAAAACGCACTCCCATTATAAAAGAAGATGCATCCGAGATAGAAAACTTCGGCAGGCAAGAATCCAAGGGACATGGACAAATATCTCTCGAGAAAAATAGCTCGAGGGTATACGCGAGAGACTGAGATGTTAATGAAAAAATGATATTGAAGTTTGCATCGTTGGAATGCAACGAAATTCAATTTTTTATTCACCAGAGCTCATAATTATTGTTCAATATTCGCTCTGGACGGTAAAACGATCCTGTTTTTCGACCCAAAGATTGAATCGATACGAAAATTGCCATGATGTTCAAAAATTAACGATGTTGAAGTTTGCAACGTTGGAATGCATCGAAGAATATTAAATTTTATTGAAGATGCATTCAATTTTTAATGTCATCCAAATTTTTCGTGCCGATATGCTTTTTAAATGGCAAAAATGGACCATTTTATCATCGTTATTACATTCTGCATTTGAATAATTATTTTTGTCGAAAATAGAAATGAATTTCGTTGCATTCCAACGATGCAAACTTCAGAGTCATCAAAATTAATAAATAATTGATGAAATAAATATTTTTCGTTGAATCTCAACGTTGCAAACTTCAGAATCATATGAAAAATGAATATCCATCAATTATGACCGTGATAATATTAAATATTAAAGAGGAACGGTGACGGATTGAGTTATATATTTCGAGAGGAGGCTGCGCTTTGGTGTACGCGTTTAAATTGTAGGATCGGAGCTCGAAACATCTACATTTGCGGCTTGTTCCGTGCCAATTTCCGACTGCACAGCTGCGAGGATAATATTCATACAATTTCTAAAGGTCAGCAAGAAAAAAAAGAGTCTCGAGTTACTGTAGATTTTTTTCTGCTTTGCAAGGAAACTCGGTCACACACGTTATTTCTCTCCGGGGAATTATTGTGCATAGGAAATCTTTGTTATTGTATGTAGAGCAGAAAAATTATTACGGACATTATTGTTGTTATTACGATGATTTATGAGCCGCAGCTTCCGCAACTTTGTAACATCTTAAGGGTCATTACGTAAGCCGGGGTTCACTATGTTGATCTCCGTTGCGGTCACTATTCAAAACCAAACACGCTTAGTAAAAGCTCGAGTTTTATGCCCGAACGAACGCGGAAACCTTCCGTCGTTGCTGCACCTGATTCAACTCTGCGTTATCGAACTCGGAGAACTTGTTGAGCTTTACGACTCGTTAAATTCGTCGATACAACCTCGATCGAGCTTTTTTCTTATCATTTTATCGAGATTAAAATTCGGAAAACGCGCTTGAGCTCGGATCAGACGAAATTCAGCTTTAGGCCAGTTTTTCTTTTACAAAATCAGAAAAAAAACTTTGAACATTATTTCATGTTTTTGCATCGTAAATATTCGGCAAATATGACATTTTATCGTTTAAAAAAATATGAAAAACGTCAAATTTGACGACAGGCAAGATTTTACTCAAAAAATATCAATTTCGCTCAATTTTCCGGAAATTCCCATCGCAGACCGAACGAAATTGTTTGGTCCGGTGCGAAAGTCCTGGGAGATATTCCTGGGGCAAGTATAATCGACGCTACGAAGTGAGTCCGCCCGACACGAGCCAGAATGTCAAGGAAAGGTCGACAATTAATTGAAAGTCAAAGAAATTGATAATAAAAAATCGTTTTCGGTTTAGCTAAAAGGTTTAAAATTAATTTACGTTTTTCTTCATCGTCGTATTTACCGAATGTGTCTTCTCAGGCATAGGCAATTCTGGTAAACGAGTTGCGCAGGATGCGACGTCAATAATTATGGAAAATCAAGTTGGTACATCGAAGTGGCGCGGCTACGAGAGAGAATATTGCATCGCGACGTCGCTTCCTCATGGCGATACCGCATAACCATTTGAATCGATGCAAAATTTATGAATTCGAGGCGGTTTCTCAAGCAACGAAAAGGTAATTAAGCCTTCGATGTAAAAAACTTTGGAAAAAAGTTTCAAACGGTATTGGAATATTTTCAGGCATCGTTTCAAAGTGCGTGAAAAATGAAATCACGGGATAGAAATATTTTCCATGTTCTCGCCTCGATGAATCGATCGAATTTGCGATAAAGTTACGCAGTCCCGTTAGAGAATTGAAGGGAAATAACTGAAGCAATGAAGGAGAGAAAAAATGAAGCTTCGCAGGTCCAACAGGATTTGTAGTAACGATGACGATAAATTTTTCTCTTTTAAAAATGTGCTTTCGATCGACTGGATCATGAAACGCTTTTCCTATCGACTCGTTGAGCTGGCTTTATCACGAAGCTGGGCATTTTTTCTGGAAACTTTCCTAGAAACGTTGGCAATCATTGGAAGATAAAGCTTTTTTTTTCATTTCCTAAACACAGCGAGCCAATGAAAATCGCGAAGTAATTTGAAGGGAATGAAAAAATTCTTGATGTTTGATCAATAAAATGCTTTTCATTATTCTCCGCACTTTATATGGAAATCCAGCGTAAAAATGTAGACAAACAAAAAATGATGTTGAAGTTTGCATCGTTGGGATGCAACGAAATTCCATTTTTTCTTAACCAGAGACTTTAATTATTTATTAAATTTTGAAAATCATAACAATTTTCCGTATTGATGAAATTTTTTGATAGCGAAAGAGGATCGTTTTATCGTTCAGAGCAAATATTGAATAATTTCAATATTTCACGAAAAATATTCTTTCCATCAATTATTTATTAAATTTTGAAAATCGTGGCAATTTTTCGTATTGATCAATTGCCATGATTTTCAATATTTAAATCATTCAATATTTGCTCTGGACCATAAAACGATCCGCTCTCGCTATCCAAAAATTGCATCAACACGAAAAATTGCCATGATTTTCAAAATTTAATAAATAATTGATAGAAAAAATATTTTTCGTGAAATATTGAAATTAATGAATATTCGCTCTGGACGATAAAACGATCCTCTCTCGCTGTCCAAAAATTGCATCAACACGAAAAATTGCCGAGATTTTCAAAATTTGATAAATAATTAATAGAAAAAATATTTCTCGTTGAATCTCAACGTTGCAAACTTCAGAGTCAAACTAAAAAGGGAAAAAGCAATATGGGGTCAAGTACGAAGAGCGTAATCTAATCAGAACACTTGTTTATCTCGTGTTTTCTACAGCACCGAAGGATTTTGACGATAGAGCAAAAACAGTCAGGAAACGGAGTGATTTCGTATTGTTTATTTTTCATATTTCATGCCAATTCCTCGATCGTGAGTTTCCCGGGAATTCATGAGATTGAATCGCCGTTGGTAATGCATAACGGATGCGTCTTGGAGCGTCCAGGAGCTCAACGATTGCGGATAAAAAAGCAATTTATTGTCTGAACCCGCAGCCGGCCCTCGCGAGCCCAACTCATCGACAGCGACACGAAAACAACGACTTTATTGCAACGAGGAAACGAAAAAAAAACGCGAGGGCAGGTGAAACTGTCGCTTCACGTGGAAACACGAACAGAGACAAAAATTGAGGTGCCCGGAAACGAATAATCGACTTTACCTGCGCGAGTGCTTGGCAACTATCGTTCTCACCGAAAATCCCCATAGCCAGGGCAAAAAAAAGGCCGTGCCAACGAATCGATCGTTTTTCAAGCAATGAAATACTTTTAAATCGATTTTGTAAAGAATTTTCTTCACACATGGAACTTTGTGCATTTTATTCTCTTTCAAAACTTAATTATTTCGTCTCGATATCTCGTCGCACTATTGACGCGATCAATCACCAAATTTTGTGGGAATCAATATTAGCCACAAATACGATTATAATCAATTTCCACGAGCAATCAATTTGTATCGCAATTCCTGAAACGCTGCTTTAATTCGATTGTTTATCGACGCAAATGTGCCGCCAACTCGCGAGGGCTATGAATATATCCTGACGAATAAATCAACGAGTTATCGACGAATTCTCTCTCGTGTCGACTGTCAAATTAATCATTTAAATGCCGCAGCCACACGAGAACAAAATTAATCGTATTATTTACAGTTTCTTTCACATCAGCCGACCCTCCCGCGCCGCAGAGTAAACGAACACAATATTTCGTGTAATTAAAAACAAGAGTCGCACTTCTTCCTCAATTACAATTAACCATTTTCACAATTAAAATCGAATTTTGTCAAAAACTTTGATATTTCGATGAAAACGGTAAACAAAATATTCTCGGCTATAAATATTTACGAATGGAATGACAAAAATTGGCTTTCCGGAGAGATTTTTAAAAATATTTCTCACTGCAATGACAACATTTTTGGGATTTTTCAAAAAAAACGTTCAGACAAACGTATCGAACGAAATATCGATCTTTTTCGATCAAATTTTCTGGTGCGTTCAAAGACTGGTGCGAAAAGACTGAATATTTGCTCTAGATAGCTTTCTCGCTATCCGAAAATGTCATCAATACGAAAAAATGCCATGATTTCCAAAATTTAATGAATAATTGATAGAAAAAATATTTTTCGTTGAATCTCAACGCTGCAAACGTCAGAGTCAATCAAATTCTTGACTGTGACTTATATGGATGGATCAAAATGACGTTTATATGCAAAGTGAGCTAGTGAAATTTAATCGACCGAAAAAGTGAACGAGGAGAAAGAAAATGATTGAATTTTCTCGTGGAAAAACTAAATGGATGTAAAATGGAAATATTGATTGAGAATTCGATATAAAAAAAAGTTAAAAAAATCAAATTGATGAAAATTGATTCGATCGGTAAAGATCGAGAAGGATGGACGTTCGAGAAAGAGAAAGTTCATACCAAAGTTTCCTGAACATTCGTCTAAAAAGACTCAACGCGAAACTCGCGAGAAACGTGACAATTGTAAAATTGCGTTGGATCAGAGTGACTGATCGACAGTTTCCTGATCCGTCTGCATGTTTGAAGACTCACTCGTCTTACGTGTACACGTAATGCATATAGACACGTGACAATCGCAGAATCGTCTCGCACCTGCCTATCGCGTACGAAAATGATAAGACTCGTGCACTTTATTTTCTTACTTTTTTGTTTCGTTATTTTTTAGCGCCTCGTCATCGAGACTCGTGTGCATTGTTTGATGTTGTGTTTATCGTCGTCGTGGGACGTCGCACGACTTGGAAGAAATCCAAGAGATAATCAAACGTTTTTTCTCAAAATTAATTTTTTCAATATTCCGATTTCATAATTGACGTTTGAAAAAACTTTTCGTTACTGCATTAAAATTAAAAAATCGTCTCCCCCGATAATTTGAAAATAAATGAATTTATTTACGTTCCAAATTAATATTTTCGCTCGCGTGCATCGAATGCAGAATTTTTTCTGTCGTTACGTTCGTGTCGTCCGGAGAATTATGCATTTCTGCAGTTGTAAATAAAAATCTGGTAAAAAAATGCTTACGATTGAATTCTTTGGAGACGATAAACAAAGGATTGTTTAAAAATATGGCGAAAATGTTTTTTCGAACGCGTACAGAAAGACGTGCACAACTTCGCTCGCGGCATGTCGGATTGCTCGTAGTGCTGTTTGTACCGGTATACCGTTAATTCGGGCGGAACGGGGAAATTGCAAATTCCTTCGTTGCGACTCTTCACACGCGTATCACAGTGAAGCATTGCACAAAATGAGTAAATGGTAAATCTTTACGGACTTTGGTGTTTCGATAAATTTCAGTTGACAATATCGAGTTAATTTCATCGAAGAAATTATGATGTTGAAGTTTGCATCGTTGGAATTCAACGAAATTCAATTTTTTATTCACCAGAGCTCGTAATTATTATTCTATGCTCACTCTGGACGATAAAATGATTCTCTTTCGCGACCCAAAGATTGAATCGATACGAAAAATGCCATGATGTTCGAAAATTAATAAATAATTGATGCAAAAATATTTTTCGTTGAATCTCAACGTTGCAAACGTCAGAGTCCCGACGAAATTCAATTTTTTCTTCATTAGAGCTCGTAATTATTATTCTATGCTCGCTCTGGACTCTTTCGCGACCCAAAGATTGAATCGGTACGAAAAATTGCCATGATGTTCAAAAATTAATAAATAATTGATGAAATAAATATTTTTCATTGAATTTCAACTTTGCAAACTTCAGAGTCATAATAAATTCAGCGAGTGAGTAAAATTTATCGGTGTTGTTGGGTCACGGCGCTCCGGTGGCCACACTGGGTCAATTTGACCCACCGGGTCCATTTGACCCAGTGTGGACTGGAAACGGTTTTTTACTGGGGAAATGGGCCAAAGGACAAAAATCCTTATGACAGACGCATCATTTCGGCTCCGGGTCAATTTGACCCCTATGTCACTGCAGACGATGATCTAATTCGATCACATCGCTATGGAACGAAGGAAATTCGTGAAACTAAGTCAAACATAAAAATTAACCAGCCGTTTTAATTTCCTCTGGGCCCAATTAAAAAAAATGTCGATTTTACGATTTTCTGTCATGTGGAGAGAAAAAAAACGATTTCACAGTTTTCGTGGTTCGTTAAAATCCATCAACGAAACGAGAAATAAAATAAAAACTTAATTTCTCAAAAAATGTTAATTTGCCTAGGCGGAAAATGGAAAAGTGATTTTTCGATGACCGGAAATTCCGTCAGTGCCGAACTATCGACGATGAGGCTGAAGAAAAAACTAGAGAAATCTTGGACTCGGTGTACGAGATGGTAAAAATACAAGAAAAATTCCAACGAGCGTGATCTGGCTCAATAATTTCCATAAATTCCTCGTGTAACTTCCTGTATCCATTTAACCAAGATTTCCGAAAGCGAGAGAAGACAAGAGAGAGAAATAAGCGACTTAAATTTCTCCTTCTAAAAATGTTAAATGTGAATAATATATAGCGATGGAAACGACTGGTAAAGAAAAAACACGATGTACAGAGCAAGGAGTTCCGCTCCACAATTTCGAGCTCGAGGAAGCTCCCCCTCCCCCGCGACCTCGAACGATCGCATCTAATTGCATAAATAATGGGGCTTTAATCGTAACCCACATAGAAATTTAATTGTTGCGATAAAAAAACTATAAATCGCAATTAATCAAAAAGACTGGAGCGAAATCCGTACGCGTGTGCGTCGTGGCAATATTTATTGTCAGGAAGTTGAATAAAACGAGAATGCCGCACGAGAAGAAATAAATTTTGCGTGGAAATGCGAATTGAGAGCATTTTCGTAATCTGGAACGTGGGCAGTCGAAATTGTGTTTGCTCTGAATTTTGACTCACCGCGTCAAAATATTCACGTGCATTTTTCAATTTTGTCCACTTGCATTCCAGTTTCACTGCGCCACGCAATTTCTACGGAATTCTCTCGAGTTTGTAACGATTTTCGCGTCCGACACAACAAGTTTTTAAAATTTCACACAAAGATCGAAATTTTGACGAAAAATATGAAAATTTCCGGGTTCGCATGATTTTCGCGATCCAGAAACGTCGATCGAGACCGAAACTGCAGTTTGGGGATGAATTTTCGAAATATTTGTCAAATTTTGTGCGAAGAACGGAGGAAAAATTAATCGAAATGAACATTTTCTTCGATTTGAACGAGCATTTTGTGTTTTTCTTTGGTTGTTAAGAATTAAACGATAAATTATCAAACGTGATTGTTGGAGTGTGCGAAAGAGTCGAGCGCTGCGAGAGATGACGGTTTATAGCGCGCGTCTCTGGACGTTGAAGGAGGAGTTGTATACATGGACACATTATACACGTATACATGACTCCCGCATTCGGAGAGTTCATTAACGGCAGCACGACGAGTTTTCAAAATCATTTCCATAAATACCTTGAGAGCTACGTGATATATCGTATGGTACAATCCTGTTACAAATACACGCACGAAAAATCCATGTTGTGGGGGCACACGGATACGAAAGAAAACGTTGATACGTAAGGAGAAAAAAAATAAAAAATGAGTGGATAAAATACGTACACGAGACGCTTTCCCGGGCGTGGATTTTCTTACGAAGCCGTAAACATGCCACACGGTCCTTAGAATCGCACGTTTCGATCTCCAAGACGTTCGAATGCACTATGCCAAAAGTTTTGGCGTGTTTTTTTTGTTTTTTTCGGTATTATCACGAATTCTCGCGCACGCAACTCGGCCAAAGTTTTCTTGATCGTTTTTCCTTTTATTCTTCGACCGAACGACCGAGATTGATATTTTTTTTATCAACTCTTGAAACACACGTTAGATCGCCCGCACATTCGCGTTTTTTCAATGCAAAACGGACAACAAAAACTCAAACAGCCGCTCGGGAGATCGAAGGTTATATTTCGTTTCTTGGATTTTTCTTTTAACTCGTTTAACTTGGTTATTCTGGAGTTTAGATGGAAAAAACATTTAACACATGCATTATTTCACTCGAAAAACGAAAAAATCGGCTCTCGTTCTTCCTCTCTTCAACACTTACCTATTTACAACGCAGACGTAAAATCCAAACTGAATATCTCCGTGGACACGTCTTTCGTCCCGCTCATCCTCGACTGGCAAATACCTCGATCACTACCTGTATCTCCCGCTGGCGGCGACTGCTTTCGATCCTTTTCCCCCCTGCTCGCACCGTTTCGAACTTGTGTTTCGATCTCTATCCTCTTTCCATACAATCTCACACTTTGCTCTCTCTCTCTCTCGCACTCACTCGTGCACTGCTCTCCGCCAGAACGCGACTTTCTATAGCAGAGTCACGTTTAGTACAAAATCGGCCGTCAGCGCGCGTGGCGCTAGCGTTCACGACGCGAGGAATCCACAGGTGTGTGCCTCATTCGTCGCGAGTACGTACGACTCGCCGCGTGCTTAGGATTTTTCGAATTTTTCCATTCATCTCCGTCCCTCCCTCTCGCCCTCCGTTTTTTCTCGAAAATGCCGAATAAACAACGGATTTTCCAATTTGTTTAAAATAAAATAGTAAAAACTCGAGAATCTCCAGAAATTCCGCCACAAACGTTTTGCCTCGATGTCAAATTATTGCCACGCGCACCAAAACATCGAAACTTCACCAGTTGGCAAAAAAAAATTGATTCCTCATCAAAAACGCTCGATTGTTCAGTCGGTGAATTTTCGACCACGAAAAAAACGGGATTCGGGGGCATATTGTTAATTTCGGAGAATCAAATCAGCTTCGACAGGACTGACTGGCGATTCCATCGATTATCGATTTTGATCGTGTCGAATTGGACGCAAATCTGGTCTAATGACTGAAACTCGATTTGCTTGATTTATCGGATTGTCAGAGTGCAGCAGCGCTTAATGAATTCGAAATAATTAGTAGGTCAGGGATAACCAAAGTGAGGAAATACTCGTAAATAAAATTTCTCGTGGTTTCGGCAGATTGAAAACCAGAGAGAATAAAATCAAAATAACTGGCTGCATTAAAACTTTTTAAAACTTTCACTTACTTGTTATTTTGTTTCCCGAATTTTTCGTCGACGCGATCGGAGTCTCTGCACGCGATCACATTCTCTAGGAATTTAAATTACGTTATAAAACATAAAAATCCTCGTAGGAACGTTCACACGAAGAAATTCCATTGAAAAAAAAAAAATCGATCTTTCTCCAAAATTATAGAAAAAGAAGAGAAATTCTTACTCATTTTCAAAACGCAGATTTCCCAAAATTCGCTCGAAGTATCTCGATAAGGAAATCGAAATTTTTGCTTGAATTTTTGGTCAATTTTATTTACAAAATATAAATACTGGCGATTTAATTGATTCCTAAACGTGATCGATGGCTGTTCTCTCGAAAAAATGCGGAGCGAGTTCCACGAGCCATTCCGGCTTCACGACCGTCAATTCGCGCATGTAAGTTTTGGTCGTTTGAAGAATTTCGCAGAAAACGAGCCTGAAACCAAAAAAATAGTGATTTATAGAAATTTTAATCGATCACATAATCAGAGATCGAATTTTCCAGCTTCGACCGGTAAAAACTCCGAGATGAATGCAGGGTCCCTGAGACCCAGACCGAAAAGCAAAAATGTCCGTTTGTTTAAACTTTTTTTTGCGTTTCTCATTGTCGTTCAAGAGATTTTTCGATTTTTTACCAGGAAATGGAACAAAAATGACAATTTTATGGAAAACAATGAGCCCTCGAGGGGCCTGGGTCTACAGGACCCATGTTAGTGGCCAAAAGGACTCGTGCAAAGTATTCGCGACTCGGAATTCATCCAGAATGCAATTTTGCTCGTAATTGTTGGTTAAATCGTGTTCGTACCATTGAGGTTGTTGGAGCGTGTACAAACAGCTGTTGGGATGAATAAATAAATCTCGATTTCCGCGAACAGTTTTGTAAACTCCGGTGTAGTGTAAAAACGCTGCATTGGGAAAGAGTCCAGCGCAGATGCATTTCAAGAGAGTCTCAAGGTCGCCTGAAATGGAATCATAAAATTGCGTAACAGGGATGGAAAAAACTCGGGAAATTAGCAGAAAAAAATTCGAGAACTTCTTACTTTTGGCCGATAAAATAGGAATTTCCAATTTCTTCATGAGCCCCCTCATTTGCGACCTTATTTCCGTTGCTCTCTTGAGAGCTTTGTGATTCAGGAAATGTTTCTGGCACCAAGCGGGCGTTTTATTTTTTTCAAAGGCTGAATAAATGTTCAAGAGTGTCAAAAGATCGCCTTCCGCTACTTCGAACATCCGGTGAGCTACTCGAGCCTTCATCGCTGCTTGACCGCCTCCCGGACGTACGTAAACGTTTTGCACTTGGAGCATCGCCAGGATCGTCGAGATTTCGTCCGAACATCCCATCTCGCCTGTAATTAACGAACACGCATTGATAATGAGGCTGAAATTCTTGAATCAACGGCCGATCGATCCATTCAATTGTTTTTTTCGTAAAGGTGAAGAAATTTTCGTTGTAGGAGAAAAATAATTACCGGAAACAATGAGACACTTGGCAAGCTCGGGCTCCAGAGGCATTTCTGCCATGGTCATTCCCAAGGGACTTGTCAATTCTCCACAATTGTTAATCGCACCCAGAGCGTAGAGTAATTCGAGTCCGGCGAGAAGATTTTTACTCGGTGGCGATGAAGGAAAATTGAATCTCAATACATTGTCGATTCCCAGGGCTTTCAGTTGGAGAATCGCCGGAGCAAGATCCGCTCGCTGCATTTGCGGTGGTGTCGATTCGAAAAGTTGCTCGTAAGCCTCTTCCGAGTATAATCTTTGAACGACATTTCGTTCGTTATTGCGTTTGGAATCGTTGTCAAAAAAATTTATTTTTTTCTCTAAATTTATAGTTAAAAAAAAACTAGACATTCCTATAAATTCTGACGATCAATTAATTAGTCGGAATAATGATCGATAAGGTCAATTACCTGTATGCTCGTCCGGACTGAACGCGACCAGCCCTCCCGGCTCTTTGATTCGCTGAGGCTTTTGAAACCGGCGCGATTATGAGACTGTTCGTTTGTGTCTCGACCTCGAACCATGGAAGTTTAGCAAACCCGCAATCGATCACTGTACAGATAAGAAAAAATGTCAATTTTTTTCCCACCACAATTTTCTAATTTGCAATTGAGTAGGTTTTATAATTACCGTCAGAATTGAATGGAATTTGATGCAGCAGTAGATTATGACTTGGAAAAAATCCAGTCAAAAGTTTCATACGTTTGACATTGAGTTTTATGATAAATATCAGTTTTCATTGTATTTTACAATGAATTCTTATCAATTCTTGGGAGAAGTCACAATTTTCATTGTAAAGTCCAATGAAATCCAGAAATTAATGTTAAATTCATGAATTCACCGATGCGAATATCTTTTTTCTAGTTCTCTGTAGCCTCGTGAAAATGTGGCTGAATTTTTCCTTGTCACAATCTACTGCTGTGCCAAATTTCTTTAAATTCTGGACGGTAATGCCAGAAGCGACAATACTTTAAAAAAAAAACTCATTGAAAATTCCATGTCGCGATGATGATCGTGCACATACAAAAATGTTGCGTATCCTCGTCGGAGGGTAATTGGCGCCTCGTCGAGTTGGTATTTCGAAAAAATAGACGATTCGAGAGTTAAGAATAATCGAAAAAATTACCATGGACAATGTTTGGTATCGTTATCGAGGTCTCAGCGATATTCGTTGCGACGATAACTTTCCGTGAGTCTTTTGGCGCTCTCCGAAAGACTTTCAACTGCTCGGAGTTTGGCAAGGAACCGTACATCGGTAAAGCTATTAATTGCACTGAAAATAAACAAATTACCCAAATTAATTATCAACGGATGATTAATTAGCGAAAAACAAGCGAATTATCAAGTTTTTTTTATCGTTTCGACCAATAAATCGTTCGATTTGCGTTCAGGGACGAAATTAAAATCGTACGAGTGTCGATACAGTTTAGAATCAGAGGACGAATGAAGTTTTTCGACAATTTCAACTGGCCACAACGTTGATTTTTACAAAAATGAAAATTCATACTGAAAATCGTTTTTTTTTCCTGTTTCAAGTCTGTAAATTCAGTAAATAATTGAAGGAGTCGATTATTTTCACGAATTTGGACACTCACGTTTTCCTTCTTTCACGAGTCTGGCGTGCTCGTTGAGGAGGGACACTGCGCGATCGACTTCTTCCATTCCAGTGAGGAAAGCAAGGATATCGCCAGTTTCTTCGCTTTCGTGAATTTTCAAGGCAGTATCGACAACGGCTTTGACATAATCCGCAACTGGATCTGCGATCACGTAGGGAAATTGATTAATCGTGCGATCAAAATTGGCCTTCGTAGTGAATTTCCTAATTAATTCTCGTTTTAACTATTCAATTAATTAATTGACTAATTTCCGAATAAACTCTCGTTTAATTACTTTGTCGTGGAAATAAAAGAAAAATAGTTTCTCTCCATAAATTTTGGTGAAACTTTTCTAAACGAATATGAAGTTGAACAAAATTTCGTGCTTACCCTTTACATAAAAAATATCGACCGGATACAGTCTCCCTTCGACGCTCAATATCGTGGCTGTATCTTTCGTTCGATCTTTCGATGTATTCGTGTTAAAAAAATCGCGTAGTTGTTCCGCGTCCACTGTGGCTGACGAAACGATGACTTTTAAACTTTTTCTCTTCTGTGTAAAAAAATAAAACAAAATTATAAAAAACCAAAGGAATTCGATGAGAATTCTGTTGAATTTCGAGTTTTCTCGAGTATTTTGCGTTGAGTTAAAAATTCAACTTACCCTGAGGATTTTTTTCAAGAGTCCCATGATTATGTCCGTGAGCAAAGTTCTTTCGTGAACTTCGTCGAGAATAAGAACGCAGTATTTCGTGAGCAACGGATCCCCCATCATTTCTCTGAGAAGAATTCCCTCAGTCATGTACTAAAGCAAAATAAAATTCAAAAGAATGAAAACTGGACAAAAAATTGTACAGGAAATTTTCATGTTAAAAATAAGTTGAGATTCACAAATATTTACTTTGATTTTTGTGCCAGGCTCGGTACAGTCATCGAATCTTATGGAATATCCAACTTCGGCGCCCAAAATACAGCCTCGCTCGTCGGCGACTCGACTCGCAAGAGAAGTCGCTGCCACTCTTCGTGGTTCCGTGATTCCGACCATTTTTCCATCCGCACCCCATCCTGCGTCCACCAAATACTAAAAAAAATTCGTTTGCAATGGTTCAAATATTTTCCTCCAATTCGAAATCGTGCAATAAAAAACAATATTGAAGAAAATTTAAAAAAAATTGATTTTCAGTCATTTTTTTCACCTTCCTGCACAATCGCGTGAATTCTTCGAGCCTCTGCGGAAAAAAATGAATCATAGTCTAGGAATAGAGATCCCCAGTTCCAGCCCTCGTATTATCTTTGGTATTGATTCGGAAAACATTGATAAAGCGATTGACAAAAAACTATCGTGCTAGCCAGTGGATTTGCGAAGCACGATTTCGGTTATAGAAAAAAGTTTTTCCTGCGCCTACGATTCTAAAAATCGAGTGAAACACAATGGCAAGAATCTAGTATTGTTAAAAACAGCGACACTGAAGTTCGCAACGTTGGGATCCAACGAAAAATACTTTTTCCCTTAATTTTTCGTTAAATTAAAAAAAAAAGCCAATTCTCATACCAATTTTGTGTTTGAATCCTGAAAAACGATCGTTTTATCGTCGTGATTAGGTATAGAATAAAATTCATGAGTTTTGCTCAAGAAAAAACCGAATTTCGTTGCATTCCAACGATGCATACTTCAACATCGTGTTTGGGTATAACACTGAAGTTCCCAACGTTGAAATCCAACGAAAAATACTTTTCCCCTTAATTTTACGTTAAATTTTAAAAAAAAACCAATTTTCGTATCAATTTTGTGTTTGAATCCTGAAAAACGATCGTTTTATCGTCCTGATTAAGTATCGAATAAAATTCATGAGTTTTGCTCAAGAAAAAAACCGAATTTCGTTGCATTCCAACGATGCATACTTCGAAATCGTAAAAAAAAACGTTTCTCCATATTTCGTGTATTAGATGCTCGCACCTCTGTGTACGTTTCACATCCTGTCGAGTCAATACATCTTAACGGAAGAAACCACACGAAATTTACGTAGCATGAGTAATATGTTGGCTCAAACGATACGTTCTAGAGATTCGTCATCGAGGATATGTAACTTGTGCGTGAACGTGACTATTGACTCGCGGTTTAGATTTCTGCTTAAAAAAAAATGACGTTCGAGGTGCTGATTGAGCAACACAGTGCTGTCATTGTTGTCCATCGATGGGCGGAGGAGTCCAGGCCCGAGTTTCAATTTTTGGGGGACAATTTGGGGGACAAACAAAAACTGACGAGAAAAAAACACACCTTGACATCCCCACTATTTTCACACTTTACGGATCAATTATAACTCGCGAGGAATATCAGATCAGTCGTGCTTTAACTTTTCTCGGCAACGCACGTATCTACGCAGTCCTGATCAGTCAGTATCATCGATATCATGAAATCTACGATTTTTGTACTGGTCGTCGTCGCTTATCTGGCGACAGGTGAGTTTTCAATACATTTAATTACAATCAACGTAAAAATTCACAAGAATTATGAATTCTTGTGGTCAAGTTATCGAAATTTCTTCAATTTTTCCATTTTTTTCCATCGGTGCTGTCGAATTATCAAAATAATTATGACTCTGACGTTTGCAACGTCAAGACTCAACGAAAAATATTTTTTCTATCAATTATTCATTAAATTTTGAAAATCATGGCAATTTTTCTCATCGGTGGAATTTTCGGATTGGATTCATCGTCCAGAGCAAATATTGAATAATAATTACCAGCTCTGGTTAAGAAAAAATCGAATTTCGTTGCATTCCAACGATGCAAACTTCAAAATCATAGATAATTGAGTTTTTTTTTCTTTTACAATGTAATTTTTGTTGCGGTGTATCTAATTACGGTTTCTGGACATCCATATAATTCCACTAATTAGTATTTTTTTTTATGAACGTGTTCAAGTGACAATTTGACAAGTCCTGTGTGTTTTTTTTTTGCTTTAGGCGAAGCTCTGAGATGTTACACATGTAGTAACCCACCGGACGAAGCGTGTGGCAATAAATTCGACAAAAATGGTGTGGGCGTGAGGTCCGACGATTGTGCGATCAGCCCCAAGTGTTTCAAAAAAATCGAAATATACGGTGAGTTGGAAAAAATATTTCGATCTAATGAAAAAAAAGTCGGGGCATTTCGGTGGATTTCAGGATTTTTTTTCGTGTTGCCAAATATTTTTTCAAGCCCGGGATCTTGGAAATTGGGCAAATTATGATTTCCACATTAATTCGTCAAATTTCCAAAAAATAATGTACGAAAAACAAGTTTCCATGAATTTTCAACTCCAAAATCTAATTAACGTTTGATGTTCCGGAAACTGACCCGGATTTTGCCGCTGTTTTTATGATCGACGGCGGGATGGAATCATGCAAGAGAATTTTGGGTTTGAGTAAATGAGAGACTGACACGAGGCGTTTAGAGAGTACACTTTTGTTAATTTATTGCCGATTTACAAAGGGCAAACGTCCATTAATGAGCGATCACTCGCAGAAAACTGCGTAACACCGACACGTGTCCGCCGCGTGGTGAGAGAAAAACGGAGATCACCACGAGTTTACAACAATAATTGTCCCGGAGAATACACTTGATAAAAATACTAAAGGAGCAGTCGCTTCGCCGTGATAATGCGGACACTTTAACACACCGAAAAGGAGTTAAACCGAGCAAGGCTGAGCGGTCCTTGTCGGAGATGACCGTGATGCCTCGTGTCGCGAGGTCCTAGAGAGCGAGAGCTCACACGTCTTCCCGGTTTGACGTCCGGATAAGAAGAGAGTAATTAATATGGACGCTGGTCAAGTTGTCACGATATCCCTTGTGGCAGCGCCACCCGACAACTTGACAGCTGCCTGTTTTCCATATTTGCGACTATACTGCCGCGCTGAGAGCGCGAGTCGCGGCGCGGGAATTCGAGCATGCTCATTCCTGAACATTCCGCCCGCCATCTTCGCAGAGCGAAGATGTCCTCTTGTTGGAAATTCCACATCTGGAGTTGAACCATGGAGAAGTTCCTGAGGAGTAGTCCAACGTGTTTGACACCCGTGTGTCAGGAGGAGTGAGAGAGTGTGACACGGCAGAGAGGTAGTTGGCACACCGATTGATGTACACGAATCCCCCTCTGACGAGCACAGATCTCACCCTGGAGTGCGTGAGTCTTCACAGACGCACGTCTTCCATTGATGCAGTCGAGAGATCGAAAGGAAATACGATCCTCCTGTATGGAGCCATTCGAAGAGCTGTTGTTTCAGGCCGAATATTCTGAAACATAGAGCAAAAAAAAAAGGTGCAGAAGATACCTGACGAGCCGAGTTACTGGCACCGTCGGTGATCAGCCTGAAGGGGCCAGTTTTCCATTGATGTTGAAGGCCATGGTGGTCCCGTCCACCACAACCGATTACCTAGGAGCTGGCCGTTGTCATCCCTCGAGACACGCAATCAGCTGGTTTGCACGACCAAGCACGTGCATCCACTGTGCGTCCTGGGAGAGCTCCTGGATCTGCGCGAGCTGATTTATCGTGCAGTCCTCGCGGCGGGATTGGAGAGCCTTTATCCAGGTAGAGTGCCTGAGAGTCCGCGTCCACTAGTTGCTTCCACGTCGAGCTCCGCCATTTTATCGACGTGTTGAGCGAGTTTCGCCAGGAGATCGCCTGAGAGCTCGATCCTCGGGAGGGTCAGGCGTTTCAAAGGAGCGACCTTTGATTTGGAGTCGTCATTTTCTTAGTGGACAAGAGGCCGACGGTTCTTGTGTTACCGCCGCCATGGCGCTGTGACCGGTCTGAGAAGAAATGAGCTGTACACGAGCTCATTCGCTCGTGTCAAACCACCTGAGAACAGAAAAAGCTTATACCTTGGTTGTTTCTTCTCGTACAGCGAGCCTTTTTGTGGAGACCGGAGCTGGGAGTGGTTCGTCCCACCGAATTTCATACAGCCAAAGCTCCTGGATTAGCTTTTGGCTCGGACCTTGGAAGGAACGATGAATCCGAGCTGATCGCAAGGTTGCGATTTCCAAGAGAGCAGAGTGCTTTTACACACACTCTGCCTTGGAGCTGGCCTCGGGCTGAGCGCAAGTTCGCCGTTGCGAACCCAGCGCGACTTGCCGGATTGGCGACACGCCATACCGCCAGCGGGGCGCCGCCCGCGTGACGAAGTCCCTGGAGCAGTCGAGAAGTTTTGACGCACGTGAGCCTGAATGCTCACGCGTTCCTGGGAGCAGACCGAGTGGTCCTGGTTTCGTGGCATGCCATTTCGCCCGCGGGGCACCGCCCGCGTGACGAAGTCTCTGGAACTGCCGAGCAGTTTCGATGCACGTGAGCCAGAATGCTCACGCGTTCCTGGGAGTAGACCGAGTGGTCCTGGATTTGTGGCATGCCATTTCGCCCGCGGGGCGCCGCCCGCATGACGAAGTCCCTGGAGCTGTCGCAGATTCGACGCACGTGAGCCGAGATGCTCACGCGTTCCTGGGAGTGGACCGAGTGGAACCAGAGGTTGACGGTTCCCGGAGTCCTTGAAGAACGATTTCTCTTGATTCCTGTGATCGGAAAAGAGAAAACAGGGATGGGTGACGCGAATTTGAGCGCGCAGTCACTTTGCCGGAGCAGTGCCAATTGGGAGAGAGGGAGGGGAGTGACGCGAGGTGTAAACTCGTAATCACTTTACAGGAGCACTGCCGTTTGGGAGAGGGGGGGTGACGCGAGATTGAGATCGCGATCACTTCACAGGAGCACTGCCATTTGGGAGAGGGGGGGGGGGTGATGCGAGGTTTGAGACTCGCACTCACTCACAGGAGCACAGCCGATTGTGAGAGGAAAAAAAGGGAGGGGGGGGTGACGCGAGGTTTTGGCTCGCAATCACTCCTTAGGAGCGCTGCCGTTTTGGAGAAGGAAGGAGAAGGGGGGGGGGTGACGCGAGGTTTGAGCTCGCAATCACTCCCCAGGAGCATTGCCAATTGGGAGAGGAAAAAGGGAGAGGGGGGGTGACGCGAGGTTTGAGCTCGCCGTCACTCCACTGGAACACTGATTTTTCTCGTCGCTAAGATTTATGACCGTTCAAGTCAAGCCAAAAAACACCAATTTTAACACCAATTTTGTCGAGATCGTGGTCGTCAAGTCCGAAATCGTCCATACGATACTCGAAAATCACAAAACCACACGCGAGACGTTCGAGGGTTTGCGAAAATTCCCGGAAAGTCTTCGAAACACGCGAGACACCGGAGCGATCGGGAGAACTCACGCGCGATTGGCCGAGACGCGCGCGAGAACTCACAACACACACAAATTTTGAACGCGCACATGCTACGCGTTCGAGCTGTCACTTGGCTTGAGCTCGTTGCGACGAGATCCGCGAAGTCCGAGAATGCCTCGATTTTCGAAACGAAAAAGTTGAATTTATCGCGAAAAAGGAAATTCGCGACGTACGACCGGAGAGATCGCGAAGACGCAGGCGAAGCTGTCCGAAGAGTGCGCGTTAACTCACGGAACACGAGAGTAAAGAACGCGCACTTGTTCCCCGTTTGAGCTGTCACTTTATTTCAGCTCGATGCGAAGAATTTCGCAGAGTCCGAGAGTACTCCGATTTTCAAACAAAAGAATTATATTTATCGCGAAAGAATAATTTCACGACAAACCGGAGGGATCGCGAGGATGCACGTGACGCTGTCCGAAGCGTGCACGGGAACTCACGAGACACAAGAGTGATGAACGCGCACTTGTTACGCGTTTGAGCCGTCACATGATTTAAGCCCATTGCAAAAAAATTCACAAAGTCCAAGAGTGCCGTGAATTTCCCTTAATTTAGAGAAATATTGTGCGCGATCGCGAATTTGAATTAAAGACAACGACTTGAGAACGAGATAATTCGCGAACGTTCGTAGACTCGAGTTGTAATTCACGTTGCCTTGATCGATAATCGTCCGAGATTGAGATCACTCGCGCGATAATCGATGTAAAGTTACCGACTGTCACTTACACGTGGCCGGGCGCTTCACTTACCGCTAGAGCCGTTCCGAGCATTGATTATCGATCGGAGAATTTCGGCGGCCACAGCGCACTCGAGATCCAAGACTGCCGCCTTGTAGCGCAGGCGCGCGGTCTCGGTCCGGCTCACACACTCACCACACGTGCCACTGGGCCTCGAGGTCAACCTTGTTTTTGAATTCGCGCACAAGAGAACGAGGCACTTGAGTTCGAAATAGAAAAACTGTCTACCGAGAAATGGCCGTTACAGAATTTCACGAAAATTATTCGCACTGCAAAATTAAACGCAGAGGAAAATGGAGAATTCACGGAGCGGTCACTTGAGATTGTTCACCGAGAATTCACTTGTGGGAGCGCAATCGAAACTCTCGCGAAATATTCACAAAACGCGAGATTTTCCCTGAGAACGCGAGATGTTCACAGAGCGCGACATTTTCACTGAAAACACGGTCTTTTGAGAATGTCACAGAGTTCGCCGTCGCGAAAGCGACCGAAGCTTCAACGCGATCGACATAGAACTGTCCACGAGACCGTTTCACACACAAAATTCCACGCACTAGTCCTCGATACGGCTTAAAGAACCAAATGTTCGAGCCGAATTTCCACTGAGAACTTGATTACACGCAAGATTCTCCCACATTAGCCCTTGATTACACCCAAAATTCTCCGGCACTAGCCCTCGATCCGGCTCGAAGGACCAAATGTTCGAGCCGGATCTCCCTTGAGAGCCTGATTAAACCCAAAATTCTCCAGCACTAGCCCTCGATCCGGCTCGAAGGACCAAATGTTCCGGAAACTGACCCGGATTTTGCCGCTGTTTTTATGATCGACGGCGGGATGGAATCATGCAAGAGAATTTTGGGTTTGAGTAAATGAGAGACTGACACGAGGCGTTTAGAGAGTACACTTTTGTTAATTTATTGCCGATTTACAAAGGGCAAACGTCCATTAATGAGCGATCACTCGCAGAAAACTGCGTAACACCGACACGTGTCCGCCGCGTGGTGAGAGAAAAACGGAGATCACCACGAGTTTACAACAATAATTGTCCCGGAGAATACACTTGATAAAAATACTAAAGGAGCAGTCGCTTCGCCGTGATAATGCGGACACTTTAACACACCGAAAAGGAGTTAAACCGAGCAAGGCTGAGCGGTCCTTGTCGGAGATGACCGTGATGCCTCGTGTCGCGAGGTCCTAGAGAGCGAGAGCTCACACGTCTTCCCGGTTTGACGTCCGGATAAGAAGAGAGTAATTAATATGGACGCTGGTCAAGTTGTCACGATATCCCTTGTGGCAGCGCCACCCGACAACTTGACAGCTGCCTGTTTTCCATATTTGCGACTATACTGCCGCGCTGAGAGCGCGAGTCGCGGCGCGGGAATTCGAGCATGCTCATTCCTGAACATTTGATTTTTTTTCAGACACTGGAAATCACACGACTCGCGGTTGCGCCTCTGGTCTGATCAGCCTGGAACAGAGACAGGGACTTCTCCATGAACCGATTGTCGAATTCTGCGATACCGATCTGTGCAACGGAGCGAGCTCGATTACCACACTTTTTTCAACAACGTTGATGACATTCGTTGCGGTGTTAATATTCGGGACGCGCAATTGATTCCCCTCGGAATAAAACGTGCAAAAATGAGGATCACATTTTTTTTTTAAATAATTTTTTTACTCGTGAGTTTTGCGGTTGTAAGTAAAAATCGATTGAACAAATAAGAACAAAGGCAAATGTAACGTATTGAAATATGTAAATCGAACAAATATGACAGTATTACAAACAATTTCGTGCCGAATCATTTCTTCACGGAGTTTCAGCGCCATAAAAAATCGATCCAACGTTTTCCCATGCAGTTTTTCTCATTCAAAACCACGCTCGCGTGGACTGCAGTCTCCGAAAATATCGAGCGAACAGAGAAGCGGGTGGACAGTGTAAGAAAATCTTTTTTTTTCATAAATCACACTGGTTGACGTGATTCGTCATCGCAGGTAATTGTAAAGCATTTTTGATTCGCCCACAACGAAGGTCGCTCCATGATTGGCGCTCGGTTAATATTAAAAAATGTGATGCTGAAGTTTGCAACGTTGGAATGCATCGAAAAATATTTTATTTTATTGAAGATTCGTTCAATTTTCAATGTCATCCAAATTTTTCGAGCTGATATGCTTTTCGAATGGCAAAAATTTATCATTTTATCATCGTAATTGCATTCTGCATTCGAATAATTATTTTTGTCGAAAATTAAAATGTATTTCGTTGCATTCCAACGATGCAAACTTCAGAGTCATTAAAAAATCTCGTCATCGTATTATCATTCGAGTTTGCCAAAAATTTACTTTCAAAATCAAATCTGCAAACGTGAACACAATATTCTTATTTTTCTCTCATTCCTCGTTGATCCGAGACACATTTTTCAAGCGAAAGGATACGATGCATGGTAACGATCCAAAGAACGATGAATCAAATAAATTTTCATGAAATACCAGAGTTGATAAATATAAATTATTCAAATAAATGAATAAAAAAATGTAAAAATAATAAAAATTACGATGAATTTGTATTTTCTCATCGACCATCGATCGTTTTATTTATTTGA
This sequence comes from Diadegma fenestrale, assembly GCA_037043255.1. Classification (NCBI taxonomy): domain Eukaryota; kingdom Metazoa; phylum Arthropoda; class Insecta; order Hymenoptera; family Ichneumonidae; genus Diadegma; species Diadegma fenestrale. Next base: position 11,401,088 of record CM073312.1, read on the forward strand.
ACTACGAAAATCCTCGTTTCTCAAGATTCCCGAAGCTGAATCAATGATTGGATAAAAAAATCGATGAAATACCTCCGCATCGATACAAATTCGTGATAAAAGCGACTTCACATAGATCGCGCACTGCAAAAATATTTGGCAAATAAACGAGTAGCACTGCGACGCGAGCGACTGATTCACTTTCCAAAAATGAAACAAGTTGCAGCGTTTACAAGAAAAATGATCGATTAAAAGTTCCTGATTGGTGGATTTTCTTCGGAAAAAAAAGGATTCGAATCTTTTTCTCATTTTTTGAGAAACATTAAAACATGCACGGGACCCCAAATGAATAGTGTTCGAACTCTTGTCGACAAGAGAGCTCGTGAAATATTCGTAAAGTTTATTTAGCCAGTGGAAAATCGTTAAACCCATGAAATCTGTGCTTTTTGTAACGATCGTCGTCGCTTACTTTGCGATGGGTGAGTCTTCGATCGATGGGTTGTGATGACGTGACGATGGATGGCCAATTCATTTTTTGTCTTAAGACTAAAAAACGTTGGCTCAAATATTTATATTTCAATTTTCTCGAATGCGAACGTAATCGCGTGGAAATTATTTCAAATTTGCTCGGAATAATTATTTCAGGGATTAGTTTGAGGGTTTGGCCATTCATTACGAACGCGTTTGATTGACGAAATGGAGAATTTTGTTGGTTTTTGTTCCAGGCGGCGCTATCCAATGTTACGATTGTCGGTATCCATCGAGTCTGGATTGTGGAGTTTTGTTCGACAAAGACGGTGCCGGAGTGGATGTCGTAGAATGCGACTATTGCTTGAAAATTGTTTCTGGTATGTCAAAGTATCATTTTCGTAGCTCCAGATAACAAAAACCAGTTGGAATTGAATCTTTTCGCAATCAATTTCGTTTCTCTTTCAATGGAATATTAAAAAATCCAGTAAATAGAGAAATGGAATAATTTGACGTGGAGTTTTGGGGAAAATCGTGAGAAAATCGATTTTTTTCTTTCAGCTGACGAAACGATTCGAGGTTGCAATCGGTCTGAACCCGTGCCGGGCATGGGGACCATCTATCGTAAACCGCTCAACTTTCCATGCTACAGCGATCTATGCAACGGAGTCAGTCCGATCGCTGCAACTTTATCAATCTTCGTGGCTCCCATCGCAGTCTTAATTGTCGGGGGCTACAATTAATTGCTCGGAAGCGAAAATGTGCGGACGTGCAGACACTATTTTCATTTATTCCCTTGTCCGTCGTTAGTGTGACGTATGATTGTCAAATTAAGTGTCGAATGGTTGATGAGTTTGAAATAAAAAATCCAATGTGTTGGCAATGATAAGGACGTTGAATATAAAAATTTTGAAGAAATAAAAGCAACGATAGAAAATTTGAGTCAACAAAAAGAACAGACGACAGCAATATTAATTATGCACTCCATCGCCATGATGTTGAAATTTGCATCGTTGGGATGCACCGAAATTCCATTTTTTCTTAAGCAGAACTCACAATTATTAAATATTTGCTCTGGACGATAAAACGATCGTCTCTCGCGACCTAAAAATAGACTCGATACGAAAAATTGCCATGATTTTCGAAATTCAATAAATAATTTTTAGAAAATATTTTATTTCGTTGAATCTCAACGTTGCAAACTTCGGAGTCATCCCATCGCTTCACTTACGACGTTGAATGCAACGAAATTCGGGGTTTTCTTGAGGAAAACTCATGATTTTTATTCAATATTGAATCAGGACGATGAAACGATCGTTTTTCAGGATTCAAACACAAAATTGATACGAAAATTGGCTTTTTTTTTTAATTTAACGAAAAATTAAGGGAAAAAGTATTTTTCGTTGGATCCCAACGTTGCGAACTTCAGTGTCATGCTCCACTTCCTGTGTGGGACCCTCAGAATGTTGCCCACAGCAACGTTTTTTTCCTGATATTTTTTATCGAAATCCCCAAGAATTCTGGCTCTCGTTCAGCGATTGATAAGCAAACACCTGGATAACTGAGTGGCTGAGGCTTTTTAAGCTGCTAAAGCAAACCGCCGGGGGCGCACCCATCGTTGGTATTAGTTTAGTCGGACTAAGACGTACGTTTTTTTTTTCAAAAATACCAAACGTCGCGTCGATTCGTCATGTATGCATCGTAAAGCTCGAACGCGCATATTATTTTCGGAAATCCGAAGCCACGGGTCGTGCTTCTTCTCGATCGATAAGCGCGAAGCTTTCGTATCGGTGAAGCTTTGGAAAGGAAAAAAAAACGATGGAAAGACGACCTTGAGGTCTCAATTATTTTTGCACTCCAGAGAACAATTGCAACGTCCATTTGTAATCCTGGATCAGCCGTGCTCGAACTCTCGTCGACAAGGGACGTCCAAAAGCTTTTCCATTCAGTCTGTGTGTTAGATTTTGTGAAATGATGAAATCAGCACTTTTTGTAGTGATCGTCGTCGCTCACTTCGCGACAAGTGAGTTCCGAATCCATCGATTTGACCAATTAGCTCATTAAAGTCATCAAGTTAATTCGTTTTAGTTTTTTTATTCAATCGAAGCGACAAGTGATGGAAATTATTGATTGACGTTTCCAAAAATGTGAATTTAATTGTTTTTTTGTTTTTTTTAGGCGATGCCATCAAATGTTACAAATGCAAATATCCGCCAACTTTAGCATGTGGAGCTGAATTCGATAAAGACGGTTTGGGAGTGATCTCAGAAGAATGTGATCCATTGCTCACTCGTTGCGCAAAATTCGTCACTGGTATACCAAATTGTTAATTTTGTAGTTTCGAATGGAAGAGTTTGATGATTTGAGTACTTGTGAAATTAAGGAGGTTCCGCTATGGCGCAGGGAATAACGAATTAAGTGAGGCACAATTGCCAAGAAAAAATGACGATCGCTTTTCCTTTAGCAAGCGATCCGTTGCCAAACTCCTAAAAAATGAGATGTTCCGAGCATTTTGTCGATTTTAACTAGAAATATCTCCTCCGAACATTCGTTGACCCCACTATTTTTTTATTGATTCGGAACCCTTGGAGTTTTTTTTATAAATTGAGATTTTAATACGCGTTTTATCTAATCGCAAAGTATTTTTAATATTTTTCTGATTTCATAAGGGTAAGAAATTTCCGTAAAGCCAATTTTAAATCAAGTGACTTTTGACTTGGAAAATATGGAGTAAAACTTGGTTGACCTAGGATGATTTTGAAAGAGATTAAAGTTTGCTGCCTGAATGACAAAATATATTTCGTTTTCAGATTTTTATCTAATTATCGCTCTGCTAACGGAACCTCCTTGATGATTAAAAATATGTATGAAAATGATGCGAAATGAACAATACGAAATAACGCTTTTTCATGCGTGGTCTTTTGAGTTTGAAATGTAAGAACTATGGAGATTTTCAGGTCCGAATATAACTCGAAAATGTGATGGGAGTTTCGAAGATTTCGATGGAGACGTCGATGTCCCTGAAGAAGAAAAAGATTATTGGTGCGAAACAAATTTGTGCAACGGAGCCAGTTCGATCGACGTAGCCCTGTCAACTTTAATTTCTCTCGTCCCTGCCCTGATACTCGCATCCCAAAGATAAAACTTGGACTTGGAAAATATCCGGCGAATAAATAAGGACTACGATCCACGTAATTAATTTATTTTTCACAAATAATTCATGTAATTTCCACAAATAATCATGATTCTTGTAAATAAATACAGAAATATTAACATTCATGGAAAACTTAAGATCCTGCAATTATATCTAAAACATTATTACGTAAAGTAATCGGTATAAAAACGTTAATTCGTCTAGTTTTATAGAAAAAAATCGCCTGAAAATCGAAACTCGTTCCAACCGATTATTTGTGATCTGAAAAAATCATCGTCGGACAAAATTTCCATGGCGTTCCGCAGCATGACACTGAAGTTCGCAACGTTGGATCCAACGAAAAATACTTTTTCCCTTAATTTTTCGTTAAATTAAAAAAAAAACAACCAATTTTCGTATCAATTTTGTGTTTGAATCCTGAAAAACGATCGTTTCATCGTCCTGATTCAATATCGAATAAAATTCATGAGTTTTGCTTAAGGAAAAACCGAATTTCGTTGCATTCCAACGATGCATACTTCAACATCGTGTTTGGGCATGACACTGAAGTTCGCAACGTTGGGATCCAACGAAATAGTACATTACGATACGTGTGACCTAAGTTGCCTATTACTGCACGGCGTGAAGTTAGCGCCCGAGCGCAGCGAGGGCGCTAAACGCCGTGCAGTAATAGGCAACTTAGGACACGAGTATCGTATACTATTTTATAGCACTTGTGACATAAACCCGCCCCGGCCGCGTGCAAGAGGGGGGGTTCGGGGGGGCCGGAGGCCCCCCCGAGGGCTGCGATTAGTGTTTTAAAAGTAAAATTAATGTATTGCAATCACAAAGGATTCCAATACAGACTACAAGTCAAATTCTAAAAAAAAACAATTAGAAAATTGGTGCACTAGTGGAGTAATATGATATGTCTAATTAACCCATGAACGTTTATTTAAGGATGTTGAGTCCCAAATCGCAAATGATAAGAAAATTGTGAAAATTCGGTATGTTTTTATATAAAGTATTCAAGGGATCGTGTAAAATTTTCACGACCATTAGGAAGCTCGTTATGGAACAAGTAACATCAATAAATTAAATATTGCCGAATGTAGTCTTATGGAAACTGGTAAAACTTGGCAAGTTTTTTGTTTCGATCCCTGAATTTTTGAATATCTACAATATACTGAAGTCGAAGGCAACCGAACGAAGTTTATTGATGAATAGTTTTTGAATTTGTTTAAAGAATTTATATTAACAAAATTTAAATGTTTTGATAACGAGCTCCCAAATCATTGCGCAATTTCAACACGACATCTTAAATACTTCATACGAAAACTTGCTAAATTTTCAGAAATTTCTTATTACTTTTTATTTCAATCCTTAGTGTGGTTGAAATAACGATGATAGAATTTTTACAATTTCGTCTATTTTTACATGAAGTATTCAGGAAGTCGTGTACGAATTTTACGACGATTAAGACGCTTTCCAGTGAACGATTTACATTAACAGGTTTCATAGATACTCAACATCCTTAATAATGTTATATCATTTTCACCCAATTCTCCCTCGGAGCATTTAATCATCAAATAAATATCGTAATTCAGTAATTACCGACTGTGGGTTAGCGTTTTGTCTAAATTTCTGTTGTCATTTTTTCGACACCATGAAACTGTTTTTGGGCGAAATGCTAACCTATCGCTCTTTTGACGTTTGTCTGCTCGAAATTTTCAAGTGTAAAATGACATTTCAACGTATTTTCTCTTGTTTATCTTGCATCTGTGAAGTTAGTTAATTCATTTTCGCACGGTGTAAAAAAGGGCTACTTAGGTCACAGAAAAGCGTGCGTAAAGTGCGGGTTTAGGTCACACTGTGCTATAAAATACTTTTTCCCTTAATTTTTCGTTGAATTAAAAAAAAACAACCAATTTTCGTATCAATTTTGTGTTTGAATCCTGAAAAACGATCGTTTCATCGTCCTGATTCAATATCGAATAAAATTCATGAGTTTTGCTTAAGAAAAAACCGAATTTCATTGCATTCCAACGATGCGTGTCCGGAGCGACTTTTTACGTGGTGGAAAAACGGAGTATTTTGAACTAAAAAGCGTGAACCCTAAACGGAGGTAGAAAAAGAAAATTCTGTGATCAACCCATGGACGAACGAGTTGGCACGTTGAGAAATGTTTTTTTAGGCCGAACGTATTTTTCCTCGCTAACGCTAAAAAATGGATTTTTTTTCTGTGAAATTCTTACGATAATTAAAGATACGAAAAGGAGTTGAAAATGAGAGAATAAATAAAAATGAATATTTGTCCAAGTTCGACGTTCCAGGAACCGACGACCAAAGACGATATTCTTATCATGGTAATCTTATTTGATGAGAAAGCTGAGATACGAGTAAGCCCGAGAGAACACATTGAAATTTTTCTCCGACAAATTGTGAAATTTGTGAAAATTTTCGAAATTCTCCAGAACGTACGGAAAAATAATAATTTCTAGGCATTCAAAATCGATTGCAGTTAAAAAAAAAGTTTTTTTTTGAGCGCGTTTAAATTTGGGTACTGTTGGCGACGATATTGACGGGCTGGACAACATCGATTGCGATCGATGAGCCGACGACGTAGAAAAGAGTTTGATGATAATAAAATTCGGTAAGATAAGCAAAAGCCATAATAAGACCATAAGAGAACCATTTGGCTTTGTCGATGTAATCCCAGGGGCGATCGATGAAAATAGCGATAAGAAGATAATCGGTGAGGGCATGAGGATTGGTCAATCGCCAGAGAAGACAAATGAACCAGAAGGAATTGAATCGAAAAACGTCGGTTTGTTTGGCGTAAAGTTCAGCCGAGTTGGAAACGCTTTCTTTAGGAAAATCGGTTTGTAAAAGATCAGTGAAAATGTAAAGATAACGATTCCACGTGATACTTGCAGCCATGAGGCTTCCGGCGACGAGAATGATCGCCAAAGCGACATTTTCGGAGCGTATTTTTTTTCTGTAAACGATACAAGCTCCCGGGCTTTTTTGATCGGTGGGTAAAATCGTTTGGAGTTTTTCGTATCCGTGCTTCGGTGCGTGTGTTTTTAAATATTGAAAGAGACCGATCAAGAGAGCGATTATTCCGAGAGTGTCGCAAAGGGCATCGACGTAATATCCGACTGTGCCAGTTTCCGAACGTTCTCCGCTGACGTTGAGTCTTTTCCTTGCCACGAAACCGTCCAAATCGTCCAGCCACGATCTCAGTTGAAACAGCAAAACGCCGAACCTCCGGGTTGCCAAGGATTTCATCGAAATACATTGGCCTGCTGCCAGTGCGACCAAGACGTGGCTGGCACTGATTGCATTGGGTGTTATCCACCAGCAGGAACTCACGCCGACCAATCGATCGAAGAGAGCAGCGAGTGGCCCGAAAATATAAAAATTCGGGTAATCCAACATCATTCCTTTCACGGTCACTGTACACAGTGGGTCCAAATCACAGTCTACGACAGGCTGGTAATCAGGCTCGTCCGTCCATTCTCTAATCGCGAAGTTTCTCACACGATGGTACAGTCTGATTTCCATTGCGAGGAAGTACAAAACCGCAAGTCCACACAGAACGAAAAAAATATTGTTTCGAAAATGCCGCACGTTCACTGGTATTCGTCGCATCGTTTTTTTCTTCGTTTTCTTTGGAGCACGCGAAAAAAGGAAGGCTCGTAGTGATTGTGGCAAAACTATGACGCGGTTACGGTTTCGGTACATCGATTCCGATCAGTTGATCATTCTTCGTGCTCCCAATTATCACTAATTGTCTTGCTGGATAATTGTCATCGTGTGAAAGCAGAAAAATTTGTTGCTTTTTACTTTTTTTTCTTAGTTTTGTGTGTCTCTTCCTCGAGAGCTTTTTTACTTGTCACGATCGTTTGCTCGCGAGAGAGACTCGTCGACTTTGTCGAAGGATCCACGATGTGAAACTTTTCGATACTTCGAAACCGAATTTATCTTATCAGAACGAGAGTTTTCGTTGGTCAAAGAAATTTATGATTGTTGGGCCTGTCGGTCAGCAGTTTGGTGGAAAATTGTGATAACTTTCAAGTGCCAAAACACTCGGAGCTACTGCAAGGCGCGAAACTCATTTCGAGCACAAATTCTGCAGCGTATCGTTAAGGATATCGACGATCCTCGCCCTAGACGCGACGCATTGCCTCGCCAACGTCATAACTCACACTGGCCACATATTTTTCTCATGGTTTCCCCTCCTCGAGGACAGATTATCGCAGTGACGAGGCGTAGCGCGATTAAGCCTCGGCCACCGCTCCACCTGCTTATCTTCCTCGGCCCGAGAAGACCGTTGCCTTCTGTTAGATAATTCTATTCCTCGGAAAAGGACGACCTCGCAATCACTTTCGAAGCGTTTCGTTCTAATCGATTTTCTACATGCTGCGCTCCAATAAATTCACTGCGGAGAAAATCTTTTCATCCGAGTCGACGATGAATCACGGACATTTGCCCGGCGCATATGCACACCGGGTCAACCAGACCCGGAGCTTACAACGTCGGCCTGTAGGTGGCACAAGAAAATCTCGGAAAAAAAAAACAAATTTCAGTCGCGAAAACTCCGACTTTTGAAAAAAAACGACAATTTTGCTACAAAAGCTGAAGTTTTTTTCCAATTTTCCATTTTTTCTGGGTCGCGTCGCAGCGAGTTCGACGAATTGTTGAAAATTGTTGAAGTCGAGAAAAAATTATTCCATTCCACAATCTCACGAAGAATTTTCGTTGATTTATTCAATGCGAAAAATTGCCGAATCGATTCCAAATGAGTGGAATTTGCAAGAAAATAAAACTCTCCGGGATTATTATTTCGATAGGACTTGCAAAACGTACGAGTAAAAATTGCAGTTTTAAGATTTTGCAGGTATCTTTAGCTCCAGCAGAATTTATCGCGCGATTCTTTGCTCCAAAAACTGCTTCCGCAGGGAAAATACACGTGCAATAGCACAAACGTTATCTCCTGGTCGTTAAAGTTCTCATTTATTTTTTTTTACAGAAAATTTCTGCAGTATCTACGAGCCATAAATATCCCAAGGACAAACACGTGCATCGTAGATCAATAAATATTTTTATCTTATTGGTAAAACAACTTATTGATTCTTATCAAAGATTAAATGATGTTGAAGTTTGCATCGTTGGGATGCAACGAAATTCCATTTATTCTTAACCAGAGTTTTTTAATCATTTTGCAATATTTGCGCTGGACGATAAAACTCTCTCGCTATCCAAAAATTTCATCGATACGAAAAATTGCCATGATTTTCAAAATTTCATAAAAAATTGATACAAAAAATATTTTTCGTTGAATCTCAACGATGCAAACGTCAGAGTCATAAGATTAAAGTGACACGAGCAACTCAAGAAAATACACGTACCTGAGGAACTTGTGTACTTTTGCCGGAACCAGTTTCGCCCACCAAAACGAGCGACTGATATTTTTCCAGGAGGTAAATAATGTGATTCTTATTTCTTGCTATCGGCAATCTTTGCCGCTGCAGAGTCAGGGCCAGAGACTGATTCGCGTTGTAAACAAATTGGGTCGACGAATGTGCCTCGATGTCTGGTTTGTCCTCTTGCCACGTGTTGTCGCCTGATCGATAGGAAAAAAAAACGTTCCGTACAAAAAAAAAGAAAATTCCGATGAAAACTTTGACTCTCAAAAGTTTTCGCTCGATTTTTTTGAATTTCTCTTCGAGCGAATGAAGGATTGCAACCTCCTGAACTTTTGAACACGTTTTACTAGACACTGCAACGATGGGGAAAAAAATTTCGTTCGTTCGTGGTACAGGAACAATGTCCTCAAAGGTGTACGAGCGAAACTGCCCGTCGCAGAAAGTTCGATTCGACAAGATCGATTGGAAAAAAGTTTTTCGGAAATTGACTCAACGCTGAGTTCCCATTCACTCTTTTAACTAGATAATTATCATAATCGAGAATTAAGTGAGGAATTTCGATGGATTGAACACGATTAAAATCACGCGGAACGAATATCTTGTTCGAAATGCATAATCAACATAACCTACAAATTCTGCGACTCGAAAAGAAACGCGTACCAGCAAAAATACGATTTATTATTGTGTCAATGAATGGAAACAGGAATTCGGGGAATCTGCCAAGTGTGAAATGATTTGTTGCGGGATTAATTAAGATTCTTTGGCTCCGTTATTACGAAAATAGCGAAAATTAACCTCAAAAATCAACGTTTGTTTACATGACAGTTTTTACGTACCTGGCGCGAGGAATTTTGGTTTTATCGACAACATCGGAGCAGTTGATAATAAAAACACGTTTTCTCAATGTTATTTTATTTATCTTGTCGCCTCTTATCACATTTTTCCGATCGGTGAAACGACGGCAAGTTTGTACACATTACACACTGTAGTCAGACATGTTGAATAAGCCGTCACGTGGCCGGTGGCGACCTTGGTGCGGATATTTCTGGAACTAACATCGTAGCGGTAAAATTATGAAATTTCGACCAGTTTCGTTTCCAATTTGTTCATTTTGTGTAATTGACACATTGCGATGATTCTATTTTCTATTTTACTGGGGAACGGAAAAATTTTCGTGTCGCGGGTCAAATTTTTCTTTGGGAATTGATGGATTTTATTGATTTCACTTTTTTTTTCGTTCGTGGGACACAGCAAGCTACTTACTTTTACGCAATTCGCTTAAATGACATAAATTACATGTACATAAATCTTTTATATACATATATAGTATGTACATGCAATTTGTGCCGTTGTTTTTCTTCAAATTTTTCTTTACAGATAATAAAATATATATTAAGTACACAACGAAGACTGTAAAAGTAATTAAAATATTTTTTACGTAACATTTGTATGAGCGCGATCTCGAAAGTTCGTCAGTTTATTGTGCACTGGAGTTGGCATCGGAGTAACGGAAAAAAAATTGCATTAATTGTAAATGAGTCTGAAAAATTGTAAAAACGTCGAGAATTTGGTCCCTGCAATTTTGAAAAAGCTACAAAATTGTTTTTGCCCATCTCCAATGCTTGGATTTTCAGTAACGTCGTAGTCAATCGTGATGAAATAAAATTTCGTCGGTTTTCAAACATGCAAACTTCAGCATCGTAGATTCGTCGGTTTTGCCAGTTTTTCGGGGCACGAGAGACTGAATCGTGGTCAGGTCAGAGTTCCATCTTTCGTAGATACTCCGTTTGAATTTATTGTCGTTTTCTCCGGCAGGCATTTCATGATCGTCGGCTCAATCATTTTCCACACTTCTGCGAGCTGCGAAAAGGAAAAAAAAGTTAAAAAGTTTTCGTTTCCAAAAATTCTCTTATCGAGGGAATAATTTCTAAACAATTTTTAAAGGAGGTTCCGTTAGTAGAGCGATAATTAGATTAAAAACTGAAAACGAAATATTTTACTATTCAGGCAGCAAACTTTAATCTCTTTCAAAATCTTCCTGGGTCAACCAAGTTTTACTCCATATTTTCCAAGTCAAAAGTCACTTGATTTAACATTGGCTGTACGGAAATTTCTTACCCTTATGAAATCAGAAAAATATTAAAAATACTTCGCGATTAGATAAAACGCGTATTAAAATCTCAATTTATAAAAAAAACTCCAAGAGTTCCGAATCAATAAAAAAATAGTGGGGTCAACGAATGTTCGGAGGAGATATTTCTAGTTAAAATCGACAGAATGCTCGGAACATCTCATTTTTTAGGAGTTTGGCAACGGATCGCTCGCTAAACGAAAAGCAGGTCGTCATTTTTTCTTGGGAATTGTGCCTCACTCCATTTGTTATTCCCTGCGCCATAGCGGAACCTCCTTAAATGGCAATTTTTTTCATAATGCTCACCTCAAAATGTCCACCGATTTGGACTTTAACGAGACTTTGCAGCACCGTCGCAAGGATTTCCAGATGGGCGTGTACGAGTTGAGTTTCCATGTGCAAACAGTGAAGCGAAAATGAGTTTCTCAGCTCGACATTGGCGATTACGGATTCCTGGGCGACCATTTTGTTCTCAAAATATTCCACAGTGTCGGCCTGAAAAGCAAAAAAAAATGATTCTTTCATTTCTTAAATAACTATTGCCACGTCTTTCTCTCTTTTCTCTTGAGCACGTCACGATTTACTCACATCGGTACCTCGGATGACTCCTTGCATTTGTCGCTTTTTCAAAGCCAACATCGTCGACAACGCTCTTTGGTGATCGGCACTCACTCCACGCTCGTGACGCTCGCACAATATTCTGTGAGCCACGAGAACGTCCAGAAGCAAATTCAGCCTCTCGCACAACATCGTTTCCTCCGTCATAGCCTGTTGCAAAGCTCTCGCTGACAAAAGATTGAATTCTCTGTAAAAAAAAAAAACAAAAATAATTTCAAAAAATACAAAGTATGATCGAATTATTACGAAAATTTGCCGAATTTTTCAAAAAAGCCTGCCAGTCGAATATTTTGACCTTGTACTCGTTTTCGAAAAGTTGCAACTCAACTTTTAGAGAAAAATGAAAAAAACGGAGACGTTTTTTCAATGGAAAATGGCGATTTCTTGGTAATCAAGGTCACTGGAAACCTCGTAGTGGTTATGGCCACGAAAAAACACAAAGAATCTTAAAAAATACAAATTTTGATCGAATTATTACGAAAATTTGCAGAATTGAAAAAAAAGCCGGCGAGTCGAATGTTTTGACCTTGTACTCGTTTTCGAAAAGTTGCAACTCAACTTTTAGAGAATAATGAAAAAAACGGAGACGTTTCTTTATTGGAAAATGGCGATTTTTTGGTAATCAAGGTCACTGGAAACCTCGTAGTGGTTTTGGCCACAAAAAAATACAAAGAATCTTAAAAAATACAAATTTTGATCGAATTATTACGAAAATTTGCAGAATTTAAAAAAAAAGCGTGCAAGTTGAATGTTTTGACTTTGAATTCGTTTTCGAAAAGTTGCAACTCAAGTATCAGAGAAAAATGAAAAAACTGGAGACGTTTTTTCAATGGAAAATGGCGATTTTTTGGTAATCAAGGTCACTGAAAACCTCGCAATGGTTTTGGCCAAAAAATCGTTTTTACCGAGAAGAAAATTCACGAGTTTAAAAATTTAGACACGAATTATTATTGAGAAAAATGAAACAATGCTCGTAGCTTGATTTTCTCACTTTGAAATTACGTGGAATCCTTTTTTCATGTCATGCCAAACGGTCGATCCGCCACTGGCCCAGCCGCTAGTACCGTAAGATTCAGCTGCGAGATTCGTGAGTTGAGTTCCTAATTCAGCCATGTCGACTGCATAACTGTGCGACCTGCTTGCCAAGCCATCAGCGATATTTTTCAGCCTCAATATCCCGGAAAGTATGACTCTGATCTGGTCTCGACTATTGGCAAATTCTGTCAAAGTTTCGGGGGGAACAAGTTCCTTGGCTTTGGAGGACAATTCCGAAGTGGCGAATTCGTCGGGAACTCGTCTGAAAAGTTCACGGATTTTGTGCTGCATTTCCTCGCCCGTGTAAGTGAAGAAAAAATGGACAGTCGGATCCTGTCTCACGATTGGATGTCGCGCAATCAGCGTTAAGAACCGCAATAACGATCTTCGCCGCTCCTCCAAAAACTGCGAATCAGCTGCAACAAAATTTCACGATTATTCACTCAAATTTGTTCAAAAATCCTTTTCCAGCGACGTTTTTTTCCAAAATTACACAAACGTTGTCGTTGCAACGAGAATTATTCCAGAAAGTCTCTTCGGAAAGCGAATGTTTGTCATTCCAATCGTAAATTTTCAAATTATCCAAAAATTTTCGGATTATCGTGTCCAACGAAATATCGACGTTTTTTTTTTAAATAAAATTCGTATAAAACGAGAAAAATCGTTTTTTCAATTACCTCCGACTATTTTCTTCGGTGGAAGCTTCGGAATGAGTCTGTAAGGAAACCGTGCAATCAGGAGCTCGTGCAACGAGACAAAATCGTTGTAACGTCTGTGCACGATGGAGTTGAAAGCCTGTGAATACAAAAAAAACAAAAATCATTCATGAAATTCACTCGAGAGCGTCCCGACAAAACCAACAGTTCGCGATTTTTCTTTCCAGGGATCGAGTTCCAATTATTTTTATTTTATTTTCAAAAGCAACATTGTTATTATTATTATTTTTTAGCAAAATGCACACGGAAAATTAAATTTTGTCAGCAAACGTCAATATTTTGTTGTTTCGTAATTTTGACAATATTTTTGATTTCCAACGGAAGTGTCAGCGAAATTTACGATTCGAAGGACAAAAATTTACTTTTCAAAGAGACTTTCTAGAATATTTCTTGCTGCAATGACAATTTTTTTGTGATTTAAAAAAAAAACGTTTACTCGCACGTGTCCAACAAAATATCGATTTTTTTCAAGAAAATTTTTGTTTTCGGTGCAGCAGACATTTCAATAATTTCTTACCCTACTGGTAACCAGATATTCCACGTGTTTCAGAAATATGCCTTTCCGCTCAGGCACGAGATTAACTTCTATGTCATCCAATTTGCAGATGTCTGTGTAATTGATACCCAACTTTGCAGGATTATTTCCACGACAGAGTCTCTGAGCGAGGAACGTCACTTCTGACCAATCGCCCAACACAGGTACAGGAAGTTCTGGGAAAGCACAAAAGTTACAGCAACAATTCAATCTTGAAAAAAAATAAACGATGCCTCGCGATGCATAAAAAAAGTGCGATGCATAAAATATTTTAAGTACAAAAATGTACACTGTATTTGGTAATTAAGGAATTTACCAAAGATCCAATGTTCTTTTTGAATGCCGAAAAATTCTGATTAATTTTCCATATCGTAATCAATCTTTTTCTTTTTTTTTTATCATATACCTTGAGATTCCGAGTTTTCCAAAAGTTTATCACTAGGCTGTTTGCCGGCTTGAGCGAAGGCGACCAGTGCAAGACCCTTGTACAATCCACTTCTCGTGAGATAGCCCACTTTGCTATCGACCAGTTCCCATATCTGTTGACGTACAAACAAAAATCATTCAACCCAAAAAAAAACTCGCATCTATCTATGGAAAAAAATGATTTTCTTCGAATCAAGGTAAAAAAAACTCTATTGACCTACAAAAAGCACATTTCTAACGATCAAATTTGCCAGCCTGCATGAGCCAGTTTGGATTTGAGTATTGGCAAATTTGCAATCGAATAATTTCGGGGTTGCAAAAATACGCGATGGTTGTAACGAATAATTGGGAAGAACAAGACTTCGCAGTGTTCACGATCGATCTAATGATTTGGAGGACAAAATGACTGACTGGATTTCGAGAAGGTTAAGTTTAGAAAAAATTCACTCATTTGAATTGTGCCCACAAATTAATTAAAATTTTCTCGACCCCGATCTACCACAGCGAATAAATAAAATGATTAATTTCCCATGAGCTTGAAAAAACAATTGTTTAGTTATTGATTGACCAACAAAATGACGTGGACGTGTAGAATCAACGAAATGGTAAATTGTATTGTAAAATAGTACGTACAATAACAATTCATAGTTCGTCTGTGCCTACGCGAATCAGAATCAAGTTGGAGAACGCACGTGCGTGTTACAAAGCCTGTATATCAGAGTCAATGTGAGCAGCAGCCACTGCTTTTGCATCCAAGTACACACATGAGCCATGCGAGGTATTATTGTGAATGGCTCATACTCGAGGCTCTATTTTTCCACGTGGACAATGACGTACCCATCACTCGACAATTTATGTAGATATAAATAAACTTAAACAAAAAAAAAACGAAACTACCAGCCGGAAATTGGTGTTTTGTTCAAGTAACGACCGAGAATGAGCCTTGAAAATATTAATTGTGGGATATTCCCGGTGGCTAATGAAGATTATTTAATTTGCGAGTAGTCCAGAGTTCGTGTAAAATATACCAATTAAAAAATATTAATTTAACAATCGTCTCAAAAGTGATTTTTTTTCTCCTAGTAAATTCAAGCAAATTTTTATCATTTTTTATCTCCGGCAAATCCAGATGGTGATGAGAAATGCTCTGAGTAATTAGTAAATAAAGTGTCACGTTTTTTTTTATCGAATTTCTCCCTCGAACGATTGAAGGTCAATTAAAAACGAAAAAAATGAACAAATAGAGCTCTCGGAGCGGAATTTATATTTTTTTAAAGTTATCGTCTGGTTACATACTCCAAGTTTCTCTCGAGTGTATCATCGAGCACGTTGACTGAGGTGCGCTATACATGAATATCTGTACCCTAACTGCTTGTGTAGAACATTGACGGGTGAATGTATTCCGTTGGTTGGACCCTCACTCGTTTCTCTCATCGACATGACCGGGTGTCATTAAACCTTAATCGTCGATAGAGCTCGAACAGGCAAGAGCACCGAGATGATCCGAGTGCAATAATATATTTTGCATACTCGACGTGCATCGCGGAGTTTTCAATTTTTTCATTCATTTCCGCCAACAATTTTTTGCAATTTTCCATAATCAACCGAATTGATTGAATTTTCCGTTCTGAACTTTTGGCCATTTCGATCTTTCCAGGGTCGAGAAATCGTTAAATTAATTTTCGTTGAATTAAAAAAAAAAAAAAGCCAATTCTCGTATCACTTTTGTGTTTGAATCTTGAAAAACGATCGTTTCATCGTCCTGATTACATATCGAATAAAATTAATGAGTTTTGCTCAAGGAAAAACCAAATTTTGTTGCATTCCCACGATGCATCAACATCGTGATTTTTTAATCGAGTTTATTGAAAAAAAAACGTGAAAAACGGCTGCGATTGATAGCGAAGCAGAAAAATGATTTTTTCTTTGTTATCGAGAAATACTATGTCACCTTTTCTATCACGAGGCAATTGAATTTTTTTGGTCTTCTCTGTTAATCATATCAAACAATTGTTCACGTAGATTCTATCATGCTCGAGGTTTTTCGCTCGTAATGCATCTATGCACATCCCTCTCTGCCTACAAACTACGTTATTATCGTTCCACTCTCGTTATCAACAATAAAACGATTGCTCGGGTCATGTGTATGATTAAAGTGCGTTTTACTGTGTCCGCTGGTGAACAAACGTAACAATTAATGAGAAAATTTCCGAGCAACATTATTATTGGCTGTGGAAACGAGAATTAAACGAGAACGAGGAAGGAAACGATCGAATCTACCGTCGTTCCTTCTCGCGTGTATTATTTTCGATCCTCACAGTTTGCTTTTATGTTTTTCTCGCGAATTCTATCCTCGTCGAGGTTTAAAAAGCTCAATTATTTTTCTAGATTTCGTAACGAGCTCAAACAACCATCGAGTGTTTTTTTTTTCTCATAAATTTCTCAGGAATCCAATAAGGAAACCGATCGACAAATTTTTCAATCAGTTTTCCCGAGAAATAAATAAATTTCGATTCCTCAACTAATTTCGCGATCCTGCCAGTTTCTTTTGGGCTCTCACGCAAAATTTTGAATCAGAAAAAACGGGATCGGCGTTTGTATAATTGGACAAAATCCGAATTGAATAAATTCTGAGCTCTCTCGAGGTCAATCTGTAATGAGGTAACGTTTCCATAACAATGCGATGAGCTTGCGCAACAGTTTTGCGATTTATGATGACAATAATGGCTCGTCCGAGTGGTCGAATAACCCACAAAAATGAATGTGTGTTGTCGACAGCGTTGTATTCAGAACGGGCGTTTCAGTACGCGACGATAACGTGTTTATTTCGATATCACTTTCCGCCTCTTTTCGTTGTGTCTGTGACGGAATCAGTAAATATTTTCTGGCGATGCTGCCTATTCAGAAAATCCTGCGAGAATTTTTTTTTTCCCAAGGCCTATGAAAATTTCTGTCATCCTTAAGAAAATCTAATGGAAAAATTTCGACGAGCATTTCATTCGTCATGAAAGAGGTGATTTTCGTAATTTTACGATCAAGGTCACTTCTAGTCACTTCGATGTACATACATGTGTAAAGATTATCACTGTGTGTCCACCTGACTTTTAGCGAGGGGACAAAATATACATTAGGGGGGGAGAGAGAGAGAGAAATTGGAGGAAAAAAAGAGAAGAGACGAGCAAGTTGGCTCGTCTGGAAACTTGACTAGCAACAACTTAATACGTGCGATTAACGAAGATGCTCTCGACGTTACTGGTCGTACCAGTCAAGATACTGACCATGAAGATTTTATCCCCGCCGCGTCCCTCCTCGCCCCTCCCCCTCTCTTTTTAGAGTCCTCGTCTCGACCTTTGTGTGCGAATGTCCATGTGTGTATATAAATTGATCGCGCCCACGAATTACGTTTTATACATATACCTTTTACGTACGATATCGTGCGGACACTCTCGCGTTGGGGGAACGAGAATAGAATTACCGAAAGTCTAAAGACGTCTTTTTATTATTCACTCGACATTTTCCAAAAATTTAAATATACTCAGAAAGATTCTCACATGGATTTTGTCCTTTCTCAATTTTTCATTCAATCGCAACTTTGCCGCATCATTTTTTGCAACTTAAAATACATTTTTCGCATTTCTCGTGTGTTTCTCGATTGTTTTCGAAATAAAAATTTCGTTTTTCCAGTAGTTATAAATAAATTTGTGGGATAAAACGTTTTTATAATTCACTTTACTCGAGAATCGTCAATTCTTTGAGTGCACATCGGGTCAATCTGACCCCAGTCGTTTTTCAACTCGTTGTATTGTGGGAAACGTTTTTTGTACTAAATGATCCATGATTTCCGGCCGAAAATGTATTTTTTGACGAAAATTGAAGAATTTTGTAAAAATTGAAATTGAACGACTTTGAGAGAAATTTTATGGGGTCAAAACGACCCAGTATGCACTCAAAGGCTCAACAATTCGTAACAGTAAAGAAATAATTGTGAAAAAACGTAATTTGTACTTTGGTGTGGGAAATTTTGATGATAATTTGTAGTAATTAGTGATAAGCAAATGACTCTATTTATTCCGGACGACTGTAGCATTATCTACACGCCCCCAGTGTGCAATTTTTCTCTTATGAAAACATTGGAAATGGGAGAAATGTAAGTAAACACCGCGCCCAGTGAGCTGCTCAGTCAAGTGTGAGTCGAATCAACTATAAGCACGGCAAACGAGTAGTTTTTGACGTGTCGGGGAAAGGAAAAGAGAGTTCGGAGCAGTTTCCTGGCCAAGGAAATATAAATGGACAAAACCAAACGATATGAAAGTTCATAAACATCGAAACGATTACACTGAAGCCCGCAACGTTGGGATCCAACGAAAAATACTTTTTCCCTTAATTTTTCGTTAAATTAAAAAAAAAAACAACCAATTTTCGTATCAATTTTGTGTTTGAATCCTGAAAAACGATCGTTTCATCGTCCTGATTAAATATCGAATAAAATTCATGAGTTTTGCTCAAGAAAAAACCGAATTTCGTTGCATTCCAACGATGCATACTGCAACATCGTGTTTGGGCATGACACTGAATTCGCAACGTTGGGATCCGACGAAAAATACTTTTTCCCTTAATTTTTCGTTAAATTGAAAAAAAAAACCAATTTTCGTATCAATTTTGTGTTTGAATCCTGAAAAACGATCGTTTTATCGTCCCGATTAAATATCGAATAAAATTCATGAGTTTTGCTCAAGAAAAAACCGAATTTGGAATGAAAAAATAATTGGAACGAGGTAGGAAAAAGAAGACAAAAAGTGTTTTGTGGTGAAACACGAGAAGAAAACAAAGAAGCTCCGGATCGAGCGCGGCAATGAGCAGAAACTAAGAAAACCAGACGAAATTATATTCACGGAATACAAAAATAATACGACGAAATGTAAACAGCATGAAATCACATGGCAAATTGAGGGAGGAGGGGATTAGGGAAAGGCAGAGAGAAAAACAAAGAGAGCAAAACAACTTACCTGACTAAGGACGGAACTGCTCAGCTGTGACTTGACGAGCAACGACCTGAAGACCTCGCGTTCGACATTGCCGCTCGTCGGCGAGCATATTTTCTCATAAACTTCACGGTAGAAAGGTGGTATAGAGCCTGTTCATTTATTTCATGTTCGTACAACGTTCAAGCATGAAACAAACGTGAGAAAAAAACGAAACAAAACATTACAAACAAGTTAATAATTCAACGCGGCAAACCAGAATTATTAAAGTCGATGGGAAATGATTTTTCGCGTCTGTCATAAACATCCACACGATCCGAACAATACAATTCCTGCTCATGAATTTATTAACTTGTTTCCTCTCAATATTTACGTGTTTTCTTGTCAAAAACTTGGAAAATTTCCGTGATAAATCGATCGAATCAATTATTTCAATCATAATTCCACGTCAAGTCAATTTTTATCATAATTGTTTTTTGGAACTTTTGCAAATTCCATTCTAATCGTCACGTGCGTGACAGAAAACGCGGTGGAAATTTTAACAATATTTTTGATTCCTAACGAAACTGTCAGCAAAATTTGCGATGGGAATGACAAAAATTGACTTTCCAAGAGACTTTTCAAAATATTTCTTGCTGCAATGACAAAATGTTTGTGATTTTTCCAAAAAAAAGTTTAGTCGCACGTATCCAACAAAATTTTCGTTTCACTGCAAGTTTCGTGTCGTCATTCCGATTTCTGACAATTTTTGAAACTGTTTTTTCTTTGTTTTTGACGTTTATTTGACGCTGACGAAATGGTATGAATTTTTAGCAGAAATAATTGCAATGAACGTCCACTCGACGATGCATTACTTGCAAATTAGTCGAAGGAGAATCGAAATTGAGTTTCGTGTCCTCGTAAGACTCTCTTGCTAATCGCTTCTGAGCTATTGTTTTCCTGGGAATATATAAATTTCTAATGGAGCAATTCTTGTCTCTCGCGGTGAGTTATTTACAAGGAGCACCTTTCCAACAACTCTTGCATCGAAGTCTCCGCGAGTCACCGCGGAATTTCTACTCAAGGCTCTCAGTGTATGCCTCTCGATGTATATAACTATACATTTGTGTATGTGTGTATTCGCAGAGACGACGATTTCTCAAAGACACGATGTGCCTCAAATCTCGAAGAAAGTGAAATTAACGCGGAATATTCTATCGCGATATGTTCGCGAAAAAAACGTCATTTTTCTGGTCATTTTGAAATTGGTTCGTCGATTAAATTTTGAATGTAAACAAAATTCTCAATTTTTCGAGATTTTAATAAAATTTGCGACGAATCTTCAGAAAAACTTTTGCGAAATGAAAATTGATCGATACTCGATTCACCGATCGACGTAATCGCGTCTGGGAGGGGAATAAACAACAAAAATTCGTTTCCAAAAATTGTACACACGTTAAATGAGAAAATTTTGAATCCGCGTACATTTTTTGTGAATATTCGATTCTGATTGCTCCGAAATACTTCGCGAACTGGATTTCCATAAACAATAAACACAGAAAAAACGTCAGTGCGTGATGTGATTTGCACGTGACGTCAAAAGATCGCGCGAATAAATATTTATCAAGATTTTCTGACAGTGATTTCGAACATTCGTAAGGAATTTCGTTGATTTCCTGGAAATCGAGTCCACAGTATTTCGAAAGTATCAATAACATCGAAAAACAACTTTTTTGTCGATATCGAAATGTGAGAGAAACAAGAAAATCGATGATTCATTAATAAAAAATGTGTCTCTTATAGTTGCACGCTTCGTAAACTCCGAAGATTCGAGATTTTCAAGTTGATGTCGAGAGAAAGAGAATGGAAATTAAAAACAGATTTTTCGAACGTACGATTCTATCTCGGTAGCGGAAAAATAGTGATCCTCGGAAAATGAGCATTCGGAAGATCAAAGTGCCAAGAATTGTCACGTATTGACGAAAAAATTTGATCGTAACAATTGTTTACACAAAAAATAATTATTTACCGAACGACAGATCGGTCGACGCCATGTTGGATCTCACTAGTGGAACATCCAAGTGTCCCTTTTACCGGTTATACACTTTTAAATATCCCAACACACTTTTGTTGAACAACTGGTCGACAAAAAAAAAGCGCGACAATTTCTAACCTGCTGTGACAGTAAATCGAGACACGTGTTCACACTTTCGTATTTCAAAGAGTTTTTCAAGCCAAAGTAAATAACACGCGCGAATAATTGAACGAATGTGACAAATGTCCTGCTGTACCGAGCACAGACACGTCGTACGCCATTGCCGTGTGGCGTACAACTGGTTGACTGGCTTTTGCCTCTCGAGAAAAATCAGCCGAGTTCTCTCCTCTGACATAAACCGAGTGCATCGGCCACAACCAGTTTTAGCCGATCCAGCATGCGCGCACGATACTTTTTTTCTCTCGTTTCTTTTTTCTCAGTCTCTCGTAATATCGCAAGTTATTGCAACGACGAAAGTGATCGATTTTTATTATATTCTCTCAATAAGTTTTCGATATATATATTTTCAAATTGATCGAACACTAAAAAGCATCATGAAAATCGTTTTTTAAATGCCAAAATAAAGTTTGTCGAAGATGAAAATGCGTACGTTGATCTTTTATTCAGATGGACACGAAAGAATCGTAATTCTTAGAGAAATAAAATGTAACGGTGCAATTACCTAATAACCCCACCGGCGGCTTTGGTCTCAGAAAATCGAACATGCCGTTTTTCCGCATGTGTGACGTCAAATTGTAGGAAATATGATTAATCGCGATGTCCCACAACGTTATATAAAAATGCACTAAAGATGTCATAAAAAATTCGTACCGCCACGTACATGATTTTTTATAAACCGTCAATCAATCATTTTGCTTATTATTCTTTCAAGTATCAGAGTAACAATGTCGGAAATTGGCAAACGTACTCAACAAGTTGTCTTTTGTACATCTCCTCATTTCTCTCTCACCCACCAATAAAAAAAGCCAATGTCGCCGTCTCTCTCTTACCAACCAAACTTGGCGATCTCGAAAATTTGAATCGAAAACTATTCGGTGGCGCCATCTGCCAGCTGTTGATTGTACACACGGGAATTTCACTGCAGAGTCATCTCTCGTGCAACGCAAGAGTCTCTAATTACAAATTTTGTAACGATGAGCTAAAAATAATAAAAATATTTTTTAAATCAATTTACGTGTTAAATATTTACGATTTAGTCGAAAACTCGGAATTAGCCATTAATCGAGGTTTGACAACTGATTAAATTAGCAAATTCTCAAAGTTCCCTTGTACGACAAACAACTGGCACAAATTTTACAGTTGTCGTCGACATATTTTGGAGGTTAACTGACTCACCGTTCTCTGCCAATTTTGGTAAGAAAAATCGAAAATATTTGTAAATTCTCAAAAAATCCGAATTTTTCATTCAATTCTTTTGACAAAACGGTTTTTTCGTGTGATCTGAATCTTTTGAACGAAATGTCAAAGTGTCTACTTGTGGGACGAACCCATAAAGTTTTTATATGTTCGAAATAATGGAATATTTTTGATTTTCGAACGATGGATCGAAAATACTCGAATTGAAATGAAAAACTAAAAAAATATTTGAATTTCGTGTGTCAAAAATCGGGAAAAAAATTCTTGCATCTGTTGTTCGTTTTTTTCGATGGCGTGACAGTTAAAAACGATAGAGTCGTTTTCACTTCACTTTGATTTTAGATTCCGACGAGAAAAATACATTTCATGCTCTTATGAATTTCAGCAGTGAATTTTGGACCTTGCGTCAAATAAAAATTCAACCGGATGGACACAACATGGCTGTATAGATCACATTCAAAAATCGGTAGTTTAGTTTGTCTCAGATCGTTGGTAAAAAAGCCGTCAGAGGTCAATGTCACAAGAGCAAGAATCCGTCCCACTTGGTTGCATCTTATCACTATATTTTTCTCTAAAAAAATGCTTTACGCAGCAGCGCAGTATAGTTTAGCAGCGGGCGTGATGTTCCAATATCACACGTACTTGGGTTTGCATTTGTTGTTATTCGCGGCGTGTATGAATTATGTTTAACGATGTGAAGATTTGATCTCGCAGGCGAGACTTTATTATATTTTATTACCAAATTTTACCCTTGTTTTGTTTTATTTGTTTAATTGACTTTTTAACTGGACGTTTCGATTGTTTTTACCATCAAAAATGTTGCTGCGTTCTCTGAGAAATTGCAAGTTTCCGGCGACGACTACAAAACTGAGAATATCGTTAGGATCTTGTCGAGAATACAAGTTTTTCGCTCACGGCGCTGCAAAGTGCGGCAATTTATCGCCAAAATTTGTCGACTACACAAAAATCTGTCGTTCGAAATTCCATACCACGCGAAAACTCGATATTCCACCTGCAATCACTTTTCTCATTCGTCCTCTGGTCAACGTCGCGGCCTTTTTGTTCGGACGGTATTTTAAACGATGGTGGGCCAGACAAACTCCCGCTCAGAAAGAAATGTACAAAAAATGGATCGCCTCGAAGAGAGGCGTTTTTCTAGGTGAGAGAAATTTTCCACAGGCCTTTAGCGATGATGAAAAACGATGGAATCGGGAGCTCAATGTTGCTATTCGTTTCAGGCATCCTGGGAGCATTTTTCTCAGGTCTTGGAGTTTATTACGTTTCTCATCTTGAAACTGACCCAGTGACGAAACGTCGTCGTCTCATAATTCTTAACGAAAAGCAACAGGCAATTCTTGCCGACTTAACTTACGAGATGGTAATTTTGGAAAAAACAATGCAAATTGAACGAAAAATAAATATCCTGCTGTGATGAATGAAACTTTTCTCTGGATTTTAGAATTTAGAGGCTGTCAAGGACAAAATCGTTTCTCACAATCGTCCTGAATTCAAAAGGATCATGGCAGTGACGAAAAAACTATTAGACGCCAATGCAGACTTGCCATTCGTAGCTGATGGAAGTTGGACTTTGGATGTGCTTGACGTTGAGGGAGAAAACGCATACGTTTTGCCTGTTTGTAGAATAACAAAAATTGCTTGAAAAATATATCGCAACTTTAGAACGCTCATTCCACATTGAAATTCGTAATTAATGCTGCAGGGTGGACACATATTCGTTTTCCTGGACTTTCTGAAATTGATGGAAAACGACGATCAACTCGCTATTATATTGGCACACGAAATTGCTCATGTCCTTCTGAAGCACTCGGTCAGTATAATTTGAAAAATTGTGCATAGTTTATGTTTTCTATCATTTTTATACTAAATATTGATGGCAACGTCATTTTCATTACAGATCGAGAAAATTTCGTACGGAGTAATTTTAGATATTTTGCTAATTATACCGTTAGCTGCGTTGTGGGCAATGTTCCCTGACCTTTTGGCGTTTTTGATACAAGACTTGGCTAAATCCGTGCTCGAGATTTTCCTGCATTTGCCGTACAGTAGGGCTGTGGAAAAGGAAGCCGACGCAGTCGGGCTCGACTTGGCTGCCAAGGTAAAAATCCTTGTTTCTTTTTGTTTCAACGAAAAATAAATGGAAAATCGTCGATTTTACCGAACAGTTAACCCTTCGTGGTCACGTGTAACGTAAATATCTCCTAGTTCCCGGTAATCAATGGGGCTGTAATCGTCATTCAACGACAGTTTGTAGTGTCCATTGCGCGTTGGCGGCGTTAGGTATTACCGCCGCTAACGCTAAATCTCTAACATCCACTCTGAAATCGACCCACTTCCAATAACGGAATTAACATGTTTTTTCAAACGCGCGCTATCCTACTATTTTTTTCACAAAAGAACCAGATCTGATAAATATCAGGTCCAAATTTTAGGCAAAAATATTGAAAATCCACAAAGCGACGATTATTTTAGTGAAAAAACTTTTTTTTCCCGTTTTTTTCTTCATTTTGCATTTCAAAAAATATGTTAGCCTTGGATTTCTTCCAGGAAAGTTTTTCGTATCTAAACTGTAATGTCCGAGGGTTGTTCAGTAATTTTTTGAGAATTTTCGGGCCGATAGATTGGTCACAATACGGATTCGAAAATGGTCTGGGTAGAATCAACCCAGTGTGACCACCGAGATCGGTGGCGGAAATGTAACCACGAAGGGTTAAAACTGAATTATTGAATGATTTTCAATAAAACCAACAACAACTCAATTGTATGATTAATTTCTGCAACTTTTTCCGGCGCGCAGGCTTGTGTGGATGTTAGAGAAGCTGTAGTTTTCTGGTCGATGATGAAAAGTCTGGAAGAAATGGGCGGGCTATCTGCGGATTTACCAATAATTTCGACTCATCCGAATCATGAAGAACGTGAAAAGCTTTTGGACTCTAGAATGCCGAAAGCTCTGGAGCTGCGCATGCAAGCCGGAGTGAGAAAATTTCGATATTTACCAATAATTCTCGATCGATGGAAATTATTTCACGAATTTCTGTTGTTCACAGTGTCCAGCGATACCGCGTCGAGACCCAAGGACCAGAAAACGTTCGGTCGAGGAGCAAGCACATTTTTTCAAGTCGCGTGGATACACGCTGGACGCTAAATATTGAAGGCAGTGTTGAAAATTTTCATATTCATTTATCCTCGATTTCGTCGATTTTTCTCGCTGTAACGGAGACAATTTGAAAAATCAACAAACTGCGATATTATGTGCGTGAGGACGAATAAAATAATTCGATAATTGGCCCAGCAACTTATTAGCATTACTTTAACTAAAAAAAACCATGGAATCCATTTTTTTCGTCGTTCCACTTCAAATGAATCATAAAACGTTGATTACAAGGCTTATAAATAGAAATAACTAGCAACTCGCCACTGTCACTGATCGCTGTTTCCTCGTGATTGTCTTATCTGCTCCTTTCCGGTGCAAGAGACAAAACTTGTGTACAATTTTAGTGATGCACCATCCTCGATCACCGAAGCTCGTCCGTCGTCCAATTCCTCAATGTTTTCTTTCTCGTTGGTTTAACCAACTCTTGTGCAACGAAAATTCTTCGTATTTCGTTTTTCGGGCTCTGGGGGTCGGTTTTTATCATGATTAAAATATTATCGTTGCTTTTTCTACCGATTTTTTCTTCTACTTACAATTTGGATGTGCAACATCTCACGATCCATCAGCCAAGTGATGCCCAAACGAACAACTCGTACTTTGGCTACAACGTCATTCTTCATGCCAAAAGTCACACGTCGATCGATGGATCAACGATTCGAGAATCATGGTAAAAAATCGATTCGCCTAATTCGTTAGTTCAGAAATGAATAATTATTGGAAAAGGCAAGAAAAAGTCAAATTTGGACGTTTCTGTGACGTTTAAATGTCCATCGAAAATATTGGAATATTTTTGTTTAATTTATTTTTGTGCAGGGTCATTGTTGGAGCTCCGAGAGCGAATTATACGAGGCGACCAGATCACGGCAACGAAATACCGAACGAACCAGGCGTGGTTTATCGCTGCCCACTCAAGGAATCTTGTGTTCCTGTCAATGTCACTAATCCGGACGACGAAGTTGGATTCATCGAGCAAGTGCAGCTAAACACTTTGATCGAGAAGGGACACGGTTGGTTCGGTGCTGCGATATCGTCGAACGATGAAACTGGATTGATGACCGTGAGTGACTGCAAAATTTGCAAGATTCATTGTCGAAATCGATTGAATTTATTTGAAAAAAGTCTGAAAATCATTAAAGGTCTGTGCTCCTCGTACAATCGTCAGAATTTACAACACTTTTACCATTTCGTATCAAAACACGATGCACGGTGTTTGTTACAACGGACTATTGACGTCTGGCAACTTGCAAATTGAAGATAAAAACTTCACGACCTTCGGTAAGATAAAAAAAACAATAAATTGTGGTTTGGCGAGAATTTTCGAGATTTACTTTTTGTTCTGGTACAGAATTCTCATCGGCTTTCTGGTACAATCCTATGAATGGTTTTTCCGTCCATTACCCATCGCAGGTCAGTAATTCTCGAACGAGAAGAAAATGAAGAAATTTATTTTCTAATGTCATTTTGATTCATTAATTTCCAGGCTAAATCGCAATCTCGTCCCATTCGTCCGATAATTGGTTCACCGAAGCACGAACTGTATGGTTCGGTGCGTGAGATGGGCCAACATAAACCGACTGAATTACCAGTTAGTGACGATCTCGCGCAATTCGGTTAGTTAATTAGCAGCTCGTTAAATCAATGAGGAATTCATTCCAAATTAAATATACATGTTTAATTTTTTCTCTTTGCTTTCTTCCAGGCTACGCTCTGGCTTCGGGACATTTTTTTTATCCCGACCAGATAATGGTGGCTGCTAGTGCCCCTGGCTGGCAATACGTCGGACAGGTATTCACAAAAATCGAATATTTTGGCATTCAATTTTCGTTTACGTTGAAAAATTAGTCTCGCGCCATGAAATGTCGATAATTTACTACAAAAAAGCGTTTGCGAGATAAAAAAAAAAACACAAATTATGCATTTTTACGGAAATTCAACGATTGAACCAAAATTGAACGAATTTTCAGCAAAAAATCGTGCTGGTCGCGATTAAAAAACCGTTGAGGGAGAAATTCATCATTCGAATCGTATTTTTAATTGTTTTATTGTATTTTTATGTTGATTGTTATTAACGATAGGTGGCAATTATGGATCCGCGGACCGAACCACTGGCAATTGTCGTGACACTCGAAGGCGACGACACCGGTGAATTCTTCGGTGCGAGTCTGTCTTCCGGTGATTTGAACAAAGACGGTTTGGACGATCTGATCGTCGGTTGTCCTCACTGGAAAAATGACAACGGCAGAGTTCTCATTTATTTCGGAAACAAGGCAGTGAGTTTTCCTTTAATTTCGTTATTTTTCCAACTTTGATATGTTGGTTTTCATTTTTACAAAAAAGCCGATGGTCGCAGGGATTTTTCGAACCGGATATCGTTCTGGAAGGACAGGTCGTCAACGCCCTGTTCGGATACTCCGTTACTTCCGGTGACCTCGACGGTGACGGATACGAAGGTAACGACTCGAGATGAATTCGATCGCGAATTTTCCAAAAATTCACTTTTTTTTTAGCTCAAGACAGAAAATCAAAATTCTCGACAATTTCAACATCTTTTCCCTTTTTTTTCTTGCAGATATTATCGTTGGAGCACCGTGGGAAGAATCCGGTGTGATTTACATCTACAACGGCGAAGCGAAACTTCAGGAACTCAGCATGATCGAAGCTTCGCAACGAGTCGTTGGTGATTCAAGCAAATTTTCACGATTTGGATTTTCTCTCTCGAGACCAGTCGACATGGATGGCAATGGGTTCGTTTCCGCTAATTTCGCCCACAGCATTGAAAAACTCACGAAATTTACATGAAAACAATGCAAATTTTTATATTTTCCGTAAAATTTTTGAAAAATCTTGGAAATTTTCGCTGAAAATGGCATTTTAAGCACGAAATTTCGACTCAGCTTTTTAGACCTGGGCGTCGGTGCCTACGCTTCGGGCCACGCAGTCGTTCTCTACTCGAGACCTGTTTTAGAAACCGAAATCACCCTGACGACATTTCCAGCCACTTTGCCTCGCAATTCGACGAGTTTCATTGTCGAAGTTTGCGTTAGCAATTACATAAATAATAAACCATCAATGTGGCGTGAGTTCAATTACAAAGTTCACAAGTTTTTTGCGACAAAACTGGAAAATTCTTGTCTATAACATTAAAAATGAAAATAACACGAACGTACGAAGATCAGGAAAAACGAATTCTTCGAAATCGAATTTTCCAGTTTCGTTTCACCCGATTAGCAACATTTTCAAATAAAATTCAAATCATCATTCGACTCTTTACGATTTTCGCAGCTTTCGAATGTGTCGCAACGGTTGACGAAGATTTTAAACGCGTCGTTTACAAATCGTCCAATACAATGATTCTCACGTGGAAAAAACCTCCAAACGGTAAAGCCTGTGACAACACAACGTTCTTCTTATCGGTAATAATCCATGAAATCGTCATTTTATCTCCACTTTTAAGGAAATTCATTTCGACGTCCAAATCGATGAATTCTCGGATGGGAAAAACGAATAATTAATTAAAACTTGTCATTTTTTCAATAATTGGCAATTTTTTTTTGGCCCTGCAGAAAAACAGTCGAAATTTCATCGACGTTATCGAAATCGTGGTGACTCATCGACTCCTCAACAGTTCGTACGAGTCTCAACAGCGTCAGTATTGTCATAAGAATATAAATAATTCCTGCGAACGTTGTGCAACAATATTTGAGAAAAAATACATTTTATTACAGACGTTGAGAAATGCGAGCTCTGCCCTATCGAATACAAAGGTGCTCACTCGACCGTGGCCCGCACAAAACTTCCCTTCGACATTGGCTGTGGCATGGACGATATTTGTCAGTCCTTTATATTCGCCAAACTGTCGCTTCCGAATATAACGTGAGTGACGAATTTTAATAATCAAGGAAACGAGAGAATTCGCTGAATTTATTCGTCTCCTGCTGAATTTCTCATTCGATTATTAATATCTTAATGATTATACGTTCCATTAGTAATTCAACCTGGATCATCGGTTCGGACGATCTCAGCCTGGAACTCGTGATCGGAAATCATGCCGAACCGGCTTATCTCACAACCGTCAAATTTTACATTCCAAAAGGAATTACACTACGAAGTATTTTGCCTTCTTGTCAAGAGGACGTCGACGGCGATACTTTGTTGGTAATTTGCGACGTTGGTAATCCACTCGGAGCAGCGATGCAGGTGATTTATTCGTTCGAAATACGTTTCGTGTAGTGAAATGCAATTTTTCTTCAATTTTTTTGAATATATTCGTCCAGAAAAAAGTGAGTCTCGATCTTGACATGAATCGCATGCACAACGGCTCGACCGATGGAACGAAACTCGATTTCCGAGCGGACATAAACACTCGGAGTGCGAATCGAGGCGTCGTGTCAGTTGCGACGCCCTTGCTCCTCAAAGCCAACGTTTCCGTGGCATTAACCGGGTAATTATGACAATTCAGGGACTCGTTTCCCTCGGCAGAAAACTCTCCGACGTTTTCTTCATTTCAAAGTACTTTCACGTGTTTTTAATTGCAGAAAAGCTTACGACAATTATTACTTCAATTACCACAACGAAAAAGCCTCGAACATAACTTTTCAACACACTTATCA
This sequence comes from Diadegma fenestrale, assembly GCA_037043255.1. Lineage (NCBI taxonomy): Eukaryota > Metazoa > Arthropoda > Insecta > Hymenoptera > Ichneumonidae > Diadegma > Diadegma fenestrale. Next base: position 11,431,716 of record CM073312.1, read on the forward strand.
AATTTCTCGGTTCGGAGCGACCCCCATTTTCGAAGCACGACTTTCTATTCGAGTTCCCTATAAAATCGGAGAATCGAGCTTCTTAAAAATCGCCAATAAGCCACGAGTAAGTCGAAAATGATCAAAAAAATTCGTCAATCTTCTTCTCTTTTTCTTATATCCTCGTTTTTCTTTCGTCCTCAAACGAGGTTTCTGTTTTGGGACGTTTTCACGAATGCTGGATGAGTGACATGCCGATTTCGACGTCTGAAATTCCCATCGACAAAACGAATAGCCATAAATTTGAGGAAATGCTCCAGTTGGATACTTTTGCAAACCACACGAGAAATCGACGAGCCCTGAGCAATTTCTCGATTTCGAAAACCGATACAACAATGCACGTGCCCCTGGACCGTAAAAACGATATTCGTTCGGATTATTACACGAAACCGGAGCTCTTGAACGCTGCTGAAATTTATTTGAACTGCTCGAGCCCGAACGTCAAATGTGGACAAATTATTTGCAACTTGGCTCACTTGAAATCGTCCCACGACGTTGGGAAGCTGCAGCTCAAATTTCTGATCGATAATTCAAAATTCACAGGTATTTCATTTGAAAAATGGAAAAATTCACGATTTTTATCATTTGTCGGCAAAAAAATTGATTGGAGATTTTTTATTCTCACTGATTCAATAGACGAGGCAGACGAGAACGAGAAACTTACTCATTTCTCGACGGAAGCATTGCTCGAAGTTTTAAGCCCAAAAATGCCGTTCGCCGTGCCTGGTACCGGGTAAGTTTGTCGAAATTCTGCCCGAAAAATAGCAAATCTCAGGCAAAAAGCTGGAATTGTTTTTGTAACAAAAAGAAACATTTTTTAGCGTCGTTGTTCCTGTGAGAACGACGTTGCACCGTGCGGCAGGCGTGAAAAACGTGAGCATTTGGATAATTCTCGGGTCGCTGTTGCTGGGACTCTTGGCGCTGCTCGGCCTGGTGATAATTCTCAAGAGAATAGGATTTTTCAAGAGAAAGCGAAAAGAAGAGTTGGAAGAGTTGAAAAACGGCGACGAGATTCCTCTCGAGACGGAACTGCTTTCGGGCAATGAATAAAGCCACAAATTCGTATTATTTCCTTTATTTAGTTATTTGTTGTTTCGTTGCAGCAATATTTGTCGTCAAGTGCTGCGTAGCTGATTTTTTTACATTCATTTTACATTATATATATTTTCGTGATATATATATTTAGAATTTTTCTCTCCAGGCCAAAATGACATCGAAACAATTTCCACAAGTTGAGGTGGAAATTTAGCGTTTTTTTTTCAGGACTATATACATTTACATTTATTTCAAACGTCAGGTCAATTTTTGTCAATGGACTTAATCCTGTTGCCACAATATTTGTTGGATCTTGTTTGTTCATCAATTTGTTTCAATTATTTGCAAGTTCTTTATTTACACATAGTTTTTAAAGGTAAAGTGATACAAAAGTAAATATTCGTACATTTTATTCAATAGTATCGCGAAATTTCGACATTTTTTTTTTGCGCCTGTTTCTTTTTTCCATTCGACATGAAATTATTCAACGAATTCCGACGGTCACACAATTATTTGTATTAAAATAAAGGAAAAAAAATGATACCTAAAGTTTTTTTCTTCAATTTTCGCTGACACATCGATTTTTAATGGTCCATCGCGACTAGTTTTCCCATGCCTACGTCTCATTTTCATTTTTTTTCCTCAACGCAATTCTTTCCATTGGTTTTTTCTGGTCAACGTAAAAATACATTCTTTATTGACAAACGATCCCTCCCCCCGAGGCCTATTAAGCTGTGCTAACTAAAAACAAAGAGCGATTGCAAAAGATTTTTAAAACGTGGCTTTTTGGGCCAGAACTCAATAAATTTTATTCTCGGTTGAGAAAATCAATGTAAGAGCATGAATTACTTTTCATCAGTCATTTCAAGGTCGAATCGCAAAATTTCCGACTCAATTATCATTTTTAAAATGTTTTCAAGGATATCGAACAAAAATGGGGCGACAAATTTGTTTGTTCCACTGCCAGTGGCGATTTTATCGTCTCGTTGTTGGTATAATCGAAGAAATTGTCTCGTTCTGTTTGAATCTTTGAAAAAATTGTATCTGCAGAATTAATGCGTTGTCGATGAGGATCGTGGCGATGTATTTTGGTTGCTTGTTGTTTCTTCTTTTCGTCGTAATTTTACACTCCGAATCGAAAACATTTTCGATCCAGCTGGCGCACTTTCAATGTCAAAAAAGTTGAGACCAAACACTCCGGACTTCCGATCGCAAATGTCAAAAGCGATTGGAGGATGGAGTCGGTAATCTTGGCGACGAATCGAGCGAGCTTTTCGGTTCCTTTTCACAGACCAAAGAGACCGATTGACACACTCACACGCACTTTAACACATGCCCCGCGATCTTCGATATTCCCGTTTGACACAGTGTTGTTTTTGCTTGATGGAAATCTCTCGAGACACTGCGAGAGTTAATCAACTCCTGGACAACTCGGCAAGAGTCTTGCCCCCCAAACCACTCACGTCGTCTTCTTTTCCCCGGCTTTGAAAATCGATGACGTTTTCATTCTTTCTTCCAGTCGCTGATGTTTTTCGACGTTTCTTTCCATCACGAAGCCTTAGTCGTATTTTATTTATTCATCAGAACAGCAAATCCGTTGGTTCTTTTGCAAAAAACAAATCTTTTCTCTAACGATAACTATAGAAACGAACTCATGCTCTTACACTGATTTCCCCATCGTGAAAATCGAACAAAAACTTAGCAAAAAAATTACAGTCCTTTTTTTTCATAACTTGTGATTAAATGTCGATTTTTTTCACGCTTGGTGAATTCTCGACAAACAGGAAATTCTGATCAATGTACCATCCACCAATTTGTCCCACAGTAAAGTCTTTAGTATCGATTATTCGGCCTTTTTTTTCTTGACCCGTAATCTGAAGTTTATCGAGTATCTCGATTCCGAATGTTTTTTTTTTTTCGATTGAATTTCGAGTCTCGCACCACTGGTGGGAAAAAAGATTCTCAACTAAATGTATTTGCATCGTCGTACCGATAATTTATGGTTAATCCAAATGAATGGCGTACATGCGCTTGAGAAAACATCGTTGCAAGGGCTAACGCCAAAGATATTCAATTTTTTGAACGAAAAAAGCAAAATCGAAAATAACAGCGACGACTATTGTGAGGAAGAAAAAAATAGGGAATATCCATTACTTTGTTGTCTCAGGACGCATGTACGGGAGCTTAAAAAAAAAGTTAACTAATATTTTTACTTGTGAGGTTTTTTTTCAATTTTCAACTAACGGCAGTGAATCTGCAGATGCGGAAATTGCGTCGTAGCTGCCGGGAATCTGAGTGGAAATGATTTTTCTCTCTTTCTACACCCGCGTTTTTATTCTTAAACTTTTTTTCAGAATGTCCCTCGCTATTTTTCTTTTTTTTTCCTACCGAGACGGCGTTCTCGAAAGCCTTTTGTCTGCTTATTGCAGACAACCCTGTCAGCTGAAATGGGCCATTGAAGATTTATCCTAATTGCAATATTTTTGCATTTCTCAGCTCGCGAATTAATTCTCGCCGCTGCATGAGAGCGACCCGGGAAAACTTTCTTAGACACGAATTTCAACGAGGACCAATCGAGCGTGTTCTTTCTTTGCTTTCCAGTGAAATTGACTTGCTTGGGTAAAAAATCGAGTTAATTGTTGACTTGAACGGAAAAAATGTCGGTACAAATTTCTCGATGGACGGGAAGAACTTAAGAGGCAAAAATTGGAGCTCGATGTGCTCGCCAGAGACGAAATTTTCGAGTTTTTGCGTCTTACGTTCGGTCCATCGCGATATCGATTTTGCACGAGACTGTAAACTCGATTTTTTATCAGACAAGTCAAGACTTCTCGATAAAATGGACTTTGGATTCAAGTTTCTTGAGTTTTGTGCACGCGAAGTATTTTTTGTATTTGGTTCTCGTATCTTTCGTAAAAGTTTGCCGGTTAACGAATTATTAATAATCACGATAGCTGATTCCAAGTTCTAAAAATCTTTCAGAACTTGGAGTTACGGAGTTATCGTTGAGTTGGATACAAAAGACGAATCTTGGCAGATTTATTTCTTAAATGCTTCAGGTGGTATCCGACCGAGCTTGAAAAACTCTTGAAAGGCGGCAAGCGCCACGTCAAAGTTCCAGTTGACCTCTTTCAAGCACTTGAGACTCCACTCGAGGTTCATATTCGTGTGTTGACTAAGTGTTATTGTCATTTGTTGTCTTACTTCGTCGGTCGGAGCGGAGGACGTCGATGTTGATGTACTTGACGATCCGGCGATGTCAACGGACGCCGGAGGTGGAGCTTGAACCGCGGGACGAGGTTGGAGAGCCTGTTTCTCTTGCATCTGCGTCGGCGAGGTCAAGTGCAATTGCTCGTTTCTTATGCAATAGCCACTGCCCTCGGGTACGATGACAAATGTTCGGTTAAAGTATCGTAACGGCTCTTCTTTCGTTTCGGGCTCTTTGAACAAGCCCGACACGGTAATTATCATCATTGCCTCCTGCAAATGCATCGAGTCCCATTTTTAAAACGTCAATATGCCAAGGAATTTTTCTTTTTTTTTGGGTTTTTCTAAATTTACAGAAGAAAATTATGGATTTGGTTGGAATTTATTGGGATTCGCGTACCGTAACAAGGCCGATGTCCATCGTAAAGCTGCTGAGATCGTGTCTCGTTCGTGGCATTTCGGAAATGTAGGAAACGACAGGCAAACGTCCACATTTCAGCAATTTTTTTCGTCTCACAGCATCGGTCACTCTTTTCAGGTTTCGATTATCGGCGTGGTAACGATTGAATCTGTGAAAAAAATATTGTTACATCATTTTTGTGTCAAACATTCGATTTAACCCTTCGAACCCGTATTGTGACCAATCTGTCAGCCCGAAAATTGTCAAAAAATTACTGAACAACCCTCGGGCATTCCAGTTTGGATACGAAAAACTTTTCTGAAAGAAATCCAAGGCTAACATATTTTTTTAAATGCAAAATGAAGAAAAAAAACGGGAAAAAAAGTTTTTTCACTAAAATAATCGTCACTTCGTGGATTTTCAATATTTTTGACTAAAATTTGGACCTGATATTCATCAGATCTGGTTCTTTTGTGAAAAAAATAATAGGATAGCGCGCGGTTGAAAAACATATTAATTCCGTTATTGGAAGTGGGTCGATTTCAGAGTGGATGTTAGAGATTTAGCGTTAGCGGCGGTAATACTTATCGCCGCCAAGGCGCAATGGACACTAGAAAATGTCGTTAAATGACGATTACAGCTCCATTAATTACCGGGAACTAGGAGATATTTACGTCACAAGTTGGTCACTGGGTGGATTCTACCCACAGTGACCACAAAGGGTTAAACATTTTTCAGATTTTTTGGTTTGTTTCGGCGTTTTATTCAACTTACTTGTTGCTGTTGTAGGATTGTGACAACGTGAGACTGAAACATGCTTGCTCGTGATAAGCATCGAGCAAAGGCTGCCGATTGTCACTGTCGAAGATGAGAAAATACTGTTGCAAGAATTGGCTGGCTACTTCTTGAGCTTTTGCATTCGCGACGAACATTCTCTGGGTCGGTGGGAGTTTAGTACCTTCGTTTTCGACGTCAAAGCCTATTGGCTTCGGGAGTTCCTGGCCGTCCTGATTGAGGAAAAATTGAGAAGGAAATGAAAAAATTACAATATTTACACATGAGAAATTATCTTGGTCGAGACAATGACAAAATTTATACTCACTAATCTGAGAAGCTTCGGAAATTTTCCACGGATGTCACTGTGGTGAAGAAACAAAAGCCAGGAGAATGGAAGATCTGAGTTAATCGTGACGATAGGAAACAAAAATCGTGGCTTATTATTCGCTCGCTTTTAACGAGACTCATTATTTTTCGATGCCACTTACATTTCTCGTTTATTTCTATCTACTTTTCGCTTTACCTGCAATCGTGTGCTACATGACGACGTAAAACGAAGGAAAAACTAGTGCATCGCTATCCAAGAAATTCATGCAAACACTCTGCCCAGTCTCTGAGCTCAGGATTTTTGAAAACCAATTGTCCATTCGGAAACAAGTTTTCTCCGATATCTCATTCGGACAGCAAGAATTTTTAGGAAAATCAAAATTCTTTCATTATTCTGGTCCACAAATATTTAAATCTCGTTTACCTTGCGATGGACAACGCCGTTTTCAATCATCTCTGACTCGATTAAACATAACTCTGAAGTTTGCAACGTTGAGATTCAACGAAATATTATTAAATTCCGAAATTCATGGCAATTTTTCGTACCGATTCTATTTTTCGGCTGCAAGAGACGATCGTTTTATCGTCTAGAGCAAATATTGCATGATTATTATGGGCTCTGATGAAATTTCGTTGCATTCCAACGATGCAAACTTTAACATCATGATTAAACACTTTTAACAACATGAACAAAGTGTTGCAAAAAAAAAGGCATTAGACACGATAAACTTTTCAAGGAAATCGCGTACCTTCACTTTCAGTGTGTACATTATTTTCTGTTTCTCGTGCACAAGGTGTTTACGTTACCTGATATACTCCTCATGTCGGTTCTTGTATTTTTCCGAAATTGGATTTCCGGCCAAACGTAATTCCTCGAGCTGCAACTCTTTTAGTGGGTTCAGTTGATTGAGTTCTCTGATCTGTGAATTGAACGAATAGAATCGATGGATAAGACATGAAAGCTGGAGCCGAAAATTTTTCATTTGTACGTAAATTTTCGTTATTTTAAATTTATGAAAAACTTACTTTGTTCTCGCCCAAGTACAAAATTTTCAAACTCGCGAATTTGTTCGTCATCAGTGTCAATTTTTCAAACGAGTGCAATTGGTTGTGGTCGAGATTGAGCGCTTCGAGATTCGGGATCGCGGTCGTAACGATGTCGAGTGCAGCGATGAGAATCGACGGTCGCGATAACGCGCAATAATAATCCTCGACGAGGTCAGGATCGTGATGAAACCGCGCGAGATCCAAGGCGTTTGTTTCTTGTACATAACGCTTCGCCATAGCCTGCTTCATTTTGTCTCTCATTTGTTGGTCGATGTTGTAATGAGGAAAACCCGGATCAACGCGGACCGCGAGTTTGAAACCTTCGTCGACTATTATTTTCCTATCGCACGATCGCAACTTGTTCGCTATTTTCTGATCGTCCACGTAGAAAACTACTGCGGTCTCGGTTGGCCTCCACTGAAACCCCAATATTTTTTATTAACAACGTTAACGACCTAAGAAAACATCATTTTTTTCACAGTAACCTCAGAAGGCGTATTTCTTGGACGATTAATTGCAAATTCTATCGCTTACAAAGTCTAGAATCAAAAAAAAGTGACTCGAGTTCTCACCATTATCGGAATGAACGTGTCCGGTGCTGTCAAGTTGAGCAGCTTGTTCGTTATGAACGTTCTCTCGTATCTCTGTCCATAAGGTATCTGGAACGCGATGAAAAATTACTTTACAACGTCCCGCAAACGCATAAAGACTCTCAAGTCTCTATTTTCCTTTTATTCATTCGTTTTTTGTCATTCATTGATGACTCTGAAGTTTGCAACGTTGAGATTCAACAAAATATGATGTTGAAGTTTGCATCGTTGGAATGCAACGAAATTCCATTTTTTCTTAAGCAGAGCTCATAATAATTATTCAATATTTGCTCTAGACGATTAAACGATCGTCGATCGCGATCAAAAAATAGAATCGATACGAAAAATTACCATCTTTTCGAGATTTAATAAATAATTGATAGTAAAAATATTATTCCGTTGAATCTCAACGTTGCAAACTTCAGAGTCATAACAAAAAATATTTTGTCTATTAATTATTTATTGAATTTTGAAAATCAGGGCAATTTTTGCCCAGAGCACGTCGCGATCGAGTTTTTGGGTCGCAAAAGGGAATCGTTTTATTGACGGATCAAATATTGGATAATAATTATGAGCTCTGCTGAGGAAATAACAGAATTTCGTTGCATTCCAACCATGCAAACTTCAGGATTATATTTATTGTCGGTTCCACATTATGATGTTGAAGTTTGCATTGTTGGAATGCAACGAAATTCCATTTTTTATTCACCAGCGCTCCTAATTATTATTCTATGTTCGTTCTGGACGATAGAACGATTGTCTTTCACGACCCAAAGATTGAATCGATACGAAAAATTGCCATGATGTTCAAAAATTAATGAAGAATTGATGAAATAAATATTTTTCATTGAATTTCAACTTTGCAAACTTCAGGGTCATGACGCATTTATCCTCATAGAATCCAGAAGAAACAAAATTCAATTTCAGATTGTTGAATTCTTTGGAGAATTTTTGCTTACCGTAACTCTGTACGATTGTGTTTTCGTCGAGTACCAGATAGTGTCATTGTGCGGTATAACTTTAGGGTCAATATTACGCAACCGAATGCCTCCTCTGTGGGCCAGAGGACTATTACGTCCTCTCGGAATTCCTCTACCACGGCCGTGCTGAGCACCTTCGGGACCGTTGTTGTTGGCTCCGGCAGACATGGGACAATCTTCGTCATAGAACTTTTGGGGGATGGCCAAGGCAAAAGCCGCGCCTCTGTCTCTGTGACGAATTCGTGCTTGGTTTTTGAAAGACACTCGTGGTCTCTTGCCGACAGTGGCTTTTATCGCTTTCATCGGCACATCGTCCGTGCGATCGTCGTGATCTGAAATTTTTTACTTTCAAATTGTCGCCAAAAGTCCGTCTAATACTACGTCTAAAATTACGAGGATTATTAAATGGTATAAAAAACAGTCGGAAGTTTGATGATTTTTGTTGAAAGTTTATAAATGTGCTGAAAAAACGATTTTTGCTAGCAAAGGCTTTGGACGATCGCTCGGATAAAAAAAATTGAATCAAAAAATCAAATTTCCATTGAAAAGTAATTTTTTCCTCAATTTCATGGCAAAGTGTACTTATGGGTCTGAGAGACCCATGTAGAGAGAAGAAGCTTGCTAATTGAGGCACGTGAGACTCTGATTCAGGAGAATCACGATATTTGTGCCATGGCCAAGTCTCACAGACCCAGTTTCGAAAAAACAGCAAAAAGTCGGAATTCTGGAGATTCATTGGTGAAAAATAGAATTTCAGGGGTTGAATGAAGAATGGATACGGAATTCGTGAATGGTGGTTGTTCGGACAAAATAAAGGAATTCATAAGCGAAGGTTACAGGATGACGTAAAAAATGAATGAATGGAGAACGTGCCAGGCAAAAGAGAAAACTCACCAAAATAATTTTTCGAGGATATTTTGTCCCCATTTTTCTGCCACGTTTTGCCCACTTTTTTAGGCATTTTGAAAATTGAGTTCAACTTGGGGTATCTGTAAAAAGAATTCACGAATAAAGCCATGAAGGCATTGTGCGCATTAAAATCACTTCTGTGAGCCACGAAAACGCGTCACGACACGATGTTGGCGTGTGTTTTTTGCGATCATCATATTTCACGCGACTTTTGTTATTCGTGTCGAAACTTTAACACAATTGTTTATACGTACGGGTTATACTTTTGTTTATTTCGATCGATAAATAGGACGCTGTTCAATGTTAAACGAATATGCGTTGAAAAAAGAACGTGTCTACTTTTTCATTCTCCTTCCCAAGCGGAGAAAGAAGCAGACGTTTAACCTGCGCAAAGCGCTGCTGCAACGTCAAAAAATTCGCATACGCCAACGCCTCTAGCGGAAGGTTTGGAAACTAACTGTGCCTCGGAAAAAATTCAAATCGTGGCGGGAAATCGTGGAAGTCTCGTCATTCATCCGAAATACTACATTATTGTTGCAATTTGTAATTAATTATTAAAACAACAACGTTGCTTCATTGTCCGCAAATAATTGACAAGAAAATGTCAAATTTTCTTCGCAATTTGGATTCAAATTGGCTAGATCCACGCCGATAGTGTCTCCTCTTCTATTTTACAAGGTTCACGGAATGGTAGTCGAAACTAATGTATAGTCTACATGTATTCTATATATTAGAGGTGTAGTATGTCGCCGTAGTGATTAGAGCGGAGTTTGTGGGGATAGCTGTTTCTTATTTGTTCTTGGCTCCACGTCCGCTTGTCAATCAGTCGATGATCGCGTGTGATCGCGCGAGTGTGAGCTGTCCCGTTCAATTCGAATCCGCGGGTTTTTCGTCGTGTCGTTTTGTGTCAGAGCCGTCAAAATCCTTTTACCGCGATTATCAAGTATCGGGCTGAGCGCAAAATCGAGTTATCAACATATTCGTTAATTTCTGTGCATTTTCTTCGAGTAACACGGAAAATGGGGGCTTTTTGAGGGATCATATAATATACAAGTGACAAAACAAAACACTTTTGGAGATTGTGATAATCGATGAAGCCCAGCACGCACGACGGTTGACAGGTGAGAGCGTTTTTCTTATTTTGCTTCGCATCGAGATGGTGTCAAATTTTTCTCAACTTTGAATGTAAACAATTAGGTCACTAATCTTTAAAACTGAGTACGCGATGTTATTGGAGAGAGTTTTTACACGTCGAATGAGATCACGAAAGACTTTCGTTTCGGGAGAAAAAAGATTACTCTTATATTTTTACCCCTTCCAAAACTAGAAACTACGACTTTCGAGACTTTTCATTTCCATTCATATACAATAACTGTAACTAACGCTATTTTATTTTTCTCGTCACTCGTCCTATTACACGCGACTGAAGATTCTCGCTGTCAGACTGTCCTGCAAAATCGCTTTAACTCAATTACATCTCACGACGAGACCTACGTCGTGTCCATTTCGTAAATTTTGCATCTTCGATCATTTTATTTTTTTACTCGTGTTATAAAAGGCGCGTCGATCAAATTTTTTTTTTCGCCTAGATCTATATCGGTAAGCTTTGAACTCAAAATCCGAATCTTGCAAAAAAAACGTTTCACGACGTCTCGTGAGTCGAGCTAATCGTGTCTTCAAAATCTTGATTGAATTTAATTATTTCTGTGTATCAAAATGCCGAATACTTTTATCTTGTTATTACAACTTCGAATATTCCATTTATCTTCAACAACAATAATGCAAATCGAAATTTAACTCATCGATTTTGTAATTGTGTCTGTGAGGAGAATTGCAATCAATCAATTTTCATAATATTAACAATCAGCAACGATTAATGAATTCACAAGACCTTTAAATTGTTAACCAAAAACGTGAAATGAAAATAAAAATAATGCGACGGTTCAAATTAATTTTTCTTGCGAAAATGAAATTCGAAAATTTATTTAAAAAACTAAATTTTTATTTTCAGACTTTTAAATATTGCATGCATTTGTTTTTTGCTGTTTGTTTCGTTTTTTGTGTTAAACAACAATTGATTTGGTCAAGAATGCAAAATCGAATTTCCAGCTCCTGATTAGCATGGAATTTTTTTGTTAATCGTAAACTTTTATCTCTGGATCTCACTGATATTAGCTTTGCGGAGTGAGATAAATGAGTCGATAGGAAAAAGTTTTTTTACGTTTATATACTTGTGATAATTTTCGAGGATCGTTGCATTTTGAAATAAAAAGTGATAACGACGACTCGATGTGGAGGAGCCCGAATCTATGATAACAAAAATGATGCGGTCACACGGGTCGAGTACTTTTCAATTAATCCATCAATCAATGGATCATGCAATTTCTTGGGGACGTCTGTAATTTGCACTCTTGACATTGAAATGCGGAGAGTAACAATTGACCTGAAAATCCATCCAGCACACTTTAGAAATCCATCTCGTGAGACTTTCTCCAACTCATGGACAGTAATTAAGAGAAGATTGAGATGATGATAAAAATAGTAATTTCTAGTGGTGGGCGAGAAGAATGAGAAACGATTTTTTTTGCATCGACAAAAAGAGCTCGTGATACATTTAAATGCACGTTTAACTTGTTTTTGTTTTTTTTCCATTACAGATACATTTTCCTCGTTAACAATGTCGGACGGAGAGGACGAGGTGAGCAAATTGTTATGTATAAAAATGCAAACATTCGATATCTCATTGTTAAAAATTCTTAATGTTTTATTTCCATTGTTTCAGTTCCAAGATGCGCAGGAAAATATTGCCGCGTGAGTTTTCTCCACATTCGCACTATTGTCTTATCAATGCGACTTCGTTTCAATGAATAAACGTCGTGATAAGCCTGCTCAATGTTTTTTTCAGGCCAACTACTATGGATCTCGCGACCGCTATCGCCGAAGCAAAACGCGCTAGCGATTGCTTCTTTAACAATGACTTTCAACGAGCCAAAAATATACTTCAACCGTGGGCGGAAACCAGCATGTATCATTCACTAGGCAACAGCGTTTTTGCCTTCCTGGAAGCGATATTAACTTTCGAACAGGTAAAAATATGCATCCAACGAAATTTAACGCAAAATCGAATATCGATCAACTCGAGCTCGATTGCAAGTTCAAAATAGAACGTTCGGAATCATTGCCGCGGGGGAGACTATTCGAAGGGTCGAAGATTCTCCGTGTTTCCATTTTTCCGTGTTTTCTTGCGAAGGAAACGCGTGGAATTTTCTTACTTTGTGCGAAACTTTATCTTGAGTCTGAAAAGAAATTACGCAACGAATTTTCGCACTGTTGGCTTGCAAAACTCGTGTCCAGCAAATCAATTGGACACAAATATTTGCGCGTGCCTTAGACATTCAACGAAATGTCCACAGAATTACGAATTTTCTTATACAATTTTGCAAAAAACTTACATTCGACCTTTCGAATTATTTTTCCCCTTCAAACTCAGACACAGAAAAGGCTTTTTAGCCATAAAAAATTCCCAATCTTAGACAATTTATCGTCAAAATAGTTTTATTTTTCACTTAGAAATTGTTAACAAGAATGCAATAGTAAAAAGTTCGAAACTCAAAATTTCATCGCAAAAAATTGAAAATTAGATCGGCTCAATGTTTTCTTGCACATTTTATGGTCACCATAAACGTCTGAACGTCGATTGATGGGAAAATAAGTTGAACAAAATGCGATTCCGGCCTCTATAAATATCGCAGCTTGGAACGATGAGAAGACGTTAATTCTTGTTTCCTTTAACGAGTAGATTTTTATCGACATACCGGGAGATGCGAATTTCTGGTGCGAATTCGTAGAAGAAAAAACGTTGATCGATATAATTTTTTTTTTTTATTCGTCCCTAGAAACACATAGAAAAGGCTTCGGAGGCAATAAAACTGTGCATGAACGTTTGTGCGAAGCAACGACGGCACACCACCTTGACCCAGAACATCGGTAAAATGGTGAAAAGAACGAATTACGATTTATATACGATCGGTGAGTAAAATTAGCTCAAAAAAAATCTATTAAATCGATGACAAAACGATTTTATCGTTTTACATAATAACGGATAGAGAAAAAAGGCATGACACTGTTACGAAATACGGGAAACGAGATTCAACGCAAAAGCTTCCGTCGCGAATTACGAGAATAGCAAAAATTCTGAGAGCTATCGTTTTTTTCTTTTGTAACTTTGTATTTCGTGCTCGTTTCTGGCTACGTTTCGGATGATAAAATCTGCCACATGAACTTTGGACGGAAAACTCTTATCATTATTCTCGACAGATCAATTGCATTCAATCAGAATACGAGCAAAATGTCAATTCATAGTCTTTTCCTAATCAGTTGATTGTGATTGGCAAAAAATATTTTGTCGTACTCTGTCGAATAGAATTTTTTTTCCAGCCTCGATTTTTTTGATCGGTTTTTAATAATCTTGATAATTGTGTTACGCGAGATTTTCTCGTACATTCAACTCAAATATTAACGAGTACTGCCCACGCTCGTAATCACGTGTCGATCCCACTGCACGAGTACCAGCCAGTGGTGCACTTACGTGCCACGTCAAATGCACGAATACCAGCTCATTTGCGTAATTATCGACTATCAGTTTGAATAGTTCACAGAACGCATGGAGTTTACGTAACGTGGTCGCAAGATGTACTCGTCAGTGCAATTATTGGCCTGGCTACGAGCAGAAAAGCCAAATAGTATGGGCGTCGTATTTTTCCAGGTTAATCAAAATTGCAAAGGAATTTAAACGTGAAATTTTTTTCCTCGATAATCATGTCGAAAATTTTATCATTTTGGCAGGAGTTTTTTCGAAATTTTCTATCAAGACCCTGAGGTCGAGAATGATTCACACGGAAAACTAAAATCGTTACCAAGTCTTTTCATATTCTGCTCGAGAATTTTTGCATAACTCGTAAAACGCGCACGAGTTGACAAATGACGAAGAATTATTATTGCAGAGGAAGTGCATGCGGAGCTTTGCTATGCCGAGTCCCTCCTACTTAAGGCGCTGCTGACCTTCGTCGAGGACGAAACGCTGGTCAGCTTTGTCAAGGCTGGATTAAAAATTCGTACCTGCTTTCTTTCGTACAAGTAAAAAAAAAAATTGAAATTTTATGGTATTCGTTGATGGGAATAATTGAATTCAATGACAACCAGGGATCGTCAATGAATGACTGAGCAATTATTGATCGTCTCTGGATTTCATTGTCGTCCGTTAATTGCCTCTTGATTTTTCATTAATTATTGTTCGTTACGTTCTCGCAGGGAATGCTTGACAATACTGACATCGCGAAAATGGGAAAATGAGATGCACAGGGTACACTTTGAGAGTGGAGTTCGCATGGGCATAGGAACTTTTAATTTGGTTAGTAAAAAAAATAAAGGGCCGGGTTCTCATTGATTTTTTGGGCAATTACTCGTAGACACGAATCTCGTGCTTACAATTTGATGAAAAATTTCGTTGATTGCAGATGATATCTTTGTTGCCTGGCCGAGTGATAAAACTTTTAGAGTTTATTGGATTTTCAGGCGAAAAGGTAAGGCGTTTTCGTAACTTGTAATTATCATTACGATTCTGTTTAATTGGAGCATGAAAATAAATGCTGGGGACGTTGGACACCAGGCAAAATTGAAGAGGAAAATTTTTGCTCCACTTTCTTGACGCAGGCTTTAAAAACGATTTTCATGTTCGACAGAATTATGGATTGAAAGAGCTGCAGGCCGGGTACGAGGAACGACGAGGAATTCGTCAAGTTCTCTGTGCAATGACGCTGCTCTCTTACAACTTGATAGTGTCGTTCGTCCTGAGTCACAGGGACGGTGATTTGGAATGGTGTGAAAAAGCGTTGCAAGAGCAATTGTCGTTGTATCCGAACGGAGTTTGGTTTTTATTTTTCAAAGGAAGACTCGAGTTCACACGTGGAAATCTCGAAGAAAGTGTGCGATGGTACACACAATCCTGGAAAAGTCAGAGCTTGTGGCCGCAATTCCATCATTTATGTTTCTGGGAACTCATGTGGGCGAATTGTGTCCAACAACGATGGGACGACGCTCTTTTCTTCGCTTCGTCCCTCGCCGAAGATTCCAATTGGTCCCGAACTATTTATCTCTATCAAAAAGCTGCGATCATGATCATGAAAAATCCTGACGCAAAGAGCAAGGAACGAGATTCCATAAACACTCTCATGATGCAAGCCCCGACGTACAAACAACGCATCGCCGGAAAATCATTGCCCATGGAAAAATTCGTCGTCAAAAAAACCGAGCGATATTTTGCTCAGAAAAAAAATCTAGTCCTCCCCGTCTACGAACTCATGTTCGTCTGGAATTTGTTCAGGGTCGTTGGCAAACGACAGGATTACGTTATGTGCATGTACAAAACCATCGAGGATGCCGAGAATCAATTGAAAGCGAGCCCGTGAGTTTTCTCTCTCATTTTCTTCCAAACCTCGTTGCCTAAACTTTACTTTTATGCAAGAAATTGTCTTTGTACATTAATTTACAATGTTTCTCGGCCATCGAGCCGAGAATTTCATATAATCCAATCGATCGTTGGAAATTAATTTTCCACACACACACTGAAAATGTTTACGAAATTTACAGATATTTATACTTTTCGTTGGATTAATTATTGCGAGTTTTTGTTGTTCAATTTTCTTTTTTCCTACAGCAAAACGGATTATCAGGCTGATAACGAGGCTTTGGTGTTGCTGATAAAAGGAGCATGTCTCAGACAAATGAAACATCCTCTCCAGGCCGAAGATTGCCTCAGACGCGTTATAAGTATGGAAAAACAAATAAAAGATGACGCTTATCTCGTGCCGTATGCAATCGTTGAACTCGCCATGCTTGCCAGCGATCGTGGCGATCAACCTGCAGCAATCGCTCTCTTGGAGGACGCCAAGTAAGTTTTTTCTCTTATCTATTGCTCGAGCTGTCAATTGCACGCGTAAAATACCACTGAAAACAAATTTTTTTAAATTTTTCCATCCAATTCGTCGCTCAGTGAATTTCGTTTCATCATTTTTTCAAGTCTTGCCACATTTTCCCGGAGTTGAAATTATTTCTTGTCATTTTGTCGTACAAAATTGATCAGGATTCTTAGTAAATATTTACAAACACCGTTTCTCTTGGAGAGAATCGTGATGAGAGGGAAATTAAAGTTTGCAATCAAAATTTCTCGGCTCTAAAGTTGCTTATTTTCTCCAGGAAAAATTACACCGGCTATTCATTGGAATCAAGATTACACTTTAGGATACATTCGGGCCTTATGGAATTGAATTCTCCACAAGCGGCGGATGAAACCGTCGAAGAAGCTACCGAAGCAATATTCGCTGAGGAGGCTCAACTCAACGCCCAGATAAATGAATGTTCGATATCCAACAACAAGCCTACGAGAAACGCTAACGGTACGAATAGCGGTACATCCAGTCGTAACAATGCCCGCGTTAGCGGCGGTGAAAGCGCCGGGCCTAGTCGTACGAGCTCGGAAAAGGCGATAGTAGGAAATAACTACTCCGTAACGCGAATATAAATGGTATTTGTTTTACAATGTTAGTTTTCATGTCGACTCTTGAATTGACTAAATAAACAAAACTAAAACAATTCAAGAGCTCTTGATGTTTTATGTCAAGTGTCTCTTGGATTCGAGTATTGAGCCTAATCCGTGCGACAATTCATGACCCAATTGTATCCAAAAATTAACATTTTGGATTACGAAACTGATCATTAAATCGAGAGAAAAAGTGGAAAAACAAATTAGTGGAGTCCAGAGAAAACGACGACACCAGAAAAGATTCCAAAATGCTGAGAAAATGGCGATATATGAAAAAAAAAAAAAACAAATTTGAAAATTGAACACGTACGCAAACTTTCTACACTCAATAAATTGAGACGTAACGAGTGTGTGAAAGCGGAAAATATAATTTTCTAGACGAAAGGGAGGGACTGTGCGTTGGTATTGAGTTTTGCAAATTGCGGGGAAAAACGAGAAACATTCGGGCATTTCAAAAACATGAAAAACCAATTTAATGTTTTCGTATCACAAAATTACGTTATTTAGGGTTCTTTAATAATTTTGTATGAACATTCTTGACTGCGAAACTAACAATTTTCTCCCACGAACAAAATTTTTCTGATGTTAAGGATTAAAGACATTTTTTGTCCAATTTTTAACTTTTCCATCTGATTGCGTGTAAATTGGAGTCGCGTTTTGTTTACGAGTTGCAAAAAAATTTGTTCAGGGTTTTTCTTAAGAAATTTCGACCGATAGCCTTTCTGGCCATCTGCGAAGAAAATCCTGATTACATTTTTTTTTGCAACGTGAAATTTGTCTTCGTAGGAGAAAACTGTTGGTTTTGGTGCCGAAAACGTTTATAGAAAATTGAGAACCCTGTATCGAGTCGTTTGGCGATTGTGATCGCTTAGAAACATGAATTTCCCTCCAGGTTTGAGCGATGCAAAAATCAATGTCAAAAACTATGGACTGGGGAATTTTTGTGGGTCCATAAAGAAAAATGATCAAGAGTCGTTTAAAGATTTTTAGGAAAAAGGGATTGAATTGATGAACGTTAAAAATGGGTCAGCCTAATGGGTTCTGGAAAAGGAGTGAAAAGCCCAGATAGACTTTTTTGTAATTTACATAAGGCTCGTATAAATATTTGTTTGATAAGAATTTTGGATACAAGCAAGGAATAATAAACATTGCTAAAATATGTAGTTCGGTAAAAATGAGACTCGATTGAATCGGACGATGTTGCTCCTTGCTCTCTATTCCGTCGACGATATTTTTCTTTCATTATTAGTTTTAACGAACTTAGTGATCATGAACAGGGTAGTAAGAAATTTATTATTTTTTACGAAACTTCCTCAATTAATAAATTATGATATTATTTTATTTTTCCATCGTATTTCATCCCTGGCAGGTATTAAACTCGTTAAATAATGTCGAAAATCTAAAAATCCAAAAATACGTAGACATTACTGGAAAATTGTGTGAAAAACAAACCAAAATGATGGCAGATTTATGTAAAAGTGTGTATTGAGATGTGAAATATATATTTTAAATGTTTTTTAGTGTCTTTTTGATCGTTCCCTTGTCAACTTGCTTCGAATGCGTGTGAACACGAAATTTCATCAATTTGGGAAAGCTTTACTCGAAAATCGAAGAAATTGAACAAAAATTCATCCGCATAAAGATTTTTCTATCAAGATTCAATTTTTTTGGGCAAAATAAGAATAAAAATTCGAATATGAAAAAGATGCAAAGCGCAACTACCAGATTTCCGGTTGTCTGGCCAATAGGGACGCAGCGTTTCTCAAGTGGCCAACACGCGCACGGGAGTTTCTAATTTGCCGGCTAAATGTCGCGGCCGCCTATATATGTGTACATTCTCGCTATTGAGAACACGAGGTTACGTGGGGATTATCCGTGTGTCGATTATTCCGGTTAATAAATTCTCATTTAATCCTATAATCGATGCTGAAATAGTACAAGGAAAGATTCTCCCAGAATTACGTGCTAAGGAACAACCTTCACCCAGAACGTTATGGTAAGTCGGAAATTTTTATCAATTCATTGTCAAGCAAGTATCAAGGCCTGCTCGACGATATTGGCCGGTCTCTACCGAGATTTACACACATTTTTAACGACACTGTGACACTTTCGTCAATTGCACGAGACATTGCTGAATTTTTGTCGTGCTGATCTTTTCGACGTGCTGAAAAGTGTCAAAAAAAAAAACATTTCGTTAGTTTCTCACGAATACGAACGATTTCATCACTTTATGACAAAGTTTTCTCGGACTCTGAATTCTTTGAGCATCGTAATTATGAATTTCGTGTCTTTTCGTGACCAACGTGAGTAATCATGAAATTAACCTATTTTTAAAATCGTAGATCTGACCAACCAGATGCGCTTATGAACAAATAATTCCCAATCAACGTTCGGCATGAGCGCGTCCAATGTTCAGGGCTCCTTGAAAGAGGCCCTTTACGAAACCCTCAACAGTATTCTCTCGCCTCACAGAGAGACTCGTCAAGCGGCCGAATTGAGAATACAAGCTTTAGAAGTAACGGACGATTTTGGTATTCATCTGACGGAATTTGTTATCGATCCCAACGGCTCGTTACCCATTCGACAATTGGCCTCGGTTCTGCTAAAACAATACGTCGAATCTCATTGGAACTCGAATTCCGACAAATTTGCACCGCCCGAAATAAAACATGTCACCAAGGAAAGAATCAAAGAATTGTTGCCGCTGGGACTGCGGGAATCCATTAGTAAGGTAATTAATGGAAAGCCACACTTTGTAGGAAAACGCTGGCGAGCTGGAAACGAATCGCGGAAACTTGATTGAATCTGAATATTTTGCTAGGTCCGTGGCTCCGTCGCTTACGCCATCTCCGCCATAGCGCACTGGGATTGGCCGGAAAACTGGCCAGGGCTTTTCGATATACTCGTGAGCTGTCTGAGCGGCGAAGATGAATTTGCGGTCCACGGGGCGATGAGAGTTCTCACAGAGTTCACTCGCGACCTGACGGACGTTCAACTACCGAACGTTGGGCCTGTTATCCTTCAGGAAATGTACAGAATATTCCAGAGCGAGACTGTGAGTGTGAATTTTCATGCATTGTCGTCCTCAAAGTCCTTAAAGATTTGAAACAACATTTTGTGGTTTTTTCCGCAGCAATATTCCGTTAGAACTCGCGGCAGAGCCGTAGAGATATTTTCAACAATAGCAACGTTGGTCGCTTCGACCGGACACTATCAAAAGGGTTTTGTGCAGCAATATTTGCAGCCCGTTATTCCAATGTTCACAGAGAAGTTTGTTCACTGTTTGCGAGTTCCTAACGGCCCGACGAGCGACAGTGGCCTCAAAACCGATATAATAAAAGCAATCAACTGCCTCATTTCGCATTTACCAAAATACGTGGCTAATTTTTTGCCACAAATTTTGCCACCCGTCTGGGACACCATGATACAAAGTGCTAAAGTTTATCAGGATGAAATTGTCAATGGGAACGATGATATTAACGAAAAGGATGTTGATTCTGACGGTAAGAAAAAGCCGAAAATCTCGGGCAGCAGAAATATGTTGTTTTTTAGAGATTTCAAGGACGTTTCTGTTGTTTTCTGCTTCTCAGGTGAAATAATAAACTTCAACAATTTAATTATCGCCACGTTCGAGTTCATTCACTCGTTGATCGACTCTGTTATGGACCGAAAAAGATTTTCCAGCCTACTCGACAATCTTCTCAAAGAAACGATCTATTATCTTGTTATATTTATGCAAATGACCGAGGAACAGATCGAGTCGTGGACCAATAGTCCAAGCCAGTTTATCGTCGAGGAAGATGATCAGGGTTTGACTTACAACGTTCGCACATCGGCTCAAGATCTTTTGGCCGTGAGTATCCTCGACGATATTTTGTTTTGTTGTATCAATTTTATCGCAATTTTCCTCTTTTTAACAAAATGCGACGCCGCTCCACAGGCTCTGGTTTCTCACTCGGAGGCCGTATCGGTGCATGCCTTGTGCGAGGTTATTACTCGCCACGTGGAAGAGACAAATCGACAAAGGGCAGCAGCAACCGCAGCTGGCGGAGTGATTGATCCGAATTCGTGGAAAATCTACGAATCTTCGATCCTTGCACTTTGTACCGTTAAAAATGAAGTTATGGAAATGCTGCAAGCTGGTTCCTTGCATTTTGATCTTGTGGGATTTTTGGATAGAGTTGTTCTCGCCACACTCAACAGTCCAGGTAATTCGTTAGTTTTCCAATTTCCCGTTGGCAAATTCCGAGCTTAAAGATTGTTTGTTTTTTTACTTTTTTATTTATCGCATTAGGAGCCCATCCGTTTCTTCTCGGTCGCTGTCTTTGCGCTGGTGGACGCTACGCGCCAAAATTACCGCCTGAAATGTGCTCCCGTTTCCTCGAGGCGACCGTCAACGGCCTCTTGGAAAATCAACCCGCGTGTATACGCATAAGTGCGGTGAAAGCTGTCTATTGTTTTTGCGAAGCTTCAACCAGCGGGAATCCGGCAATCGAGGCCATTCTGCGCAATCACCTGCCAACGATTTTCCAGGGGCTTTTCAGTCTCACCAATCAACCAACCAACGCGGTGTTGACGCTCGTGATGGAAACATTTGCCGTATTGGTCACGGTAATTAAATCTTAATGAACAAAATTTCCTTTCGAAACATATTCGAACTAGGCGAACCAAAAACTTTCCAATTCAACGAATTTTCGGGTTTTAAAATTGACGAGAATGCTACGAATTATGTTGCTTAACGTTTTGTGGTCACAATTTCGCAAATTCTACCCAGACCATTTTCGAACCCGTATTGTGACCAACCTATCGCCCCGAAAATTCTCAAAAAATTACTGAACAACCCTCGGACATTCCAGTTTAGATACGAAAAACTTTCCTGAAAGAAATCCAAGGCTAACATATTTTTTTAAATGCAAAATGAAGAAAAAAAACGGGAAAAAAAGTTTTTTCACTAAAATAATCGTCACTTTGTGGATTTTCAATATTTTTGCCTCAAATTTGGACCTGATATTCATCGGATCTGGTTCTTTTGTGAAAAAAATAGTAGGATAGCGCGCGTTTGAAAAAACATATTAATTCCGTTATTGGAAGTGGGTCGATTTCAAAGTGGATGTTAGAAATTTAGCGTTAGCGGCGGTAATACTTATCGCCGCCAAGGCGCAATGGACACCACAAACTGTCGTTAAATGACGATTACAGCCCCATTAATTACCGGGAACTAGGAGATATTTACGTCACCAGTTGTTCACTGGGTGAATTCTACCCACAGTGACCACGAAGCGTTAAAAAATTTGATAATTTTTGCCCTCAGCTCGATAAGGCCTTCACGGAGAGCGTCGAGAACAAAATCTGTCCATTCACGATAGCAGTTTTCCTGAAGTTCCACAGCGATCCAGAAATTCTGGAATTATGTCAAGACATTTTTAAAGCCCTAACGGAAAATCCTCAGTGTATCGGGCCTCTGCAAACGCGAATAATACCGACGTTGATAAGTATGATGGCCGTGAATCCGATGGACAAGACCAAAGATGGTAAAGAAACCAAATCCGTTAAGCTTTCCGTGAAAATATAATTTTTACCTGCAAATCCCCGTCACGACTTTGCGCTTTTCAACTTTTTCCTCAGAGGGTACTCGTTCCGTGGCTCTGGACGTGCTGCAAGGGTTGGTGCAATATTCTCCAAGACCTGTGAGCAGCGCGCTCGTGGAAAACGCTTTTCCGGCCGCGTGTCATTGCATTTTAAATTCTGAGGAAAATGCGACTCTACAATGCGGCGGTGAAGTCGTGCGCACGTATCTTTCCGTGGCAGCTCGTCAAGTAATTGAACATCGAGACAGCGAAGGCTGCACGGGCTTGCAATACATTTTGCAAATAGTTGCGCAGCTCTTGAACCCGCGGGTAAGAATCACGAGCCATTGAAATTGCTTGAGTTAAAAAAGAGTCGAAAAAAATGCATCAATTCATTTGATTGCTGTTGAAATTCCAGTCGAGCGAATTCACAGCAACGTTCGTTGGCAAACTGGTGACGACTCTGATCCGCAAAGTCGGCAGTACACTCGGAGGTGACCTTGACCTTTTGCTAAAAGCTGTATTGAGTAAAATGCAGCAAGTCGAGACATTGACGGTGATGCAAAGTTTATTGATGATTTACGCGCATCTCATAAACACCGAATTCGACGCAGTCCTCAATTTTTTGTCGACCGTCCCTGGACCCACGGGCGAGAGCGCACTCGCGTTTGTACTCACCGAATGGGTGAGCAGACAGCAACTTTTTTACGGTGGATACGACAGAAAAGTAACGACGGTCGCGTTGTCGAAAATACTCGAGCACGGTGTGACCAACGACGACACGAGATTGAACGAAATCACAGTCAAAGGTGAACAGATATTCACAGGTTTGTTTTGCAGATTTCTCGTTTTCCCTGAGACACTGCAATTGAGCAGGAAAATTTATCGTAAAATTCATTCCAGACAACGAAGACGGCGTGAGAACAAGAAGCAAATCGCTCACGCAACCTTACCAGTGGACGACGATTCCTGTTCTCGTGAAAATCTTGAAGCTCATTATTAACGAATTGTCAGCTGATATGGAAGCGATTGGCGCCAACGATGAAAACGAGGTTCGTATTCGATCCCTCGATCCCAAAGAACTGAATTCCACAGTATTAAACAATATTCTTAAAAACAATGCAGACTTCCGATAACGAGGACGACGAGGAAGGCGACAACGTGATTTTGGATCCAGGCGACGGATCCGACTTGCTCCGTAAGTATTTTCCGCTCCCCCAGAACAATTGGCGAATTTTCTGACGAACCGAATAAGAATTTCCAACATTTACGCAGGAATCGTCGACGAGGACGAGGAGGAAGAAGAGGATCCGGATCTTCTTCAAGACTCGATATACCATTTGAACTTGAACCAGTATCTTCGAGATTTCCTCACCAATTTCTCGTCGCATCATTGCTTTCCAGCATTCGTCCAGCATCTGACAGCCCCGGAGTGCAAAGTTCTGACGAATTTGAATATAACCGCGACATACGCATGAAAAAGAAAAGGAAACGAGAGAGAGTGTGAGTGAGAGAGAAAACGACAGAGTAAGACTTGTAATTTTTCATAATAAAGCCATCTATTGTTTATGGTCTCTTTTTATCGAGTTGATACAAGTATTCCCGCATACCTTGATCGGGCACTTAGCGAGTTTAACGTTAGTACGGAGAGACACATACAGATTAGGAACCAGAGGACCAACAGCGAAACTTGCAGTGTTTTTTGTTGTTGCGTTTTGTTTTTAGTTCTATCGTTAGCCGATTATTGTTTTAAGGAGGTTCCGTTGGTAGAGCGATAATTAGATTCAAACCTGAAAACGAAATATGTTGTTATTCGGGCAGCAAACTTTAATCTCTTTCAAAATCATCCTAGGTCAACCAAGTTTTACTCCATATTTTCCAAGTCGAAAGTCACTCGATTCAACATTGGCTTTACGCAAATTTCTCACCCTTGTGAAATCAGAAAAATATTAAAAATACTTCGCGATTAGATAAAACGCGTGTTAAAATCTCAATTTATAAAAAAAACTCCAAGAGTTCCGAATCAATAAAAAAAATAGTGAGGTCAACGAATGTTTGGAGGAGATATTTCTAGTTAAAATCGACAGAATGCTCGGAATATCTCATTTTTTAGGAGTTTGGCAACGGATCGCTTGCCAAACGAAAAGCAGATTGTCATTTTTTCTTGGCAATTGTGCCTCACTCGATTCGTTATTCCCTGCGCCATAACGGAACCTCCTTAATTGTAGATGAAACATTTGTTTTTTGTTGCTTATCTTTTTTCCACGAGACACTTATCTAACGATACGCATTTTCGTGCATCAATGCGATTTCGCGGGGACATTTATTATACATATCTACAAGCCTAAGCCTAGCAAATTCTTGTCATTCATATACTCATTACAATATAGTTTATCTTTGTGTAAAACATCCTGAATCTAAAGACTTATTTTAGGGGTTTTTTTATGGTTTGTTTTTTTAAATATTATTAAACGTATATTTACAAATCGAAGATTTTCGTGATCGACAAGAGGAAAAGTTGTGGAAAAATTCATTCGGTCGCTGCATTTTTCGTTTCTTTCTCATTTATCTACAAATTTGTGCGGTTTTTTTTTCTTTTTCGACTCTTTTTTCGGGCTTTTCGGGCGAAATTATTGTTTCGCCGTTTCGTTCAGACCGTCGTGACGGAAAGAAGCCCCATTAGCTTTCCCCCCGTGCCTGGCCCACCGCCGGTGCCACCCACTCTGTTTCCATGTGCCAGCATTTCTTGCACCGTCGTGAAATCGTCCAGCGCTGACTTTTTTCTCGCCATCTTTTTGTAACTCAACTCGACGATGTTCAACGGCTTCTTCGGCGATTTATCCTCCATGTGCTCGCTGCTGATCGGCGCCTCGTTCACGCTCTGCTGCAACTGAAGCTGTTGCTGGATAAACAATTCTTGCTGACGTTGCTTTCGCTCTCGCGCACGCTCCAGCTGCCGCTTTCGCTCCTCTTTGGTCCAGTAGCGTCCGACCTTGAACCATAAATCGATCGTTCATCAGTTTTAGCCGATTTTCTAGTACTCGAGATTTATTTTATCTCTCCAACTACGGAATTTTCTGAATCTATGAAAAAAAAACGTCGGAGCCTTTTTTATTCATGCCAAATGATTTGATGCGAGTGAACGAATTTTTTAGTCGATTTTGCGATCGTGCAAATGTGGAAAAAAATGTACAAACCTTCATTTCCGACATGGTATCGTCTTCGGTGGTGTGTCCAGCTCGTTCTTCTGAAATTTTGATGGCTCGATTCCTGAGGACTCGACTTCTGACGGGTCGTTTAGCGATGTATCGAGTGCCATCGGGTCGTCTCTTGACTTTCCATTCCATTTGGATCTCGCCTTTGTCTTCGGGCGGGTTCCAAGAGTTGGTGTTTGCACAGACTTGTTGACTGCCGATGAACTGATACTGCGTTAAATTAGGTGCTTGGAAGTTTCCGTGAGATTTGGACTTTCTGGCACTGACAGTTGTATCGCGTGTCGTCAGGTTTTTGCGGTTCAGAGCTTGCTTGAACAATTGTTGTTGCAGGATGATGGTTTGCTCGAGATTAGCGACGTTGGTGTACATCGTGTCGGCCGGAAGTGTCGTATTTGCTCCGATGTTGGAAGTTGCATCACGTTCACGATGTTGATGATGCGACGAGCTCTTTTTCGCAGTTTGACTATTTTTGGTGGTTTGTTTGGCTGTTGGGGTTACGGGGATCGGACAAGAACAAGCTATTTTTGGAGTTATCGTCGGGGCCGTTGTCGTCGGTGTACACAAGACGAGAGTACTTTTGTGATGATCTTTTTCCACTTGATGAAGCTCCAAAGTCAATGGATTACTGTGACAAGATTCACCGGTGTTGTAAGCACTCGAACTGTCTTTTTCCTCGCCCGAGCTGTTGCTCTTCGAGGAGGAATGCCAATTCGGTTTTGTCAGGTTTGTTTGATCGGATTGTTTGACTATTTGCTCACGATTCGATTGACTCCAATGCTGTCGGTGCTCGTAAGGCGATGAATAAATTGGCTCGTTATCGGACTCTGGTATCGTCTCGTAAATGTGCTCGGTATCGCTCCAAACGTGACTCGAATAAGCTTCCACGAGTTTAACCGATGTGGTATTTATGGTTGAGCCAATGCTCGTTGGCGGCGTACGAATTGTCACGTTTTCAACCCTCTTCGTGCATTCCTTCAGGGCGTCCTGGAGCCATTGCTTTCGATCCTCGTTCTGATGAAGCGGCGAAGTCGCTGATTTGCTCGATTTTTGAGAATTTTGCGATGAACACGTCGACGACGAATTCGGCGCTACGACTGAGCTCGCGTTTGTCAAATGGCCCGTTGTGTGCGATGGCACCGGTGGAGCTCCTCTCACCGATTGCACATTTCCGTCGTTATCTTTATTGTTCGTTTCAACAATCGCCTGATGCAGTTGTGGTTGCTGTTGCTGCTGCCGTATCAATTGCTCGATCATGCTGTTCTGGTACGCCGGAATGTTGTCCGGGGAAATTGGCGGGGAACCCTGAAAACGAATACAAAGTTATTATCAACTTTCCCCACAAAAAAATCAATTTCCCATGCAAATATCGATTTTCCGACTCTTACAATTTCGTGCCAGTTACAAATTCGATGAGATTTATAATTACCTGAATGTACAGACGCCTATCGTCGTAATCGTCGTCCTGAAAAAGAGTCAAACGTTAAAACCACAAAATTCCCCACCTTTCGAATTATAATCGACTGACATTAAATATTCCTCGAGTATCTTCAGTTAGTATCGTCGGTTTTAGAATTTGATGATCATGAGAAAAAGATCCGGTCAAATTTTCAAGAGCCTACGCAGAACCAAACAAAAGATATTCGCATTGGTAATTTCATGAATTTAACGTTAATTTCATGAATTTCATTGAATTTCACAATGAAAACTGTGATTTCTCAAGAATTTACAAGAATTTATTCTAAAATACAACCAAAACTGAGATTTATAATAAATTTCAATGTCAAATGTACGAAATTACCAATAAAAATATATTTTTTATGCCTCTCTGTAGTCTCTCGAAAACTCGACTGGATTTTTTTCTCATTATAATCCAGGACTGCACCAAATTTCAGTAAAATTCCAAACGGTGTTTCTAAAACCGACCGTACTACGTTAAATGATGAAAGAACGTTGGGATGCTGCAACGATAATTTTCTAGCAGAGCCCAAAATTGTTGGTGGAGAATTTTCAAAAAACTGCCAACATTTTTCGTCCTTCGTTGAGAAGATTCGGAGGATGCGAGATGTTGAAATGATCCCAAGAGCAAATGAATTGAAAAATGAGAAACAAAAGTCTCCCAGGACGTTATTCATGCAAACTTTGACGAGAAAATTTCATTTCATTTTTCTAAAGAGAGTGTTTTGTATTTCGTATGAAATGTGAATCAAAGAATCGTTGAAATGGGGGGAATGTGTTTCATGTGCTTACCTGGTACAGACAACGACTGACGAGTATGGTAACAGCATTATTCGTCTCGGCGAATAGATTTTCCGTCTGTTCTTTGTTCGCAACGTCCTTTCCGTTCACCTGTAAAGTAACAGGCATACATCGCATACAATGGAGTGAAAAAAAGGTGGAAAAAGCAAAGTTAACAAGAGACTAGTGTCTCTTGGACTGTAGGAATGAAAATGGGAGGGCGTGGGGTGTTCAATAAAAATTAATGATTTGAGAAAGAAGGGGAAAAGTGTCGACTCATCGTTCTTGAAATCTGAGGGTGAAATATGTGATAGAAAATAAAATTCCCTATATATAAAAATATTCACGAATACATGTGCTGCACAATTTCTTTCATGATAACAGGCCGTTGAGACGGTTTGATAGTTTGCGAGAGAGATGACGTGGTGCAAACTCGATGGAAAGTACGAGCGAAAAGCAGCAGATGAAGAAGATGCGGGATCGCATAAGCAGAAAGGGCTTCGTGTGAAATACGAGGGTTGCACGCCCCGGATTCACCAAAGGAGGGTGAAACAACTTGTGATGTGTTTCTTGCTCTCTTTCTCTGCCTTTCATTCTTTCTCTCACGCTTATACATCGAGTGAAGAGAAATAAATATATATCGAGGAGAATTTCGAGAGAGAGAGGGCGAAACAGCTTCCGATTGTTCAAGTACGAAGAAATGATTCACCGCTCCGATCTGCGAGATGAAAAGAAAGACGTACGTGCTCGCGGGAACGTGATTGAGGATGGAGGCGAAATAATGAAACAAGTGACAGCACATAATTAACAATTAAGTGAATGATGCCTCTTGGTCTCGCGATGTTTAATGGATGTCAATCAATCCGAAGAACCCTCGATGCGAGGGCGCAGTTTGACGCACCAGGTTATGGAAAAAAAAACGATTAAAATGAAAAACCACAGATTTTTTTTATTCATACTGAGGCGAAAAATCGTTTTTGGCTGTTTATGGATTCGGAGCGGCAGCGACAGTGATTGGGGGATAAAAGGATTGGATTGAAACTTGGATTAAATGAATTGTCAAAGGATCGAGGCGAAAAAGGTGTAAAAGCGGGGTTTTAGATTGTTTCTGATTGAAAAATTCGTTCGGACACGAGGGCCGAGTTTGAAGAACTGGAAGACGATGATTAGAAGGAAAAAGGAGATTGGGCGTGATCGGAGAAAGGTTTTTGGATAATGTATATATAAATGGGAATTGGAGAAGATCCTTTGACGTCGCGGTAGCACATGCTAGTTCGGGAGAGCTTATGCCAAAGGGAGACGAGGCGGAGGAGTGAAGGTCGGTGGTTAGTTGCCTTACAAACGGAGGGTAATACGAGAGAGATGGATAAAGTGCAAGAGACGATGAGAAAGCGAGCAGACGACGCAGAGCCGGTAAATCCACTACCCCGGCATTATATACGATCTACCTCGGGAGCGAGAGAGCGGGGCGTTTCCTCTTCACGCGTCCACATCCACCACTTTGTGCGAATAATGATAATCTGCCTAAAGGGATTAGAGTCGAGAAAGCTCGAGGGGCTAAGAGAGAAAGAGAGCGCGAGTCGCCGAGAGATTGGTGCCTTTAAAACGCCAGAGTTTCCACCTAAATTCCGACGGCCCGTCCTCGTCCACCTTCCAGAGTCCCGAGATCGTAGGTCGAGCACGTTTCAGCCTCTTTTTGCATAATATATCCAATGAATTTATCAACTCCTTCCGAAAGTACTTTATAATTCATGGAAATCGGAATACGAGACCATATATGAGAAACAGGGTTATGGAAAACGTGCTCCTGAAGAAAATCCCACCGAAAAAAAGCCTGTGCAGTTCTTTTCAACTTCTCACCAATGAAAAATCGTCGAAAAATTCTCCAAAATTCTTCCAAGTGATTTTTTCGGACTAATTCAGAAGAAAATGATTATTTTCATGAAAAAATACGAAATTTCTATCATTTTTTATATATTCAGGATTCTTCAATAATTTTGTATGAAAATTCTTGACACCAAAACGAACAATTTCCTCCTATAAAGAAAAATCCTCTCGCGTCAAGAATTTCGTTTCGAATTTCGTTTATGAGTTGCAAAAAAATGTGTTTAAGATTTTTCTTGAAGAATTCTGGCGTTCTGCAAAAAAATACACGCGTTTAGACGGGAAAATCAAAAATTGGAAATAAAATGTCTCGAATTCTAAACGTCAGAGTTTTTTGACGCGTACAGTGCCAAGAATATTTGTGAAAAATTTCGAAAGAGCCATAAATAAAAAGATACGACGACGTTCACGATTTTAGTCGGTGAAAAATCGTTTTTAGGGATTTGACGTTCACGATTAATGATTCGGTATCATGTCCTTGGGATATTAAATTGTGTGGACCACGGGAGATAGAATTAACGACGAGCTGGCACATGTAACTCAAGGGATTATTGGACACGACAGACATGTGTGTACGAAACATCGTGCATGGACAAATCGAAATCGAACACCCTTTTGCTAATCACAGTAGCTTAATTGACAAATAGCTCGATCCATGGATATACGAAGGTCGTGATATGGACAATCTGTTATCCATATACATCGGAGTCCAGATCGTATGTGCTTGGATAGGAGTCAATCTTGTGGACGAAAATGCAGAGGATCGGTAGCTTTGATAAATTTGTAAAATTACCCGCAATATTTGATCGCCCTCTCGCAAACGTCCATCCCTAGCGGCAAGGCTTTCGGGTATAATTTCGGAGATGTATACCTCGGTGTCGGCGTCCTCGCTACCCGAGCCCGAACTGTAGCACACGGTTAGTCCGAGTTTCTCAGCGCTTCCGGTCTTTCGTAGCGTAACTTCCTGCAAATTGAATTATCCCATCAACACATAATTTTCAACAAGCTTATATCCCCCTATATATTCGCATGGATCTACGTCCATGGACGACTATGCTAATTTTTCCTCGACGTCAAGCAACAATTTACATAATTCTCTACAAGTGTATAACTTTCTGATGAAAGGACACTTTCAAACTGTTATTTGTATGTACACACCGAGGAAAATACTTTCAGCAGAAAAATAATAAAAAGAAGAAGAAAAAAACAGAAATTTGGCAAGGAAATTTCCTCCGAATCGTCCGACTCGAATGTTGATTTTTTCTTCGTAAGATTTTTTCATTTTTCGTTATTTTTCCGGTTTTTATTTCATGAAAATAGCAAAAAAAAAAAAAACAGTTGGATTTTGCTGATTTTCTTCTTGCTGTATCGCTCGGAAAATTTACCTCGAAATCCATATCATGGGCGAGAAAATCCTCAAAGCTATCGTTCGCTCTTTCCTCGGGGTTGAACTGAACCGGAAGGAGTTCATCCTCATCAACGAGTCCCGCCCAGTCGGTTTGCACCCCGGTCGAGACGAATGGAAAGGTCGAATTGGTGGTAACGGAGTTTCTCTTCCAGCTCGAATTCTCATTGCTCGTATTAGTGTTAACAACGCTCCTATCACCGTTCGTATTTGTCTCGATGCTCGCTGTTGTGTTGGTCGCTGAATTTTGACCTGTTCCTGACAACGATCTACGCACTGTCGTGTCTTCAATATTTTTCTCGTTCTCGTTCTTTGTCGCCGAGTTGTTTGGCGTCGTGCCAACCGTTTGGCCGGGTTGTCGTCGCAACACCTCAACGATTATCGGCTCCTGGGCCGATTGGAAACAACGCACCGCATCCTCGTGACTTGAATTCGAGACATCCTGGCCGTTTACCTAAAAAAATACGATACAGAAAATTAAATTCCCCACTTTTACTGTATTTTTAAACAATTTACGAAATCGAGGAAATTAAAACGAAAATCCGTGAGAAAAAACAGCGAAAATCAATGCGCAACAACTGGGCAATCACACGTTTCAAGTAACGAAACGGTTGACAAAAAACTGCAAATAAAAAACTTGTCAGACTCCCTGCCCGAAGGTTTTGAGGCACGTGTCAATTTTTTTTTTCATATTTGAATTAACAATACGTGTCAATTTTGTAAATCTGATATCCGAGGCGAAGAAATCAATGCTGAGAAGTGTTTCAGCTGTCGATACAAAAATTGTATAAACAGCTGCGTCGCTAGCCCGCATAAGAGAAAGTGACAAAAATACGTGATGGTTAGAGTTGCACTTTGCAGATAAATATGGGAACAGAAATGGAGACACAACTGTTCAAAGGTATCGACGACACTCTAGAAATATTGGAGTAAATACACGTGTCGATAGAGTTGCACGAGTGCCAGTTGTGTCGAAAAGTACATTTTCAAAGGGTGTAATTCGAGACGCGATCCACGATAAATCGGATCTCTTGATTTTATTTTTTATTTTCGAGAGGTCAAACAGCCGAAAAGTCACGCCTTGTGGGGTCGACGTCTACATTGCTGGTGTACGTGGTGTTTGCATAATCCACCAAAAAGCAAAAGGACCTAATCGAGCCAAATTCAACTCGTTAAATTTCATATTACGAGCCCTTTTGTTAATCACCAGTCCATGTACGTGCAAAACACAGCTCACGAAGGGTGTAAAGTGCTCCGTTCTGTAGGCAACACGCCCGCTGAAATACAACCCTTTTATCTTTCGTCTCTTTCCCTCGATGCAGGGCTGAGTTTCCCCCCATTGTTTCCGCGAGTTCTCATCCTCATTCCCCTTCATTTTGTATATACATATAAACACTCACGTTCAAAAGTATTCACGCACTCCAGTATTTTTGTTTTCATCTCCTGACATACGATAAATCGAACCAAACTCGGCATCATTTTTGGCAAACGAACTTTAAATGGAAACTGTTGATTATACATTTGCAAAGAATTTTCGAAAAACTGAATGAAAAAAAATAGAGCGAAAATTTATGGCATAAAGAAATGTGATCTTGAAGTTTGCAACGTTGGAATGCGAAATTCAATTTTTTATTCACCAGAGCTCATAATTATTATTAATTATTCGCTCTGGACGATAAAACGATCCTCTTTCGCGACGCGATGTTGAAAAATTAATAAATAATTTATGAAATAGATATTTTTCGTTGAATCTCAACCTTGCAAACTTCAGAGTCATTAAAGAAATTTATAGTTTCGATTTTTGACCAAGTTTTCTATCTTGCAGTGCAGGACCAAATAATTTCTCGATTGATTTTGATTTTCCGAGTCTTGTGCTATTGTTACTGAATTTTCATAGCGATAAAAGTGGAAAAAGATTTCAGGCAATATTTTTTTGGGATGAGACGAAAACTGGTGATGAAATAACGAGGCTTGCGAGCTTTTGATTGGAAGTGTACACGTAATCCATATATATCTATATTGTGGGTGATTTTCCACTCTCTGGAGAGGAATCCGCGTTGTATATATAAGCAGGAGGATGAGTCTCGTCAATCTCACCGCAATTAACGGGAGTGTAACGCAATCGCGATACACACAGTGCCAGGGGTAATTCGATATCGAGATTTCGAGGAATCCCCTGGGATCCTAACAGGGAGCGAGAGACAACCCTTCACGATCGTTTCGTCGGAGTAGCTCAGTATATAAATCGCGTTTCTCGATCATGGGGCAATTCGTTGTTACGCGAATTTACGCAGACGCAGAATTTACATACGTATGTTTTTTAAATGATAAAAATCTCGAGAACGATCGCGTTGATTTTGTGCCAAAGCTACACGACGGCCTTTGTGATCTTTAAATCGAATTTCACATTGAAAAGTGCATTTTTCTTAATCAACGCGTTACGAAAAAATTGAATTCAAAGTTTTCGTAATTATGAGTTTTTGAGGGGAGACGTAGGAATAAAAATTATTACTTTTTTTGTTGCCTCGTTACTTTGAGAAATTTCGGATAAAAATTTCAGGTTCTCGGTCTTAAATTTGGCAGAAAAAAAAATAGGAATATGAAATTCACGTAATGATGGACGATATCGCATGGATCTTGTTGAGAATTATTATCTTTGTGTACTTTGTGTGTAGGTTTAATATTTATGTACATTGTGCAGTGAAAAACGTGTTTCTGGATGAAGTTTTTGGCAGCGCTCCGGAGAGAACGCGGTTCCGGAGAGTAAGATCGCGTTTCTTTCGAGACGGCAGTGTGGCGCGCACTGTTGGTCTCCTCTTTTCCGCCACACGCTAAGACTCGCTCACGAGAGCTTTAGCGACTGATTTACGAGCGTATAAATCATGCTCCCTACCCTCTTTTATACTTTCCTGCTACCACTCCGCCCTCCTTCTCCCTCATCTCTCTTTCTCCATTTCTCTCGGTCCCCAGCATCTTTTCGACGATCTTCTTCCCTCTTTTTCCCCGTCTCGATCGTTTTGTCTCATCCTTAGTCACGATTTTCTCCTCTAGATATTTCGCCTCTCGCTTTTCACGTACTTGAATCACACATTCCATGTAAACTCGACAGAATTTTCATAATATCGCCGTTTTTTTTTTCTCAACCATATTTTCCGATTTCAAAGCCGCGCGGATTTTTTTCTCATAAAAACAAATTGAATCGCGTGTAAAATGATTTTTTATATTTTCCTTGGCCATTTCACGAATTTTCCCAAGGCCGTTGGTTAGCGATCGATTTTTTAACCGAATGATGAAAAAATTTCACATTTGCAAAGTTATGACTGGAAGGGAATCAACGAATACTCGCAAACATCGTTATTGTCGGATGTGCGTTGAAAAAAGTTGCAAAAGTTGGAACAATTGTGCTGAAAAATTGTGGAGGTTTTGCTGTTTGATTCTACATCGAGCTAAATAGAAACGAAAAAGCAGTTCGAACTAAATGTACACTGGGGATTAAACACAAAGTATCCGAGCGCGTACGTCGTGACTATGGGTTTATAAAACGAAGCAGAAAATATATTCGAACAGAGACTGCGGAGAGTTTCGTTCAATTTTATTTTACACACTCGCCAATCCTCACGCTCTCGTACTTTATTTCATATTCAAGCTACGAAGAGCAGCATTTTATTCACAGCTCCAAATTTTCAGACAGAACGCGACACTAACGAGGCACGTATTGTACTTTTTCGAGAGCCAGGATTTTTAAATCCGTCCTCAGAATGGAGAAAAAAAATCAGCCAACCGAACGCGAGAAACGATAAATAATAAAAATAAATGAAAAACGTATTAAACGAGGTACGACGAGCCAGTAAATTCGGACGCTGCATGATAAACTAAATTTTTTCTACGAGGCTAGATAAATCGTTGGGAGGAAAAAGATTGTTATTTCCCGAACGTTTTATTCATATTTCCCCTCATTATTGTCATTATTATTGTTAGTTAAGAGAGTAACGCGAAGCGAACTCGAAAGTCCATCAATCGTCGAGGTAATGATAATTATAAGAGTTACCCCAGCCACGAATTCATATTAACGAAGACTAAATGAGGTGATTGGGAGAAGTAAACTTGAGGAAAAGTTTTGAAGGAGAGCTGACGCTCGAGATGGTACTTGATCGACGTAAATTCGCAGCCCTCGAGTGCATTTATTAAGGAAACTTGCGGAAGTGCCTCAAACTAGTAGATTTTTATGTTCAACCTTGAAAATTCGTCTATAATCGAAAAAAGTTCAGAGGAAAATTAAATGTTTTCAAGCTTTCGTGGGCCTATGCGATGTGAGCATGGAATATGGACCGCAGAGTCAATATCGCATTGGAAAAGCTCCATTATGCTCGTCAATATTGTTGCTTGAAGAAAAAATTCCCATGACCAATAGGTAGGGATAAAAAAACAAGGAAAAAAGTGACATCAATCGCAAGGCTAATGATAGACTTTCTCAAGTTTTCCAGCCTCGAGTATCGGCAAAAGGAAAGCTCTCTTTCTATGGTTTTCTCCTCCAGTGACAGCCAAGATCAGGGCCAAGTTTGTGAGGTGGGTGGAGAAGAAGGGGAGAGAGAGGGTCGAAGTTTGATCGGAGCTTATGGGGACGATGGTCCTTGATCGACGTGGAAGCCCAACGTATAGATATGCTGGCAGGAACAAAACGAAGAAGAAGAAAATAAGTAGAAAGAGCAACAGGGAGATAAGACGAAGAATGAGATGGAAACAAATTTCGAGGTAAACGAGAGTTTACGCCAGGCTGAAGTTTGTAAAAGAGAGGAGAGGGACAAGAGGAATGAGGATCTCGAGAGATTCGTCAACATCGTAAAACCATCCCCTGAGGGATAAGTTCGTGTCTCTGGATCTTTATCTACACTTTTATCTGCAATGTCCCATTCATTTCCTTTTACAAATTTTCTATAGATATATATTCACGTGAACATATCGAGATATCAAAATAATTGTCTTACCAAATTTTCTTACTTTCGTCTTTATCGTGCTCAGCTACGAAATCCGTGAACAAGTCCTCGCAGGAATGGTTCGTTCTCGCAGAGTGGGAATGAACGTTTTTTTATGGGAAATGGACGCAGACGACCGCAATAAAAGAAAAGGTTTCTGATACTGTCCCCTCACTTAATTATGTCCCTACGAAAGAACATTTGACAGGGTGGAATTCCGAAAAAAACACCAAGAAAAAAAACATGCTCGTGTAAACGACACACGATACTTTTATTTTCGAATGCTCACGCGTTTATCTCAATCGAGCTTTTAAGGTTGAATGACTGTCAGCCTGAAGAGCTCCTTTTCATTTCCGTCAGTACATCGTCCCAGGAAAGACTTTTCTCCCCCATCACGATGGACTGTGTTTGTATCTCGTCTATTGAGTTCAAACCAACTCATCGATCTGATTGACACAACGTCCGACAACTTCCGCGTCATGACGCGTCGCGACGAAACTTGCTCCTTCGTCCACGAATACTCACACGCAAACATGGCATAAGCCCATTTTCAACGCAGTCACTCGAACTGTCATCCAGGAAATAGGCACGAAAGTTTCCTCGTGAAATTCTTCAATAGATTTTGCGGGCTCGATGAATTGACATTCTCTTACGAATTGTGGAACTCACGCCGGGAACGAAGCAATCTTGGAGCCTGTTTATGATTTCGCCCTTGAACAGCTTCACTATTCTCGAGACTGACGCTCAGCGACTTTTCGACAGCGAACAGTAAAAATCCATTGACACTTAATCGCCTTCAAGAATTATCGGAAAAAGTTAAATTGCACACCGATAAAATCTCGACAAATGGTAACGAGAGAAGAGGAAAAAATGAAATGTCCTCAGGAATGTCGTAATTGAGCGTAATGAAATTCGTACGCCGGATTTTCGAGAAGAGGCGAATACCAAGTTGATGTTTTTGCAGGGTTGGGAATCGCCGTGTCACTCGTTGCGAATATATTTTTAGTTTTGGTAATATATGGAGGAAGAGTTTGTAATTCGAGTGGTGATAATAAAAAGGACGTAATACGAAGAGCATAAAATACAAAGTAAGTGGGATCCGAGTCCATTGGTTGGTTTTGTCGGTCTCGATTTACATGTGCACATAATGAATGAATGCAGCAGCAGAAGAGGCATGTGCGGCGGTCGGAATAAAAATAAAAGAGACGACCATTTGCTCAGCTAGCAATTGGACACGTTAGTGTTGATGATTCCTGAGGGTTGTACACATTCCCTAACGAACAGTAACAGTTAAATGTGCATAAAACGAGTAGTGAGAATAAAGTTTTCTGGCACGTGGCCCGAATCGCACGAGAGCTCGCTCCCTTCTTTCCACAAAAAGCGTCTCGACGTGTCCATATAATATATACATACAACAGTCATATATAATATAGAACGATAGCTTGTCACGAGTAAGTTTTACGTGCCTCCTTTTCTTTCCTTTTCTCTTCATTCGCATCGTGTCTGTTTCGTTGCTTGGTGCCGAATTCAGCGAGCTTAACATTTTCGAATAAGCGTATAAATACGCGAAGCAAATGTCGGAGCAAAATGCACGAAAAAAAACCATTTTTAGCGACTGAAAAAAATCATTTCTCTTTCAAGTTGAATTCAACATTAATTCATTCAATTTGTTTCGCAATATAGTCAAGGAAAATCATTCTTATGATACTTTTTGTGCTTGTCCGTTCAGCCCGAGGCTTTTATCCCGAACAGGTCTCGCTTTGAGCACATGCACCCACCACACACACATAAATATATCATTTTTGGACGACAGCTGTCCGCCACTGTGTACACAGAAAAAACTTATTTCAAGACGAACAAAAAACCAAAAGGTTTTCCCTCAGATAAACGATAGTCCAGGACAGATATGGAATTGTGTGTATTTGGGAAAAAACCAGGAGTTATCAGTGATAAAGTAATCGCAAAAAAAAGAGATTGTAGCAAACTCGAGGATGAATTATTACGTTTTTTTTTCCATGACTCGTTGCAGAGAAAAAGTTTTTTTTGGACTAGAAAATTGGGGAGTTTTTTCGACGTTTCGTTTCTTTGAAATGATGTTTCGGCCCAGATTTGGTAAAAAGTGGGAAATTGGGTTGATACGGAGCAAGATTTCGAATCGATTCATTACAGAGAGCTGCCCGAACCCAGTGCCCCTCATCAACTACCCGAGTACCAATTTCCATTCAGCCTATTGCACATACCAGACATGGTGCACTGATGGAACATGAAATTCTGGAAATTATCAGTCCTACAGAAATTGTTACGAGAGTGCCTTACATATACATATACACCTCATTCTCCGTGTACACTAACAATATATGTGCGATGAATGCACTCAATGGATACCGCTACTCTGTAGTCTGCGAACGAGCATCGAGTATATCAGACAGACGCATAGAGCTTTGTTAAGAGAGATGTATTGGGAGGGTATGGTGTGCATCATCGATTTCCTACGTATCAAGTTTCGGTCCCGTAGCGTTATCACGTATCCTAGAGCGAGAGAGAATTAGAATAAGAGCGGTGCGCGAGAGATACCAACAGCAGAGCGAGAGCACCAGAAGAGAGAGATTTGCTGGAGCAAGGAAATGCTCGAGGGAATTCCAATCTACGAGGCAATCGACGACTGGTCGAATCGTCGATACATTAGACCCGCTGATGTGGCAACAGATCGTTCAGCTTGTGCCACAACTACCAAATTATATGCTGTCCAAGATACACGAACAGTTGGAATAAGAATCGTCTCGAAATATCCGATTTTTCTTTATACTTTTGCTCGTGGATTTCGAGGCAGTAAACGTCTGGGAATCGCATCGATGATTTTCCTTTGGCTGCACTTTTCAAATGCACCGAATCGTCAATTGCACAGTTTTTCGCGGGTAATAAAAGGGCATTTCGTTGGCTAATAACTCGCGACGTTCGTGGATCAAGCCGATTGGGATCGGCGACGTATTGTGCATAGTCAATCTATCGTGATATGCATTGGCGACTAATAATCGCTCTCGTTGTCGGAATACTCGAAATATTCTGCGTTCTGTTTAGCGGTTTGAGAGCGGGAGAGAACCAAACGGAGGAGTCAATACACGGAGAGATAGTTACGATTTGTAACAATCCGGAGAGGGCTACGCGATATTTTGTGGCGAAACGTCACGAGACTCGATACGTGGAGATGAGAGCGCAGGGAGAGTATACGGACGAGGACGATCCGAGAACGGCGACGCATTGTCATCGACATTATTGTGGGCTGCTCCAACAACCGCAACAATGGCTCGTGCTGTGTGGCTGGTTGCGTTTCGAAATGCGATGCTCTCGTGTATGTCGTAAGCAATGCCCCGACAGGCACAGCAATGATGAACATTGCGGCGAAATTGGGAGAGCACAGAAAAGCAGGCAGAGAGTGAGATGGAAAGATTGAAATGGTTATATGCACGTTAAATATATGTAGATAGCAAATAATGATTAAGAGGAAGAAACAGAAACAATTCACGAGTAAGTGAAACCCGAGGTTCGAGAGGTCGCGTTCGATATCCAGCTCCACGCTTTGGGCGTGCACAGCCTAAATCCTCGAAGCCCTTTTCCACGCGTACTATTTGCACGGGCTGCTGAGACCGAGTGGTTTATGTAAACGATTGTTCCTCCTTCGACTACGGGCCTCGTACGTTTTCATAAGGATACAGGCTATTTCAACTGAGCATTAAGAACGCGACCGTCGATTTTAAGGCTCCATTCGCGTCGTTTATTCGCCACTTTGCGTTTTTATGAGTTTTGTGTCCAAACTTTACGAGATACGACAAAAATGCATGGGACCAATTTTATAGGGAATTAAATTTGCTATAAAAAAGCTTCTGACAGATTTTTTCTGTCTCTTATATCTCAGCTGCAAGAGCCGTCGGAATTCAACTCAATTTTCGTGCAGAGAAAGTTACGCGGGAAATTTGAAATCCACAATATCATTCGTATTTGTGGTAACGACCATCTGCCATGGGCAACCCTGTATGATTGCTCGCAATATGTGAAGTGTGTGTACAGCTAGAGACGAGATGTCTGGGTCTCGTTGTCGTCAAGCTGTGGATAACCACAGCTCGTACACGGTAATAGACGAGCGTCTGTGTCACGCGCCCCGGAGCGATCCACGCTCGGTCTAGATTCTTGCAAATCCAGCCAAAGCCACGGACTGCCTTGCTCGGCAAGATATGTGCACGGCGTTGAATGTCTCGCCGCTATCAGTTGCGAGTTCACATCTGGCATTTGCCCCCGACGTAGTCCCATCACAAAACGTCGTCGAAAAGTTCCACAAAAAGATTTGAAGATTTTGTTCTTTCGAAACTTTTATACCGACTCACAATATCTTTTCCATTTCGAGCCTTCGACGAACGAGCGCGCCTGAGCTCGAAGGAAATGATTGATCAAAATTGACGTGATTACAAATGTTCCACTTGCTTATTATTATCGAAAACGAACTTCCATCGAGCTTCATGAAAATTCAGTAAAAAATTCGTTGAAAAACATCGAAATTTTGTTAAATACGTGCGACTAAACGTTTTTTTTTGAAAAATCACAAAAATTTCGTCGTTACAGCAAGAAATATTCAAGAAAGACTCTTCGAAAAGTAAATTTTTGTCACTCCAATCGTAAATTTAGCTGACAGTTCCGTTAGAAATGAAAAAAATACTGTCAAAATAACGAAAATTTCGAAAATATCCAAAAATATTTAGTTCACCGTGTTCAACAAAATATTTCGACGTTTTTTGACAAAATTTAATTGCAGGGACTCGATCTTGACCGAGCAACCGTTTCCGGTGCATCGCGGGGAAATTTTGCATCACGCTCATACGCGAATCGAGTTTTCGCAAGAAGATCTTCGATGGAAAATGCATCGCGCGCGCGTTCCTTTGAGTCGAGTCTTCAATTTAACTTTTCGCACGCGCGGGTGTACGATGCGTGTCTACACGAAAAGCAACGGTTTGAAATCCTCCGCAAGAGAACGATGTAGGATGAAGGTATTGAGAGATGCTGGAAGATGCTGATGGAAGCAACGGGGGAAGGGGAGAAAAGCGAGTGAAATACACAAGCAGTTGAATAAGGGCATGCGAGATAAATATAGATATAAGTGAAGCTTTAAGAGGCTGGTATGTGAAGCAGTTACGGAGGGCCCACGAGCTGAAGACGCGGCGGGTATCGTGGAAGGAGAAAGTTGACTCGAGAGCGAAGGGTGGCCCGCGCCAAGGAAATTCGAAGGTGAGCGAGCGTGATGGGACACAACGAACCGTGAAAATTCACCGACGGAAACACGTATTTGCTCCGTTTACTCCAGCCCATCTCGCTCTATATCCCTATACAGACATATATCAACCGAATGCGGTTTTTTTCCTGCCCTACACATGTAGGCTGCGTCTTGAGGGATTGCTGTGACGTCGAACAGTGCCCCACCAGGTAGCGATTAAATTCTCTCGGTGCGTCAAAGTTTTTTCGACACGAATTTGTCGATTAAATTTAAGTTCCTGAAAATTCTCTTATTAAGGAGGTTGGCTACGTACGACAATATCATAAGAATTCAATAAAATTTGGTGATAAAATTCTCAAGCATCAAATACAATGACACAAATTATTTCAAATTTTTTTGTCTACATAGTTGGCGAATAATTCGAGTTTACATTCAAAAAAATCTCGAAAATTTGATGATTTAAATTTAATACTAAAGAATATCCTCACCAAATTTCATTAAATTCTAATCATTTCGAACTTTCCTATGCTTTCAACTTTTTTCTCTCCCTTATAATCCATGATCTTGAAGTTTGCATCGTTGGAATGCAAGGAAATTCCATTTTTAAGTCACCAGAGCTTATAATTATTATTAAATATTCGCTCTGGACGATAAAACGATCGTCTTTCGCGACCCAAAGATTGATTCGATACGAAAAATTGCCATGATGCTAAAA
Source organism: Diadegma fenestrale (assembly GCA_037043255.1). Classification (NCBI taxonomy): domain Eukaryota; kingdom Metazoa; phylum Arthropoda; class Insecta; order Hymenoptera; family Ichneumonidae; genus Diadegma; species Diadegma fenestrale. Next base: position 11,473,881 of record CM073312.1, read on the forward strand.
AATTAATAAATAATTGATGAAATAAATATTTTTCGTTGAATCTCAACGTTTTTTAAATCGTTTAGAAATCAAATGAATGCGGGTTGAAGATCGGGATTCGTAATCATGTAAGTACGATTGTCTGACTCAGTAATTCCGGTGGAAATCGTGGCCGATAAATCAGTAGCCGGAGCCTTAATTGCTGGGGTCTCTCGTCGCTCAACAACTAGACGTCGCGTTAATTGAATAGGTACAATATGCGGTGATGTATATGTGTGTATATATATGGGTGTAAGTATAACTTCAGATAGACCGAACGATCGCGAAACAGAGGTCGAGAGGTTGGCTGCGAGACCGAGAGAGAGAGGAGAGAGGGAGAAGATGCGAGAAAGAGGAATGAGGCTGCATTAGGGTGCATCGTTGGTCTCCTCTCGTGACCGCAGATCGATCGACCGCACGAACGGCGACGTATGCTTTACCCTCAGGAGAATCCCTCTGCCGTCACAGGAGAGATGAAGCCTTTGCCTCTCTCTCTCTCTCCTTCTCGCTCACCGGTTGACTTTGGATCGCCGGCAATTTCGTACTTCTCTCAATTCTTATGGTCCAGTGGGCTCAGAAATCCCGAAATGCTTCCGGAATTCCAAAGTTGTCGGTACGGCGGTATCCATAAAATACCGTTATATATCCTCTTGACCTTACGGCAAAATTCGATCAAGCGTCGATAGTTTTACTCGCAAAACCAACAAAAATTGGATTTTCTATATAAATTTTCCATTTAATCGCAATCTCCGCTTCGCGTTTCTCATTTGTCATTGTTTCGAGAGAGATAAAAAGAAATTCACGAACTTAATCGAACTCCCACTCAGGCCGATCGTGTTATTGCGATCGGAGCTCGTCGACTATACGTATCAAGAGGAAATTAAATTTAAAGAATTTCATTTAGTTCATGGACATTTCTTTGTTGCAATTCTCGAGAGAAACGATTTTACTTTCCACCGCATCATCCCTGATCGTCTAACGAGGAACTTATTGCTATTGAAAACGATCAATCATCGCGAATCCTGTAAAAAGAAAATGGATTCTTGTCGGGTGGAAAACTCTCTCCATAAAATGCATCGTACGAGGCACTGGCGGTTGGTTTGTGATCCATTCAGATATTTGCCAGTTGATTTCGCTGCCCCTATACATTTTTTCCGCATTCGTCCAATAACGAGGGAATTATTGATATTGTAAAGAATCAATTCGTGGTGATCTGAAAGAGTGGGTAGTTTTTTTTTTTTGGCTTTTTTTTTGTGTTTGTACAAACTCACGGTTTTTGTTCTTTTTCTCGAGGTGTATGACCGGTCTAGTAGGTATGGACTGAAGGCTTTAGCCAGGTGTGGTATATAACGGTCGGAAGAGAGTCGGAGGCAAAAGCGATGGCAAAAACGATGCTATACTCATATATAGATATAAATACGATGTAAACCATATACGTATAGAAAAAATACGCGCCTGCACGAAGGGGCTGCCGCTTTGCTTTCACTATTTCGTTTTTTTTTACTTTTTTTCACCCCTCTTTAGTGCAGACCACTCTCTCATCCCTCAAGCTCTTCTTTTTCCGAGCACTCGTTCTTTTTTCTCGCTCGAGCTTCATTTTTTTTGGTCTATTTTTTATTTCTTTTTCATTGATCGATTTCCACGACGGCGCGCTTATTAGTGCACAACGGTATGCACCGCGGCTCAACGAGCTCCAATGACCGATGAGTCGATTCTTAAAAAATAAAGGAACGACAAAAAACACCTATAGCTTCAACTTCCCAACGACGATGGATAGGAATCGACATCGCCATGGAAGGAAAATCATAAAGAGCAAGAGAAGGGAAAAAAAATGTATGCAAAAAAAAAATCAACGACGATGACGAGAAATCAGTCTCGCAGTTTTCGAATCAGCGAGCTCATGAAACTCTTTGTACAAATTTGCAGCCAATCCCGTTTCTTTCTCGTATTCATCGGTACACACGACCTGAATTTTTTGTTTCAATCGAGAATGCAGAATTTTAAATCGATAGAATTCCTTCAAATTTGCACGACGCAAAGAGAATAGTCGTGTCTAATGGCTCGTGCAGTTTTAAGAGGTTTCACCATCTACAAGTCGATGACTCTGACGTTTGCAACGTTGAGATTCAACGAAAAATACTATTTTCTATCAATTATTTATTAAATTTTGAAAATCATGGCAATTTTTCGTATCGATGAAATTTTTGGATCGCGAGAGCGGATCGTTTTATCGTCCAGAGTAAATATTGAATAATAATTATAAGCTCTGGTTAAGAAAAAATGGAATTCCGTTGCATTCCGACGATGCACTGAAACTTCAACATCATTCAAGTCGAGATTATTTATAGAAATTTATTTTTATTTATATTTATAATTTATAATGTCATTAATTATTAATTATTATTTTATAAATTTATAACTGTTTATGAAAAACACAATTTTCAGTAGTTTCTCATTGAGAGCGCGCGTTAGAAGTTTCAGTTTTTAACATTAAATATTTCGAGTTCTAAATTTATTTAGTTTTTCGAAACAATCGGTCGTAAAATGTTTTAGAAAATTTGATTATTATGTAACAAATACAAATTATCTCGAACAATCTTGAATTTAGAGTATCTTGTTCTTTAGTCAATTTGTAACAACTTTTTTACTGAACTTGGGTTCGCAAACCATTTTGTATGTAAGAAAAATCGAAAACGAAGCGACAAACAAACTTAAGGAAAGTTTTTTGTTGTTTTATTCCACTGAAATTTCGATTTAATGATACAGATTTTCTGTATGGAGAGACGATTCGACAAAGTGTGAAAATTCATTTAAACAAAATGGGAAAGTCGCTCCGAAATAGGGAGAGGAATGGAGGATTTAATATTCTGAGAACGCGAGGCCATGGCAACATTTTTTGTCCTGACACACGTATTTATACACAGGTAGTTTGAGAATTGTGGTAAAACGTTGCCAAACGAAGTTAACTGGCCGCGAGAAAACTCGTAGTCTCTGTACAACGAGAGAGGAGGCTGGAAAACAGCGGAGAGAGGAAAAAACAAAGGAACGAACGGTGAGAGTGAGAAAGACACGAATAAAGAGCGAGTAGTCGTACGAAAAGCATTTGGGAACGGTTTAAAACGAGATAAAAACTCGTTCCCTCTGAGTTTGGGATCCGTCCAGAAAGAACAGTTGAAATAAAAAGACAATAAAAACGGGAAAAAAGTAGAAATAAGTTAAAAAGGAACAAAAATACGCCCATCGAGTCGCTGCTTTAGCTGGAAAGCTTCAGAGACTCATTAGTCCTGGAATTCCCGGTTGCGGTCGGCTAATTTTTACCCTCGCAAATCTGTCTAGTATAATTCCACTTTTTCCTTATGTCCCTCCAAAAATTAGTACGACGCGGTTTTGTTACACGCTTAGTTGTGCCAACATACAGCCTTTTCCAAGTGTGTGGATTCGGCAAACAAAAAGCAACAACGAACTTCCATTATTTCATTCATTTTCATGTTTTTCTCCCTCCAGGCATGTTTTTACATACATGAAAACTTTCCTCTTTTTTTCTCCCGACAAGTGTCAAGAGAAAGTCCCAGCTGGGTCAGTGCTGCATTAAAAAATTGTCCACCTCATCCGTGCATCGAGTGTCCTCCATGGAGGGCACGCATTGCAACAAGTGCATCGAGAATTTCTCCCACGCGGCAACGAAATTTGCAGTAAATTAGATTTGAGAAAAAGAAAACGCACGAAAGTGAAATTTGCTCGAATTTCAATGTCAATAACGTCGAATTTTTTACCAACAAACTCGGTGAAAATAAATTGAAACGTGTAACAATCTCGAGGTTTTCTGTAACGTTGAAGAAGAAAAGGAAAAACCAAAGCGTCCAATGCAATTTGACTGAAAAGTATTCGCGTCGCGGAGCCTCGAGGGAAAATGACTGGAGGCGAGACGGTGTTACTGCTGCGGCGAGTTAAATTTGTTGGTTGAAAGAAATAATCTCAAACGTTGTAGCCGAGGCTGTAATCCGCGTGAAACAATTGCTGGCTGAATTTTCAAAAGCTCTACTTTTGTTCCGGCTGAATTTTACATATGCGTCTATACATTCTAGTCTTTTTTTCTGTTTTTTATTGCACCGGCAGGACCACCGACCTCTTCGAAGCTTTAATTCCCTTTGACAATAAATTGCGTTAGCCAATTTCCGGCCAGTGGTCTCTCTGCCCGAGTAGCACACGGGACTCTGTCGACATGGCTTCCCATTTCTATATACATGAATTTTCAGTACAATGGGAATTAGGTCCGTTCACCCCATGGCCACCGATCCCATGTAAATACACATACACACAAAACGTATAGAAATAGAATATTCACGTTGGGATTTAATTTTGCATTTCACGAGGCCACCCGGTGCTCTTGACGATGCGAAAAATTTTCTCTGTCCGTTAATTATGTCCAAATTTCATTTGCGTTTCATTTATTTACACCGAGTTTTTAAAAAGTCGAATAACGCTTGATAAAGCGTTACGAAAATTCGTTTATTTTCTGGTTAACTAAATTGTTTGTGGAAATATTTCATTTTCACAAGAAAAAACGTTTGCAAATGAATTAATTATCGTTCAAGTTTATGCAGCATTCGAAAAATACGACAAAATTCATTTTTGCAATTTTCCAACTGCCAATTTTCCAAATACCTCGAGCACGACGATCCTCGTGCATAGATTATTTATTTTTGTTTCACGTTCATTCGTCGTAAGTTTGAAAAAAAAATTATTCAATCTTCACAGGCTGGAGTTAAACGACCGTCGATGAGTGGAGGATCAATGCGGGAGTGAAACGAGAGACGATCTCATTTTAAAGAGGCTTCGCTTTTGATGGCTCGTAATACTTTGCATACGCGCGTTATATACCCGAAGAATTCAGCGACCTCTGAAATTTCGTGTAGTCAAAAATCGTTTATACACTTCGATTCAAAAATTCGGAGGAGCAATTTCGATTCGTATCGCAATTCTCTTAGTTAATTGCTTCACATATACAGAGACGATGATTTCCACATTTTTACACCGGTGATTGATAATCATTTCGGTCAAAATTGATCAAATCGATTGATCGATTTTCCAGCCAATTCGAAAAGATTTCATTTGATTTTTGAAGAATTTCATTGCGGACTTTTGGAGGATCGTGAAACCATTTTTTTTTACGTGCAAATGTTTTTTCTTTCGTACGGAAATTCAAGCGAGCACGATTTTACATCGTGATTTGCCGCGTCGAACGGACTACATTCGGATAATCCCTTAGCGGATTACCATATCGAATATCAACATTTTGCCTCTGGCCTACGTACACCGAAATCGTTTAGTATCGAGAGAGCATACGTGAAGCGTTTGACGATTGATGCTTTTTCTCGAACTATATGCGGATCACTCGCGTTATATGTGGATTTACGAAGCGCCGAAATTCGAGAGAAAAATTTGACTCTTACGAGGTGCGTTTCCCTCAGTTCCGGAGCCCGAACGTCGGAGGGGATCATCGGGGCGTTTCACCCTCTAAAAAATGTTATCTTCCGGACCCAAACTTCTCTGGAACATCGTAGCACATGGGAGGATAAAAAGTTGGGGCAAAAATTTCAAGCTGGCTGTGAATTTCGTAGCGCCCCAAAAGTTCTCAGAGGGTGCGAATGCAAGATTTAAGCGCGTTTATTTATTCGTTGTTATTTCCCGTGTTTCAGGTCACGTCGATGACGCGCGGAGCTTTTTTGCGAGCTCTAATATTAAAAAAAAAAGGAGCGAGGGCAGAATTTTCTTTACAGAGTTCGAAACGCTCGCGGTAGCTTGAAAATTCCGATATAAAAAGCACCGAAGCAACGTTTTCCTTTTCCCGTTCGTAAATTAAACGCGAATGACCGTCGAATAAACAATCTTCAGGCTCGTCTGGACATTTGTACGTCCCGCCTGACGTGAAGAGTCTCCAAATGAGAATCAAGCCGTTGAATAGAATGAGGAATAAAGCGGTGTAGAGATAAAAAAAACGTCGGACGATAAAACAACAGTTCACATCCGTAAACGTGTATAATAAAGAGCAAGCGAGAGAGGGGGAGAAGAAACGAGGGTGGGCTCAATTGAGGGATTGAGAACGTCCAGAAAGTAGCGAGGAATTAAGGATTCGTGAAACGCGGCGGACGTCTGCGCCAGACGAGAGATCCGGGGCCAACTAAAGCTTTATGCAAATCATGTATTTATACATGTATCTCCATACATATGTATAAACACGTATATTAAGTTTCAACGACTGTATGTAAAGCTCAAGAGGTAGATTGAGTAGGAAAGCCGAGAGAATGGTTTAAGCTCTCCGTTGCAATACTCACTACACATACCTTTACGTATATAGACAGCAGTCGGAGAAGCAACTCACAAGTTCCAGAGTCTCACTTGAATTTTCCATAGACATAGATTTAGAGCACAGCTCGTTTATCCCCCGAAACGTGTACATGGATCGAGCATTGCGCGTTCAGCCTCTGAATGATGATTAATTTGCGCGTGTAATAATGCTCGGACACTTTTCAGATTTATTATTATACTTGTTATTATTATTGTTGTTACTTTTGTTGCTTTTTTTCCTCGTATAAATACTTTTGAGCGAGCAAAGAGCCGTTTTGAATAAATTCTCGTACTCATTAACGCAATCAACATTCGTACGGACCAAGAGAGCATGGTCGCGGTTTTCTTTGAGGTTCAGATAATTATTCAACTACAAAAGTGTTGGTCGAAAGCTGGAAAAGAGCGGAAAACAGACGCGAGCCGAGCTTAAATCCTTATGAAGCGTTTGAGCTTTATATACCCGAGACTTTGCTTCGAGCTTTTCAATTCGAACTACGAATGTACGTGGAATATGAATATGCAGATTTCTATGCATATCTTTGTGGATACATGTATATAGGCGGTTGTCATACGTATGGGAGCTCGTTGAAATGCCATGAAATACGCAAGGTAAGACGCGACAAAGTCCGAGTCGCTTTCTGGCCCCGCGCGACTCAAAATGCTCCTTGCAATTTTTTTTCTCGTATTCCTTCGTACGCTTTGTTGCCGTTCTTTCTAATTACACGCCCGAGCTTTTCGAGATTTTCGCCTCGCGCCTCGTTCACTTTATATTCGCTAAGCGAATGCTCCGTGTGTTGTGCGTTTTTTTTTCTAGTTTTCTACTCAAGTCTTTGGACGTCTATGGGCCAATTATCGAGCTCCTCGAGGGACCGGATTTGTCGGAACGAAGAAACGATTGTTACGAACTCTCGTCGCGGGATAGAAAAATTATCAGACGCGAGATTCGACGTGCCGTTTCGTTTTTTTTTGTGTTCAATCACTTTCGCTTCTAATTTTGTCTTTCAGGGCAGAATTACGAGTGAAAAACGTCCAAATTGCAGCAGATAATGACGCGAGAGTACAGATTAATTTTCGACGAGACTTTGCATACATTTTAGGTGAAGACAAAATGGACAGAGTGGAGCGTATTGAAGTGGAAAGAATAAAATGTGTTTTGTTGTTGTTGTTTGTTCTTGCGTAAAGTACGTTCTCATTAGACCGCAAAAGGAATAATTAACGGATCGTACTCACGGAAACGGAATGGTAAAAACAAAAAATATAATAAGAGAAAAGAAAGAGAGTCGAGGAGGACAAAACGTAAAGAAGAAAAGTTCAGTCATTTTTGTAGGTGAGAATAAAGCCTTCAATAAGCGGCTCCGGTCTGTCGAATGTGAGAAAATTCAGTATACAAATACTGCTGCGACTGGATGTTTGAAAAAAAAACGGAAAAACGAGTAAGACAGATAGGAAAGGGTGCCGGCGGGAAAGGAAAATAGGAAAGAGAGAGGGCGAGAGAAAGAGAGGCTTAAGGAAAATAAAAAGTTGGAACAAAAAGCGTGGAACGCGAGCGGGTGGTTAACAGCCATGGTGTTGTAGCGTTAACGAGCTCGCGTGGTACTAAATAATGACGGGTTATTGAATGCCACTGCACTCGCGCTGGGCGAATCCTGACGCGGGCGTTGTGCGACGAAAAAACAGAGAAAACGCGCGCGTACAAGACCGGAAAAAGAGTAAAACAAGGACAACAAAAACAACAAGAACAAGAAGACACGAAATGGAAAGAAAAACGAGAGAGTGAAAGAGAAAACAGGAGTTTCTGGTACCCGTTTTCCGTCCCGAGTTCTCCAGTCTCGACGGGGGATCGGTGCAGCAATAATACCCGGGGTATCGACGTGACTAGTTATACACTTCGAGTGTACCAGCACCGACAGGCCCTGCAGCACATAAAATACGCGACAAGAGGACACAAGATGCGGCAAAGTTTATCCAACATTTCCCTCTCTTTCCGCACCCAACTCACAACACTTTTCTCTTCATTTTTCTTTTCCTTTTCCCTTTCATTCGTTTGCACTTTTCTTTCCACGTTTTCTCGCCTTTCTGCCATTCACTCATTTCCCTCGCAGTCGCGAGTCTCACGTTTCATCATTCCTCCCCCGAAAGATTTCCACACCCGATTATTGGATCCGCGTTCGTCATTCATTTTCATTTTTCGTAGTTGTTCTGCTGCAATTAGCATTTTCATGCTCGACTATGAACGAGCAAGAAAATGCATGCTCGTTGTGTATTTTTCGCAACCGCGGTACAAAGCACAGAGACGCGCACACAATCAGACACAATCTCGGTTTAATCAAAATACAATTTGCTCTTTACGAACTCCCTTCTCGTTTCCGCTTTACATCTTCGCTCGCGTTGCCTCTGGCAAAGGAACTCGTATAATAATGAAAAAAGCCAATAAGAACAAACAAATTTCTGTCAAAATTAATGCACAGATTGTTTCATGATGATATTGCAAAAATTTTCTCCGCGAAATCTTGTGCATGTAAAAGATCAAAGAGACTTTTACTTCCAGATTTACGTCAAAGAATTTTCATACATTTTGTTGCACACCAAAGAGTTCTCGTGGTAACTTTTTATTTCATTCATTCGAAAGCGACCGAAATTACTTTACATATGAAAATCTATTGCGTCGAATTAAGTTGACGTTTATAAACAAATTTTTCATGTTGACGTTAACAGCAAGACTTCGTCAATTAAATTAACATGCATCAGGGCGAATCAACGATTCATACGCGTATAAATAACATTTTTAAAAGATTCAAACGAGACGTGTTACATTATTGGTCCAGCCAACACGGATAAATGACGTAAAAATCCAAAGAAAATCTTTCGATGCGTGTTAATTAAATGAGGACACTCAAGAAATCGCTTTTTATTTATCTACAATAATAATTGCGAATAAATTAATTCTAAATGAAAGTCTTGTTGGTTTTATGACTTTTTTGCAATTCTGTCAACGTTGCAATGTTCGCTTATATTACAGACTTTTCCAGGAGCCACATAAATACGTATATTTTATCGTTTTTCTTGATGTACTCCCCCATTCCCATTTCTTGCTTTCTATTTTCCTTCCGAGAGAGATGAGCTCACGCAAGAGTTCGTAAACCGCGGCCCTTAACCTTATATATCACCGCGTAGTTGGAGCATCTTGGCACGACTCTGCTCGAAGGGCGTGCCCGGCCTTCCAAGTTCGCGAAAACACTCTGCGGTCGCCAATATCTACACCTATACATCCACCAAAGCCACGAGTATATGCACCCTCGGATAACGATATTACTGTAGAGATGTCTGTAAGAAGAGATCGGGGCAAAAAGATACTCTGGGGCAAAATGGACCACCCGTTTCGATCACAATTGGCTTTCCTGACTGCGCGCCTTAAAAACACAATTGTGTACTTTGCATTCTCATGCTGATCAAGCGATTTCACACTTGTAATAAAGCCGATTAAGCGCGATTGGGCGCCACAGCATTTATCATTAAAATCGATAAATCTTTTGATCTTGATGTTTGCAACGTTGGAATGCAACGAAATTCAATTTTTTATTCACCAGAGCTCATCATTATTATTAAATATTCGCTCTGGACGATAAAACGATCCTTTTGAGCGACCCAAAGATTGAATCGATACGAAAAATTGCCATGATGATAAAAAATAACTAAATAATTGATGAAATAAATATTTTTCGTTGAATCTCAACGTTGCAAACTCCAGAGTCATATAAATCTTGATAAAAGCAAAATCATGGACCAATCATTGCTGATTCGTATGACTGCGGAAATCCTTCGAGATTTTCCAATTGATAACGATCGATTTTTATGCACGAAACATGGTGAATTGTGATGATGGAATAAATTTGAATTCAGCAGTAAATTAGTTCGCCATAATCGTTCGTCATTAATATCATCCCACGTCGAGATGATTTTCATTTTTTCCTGAATCGAATGATCGATTTATTGATCGATTGCAACGAAAACTTCCGAGCCCAACCACGAGCACGTTTTTTTGGAGTTTTTTGATATAGACGATGCTCGAAAAAGGGATGAATTGAATCGGTCTTGGGTTTTGAGGGACTTGGGGAAACTTTTTTCGTGCACTGTCTCATTTAGCCCCAACGTTTTCTATACGTGTGAATCCTTCGAGCTTTGTGGGCCTGTACCATGTACAATATACGCGCGTATGCTTTCCTCATCGACTTTTCACCGAGCTGCACATTCGTACGTGGCCTATCTCAAGATTCGTATTTTATTTGCTCCTTTTCTGTAGCTCCACTGTCTCGCAATGTCTGGCTGCTTGGTCGGATATGGACGACACTGGGATGCGAACAATACGGAGGAAATGGCGCAGAACGAGAGAAAGAATGGATCCATTTTTTGTTCTTTCTTGCCTCTTCTTTCCTACATCGATATCTATGATAACTACATCGCACATATAATACATTATATCTTGACAGCATGTGTATCTCAGTGCTGACTCATGAAAGTCGAAAAATACAAACGTACGGAATGAAAATGGGGGAAAAAGGCATTTACATTACTGCAAGATGTTCGATCGCCATGACATTCAAATTCACATTGTCCGAAAGCAACGAAAGCTCTTCCATAGCGGAGAAAAACCTCCACAACTTTCAAATTTTTTATACGTCAGTAATTTCTGGTTTTGTTCGCGGATTTCTGAGAGGAATGGAAAAAAAAATTACCTGCAAGAATTTAACGAGTTTTCGGTGATGAAACGAGTAGGAAAAAATTTAGGTGACACCGAAATTCCATTTTTTCTTAAGCAGAGCTCATAATAATTATTCAACATTTACTCTAGACAATAAAACGATAAAACGATCGTCTCTCGCGACCCAAAAATAGAAGCGATACGAAAAATTGACATGATTTTTGAAATTTAATAAATAATTGATAGTAAAAATATGATTTCGTTGTATCTCAACGTTGCAAACTTCAGAGTCATCGGGGAGGTTGAAATATTCAAGATGCGAGATGGTTCAGGGATAATGTTATGGTGGAAAGGAGGAAAAAAAGAAGTTGTCGGTGACCTGAGAAGAAAACGAGGAGGCTTACGGAATCAGGGTTATTATAACGTGAGACGAGGTCTCGTCGTGCAGGGGTTAAGAGCGGGTCTCGCAGGAGTGCACCACGGAAAACACACCGGCTGTGGGTTGCGGTGTCCCGGTGGTTCGTGCGGTTTCTTACTAATAGGGCTGTTAGCGCCACTTTGCATAAATATTCTCATTTAGTAAGCAAGCTCAAAACCTCTCACACCAATGCGTCACTCTCTCTCGCTCGCTCGCTAGTTCTTCCATGTTGTGCTCCTCACGCTGTCTGACGTGACTGGGGTTGCGCGCGCGTTCACGCCCTTGCGATATCTCGCGGTCTTCCTTGCCTCGTCTTCCACATAATCCTTCAAGCATCTCGGTGCACACTCTTCGTCGTTCCGCTCTGACGCTGCACTCTCTTTTCCTCAACCATTTGTTTTACAATTTTTCCTCATTTATCTGAATTCCAACATTTCGCCTTTGGCTTTTTTCAATTTTATATAGTTTTTTTTGTTATTGCTGCGCGGTGAAGCAGAAATTCGGCCGAATCCGCTCTCTCGCCAATCATTCGGCTCATTTTTTCGAAATGTATGAAAAAACACCCGCGAGTATTCATCATATTGGCAATTGCACGTGCTTCCGGAATCCTCGAAGCGTACAATCGAGTATGTCTCGACGAGATCGCGCGCTAATTTGCACTTGCTGGCAACAAGATGCAATCATCGAGGTAGTTAAGTAATGACGCCAGAGTTTGGTTTGCTCACGCATACTGAAGCACGCACGCAGGACGCGAGAGGAGAGAGAAAAGGAGAGACGATGACAAACAACGAGCGCGCGCGTCAATACGTCCCTATAGATTATGAGGGGCGATATCTCGAAGAGAGCTTCGTAGCTCGCTGCCCTTCCGTATATGCTTTCCCGTTTATAATTACAAGTATGTCTATAGATATCCATTCGTATTATATATACATAAAATGTCGACGCCTCTGATACTGAGTTTGCAGGATTTACCTAATTCACGATAATTATCAACGCCCCCTGCATCGCTAATGATCACTTGGAGCTCTCTCATGAAACACTCCCATGAAATTGCCTACCTCGTGATGCAGCGATTTGCCTCGACAACGTCGAGCAAACGCTAATATATTGCTCACGTCTTCGTGATCAGAATCATCGTTATTACGCTTGATTAATTGCTTCGAAAATCCCAAAGCTTTATTATTGCTCAAGTTTCAAACAAAATATTTTCCACCATGATCAAGTTTCTTCGCATTTCAGCCAAAATTATTCACTTAATTAACAATATCAAATGTCATTTTTATTTTGAGTGCACGCATGTAAAAAAATATATCGTAAACGCGTATATCGATATTTTGTTGAATACGTTCGCGACTATAGACGCTTTTTTGAAAAGTGACAAAACTTTCGTCATACGATGTTGAAGCATCGTTGGAATGCAACGAAATTTGGTTTTTTCTTGAGCAAAACTCATGAATCTTATTCGATATTTAATCAGGACGATGAAACGATCGTTTTTCAGGATTCAAACACAAAATTGATACGAAAATTGGTTGTTTTTTTTTTTAATTTAACGAAAAATTAAGGGAAAAAGTATTTTTTGTTGGATTCCAAAGTTGCGAACTTCAGTGTCATGCCCAAACACGATGTTGAAGTATGCATCGTTGGAATGCAACGAAATTCGGTTTTTTCTTGAGCAAGACTCATGAATTTTATTCGATATTTAATCAGGACGATAAAACGATCGTTTTTCAGGATTAAAACACAAAATTGATACGAAAATTGGTTTTTTTTTTTTGATTTAACGAAAAATTAAGGGAAAAAGTATTTTTTGTTGGATTTCAAAGTTGCGAACGTCAGTGTCATTTCGTCATTGCATCAAGAAATATTCTAGAACTCTTCGAAAGTCAATTTTCGTTATTCCGATCGAAAATTTGGCTGACCGTTCCGTTAGGAATAAAAAATGTAGTCAAAATAACGAAAATTTCACAAAATTATCCAAAAACATTTGGGTCAGCGTTTTCAACAAAATATCGTCGTTTTTTGAAAGAATTTAATTTTCAGTGATGGAATAAATAGGCAATTTTTCGAGATATCCAATTATTCTATATACACACCTGCGCGGTAAAAACGTAAAAGGTAAAAAGGATGCAAAATAGAGTAGTAGAAAAAGGTCGGAAGGGTGGATAGGAAAAGTGGAGTCAGAGAGATCGTTTGCTATAAAACGAGAATCGCTTCCGCAAATTGTCGTCTCTCTCTCTCGTTCACTGCGTATTTTTCTTCGTTTTTTTATTTTTTTATTTTTCATCCGTTCTTTTTCTCTCCCTCACACATACCCACACACAGGTTTTGTCCTTTTTTCGCATACCTCTCTGTGACGGCTCTTATTCGCCCAGTTATTCCGTTTCATAACGTAAAAAACGTGCGGCCCGCTCTGCCATACGACAATGCATTCAAAAATATTCGTGCCCGCGCGAGCGATGATATTCTTTGTGGTCGACAGTCCCACCAACCCACGCGACTTCCTTTCTCTCTCTCTGTCTCTCTCTCTTCTCTTTCCATATCTCTGGGATATTCCGAGCGATTCTACGCGCTGCAATTCCATCCTCTCTATATATGGCAAAAGCGTTGCTGCTGCTTTTCAAAGAGGATTCAAAGCGAGTGTACGACGACTCTACGACAAGCAGCAATGAACTGCAAGGGTCCTTGCTGTATGCCGGCGTTTATCGTGGTTAAGGACCTAAACGGTTAAGATTCACAGTCACGTTCAAAAAGTGACAAAAAATTGATAAAAAAAAAAGGAAAAAAAACGATAACGCGAGGCGAGAAACATCGAAAACGTGATATCGACACGAAATGAAATTGATCGACGATGAGCGATGCATAAGTGCAACGTAAGTTTCTCTGCTTGCATGACGCGTGCGGAAAAATTTGTTATTCGCTACTGAAAAGACGTCGCGCCATGTTAATGCAATTGGGAATTTTTATTTCGAGGTTTTCGCGAATAACATCGCGAAAAATCATGTTTTTGTCTGCTCGTTTTTTTCTCTTTTTTGCGATTGGCTGTACGAGCACCGAGTCCTTAAAGGGATACCGATACGAGACAATAAAATTAGGCCAGTGCTCGTGGAATTCACAAATGGCGGTGGGTAAATCCAAAGGAAACGAGGAAAACGTATTTATTTCCTTTGCCCGTTTCAACCTTTCAGCTTCACTCTCCTCTCTCTCTCTCTCTCGCATCCTCGATCTCTCGTTTTATTTCCTACTTCGTCTCTATTCCTGCCTCTTTGATCTTCCTCCGCGTACAGCTCCTCAACAAGATATGAATTTTGTTCAACGACTTTGGAGAGTTGACGAAGGTTTCGAGTGAACCAGGGTAATCCGAAATAAAATCTTTTTTTTCTCTTTCTCTCTCTCTCTCGAGAGAGAGATTTTGTATTACACACAAAAGATATGCACAGGAGTGACCCAAATATTAATTCATTCTACGGAAACGACAAATCCTTTGGCAAACAGATTCAAGGTACAAAAATAACCATGACGATTCAACAACTTTGTATCGTTGGAATGCAGAAGCTTTTGCTATAAAATATCCCTTCAAAATTTCGCCCAGAATTGTCAATTTTTTAGGAATGTTCCGTCTCTCCAAAACTCCTTTGCAACGTGGAATTCCATGCAAAGAGTCTCGGAACGAAGAAACAGTGCGAGGGATCGGTTTACAAGAAGAAAGATGTTGAATTCTCTTGGCCCTCGCGGTAATCGAATGCTAAAATGATATGCTTTTCCGCGTTCATGCGATATCGCACAAAGGTCTGCGTCGCCGAGAGAGAAACCATAGCGAACTTTTTTTGCTCGCAAAAACGTAAGGCAAAGTACGAAAGTCGCGTCGAGCTCTGACACATTGAAATGAGATGTTGAGGATCCTTGAGGAATTGATGCAGCGGAGGAAAAGGAGGCTGGTAAGCGCCGTCCGAGAGAAAAAAGGAGAGAGAGAGAGTAAAGCGGAGGAAGGGATGGAAAGAAAGAAAAAAAAAATGTATAGTAGTAAGTGAATCGTCGGTTTTGCTATAGGTGAAAAGGGTCCTCGTGGATGGATATGGAAGCGCGCGATGGGAGCGGTCTCGACGAGAGGCGCGAGTCTTCTTTCATATACTTGTATTCACGGTGAACATAATAGGTTTGGATTTCACTGGGAGTGCCGCCGGTGAGGAAAAGAGAAGAAAAAATGGCAAAGAATCATAATACACATGGTTGAGGGAAAGTATAAGAGAGCCAGAGAAAGAAAAGCGAAAGGGTCCGCGAAATGGACACTGGAAATGGATATGGGCATTATATCCAACCCTCCGTCCTTCCACCTCGTTTTTTCCTCTTTATCTCCCACCAGTCCATCCTTTTCTCCGTGCTCCGAGCAATCTTTAACCTTTCCGCGTTCACATCCGACATATTGTCCAGCCCATCTTCCTATCCCGCACCCTAAACCCGCTATACATCGAAAATATGATTAGCTTCCGGATATCGAGCAAAGAAAAGGAATTATGTGCGAACCCATTTTTTTTTATGAGATCGATAATCCCCCGCAGCTTCTTTTTATCATGTCAAAAAACTTTTTTGTGGCACTTTCACTTTTTTTCCATTCAACAAATTCTCGTTAAAAAATCGCCTTTCTTTCCGACCCTGAATTTTGGCTTTCCTCCGGCCCTCCAGTTTCTTACCGATGAAGCCCCAGCGGATTAACTTCAAAATCCGAAACCAGCTCCTGAGTCTGAGTGCAGGGAACGAATTTTCTTTTCCCCACTCTTTTCAGGCGCTTAAATCGTCTTTAATGGATTTTCCCGTTGATTCGCAAATCCTTCATTTAAAAAATGTCGTACGAGGCACCGACGATTCACGATTTCCCGCTAGACTGCAGCGATCCAAGCAAAAATTCACGAAGAGTAAATAAAATCGACGTCTTTTCTGATTGGACTTTCGACTCGTTATTTTGTTTAATTACAACAAAGTCGATTGCGTTTTATTTTCATTATGTAAATTCGAGGTTTTTTTTTTAATGTAAACGAATTCAGACTTTTGAAAGCCGCAAAGTGTGGGCACGAGAAGAAAATTGCATTCTGCCCATATTCGACGTGACTATAATCCAGCGCGACGTATGTCAAAAAAAAAAATCCCATGGGACGTGGCGAGCGTTCAGAACCCTCGAATGGAATACATGTATATATTTTAGGTGCAAAAATGTCTGTATGTATATCGTCGAGAGTGCAGATTTCCGTCTGGCATAGAAATTCGAATCGTCGATGCTTCTTTGAAACCGTTGCGGCGTAAAAATCTCACATGATCCGCTTGACGTATGGAAAATATGTGGCTGTTCATCGAAGCGTTAATATTAGTTATTGGGTTGGTGTTATATATGCGAACGAGAATATGTTTCGCGCGATATATAGAGGACGTTGAACAATTTTTGCAATCATTCAAGCGCGAGATGACAGGAGACACGAATGAATTTTGACGTACGAATGTAAATTCAATTAAAAACAAAAAGCCAATATTTTTCATTCATTTTTCAAACAACTAAAACAACATAATTACGTTTTGATTTCTCTGATGAATAGAAAACAGATTGACTGTGAATAGAACTCAATATTTCCTGCTCGTTTGTACAGCATTATCGAGAATCATAATCATCATTTTAATTATAGAGATATAAATGCTGCCGCACAAAGTATGATATTCAAAGTGAATTCTCTTCGAGTGCGGAAGCGGCGTAGACAAGTAAAAGAAACGAAGAATAATTGCTCGTTATTCGAGGCGATATAATTAATATAAATGGGAGGATTAATGCGCACGCGAAAGAAGGAGAATCGCGCAATAAAACTCTTGGAATCTCCACCATTTGCCAATTAGCAGTTTTGTCAGATTCACGTTTTTTCTTTTCTTTTCCTATTATTTTCTCTTTATCATTGCCAACTTTTTTCTCTTTTTATTCCTCGGTCGATTCGTCGATCGAAAGAGGTGGAAGCGTCCATTCGCACCCCTCGCTTACTGACAAACACTCGCTCCCAGCCGCAGGGAAAACCCGAGGGTGCAAACGGTACAAATATACAGATTTATGCGTGTATAAAAAGCTCTAACGATGAAGGAGAGTTAAGAGCAAAAGAGTTCCACTCAAGAAGCAAATTCTGTGGATAGGAACCAATAAATCTCTCCGGATTTTTCATCTTTCTCGTCTCGGTTTATAATCACCTCCCACTTTTCCATCGATATTTATCTTTTGACTCCGAACAACTTTATAGCACGACTCTCAAGTTTGCATCGTTGTAATGCAACGAAATTCATTTTTATCTTTAACAAAAATTGATTTTTGTTCCCAAAAAGCATATCGGCTCGAAAAATCCCGATGACATTGAAAATTCAACGAATATCATCAATAAAATGAAAACTTTTTCGTTGCAAACTTCAGCATCATTTTATAGCGAGTGTTTTTTTTTTGTTTCAATATTTTTCATACACAGAAAAGTCAAGTTTTCTGCGATGGATGCGGCTTGGGTGGGCAATTAAAGTTCGAAATATTGTCGCAGGGACCGAGTATTTGTTCGTGAAGTATCGCAAGTTTATTTCAAAAGCAATCTCGTTCGCTCGATTACGCGCTCGTCGACAAAGCCGATGTAACGCTCTATCGTTTGGTAATAATAATGATAATAATTCATAATAAATGAAAGAGACGAAAAACCGTATTAAAACGATTACTGCACCGAAATTCTTGGGGCTGAAAAGGCCAAAAGTGTGTGGCTTATGAAAATTGTAAATTAGCAAGGTTGTGTATAAGTCTTGGCAAGTTATTCCTTTCAGTTTACGGGAATGTTAAACTTTTCGAGTAAGAAAACGACGAGGAGAATCGG
Organism: Diadegma fenestrale; assembly: GCA_037043255.1. Taxonomy (NCBI): domain Eukaryota; kingdom Metazoa; phylum Arthropoda; class Insecta; order Hymenoptera; family Ichneumonidae; genus Diadegma; species Diadegma fenestrale. Next base: position 11,492,236 of record CM073312.1, read on the forward strand.
CGGGAGGTCGCGCCTTGAAAACTTTAACCGTAAGACTTTTGCAAAGCAATCGAAATTGCCGTCGCGTCTTTTGGCTATAGTTCACCCCCGTCGTGCCCTGTTCGGGTCTCCCGCGCGGCGCGGAGCAGCTTCACTTTTTTCCGGGGATATATATAGACACACCGCGAACACCACACAATGGATTCGTAATGATTCCGCGAGTGAGAGCAATAGAGAGTAAAGTTTCGTCGAAGAAATGCCGAGTTTCTGTGGCGTTTCGTCCTTTCCACGACAGGAATCCAGAAAACTCGCTTTTATGTACACGAGTGCGTTTGTATGCGTGTGAATGTCTAGGTGGACGGAAGGAATGAAATTGGAAGAGAAGAAATGAAAAGAGAGAATAAGGGAAAGCCCGCAAAAACGCTGCGAATTAGCCCCAGTGCTCGAGACTCCTGGCCTCGGGGCTTCCCAACCGTCGACTCGTACTACTGCATGTCTCTTATACCCGGAACACACACACACACAATCCACGAACCCAGTCAATCCACCTCCTTATTCGCTTTTTCCTGACCTTTTTCTTCCCTTCACTTTTGTTCGAACAAAACTGTACCGCGGTTCTACTACACGACCTCACTTCCTCTCTTTTTCTTCGCGTCTTCTACACCATTTTTACACACGTATTACAAGACTGTGCTTAAGCAGACATTTATATGGGAAAAAATGTGCAGAAAAACTTTTTTTATCAGTTTGACCGACGATCCGAAAGGATCTCGATGTAATTCGTCGCTTTTTCCAACCCGGAAAACGTGAGTAAAAAATTTGACACTATGTATAGAAAAAATACGGAATTTGGAATCTGCTGAAAATGGCGACGAAATTACGCTCGTAGAACTTTGATTTTTTATCAGTTTGATCGACAATCTGAAAAGATCTCGATGTAATTCTCGAACCAGTTCTCTTTCTTCTTTTTACATTTTTTTTTCGTCGCTTTTTCCAACCCGGAAAACGTGAGTAAAAAGTTTGACACTAGAAAACATACGGAATTTGGAATATCCTGAAAACAGCGACGAAATATGATGCTGAAGTTTGCAACGTTGGAATGCAACGAGAAATATTTTATTTTATTGTTGATTCGTTCAATATTTTCAATGTCATCCAAATTATTCGAGCCGATATGCTTTTCGAATGGCAAAAATGCATCATTTTATCATCGTAATTACATCCTGCATTTGAATGATTATTTTTGTCAAAGATAAAAATGAATTTCGTTGCATTCCAACGATGCAAACTTGAGAATCATGACGAAATCACGCTCGCAGAATATTTCGATTTTTTATCAGTTTTACCAACAATCTGAAAGGATCTCGATGTAATTCTCAAACTTTTTTTACATCGCTTTATCCAACCCGGAAAACTTGAGTAAAAAATTTGACACTAGAAAACATACGGAATTTGCAATATCCGGAAAATAGCGATAGAACTTTGACGATGCCATATCCCGCAGCAGAGAACGCTCTGGGGACGCTTTTTTTCGTTTTTTTTTTTATTGGCAGATGATCTTGCCACACCAGTCCGTGGTACACGTTTCATTGGTGCGGAAACAGAGAAAGGCACGGGGAGGGAATTTTGTGCAGATGCAAACGTGTTAATCGAATTAGTGATGATTGAATGCAATGGACACGCTGCCGGCGCGCGAACGTTTTGACTCGCGAGTTTCCCTGCGTATGCGTATCGGGCGTGTGATGTATGAACGGTAAAACGTCCGCAAACGATTTGGGAAGCAATCGTGAAAAGGCGGTGTGTATATGTCGATGGTAAAAGCAAAAATTTTCAACAATTCGTCGTTTTAATCGTTTTTGACGGGACGTGATAGGCTGTTCCTGTCGCCCTTTTGTCTTTTGTATACATCAAACAACGCTCGGGGCTTGAAAACGCGCGCAAGGTTCGTGCCCGGAAGCCAATAGGGGTAGCGCGGGAGAGATTGGCGCGTGTATGAATCGCGGATATGTATCGGTTCGTTGATGCGTGAAACCAGGTTCAACCATCGTCACGCGGATATAATTTAATTGATTGAAATTTTGTTTATAGAGATTTCATTTCGACCGCGAAATTTTTTGATTTTTTATGTTCGTTTTGTTTTTTTATTTTTCGTTCTCTCTTGAATCAACGAGGAACTCGCTTTTCAATCGCGCGCGATGAGAGATCCGCTCTCTGGAGATTAATTCGCATTTGTGTACACACTGTGGCAATCGGGCGCGACGCAATCAAATTGGCGCTCATCGAAATAGACGCGCGGCAATCAAGTAATCGACTTGTCTCGTTATAAAATGAAAAATTCAATTAATCACATTGCGCGTATTCGATCGTTCTGGACAACGGGAGATAAAACTTCGAGAGGTGGAAAAATCACGAGTCAAACTTTTTCCCCATGATGTTTTATGGCGTTTACACGAGGGACGCGACTCGCGTGAATAAATTTAATCGACGTGTCTCCCAGACGTCGTCGCTATACGAGGAATTAATTAATTACCGTCATACAAAGAATTTTTTTTACATAATTTACGTTTATCACGGAAAAACGCGATCAACGAAACGCAATAAAAAGGGAGAAGAAAAAACATAGTCGAAATTCGTTGGTCAAAGAACGAAGCGAGACGGAAACGACGCAACTAACTTTTCTCATGGGAAATCGCGCGGGCGTGAATCCAACCATCTTCCAGCGCAAGATGTTAAGACGGCAAATTCCCAAGTGCTGGTGCACCAGAATAAATGCTGAATCTGCGTACAGACTGTGTACACGAGTGCCATATGGGATGTTCCATCGCAAGCTGCTGTTTTTATAAAACTAATCATTCAAATCATCAAATTCGTGACAATTTATCGACTTTTTTTTCTTTTTTTCCATGGTGTTGAAGTTTGCATCGTTGGAATGCAACGAAATTCCATTTTTATACACCAGAGCTCATAATCATTATTAAATATTCGCTCTGGACGATAAAACGATCGTCTTTCGCGACCCAAAGATTGAATCGATACGAAAAATTGCCATGATGTTGAAAAATTAATAAATAATTGATGAAATAAATATTTTTCGTTGAATCTCAACGTTGCAAACTTCGGAGTCATTTTTTTCCGCCATTGATGTAGAAAGTTGAGGAATCTTCGGCAATATTTGCGATGAAACGTCTTAACAAATATTTTTATTGGGAAAAAAATAGATCGAAAAACGGAAAAAAGCAGATTTTTCGATGTTTCGAAAGTAAAAAATGTCAGACGTAGTTCGATGAATGAAAATATAGCGACAGGAAATTGTTGCATGGAGAATCGAACGCCCCATGTACGAGAAATAAGGAGATAAGAGGGAGCGCGATGAATTCGTTTTCTCTCCGGTTGCTGGAAAATTCCCTCGTGGCCGCGAAGCCACACAGCAGCATCAGAGAAGAAGCGTCCTGTGATGCTCGCGATACGGAGTAGCGCGAATTTTCGAGCCCCCTAAGGGTGCGAACTCACGTTTTTATAACGCGCGCCCTTCAATCACCGGAGAGGGATTTGACGTGCGTCGGTGCGTCAAAAAGCGCGGACGTGAGGTTCGACAAGTGCCAAACGAGACGCGTGCTGCACGCGCGTGTGATGTCTGTGCGACGTGAGATATTTCTGCAGTTTTAAATGCGCGAAAACAAGGCTAGAACGGTGATTGGCCGCTCGATTCAAAATTCACGAGAAAATTTTCCCATACAGAAATATTGAGTGGCCCGATTTTATTTTCTACAGGTAAATTTTTCGATCCGAATCTCCTCGCGAATTTTCGTACGAAAATTTCCAACGCGCCTGCCAACACGAATTTATTTCATTTGAAAAAAAAAGACCCTTGATGAATGGATTAGCCATCATTCGTAATCAAAGGGCCAAGGGCTTTTTGCCCATTTTTGCGTTCAGGTGCGGTTGAGGGTTAAAAGAAAAACTGGAGTTAAGGGCTATTTAGCGGACGTGAGGAGAAGCGAAAAAAAAGTAAGTTGAAAAAGGGAAGGGAGGGGGCGAGAGGGGAGGCTGAATATGGGAAGGATTGAGAAGAGGGTGAGATGTCGTTGGCACACGACCGCTGCACCAGACTGGCGTGTCACGCCGCGTTAAGTTCAACGAGTTTCGATGAAGCGAAAACGTACGCGAGCGCGCCTATACATCGTCTCTATTCCCTCGTCTCTTTCTTTGCTTCATTTTTTTCTCTCCACCAGCACCACCTCCGACTCTCTTTCTCCACTTTTTTTTCTCATCCTTTCCTCTTCTTCATTTTTTGCTTGGCTATAGCTAGCCACCCGTTCATGCGCAATTAAAGTTTTCACGGCTGGTCGAGAATTCTCGAGCTTCCTTTTTTTTTCACTCTCTCCGCCCGCCAACGCCTTCTTTTCTCCCTTCGACTTGACTCGAGACACTCAACCGTGATCGCGTTCAACCCTCTGAATTTTCCCCGAAAAAAAACACCATCGACCAAAATCAAAGAAAAAAATATTCCAGTGTCCCGGAATTTTGATCCAACGTCGTCGAGGATCAATTTCTCTCGAAGATATTGTCAAATTAGATGGCTAATGAGTGTCTCGTCAAATCAGCTCCATTGAAAAGTCGATGAATAACGAATACGAGAAAAAAACAATGGAAAAAAAATCTTCTCTTGCTCAGCGTCCGCTGGCCTCGTATTTCATGATTTATTGATATCAAACTAATCAATTAATTAAGTCATTTCGTATAAATTTCTGCTCCAACGAACGTTATTCATTCTGTACTGCGATGACGTCATTTGTGTTCAATGAGTTTGCAAATATTTTTATACGAGAAGCGAAGATGCCCATTAAATTTTCGTACTCGTATATATTGGGAGAAGAAGAATTCAATGGGAAATTTCAAGAAGGAACAAAGACTGTATGAGGAGGGCTTCCCAGACATTCTGTCGGATAACAAAGGAACCGGAAATAAACGATTGACTGCAATCGTGACGTGGGTATATTATTTTCCTATATCGCGCCATGCAACCCGCCCCGTGTCACGTCATGTATACATGCTCACTGCAAATTACGTCTGTAGATCTCCCCTCTGCGTCTACTTATGCACTACATAAAACGATCGTAATTCATTCAAAGCTGATGGCACAGTCGTGACTCGCGTTATGTATAACATCAAGTGCGGACGCCATGACCCTTCATCGCATTACATGTGTAAATAATTGATAAGAAGCGAACGGAAAGGGTTTTCATGAGGTTTTCAAGGCCATTCGATGATTCTTCCTCCTCGTATATAAAGAAATAAACTTTTTATATTCTCGTAACTGAAGGACCAACGTTTCTCCAAGGAAAACTGCGGAATAAACGTCGTGGTTTATGGTCCGCGTCTTCCGATCGAGACGAGAGACGAATTTTTGGAAGCATTTCGATCGAAACCGAAGGACCTCACAGAAGTTTGAGGAAAAATTATTTCCATCACCTTTTTTGAGTGTCAAAAATGGACGAAACTTTCTAGATTTTCAGAGAAATGTTTTTTTCACTCAAATTTTTGTAACGCAGTATTAAAAATAACGTATTGACGTTTTTTTTTCTTTGTATGAACGATTGGAACAAAATTCTAAAGTTTTTCCATAAATTCTTCGAAAAGATGATGGAAAAAAATGAATTTTTGACAATGTCAAAATCTTGGCAGCTGCTAAAATTCTAGGGAATTTGAATTATCGTGCCTCGGCCCGTAGAACAGGATTGTTGAATAACAAAATTTTCATTCGATAAAAGCTGAACTGCGATCGCACAGTAATTGAGACGGGCTGGTAAGTAACTCTGCATTAATTATTCTCGTAATTACTAACAAGGATACGAAGGAACAATGACGAGGAGCTTTAATGATTAGATTGAAAGAGAATCTCCCGTAGATTCGGCAAAAAGCGCAAACAGAAGAAAAAAAGCGCGCGCAGCATGACAAAAAAGTTGTTGAAACAAAATGAGAGAAAAGGGATAAAAAGCATTTTCGCGTGTTCGGGTCCTTCGAAGTGGAGAAATTCGAGGTGAGGTTTTTTTCATTCTTTCTCGCTTTGCTGTCCTGAAACGGGCGCGATGCTTTGTCGAGGCAGTGCACACCAGCACGCGAACAAGGCGCCGACGAGCTTTTGGAGAAGGGATGAAAAAGGAAAATATACACGAGACAAAAAAAACCGGCTGTACAGGGAGAAGAAAAAAGGAAAGGGGCATATTCCCATCGTGTGCGTGTTACAAGCGAATAAATGTATCCGCACACGAGAGATATTCGAAGACTCAAAATAATACACGAGTCTATATACGTGACGGAAAATGAAAATGAGACCAAAGACAAAAAAACGAGGCTTTTTGTGATAAGGGTTGAAAAAAGAAGAAAAAACATCGGTACACACCGCTGAGAAATCAAAGAAGAACGAAATGCGAGATTCCCAATGAGAATATCCCACAGAATGACGCGTTACAAATCCATACGCCTGGAAACATGAACGCGTTTGAAACGAATCTATAAAAACGCGCGTACATTATGCATTAACGTGTCCAAAAGTTTAAAGTCGATTTGGTCCGTCCCCAATTCACAAAATAGCGCGAATCTTCGAGCACACGCGTGAGAAACTATTGCGAGGACGACTGAAGAAAGTTTTTCGTTGATCAGCTTGTGGGTTGAAACTTTTGCACGACGTTGTATGCACGTAATGTGTGTTTTACATATCGGCGCGATATGTCGAAAGAACGAAGCAAAGAGGTACGAATATGGGATTAAATGGGACGGGTATGAATGGTAAAACAAATAGCACATGACAGCAGGGAATAAAGCGCGTGAAGCCAGACACGAGCAGGCGTGAAACACATTTGAATGCGAAAATTTACGTGCGGTTTACCGCGGAGAGTGATTTAATTAAAATGTCGAGGGTTTCTGGACCGATGACGCGCGCGACTGCTGGCGTTCCTGGTGCATAAGGATTAACGCGAAAACGAATTTCAAGTTAAAATCTGGAGCTCATCCCTATGGAGCATATATTTCATTCGAATAATCGTGGAAAACGGGTCGACCCAGATTTGCATCCAAACGAAATGAAAGTCAGCGTTTTATATTCTTTAGAAACGAGATTTCAAATAAATCACGCGAATCGCAAATTCGTCGTCTTAGTTTGCAAAAATTATTGTCGCGACTAAAAAAAATAATGATCTCAAGGAAATGAGGACGTTTTCGTTTAATTACGAAATAATTGACATTTTTTCTATATAAAAAAAGTTTTTATCGCGACCAACGTATTTCTGCAATGTTTGCACGCATTTTTTTATTATGTCGTCCGTATTTATATAATTCAATAGAACTTTATTGCAAGGTGGAGTGGCCTCTGGATGAGATGGCATAAAGGGTTCTCAGAAAAAGGTCGCAAACCGCACTTGGGATGGGTATCTCGACCTCTTCTTCACGAACGATTAATTACGCTCAGTCAAAGAACGTTGAGGTGGGTGGCTAATTAATTACGCTGATTTCGTTCTCAATGGTAAGCGAGAATCAACGTTTCTTCCTCACGCTAACGTACAGTTATTCGTCAAATATAAAGGCAGGGTGTGTCGCACACTGCCAAAGATAAATATACACCCAAGTCGTTTGCAAATTTGAAACATTATTCAAGAGCAAGTCGCTATATTTTCCTTCAAACAAGTTTAACCGCGAGTCAATAAATTTCATATACTTTTTCCATGTCACACAAACAAGTGACCTTGACCGTAATCATTCTGAAAATAACAAATTTTTCTTGCAGCAATTCATTCGTTGAAAATTCATTTTTGCCCAAAAACGTCGATATTTTGACGTTTTTTGATGCATTTGCCAATGTTTCCATAATTTTGACAATATTTTTTATTTCCAACGGCACCGTCTGCACAATTCACGATTGGAATGACGAAAATTTACTTTTCAGTGTCTCTCTAGAATATTTCTTGCTACAACGACAACATTTTTGTGATTTTTCAAAAAAAAAAAACAGTTTACTCGAACGTAATCCATCAAAATATTAATCTTTTCCAACGAAATTTTCTGTTCGGTAATTGCAATTGTATGGCAGAATGATTTCCGGGGGATTAAGAGAAAATTGAAAATCTGGAATGGAAAACACGATATCAAGAGACGCGGCAGCGGCTTTAATAAATTACAGTCGAGAATCTGCTTGTGTATGTGGTTGAAAAACTGATTGTTAACAGCTGATAACAAGTTAAACAAGTCGTTGATCCATATTTGGCGAATCTGTTGAGTACACAAACGATCGTTATGCATTCATGATGACTAATGCTTGTTGTATTTGCTTGCGCATATAGAGGGAGCAACTGCGAGTAGCAACTTGGTGAGCGAATGCATTGAGACGCAGCCCAAGAGAGAGCGAGAGAGTAATCGACGGGGGAGAGTGAAATGGAATGTTGATCCTACATACCTCGAACGTATGTTCGATAATTATGCTCCTGTCTCGCTCTCTCTCTCTCCATATATATAGCCATATAAAGCCATGTAAAGGGATGAAGTTCGAGTTGAATCGTTAGTTACTCCCATCGGTAGTTGCGGAGTCGCACGAGGGTCGACAGACACGCTCTACCCAAGCCGGACGTTGTAAGAGCCCCCTTGAGGAATTAACGAGAGAGAGTTCAGGGTGGAGTCGCCTGCGTATCGTTGAAAAGGAGGATACAGAGTGGTTGAACGAGGTCCACGAGGATGCCAAGGATCGAAACGTGATTACCATTTACGATTAATGTTTACCCTTAAAACCCCAACCTCTATATCGACCAGCTCAGCTAATTGTAAAACGAGTATTTCGCTCCATTTTTAAAGGTCAAAATTATGTTGGAATTGCCACAAAATAGCTTCGACCGTCGGGATGCGAGAGGATGAAAAAAAAACGATAAAATTGCTGAGTAGATATGAAGTGAGAATTAGGAATCGTGCTGGGTCGATTTTTCAACTCCTGTGTCTCAATGTCAGAGTTTCATTCTCGTTCAATATCGTGTTCATGATCTTTTGCATTCGATTTTTCGTGACCACTTCAATTTCGCGTACTTTTTATCATTTTTATAATTACCAAGATGTGTGCAAGATTAACTGCACGATGTTGAAGTTGCATTGTTGGAATGCAACGAAATTCCAACGAAATTGATACGAAAATTGGCCTTTCTTTTGAAATTTAATAAAAAAATTATTTTCCGTTGGATCCCAACGTTGCGAACTTCAGGGTCATCGATTGCAACGATGTTTCTAATAAGATTTGTCGTTTGATTGAAAGAATCGATGAGCCTGAGGTATTAATCAATCTCGATATGTTTTCGTGTCCCAAAGAAGCCCAACAGAAAAAGAAAATTGAGCAGAGAATCGGGAAGAATGAACAGAAAGCAGGCGAAGCATCAGAAGAGTTTAAAAAAAGCAGAAGTTTGTGAACGTTTCTGTCTGCAATGAGCTCGAATGTATTCGACAACGAGATAACAGTGAAATCTCGAGGCAGCCTCTCTTGCTTGATGCAAAACTGAGTGCATGAGAACCACAGCTAAAAAAAAAACTTTCTCGAGTGTTCAGTAAAAGTTTATGCAGACTCGTCGTATTGGCTCGTCTGTGCACAGTGAAAAATGCAGTGGAAAAAATGAGGAATAAAAAAAAAGCATGCAGACTGATTTGGGACAGCAAAGATTCTTGGCTTTTGTCAAGTTTCCATACTCGCAGTGACGATTCAAGACGCCACAACGTACACGAAGACTGCCCTACGCTGTATAGTTTTCGTCTCGTGTCCTCATTCGAAGTTGTTCGCTTTTTTTTTCTCTGTCCATGCATTTTTCTGCAGTCGAGACTATTGGACGAAAACGAGAGAGTTGGAGATGAAGCGAAAAGTCATCACGGAAATGAAACAACAATTTAATTAGCGAGTCGCACTGAAAAGTAAAATTTGTCGAAAAGGATCGAAATTTTGTTGGACTAAACTTTTTTTTTTTTAAATCACAAAAATGGTGTCATTGCAGCAAGAAATATTCTGAAAGTCTCTCCGAAAAGTCAATTTTTGTCATTCAAAATCAAAAATCTTGTCAAAATAACGAAAATTTTGATATTATCCAAAAATATTTAGTTCACCTTGTGCAACAAAATATCGACGTTTTTTGACAAAATTTTATTTTCAGTGCACGCACACGGACACACTTTACTTCAAGGTGAAACGAACATCAAAACGAATCGCCTGGCGCCTGGACAATTGTGGCACAGCCTCGTAAATATTTTCCGATAGGAGCCCTTAACAACTGATAAACCAGGAAGATAAGAAAAAGCAACGTCTGACGATCGCATTGATGAAGAAATCAAGAAAAAGCCTCGCGCGATTAATCTTTTATTTCTCTCGGTAATGATGGCGACGCGAATATACAAGGCTGGCGATTGGCGGGTTGAGAAAGTGAATGTTTATATACCCAAGAGAATTGGTGGAGAAATTCGTGATTCGTAATGCGGGAATAGGATTGGCGGAAGAGGCGGAAATGAAAAGGAGATATATAGGAAGGAAGAAGCGGCGCTGTCGGAAGTATACCGAATGAGGGAAAGGATGGAAAGAATAGGGAGATAGTTCGAAGGGAGGAAGGAGAAAGAGAGAAAGAAAGAAGAGGATGAAGAGGGGAAAAGAGCGAGATGGTGAGTACAGACAAAGCGTCGAAAGAGAAGAGGTGCAAAGGGGGTTTGAAATGAAATTTCTTCCCTCGCTAATCTACTTTTATTCGATAACGTCTGAACCGAAACGACTCTGCGATATCTCTTTCATATAAAATGATTGTCGGCTAAAAAAGGACGTAGCCCGGACGGATTTAACGTGAAAAATCATACGAGGTTGCGCCTCGTTTTTACCGAGACCCCGTACACGATGAATATATGAATATCCGCGTGCGAGCTTGGGGCAAGACGGATCGCGAAGGGGCGAGACGAAACCCTTCGATAAACCGACAAATGCGAAATTTCGTCGTTTTTCATGCATCAGTGGAAATCAAAGATTCGTATTCTCGGAAAAAATATCGAAAATTTGCTCCAAATTCCCCACCATTTTTGATCGACTAGCCAAAATTCAATGATCTTGAAGTTTGCATCGTTGGAATGCAACGAAATTCAATTTTTTATTCACCAAGGCTCACGATTATTATTAAATATTCGCTCTATTCAAAAATTAATAAATAATTGATAAAATAAATATTTTTCGATGAATCTCAACGTTGCAAACTTCAGAGTCATAATATTTAAGCCTCTTCCGAAAATTTAATCGAAAAACAGGGATTTCCAATTTCGAGTAAACTTTTGACAGATGTGATTTTCAAAGAATTCCTTGTTCTCAGTGTCCCATACTGTCGCGATCTTTCCGGTTCGTATATATACATGCAAGCCTCGTCTACCCTTGAACCACGTTCTTCCAGCGAGTTTAAAGGTGGAGGGGAAGGAGAAGAAGCTCGACAAGGAGAACACGTTCCCTGGAGGGAGCTGCCAAAGATCTGGCCTTGCATCTCCGGCCTCGCCCAATCAGGTATACCACCCACGAAGCTGCTTTTATACAGAGCTCTATATACTATGGCTATGAGACACACAGAAGGGTGGAAGCAAGTACGAGGGTGAAATTACTGTGTTACAAGTTTGGTCGTGTGATGGCTATCTAAACTTCGATCAGGTCGGCTACTTTGCTCCCTTGAATCTGATGACGTTCGAGCTTTCACGGGGAGAGGGGAGAGGGCGAGGAGGCAAGCTTTTGGAGATGTCCTTTGTGAAGCACACCCTCTCGTGATATAGTCAACGGTCGAGCTATCAGTTCCGCAAGCGAAGAACGAGTTAGCCAACTTTTTTTTCTCGCAGTCTGCTGTGTCTCGTTATTCAAAACAGATGTATTGGCTCGAGCATGAGAAACTTTCGAGTAAATACAAGACTAGGCTCTCCGAGGGACTTGGTATCTTGGGGAGCACTTGGAGTTCAAAATCAATTATAGTTTTCCTATTTCATTGGCAAATCTTCGGAAAACTTTTCTCCGCGCGACCAGTATTTGTTTTCGATGGCACAAAACTGTTTGATCATGTATAGGGAATTGATGATGATGACACTGAAGTTCGCAGGGTTTGAATCCAACGAAAAATACTTTTTCCCTTAATTTTTCGTTAAATTAAAAAAAAAAAAACCAATTTTCGTATACATTTTATGTTTGAATCCTGAAAAACGATCGTTTTATCGTCCTGATTGAATATCGAATAAAATTCATGAGTTTTGCTCAAGAAAAAACCGGATTTCGTTGCATTCCACCGATGCATCCTTCAACATCGTGTTTGGGCATGGAACTGAAGTTCGCAACGTCGGGATCCCACAAAAATTACTTTTTCCCTTAATTTTTCGTTGAATTAAAAAAAAAAACCAATTTTCGTATAAATTTTGTGTTTGAATCCTGAAAAACGATCGTTTTATCGTCCTGATTAAATATCGAATAAAATTCATGAGTCTTGCTCAAGAAAAAACCGAATGTCGTTGTATTCCAACGATGGAGACTAAAACGTCGTCGATGATGCTCGTTGACCGAAATATAAAAGTTAAAATGACGAAAATTAAACGATTTACAAAGTACAACGAGTTTGAGGATACACTTTGCTTTTTCCTCTTGACATTTCAAATCCCAGAGCGAACGTGTAGCCAAGAGGAAAAAAGTTGTTCGTGTAACGTTTTTGAAGCTTTGTACAAAGGGCACAAAGGAAAAACGCGAGCTGAGAAACGGTCTTCTTAGTCTACAGGTAGCCATGGAAAAAAATGAAATAAAAATGATAAGTAAAAGTGGAGAGAACGGGGGAGTTAGGATCTAAGACTAAGAAAATATCTACAGAGAAAGATGGAGAACGATGAAGAGGAAAGCAACATCTTCGTGACTCTAACCACTCTCTCTCTGTTTTTTTCGTATACGAATACCAGCAGCAGGGGTTGAACGACCCTCTCGTAAAGTGAAAGAATCGGTGTGGCTTGTACACATACTCATTGTAGGACCAAGAAAAAGGTAACAAGACAAAGATGTTGAATGAATTTCGAGCAAAAGAACGACAAAAAAAACACGTCTACTTACTCTCCTTTGTGTGCTTGATTCTCTTGACTTTTCAAGAGCTTTTGAACTGTCTGGCATTAAAATTAAAAACGTGTCTCTAAAGTTCTGGGTCAACTTTTAATCTCATGAGCCCAGCATCCGTTTTGCAATATCAATATGGAAAAAATAACGCAAAAAAATAAAAACACATCGTGGATAAAGAGCAAAGAAAAATAAAGGAGAGACCAAGTGATAGAGAAAAATGGAGCAATTTGAAAAGCGGCCTGGCAACATATGTGAAAGGGAAAGAAAATGGTGTAAACCGTGGCAAAGTTTGCTAGCCGGAAAAGGAGAAATAGTTCAAGTGGCGAATAATAAGAAATGGTATGGAAGCGAGAGGTGAAAAACGAGCGGTGAGAAAAGCACGCGACGTCCTCGAGGCGACACATTGCGGAAATGGAGCTACGTTAACGTTGCACGATAGAGAGAGAAAGAGAGAGGGAGGGGAACGAGAGGAAGCAAAAGTAAGTGAAAAGTATGAAATAAGTTTCACAAGAGCTTTAGACATACATTTCTGAAGGGTATCGCGAGATTCCAAGTAGGAAAAGTTGACGAGAAATATGAATGTAGAAGTGTGAAGGAAAATGTGGTCCCTGAGGGGCATGCCCAAAAGAGAGAGAGAGGGAAAAGGAGTGTTGGATACATGACATTCGGGCGCGAAGCAAGAGCAAATACTGTCTAAATCTTGAGAAGGAAGCATACAATATTATCACGCGGCAGGGATCTAAACTGTCCGAGATGTTCGCCAAAGCTTTGGCTACATAGACATGTGTCTGTATGTGCTCTTCATACCCGCAGCTTATTCGCGAGAGAAAAGTAAGACGAGAAAAAAAAACGAGTAACAAGTGCAAGCGAAAGAAGGTGAAGAAAGCAAAAAAAAAAGGTAGTGACAAGAAATGAGAGAGAGAGAGATGAAAGGTGTGCGCAAGAGCGATCTTTCCAGGGATAGGAAAGAGAAGCAAAGTCTTTGAGAGAAAGAGAGAGACGGAGCAAAGATCTTGGTAAAGAGTAGTTTGAAAAAAAATGGATAAACTCTCGGACCTCTTGGTGGAACTGGAGTTTTCTTCCGTTTACTCGGGAGAGATGTTGAATCGCAAGAAATGTCTCATCCTCGTCGCGTACCTCTCTCGTCACAGTTGTTTCTTTGGTCTCAACCAAAGAGCTATGTATACATGAATCTAAGCCCCCCATATATCTGTATAAATGGTAACGTGCGAATCTCCGTTTTCTTCAACTGCAATGTGCAACTCTCTGGCACATTATACCCGGAGCGAGCTGCTCCACCTTTGCTCTCTTCTGGTGTACGTACCGAGAGAAGAGGCACCGATGAAACGAGAAACGTCTGTCCCTTTGACGAAAGCAAGGCGCACAACGTGCTGCTCCCGTTTTTGCCATTCCAAGCAAAAAATTACGAAATAAAAGAAAATATTTAAAAAAATTCAAATAAAAGGAGAAAGTCTCTTGTCGCTCGAGTAGAAATATCGCGAGTGCACATTACCGAGGGGAAATCTTCATCGCTGTTGAAAAAGTGTCTGCGTATAGTAAAGTTATTAAATACAGAAGAAACTTGAGTCAGACGTTTGATCAATTTTCAAGCTCATTAAGAATTTCTCAAACGAGGCAAGACGAAAAGGTCGAGAAGAGAGAGTGAGAGAGAAAGAGTATCGATTCGGAATTGACAAGGCAATTATTTTAGCTACACTTTGTATTTCCACAAAGAAGGAGAAGAAGAGGTTTCTGCTGGCATTTTGCTCGTTGATGGCTTAATCCTAGGGAAGCTTGAGCTGCAAGAGCATCTGCACCTTTCTGGGTGTCTGACGACTTTTAATCGTGAAAAAAGCTTCGAACCTCATCTAGCGAGCTGCTGTGTCTCGCATCCTGTGCCGGATGTTGCATCGCTTCACGTGCTGCATCTTTGGCCCGGGGCTCTTTAAAGCTTTACTTTGTAGAGGATTAAAAGATAGACGCGTGTATAAGAGCCCGAGTAAAGTGGCGGTATGTTGTTCTCAAAGAAAAAGGTGAGAGTGTGAGTGTATGAGACAAGGGGGAAGTGGGTGGGAGGGGAAAGTAGGAAGAAGCGTTAATGAAATTGATCTCATCGAGGGAGGTAAGAGTAAAAGAGAAAAAAAAGAGTTTGGGGAGTGAGGAACGAGGGAGGGGAGATCGAGAGTGGAAGACGTCGGCGTTCGCTTTTGAGGAGATGCAAACGAGAGTCAAGAGCAATGATGAGAGGCTACTTTCGCGCTGAGAGCTCTGTGATGCTCTTCTCGTGTGTCTCTCTCATTGGGAGCGGCCCACGATACACGAATATGCATGTATATAGCTCGAATTCTCCGTGAACTCTCTAATAGGCCCGAATTCGTATATATACGAAGCAAAATTACGTGTACCCATGTGTCTATATCCATATGCATCGGAATATATCAGCGTTCGGTCTATATGCAGCGTTTGCCATACGAAGATAAATTAAATTAAATGACCTGTCCGCGATAGATGGGGGTGTGAGGTGTCCCATCGACGCACGCGGAAAACATAAGGTCGTAAAATGCATCAGCATCCCATACAAGGATCCTTGGCTTCGTGTCTTTTTGATTATTGGTCGCACAGAGAAATACTCCGTCATATACATACGAGTATGCCGTGAATGCGGGCGACGCGAGAAGAGAGATGCCAGATAATTCCATCACTCGCCTGGTGCATCAGGGAATAAACTAATTTGTCGCGTCCTTTGTGTTTCGAGCTGCCTCGAAAACGTATCATGTGCCGCGGCTAGCTAGGTGCAAATTTGTTCAGAGAGCTCTGGTGCACCACAGCAGCGAGTGTTGAAGGAGAGCAAGGAAAAAATGAAGTAGAAATTGATAGGAAAAAAGAGAGAGAAACGCGGCGATGGTACGTGGGAGGGAGAGCAAGCGAGGCGAGAAAAAGTGACAGGCGGATTGATCGAATGGTGAGGAAAGAGCGTGCAATAATGTATATATACGATAGTGAGAATCCGATTTATCTGGACAGATCGCGACGACGCAACATCGATAAAATGGAAGAGCGAACGACCAGAGCCATACACGGAAGAAAAACTCGATCGGAAGATGACAAAAGAAACAAAATAAAAAGAAACATCGAAATTGTGACGACACGATGATTTAGCCACTTTTCAAACTGCATCGCTCTCCAGAAGCTTCGGCTTAGGATTGCCAATTTCTGTCAGACCATTCGCTGCATATATCCAGCCAGATAAAACCGTTTGACATGGATTAATATATATACTTGTATGTATCGACTCGATCTATACATTATGTAGGCGTGCACAGTTATATATGGACCGAGTGATAGAGTGGATTTATATAGACGACAACTACACATAAGCCCGGTCCATTGAAACCTGTTGCGATAGTTGGGCGAGCCATTCCTCTGAGCGCGAGAAGAGATCTGACTTTTTTTTAAAACCCACAGCATCATCTTGACGATCTACATGATTAAATAGAAATAAATTTTATCAGTCACGCGAGTCTAACTGTTTAAACAATTTTATTGATTTTTCCGATCATCTTGGAGTTTGCATCGTTGGAGTGCAACGAAATTCCATTTTTTATTCACCAGAGCTCATGATTATTATTCAATATTCGCTCTGGACGATAAAACGATCCTCTTCCGCGACCCAAAAATTGAATCTCAACGTTGCAAACTTCAGAGTCATCATTTTTATGATTCTGAAGTTTCCATCGTTGGAATGCAACGAAATTCTGTTATTTCTTCAACAGAGGCAATAATTATCATTCAATATTTGGTCCAGCCAATAAAACAATTCTCTCTTGCGACCAAAAAACTCAATCGACTCAAAAATTTGCCACGATTTTCAAAATTGAGTAAATAATCAAAAGAAAATATGTTTTTCGTTGAATCTCAACGTTGCAAACATCAGAGTCATGTCATTTTTTTCGATGCTCTAATTGTGTATTGAACGAGGAATCACGTGGCAGAATTTTTATTTGAAATATTGATGGAAGCTCGAAAGTACAGCTCGCGGTTCACTGCCCACACGCTCTAGCCCATAATAATATTGGACACAGTTAATCGACGTTACGGAGTTTCGTTATCTCGCTCGTATCTTCCGGAGGCTAATAAAGCAACTACGATTATGATTTATAGCTTTTACGGTAAGCAGACTGCCGTCGTGTCCGAGCCCACAAATGGGAATCATTAAAGTTCAATGGTCGTCAACCACGAGAATTACTCCTCCACTTTAGGAGAAGAAGAGAGAGAGAGAGAGAGAAAACGACGAGGCGACTCTGATTTGCATTTCAGGAGATTTTGCAACACAGTGTATTAAAGACAAGTCGTAATATTAGCGCAATAAACATTTTTTAGCTGCCGTCCTATTTCTGTAAACGACGAGCCGTGCCTGCAGGCTACTTGGCGCTCAGAGTATTGCTTGAAAATCTTGAAACATTGATTTTACGAAAATCTCTTGAACTTTTTTCTTCACAAACTGGTGGTCCAGCTACCGCACATTATTTCCAATTTTTAATTATCTTTGGATTGCCAATTAACGATTTTTCATTTATTTTTTGGTCCGGGGTCCCAAAAAATGAATTATCGGAATGCAATACAGTCTGAAACATTTTCTTATTCATGCTTCAGCTTCATTCGTGTGAAAAATTCATTAAAATTGGTTCAGTGGTTTTTTTTATGGAGAGAAAATTATTTTAGTGACAAGGATTGAAAAGCAAGAATGAGAAAAAGATTCTTGCATAGAATTAAAGAGCGACGAGGGTGAATTGAATCTTTTTTCGCGTTTGCTTGGCACGAGGCTTAGTTGTCCATAAAATTTGATGATTGGCGAAGCTTAATTAAAGGAATATATTAATCGTCAGGCTTCGTTGCGCGGTTCTCCCGTCAGGATAATATATTCGCGGAGCTTCTTTGAACCGACGACGCGTTGAAGTTTGAATCGTTCATGTGCAACGCGACGTCAGTTGTTTATTTTTAGCGAAATTACGGAAATGGTTAAAAGAAAAAAAATAATTAGCGATGAACGCGAAGCGTGAGAATTTTGATGCCATTTTAATTGAAGACGCTTTCGAATCTTGGCCAATTAGAACTTTGAGACGGATGAGAATCGCCGCGAGACTATTTTGCGTTCTCAGTTCAGAGACTTGCGGCGATTAAATGTGAATGAGCTCTACGAGAGGAGCTTTTGCCAAGATCGCTTTTTTCGTTTTTGTCTTTCTCTCGCACTCGTATATTCTCCAAAGACCTGTTGCCATCGTACGCGCGCGGGTTCATCGGCTAAAGTTATGTGCACTTAATAGTCCTCGGGTATTTACTGTCCTTGTATTATAAAGGAGCAAAACGTGTTCACATGTTTATTGGGAGTCTGGGTGATCTTGTGAAACGCCGGTTGCAAGCTATCGCAGCGTTTCGTCGTTATACGAGCACAAGCTGCTGCCTCTGCTGCCTGTGCGCGCTTATTAGTAATTCGCTCTTCCAAATAAAAAATAAAGTCGTCGATAGACCGTATGGACTTGCGTGAATTCCTTTCGGAGTCTGGGACGATGCTAAAGTTTGCAACGTTGGAATGCATCGAAAAATATTCAATTTTATTGAAGATTCGTTCAATTTTCAATGTCATCCAAATTTTTCGAGCTGATATGCTTTTCGAATGGCAAAAATGGATCATTTTATCATCGTAATTACATTCTGCATTTGAATAATTATTTTTGTCAAAAATAAAAATCAATTTCGTTGCATTCCAACGATGCAAACTTCAGAGTCTTGAGTCTGGGGCACACTGAAGAGAACATTTTGTTCGAAAAGATCGATATTCAGTTGGATACGTTCGAATAAACGTTTTTTTTTAAATCACAAAAATTTGGTCACTGCAGCTAGAAATATTCTAAAAATCTTCTTCCGTTAAAATTCCGTTAAAAATCAGAAATATTGTCAAAATTTACGAAAATTTTGAAATTATACAAAAATATTTAGATCACCGTGTCCAACGCATCGACGTTTTTTGAGAAAATTTTAAAATAATTTTGGAGAAAAGTGTAATTACGGAATATTTGCCGCAACCACGAAATTTACGTAAAACTTTGAAAGTATTTTTTGTCGTTTCTCTCAAAAGTGTTTAAAAAATGTGATTTGTGTAAAAAAAATGGTTTAGTTTATTACATTTTCGTCAAGAACCCTCAAAGGCGTTAATTTGAGCTCGCAATTGTCGCGTGCGGAGAAATATTTCTGTTATTTTTTAATCCACTTAACTTAACTCCGCGCCTCGATTCGCATTGCCTCTGCAGGTTCCCCTAAATTGCCCACACGTTTATGCGGATGTATATATATTTCTGTAACGTTCCTTCCGGGATAGTTTTCCTGTCTTTACAGCTGAAAGTTTACGATCAGTGCAGACCTCTCGAGACTCGGTTTACTACAAATAACGTCACGGTATATGTACAAAACGCGTATATACAGCGAGGCACAAGGCAGTGCTTCGAAGAGCCGCTTTTGCCACGAGTCTCCAAAGCGATATTACGGGGACGACAAAAAAAAAGTGGAAAAAACAAAAGAAAGCAACAATAACGTAAAATTAAATTACGAGAAAAAAATAATAATAACCGCGCGCGGTGAGTAAATGCGAAGAAAGGCAAATAAAAATGCAAATACTGGAAGCAACAAAACAACGAACAACTATTTTTTCCTCCATGGAACGTTTGCATAATTAGCACGTTCAAGGGATTCGAGTGATTAAACGCGTATATCAAAGAAAAATGTTTATTAAGCTGCGCATCGAGGTGAATTTGTTGAAACTGCTTAAAATATATAACTTCCGGTGCGTTCGTACCGTAAGCTTAATAAGCCCAGAACCAATTAAATTCCTGCTGTTCGTAACATTTCGCCCTTTTTTTTCTCTTCACCTCGTACACTGATAATTAAATAAGTTTATATTTCCAGGATACTTTTCAAGTGGCCTTTTATTTCAAGCTTCATAACTTCTTAATCCAATAGAAATTGTTCAATCGCGTGCATTGAAAGATCTCGATTTTTTTTTCTTCAATCTTAATGTTGAAGCGAATGAGATTCTAAATTTTATTCAATCCTCGACGCGAACTTATCACGCGTAGATTTTTCTTCAAATTTCATTTTTTTTATGCTCATATAGTTGCAGATCACGAGGAGCAAATTAATCGATTTAAAATTCCAGGAGATTCACTGAGAAATCTCAACAAAAACATGAAAGAACGGAAAATTCGTATTTTTCTATTTTTGAATGCCAGCCCACGATGAAAATCTATCTACGATGCGTTTTTTTTCTTTAATTTTAATGTTGAAGCGAATGAGATTCTTAAATTTAATTCAATTCTCGACGCGGACTCATCACACGTAGATTTTTCCTCAAATTTTTTTTTTATGCTCATTCAGCGGATTGGGAAGAAATTTCTCAGTGCAAGAATAAAAATTTACGAGGCCCAAATCACTCGATTGAAAATTGCGGGAGATTCACTAGGAAATCTCAATATAAAAACATGAAATAATAGGGAAAGTTGATATTTTTTCATTTTTGAATGACGGCCAGTGATGCAAATGCATCTGCGCTGCATTTCAGAATGAGATTCGTCTCGGGAAAACGTGAAAACGAAGCACTCGTTTGACCAGTATGCAGCAGAGTATATTTCGCTTAATCCGACAGTTCGGAAATGAGAGTGTAAAATGGATATTTCAGTGTCAAAATGAAAAGTTCTGTTCTCTTTTAAATTTCCGTCAAAAACAAAGGAACTAATATTTTGTGCAGCAGCATGAGAATTGCGAGAGTAGAGAAGAAGACAAAGAAAGGGAAAACGATTTTTCCTTTGCACTCGCGTACAAAATGTACGAGTGACAAGAAGTGCTTGGGGCTTTCATATTTCATTCTCCAACATTTCGTATCTCGCTCTATCGTTGGCTCGTGGTCGTTTTACAGAGCGGATATTTGTCACAGGGATAGCGCGCGCGCGCGGGTTAAATCGGATGTGCGAGTATGAAGGAGTGTGCATGTGAACAGGAAAAGCGAGTCGTATATGTAACGCGGCGTGTCCCTCGAGATTCACCTGCTGCGGGCACTCTTTTTTGCGCCCATGTTGAAAGAGCCTTGGAAGATGTAGGTGAGAGGTCAATTTCCCAAAAGAGACTAAAAGTAATGTGAAAAAAATTCGCCCAAAAGTTATATTTCGATTGATTAAAAAAGTAACTGATTAAAAATCCTCGAGATCGAACGAACGAAAAATAATTGAAAAAAGTTATTTCACGGAGAAGGAAAAAAGTGCGAAAAAAAGTTGGAATAACTTAATCCAGCTCAATTAAAACGAATCAAAACTCATTAAGCTCAATATCCGCGAACACGATCGGGATTTTCTTCCAACGGTTCTATTATCCATGCGTCGAAATTAATTTTCTTGGGACGTAGTCGATCTGCGAAAAGAGGCATTCCTTTTCGCTTGTCAACGTACGAGATATACGAGTGTATAAAAAAGAATAAAATTCAATCGAATCTGTCAACAGAGAGACCGAGCGATCGAACGTCTCTTATCCTCAACACGATCGTATTGAATCTCAACCGCGTTTCAATCGACGAGAGCAAAAAAAAGCTGAAAAAAAACGATCGCGAGTCGACATCACTTTAACGAGATTGTCGTCGGCGAACGGATAGACGAAAAAAAAAAAAGTATAACGCGTATGTGCATGACAAAAGGAGATAAAAAAATATTGGGACGTTGGTCCACGACTTTACCGTACGTCATGATCGAGAACTGAGAAGAGATTCGTGCATTCCACAGACATATTAGATGAGTAAAAAATAAATTAGTTCATTCCTATGTCCAAATTCGTAAAATTGTTGCCACCGCGGTCAAAGGCTCTCTTTGCAGAAACACCAAAAACCATTTTTTCGCCAGACTGGGTCATCCGGACCCGCGGACTCATTTTTTACACGTTTTTTCATTAAAATTTAAGATTTTCCTAGCTCAATGATAACCAGAGTGACTCACGAACTTTTCCACGAAAATACATGAGTTCTGAGTCTCTCAAGTATTTCGAATCATTGCAAAGCTCAGAAATCACGCACGCGAGACAAGTAAAAATTGGTTCTAGTCAGAGAATAAGGAGTTTGAAATTCCCCGCGGTAAAAATCGAATGACTCTGACGTTTGCAACGTTAAGATTCAACGAAAAATATTTTTCCTATTAATTATTAGTGAATTTTGAAAATCATGGCAATTTTTCGTATTGATGACATTTTTGGATCGCGAGAGAGGATCGTTTTATGGTCCAGAGCAAATATTGAAATAATTAAAATCTCTGGTTAAGAAAAAACGGAATTTCGTTGCATCCCAACGATGCAAACTTCAAAAATGATAAAATCGACGTGCAGCCGAAAGATGAGTAATAAAAGATTGGATAACATTGAAAATTCTGAAAACACATGGAAAAGCCCATACCGGAGAGTGTGTACAGAGAGGGAGCGAGAGAGAGAGAGAGTGAATTGAGTCGAAAGGGGCTTCTGGGTTTACACTAGTCAAGAACGTTGGATGAAGAGTATACACGCGCGGATGAGGGAGATACGAAATGCAGGGAGGAGGAAATAAGGGAGCAGGAAGAAGCACACACAGTTGGACGCGGAAGGTTTCTCTCGCGTTGAGGACTACGATCGGGGTAGTTTGAGTGAGAGGAAAACGGCGAATCGGGGGAGGAAACTAGATAGGATCGAGATTGGATCACGCCAAGATAGAATTGGATAGGATAGCGCACTGATGCTTGTGGTTGGGATGATGGTACATGGGTGTAAGTATTCCTGTTTGTGTGTCCCGTTGGACGAAGAACGCCGGAAAGAAAGAGAGGGACGGAGGAAAAGAGAGAGAGAGAGTGCAGCTGTGCTATTGAGGCTGCTGCCAAGTCATCGCGATCGTCTCCGTCTTCGTCGTTTCCCAAGTCATGTGTAAGCCTCGGTAAACCTTTGAAATTTATTCGATCAATTTCTCGAGGACCAGCACGACGAAGACGAAGCAGCACGCAGTGACCAAAAGACTAAGCGAAAGGAAAAACGCGTTTGGAAAAACGACGATAGTCAACTTGATCTAGGGGTTGACAGTCTAAATAAAAGGAAGAAAAATCACCAACTACGACTAACCAGAATTTATATCCCTCCGGTATTATGGCTCTACATAAAACCAGAGCACCATCCATTTTGTATGAGAAAATTCCATTTGCGACAATTGTACGATTGTACAATTATCGATCACCATCGATTGGAGACGAAAAAGAATATTCCTTTGACTATAAGTGTTCTCCCTTGAAATCGAACCAATTTTTCCTGAACCTCGAGCTCGTTCTCGATATTTTTATGACTTAAATTTACGATGTTTCCAACTCTCGTCTCCCACTTTTCTACAAACCTTGATATGCTCTCTTTTTTTCGTAACGATCGTCAGAATCCAGCCAAAAAATCAACGTACCTGCGAACAGAAAATAAAAATTGTCATTAGAATCGTAATTAATCCAAATAATCAACGTGTGTCTAAAATCAAAATTTTCTCAAAAACATTCTAATTAGCGATCAATTTGTATCGAGATCATAATTCTCCGGTGGACTAACGACGAACGCCATTTTTTTTCTGATTGATCGTTTCCCAACGTCCCAAAGCACGCAGATTGTTATCGTCCGCGATTTATTACGAGGGAAGAAGTCGTTGAAACGAAAAAAAAGGTAAGGAAGGGATAAAGTGTGACGAAATCTCGAGTCAAGCAAAGTCATCGTCTTTCGGCGTCTTTCAGAGTATCAACGTCTCACGATGAAACGATCCGCACGAGATAAATATCTTTCTGGTGCACAAAACGAACCTTCCTTGCCATAACGCCACTTTCCTCTCCATTTTTCTATCGTTTCATCGCTCCTTTGACTATCGCGTGAGCCTACTTTTTATTCAAAGTAAAAAAAAAACATTTTTTTGCTCTTCTCTACTTCTCGCAAATGAAATAATTTAAAAAAAATAAATAAATTTTCCCAAACACTATTTCGAAAAATTATTTTTCTTTTTCGCGAGAATCATAAAAATAATTTCCAAAATTTTCCATTTTTTTTCAGTCCTCGCGGGGTCGTTTTACACGAAAAATATTCAATTTCCAAGAATCTGGAGACGATTGCAAATAGGAAAATTGGTCGATTTTCCATAATTGCTCAAAGTTCGAAATATTTCACTTGTTGCCATAAAAAACAACAACAAAGATGGTTCAGGTCAAAAGAATTCGTTGAGGCGGTTCGACGGTCGTCTAGACTCTCGTAGTAAATTTATATCGTACAAGAGGCCGCCATTTTACGTTCCGTTAAATAAAGATACTCCGCTCCATGGGGATGGGCGTTTGTATTACGATATACATGTATATTCGGTACATCGTGCCTGTTTTCGTTGCGCTCGAGATGAAACTTTGCCTTTTCGGATGGGCGCGACATGGCCCTAGAGAGACGATTGCAGCGTCTTCGTAGGACTCTAACAGTCGAGTTTCACGACATGGCCCGGAATACACACATATATACATATTAAATAGAAACGAGTGCAAACGAAAGCGAATTTGTCGTTCCGAGGCCGTCGAGTTTGTGCGAGAAAAACTCAATGTACTCAGCTCCTCCACTTTTCTCTTCGAATCCTCGCGTTTTCTTGTTTTTTCTCTTTCGGTATAACACGCTCATTTCCGGCGAATAAAGCCGAGAGGCAAATATGAATTTTCTGCTGAAAATATTGGGATTGAAAAGAAATAAATTATTTTTAAACTCCCTCGATGAGACGCTGGGAAGATAAAACCAGCGGATTTGCAGGAACGAATTTTTCATCAAACTGTCCGAGCAATTTAGATCCTCGCACAAACAAAATAATTTGTAGTTTTTGTGCCATGCAGCGAAGGAATCAGTTGGAATAACGAATCAAGTGTAAGAAGGCGTTTGAGAGCTGCCAGCTTAATGAATCATAGGAAAAACTTTAATTAAGTGTAGAATGGGCAGCTCCGTTGAGATGGTGAAGTTTAGAGAGCTTATAAAACGTGCAATTTCCGGAAGGAGAGCTTCAGTCTTTTAAATGATTTTGTTGAAAGTTTAAAGCCGGTAAAAGTATCAGTAAAGTTTCGTGATGTTGTGTATCTCCGGTGCGAGTTTCAGCAGAGAACCAGTTCATTCTGCGTCTGTAGCTTGACCTCCGTCACTCCTGCTTTACCATTTAGCAGGTATCTCCTTTACATTTTCCTGCTTTCCTCTCTGTCTCTCTCGCCCTCTGTGTTGCCATCTTTTTTCTTTTCACTCTCGGTCTCTGGTACAGTAACGTCCAACGCGGTAGCACTCCGATGCTGTCTGCGAAAGCTTTTACGTATAGGGGTGTCGTCGACCGTCGAGTAGCAGTCGCGCCGTTGCTTGGTCGTCGACGTCGTCGTCGTCGTGCCTCTCCGCACCAAACCCTCGCACTCTCGTGCACAGTGCGCAGGTATATCTATTGCACGACGCGGAAAGCCGAAGCTTTCCTCTTAACACACATACTCATAGGACCGTGCGCTATCGCGAGAGAGGTGAGCAAACCAGGCGAGAGCTACGCGAGGAGGACGAGAGAGAGAGCAGAGAAAGCGAGCGAGCGAGAGCGAGAAGGCTTCATAGTAACTTGACGAAGTCACCTCGTCGCTCGCCATATTTCAAGTAAATCGTCCGAAATCTCAAAAGCCTTTTGTCACCGTTCACTTCCGCCCAACTGGACTGAAATTTCAACAGAGACCGCCAGAGATGGGCCACAGAAATTCCAGAATAATCAAATTCACAAAAGAACACAATTCTTTGCTTGAAGTAAAAGAGATTCGAGGCTAAAAAACAGAGGCTCCGAGTCATGCGACTTTCCATGCGTCAAAATTGAGCGAAATATTTGCCAAGGATCCGGCATGGAAAAAGAAATGCGGGAATTATGGACGAGAAATCTCCGTGTTTAGGTAAATTTCATATTTTCCGAACATAAAATAGCGACTTTCTGATGATGCTGAAGATTGCAACGTTGGAATGCAACGAAAAATATGTATTTTTATTGATAATTGGTTTAATTTTATAAAACATCGACACCTTGCGAAATTATATACTTGCTGGGCCGCAAAAATTGATCATTTTATCATTGTAATAACATTGTACATTTTTTTAACGAGTTTTGTTACAAAATAAATGAATTTCGTTGCATCCCAACGATGCAAACTGCAACGTCATGATTTTAGTATCGTCGGCGATATGTTTTTCCGACATTTTCAATAGCCGATAAAATATTATCAGTTTTATTTGGCAGCAGCGCAGTTGGAGGGCGAAAAAATATGTTTTTCGTCCGAAAAGTACGAAAATATTTGTATATGGATGAATCCGGAAGTTGTGGAACGATTCAATGGATCAGCAGGACATCATGAATGGTCGCAGAGAAAGGACTTTGCGACAGTGAAATGGTGTGTACACGGAAAATACACCAGCGGCGAATATAACGGACAGATTATGGGGAGGCATGTGGGAGGTTTGTATTTTGTAGGGATGTCAATTTTTTAACCCTCGGACAAGCGAATGATCCATGGGGCATAGCTATGAAGTTGGTTACACGGGAAATTTCGAGGGCATAGACGTTAAAAGAAGGGGAAACACGAGGCAAACAGCAAACGAGAGAACGGGAGAGAGCGAGACGCGCATTTTTTCCAGCCTCGCAGTAACAAACATGAACCGTTGATCAAAGCGCATGAACGAGGCTGAGGGAGAGAGGGCGAGCGTGCGAGTCGGGCTTCAAGGGAATTTATTTCGTGCGATTTTTCGAATCGCCTCGTTCAGTGAGCAATCGGCAAAAATCACCGTTTCGCCCGATAGGTAATGGGCTTCGAAGCCCATCCAATACACGCGAAAGAGAGAAAGGAGGGAGGACGAGAGAGAAAGTGAGGATGAAGGACGATTGGGGAAAGAGGAAAATATCGCGCTACTCTCGGATGAAATGGTAGGAAAAAAAAGAAACAGTTGAATAATGAAAAAAAAAGCAGTCGATTTCACGTGTTGGTTGCTCTTCGGGAGTTCAGACTGAAAAAGACTTTTTCGCACCTCCGGGAGGAAAGTGGCAACTTTCGGCCCGCTGCGCGGGCCGAAGTTGCCGCATTCCGCCTACGTCGGACCGAAAAATCGTATACGCAACACGGGAGTTAAAGCAGACTACCTCAAACCGCGTGCTTGTCAACCTCGCCTTCGGCTCGGTTGACAATTCTGCCCGCGGTTTGAAGTAGTCTACTTTTCCTCCCTAGTTGCGTAATATACTATTCTAGGCGAGAGTAAGAGAGGAAAAATGAGACAAATATAGAAAATACATATGTATAACTATATTCAAAGGTAAAAACGTGTCGAAGCGAGAGAGAGGGCCGAGAAATGTGATTGAAATAGAAAAAATAGAGAGAAAGGCACGTGTGCGTTTGTAGCGGATCGAGGTAAAGGGAGAAAAAGCTTTAAAAGCCAAAAAAAAGCGTTTGATAATAACTTTACTTCATCCCGCATGATTTTCATATCGTCAAGCCCGGATGATTTATATGAATCAATAAAACATTTATCAAAATATTTAAATCGGGTCCATCAATGGTACAAAGTGTGTTTCTGATCTCATTGAAATTCACTGACTGCTGTGTTGACGAGCTTTAGAATTCGTCAATCATTTCTCTTTCTCTGTAGGAAATGAACCAAAAGTCACACGGTTCTCGCGATCAAAAACGCACGCGATGAGTTCGCTTCATCAAAATTTCATTTACATCTCAACGAATCCTTCCAAACTCCCTTTCGCCCATTTATCATTGCAGTTTACTGCTCCGAAATAAAAGAACAAAAAAAATACATGTGTATCGACGGATTAGCTTTCAGCATCACGTGAATTTTAATAGCTCCTCCATTGCCCTTTGCGACCGTGATCCGCTAAAATTGACTAACTGTTACACGGATATACAGGAATAAAAAATGAAAAAAAAGGGTAGGAGGAACCAGGGAAACGGCCGGAAAGAGCAAAAGTCAATAGAGTCGAGTGGCTTTTTGCGCTCGAAGGGTTAAAAGATTTCTCATTGAAATTCATTAATTAGAAGAGAATTAAATCCCGCCTTTTTCACAACACGAGACAAATTATATTTGAACATTGTCGCTCACAATTACGCCCAAACGACTATTTATTCTGCGTCCTTAAAAAGCCTGTGAAGAATGATTTTCCTCGCAGTTTTCAATGGGCGTACGAAATTTTTAACCAATTTCCACCAAACTGCCAACCAAAAATGGAATTGCGTTATGAAATTATCAAAAAAAATTGAAGGTATCGAGAAAATTTTGAAAAAATTCGTCCCATATGCCAAAAAAATTACAATTCCATACAAAATATGAAAACGTCGTTAGCGTTTCAGCGTTAAAAGAAGAAATTTGTCGATTTGCAACGAAGCGAAAGAATCGAAAAAGTTCAACTCCAAGAATTTGGCAGGATTTATTTTCGGAGGTTGAAAAGAACGAAATGGCATTGAACTTCATCCGCAGATATGGTTTCGAAATCGAAGAGTAGCAATTTTCCGCAAGAACTGTATTTCTATTGGCAGGATGTCGTCGCGTTCCTGTTTGACGTTGAAATGCGATACTCGGGGGAGGGGAGGTTTGTGTTGTTTGTTATACATGAGGAAAGTCCGATATACATGAGAGTATTGGGGGTACAAAAAAGAGAGAATGCAAAAGTTGGCACGTACATAGTAATACATAAAGTTGTATGTATAAATATTAATAGCGACACACAAAGCTATATGTTGTATGTGTAAATCAAGGTGGCAGGTTAAGGGCGCGAAGGAAGCCTTTGAGCAGCAAGTATAACGGCTGCGAATCTCGCAGTGGAAAAATGCGCCGCGCACCATCGCGGAGCATATATACAAGGCGTCGCGACGCGTCGGTTGCAGAGAAAAACCGAAACCGGAGGCGCGCACCATGGAGTTCATATTTTCTTCGTTCTTTCTCGCTCTCTCGCTTGCACACTCGCCGACACTCACCTTTCTTCTCTGCACTTCCGTCATCCCTCTAACCTTTCCTTCTTCCATTCGCCATACACAGCAGCAGCGTGAGGAATGAAAAAAAAAGGAAAAAAAAAAACATACACGAGGGTGCAAGTTCACAAGCTCGAATCTTTCTGATTTTTCGTCTGTGTGCCACACAGAAGCCGCCCTTTTTCTTTCTCTTTGGTGGAAGCCCTTTCATCACACAGGTGAAGTCTTTATTTTACGCAGTGTGCTTACAGCGCGGCAAACAGAGAGCAAGGCAGAGAGAAGAGTGCGTGAGAAAGAGGGATCGCGAGACCGAGTACGAAATCCCTGCACTGGAGGATTTCCTCTCGTCTCAATCACAGTTCTCACTCCACTTTTCTTTTTTCTCCGCACGCACTATATCGAACAAATGCGTATGTGTGGAATACGAGGCTTTAAATTCAAAGTTAGAGGCATTTTGTAAAATGCGACAATCTTTCCAAAAGTTATTCATTTTTTCAAGGTGAAGGCTATAAAAAACATGATCAAATCTGTTTCTACGTTGAAAATTATGACTCTGAAGTTTGCAACGTTGAGATTCAACGAAAAATATTTATTTCATCAATTATTTATTTATTTTTCAACATCATGACAATTTTTCGTATCGATTCAATCTTTGCGTCGCGAAAGAGGATCGTTTTATCGTCCAGAGCGAATATTTAATAATAAATATGAGCTCTGGTCAATAAAAAATTGAATTTCGTTGCATTCCAAGTTCAGGATTTTGGCGCGACGTCTGTGTAATCAAAATTTTTCCTACATCTCCGGAAATATACTTCCGGAATGATCCTGAAGTTTCAATTGTTGGAATGCAACGAAATTCTGTTATTTCTTCATCAGAGCCAATAATTATTGTTGAATATTTGTTCCGGCCAATAAAACGATTCTCTCTGGCGACCAACAAACTCAATTGACTCAAAAAATTGCCACGATTTTCAAAATTCAATAAATAATCAACGAAGAAATGTTTTTCGTTGAATCTCAACGTTGAAAACTTCAGAGTCGTACTTCCGGAGCTTTACAGAGTAAACGTCAAAGTTGCCCCATACGGAATTCCCCATGCACACACAACAGCAGTGGCCTGCACATTTACAGGATTTACGAAACACAGAGATGTAATGGCATATATTTGAACGATATTATATGCATTTTTCATGCACGTAGGGGTATTCGAGCCTGAAGAAATATGGGATGGAGGAGAGAGTGGGGTTAGGAAGCGAAGGGTGAAAAAAGAGAGTGCGAAAAGGGAGAAAGGACGAGGAGAAGGGACTCTGGTGGTTTTTTATGTGTGGCAAAAGAGAAGTGGAGAGTTGGGGTGCACGCGGGGCGGAGTGTGTCGGTACAGAGAAAAGGGAGAGAAGAAGAAGAAAAAAATATACATATAGAATAAGTGGAAAGCGAGACGTCGGCAAAAAAGAAAAGGGTGAAAAAGTGAAAGACAGAAGACGGAAAAGAGAGAAATAAAATCAAGAGAGAGTGATAAAAATATGTGGTAAAAATACGAGGGATAGAGAGAGGTCGAGAGTCTCGTGGCTGTCGTCAGCACAGCCACACGATTAAAATGTAAAAGGATTCATGTTGAGCTGTGCGCGCCCAGCCAATTTATATGCGTCTGGGCTTAGGCTCTTTCGCACGTGCTACCGTTGCCACGGAAATCGGCCTATGATACTCTTCCTTTCCTTCAAAACTCATACATGAATGCACCATAAAGCTCAAAAGTTTCGCGAAATAATAATGTGTGTTATTTTACAAACTATATTTATCAATATTGTTTATACGAAACGAAAATCCTTTCCGTACTTTTCCCAGCAGCGCACACTGAAATGTTACGCAAATTCGTCGAAATCAAAAAAACGCAAAAAAAAATGAAGATTTTAAAATTACATCGATAAATTGCCTCCGGCACGTGCATTTCACGTCAAGTAACGATAAAAAATTCTCCTCGAAACATGAAGAGTATTTTCGAGTGCATTTCCACAGAGATTCCAAGACTACTCGGTTTTTTTTTCGCTCGCGCGAGAGGGTTGAAATGAAAATAGAGAGGACGAAGATAAATGGTCGAGCATTATCTTCGCGTCGCGAATTCTGCTGGACCGATTTAGTATTTTAATAAAGCTGCGAGTTATGCACGAGCGAGGCATAGTGCGATGAGGAATGGGGGGGCGGCGAGGAAATGAGCGCGAGGGTACAGGACAGGCTCTCTAAGAAGGAAGTTACACGGAGAGAGTTTGGGCAAGGAATACGACAACGAAGCGCGACCAAGTGCTCCAAGAAAGGAGGAGCAGGACGCTAATGGTGCCATAGATTTTCTCCTCGGCTCTCGTCTCTTTCTCCTGCTTCTCCGCGTCTCACTTTTGTCTCTTGGCGAGCTTTCTATATACGCGCGTGCAGGACGATAAAGTCTATACGTATATATAACACGAGCATCTCTGCAACCCCATTTGAGCTTCACTCGTAAATATACGAGAAGAGCCAGCAAAGTATATAAATGCGAGAGAGACGACGACGACTTGGCGACAACGACGAGTCTTTCAGCCTTTACGATCGCTTAGAATAATTTACGATTGATTCTTACATACGTACATATATATTTATGTATTATATATGTAACAACCACCCAGAAACTCTTCGGAGTACATCGTTTTTTCTTGTTCCTTTATCCAGTCGTGAGTTTTATTATATGCTGTGCGAAAATTTCCCTCCCAAAGTGTCTCAACTTGCGTGTAAAACGCCGAAGGGCCGACACAGATTCGAGCAAAAGATCGAGGAGACATTGTAATTTTTTTTATCGTCCTGTTTTTCCTACGATAAAAATTTTATATCAAAGATATAAAAATTTTGGGAGGGCTCACTGATTACGAATCTAAACTCGTAATTTCGGAATTTTTAACTGGTTTTAAAAGAATGATTTCAAGATAAAAGTGGTTCGGAGTGATTGCATCAACAAAACATTGGAATAACAAATTTGGGACGGTGGGATTTGAAATTGAATGCGAAGAATGAGATTCGCCAATAAATCGCGTTTTGGCTTATAAATTAATAAATTAATATCGTTGGAAAGTGAAGAAATGATAATCGAATTTATTGCAGTCGATATATAACGCGAAAGATATTAAATCCGTAAGCGCGAGTGCTGCCACAGCGAGTATCCCGTACAAAACGAATTCATATACATATATATAAATGTGAAGAGAAAAGCTCTAGTCCGGAAGCCACTTTGAACTGAGAGTGAGAAAGCCACGAGGAGCGATAGAGAAATCGCAAGCAGGAAAGAGAAGGAGGAAGCGACAAAATAATAAAGAACGAGAGAAATATCGTTGAGGGAGAGTAAATCCTCGGGAGCGTGAGAGATTCGATCGAATCTCCACTGGATTGTCCAATAATCCTCTCTTCATTTTATACCGAAGAGGAAAATCGCGAGATAGAAAATCCCATGAAGGCTTTTATACACAGAGATATATGGATATAGAAAATATTTCTATAAAAACGTAGTGCGACGTAACGAAGAGCGTTTTACGTTGAAAATTATGCAATTTACGCTCTTCTGATTGCCAGTGAATCCAGTGGTCCAAAATATAGACATACGTTCTCTTGTTCCTGGCGCGTTTTTTGTTACCGTCCGAAAGAAGAGACATTTTTGGTCAGGACGATGCCTGCTTGACTCGTCGTCTCGTCGTCCTTTTTCTCCCTGTGTTTTTTGCCCAAGAGGGAAAAAGAGAAGCTGCGACCAAATTCTGCTCCCTTAATGCCCGAGCAATATGTTTTATCTTTTACCATGAATCCTCTTTCTATGTCGTTCACTCTTTTTCTCGCCCTCTCTCATTCTTTCCACATCACCTTATCCTTGCCACCCTGCTCCTTGACGAAAAAAGCGCTTATTTCACACGGAACAGAGAAAAGACTGCAGCGACATTGTGGTTCAGGGTAAAAGAGACCAAAAAAGAGAAATCAGACTGTTGGAAACGCGGGCGATATAGATGTCGAATGGTTAAGAAAGATCGTGGGCTTTATGACACGAAAAATAATGTTCGATTGTGTTTCTTATCGATTGTTAAAAAATCTGAAGCTTAATCACGATTTTCATCGTCATATCGATCGTTTGATCAAGATTTATTTGGAAATTCGATCAGCGGAGGAGTGAAAAATTGGCAAAATTTTGGGAATGGCCCTGGGAAGAATTTCCTCAGGGATTTTCGTGGCCTTTCGTCTCAATTCCTCGGGCTAAACGCATATCAACGAAAAAATGCCTAAAACAAATAAAACAATCAAGTCCTCGAGTTAGACAATGAACGGAGTGGTTGAAACAACTTGGAAATGTGTAATCCACCAACTTTTAGAAACTCCATAATTGCGATAACATAAAAAAGTAAAAAACAAGTTGGCAGGGTTTGCGTTTTATGTTTGAAATTATCAGAGCATGACAATAGTACAAGAAATTTAAACTTCAAGTACTTATTACTTTCGTTTTTTCGTAATAACAATAATAATCTGAGCGAGTATAATGTCGTTCGTTTTATCATTATTCTGAAAACTTATTCGACCATGGATTCTCGCCTTTCGTTCTCTCAGCAACGTTCAAATGAATGGATGCTGGAAATCCCCCGGCTTCCTTATAGCTTTTCTCTCTCTCGCTCACTCTCACTCTCTTTCTCCATCTTTCACTCTTCACTTTCGTGCTCTTTCACTCTTTTATTCTTAGCGATTCGAGAGAATATTACGATAGAGAGAAATAACCTGAGGGAGAATGAAAAAGGGGGTTGACGGGAGGGAGAGGCTAGGCTTGGAGAAAAGAAATCGCGTCGACGTCGAGAGGACGTCGGACCAGATTTAATTACGGACTCGTCGTCGTCGTCGTTGTACGACGAACCCGCAATATTCGTCGATTATTCCCCGCAGTCAAGAAAACCATACAATACTTTACCTCAATGTATACAAATTATACACTCAAAAGAAAATTTTGTTGAAAAATATCGATATTTTGTTGGATACGTTAAACTAAACGTTTTTTCGGAAAATTACGAAAATTTTGACATTCCAGCAAAAAACATTCTGGAAAATCTGTTCGGAATGTAAATTTTTGTCATTCCAATCGTAAATTTTGCTGACAGTTCCGTTACAATGGAAAATATTGGCGAAATAACGAAAATTTTCAACTCATCCCAAAATATTTAGTTCGCTGTATTCAACAAAATATCGACGTTTTTTGATAAAATTTAATTTTCAGTGTATGACTTCTTTAAACATATTTATTGATATTGGATTAAAAAAACCGAACAATCGTCATTTGATCAAAAATCATTGTCGCAAAAAGTACGAAATTCGAAGATTTTTCCAAACGTGACATATTTGCACGTTCAATGAATAAAATTGGATCGTGCGGATCCGAAGAATCTTGAAGTTTGTCGTTAGAATCGACGTCAAATTTATTTTTCTTAAAAAAATCAAGTTTTTTTTTAGTTTTATGAAGTAAAAAAAACCAAAAGTGCTTGAAATTCTCTTTATCCGAACGTAATAGATTCCAGCAACGTAATTTTGACGACGTGCACTATATATATCAATAATGGTTGGCGAGAGAGGAGTTTGCTCCCGCAAACGCCTGGTCCCGTGAGAGTAACAAAACTTTCGGGAACAATTATAGTGTGTTTTAAAGCTCGTAGCCGCGAAAAGTAAACGCGGTATAATTGCCGCGACGAAAGCCAAAGTAAGAGAGACTTTTGCTTCATCCGTTCGGTAAATATATGCATAAACGAATGAAAATATCGAATTAGATAGAAACTTGTCATGGCCAGAGATTTGCCAAGAGCAAACAATCGCGAACGTCAACCGCGAGATAATTCAAGCAGATGGTAAAACGAGTAGGAAGAAAAAAAAAGAAACGAAATAAAATGATAATTGGCACGTTGGATAATCCAAATTTCGCGAATCCACGACGCAGCTGCCTTAATTATGGACACGATTTGAAAAAAAATCACGTCCAGTTACGTCTGAATTGGAGGCGAGAAAAAAAATGAGAATATACAATGCAGGGTGGATTTTGTTGTTAGGAACGAGAGTGGGCGAGACAATTTTCAGTGCCAAGAGATCGAGAAAACTCGTGTGCCAGATTTCAGAGTACTCTCGAGGCGCAATCTTACTGCAGCACAAAATATAAACACGTATAGACATATAGATATATATAAAAAATGCATACAGTAATTTCTTGGTGCTTTTTGGATGGTAAATGCAAGCCATCTGCTGTTATTGCTATACGAGGAAAGCTTCGTGCAGCTTTCTTAATATGACGATTCTCTGGCAAGCATAAAGGCATCGTATTCCATGTTTATAATTGCGATAATATGCCTTTACGTTACTCATGTATCTTTACAATCTTTCCTACTCGAGCTCACGCTCCGCACAGTCTTTTATACACAGATATATGCAAAACGAACAAATAAAAATTCAGTCTTATATATAAAACTGGCCATTTTACAAAAAGGATATAATAACCCGTTGGCGTGAAACCCATGATATGATTCGAGATACGTATGAATAAGAGCATTCCAAATATCAACGAGCACGCTGCTCTTTTATACGAGGGGGGAGAAAAGCTTTTTTAACGCTCGACGTACAAATTACAATGTATATAGACATGGATTCCCGATTTCAACGCAGACCGTAATCTTTGCATTTTACATTCATGCAAGATAATTATTTAAAACGTACAGTTATGTTAAAAATCGACAAATTTTATCAGTCTTTTAAGATTCTCCTTCAAAACAGCGAATTATGCAAAAACTGAATCAACGTTCCGGAAAAAAGACCCAAAAAAATGTTTGAATTTATGAAATTATGAATTTTTGCTAATTTTTGTGTTTCGATTATTTATTTTTCGAAAAAATGACCCGAAATTTTCGTTGCTCCTTTGAAGACAATTATGAGTAATTGATTTTCAGCAAAAACATGATAATTTGATGAAACTGGAACTTTCACGAGAGTGTGAATGCAAAAGCCGATGAAGAACTCATCAAATTAATTAGCGAGAGAGATTAAATTGATAATTTCACTATAAATCGGACTACTCGTGGGTCGAACGATGCAAAGAGCAACAATTTGGATGAATACAAAATGGAACTTGCCAATTGGTGAATGAAATCCGGGATGCCAGAGCGTTTTGGTAATGCCTGTACCCTGGTAAGTCGTCGAGTGTGATAAACTGAGGAAGTGCGGTAAAAGAGGGTTAAAAAAAAGAAAAATGAATGCAGTAGTGAATTTGGTACGATATGGCATGAAATTTACACTTGTTTTTTTTTTTTTTTTTGGTGTAGGTGCGATAAGAGGATGACTGGTTGGGTAGAGTGGCTTGGTGTGTGATGGAGGGGAATCCTGGAGCATGCATATATTTCTCTCTCTGTCTGTGAGTCTTTTCAGGCTCGGAGTCCCTCGATCGTCCTCGAGCCAGTGCATTAAAAAAACTCAAATATCCCTAAGTACGTACAATTAGAACACGAGTGAGCGGTAATTTGCAACGAGGGTGAACGAGGCATTTCTTCGCATTCAGCGAGGAGAACGAAAAAACGAAAAAAATACACTTTAAAAAAAAAAAAATAAGCAATTCCAAGTCCAAGAACGACGTTGCTGAAACGGCCTGGTCGAATCGATCGAATTGAGTATAAAAATACGAGCCAAAAATCGATTCAACGCTTCAGGAGCAATTAATTTCCAACAGACATTTTTCTACTCTATTGATATTCCCTCACGTCCTCCAAATCCCTTTCTGGCCTTAATTCCGTATCAGCCAGTGAGGCTTAACGAAACATAAATTGTATATTCGCACTGACAAACGAGAAACGGCAGAAACCGATGAAATTTACACATAATCTTGCGACCGTTACGCCCTTTCGTTAACAAGCGGATGATGTATGTAGGAAATGCGTAATATGCATATTTCGAGGCTACACATATCACTAGAACTACATGATAGAGGCAAGTTCGGTCTCTCGCGCGCGTTAATATAATTTCATTAGCGCTAGAGCTCCGCCGTTCTACTTGATATATAGACGTACGCGGACACGCGCACACGTGTGCGTGTGACATTTATATAATATATAGAAGAGGAAAGGGAAGGGCTTACGTGATGCTGTGTAGGAAGAGCCGAGGCACCGCATGCACGCAGCACCAAGGGTGGATTTAGTCGTGGCCGAATGAATTTCTGCTCGGCTTCCGGTCTCTCTTACGACCTTCCATCTCTTGGCTCTTTCCCCCTCTTCCCTAATATCCAGAGACTTTATATCTCTATATATATTAGAAACAAAACTGTCGAGGAGAGTACGGTTCTCTTGGCGTGTGGTCGCATCGGTGGTAGTGCGGTACGAGACCTCAAGATTGGATATTATAAATTTTGTTCCAAGAGCTCACCACCTCGAGATCACCCTCGTCTCTCTCCTTTTCCTCCCCCCCTCCACTCTCATTTTCTGCCTCGAATGAATAATTTTTTTTTCACCGTCTTTTCATACACCTTGAAATATCTTATTTACAAATCCATTAAATTAGTGTATGATGAGAAAAAAATGACTCTGAAGTTTGCAACGTTGAGATTCAACGAAATAATATTTTTTTCTATCAATTATTTATTACATTTTGAGAATCATGGCAATTTTTCGTATCGATTCTATTTTTGGGTCGCGAGAGACGATCGTTTTATCGTCTCAAAGCAAATATTGAATAATTATTATGAGCTCTGCTTAAGAAAAAATGGAATTTCGTTGCATTCCAACGATGCAACGATGTTGAAGTTTTCATCGTTGGAATGCAACGAAATTCAGTTTTTTTTACTTTATTTCAATTGAGATTCTGATGCAATATTGGGTCAGGACAATAAATCGATCTTTTTATAGGATCGAAACACAAAATTGATACGAAATTGTCATAATTTTTAAAATTTAACAGAAAATGAATAGAAAACTCATTTTTCGTTGGATCTCTACTTTGCGAACTTCAGAGTCGTACGATGCAAACTTTAACATCGTGAAAAAAATACACAAAAGGAAACGAAACTTTTTATTAGAATAAATATTTTCTATCGATTATTTATTGAATTTTGAAAATCATGGCGATTTTTGGTATCGATTCTATTTTTGGGTCGCAAGAGACGATCGTTTTATCGTCCAGAGCCAATGTTGAATAATAATTGTGGGCTATGCTTAAGAAAAAGTGGAATTTCGTTGCATTTCATACTAAATAAATCGCATCTGGGTTTCGCATCGAGAATCGCTGAATAAAGTTCACAAGACGCGATATTGACGCAATAGATTTGTATGCACGAATGTGAATTCAACGTGAATGCCTATTCAGTGACCGAGCTTGATGAACGAATTTCTCTTTCTATTTTTTATTGTTTTTCTACCCAGGATGAGAACGAGAAATTCAGGTTTTTGTATTCTGTGAGAAAAAAAAATTCGAGCTTATTCCGGATTCTTGTAGAGTGTGATGAAAAAAGGGCCAATCATCCGTGAGGCTGGAGAGGAGATAATATTGGAATTGTTAGAGAGCCCGGAATTATGAATGAAGAAAAAAAAATTGAAGAAGATCGAGAGCATTGGAGGAATTTCAAATGAGATGAACTATTTCAAATAACGAATTACTTCTGTATGAGATCGATTGGAAAAGATTGGAAATTTTTTTCATATCCACGAGCTCAGGCGGTACGAGCGAAAATAATGGCAAGAGGAAGATAAAGAATAATAGAGAAAAATAATGAGCAATTTTTGAAATATTCTTACGCAAAATAATTATTTTCTGTTGAAAAATCCAAATCCGCGAAGCCAACTTGACACTCTTGAGGCGTGAGTAAAATATAAAACTAAAAAATTCAATTCGCGTACGTCTCGCGTATTCGGTACCCATGGAAAATGTAATTCGAATGAAAATAAGATCGTGCCCCAAAAAAAGTGTATCGAAATACATAAAACATGAAGAAAACTTGGGGAAAAATGGAATCGCCGTTGGAGGCATTGGGGAGAGATGAAATTTAAAAAAAAATGGACGAAGAAAAAAAAGCGTCGCACGAACGAAAAGTATACGATAATCCGCAAAGCGGAGAAAAAGCGTGGGAGGCCCGGAAAAGATGAAAGCAGTGCGAGACTCTCGTGTCTTTGGTTCGAGTTGGAATGAAGGGAGGATGGAAATATAAAAGAAACCTGGACATATATTTATGTATAAGGAATGGGGAAAGGCTCTCGTTAAGACAAGTTGCAAAATGAGTTGATTCGATCTCTCGTTTGCCTTCTTCATTCCCTTTTGGCTCACTGAAGCGCGCAGCACACTCGCGGAGAGGCCAAGATCCGCGAACGTGCTCGTGGGATGAAATGAGTTGGCCAGCTTGGAAAAGAGCGCACGGCGCACGGAATGGGAAAGGGGGGGGGGAGGCTACAGGGACGATCTGCATAAACAGGGAACGTACCGAAGGAGACAACGTTGACTGGAAATATATATAAATCTTTTTTTTTCTTCTTCTTCCTTCAATATGTACGGGATATTCTCATGAGAATGAACCGCAGCATCCGGCATGGACCACAAGCAATGAGTAGAATTGTTCAGAGATAAACTTGAGATCGAAATATTTTTGGTCAACTTTTGCTGAGCAAAATATCAATTTTCATAAAATTAACGCCGCATTACATTAAAATAATTGACCAAAATCCAAATTCTTTCCGCGAGATTCCGAGAGATGAAAATCGAACGAACTTTTCGCTTCACCGCAAAATTTTGTATTCACACGTTTTCCACGTTGTTTCCGCATATAAATGTAGATTCAAAAAATAAAACATAAAAACGTTATCTCCCATTCGCCGAAAGCGCGCGCGCGCGACTTCCGCGAGACTCGAAAGTTTTTCATCTCCATTTTTCCTTCGTTTTGTTTTACTTCATTCCTGCTCCTGTGTGCGCCTGCTGGGCGCGACAAAAAAAGCGTTGATGACTTATCTCGTCGATCTCCCGACTACCGCACCAGAGAAGCTTTCCTCGTTTTCTTCTTCTCTCACCTTTACCCATAATTACACCCTTCCACTCGTTTAAACTTCTCATTTATACACTCTCACTAAGAATCTCTAAGGCAGCTCTCGCTTATTCCTGTCCGCCTTATCTTTACTCGTTTTTTCTTTTTATTTCCTCACGAAAGGCTGTCTACACTCTATCCTTAAATACGAAAAATTATAGATAAATATTTCGCGTTTATCTATAAGCGCTGAAAAATATTCTTTTTCGGATTTCATTAATTTGTATGAAATTTGAGAGTAAAATCACGTTTACGATCGAAAAAAGTTGAGAAATTGTTGCGTTTGATGCGAACGTGCATCTGACAAGTTAATTTGAATTTTGTACATGTTTCCATGACTTCGTGAACGCTCAAGTCCATCCATTTTTAAAGGGAACGACGTCAATTCGTTTTCAGAAGATTTTCAACATTTGAATTTCCTTGCAAGAGTTTTTTTCTCTCGTTTTGGACACGAGGAAAATCCTAAGCACGAAATTCGAGGTCGGATCGATCGGGCATAGAATAGCTTGGGAGATACGTCACGTCTAAAGTGATCTGGCTCGTAAACTTTTTCAATCATAACGAAAATAAAAAACAAAAACAAGACCGAAATAATCCGGAGCTGGGGAGTTGGTTATTCGCGTCCAGTAACGAACTTCCGACAGGGCCGATATAATAAAAAGGGGCGAGAGCGAGCGATGTTTCAGAAAGACAAGAAAAATACAAATATTTTAATATAAAGTCGGTGAATCTGAATGAGAAATACGAAAAACCGGTGAGGACCGAGTGAAAAGATGGAAAATTAGTAAAAAATGTTGTCACGACAAATCTCAGACGAGTCGAAAAGGGAAAGGGAGAAAACAAGCGAAAGGACGTCGCCCGGAGACGTCGACGGAAATATATTCTGAATCCGGGGCAATGCTATTTTCTTGGCGACGCTTTTTCTGCCGATATCACTAGAAAAATGCACTCAACGAAAATTGTATATCCAGAGACTTTTCTTTACGAACAAGTTGTTTTCTTGTCGCGGTATCTCAACCGCACGGTACGAGTGGCTGTCAGTGAAAATTTCTCCCCTGCTCGAATATGGACCAGAAAACAGATTTTTCGAGCATTTCTCTTTGGAACCAATTGGAAAAAAGTTCATTGAAATCAACGATTTACGTAAACAATTTAAAAAAACGAAAAATCGCGTGTCCAGTCTCGTCGCCGTGCTTCGAAATTCATAAACTAAATAGAATAAGGAAAAATGGAACGGATCGAATTTTATTTTGATCGTAAAATTTTTCCCTCGACGCGAAAACTCTCATTGTAATTATGAATTGTAAGCTGTAATTGTAAGCTGGCGTTTAATTATCTCAAGCGAACGCTCATAAAAACTTGGGCTCAAATTTCAAAAAGAATCGATTAATTAAGAAAATAATGAAAATTCAAGTGAGAAAATGAATTTTAAAGCTTAATAATCAATTGAAATGCCGAAAATATTGTTGTTACCCAAAACTCGTTCGCCTTGTCCAAAAAAAATCGACTCATCGCACCAAACTGACTCTGTCAGTGTAAAAACATGGCGACGCTCAATATTCATTCTGCCCAAACTCTCAATATGCAGGAAATCATTTTTCCACAAAAATTCAATGGATTTTAAACCAGAATGTTGAAAAAGTTGCCTCTCGATTTACGGAGGCGCGAACGCCCGTCATTTATGCTTGGCAAAATTTATACGTTCGAATAATTTTTGACCAGCCTCAACATCTCTGTGTCTCATGACGTTGAATTGACGTGTCGAAAAAAAAAAAAAAACGTAAAAAATGTGGTTGCATAGTAACGATGAAACGCCAGCAACAGTTTCTCGACTCTTCGTCAAAACTGTATGGAACAATCTCTCCAAGTACGAAAGACAATCGTGCACACGCGCGATATTAGCATGCGTGCATTCGAAACTGGAGTTGGCGAGCATATGCTCGGTATGTTACATGCACGATGCTTACAAATAGTACAAATTCAGTACACGAACGAAGCGAAGGAAATAACGATACAAACATACCGAGGGATTGACACACGCGCACAGGCATAGAGAGACAAACACACACAAGAAAGCGAGATGTGTGATGACAGCAGGAGACGAGGAAGCAATAGAGCTCGTGTAATGCACTACAATTCGATTTACCACTAGGCATCCGCATGAAGAGAACGAAAGGGCTGAGCATGTATAGTAGGATAGCGTACAAGGAGCGAGAGGAATGAAGAAAGGGAGAAAGGGTATGAAGAGGAGAGCGAGATGAAGCTCGGGATAGAGAGTTTAACTGTCGCGCGGGCGTGAGGACAGCAGAGCGAGGAGTTGCCGTGCGCGGGGTGACACTGTCTCGCTCATGGCTCATTCGGCGTTTCCGGCTAACGAGAGAGAGAGAGAGAGAGTGAAAATTATATTTGTACCGGAAACGAGAGGGATGTATAGCGATTGCGCTCGAGGCGCAAAACCCCTTGACGAAAATATATATCTATAGGACTCGGTATGCACGTACGAAAGCGCCGTGAAACAAGCAAAATGTAAAACGATAGGAAAAAAGGAACAAAATCATTCGGGGTTGGGGAAGGTGTAGAAAAGAAGAAAAAAAAACAAAAAAACATTGAAACCTCGAAGAGAAAAGCGTTAACGGAACGAAAGCCGCGATCCAATTAGCTACATCCAGCTTAATGAAAAAGAGGATATATATAGAACGGTCTGGCGACGCTTCACCAGTGAGAGTCAATAAAATCCTGATAAAGTCGAAGAGAACGAGAGATGAAGCCTGTTTTTTTTTACCTTTTTTTAATGCGTCGAGAGGCAAGAGGAAAAAAATCAACAGAAAGCCGCATTCGACGAGGCAAATGAGAGCATCAATACGAATTTTTTGGGCAAATGCTTGTTCTATACTCTTCGAAATGCCTGCTCGTCGAGAGACCAAGAGAGAAAGAAAAAAGTACGAAACACAATGATAAACGTGTGTGCTTTTGGTAGACAAGAAATAAGGGGTTAATAATAGAGGAGAAACAAGCCCCCGGAATCGTAAAATGTGTCTAGACCATGTACGTCTCTATATTTCACGTACACACTGCGGGGCTGCAAGCAAAAAAATAACGTTGGCCCACATCCCATGGAAATTTGGTGAACGATAAAAGTGTCTAGTTGCCTGTCATGCGGGTGCACCTGAAGAATTAATTGCTCCTCATCCTTCGTCATAGTGTCCTATATATTTTTCACCACCGAAATCCCATACATATATGTATAAAACGTGCATGGATACGTATATAGAACAAAGCAGTTTGTCAAGCTCCGAGTTATTGATCACTGCTGTCCCTGTGGTCGATTACCGAGGGTGACAAAACAAGTTTTTTCTCTTTCATCGGAATCCTACAGATGTTGCCTAGTTCTAGGGCAAAAATGTTGTAGAAAAAAATGAGCAAATGCGTGAAAGCAAAAGCTGGAGCAAAAAAAAATGATTTTCGCCTGAGGATTTCGATCGAGATGAATATAATTGGACGTGATTTTTAAAAATTCCCAGATTTTCGTAATTGCTCTCGATTCTCTTCGTATTTTCACTTCGCTAATTAATTATAATCAATTAAAATCGTCGCGCGGCGTCATTTTGGTCGCGCGGTTATTCATCAAAGGACCAGCTTTTTTTATATCCTTGAAAATGAAATTTTTGTACAAATTTGCGAAAAGGACGAAGTATATTGGATCCTGGAAAATTCTATTGACACTCGCGGTGCTTTGTCCATTGAAAACGACTGATGCACCAAGAGATCTCGTAATCGCGGTGAAAGCCGCGGAAGCAGCTGATTAAGAGCACGAGGAATGGCAAGGACGGGCTGCTCGGTCTTGGAATTTGTGTTGATAGACGC
This sequence comes from Diadegma fenestrale, assembly GCA_037043255.1. Lineage (NCBI taxonomy): Eukaryota > Metazoa > Arthropoda > Insecta > Hymenoptera > Ichneumonidae > Diadegma > Diadegma fenestrale. The sequence goes on from CM073312.1 coordinate 11,536,316, forward strand.
ACCGATTTGAATTATTCGTTCTCCCGTGCGTGCGTATATATGGATGTAGATAAATGGCAATGGAACACGCGTGTATGAAACATTGACGCATGCGAACGATTTTGAATGCGTCTCGTATGTGGGCACACACGAAGGGAGGCCAGAGGAGAGACGCGAGGTGGGAGGACGTGTGTATAGAATTTTTGTATGGGAAAGCGGACATCCCAACGGACGTCTGTTCGTTTGTCTCGGCTCTCTATATCCCTTTCGATTCGTACAGAGAGAGAGAGAGAGGGAAAGAGGACGTTTAGGTACGCCTCGCGAAAACGCAATAGTCTCGTCGTCCCTTTTCACCAAAATATATACGCCGTATATACGAATCTGTGTAGACGATGGGCCCGACTTGTATGAAGCTCCACTTCACCATACAGCCATGCCAGAAATCCATAGAAGGCAACGAGTCAAAATGGGACAATGAGGCAGAATGGACAGCGTAGAAACCGCACAGGCTGCCTTAATCATTGCGGTTTCGTTTGCCGGTTCAATCGAATGGATCGAATGGAATGAACCACAATTTTCCAAAGTATCAAAATCACTTTGTAAAACTTCAAAAGTTTCCTACACTTTTACAGAGGACTAAAAATTCATCAACTTTTTTTTAGAGTCGCGGTTCATTTTGCCCCCGTCTCTCCTGGAAGGCGAAAGGAATGGACCACGAGTCGCGCAGTCTCGATTTTAGGCGCCGAGTCCTCTCTCCTCTCGATGAGAAATGAAAAGCCGCGTATAGAGGAGAAAAATGCGAACGCACAGATAGCGCGGGAGAGGGTGCGTTTCCTATATATATGGGAAAACCACATATCCAAAACGTTGGTCGGGCGCGGGTGGTCGCACGCGAAGAGGAACTTTCAACGAGCTGAATTCGGGAGCAAATATTCGTCCGAACGTACGCCATCCCCAAAATGTTTCGATGCCCGCGCGGTTTGTGGAAGAAAAGCGCGCCGCAGCCTTACAACAGAGAACAGACAAAACTTATGCCCGTTTGTTTCGAGTCAATGCTTTTCCATTTTCCTTTCGATTCTTCCGAAAGTTCACCCATTTTTTTTCTTCTCTCTACAAAACTCTCCAAAAATTTGCGTATATGAAGCGTCCGTGCTGCTGCGGCGTCGCGGCACGTCGACGGAGACGAAAACACAGGAGCAATAAAACAATCGTAAAAAAAACAATCGTCGTCTTTGGGTTGCAAAGTTTTTCACGAGTAAATCTTGGAATGTAATCCATTGCGGCGTCCGGTATACGATCGCAGCTGCGTATCGCAAACAGAGACAGAGTTTGTACGCTTTTACGACACTCAAGTAGATTAAGCTCTAGATTCATCGATATAAAATGAAAAGACTGGAAACTTGACGAAAACATGTACAAAGTGAATAATGGAGCGAGGGAGAGAGAAAAAAAAGCGCAGAGACGAGTGTTCGAACGGTGATGAAAAAATCATGAGACGACGTAGCAGCGCGGAGAGAGCCGGTACATAAAAAGTTCAAAGTTTGAATCGCGGGCACTTGAGTTTTATCAGTGTGTGTGTATTTCGTTGGTGAGCAGCTTGGCCAGAGAGACGGATGAGAGAAAAGAAAAAGGAAACTATAAGCCTCTGGTCGTGAAAAAAGCGCGAAAAGGATAGCGCGCCGAGCAGAGTCTTGGGAGTTTTTTTTTATCGTGAAAAAAACGGGCACAGTATCGAGGAGAGAAAATCGAGAGAGGGTGAGGGACGCGGGCGTTTGGTAAATCCTCTCGGATGCGGGGAACAGCAGAGAGAAGCGAAAAAGGATAGGGGAGGGGGCGAATAAGAAGAGGAAGCGACAGGACTTTGGAGTCCTGGGATGAACTCTGATACCCAGCAACCGCATGCGGATCGACGAACCCAAGAGTCGCCGAGACGGAATAATGTGGCGTCGATAAATGGCAGGCGTTAGCCGCAGATTCGCGCTGCTAGTTGAAAAACGCGAATCAGAAAGAGAGAGGGATAGCAGAATACGAAGAGAAGAAAAGCGAGATGCGAATGCATTTTCGTTGGCGACTGTGTGTGAATGCTGTGGGCGGTTATACGGGTCGCGGCGGGGATTTGTATGAGAAGCTTCGACATCGTGAAAAGTGGAAGAGAAAGATGAGATGAAGAGCAACGTTTCTCGCAAGAAGATGGCGCATCAGCGGATCTCGACGTCGATGGATTGCTGCTGGGGGGGTTAAAAGAGAAAGCAAAAGTGAAAGAGAGATAAGCGCGCGATTGCGGTAGCGAAAAAGACAGAGAAAGAGAATAAAGAGCGAGAGAAAGGCATCGCAAGGCACACGCGAGGAAAACGAAATACTGGCATCGTCCACAGCAGTGCGCAACCCCTCCGCAACGGGGATGAGACATTCTCCATGTATAGCTCACCCGCACACATTCACGTATCCTGCATTTGTACAGAGAGCGTAGTTGGTAAGATTTTTGCGCGGCGGTAACGAGAAATAAGATGGAGAATGGTACAGACGACTTTTCGACCTTAGCCCATTCCTCTCCTCATCTTCATTTTGTTCGACGATAAGACTTACTACTGCGCGTACACATACGGACGCTGCGCGGCGAAGAGAGACTCCAGGATCAAGCTTGGTTACGGCCTGATGGCCAATTTAGCCATGACCCCCTGAACCTCGAGAACCATTCACGCGCGTTTCTCTACTCGACGCATAACCGGCAAAGAAAAATGCGTATACGACTCAATCGTAAATTAGAGAACCTCGCGACCTGCACTGTCGTACGTTTGCCAACATCTTCCTGGAACTCTCGAAGTCTCTCACTCTCTCAGTCTCCACAAAACCATTCATTTTGCGTCTCGAATTAAAGTGAAATTTCTCGCAACCGCGAGGCTTCCTAGTCGATAAAATAGACCCAAAACGATTGAGACTTTGCGAATGTTTTTGCCTTTCGATATAAATCTTGTAGAGATTATTTTCGTGCCTCGTCCGCCGGAAGCTGGATTAGGAAGTAAATTATGTCATGGCTGCATGACAACGGAGGGAGTATATGGAGAAAAATGTCTAGAACGTAATAATGATAAAGACGAGAGGAGAAAAGAAAAATAAAGGGAGAGAAAATTGTGGCACACAATTCCAGGCCGCAGGGCTAAGAGCAGCAGAGGATCGATCGTCCTAAGTGTGAAAAGGCTGTGTGACGAGAGAGGTCGTGTGTGACGAGTACCAACATACTATCCTACATTTATCTATAAATATAGAGTCATACATACATGTCCATATAAGCATTATGGCGGGACGACGACAGCGGGGAATAAAAGAGAAAAAATCGAGATAAAGTGTGAGGGAAGTAAAAAAAGAGAGCTCTAGGCCTCGATTGAAACAATGGACTCTCGTAGCCGCAAAGTTCGGAACGCGCGCGCTCCAATTTCTTTCCACAACGGGCAGGAGCAGAAAAAAAAATATTCAACGCCTCGATTTGTCTTCTGAAAGAGCTGATGAGAATGTACACCTCAGATATTGCTTTACGCCATGTAGAGAAGAAAAAAAAACCATCGCAGGCAGTTCGTTTATTCTTATAAACGAAAAACACTCTTTTCGCCACTCGTGGCGAGTATGCATGCCAAAAAAAAACGTAAACTGGCTAGCAATCATCATTGCGGTTCTAGCGTGTGAAAAAAAAATCCTTCTCACCTAACGCTCGAAGATTACACTCGTGACCTCGTTTTTTTCAGTTGCTTGCCTCCTGCAGTTTCGCGGAGTTCTTCATGATTTTCGTCAACGCTCCTTTATTTCTTGCTGGTGTTTCCGTTGTGAGCACAGAACGCGTTCGAGCGTTTTGCTCACCGGGAGATCGCGACAAAAGTAACATGACCAAATGTGATGGAAAAATCTCACGGATTCTTCTCATCACACGTGCATTTTTCATTTCTATTTCGAGTCATCAAGTTTTCTCCCAACACAACAAAAAACAAAACCGAGAATGTATTTCTACGAAAATTTATCACGAAAACTAAAAATCCACACGTTAACGTACGTTTTTTGAACAAACGGTCGTTTCACATTTTGAACAAAACCGAATACGTATAATTTTACGAATTTTTGAAACCAGATCCAAAAAACAAGAATAAAAATTTTGCAGCATCCACGATCTTCCGTGAAATTCGCTCAATATCTTTGATATCGCGTTTCTGGATCATTTCCGATAAGCTTTCGCTCGAGTTTCATTTAAAAAAAATGAAATCAAAGATCATTTTTTTTTTCGTCGAACCGCAGCCATGACTCCTTTGAGAAAAAAAATATCCGAGAGCAAAAGTTGACCTCGTTCGAATATCTCGGAATCGATTGAGAACTGCGTACTCCATAAACACGAGAGTGAGAGAGAGTGTGTGTATGCGAGAGAGTGAGAGAGAGAGAGAGAGAGAGGGCGATTCGGTAGTATATATAGCGTATTTAATGGGTATAACGTATACCCAGGCAGAAATAACATCCATAACGAAGCAGCTTATAAATGCAGCATCTCTCTCTTTCTTCTTGACTTAAGGTTGAGCGAAGGAGAGTATATATGGCGAGGTCTGCCATAAGGGCCGTCGTCGCGACGTTACAGACTCTTGCAGCAGTAGCAGCAGCAGCAGCAGCACGCGTTTCTGTGTGAAAGCCGTACTAATACGAGCGCTGAATAAACAGCAAACTAATAATAGCCCCACTGTACGAGGAGCGAAGGAATGAGATCGGGCGTCGTACAACGACGAGATATACATCCAGAAGTTGCCTATAAGCGAGAGAGCGATATATATAAAGCAGCGCGATGCAGACCCCGAAAGAGAATCCATCGAGAAAGAATCTCATTCACGCGCATTCGATATCCCAAAACGAAGAAATATCAAAAGTTCGTCAACATTCGAAACAGTTCACTTGATGCTGAAGTTTGCAACGTATGAATGCAACGAAAAATATTTGATTTTATTGATGATTCGTTCAACTTTCAATGTCGTCCAAATTTTTCGAGCCGACATGCTTTCCGGGTGGCAAAAATCGATTGCATCTCAACGATGCAAATTTCAGACTCATCACGTTCACAACGAAAATGTGAACGACGCGAACAAAACATAATTTGCAAAAAAATGAGCGTGACTGGGAATTGAAAAAAAAAAATTGAAAAATTTGGTATTTTGGCGACAAAAATACTGCGATGGGGGAGGTCGCGGGGTTGAAACAATGGGAAGCCAATATGCTCGTATATGGATTGGCTGTCGCGTGATTAAATTGGCGGTGCAGCATGTGGACAAAGTTCGGATTATTATACGAGAAAAAAGAGAAGAAAAGGGATTAAAAAGGGAGGGATGAGAGAAGAAAAATGGAAACACCTGTGCAACATGCAATTTATTCGGAAGCTCGATTAATCTGTCGATCAATCTTTCAGTCTGCTGTGTTTTGTCGAGCCGCGAACACTGAAGAGGAGGATGAGAAGGAGGAGGAGGAGGCACAAGTTGACTTGGTCACGCGTTGTGCGGTCGTTGTTGGCGAACGCGCGCGCGGCACGTTGATAAACATTGCACATCATTTGCATCTATATACAACTATGAAGAGCATGCACACGATATTACGAAAGGCAGAGGTGAATGATGGATGCTGTGCATGTGCATGGGGATCGAGAGAGAAAGAGAGAAAGGAAGAGAAAGAGAAAAAGAGCAAGCGGGAGAGAGAGAGAGAGAGAGTGAGTGACACGTGGATGTATAATGTATTTGTATAATGGACAAACGAACCCCCGATGACCGCGTCCATCATGGGATTTCTACTGGTCAGCAAAAGCTCTCGCATATTGACAGATTCGTTGGTGCACACCAGGTTATTGGCATACTCGTTCGACCGCTCGTTATTTAACAGTACGTTTCACCCTTCTGGCCCTCGTCTCCATTTTACCCCCCCTTTCAACCCCATCAAGCCGGATCTCCTCATTCCTCGCACGCCCTTTCTCTGTCAACCTTTTCCATATCTATCTATAGCCGCCCACGCACGCTTTGTACTTTTTTCTCCCGCAGCAGCTCCAATGCCACGCACGAGGGACTCATCATGTTACGATTTGTCGAGCACGAAATTTTACTCTCTGTCTCTCAAAAGCGACCATAATTTTTCTGGCTAATATTTTAAATTGCACTCGCATCAACATTTCCTCCCATAATGTTTTTTTTTTTTAATTATCCGTTGCTTCTACAACGAGCTAAATGAAAAGGGCTCGACTATCTACATTTTTTCATACAAAAATAATGTAAAAGAGTGCAAAAAGCCTTTGGGTTTCGGGTTGCAATTAATTTGAATGATTTTTCGTGCATGCTTTCAGAATATTGCGCTCGGGAATTCGTCATTTTTCCAATCAATCAGTTCGATGACGACAACTTTTCAATTTTCTCCATTTCACCAAAATAATTTCCTTCGGCAAAACAAATTCTGTTTGTTCAACTTTGCATTCCTCGTGCATTTGATAAATTACGAAACGAAAAAGTGTTGGAGACGCGAAAAATAAAAACAAAAGGGAAATAAAGTCGCCGAGAAATGTTGGTTCGAGCGGAAATTCCTCGTTTTTTTTTGGGGCTCGATAAATTAATGTAATTCGCGTGGATAAAGGCGGAGGAATCGTGTGCGAACATCGATACGAACTGCGCGGAGACAAAAAGGAAGAAAAAAGCAGGAAAAAGATCTTGAAGAACGGATTAAAAAAATGAATATCAAAGTGTATCTCGATAGTATTTCGAGTTCACGGACCGAAGAGCAATGAAAGTAAATTCGGTCCCTCTTGCGCCTTTCAGCTCCTCATTGAGCCGCCGCGAGTCCTCCTGCAATAATTATCGCTCGACGAATAATTTCAATCAATCGCAAGACTCTCGGCTTATAAGAAATTCAATCAATCAGTCAAGGAGACTGTGCTCTCACAATGCAATTATCCTACATTTTCTCCAATGTATACTCGAGAGTCTGGATATCCGGCGATTGGAATCGGAATAAGTGGAAGAAAGAGAAGGGCAAAAAAAAACGATGAAACCGCAGGGTTGAAGGGGGAATTTGTGCTTGGAAATATATAAGTACGAGTGGAAATAAAAAAAATAAAATGGCGTACAAAAGAAAGGTTAGGGAAAAGAAAAAAAAAGGTTGGGGAAAAGAGGGAAAGTTGCGATAAAGAGGAATAAGAGGAGGGAAAGAGAGGAATCGGTACGTTAGTGTGCGGTCACGTTCTTAAGGGGGTCTGTAATGGCACAAGAGAGGTACATGCGGAAGAACCTCGGCCAACTTTACTCCGCGCGCAAAGGAGAAATAAAAAATAAGCGATTTGTAACTAAATGAAAAGAGAAAAAAAAGAGAGAGGGAAACGAGTTGAGAATACACGAGCGTAAAATAATGAAGAAGAAACATAAAAAAAGCTATCGAAATTCGAGGGTTTGAAAAACTTTTCATCCCCATTTCTCCTCAGAAATATAATATACCAACTCGTTCTTTTTTTCCCCCTTTCGTTTGTTCTTTCCGTCGGAACTGCGGCCATTGGATAACGCACAAAAGAAAAGTTTGTTCGTCGTTTTCTCCGGGCCATCTTGCGGTTTTCGCATAAACGCGGCCACGTGTATGCAGGAGAAAAGAAATAAAAGTGTATCGCAAGAAACGAGAGTCAAAACACACGGTTTAGGCATGCAGAGCCTGAACCTCGCGTGAAGGGTATCAGAGTAAAGCTCGCGCGCGTTCACTTTGGCCGCAAAAAGCTTCGCGAGTTGTGCAAGGGCACTTCGCTCTCCTCTCCGTCTTTTTTCTTCCTCGTGCACCGTTTTTTGCTACGTTTCTTGCGATGCTTTTCAACCGCGTACTCTAAGCACGCGCGTATTCATAAAAAATATATCCCCATATATCAAGAAGGATTTTACGTCCATAATAAAGAAGGAACGGGGTAAAATGGGACACTTGATTAAAAAGGGACAAAAAACGACGCGTTTTTTCAAGTAAATCGGCTTTTCGATTATTGCGAGTTACGATCTTGAATTTTTAGACAAATTCTCGCGTCTCACGCGATCGCGCGCCGCAGTTAATTTTGCTCTCGCGGTTTTCACATATTGTCCAACAATTGAGAAACATCGCTTTATTATAGAAACTCGAGTTTCATTTTGCCTCCGACTTACCTCCATATATGCGCAGGCACACATGTGCTCGAGTCAATAACGAAGGCGTGTAGCAAGGGAGCAAAAAGTAGCGAGTGAAAAACGCCGAGCAAGTCTAAAAGGCAAGACTAAACACACCGAGCCGCGTTTCTCATTCTCGCCTTTGACTGACTTGTGAAAACAATCGAAAAGCCAACACACCGACTTGTCAAAAACACACGCACACGCGGCTACGGGCACGCACGCGCGACACCCTTTCCACCGGCTCCTTTTATATACATAAAATAAGCTCTACGCGAGTTTTCGAGATTGTTTTACGATGACTGACAAACTCCCTCGGCCACAAAAACGGATCTTAAAAAAGGACGTAAAAAAACCGAAACTTTTATCGCGTAATTAAAACAACAGCGATCGAGAAAGATTTATGAGTTTGCGTTGAAAATTCACACCAGAATCCAGTTATAAATGCAATTTTTATTCGTATCCGATTCGCGAAACTATATTAAAAAAATAAAACTCCATTTTTCGTTGGGATATTCGATTTGCGAGTCGGCGACAATTGCAATTTTCGTTATTTATTTATTCACGCGACAGAGAGAGAATCTCATTGATGATCGCGCGACGACTACGGGAGCGTCGAATAACTCTCGCGCACACCGCAATGATTTTGTCACCGCAGAATGTAATTTCGCAAGGTAACCGCGCGACGAGTGAAGTTTCATGGAAAATTGCATATCGTTTGTAACGTCGGTCTATTCACATAACACATTTGACTGGGCTGGGAAAGAGTAACAGGACGATTAATTAGCGAATGATTTTGTAATTGGCTCTGTGACATTCTAAATTCACGCTGGATGCGTCACAATTTTCAAAATCATTTCTCACTAGCGCGCATCATTTCGACGGACATTATCCCGACGATAATAATAACAAACGTACGGAGAAATTCATTGGATCGTTAATTGCGAGTAAAAGGGCGAAGAAAATTAAAAAGTTGAAATGTAAATTGAATAAAAGTGTTGCGATAAAAATAGCAATAAAATCAATCGCACGAATTCTGATTTTGCAATACGCAAGCAAAATATCGTGTGTGTGAGGCGGCGATCGAGAATATTAATTGAAATTTCTTAACGAGAATTCGATAATTACGTTTTGATCGATAAAATCCGGTGGATTCAAACGCGGCGTCGTCATTTCGGTTGATTGGGAGTTGATAGAGTCGTGGTTTACGATCAATCCGAGAATTATTCCGAATGGAGTACGCGGGACTGATACGATCACGTACGATGATGCACAGAGGAGAAATATTAGTGGATAATAAACGTTAACACGCGGAAGAACGCATAACATGGGGTTACAAACGACGATGAGTTATGAATTACAGGACACGCGAATAATATGCTCATGCATGATTCTATGGGCGCGATGCATCACAAAATTTTACGCACCCCCGAATCCATGTAAATCGGAGTACCGATCGAAACCTCCGCTGTGATTCATATGTCTCTCTTCCCCTTGCGACCCATTGGCAAGAGCGGGGGGGGGGGAGGGAGAATTCGTAATATCCGTTAAATATGGTTAAAGCGTTTCGCAGGCATTTGGAAGCTCTCGAGAAAAAATCTCATCCGATCGAGCTTAATTAACGCATGACAAATATCTAAATGAGGTTCGTTCCAATTTCTCGTAATTATACAAACCATCAATTAATGTTATTACTAATATTTATTATTTCCTCGTTCATTACGACGATAATTAAGAGGCCAATACAGAGTTGTATCCACAAACAATAATAATGTTTGTGTGCGGTAATAAAATGAACGGTAATAATCGTCATGGTCCCGGAAATGAATCGTATACGTTGTTTGGAAATTGTAATCCGCCCTTAACCAGCAGTCTCGAGTCTTCCCGGATGTTTGCGAATTAAATTGACTCTAAAGTTTGCAACGTTGAGATCCAACGAAATAATATTTTTCCTATCAATTGTTTATTAAATTTCGAAAATCATGGCAATTCTTCGTATCGATTCTATTTTTGGGTCGCGAGAGAGTTTTATCGTCTAGAGCAAATATTGAATAATTATTATGAGCTCTGCTTAAGAAAAAATGGAATTTCGTTGCATTCCAACGATGCAACGATGTTGAAGTTTTCATCGTTGGAATGCAACGAAATTCAGTTTTTTTTACTTTTTTTCAATTGAGATTCTGATGCAATATTAGGTCAGGACAATAAATCGATATTTTTATAGGATCGAAACACAAAATCGCGGTACGAAAATTGTCATAATTTTCAAAATTTAACAGAAAATAAATGGAAAACTTATTTTTTGTTGGATCTCTACGTTACGAACTTCAGAGTCATACGATGCAAACTTAAACATCATCGAATTAAATACTCATTTCCCATCTCGTGAAACGTAGGACAAACGTAAATTTTCATTCCATACATTTTTTTTCGACGTGCATCTCAAAATATTGGAGCAAAATTTCGAAAACTTGAAAAGTTTGCATCTCATTTATAATGAAATGCAAAAATGTTTGATTCAGACACTATTTTTTTGCTTAAAAGTGAGTGGAAAAAAAATTTGTTTTTACGGTCGTTTCCTCTTAGCGAGATGAAGTAACGTGTAAAATTTTTGATCGCTACGAAATCGGATTTTCCAACAGACGATGTTTACGCAGTCGCGCGCGCGGGGGATAAAATGCGAATTCATTTATTCAGTCAAAGCAGAGAGGGGGCAATTACGAGAGGCGCGTATATTTCTCGCGTTTTATGCATATTCGGGAAACACAGATATGTGTGTGGGAGGAAAAAGAAAAAAGTTGTTTACTGACGAGGCGCGTCAATGCTCCCGCCGACACGGTCAGTGCTCGTCGTGTCTCTGTGACATTTATATTTATATAAAACGTAAGCGTACATTGCTCGTTGGTTGAAATTTTTTTTTCAAACGAGTCAACAAAATGTCAACGAACTCTCAATGAGCCCGGGATTGGTAAATACAGATGCATAACGCTCTGCCCACTAATTATGAGCGAATCATCAAGAGATGGAACAATTAAATTCATTTATTCGGTCGATTGATCGGGCGAGAACAAAAAGCGCGACAATGTATTCAGCGCGAATAGACTTTTGTCCATAGGGACAATAAATTCCAATGGAAAATCAATTCTTTCACGAAAAACAATGAATTTCGACCAAATTTATTGGTCGCCATGGCCTGGTCCAGCATTTAGTGAATATAATGAATATTCACATTATAATTCCTCATGAATAATCCAGAGACCACACGCCAACGGCTTAATTCTCTTATTTTACAAAATTCCAGCACGACCTTTCTTTTTTAATCCCCAAATTTCATGAATTTTTCGCACAAATTGGAAGAAAACTAAAAAAAAAAATGTCACCGGAACTTCATTACGTTTATCATCGTCAATTAAAATGATGGTGGGTGTGTTTGTCACGTGATTATGAAAGCGAAGAACGTTTAACACGCCCAAAGAAACTTTCTCGCACCCTGAGCAGTTTTGACCTCGGGAACGAGCCCGTCAGTCAGTTTCACGCCCCCTTTTGACGAATAATTTCTCATGCCCCTGCTAACTGCATGTGCTGCATGCAACACACACACGCACAGATCGACCACATTTCTGTCACACATATAGAAATTGTGTATCTCTATATATCTGAGAGCGCAAGGTTTCTGGTTAATGCCTCCTGACTATAATATCTCTCTACGTATAAATCCAGCGCTTGGTGAACAGCTTGAAAGCGATAGCGCGTACACACTCGGTACACACGAATAATCAGTCAGGATGCCCGGGCGTGTATAGAAATATAGGGAACAAGGATTCGTACAAGCGGAAGGACCATGTTGAAAGCGTATCTGTCTCGTGTGTCCTGTTCATTAGCATATTCCAATTCATGTTGGTTTATCAGTCACAGTAACCGACGCGAAGGTCCGTGATCCGTTCTTCATTTTTTTTTCTCACGCGATAGAAAAGATTTTCCATAGAAATCGCGATAACGCATAGAAAAATGAAAATGAAATTTAAAAAAACACACGGAAATGAAGAATTTCAATTCGCATTACTAGAAAGTGCGATTTTGATAATTAAAAAATTTGCATCTCGTTTTAATGAGCGAAATAATTTTGACGTGGAGTTAACGAACGTCGAAAAATGAGTCTGGGTCAAAATGACCGAGTGCGTTGATCTCAACGGCCGAATAAAAGGCAATTTTTGCCCATTCATTTGGTATTGTTTGGTGAAATAATTTTCGTGTATTTCACTGACGGCCACGATATATACGCAGCGAGAAAACTTGATTTGCGAATGAATACAAATTTCAGTTTGTTTCTGAAAGACTCGGAGTGTGCACGTGGTGACGTCGTCGTCACTGGTAGTCACATATGTCGTATTAATGCACAGAAATAGAGGGTTTTCATAAAGTACATGAAATTGAGGACGCTGGCAACTGGATGTCGAGAGAATTTCGGACGACACGCGGACACGCTCTCTCTCTCTCTAATTTTCTCTTTCTTGCACACGTTTGCCGAGAGACGAGAGAAAAGCGTAGCGACAGACGTACATGCAGCATTGCCAACCGCACGTCCAATCAAGAGCCATTATGCGCGAATTTCCCTCAAAGCTTATTGCCCTCGTACAGAGTTCTGTAGTCAAGCCTCGGACACAATTTGTCGCTCATTGTGATTCGCAGACGTGAGAAATTCGTTGGCCATACGGCTACTAATGCGCATCGTATTAAACGGTCTACGAATCAATTGACAAACGAGAAATAAAAGTAATTCAAGGCTAATTTTGCCCAACCAAGCAAAATCAGGGCGTCCAAGGGTTTTCGTGCATTACTTTTTCCAAATGTTTGTACTAATTAATTGAGAGCCACGAACTCATCATCACTCTCATTCATTTTCAAGTATTTCACAAGCCGACCAAGACACGATCGAGTCCAAAAGACCGAAAAGCCTGTCAAGACGTTATAAAAAATAAAACGCTATGAATTAATTCAAAAAACGTGTTAAAAAATGCAAAAATCAGTGAAAAATATCCTAAAGAAGTTTCGGACGCGAAAAAATTGCCCTGGATCGGAATAAAAAAGGGAAACGTTGGAAAACGATAAACAAAATGGAAAAAAATGAAAATCGACACGTGATTTAGTGGAACAAACAAAGTAGCGGAATTTCCCTTCATTTTCCATCATGTCGATGCGATCTCCTTAATAAATATCATTCCCAAAATAAACAGGAGATAAATGAGAGGAGAATCGACTGCCCGAATTGGAGGATATTTTTCTCTATCGCGTTTGGGTTTTAAAATAAATGTCTACAGGAAATCGCGAGGCACACACGCAGGAATAAAATAACACAAGGTTGTAGAGGCGTTGGAGAAAAATCTTATCTGAAATAATAAGAAGCGCTCGAAAGTGTACCAATCGCGGGAGTTTGTACGTTGTATATTGTCCGGGTTGCCGGCGCCCTTTTCTCGTTGCCAACGTTCGATATTGGTTTCGTTCAGAGGAAGAAAAAGCGAGCAGGTTTCTCTCGCGTATTATATTTATACAGAACAAATTTATTCACGAATCATGTGTACACGTAGGGTCTAGATATGTATCATGTGTCCCTGCATAATCCTTTGTATTTTATTACTCGAGAGACTATGCGCTTCGCGGTCTTGATACATATTGTGAGTAAAACCGATCCGAGAGTAAATATACTTAGATAGAATGTACAGGCTGTTCTATGATAAATAATCCAACCAGTGGAAAAAAAAGTTGCAGAAAAATGTTGATTTCTTTGACAAGAATGAGCTGAACATTTCAAGGGCGTCTACTGGCCAGAGGGTCAGAGATACGTCAAAAGTGCATAGGACCAATTTTGTAGAGAACAAAATTTCCTACAAAAAAGTATTTGGCTATATTTTTGTACGGTCAGTAGTTTGGTCCAGAGAGGAGCTCGAAAGTTGATCTCGTTTTTCCAGCTCGAATTATCTTTAATCCATGGATCGAGAGGATTCTCGGTAGGAATGCGGTTTTGAAAAGCGGTTGACGGTGACGGTAGTTTACGGTAGCACGCATATAGAAATGAAGTGTGTGCAGGGAGATAACGCGTCGCCCGTCAACGGGGAAAGTGTCGAATAAATTCAAGAGAAAGGGAAAATTTGATCCTTCGGATTCTAGACTCTGGAGAGACCCGTCACACGCGCGCGACGAGTCGCCAGATGCTGCACAAATATAAAACCTACGGGGGAGAGAAAAAGCATTGGGACTACATTGAAATCTCTTCGGGGGTTCGTGTATCTCGCTGCGTGCGCAGCTGCGAGCATTTGACCAGTGTTTCAAAGTCGGTCTCCAACCGGAAAACAAAGGACGAAGCAATTTTTTTTTTTTAAAGAAGAAAAACGTGTCCCAGCTCGCAGGAAAAAAGGAGAAAAAAAATCCGTGCCCTTAATCAAAATTGCACGGACCTCAAGAGCGAAATTGACGTTAAATTCGAAAAAATCAAAACTCAATTCGTAAAAAAAAAAGCTTACGAAGAATTTTTATAATTTATGTTCCGGCAACTGTGAAAAATGCTCGAAAAGCAATTTCGAGTGATTGGGACAAGAAAACGAAGCGATCAGAGATTATCAAAGTTTTTGGAGAATTCAAGAGAGAAAAAAAATGTGCGATACACGAATTCAAGTCCACACATGGTCAGCACGATGAAATGAGTTTGGAAAGTGGAATTTCGGTGGAATCCCGTGGCGTTGAGGAGACTAAGAGGTTTTTTTTGCCCGAGGAAATGGTGCGGGGCTCGAAGAGTGAAAAATAGACTGCAACGTTCGATAAAGTGTCGCCGCGCGCCCACGTGCGTGCGTGCGAGAGAACGCACACAGATTTTGGCGGGTGTCTCTTGAAAATTTCTGTATGGGCGTTCTGTGTATGCATTTGGAGGAGGAAAGAAAGCAAAAAAGGTGAAGCGGTAGCAGGGAGGAGTGCTGAATGCGCGAGAGAAAAGAAGGGAACCTTTTTCAAGTATGTTTTTATTTTTCCGAACAATGGTCCTGTCGATCCCGAATCGTTATGCCTGTCAACGTCGTCTCGAATGTGTACAACAGATACTTTTCTACACATGTCAGTGTTTTCATGTTTCCGGACCGCAATTTTCCACGCTTCGTAGTGAAGAAGAAAAAAAAACGTATTAAAAAGCCGCCGTTCCGGGCATTAATACAAAACTCCACATTTTTTCTGTCCTTTTTTAGTTCCAACCCCATGAAGATCCAATTCCACGCAAAACACCAAAATTTCATGATCTTGATGTTTGCATCGTTGGAATGCAACGAAATTCAATTTTTTATTCGCCAGAGCTCACAATTATTATTCAACATTCGCTCTGGACGATAAAACGATCCTCATTCGCGACCCAAAGATTGAATCGACACGACAAATTGCCATGATGTTCGAAAATTAATAAACAATTGACGAAACAAATATTTTTCGTTGAATCTCAACGTTGCAAACTTCAGAGTCATGAAATTTCGAGGCCTGCGTGGCAAATACCGCCAGCGAATCAGAAATCCGAGAAATCAACAACTCGATAATTAAAAAATGTCGTTGGCATTTCACTTGGCACAAAAGCCCATGAATAGACTGAGAATTTCTCGAATTCGTGAGCAATTTCAAGATTGCATAGCATCGAGCAATGAATAATCGTCAAAGAGTAAATTAATCAAGTCCGACGAGTTGCTAATCCAGTTATTCGGCGCACGCAAGATAATATAATCACAGTTTCGGTAAATAAAACGATAAATTCGAAAACGTTAAAAGACCGAATAGCGCGAAAGCGCGCGTACCGAGTTGAACGGTAGTTGTACATGAAACAAAGTTTGTTTGGACGTGGCGAAGAGTGTCGAGGTTCGGAGTAGATGGACAAGTTGGTGACATAATGGGCAAACTGGTCCATAGCTTAGATTACACATGGATCTGTACGCAAGAGCGAGAGAGCGAGAGAGAAGGAGCAATATAATGCGGAACGTTAAACCAGAGAGAGGGTTCACGAAAAGGTGAAGTGGTCGGTCGTGCCGGTTAGAGAGAGCGTGTCGGAGGGTTAACGCAATCCGCAACCACGGCTAAGCGAAAATCTCTGTATGTATATACAAGCTTTCCCATATACGTACAATATGTACGATGTATATATATATATAAACAGTAGGATAAGCGTGGAGACAGCCGGTGTTCTCTCGCACTGTTCCTAGCCGGAATCTCATATTGCGTTTGCAGTCTCTGCGGTTTATATCCCAGCTACGTGTGACGCGCGAGAACTAACGTTAACGCCATTACAATGTAATTCATAAACCGTAAAGCAACGTAGTCTCTCCGTACATAATACGCATACCCACATATATATATATACATGTAATCGTGTCTATGAATGTATGCAAAGTAAAGCATCGCAGAGTTGGCCAAAACCTCATGTTGCTCTTAGTCCATGTATATATCCGAGCTCTAGACAAAATTAGTAACGACCGAGTTTACTCGAGGCGTTCGCACATACTTGCATGCCTGCATTGTCTTGCCTTGTTGTCAACGCCACAGAAATTATGGCGAATCATCCAATTCCAACAGGAAATACGATATTTCCAGTATCTAAATTTCTCTCATTGTATCTATTTCGTTCCCATTTTCATTAAGGCACTAATCAACTGAGGAAACTCAATTTCGTCAAAAAACATCGGTATTTTGGTGAACGTCGTCAACTTAATATTTTCAGATCATTTAAATTGGTTTCGAACGGAATTATTAGGGAAATTTACGATCGAAATGACAAAAATTGACTTTACGAAGAAACTTTCTTGGAGGGACAAAATTTTATCGTTGGAATGCCACGAAATTTCTTGAGCAAAACTCATGAATTTTATCCGATATTTACTCAGGACGATAAAACGATCGTTTTTCAGGATTCAAACACAAAATTAATACGAAAATTTGCTTTTTTTGTTAATTTAACGAAAAATTAAAGGAAAAAGTATTTTTCGTTGGATCCCAACATTGCGAACTTCAGTGTCGCATAATTTTTGTGATTTCTCCTAAAACGTTTAGCCGCACGTATCCAACAAAATTTTTTCATTTTAGGGACAAAATCGACAAGCAAAAAACACCGAAAATTGCTTGAATTTATTAAAGATCAATTGGAGCTGAAAAAAATGTCTGAAAATCAGAAGAAAAAAATGATTTTACTCGCGAATGCATATCCTCGTGGCGAATGAATTTCCGATAACGCCTGCATCACCGAAGCAGGTTTCGTATTAAAAAATCAATGGAAAAGCGACATTTTATTACGATGAGCAATATAAACTGTTTCTAGGTAAGTCGATCGATCGGAATTACCCGTCGACTACCTTTAAGGTGTTCTCGTAAATAAATTTTACAGTGCGCCTTCGGTTTTCCATGGTACGTGCCTCGCCGAGCCATGGACCCCCATGGGAGCCTCTCTCTCTCCCTCGCGATATTCCCCACGAAGCTTTACTGCCGCAAGAGAGTATGTGGCGTGTATCCATACGCATGCATAGTTTACCAGCGAGTTACAAGCGCCCAACGTCTCCGTATGTACATTTTAAACGTGTAAGTGTATACGAGTGTTCGATCGAATGGGTTTGCTCCAAAAAAAAATTAATTTCCGCCAAATAAGTCGAATTTACTATAAAATCAACATTTTTCAGTCCCGATTGTTTTTTTCTTGAATTTAATTTGCGACAGGACGAAAAATGGTAAAATTTTCAAGAAAAACTTTTCAGCGACTTGATTCGTTCGAAGTTTTTAAAACCTAAAAAGTTCGAGCTTTGGCGAATAAAATTTTTAAATTTTTTCGGAAAAAGGTAAAGATGAAAACGACAAAATAGAGAAATGCAGAAATCCATGCGTGTCAGTGTCTTGAGCACAAGCGATTGGAACGTTTAGCACAAAGAGGGGAAAGTCAATTGTAATTTTCAAATGAAATGAATCTCGACGTGAAATGCCTCATACAAATGTGAATTTTCGAGACGAATTTTCTACTATACTATTCCATGGAGATGGCTAGGTAAGTTGCAGCAGCCTTGCACGAGGCTGTGTGCACATTGCCAAGCGTTTCAAGTTCCAAGGGAACTGTATAGGAGCAGGAACGGAGCTGAGAGAGTGCGAGAGAGAGAGAGAGAGAGAGAGAGAGAAAATGTGTTGTTGAGGTCGATTCTTCTCTCGGATAATGGGAGGTACACGTTGGGTAACTCGAGGATTCTCGGGTAACAACGTTCAGGGGGTTTCTCGCGAATGTGTTTACGAAAATTACATTGAAATTCGTATAAATTATTTATGAACTATACACACGAAACGTACCGGCGTTGCGGGGCTTTTCAAACTTTGCTGTTAGTGCATCGACCGTGAAATAAACGCGTCAACCGCGAATCGAATTTTTCGTCATATATATTTCGCGCTACGCAAAGTATGCGGGCGTGACAAATCAAATTTATAATTATGCGAAAACAGGTGTATGCGCGCGAACCTGTGGCATATTAATGAAATCGTTATTTCGTTAATTATTCATTCGCACAGTCCAGAGTCTTTTCCCTGTTTTCCACCGCATAATATCATATTCGGATGCAATTTTTGCTCCTGTCACGAGTTGCACGACAGTGGACACGATCCCGCATTTTATTTGCACTATTTCCAACACTAAAAATTCCATTTTGTCTAAAAACCTCGAAATTTTGTTGCTGAACACGACGAACAAAATATTTTTGGAAAATTTCGTAATTTTGACAATATTTTTTATTTCCATCGGAATTGACAGTCAAATTTACGATTGGAATGACAAAATTTTTGGCATTTTTCAAAGGAACGTTCAGTCAAATGGATCCAACAAAATTTTGCTTTGGTTGAATGAAAAAAAAACACACACACACACATTTTCATCCCGAATTTCTAAACTCAATTGGACGCGGACAAGATCGCAGTGTGTAGATCGCATATGAAGAAAAAAAATGGCAAGACCGATACAAATCCAATTGAAACCGACAGAAAAGGTCCGAAACCTTGTTTTTTCCCTTTTCGTACTTTTTTTATTCTCGATATCGGAAACGAGACACGTGAATGTGTATATTTGTGTGGACTGAATCCCGGGAGTTGAGCCGACATTCGGAAGAGCCGGTTTTGCTTCCGAGGCGCAAAATAAGTTTCACTTTCGCGGCGAGAGCAGCAAAAGAGAGGAAATAAGGGATGAAAGTGTTGTCCCTGTTGCTGTACTCTGGCGACTGAATTTCATTTCCATGCTTATCCGATTGGCGTTTATACACTCACTGCGTCATAATTTTTTCTCATGCATAAACACATTCTAATCAGCATATTCGTAAGTGAAAAAAATTTCTACGACCGGAAATAACGGCTAAGCCGCTGAAGACGAGGGTCGATCGTTTATATCGCAATTTTTATGACACTGAAGTTCGCAACGTTGGGATCCTACGAAAAATACTTTTCCCCTTAATTTTTCGTCAAATTCAACAAAAAAAAGCCAATTTACGTATCAATTTTGTGTTTGAATCCTGAAAAATGATCGTTTTATCGTCCTGATTAAATATCAAAGAAAATTCATGAGTTTTGCTCAAGAAAAAACCGAATTTCGTTGCATTCCAACGACGCATACTCCAGCATCGTCAATTTTTTAATCACGTCTCTGAGAAAAAAACTTTTGTCAAGGATTTCAAAAACTTTAAAATCCCTCCAATAATTGGATAATCCTCGGAATTGCGTCGTTTCCCTTGAATTCCAACCACCGGAAATCCACCAAGCCATAAATCCCCAAAAATTGTAATAGTTATGCAAATAAAAAAAAAGATAAAAAAATAAACATGATTCCAATTGAATGGGAATTTTTATGGAAACATTTCTGAGCGCTCCGAAGACCAGCAAAAATATTCCGATCAATTCCCTGATTTTTGATTCTCACGAAAAAAAGTTGCATCCAATTTCGTCTCGTCTGGATTGTATAAAAAAAATAAAATATAAACGTGTGACTTCTCTCCATCGCACGCCGACAACAATGCTCCTTTCTTCAGGACACTTAATGATTCGTGTACGAAAGTATCTGACGAGTAAGACGATAAGAACGAGATAAAGAAACGCAATGAGCAAAAGAAGACTGTCAGAGAGGAACGTTGGGGGGCACGAGGGAGTTTGTCTGGAATTCATCTCGTATTCTCGCATCATTCTCGAGTTTCCTTCGTACGTATATAATCGGGAACTTGTTTATATTTAAATGCCATTACTGGAAGTTGCGAGTTACAGTTACATAAGTTTAAGGGAGTGAAATGTGAAGAAACTAGGGTGAAGGAGGATCCAAACTTTGGCCGCGAAAATTCCTCTCCGGATGTGCTATGTGCGTTCGTTTGTATATACAAATACAAATGCACTAGGGAATTGAACGATGTACATAAAGTTCCATTATACTTGCTGGTAATCGTTGGAGCAACACGATAATTATCTCACGGGGGAGTCTGCGAGAGTAACAAGATAAATTCAAACTTTAACGATCAAGAAAAGACTTTCGCGAGAGATATCTCAGAAATTTATGCGCGCGATGATTGACCGAGCGGGTGAATCGCAAGTTGGAGTTTTGTTTCCAGCGCAGTTCCGATAAGTTTCTCTGGCCTTCGCAAACGCTCTGATCGATTGATTAGAATTTTCGAGAGTTTACACGATTTATCGACAGATTTTTGGCACGCTGTCAAAAATTTCAACATCTCGGCGAATTCAATGGCAATCGTTTCGAGCGCAAAGAGTACTTTTGAGAAAATTGCAAAAAAAAAAAAAACAAGCGGAATGGTTTCAACATTTATAGTCGAAAACGCGAATAGTCTTGAAAATTCAGCGGATCAACGGCTGGTGGATGTTTGGATTGCACGTTTGTAGGCTGTGTGTGTGTGTCGGTTGATTCGTGGTCGTGTGATGTGGTTCGAAAGAGCCCTCGCATCGATGCGAGCTGAATATTCATAGGACGGAAGTCGTGCACACACCTCCACACCCAATTCCACCTTCCGGCTTTACTTCCTACCAATTTCCAACTATAACTATACATAAACATATATCTACGAATGTGACGACGTACAGAAAGGTGGATAACGAGGCTACCGGCATTATTTATAACCATTTACAATCGTTAGATTTTCAGCAAAAGTCCGAGCACCCAAAAAGACCGAAATAAATGAAAATTCAAATGACACTCAAGTTCGCAACGTTGGGATCCAACGAAAAATCCTTTTTCCCTTAATTTTTTGTTAAATTAACAAAAAAAAAGCCAATTTTCGTATCAATTTTGTGTTTGAATCCTGAAAAACGATCGTTTTATCGTCCTGATTAAATATCGAATAAAATTCATGAATTTTACTCAAGCAAAAACCGAATTTCGTTGCATTCCAACATCGTAAATTCAATGTCAACTTAACATTTTTCCTCTCCAACGTGTGAATTTTCCTAAAAAAATACTCAAACTTTTGATTTACAGTTTCAAATTCCAATTTTATGGAAATTTCAAAATTTTCGTCGACAACTATTGCGCATGCCTATAGTTTTTCGTCGTTCGCGTCCGCGATTCCTTGTCCGATTGAGCGATATTCGAGCACGGAAATAAAAAACGACACAAAGCAATATTCTCGAATGTAATTCCTTCGAGTGTGTAATTCGTGGCTTTATCCATGCAGTTCGTCCCCTGGGTGAACGTTCAGTCTTTCCCTATGACTCTGAAGTTTGCAACGTTGAGATTCAACGAAAAATATTCATGTCCTCAATTATTTATTAATTTTCGAAAATCATGGCAATTTTTCGTATCGATTCAATCTTTGGGTCGCGAAAGAGGATCGTTTTATCGTCCAGAGCGAATATTGAACAATAATTATGACCTCTGGTGAATAAAAAATGGAATTTCGTTGCATTCCAACGATGCTTCAAGATCATCTTTCCCTTATCGGTTCGCGACCATGTGCAGCGTGTGTGGCAACTTGGTCGACGATCCAATAAAGTCCAAAAAGTTAGTGATCTAACGTTCGTCGATCCAGGTGCGATATAAATTTGCGGCAACGACGCAAGAACGTGATAAAGGGCTTTGAAGGACTAAAGTCGATGCACCCGAGTCTAGGAAACGTCACGCCCTCTGGCGTCGGAAACTGCGACGTACAGACGCTGTAGCGCTGTGTATATAATATATACAAAATGGAGCAACCCTCAGGACAGGCAAACATCACGGTTGAACGCGTTGGTATGGCTCACGTGTCAATTGCATGCGAGCGTTGATGTAGCCTGCTCCGCGAAAGTGATGAATGCAAGGGGACTCTTTGGGATACAATCACATGACCAAAACTCAAAACCGATGCGATATAACGGTCCAATGTATTATTGAACGAGAATAATATTAGCGAAAATGTATAAACATAATGAAATTGCATCCAACTATCGGGAAATCCAAAAATTCGTCCCTAAAAATCGAATTTTGTCAGAAATAAATAAAAAATTTCGGACAATTTCGAATTTTTTTTAATCTTGACGAGATATTTTTGATTTCTAACGAAACTGTGAGCAAAATTTACGATTGGAATGTCAAAAATTTACTTCTCGAAAGACTTTCTAGAATATTTCTCGCTGCAACGACAACATTTTTGTAATTTTTCAACAAAACGTTCAGTCGAACAAAAACGTTTTCGTCTCGAGTGCGATGGATTAAAATTTTGTGTTTTTTTCATCCGAAGCGGAGTACGAAATTCGTAATTTCTCTTTGTACAGAATCGGGTGAGTCGAAACGAGAGGCAAAAATAATCGAGTGAGAAAAATATAATTAATCATTCGCAGGCTTTTGGTAAGAAGGAGAAAAACGAACTTTTGTCGTCTCGAGTACAATCTGCCATCAACTTATGTGATAAATACGAGTCTGCAGGGCCATCCGACTGATGAGAGGGAGCGAAAAAAAAGATTAGGAAAAAAATGG
Source organism: Diadegma fenestrale (assembly GCA_037043255.1). Taxonomy (NCBI): domain Eukaryota; kingdom Metazoa; phylum Arthropoda; class Insecta; order Hymenoptera; family Ichneumonidae; genus Diadegma; species Diadegma fenestrale. Next base: position 11,559,431 of record CM073312.1, read on the forward strand.
TCGTGTCTCGCGGAGAGTCCGGAGTCGTTTCGAGAACAAGTTCGTCGCTGGTTTCTTGATGATCAGACGCGTTAAAGATGTTGCTGCTGGAGACTTGTGTCTCTTTTGGCAGTATGATAAAACGCGCCCTGCTGTAGGGCGCGCGAACAACGTACCAGAAGGTCGGGGGGCTCGCTTTGACGTTTTTACGACGAACCGGAAAAGAGTCGAAAGCGCACAGATTCCCTTCCTCTCCATGGACTCTTTTCCTCCTTCCGTATCCGCACACTGGCCGCGAAAAACTCTTGCACGAATCTTGTACTTTCTGTACGCATTACTTTATGCCTCACCATTTTTTCGCTCGCTCACAGAATGGGGGGCAGAGAACAGAGAGCAGGAGGAGGAGGAAGAGAAAAAGAGGGCGGATTTTCTTCGCACCGTCAGATTTTCCATTTTCCTGAAATCCTTATTCGCCGGAGCGGAAGTAATCGACGAGACTGAGAATGCACGACGTGAACCAAGAGAAAAAGAGAGAGAGAGAGAAAGAAGAAGCACTTTTAGATTTTCTTCGAACTGGATTTTTCTCTCACTTTCATAGTCTCTTCTCCCTTTTCTTCTCCACACATAAATACATGAACCCGTATAAGTAGAAGTGTCGAATTGAAGGCGCATAGCCTTCATTTCGACATTTCATTCTTTCTGAAGGGTGACACGTTTCACTTTTTTTTCTTGCCTCTATATTTCCTCACTTTCCCTCTATCCCATGAAACTTTCATCGACCCCTTTTTCTCGCTCGAGGACCACCAAATCCGGCCCACATTTTCTCGAATTGAGCACGCTCAAGAGTGGGAATTTTCTCATGATGCCTCGGCCCGGGCAGCGAAAGGATTAAAAGCTCAAAAGTTAAAATACGAGTAATGCGAGGGCGAAACAAATAAAAAAGCACCTGAAAATGTTACATCGACGCAGTGATCCCGAGAGCGATGACTTTGAAGTTTGCAACGTTGAGATTCAACGAAAAACATTTTTCCTATCGATTATTTATTGAATTTTGAAAATCATGCCAATTTTTCGTGTCGTTTTAACGACCGGCCCAATTATTGAGTAACAATTTTGAGCTCCGTTTGAAAAAATAACGAAATTTCGTTGCATTCCAACGATGCAAACTCCAGGATCGTACGAGAGCGCGTGTGAGGTCCCGAGAGAAAACAATACTTGGTTGGGTGACCGCGTTTACCGATGTGTTGTCCCGCATATCGATTGTCAAGAGCCTGAGGCACTTTTTCCGAGAGTTTCCGAAGGTGTTAACCGACTGAAACTCATTAAAAATATCTCGTTGCCCGTATCGTTGAGATGATCTGCACAGTTTGCCGCACAAGCCTCGTGCAGATGCGATAATGCATTGGAAAAGAGAGTAGCTGCGGGTCACGCGCAAGGAGATTTTCCCGGGACAAAGGCGTGGAAAGCCACGAGCGAGTTGAGGCAGAAAATGGAGTAAAAAATCGAATATAAATTGAAAAAAAAAAGAAGAAAGATTTTTCTCGAGCAGGATGAAAAAAAAAAGCATCGCGACGAATGAGCTACGAGAAAAGCGATCGTTCGTTTTCTCTTTCACTTCACTGGGCTCATTTGTTCGAGAAAATCAGTAAAAGAAAGAGAAAAAAAAATGTTCTCGTCTGTGCGGTAATCCTCGTGATAAGTGTGCAATTTTAAGGGTCCGCGTATGTATATACGGGCGCCTAAATAATCAGGAAGAAGAAGCTGCGAGTGGAAATGAGGGGGGAGGGGGGTTGGATCGGAAAAACAAGTGAGTAGGGAAATGCTTTATCGCGCGCACACACACACGTAAAACCCACAGACTATCGCCACTAATCGACTCTTGCCACTAACGAGCGACGCTCGTTTCTCGCCAGCAACGATTTTAATAACCCCCTGGTCTCGCGCCCTCGGCCCCCTCCCCGAATGCGGAAACTTGGGCGAGTGAGAATCCCCTCGTTTATATCCGCGGAACAAAAATATTCAAGAGCGAAAAGAACGCCAAGACAATATACAAGTGCGAAAATGAACCTCGAGAGCGCGGGAGAGGCGAGAATTTCATCTAAATTCGAATGCGATCGAAAAATTGCCATCAGGATCACATCGCATAACAATCCAAAGTCTGAAACACACCCCACGCCCAAATTAATCCAATCGAATAATTAAATTCCTCAACACCACCGTTTTTTATTGTTTCCAACTTTGTATTTTCATTTTATTGATGATCCTGAAGTTTCGATCATTGGAATGCAACGAAATTCTGTTATTTCTTCAAAAGAGCTCAAAAATATTATCCAATAATTGGGCCGGTCGTTAAAACGATTCTTGCGACCAAAAAACTCAATCGATACGAAAAATTCTCATGATTTTCAAAATTCAATAAATAATCAATAGAAAACAATATTTTTCGTTAAATCTCAACGCTGGAAACTTCAGAGAGATTTTTATTGCGTCTCGTCGTTTTAATCGATTCCCAGGATAATCGAAAGCCGCGGACTTTTTTGCGTGGGGAGCACCAATGGAAAAAAAAACGACAAAAAAATATGAAAATGAGTCCAAAAGTTGAGATTGTGATGAAAATAATCGAGTTATCAGGAATCGAGAATTAATGAGTAGAAAAATAATGAAAGTTTTATATACGATTGAAAGTTTTTTCGAGTCAACTCGCGCAGCGTGTGTGTCCCAAACACATCGGGCGTGCATCTCATTTTTCATTTATTATCGGATACGCGTATCCGACGAGAGACGCGTTATCAATGACGCAACCGCCTGTGGATTCGTGTATACGATTGGACGTAACGCTAACGTGGCTCGTGATAACACGGTGAGAAGATCAAAGGTATTATAGTAAAGCGTGATATGACGGATGCGGAGAAGAGAAAGAGGTGGTGCGCGCGTGAGAGCGAGACTCTCGTAGCTGCGTGAAGGGGGGGGGGGAGGGGGGAAAGGGTAATAATATATGGCGAGATACATAATATGCGTTTGCGGTGCCGCGCGTGCAAGAGATGAAACTCACTCTTGCTCACCGTCGACGATATCGCAGACGTGCGACGTCAGCGATGACGTTGACTAATGCAGCGTTACCAAAATTTACACACGATAATAATATCCATATTTAAAACATCAGAGGAAATACGTGCGCGCCATTCAAGGAGCAAAACCAAAAAAAAAAAAAAACTTGACAGCAGCTTTGAAAGCCAAACGAGTAAAAGGAAAGAAAACAAAAATGAAAAAATAGAAAAAGCGAAGAAAAATCGAAAGTTTGAAAAAATAAACGAAATCGAGACATTTAATTTTCGTCGTACAGAAAAAATCAGTGTGCGGGGAGTGAGAGCGAGAGAGGAGAGAAAAAAGAAGCTAAGAAACGGGAGACTGCAACGAGTTTAAATTTAACACGCAGCGAGTCAGTGAGCCGTAATTACTGATAGCGATTTTTTCTCCTCCTTTACAACACCTTTTTTCACACCTCGTAGATTTACAACCGAGCGAGAGTGTATTGACACGCTCGCTCGGAGAGAAAGCAAATAATAGTTAGATAAACACTGGGTCAAATTATTTTTATTTGACTAGCAAGAATCATTCTGACCCGTAGTCACGAGAGAGTGATTTTCCAATAAAATCGTGAATTCATTTTGTTTCTTTCATTCGAGTGCACTTCGCTGCCGAATTTCTGGCGATTTTTTCCTCCCGCAAGAGACTTTGACATAATGATGAAGTTTGGATCGTTGGAATGCAACGAAATTTCATTTTCTATTCACCAGAGCTCATAATTATTATTCAATACTCGCTCTGGACGATAAAACGATCGTCTTTGGCGACCCAAAGATTGAATCGATACGAAAAATTGCCATCATTTTCAAAAATTAATAAATAATTGATGAAATAAATATTTTTCGTCGAATCTCAACGTTGCAAACTTCAGAATCGTCAAAACGATCGTGTCGTGAGTCCCAAAAACTCAATCGAGACGAAAAATTGGCATTATTACGACAATTCAATAAATAATGAATAGAAACAATATTTTTCGTTACATTTCAACGTTGCAAACTTTAGAGTCATTCGATATAACGAAAAACTTTTCAATTATTGATGCGCGAGAGTTCAGACAAAGCGAGATCGCTCTGACGGTTCATGTTCGATAAAAGTCTGCCAGATTCGGTGAAAAAGGATGATAAACACGATAAATCAAGAGGAAGAAAACGAGAGCGATATTCGAGAATTCATTGGTGTGTAAATGTGAAAAAAAGAGGATTTTTTACGGTAAAAAAGGAAAATGTGACAGGAAGACAAGTTAATAAGACGCTAAAGGCGAATAAAGGAAAAAGAGCGAGGAAAGAGAAAATGTACGGGACGAAAATGCACTTTCGATAAATATCGAGTCGATAATGGAACGCCGTTGGAAAATGGAGCAATAAATTTCGACACCAGCATTGTTTTTCCACGTTAAACGTAGTGGAGAAAGATTTCGAGACTGCATGGAAGTTCCTAATGTCGCATATACATACGCGAGCCTTCGGGTATACATAGACATATATAGATTTTTTCAATGGCAAGTCGAGAAGAAGGAAGACTGTGCGAGGTGAAAGAAACGGAAAAAAATCGAGTATTTCCGATAGAGTTCGATATAGACAAGGCAACCCACAGTCTCGAGACCGAAAAGATAAGAGTGAAGCGATAGACTCGCTTTAACTGCAGACTTTTACAATTTCTGTCTAATGCTCGACACATAAATTTACACCGGGCACAAAAAAAAAGGTAATTTTTCGAATGATCTTGAAATCGAATCTCGAATGCAACGAAATTCAATTCTTTATTCACCAGAGCTCATAATTATCATTCAACATTCGCTCTGGACGATAAAACGATCGTCTTTCGCGACCCAAAGATTGAGTCGACACGAAAAATTGTCATGACGTTCAAAAATTACTAAATAATTGATGAAATAAATATTTTTCGTTAAATCTCAACGTTGCAAACTTCAGAGTCATAATTTTCGACAGGTGTTGAAAATTCGTTGCCCCAGAAGTTAGTGATCGAAAAAAAATCAAGTCACTACACGGTTCGTAGCAAATTGGCTCAAAAATTGGATCAGTTGAAAAGAATCACGAGATTCATCGATTTGGGTCATTAAAAAATCGAAAACGTGTCAAGAGCCAATAAAAAGCTCGAAGGTACAAAAAGAAATGGAAAATTCTTCACTGGGAAAGGATTTACTTTGGTTATTCTTCAAGAAATCCGTCTGGGTAGGTGGAAGAGTTGGTGGATTTGGGTTTGATGACACGGCACAGCCCAAGGAGAACACGATAGTGAAAAAAGAGACGCGACTACGAACAACCGGAGAAACGGATCCGAGGAAAGAGACAAAAGTATAAGAGAAGGAGGCAAAAGAAGAAAGAAAGAGAGAGAGAGAGAGAGAGATATCTAGGAAGAGAGAGACGATTTGCAGGGAAGCTGGAAGCTCGGGCAGGTCGTCGGTGTTACGCTCGCGGTTAGCTTAATTAGTAATTATCCGTCCAACCACGTCTAACTAGTAGCCTGCTGCAAGCTGCGACTACTAAAACCGCTTTCTCTCTCTCTCTCTCTCGTCTTGCAGCACACCGACAAAACTCTCACACAAGCGTAATATAAATAATACATGTATACGTGAGAGGGAAAGAGAGAGAGAGAGAGAGAGAGAGAGAGAGAGAGAGAGAGAGAGAGAGAGACGCGACGACAAAATTATCCCGGAATCAGCAGTTTCCGAGCAAAAGGGCGTAACAAAAATTATTTTCGAGCTTAAATTTGGTAATTTGCGCTCTTCCGTAAGGAGGCTCGCGCGCGTCTTTTCAAACATCCATTTATACGTATACACATTGAAAAAGTATGTTTGTGGAGTCGAGAGAGAGCGAGAGAGAGAGAGGAGACGGTCTAATTTCCGCGTACGTCTCACGAATATAGCGTGAGCACGAGAGGTAAAGCAAACGTTCCCTCTGTGGCTTTCGTATAGCACGAGACACGAGATTCAGGATTCTCCGAAATACGGACATAAACGTATACGTATATAAACGTCTCTCCATACTATATATCCTGCTCCTATGTATAGAGATTGCATAGCGTAGTCTCGCGGAGAGTTGCGGTTCTAATCAGCGTGGGCGCGTGTTGGGTGTGTTTGTGAATCTACATATATATCAAATGATATATATATATATGTGAGAGCAATAGGATATATGTAGGCAGGAACGTTGGTAAAACGTTCGGGCGTAGCCCGGCCGGCGCGTTTGCCACGATCCCATTTTACAGATTGCTCAAACGACATGGCGAATTTCGGCTCAGAATTTTCGCCTGCGGCTCACGTCCAACGATTTTCTAGGATCCATCAATTTTATACATATATATATATGTACAAACGCGTAGACGTTTTGTCGGTGTACGCATTATTGGTATGGCTTATCGCGATGTGCCAGGAATTTGCGGTTATTAATTCGATTGATTGGCCGGAAATTGAAGGTCAGTCGTCGAAAACCCGATTTTACCCCAAACATCGAATCAACAATTAGTCAGACCGGGCCAACGAACGTATAGAAATATTTACGTCGCATTACTCTCAAGTTTGCAACGTTCAGATTCAACGAAAAATATTTCATCAATTATTTATTGATTTTTTAACATCATGCCAATTTTTCGTATCGATTCAATCTTTGGGTCGCGAAAAAGGATCGTTTTATCGTCCGGAGCGAATATCGAATAATAATTATGAGCTCTGGTGCATAAAAAATTGAATTTCGTTGCATTCCAACTTCAACATCATCTCGCCGCACGAGAACGAAAAATGCTTTTCATAAAGAGCATCGGTTTTTACGTTGCTCGGACAAAGACAGCAAATTTGCAGAATATCAACGAAATTGAGAGAATCGAAAGATCGAATTAAATTTCGAGTGTAAAAAATCAAACTAAATGACGCGGTGTTTTGAGACGAGAATGTCAACCGGATTTGTTCGAGAATCAAAATAAACGCGAGATGAATAAAAAAGTGAGACACCGAACATTGTTTCGCTACTGCGAGCGATATCGAGAGTCAAGAGTTTTTGACGCGTCGTGAGCCAATTATAAAAGATCAAGAGCTAATTATACGAGAAAATAAAAAACAAGGGGATAAAAACCCCGACGAGGAGTTTGCGAAACGTCATCAAGCATAAATTTTTCACAAATCAACCATTGAATTTTAATTAAAAAATCTGCGATTGTAAATTCGATTATAAAAACCAAAAAACTCGAGCGTGAATTGAATCGAAAAAAAAATCTCACAAATGTCGAAAAAACATTGAAAATTTAACTCCCAAAAATAACAATAAATTTTCAATGCCACACATTAAAACGAGAAGAGAAATTGACGATATCGAATTCTCTGCAAAAGACACAGGCGGACGTATATAATGCGATTTCACGTCAAAATGAGTGCACCGACAAACGAAAGGTCCATGTGTACATGGTGAAAGTATATAAGGCTATCGGAATCTTGACATCGCGTCCATTCCACAAAAGCAGAGAATAGCGAGTCCAGAAGTACATGAGAAAAGGGATAAAGCTCCATATCAAGAGAGAGAAAGAGAGAAAGAGAGCGCGCGAGGGAGAAGAGTCATTTCATCTCTCTGCTTTCATTATCCGGACGGTCGGTTTTCTTGACCGTGCGCTCGGGGTAATTACAACGAGAGGAACATTCCCTCATTCTCTCTGAACAAACATCGACTACAAGGACATGGGATGCGCACACCACCATAAAAACCCATACAAACCAACACACATGAGAACCGAGCGACAAAAACCCTCGACAACAATAAATTAATAACAAAAAAAAATCCCTGACGAATCTTGCCGGACTGAAAATTTTTCTCCACCAAAAATTCAATCAGAAAAAAAAATTGACAGCAATCAAAATTGCAAATACACGTGGATTTCGTGAGTTTATGAAAATGTTTATTTCGCCCTGTTGCCACGGAGAGAAAAGCAGAAGAAATGTATTTTTACGCATATAATAGTGCGGCTTTAAAAGAGTTACTCTCGAGTCTTGGAATATGTCTCTCGTGCGCGGCGCGCTGAGATCTCTTGGTTGCTGACGCTCGTTGCAGTGTCAGCTGGCAAGCTGACGGGGGCATTTAACGATTTATGTGAAGGTATGCGCAGCAGATACCACGCGAGTACATAGTGCAAGCAATCTTTGCAATATATGTCGATATATCTATATACCGAGCTGAATGTGTAAAGCGACGTACAAAACGAATGAAATGTATTTTTCTATGACTCTGAAGTCTGCATCGTTGTAATGCGACGAAATTATTTTTTCATCTTTGACAAACATAATAATTCCAATGCAGAATGTGATTACGATGATAAAATGATCGAGTTTTGCCACCCGAAAAGCATATCGGCTCGAAAAATTTGGATGACATTGAAAATTCAACGAATCATCGATAAAATGAAATATTTTTCGATGCATTTCAACGTTGCTAACTCAATCATATTTTTCTTTCGTATCTTTTGTTCAACGAGGCTGCAGAGACCGCGCGATCAGTCATTTCAACCTCGCGACACGGCGAGTAGCTTTTTCGAGATTTGTCAAAATTTCCTATAAGAAAACGAGGGAAGGGGAAGAATTCAAATGTGTGTGTGTTTTGGTTGCGAGTTGAAAAAGTTCTAGACGCGATTGTAACTCTCTTGAGATTCTTCATCATTTCGTTTCTCCGTGCCGAGAGATAAATCGCGAGCGAATTGAGCACATCGGACGAGACCAGAACGCGAAGGATTTGTCCTGCGAGTGCGGGACGATAGCGGGAGGCGCGCACGCACCGGAGCTTCCTGCTCTCGGGTAATTCCCTGCGGTACGAATTACGAGAGAGATTCTCTCGCTCTCGGTCTCTCGACGTTCGTGCAGCTTTTAATACGAGGATATGTCTGTCCGATACGTGCTCGGGATCATCCGCACAAAGTCGAGAGTGATTTTGACTGTGAGGGCATTTTTTTCGGGATGGTCGATGGGGAAATAAAAAATTTGGGAAAAAAAAGAGGCTTGCCGAACAGTTGTCGCTCTTTCCCATTCGAATTTCGAGGATCAATTGGCCGAAACAACGCGAAAGAGGCTCCGGAATGGTCAGTCGAAAATATTCGTTCGCGAGTGCTCGCGACTTTACGCTCCCTTTTTCCAATGAATTCGGAATATTGCGAAAGAATAAAAAACAAAATAGACGACTGAAGGAACAAATAAAAAGTACAAAATTTATTTGTCCCCAGTTTTTCGCAGTTCCGATGATGAAAAAACTGAATAAGTGACAAATTTGAGAATCATCAAAGATGCTGCATGTGAAAAATCCCTTGGACCCAAACTACGAGGCCATCGAATAGTAAAAACGTGTAAACACACACTTGTGTGCGCGAGAGTTTCGTCACGAAATCTCAAGGCGCTGCGCGCACTAATGGGAGACGTTCAATGGCTCTTGGCAATTTTTTTCCATGGCCCCGTCCGTCACGATGTGTAACAAGCTCTGCTGCGTCTGTAACTCCCTTTTTCGCTTTTCCTCATTCGTTCCTTCCCGTTTTTCAACCACGTATTTTTGCTGTACGAAGCAAAAAAAAAATCTACGACACGAATCGTTGCTTTTCCTCAACTGTACACACGCGATTGCCGCACACGTGTACACGTCTATCGTACACAACGATCCGTAGAAGCGAAAACTCTTTGGCGAGAGTTTCAGGCAAACAGGCAAAGTTCGAACAAACTTATTACAAGTGCAATCAATCAATTTGTACATACGAAGAAGACGTTGGAAAAACAAGAAAAAATCAATTACAACTTGCGGACCAACGAGTCGTTCGCGTTAGTTGGAAAAATCGCACAAATGCTCGCGCGTCGGTATTCATCAATCAATAACAAAATATGAGATTCAATGTCAAGTGGAAATACGATGAAAAATATTACACTGAAGTTCGCAACGTTGGGATCCAACGAAAAATACTTTTTCCCTTAAGTTTTCGTTAAATTAAAAAAAAAAAAGCCAATTTTCGTATCAATTTTGTGTTTGAATCCTGAAAAACGATCGTTTTATCATCCTGATTAAATATCGAATAAAATTCATGAGTTTTGCTCAAGAAATAACCGAATTTCGTTGCATCCCAACGATGCAACACATCGTATGAAAAATTGGGATGACTCTGAAGTTTCCATCGTTGGAATGCAACGAAATTCATTTTAATCTTTGACAAAAATAATTATCCAAATGCAGAATTCAATTACGATGACAAAATTATCCATTTTTGCCATTCGAAAAGCATCTCAGCTCGAAAAATTTCGATGACATTGAAAATTGAACGAATCTTCAATAAAATTATAAATTTTTCGATGCATTCCAACATTGCAAACTTCAGCATCATAAATTGGGGTCTATTGAGTGAAAATACTTCCATAAAATGGAATCTGCGTACTTTGACCCTTTTCATTTCAACCTGTGCAATTAATTAAAGTTTCCATCGAGTAATCTTCAATTGAAAATGTGCGAGAACAATCAAACGAAAAATCGATACACGAGAAACCCCGGAATCGATTTTTCGGATTAACACTGCTGAATAGCCATAGAAGGGAAATCAAAGTTTCATGTATTGGTTGATGAATCTCCGTCACTCGCTGCATTGTGCATTCGAGTCACAAAACTGCATACGTCTCTCGTAAAGCAGGGATTCCGAAGATCCACCAGGGAAAACGAGAGAGAATTAGAGCGTGCACGCATAAATAAACAATAAATCCAAGAAGTTTATTCCCCGAATACAAAAATGATTGAAAAGTAAGTCCAAACCAGAATTAAATTACATCTAAATAAACAAAAGAGTAATAATAGCAAATAATGCAAAATCCAAATGAAATTCAGACGCGCAAAAGTTAAATTTCACTGAAACGCGCACCCCCGAGCTGGCGAACCTTTGCGAGAGGGGGGGGGGGGGAGGGAGAACAGAAAGACGAAGAGAGATGGAGATAGATGCGAGAGAGAGAGAGAATGTTGAGTGAGAGCCGAAAGCACGTTCCTCACCCCGCGATTGGGCGGCCGGTTCAGCACGTATTACCAACACGCGTTGGACTATTAATTAACCCCCCTGGCGAATTCAGCGATGCACTGCGGTGAGGCATCCCAATCCCCCGATTGTTTACTCAACCCTCGGTCCATAGCGATTGAGCCGAGGGAAGGCACGAGAGAGAGAGAGAGAGAGAGATTCGTCTCTGACCGATCGGAATGGCGATCTTCGGTCTCTCTCTCTCTTTGTGCACGCGCAATCAGCTCCGGATGATCCGAGATTGTCTCTATTGGGAGCTGATCGATTGCCTCGCGTTCAAGTCCAACACCGCGCTATTCTATACACACTTTTTGTGCCGAGATATTTACTATAATCCAGAGAAACCGACATAGTACGCCCTCGCGATACATGGCTTCGGCGACCACTAAGCCAGCCCCGGGCAAGATCAACACTCGGTTAGGTGACCGCCAGCCACGTATCAATAGCTCACCGCGATAAGCATCTTTTTGTGAGTTTCTACCACACGCGAGTCATCACGAGATGAGGCAAGAGCGAAACGTGTGAATGTTCATCAAGAATCCAACACTGAATGAGGCCGCGACGACACTCTGAGGAGTGTCAAAAACGGCAAAACGGAGTAAAGTCAAGGAAAAACTGAGCAATTTTCAAAATTGAATTTTCCCACTCCGTTCGGAGCGGAACAAAAAGGCCAGCGTTCAAGTTGACGTTCGAATGCATCGTAAATTTTTCATTTTTCAACTTTATTCAAGTTTTCGTCAGAGTCCTCAAGAAAATTAGGCGATCGTTATAAAACGACTGAGTTGCAGCTTGAAAAAAAAAACACGATGCTCTGAATACGAAACGAAAGATTTGGAAGTCCGAAGAATCGAGAATAGAGGAAAATGGAGAAAAAAGTCAAGTCCGTTGGGATTTCTTTATAAATTCAGAGAGCTCGAGAAAAAGTAGTAACTTGGTGGAACTTGGTGCACAAAGTTCGAGCTTATAACGAGGTATTGAAATGAAGTGACGTATGAGCTAGAGCATGTGGCAAAAGAGGAGAAAGGTATATAGAGAGAATAAAAAAGAAAAATGGTTCGTTTACAAGACGCTGCGTGCAGCTGGGCGCTCGGCAAAACTCTTATTATAAATTACCCTGGCGCGATATTCATGCGCGTCTGTGGCACGGAGCAGAGCGCGCGAGAGTCGCTAAACTTTATATATTCCTCTCTCATTCGCCGGAGAAGTTGCTGCTTCGAAAAACACCCCTGGCCTGGCCTGTGCCTTGCCCTGCCGCCCCCTCGCTCCTCGTTTTCGTGTTCACGTCGTTCTCAGTTCTCACGTAAAACGTGTATTCGATGTAATATCGTTTATTATACTCGCATATACATATATAAAAAAATATGGCGCACGTACATCGCGCTTTGGGCCCATTAATCTCATCGTTGCCGCGGCGCTTCAACTCTATGTTCGATATTACGCCGAGACGCACTGCACGAGCCTCGACATATTAATTTTACCTCCGTACACTTGAAGAAAAATTATTGTGATATCCCAGTGCGAGCGATCATCGTCTATTAACCGCGGAATCTCGCCGCGCAAACACTATTTTCATAAACGCATCGACGTAAACAAAAATCGATTTGAATTCAACACAAACAAAATCTCGTCTTCATTCTAAAATAATTCTATCAAAAAATTTTATAATTAAGTTGATGCTAATGATCGATAATTACCGCAATTAAATGATCTTGAAGTTTGCATCATTGGAATGCAACGGAATTCCATTTTTTATCCACCAGAGCTCATAATAATTATCAAATATTCGCTCTGGACGATAAAACGATTCTCTTTAGCGACCCAAAGATTGAATCGATACGAAAATTCGACATCATTTTCAAAAATTACCAAATAATTGATTAAATAAATATCTTTCGTTGAATCTCAACGTTGCAAACTTCAGAGTCGTAAAAACGATCGTATTGCGAGTCCCAAAAACTCAATCGAGACGAAAAATTGGCTCTGGACGATAAAACGATCCTCTTTGGCGACCCAAATCGATACGAAAAATTGCCATGATGTTAATAAATGAATAAATAATTAATGAAATAAATATTTTTCGTTGAATCTCGACGTTGCAAACTTCAGAGTCACGCAATTAATATGACTCTGAAGTTTTCTAACAATTATTTATAAAATTATATGAAAATCATCCCAATTTTTCGTATCGATTTAATTTTTCGATCTCGAGAAAGGATCGTTTTATCGTCCAGAGCAAATATTAAATAATAATGATAATTCTTTTCTAATCGAATGAGAATGATTGTTTCGCTGGATCGATCCAGCCACGATAAATCAAGTGGAATTGCTGGAGCAATGAGTATACGAAGGACGGAAAAAGGTGGAAAAATGAAAAATAGTGCATATCGATACCGATATTTGTACACGTGCATGCTCTAATTGGATTTTTCGTTTGGAGAGCTTGGCTGCGTCTATACTTAAGAAATTTACGGTAATACCGGTACAAATGACTAGTTCGTAATTCAACGTCGTCCTAACGAGATATCGAGAAGCTACGGAATATCGAATATTAAATTACCCTTTGGCCCCAGGATGCTGGAGAGACGTGTATAGCGCAAGATGCTGAGGAAGACGGCACGGAGAGAGAAAGCGAGAGGGGAGGGGGAAAAAGTCAGTCTACGATATCGCAAAGATATATATATATACATAGGAGGAGCAGTGTGTTACACGAGCATGTATACCTGTGTGGGTGAAACACACCCTTGGGCACTTGCGAATACGTCTTTTAATCAGATTTATCGGAGAGTGAAATCGTAATTAAGCGAGTGACACCACGGGGAATTGTGGCTAGGTTCGAGCCGTTCTCTCTCTCCGCGTCTCTCTTTCGCTGCCTATTTCACCAAAGGTATATAAATATATAGAGGTGAATACATAAAGCATAGGATTATATATAAACTTGGGCTCTGCTCGCGTTCTTAATTGTTCAAAGATACGACTCCCCCTAAAGTTCTATCGTTCTCGGAGCTCTCGGTGCGAAGCATCGACACGCCTGCAAAAACACGCGGTCATACCGCATTGTCATCACAATGCACTTATCACGCTTATTATTTTCTTTGCAATTTTTCCACAACATTCTATTGTATCGTTCTTATCACACTGCGGAAGGAATTCTCGACTGTTATTCTTTGATATTAAATGTTTGAGGCGTTTGCGATCGATAACGCGATGATAATTCGCGTTGCGAAACGAATTTTTATATGACTCTGAAGTTTGCGACGTTGAGATTCAACGAAATAATATTTTTACTTTCAATTATTTGGTAAATTTCGAAAATTATGGCAATTTTTCGTATCGATGAAATTTTTGCAAATATTGAATAATTATTGTGAGCTCTGCTTGAGAAAAAATGAAATTTTGTTGCATTCCAACGATGCAAACTTCAACATCACTTTTTTTTTCTTATTGTTGAATGCAACAAGAAATTTTTTTTTGGTTCGATAATGAGCTCATATTTTAAATAACGACGATGCCGAAGTTTGCAACGTTGGAATGCAACGAAAAATATTTAATTTTATTGATGATTCGTTCAATTTTCAATTTCAACCAAATTTTTCGAACCGATATGCTTTCCGGGTGGTGAAATTCGATTATTTTATCATCGTGATTACAGGCTGCATGTAAATAATTATTTTTGCCAAAGATTCAAAAGAATTTCGTTGCATTCCAACGATGCAAACTTCAGGGTCATAAATAACGAATAGAACGGTGTAAAATTAAAAGAAATGAGTTTTTGGCGGTTTTGCCACACGAAGACTCAGTGAAATACGATAATTTTTAACGATTTCTGGGCTTGATCATTCCGGCATGAAAATAGTGAGAATGAAATAAAAATGGAGAAACGATAGACAGCGGGGTGTCGGCGTTCTGGAGCAGAGAGAATAAAGCGAGCATTGAATCGTACTCGACGCGATCAATGTATCCTGGCAGAAGTATATAAAGTGAGAAACAGATGGGGCTTGTCAAGTGTCAGATCCAATAACTATCGAATCATATAATCATCATGATCGTCATCATCAACATCTCTGTAATAACGGCGTCCTGTCGTCTCGTGATGGCAATTGAGAGAGAAGTCGAACGAGGAGCAGCCTCCTCGCCCTCTCTTTCTCCTCATCCGCACTTTCCCATCTCCGCGTTCCTTTCTCTCTCGTTTATTATTTATAAACGTCTGCCTCATTCGCACATATGTCTCTCGCGTGTATGTTCGCTCGCGTACCCAGCAGCACAGGAGCAATCACAGCATCATCATTTATTCCTGCGTGTCTCTTTTTTTCATCTTCTTCACTTGTTAAAGTCCGAGAATACTTTCTATACAAACTCTTTAGCATTGCACACATAAATTTATATGCACGTGCGTGTAAAACACTTTTTTTCATCTCCCCGCACGCGCAGCTGTTGAATGCAACTTAATATTCTCACGAGTATGCCAAATCCAAATGCATCAAATAAAACCACACACGCGCGCGCTTTCCAAAACTTTGAGCCACGTGTTATTAATCATTTGCCGAATGCACATGAATTCTGAACTCAATATTTTGCTTTTATTTTTTATCTTAACCCATTACTATGACAAAATAACTTTATTGAGGATTCTTTACGATGCTGAAGTTTGCAACGTTGGAATGCATCGAAAAATATTTAATTTTGTTGAAAATTCGTCCAATTTTCAATGTCATCCAAATTTTTCGTGCCAATATGCTCTTCGAATGTCAAAAATGGATCATTTTATCATCGTAATTACAATCTGCATTTGAATAATTATTTTTGTCGAAAATAAAAATAAATTTCGTGGCATTCCAACGATGCAAACTTCAGAGTCATCGAAAATTGGCTTTTATTTTGAAATTTACTAGAAAAAATTAAGGGAAAAAGTGTTTTTCGGGATCCCAACGTTGCGAACGTTCAGTGTCATGATTTTTTAATGTAAACATTTTCAAAGGACCCTGAATAAGTTCGAAATGAATGAAAAGCGTTGAATCTTTGCGTTTGAATTTCGCGGTAAATCGTTCTAATCAAATTGCCCATAAAGATCAACGAATTATCAATTAATGGAATAAAGTGTTTGATGAAAAATTGTTTTATCGAGTTTATCGGTTTATTATCATCGTTTTTGCTGGTTTTTTTAGCAGTTCTAAGTGGATGACTATAAAGCAGACTTTGGTCAACTGTCTGGAGGGAGTGTCGCGGGCACTTACGTTCGTGTATATACACGGAGACTGTAATTGCAATATGTTTCCCTTTGTAGTCGAGTGGGCACGTTATATATTCGCAATTGCTAGCATTCCGTACATATACGCACAAGCAACGCACGGAACAAGCCTCTAAAGTGTACGTTAACGAGCTGACACTAGACACGAAGAATAAAAGAGGAAATAGACTGCAAAATCCACGGTTCTTTATCGCGAACTCATAATTCGTAAAAAAACGAGAAGAAAATAAGATTGAAAACGATGCAAAAAAATTGAATTGGAGAGTGAATTGAATTTTATAAAAAAAAAAACGTCGAAATTTAGTTGAAAACTGAAAATTTTTGGATAATTTCAAAATTTTCTTCATTTCCAAAATATTTTTCGTTTCTAACGCAACTGTCAGCGAAATTTACGATTTTAATGACAAGAATTATCTTTCCGAAGAGACTTTCTAGAAAATTTCTCGCTGCAGTGACAAAATTTTTGTGATTTGGCGAAAAAAAATCAAGAAAAAAAAGATTGAAAACGATGCAAGAGAGTTGACAGCACTGTAAATTGAATTTTGTCAAAAAAAAAAAAAAAACGTCGATATTTAGATGAAAACTGAATATTTTTGGATAATTTCAAAATTTTCTTGATTTCGACAGTATTTTTCGTTTCTAACGCAACTGTCAGCGAAATTCACGATTGGAATGACAAGAATTATCTTTCCGAAGAGACTTTCTAGAAAATTTCTTGCTGCAGTGACAAAATTTTCGTGATTTATCGAAAAAAAAAACGTTTAGTCGAACGTGCTCAACAAAATGATCTTTTCAGTGATACGAAAACGAGATTTTGGACAAAGTAAAAAGTCGTTACAGTGGCGATCGGGGTGACGTGGCGACCAGAGAGAAATAAGAGGGCTGCTGACGAATAGAGCTCGCCAGAATAAAAGTATAAATATGTATATACAAAAGTACAAGAGACTGAGAAGATTGTGGAAGCAAGTGCGTTGCAACTTTGACGGTGAGAGCTCTAACGCTCTTACGTACACTGTGTGTTCGCCGCGCAGGGCACCAAGGAATGGCCGGAAAAAGAGAGGGCTCGAGAACTTCGAGAGAGAGAGAGATAAAGGGAGAAGGAAAAAAAGAATAAGGGACCGCCGTTGAGTTAACCTTGCGGGAGACCCTCGAGAAAATTTGCGGGGGGCCTGTTCTCTCGCGTGTGTTCTGGCGGCGAGAATTTTTTGACAGGAGAATCGAGAGAGGCGTTTCTTCCTCATACACACACAAATATATATTCACAGACGTATATATAAGATCGTGTGCATTCAGAATACTTATGTACCCTTCAGTAACGTGTAACTTTGTTAAATGGGGTGGAGCAATGTGGGCAAACGGTCGGAGAGTTTCCCTTTTCATTCCGAGCTTCCCTAAACTTCATACCCACGTTTCTATACACATTTATGTCTGTTACTAAAAATATACTCGCGGGCTATGTGTGTGTTTACGAAAGCAGGTAGTACGAGCGATCGAGAAACGTTTTGAAATTTCTCAATTTCTCTCACATCGTTTCTCGGCTCATCAGTTGTACAAACTCGGATAGTTCATCATGAAAACACCTTTGGCCGCGCGCTCAAACATTCATCTGAGAAACGTGTGCTCAGCATCTCCCAGCCCGGCAATTCCTCGCAACGATTTTTTACCATTTCAAACAGTTTCGTTTCTCCTTTTTTTTCTCCATCAAAAACGGTAATTCAAAGTAAAAATCATCGTCATTTCTTTACGAAAATTGAGATGACCCTGAAGTTTGCATCGTTGGAATGCAACGAAATTCTTTTCAATCTTTGGCAAAAATAATTATTTACATGCAAAGTGTAATCACGATGATAAAATAATCGAATTTCACCACCCCAAAGCATAAATTGAACGAATCGTCAATAAAATTAAATATTTTTCGTTGCATTTCAACGTTGCAAACTTCATCATCATAAATTGAGCGTTTTTCATAAAAATTCAGGTCAACAAAAATCGTGCGTTTTACGTTTCCGCATTTTGGACCCCGTTAGACCCTCAACCCGTTAGCGATTGCGTTATCACATTTTTTCTCACGCCGACATTAAATCTTCACCAAGTTTGTTCGTCCGAATGGCAACGAAATTGAAAAAAAAATCTCGAAACGCGTCAAAATGTCAATTTTTCGAAATCATTTCACGTCGCAGAGTGGCGAAAAGCTTTCCAAATTGCAGTTTATTGAATAATCCGTAACGCGAGCGTGAACTCAAGATTTTCCAGAGCTTTGCTACAAAAAAGCGTCAAATTCCGAACAAATTTGAATTCATTAAAAAGGCAATTTATTTGGGAGAATAATGAAAAGAAAAAAAAACGAAACAGAGCCCGAATAATATTTCTTTCTGGTGTAAAAATGAAAAAATCTCTTCCGCGAAAATTCGGTCAATTTCCAGCTCCGTGGAGCCGTAATAATCTAAAGGCTTTTAAATGAAATTCATAAAAACACAGTTTCATATTCAGCAGAGCAAAAAAATGCCGTTTTTTTGCTCCAATTTTTTTTCTAATTTTACCCCAGAGAGTTAATTTCAGTTAATTCGGTCTGAAGCGATGTCGCGGGTTAACGTACGTTGAAAAAAATGTATAAGCTCGTTGGGAGGTTGAAAAAAAAAAAGTAATAAAAAAAAATGGAAACGCGTGTGGAGCATAATTTATCATTGGACGGTGTCAAGTGCCGGGGTCGTTTTCAAGTCCCTGGAAACGAAACTGGGTCTAGCGGAGCCTTTTCCCTCTTTCCCTATACGAACTCATTAAGCAGTCATATGTGAGCTTTGCAACGTGAAATTGAAGAAAAAAAGCAAAGGGCGAATGTGTTAAATAAAAGAAAAAGTCAAAAAAAATCTCGTCCATACGCGTGTGTGTGCGGGAAAAAGCGAAGAGATGCTTGAGCAGGTCGAAAGAGGTCGAGGATGAGAAACGAAAAAATAGAGAGATACAGGGAGGAATGAATGAGCAGAAACTTGATAAATCTGTCGTTGATTAATTGTCTCCCCCCCAAAGCAGGGACTGATCAATACGTAAACGCGCAAATGACTGAGGTCGAATGGATCGTAACCTCAATTTACCGAAAGAATGAAATTTCGATAACTGACAATGACAAATTTGACATGTCAATTACGAGGGAATCATTTAATGAAAAATCGAAATTGCCACAAGAGGAAAAAGTGACTCTAAAGTTTGCAACGCTGAGATTCAACGAAATAGGAAATTCTCTCGCGACCCGAAAATAGAATCGATAAGGAAAATTGCCATGATTCTTAAAATTTAATGGACAATTGATAGAAAATCAATTATGAATTGATTTCAATTAAATCAATTGATGAATAATTGATTTTCTATCGATTAATGAATAAGTCAATCAATTATTATGAATAATTATGAATAATTCAATCAATCAATAATTCAATTCCATTATAATAATTAAATTAATCAATTAAAATCAATTATGAATTGATTTCAATTCAATCAATTAATGAATTATTGATTTCTAATAATTGAATTAATGAATAATTGATTTTCTATCGATTAATGAATAATTCATTTAATTGAAATCAATTCATAATTGATTTTCTAATAATTAATTGATAGAAAATCAATTATTCATTAAATTTTGAGAATCATGGCAATTTTTCGTATCGATTCTATTCTCGAGTCGCGAGAGACGATCGTTTTATCGTCTAGACCAAATATTGATAAATAATTACGAGCTCTGCTTAAGAAAAAATGGAATTTCCTTGCATTCCAACGATGCAAACTTCAACATCATGAAAAAAAGCGATTATGAACTAAAATTACGAAGAAACTGATAAATTATTAAAATGAGTCTTAAAAAATGAAAAACACCTGAGCGTCTTTCCTATTCGGTTTTACTTTAATTCCATCGTGAAATAATCCTCACGTGTTCGTGGCGACGAGGACGTCGATCTCGCGTTGAAATTCCAGACATTTATCGAGACGAAAACCTTCGAGTCTCTTTAACTTTCGGGGAAACGTCTACCTGAACCGTTCTCGCTCTCTTTTCATTGTGAGGAAAGAATAAAAATGCATCGAGGCCCTAAGCCTCAAGATCGGTCGACCATCCTCGAATTTCTCGATCATTCGTCGTTTTTTCTAAAATTATTTTCGCTCCCGAGTTCAAAACATTTTTTTCCACATCATTTTTCAATATTTAATGCCGAACTTGTTAATTTTCGGAAAATGTGAAGAATCGACACTAAATTCCATGCCCAATCACTCAAGCCCTTAATTTAGAAAAAAATACAAACGTAAGATCGATGACTCGACGAAACGGAGAAGGCGCGAGTGCGCGCGCAACTTTTTCACGTGGCTCGGAGCCGGTGCCCCCGAATAAAAATAAAAAATCATAAACTTCAATAAGAATAAAGAAGGAGGAAAAAACTTTTGAAAACTTTAGTAATTTTTTGAAAAAACCAAAAATTGTCATCTTTATTCGGAAAATGACGAATTTTTTTCTTCGTTTATGTGGAAAAATACAATGACGACATCGTCACATCGAGAAATGCGAATGCCTCGATTTTCAATTCGATTATTGTCGCCGTTGTCACGAAATGACCAAGAGCGGAATGAGCTTTTCAATTCGAATAGAATTTCATAGAATTCCTGGAATTATAACGAGTTCCCGGGACACGCTGGTTGGTCATCGATATACACGAGGGCTGCTGAACGTGCGTTCAGAATTATCGATAAAGAATCGTACTACGGTCTCGTGCTATCGTCAACTTTAATTGGATATTAAAAATCCCATATCTCGAGTATAAAGAACGTTGTTCATATCGTAACGAATAAAAAAATTGAATAGTCGATTCTCAGTCATCAATTTGGTCCTCGTTTATCGGACATGATTCGTAATAACCATAATTATTTCATTTATGAAGTTTGCATCGTTGGAACGCAACGAAATTCCATCAGAGTCCATAATAATTATTCAATATTTGCTCTAGACGATAAAACGATCGTCTCTCGCGACCCAAAAATTTCATAGATACGAAAAATTTCCATGATTCCCAAAATTCAATGAATAATTGATAGAAAAAAATATTATTTCGCTGAATCTCAACGTTGCAAACTTCCGAGTCATTTTCATTCGCTCATAAACAAACGTTCATCGTGATTATTCGCTTCACATGAATTTTTCGTTTACATTTCGATTTATTTTTTCGATACACAAACCGTCGGGTTTTGTGGACGAAAATTTGCATTTTTTACTATTCATTATTTCGGACGTGGCGATAGTTTCGAAACTTGGCGTACTTTGACCTCCGAGTGACCTTCAAGTTAGTGCAACTTCGGTCGGAGGTTTAAATCGTTGAAAAACAACGTAAAAAAATAATTTTTCTAAAGTATTTTTTGAAAAAGGAGCGAAGTCGAAAGATGGAGAAATAATTTTCATGCGATGTGTTTTTTTTTCTTACCTTGAGTATGACGAAGTCCATTTCGCGACACGAGACGCTTCGGTTCTTGGCGTAGAGTCGGCTCGTGTGCACACAAAGTTTGCTCGACCTCTCTGCCGAAGGATTATTCCACCACAATTGAACGATGATTGAAAAAAAAACACACAAGCACTCGCGGCGAAAAGAAAATGGCGAATGAAAAGCCGATTAATTGAGCGATGGAAAAAAAGGCGCTTGTTAAAAGTTTGTTTGGGAGTTTTCTTGGCCTGTCGCGCTCGCGGAAGGAAAAGCAAAACAGCGCGACGAGTGCGAGGAGATAAAAACAACGACGCTATACCGAGTTATCGTTTCGGGGAGCGATAGAACGGACACACGCGGTCGCCACACTTTTTTCGTATTATTTGATTCTCGTTTTTACGTCGAATAAAGACAGCGAGAAGGTTTCACGATGGCGGTCACCATCGCGACTCGTATGCACCTTTGCTAGCTATCGTTTTCTCGCGTTTTTTTTATTCTCTTTCTTTCTCCAGTCTCGCACTTGTCCTTGGTCTGTTGGACGTTTTTTGTTTATTTTTTTTTCACTCGGCTTTGTTATGATTATTATTCGCTCGTATTCCTTTCCCCTTCGCGCCAATGATCGCCGTTTTATTCTTTTCTTCACTGTGTATTTTTGTGTGCGCGATATTTTTTCTCGCGTATTTTTAATCTTCAAATGTATTCACGCGAATGTGTCAAACGGACTGGCGAGGTGGGCACTCGACAACTCTCGAACTGCCCTCTGTTTTCTATTCACCGAATTTCTACGATTCCCGAAACTTCGAATCAACTTTTTTCAAATGTCTTTTTCACCCTCGACCCACAAATCTGTACCGACGATTCTTTTTATTTCGGATTTTGTGTGTCGTTTCATACGAAATACTTTTTCTACGAAACGACCAAAATAAAGGTTTCCTAACCTTTATGTTTTACCCCCAATGCGGAGAATTGTCAGCCAAAGTTTCGTGCAGACTTTTACAAACTTTTTATTCTTATGTTTTGTTCGAATACCTTTCGGTCGAGAAAATTCAATCGTACTTTGTACACAGTCAGTATCGCCGCGCGCACTTTTCCGAGTCTCGCGGGACTTCCGTTTCCCTCGTCGACAAACTTCGGAGGATAAAAATGTTGACGGCTTATTGGTCAAACGACCCGGATATTTGTTTGTTGATTTTCTTGACTGTTCATCGCAAAATTCCCACCAATTTTTTCGGAGCAAACGATAACAAATATAGAAACGAAGTAACGAAAGTTTTCGCGACTGTTTGTCGATTGAAAGTTTATCAATTCTCGATAAACAATTGACCGGTTTAGTTGAGGAATAAAAGTTAAAATTTTCGCGAACGTAAACGATGACCGAATTCTACAATTCGCGAGGGTTTAAACGCGCGACGCGAAATTATTGTGTTTACGTTTCGTAGCGGAGAATAACACGACACCGAACGCTCGAGCGAGCGCTAGGGAGAACGAAAATACGACTGCGACTTGCACGCGTGACGGCAAGGGTCCGACTGAATCGTGGTCGTCGCTCCCACTGCACACTGCAACGAAGCGCCCCCCAGCGATCGGAACGCCGCCAAACAGCACGCAACTACAACCGGCGAGTCTGAACGCGCTCCCCACGAGGATCCTTCGCCTCACGCGCTGTTTCTTACCGTTTGTCACGTGTGAAGAATAAATACGCGTATATATTAGGGTGCCGGAAAAAAAATCAGGATTTTTTTTACTAGTTTATTTGCATTACTCGGGATTTTCAGCTTGAAACGGTAATTATTAAACTTGATAATTACTTTTCGATTGACTACAAACACGCTACTTATCGTGACATTATTTATTAATCCTCAAAAATGAATATTCAACCCCAAATCGCACGAGCAACGTATTTTTCCAAACGTAAACGACACAAACGAAGTCGAAAATAACCTCAACCTTCTTTACAGCATAAAATGTCATTAAAAAAAGATACAAACGTTTTTGTACACACCATTCTCTTCGTTTTTCGATAACGAAGAGAACGGTGTGTGATTGAATTATATTCCATGAGTATTTACTGGTGAAAACTCGATGGAACGATAAAGAAGTGTGGAAAAGGATTTTTGGGGTTAGGAATCGAACGCGTTGTCAATTTTTCGGGAATCAAAATGTTTATCGTGAAGAACAATTCGAAAAGCTTTTCGCGAGACTGGAAAAACGAATAAACTTGAAAGACGTGATTTGTAAGGTTGGCCAAACGATTTCGACGACGCATTTCCGATGTTTTTGTTTGTTGGATTTTTGGAATTGAATCACGTGACAGAGACGTTTATACATTAGGCAAGGGCGTACGAAAGAGATCGACGATGAGATGCACCCAAGTCTGGATCTGTCCAGACGGGGATGCAATAAAGGATTTATGTATTTATGTGTGTGTGTGCGAGTGTTTGCCGAGGCAGGAGCGCGATCCGCGATCGCGAGACGTCGCGGCGCGCGTGGGTTATTCGCCATCGAAAAAGAGGGAGGGGGAGACAGCGGTTGACCGGGGAGAGGGAAAAAAATGACGACGATAAAACACAACGACGAGTCCACCGAGCTCTGCTGGGTCGCGAAGGTCGTAAACCTTTTACAGATCTCGCAACCGTATAGAAATATTATATACAGATATATACAAGTTGGTTGCCGAGCTAGCCCAAAAAGGGGACGATAGAGCGAAAGAGACACGTAGCTCAAGTACATTCAGACCAGTAGAAACAACCAAACTCTATATCTATATTCATATCAACACGAACGCGATCTTGCTTTTGCTGAATCAACAACCGCCTCGCGTTGTTTACGAGCACCAGCAGCCAGCCAGAGGGATAAAAGTCGTCTCGTCACTTGCATACTTCTCCGCACTTATACAAACATAAACTACGCATGCACACGTTGTCATATATATACTTATTTCCGCGCTATCCTCAATCTTTCATCCGCAGGTGACAACCCGACGAATTATTAATCAATTTTTTTCATTTCCTCAACTTTGCCAAAAATTTCATTTCTTTCAAAATCGAACGGCCGTCACACTGTTTCCGGTTTGTTCCGCGAGCTGGCGAGGCCTCCACCTGTCCCGTCGAATCACGATCCTCAGATTGTACCGAAAAATTATGTTGCATCGTTGCAATGCAACGATATTGCATTTTTTTTCTCGAAAAGAGCTCCTAATTATTATTCAATATTTCCTCACGATCTGGAAATTCAATCGATACGAAAAATTGACACGATTTTCAAAATTTATAAAATAATCGATGGAAAAATATATTTTTTGTTAAATCTCAACGTTGCAGACTTAAGAGTCATAAAAAATTTATTCTTTCCATTTTTTTTCGATTCTTCGTCCTTAATTAAGAGATTTCGACATTAAATTTCCACCGGGTTTCTAGGGAGATGGGAAAATGCATAAAATTTATGAATTTTCTTGAAAATTGAAAATTTTCGGGAGCGAAAATTCTTATAAAAAAAATCGTCAATTACGGAATAGTTTCGTATGCGAAGATTCGATTTTTCGTTTATGGAAACGCAGTGATTTCCCGGTAAATAAAAATATTTCAGTCATAAATAAACAATAAATACGCGAATGAATAATTTTCCATTAAATTTTTGTATAAATTAGTGAAATGAAATGATGGAATTCGATTATTAAGTAAATTTGAGTAAATTATGAGATGAAAATGAATAAAGTGAAGAAAAGAGTCGAGAACTGCTGGGAGCGTTGCATTGTCTTTGTTTTTTTTTTTTTTTTTCAACACACGCGCACACTCTTTGACAAGACGAGCTTTTGCACCCGCGCGACAAAAGACTTGAGTCACGATCTTTCATTTTGTTTAGTTTTTTATCATTTTTTTCTATAACCAACTCGTCCACCTTATTCTCGTTTTTGTCCATCGCATCTTGTCTGCAAGCCTCATCTTTCAATGTGTTATATACGCACCAACACTTTTTTTTTGGCCGGCACGGTAGGCGCATCGAAGAAACGAAAGAGGGAATAAAAAGAGAGCGAGAGAGAAAAAGAATTGCGCGCGGGTCTTTTTTAATTAGCGCGACTCTGTGATCTGCGCCGAGCCCTTTCAAGCTGCTTTACCTTTTCGTCGTTCATGAACATGGTAAATCATATATATATATATATATATAAGCCATTCCACGTGAAACTTGCGTTTTCAAACGTTCTTTATCACTCCACCGATTTTTTTTCCCCAACAAGTTCTCATTTTCTTGTTTACATTAAACTTTTTTACGAAACTTTGTCAAACTACAAGATTTTACAAGTTGCAAGTACTTGGTGAAACCTCAAAGAGATTTAAAAATCTTTAAACTCGAATTAAACTGTTTAAATCGCCTCGCACAATTCCGATCAACAAACTCTCGAAAAATTACTCTTTTTTACACTCACTTTCAGCTCCATTTTTGCAACGTCATCATTTCACCTTGTTCGGGCAAGAAAATGCTCGTGCGAAATAAAAGTTTGGCGTGGAATGCCTCATACATTCCCGATGCTCACTTACCCTTATACTTTTCCTGTAAAACTCGCTTGAAAAGCGACTTGCATCTTCGACGATATTAACCCTTTGCTAGGACGCAATGTTACACCCACACATACGATCAAGCCTCATTTTACTTATCTCTCAGCAATTTCTCATTATCGTTAAATATAACTCGCTCTATCCTCTTCACACACACACACACACACACACACACACACACACACACACACACATAAACTCACCTTTATATCATCCATGCTTTGCATGCCATTTTGCAACCCTCCATACTTAATCAGTGCGGGAGAAAAATTATATCAAAGTGCTCCAACTTCCTTCAAGTCGAGCTCAAGCAAATCTGCGATGATAAGATAATCGAGGATAATTAATTAAACAATGCCCAGTTTATAAGGGAATCTCTGATAATTAATTTAATTGTAGGAAGTTTATTATCGCAGGGTGGGATTGTTTATTTATTTGCTGAATCTCACGAGACGATATGGGAAATGAATTTTTTCTTAATTCCATTGAATTTCATTGTAAAGATTTTTTTTTTTTTTAAGTTTTTTTTTTCACTTTCGTAACGATCGACACGCGCAAAGATTTCCAACTTTTTCCGCGTACTTCGCGCAGTTCTCAAGGTCACTGAGTATGATTTGGAAAAAGTCAAAAAATATCGATTTTTTGTACTTTTTTTATCCTGGCTTGGCCTTTGAAATTTCATGCCGTAGTGCGTTGCAAAAGTTGCGAGACTGCTTTTATGATATCGTGATCAAAGCGCACGTCGATACTCTCTGAACTGCGGTCGAGTCGAAAATATTGAATATTTAGCGTTTGATATCGAATCCGAACGTTATCACGTTCCTGATAAGAGCCAAGTGTCTCCCACGTTTTGTTTACGCGTTCCTTTTATTTTTTTTTTTTTTACTGGTCCCACACTCGTTTCGGTTTATTTTTGAATTCTCGGTACCTTGACTTTGAAATTCACTCGAGACTCGATCCCTTATTTGGGTCAATGATCAATCTTCGACCCACTTTCCAAATGCCTATTCTGTGGCCCTGAAATCAATAGAATTCACGCATGAACTCATTAGTCCCACGATTGCAGCTCTTCAAACATGACTTCTCGGTCGCTTCGTTATCTCTCTGGATTTCCGTTCGTTACCGTTCGAACGATACCAATTCAAAATGTATTGTTGCAAGCTCGCACTGGAAAGAAAATTTCGTAGGGAAAGATCGATATTTTGTTGGATACGTTCGGATTAACATTTTTCTTGAAAAATCACATAAATTTTGTAATTGCAGCAATAAATATTCTAGAAAGTATCTTCGAAAAGCAAATTTTTGTCATTCGTATCGTAAATTTTGCTGTCAGTTGCGTTAGAAATGAAAAATATTGTCAAAATTACGGAAATTTTGAAATTATCCAAAAATATTTAATCGTGTTCAAAGAAATATCGACGTTTTTTGACAAAATTCAATTTTCAGTGTAGGGATTCTTGGAATTATGAAAATTGTGTCGAAAAACTATAAATTTTTCGATACCACAACAACTTCCGCATCAGCTGCGTCCAGTTTTTTATAGAAATTTTTGAATTCCCTCATTTGTTCTTATTTTTTGATCGACTCCTCGATGTTTGTTTGCAAAACGTCGCAAGCATTATTTGACAAACTTGAAAATCTGCGATTTATTGTTTTTTCATTTTGCATATTATTGAATATAAATATTAATTGATTTCATCAAAACATCTAGATCGGAAAGTATTTGCCTCACGTGTTCCGAAGTGGGCGGAAATAATGTTTTTTCAAGTGTTTCTGTAAAATACTGTAAATAATACAACGCGTGGCGAAGAATCTACAGCGGAAGCGACGAATTCTTAATGATTTTCATATGTTTGATGAGAACGAGAGTGGGAAAATATTTCATAGACGATTTCTTATCAATTTTATTGAAGCGATAACGTAAGCTGCGGAGCCTGCAGATCTAGAGCAGGAGCTTTTGCCCTCTATTTTGGGACACAGGATATTGCCGCACTGTTTGCGCAATAATTGAGCGGAAAAAAAACTTATTTCTGCGTCTGCACAAATGGGTTGAATCAATATTTAGTTCCTGTCGTATTAGACGACGATTTATTTCGAGTATGGCCTAATTATTCTTGTCGTTTCATCATTATCCATCATGCTGATAAGAAACTCGAATTTGGCAATTTTGGCCCGGTGGAAAAAAAAACTAAAAATTCATTCGTCCACGATCTGCTGTCGCACCATTTCGCATCGAAATATGAAGGACAAAGGACGAAGGACAAAGAATATTAAAAAATATACAATAGTCTTGCTTATATACAACATATTTTCAACTAGAACTTAAATGAAAATATTCTTCCGTAAGAAGTGCAATATTTCGAAAATAATCATTTCAGCTTGTCACGCAAAAACTTGGAGTGTTTTCATTGAATTTCGATGATTACAAGTTGCTGTATCGCATCGTCGAGGTTCTCTGCTTGGACGAACCTTTTTCTTTATCGGCGTCAACTCCAAATGAACTGCTCGCTGACCTCTCGACTTTTTACCCCCTTTGCCCCTCGTTTTCGAGTTAAGAGACTTTTCCCGAGGCTGCTCATCAAGTTTACCGGGAATAAAGTAGACCTCGATGATCCCTGGCAAACGAGTCCGCCGCAACGAGACACCCGTAGAGAAAAAGAGAGAGCCACCGAGAGAGAATAAGAGATGGAGAGAACGGCGAGCTTTGACGAGACTCGTTCCTCAGAAGCAGCAAAAAAAGAGGACGGCTTACAAAACGCCAATCTATCTGAATACTTGTCTCTTAAATGAACCTCCGCGAGTTTTAGTTTCTTCGAGATAAAAAGGAAGAAATTGTCTTGACACCATCTTTGGTACACACCGTCGTCGTCGTCTCCGTCATCATCGCCATTTACAACCGTGAACCATATCTACCTTTTTTTTTTTCACCGATCCTTCTTTCAATCTTGCCTCGCATGTCAACTCCCCATTTCAACGAAAATGAAGACGAAAGATCTGAAGCGAAAAATAATTTTCAAAGAATAATTCTGACAACGATCCGTGCGAGACCTTTCAATTACGAGAAGCAACGAAAATTCAGAATGAAAACGATGCAAGGGGCTCAAAAAAATACAGTTTTCTGTATTGGACGATTTATCACATGCAGTAAGAGAAAACCTTCTCCCAGATGGAAACTAGGCCTTCCAGGAGAAAAACGGTAAGGACCAAAGTTGTAGAGAATATCATTTCCCACAAATTTACTCTCCAGCATTTTTACCCTCAAGATGAAAATAAGCGAGATAAAACAATAATAAAATCGCCCTTTGCTTTTCTTGCTTCAGGACGAAATTTCTGCATTTCAGAAAGATCGCGATAATAAAACAAAGTGCAGAGAATAAAGTTTAGAGCGAATTTTGTTTTATCATTCGCAGTAACTCGGAAAAACCGAGAAATATAATAAAAGTTTGAATTTTGAGTGTCTACGTGAAGAAATTGACACGAAAAATTGAATAAATAATTACAGTCTTTCCTAATTAGGGCATGACAACAAATTACGATAATCTCGTTGATACGGGTTAAGGTCATTTCACAAGAATCGAATAGTCTTATATTTTCTATTCAAACCATGAAAACGTTGCAACATCAAAGGGAAAACACGTATGAACCATGACATGGAATCATTCGGTGCTATGCTCCATTCACACTTGTCACAATAATCAATATATCGCTGTGCAGGCCTCTCGCATGTGTAATTTTCTCTTTGTTTTCTGTTTTTTTCATTTTTTCCCACTTTCTCGTTTCCTACGCAGCTCGCACGTACTTAAAAGGCCGATTTTTTTTGACACTTTTATGCAGTTCTAGCTGAAGGTTCCCTGAAGAGACTTCTGACGGAAATTTTACGTTGAAAAATCGTTGATTCATCTTTCTGCTCCACTGCCATCCAAAACTATGATGCGTTTCCGTGAGTTAAAATCCAGCATGATAAAAAAACATAGGCCCATGATATTATTTCGTGAATATCAATTTTTTTTTTAATTTTTCCAACGTGAATTCTTCTGAATCTTCTTTGTATTTTCCTGGGTCTCTTCTCCAGTTTTCTTGCTAGGCATTTTGGGCCTGGAGGTCGCGGTTCTCGGCGCCCAATCATCATCGAACACTGCGAGCTTGCAGACCACAAATTCTTCTGTCCAAGAAATAACTCGAGGCGCTGCACAGTTCTCAGGGAGATTGATTCGGGTAAGATTTTGATCAAGTGATTAATTTGATTCCCATGAATTATTCCCCAACACAGTCCAAACCATTTTTCCTGTATTTCATAATGATCGTGACAAAAATATAAATAATCGAATTGGTTATAAAAAGAAATTGAGTGAAATAAACAATTGGCACTTTGAATTCCCCTGAATATTTCTTCGTGCCCTATGCGAACCGAGAGGCCTCATTTTTGACACTTTTTTCGGAAGAAAACTGATCACTACTCATGCAAAATTCATCCGTTTTTTTCGTGTAGGAAATCGTTCGTGAGGATGGAAAAAATCTCGTTGCTTCTCCACTCGGGACTGCTTTGGCTCTGTCGATGGCATCTTTCGGGGCACGAACTGCGACGGAATCGCTTTTCATCGATGCTTTGGGTCTTCCTCTTTATAGGGAGGATAGGAAAATTGGATTCCAAACCCTAATAAATCGATTAAATGTGAGAACTCGATAAATTTTCATGAATTTTCAATAGTAATTAAAAATTGCCTGCCATTCACTGTTTTTGCAATCCAGCCATTCGTCATGACTCATTTCCACTTTGACAGAAAGTTACGAAGTGAATTTCGACGAGGAACTAATTGAGCTGGTAATTGATTGCAGAATCACACATCGGTCGAGCTCGATGTGGTCAACGGAGTTTTCGTCTCTTCGCAAATTCATCTTAACCCTGAATTCATCGAAACTACGACTCAAACTTTCGGTTCGCCGGTACAAAAAATCGACTTTAGCAAATCGGTCGAGGCCAGCGATATTATTAACGCGTGGTGCAGCAACAAGACACGCAGCCATATCACGAGTATTATGAATCCAGGTCAGTCGATTTTCAATCTTTTTCCTTCCACAATTGAGTGATTCGCGTTTTTGTCGAAAATTAAAAAATTCATAGAGACGATGAGCTCGGAGAATTCATTCCGTTGGCAACTTTTTCGTTACTCGTTCTCCTTGGAAAAAAATCATTCACAAACGTTAAAAACGTTGTATGCAAAGGTTTCTATCGATAGAATAATTCCTTCAAATTTGCACCACACAAAGACAACAGTCGTGTCTAATTGCTCGCGCGACTTTAAGACGTTTCACGATGTAAACGTCGAGATATTTATTCATAAAAATCACAATTTTCAGTAGTTTCTCGCGTGTTAAAAATTGCAATTTTCAACATTAAATATTTCGATTTCTAAAAAAATCGGTCGTAAAATTTGTTCGAAATTAAAATAATTGAAATAAAAATGTTGTTCTTTAGTCAATTCGTAACAAATTTTTTTAATGAACTTGGGCTTGCAAAGCATTTTGGATGTAAGAAAAAGTGAAAAGAAATATTTAGAGTTTATCGTCGCCATACAACGTCCAAGTTTAAAACGAAAATGTGAACATGGCAATTTTTTTTTCCAACAGACGACCTTAGCGAAAGCACAGGCTTGGTCCTCGTAAACGCTGTTTACTTTAAGGGTGGCTGGTTGAAAAAATTTGATGCTCAAGATACGTACGAGACTCTGTTTGTTCTTGAG
Organism: Diadegma fenestrale; assembly: GCA_037043255.1. Classification (NCBI taxonomy): domain Eukaryota; kingdom Metazoa; phylum Arthropoda; class Insecta; order Hymenoptera; family Ichneumonidae; genus Diadegma; species Diadegma fenestrale. Next base: position 11,591,514 of record CM073312.1, read on the forward strand.
GACGGTTCGATCAAGCCAATGCTCAGTATGCACGCAGTCCACGTTCTCCGTTATGGAGAAGTTCCAGAAGCGAATGCCAACTTTGTTGAACTTCCGTACCAGGTAAATTAATTCCCCATAATAAATAAAAAAAAAAAACAAGAAAAACGACGATGCCAACTGCAGCAGGAAAAATATTCGTTTGTTGATCGAAAGGCAGTTCGAGCTCATTTGCATATTATTTTTACTCCAAAAAACGATTCAACTATGGCTGGGAAATTAGTTTCACAAAAATTGAAGCTCGAGCCAAGGTTAAAAACGTCAGAAAATTTATGAAAAATCTTTGGTTTTCCATAGAACGACGATGGTGACCGTAAACTGAGCATGTTCATCATACTTCCGGACCAATACGACGGTCTCGATTATCTCGAACAAAACTTGCATCAAATTAGCATTCGGAACCTTCTCAAACGTGGAAAAAACCGAAGGGTCAATATTGAGCTACCTAAATTCACTATTCAGAGCGAAATCCAACTCAAAGAGCCCCTGACACGAGTAAGTACACGATTGTGCTCGCCCCCTTTGTCCACATATTTCTCCTCATGTACGATTCACTGGCAATTCTCTATTTATGAATTTTTGCGTTCGTTGACCTCTGGAAACTTCAAAATGGCCGATTCAAACAATTTTTTTTTTAATCCCATGCCAAAATATTGTTTCTTGCAAGGAGATGAAAAAAAAAGATTTTCGTTTTTTTAGAGAACTCTAAAATATTTTGAAGGGCCTCGGAAAGTCGGAAAACTCGAGGTCTCAATTTTTTTGTCGATTCGCGCGATGCCTGGACTAGAAATTCTTTTTTTTTATTTATTTTCACGAAACTGGGTGTGGAGAGCAAAATTATGCAGTTTTTGTCGAGCAACGGTTGCATCGAACTTGAAATTTTCATTTTATGGGTAAAAACGTGGAAAAGCAAAACAAAATTTCGCTGAATCTTGGATTTACCATTGGAACGCTTTTTATTTTATGACGAAATCATAAAAAGTTTTTTGTTGGTTTGGAAAAAAATAAAATTCAGGGGTTCGTTGGCAAGAGGAAAAAAGTGTGAGAAGATAAAAAATTGTTCATGTATTTTTTACAGATGAACATGAGTAACTTGTTCGATCGGTTCGCCGCGGACTTTACAGGAATCGTCAAGTCGCCGAGGCTCGTTATAGACAAAATTGTACAGAAAGCTTTCATCGAAGTCAACGAAGAAGGCAGCGAGGCTGCAGCGGCGTCTGGTACGAATTTTTCACTTTTCCATCTTGTTATTTCTTTCACATATTTGATATTTTGTCCGGTTATGAAATAGTTCCAAAGCCACTTACATTTTCGATGACAAAATATTAATTGGTCGGTTTGCACAATCTTACGGAAAAAAAAATACAAATTTTCACGGCTGCGCAAATGGCTCGAATCAATATTTACTTCCTGTCGTAATCTACACTAACTTTTCCACTATTTCTTCACTGATAAGAAACAGAAGCAGGAAAACTTCTAATTTTAACGCTCGTCAGCTCAACTCGTTTGTATCGATGACTCAAAGTTCTTGAATCGCGACAAATATTTATGTCTTTATTAATTAAACACGATTCGAAATCAACTTCTACCTTATGATTACGTTTGAATCATTCACAGATTATCATTCGAATGTAAATCGTTCACTCGTCAACTTTGTATCAACAATTTTGATTCTAATTGTCTGTCGATGTTGAAGTCCGACGTTTTTCTCCATTTGCACTGAAAATAGAATTTTGTGGGCGAAGATTTCGTTGGACACGTTCGATTAAAAGTTTTTTTTTTTTATCATAAAAATTTAGTCATTGCAGCAAGAAATAGTAAATTTTTGACATTCGAATCGTAAATTTAGGCGACAGTTCCGTTGGGAATAAAAAATATTGTAAAAATTACGAAAATTTTGAAATTTGCAAGAAATATTTAGTTTGCCGTATTCAACAAAACATCGACGTTTGTTGATCAAGTTTAATTTTCATTGGCGTGTAAATTCCAACGGCTCACTGACTAGTCGACGTTTTTAATTAACGCAATTCGTGAATGATGGATCGATTGATACATCGTGGACTTGAGAATTTTATGAGGAATATTTTTCTCTCTTTTCAGCTGCTGTTTTTGGATTGAGGATGAACCGAGGTCCGAAATATTTGGAATTTAGAGCGGACCATCCCTTCTATGCCATAATCGCGACAACTGACGAAAATCCACTAAATATCTTCACCGTTCGGTTCACCGGACAAGAATAAAAATTCTCCTCATTCGATCATCCAACTCGTAAGATTCATTCATTAAAAAAACAACCAAATCAACAAAATCCGGAATTATCGTCACCATCCTCCATTACATTATTTATTTTAAGGGAATATCATCGAAAATGATGTAAATAATTATACACGGAGAACGACTAAATTAAACGATGGAACGTCTACTGCCTAATTTTTTTTTTACGTCACACTCTGACTCGAAATTCTTCACAATTCATAATTTTTAAATCTTCATTATCATCTTATTTGTACAATGTTGCAGTCAAAGACGAAGCGATCGTTATTGTTTTTCGAATCGACGAGTTTTCATCGATCCGGGAAGCTGTTGCAAAATTTCATTGCCATTTCGTCGTCCAACCAAACTCCATATTTTGATTTCGAGACGATCGATCGAAACGATTGATTCATACTCGAAAATTACTTCAAAGACAATGGCTCGATTTTCCAGCCTCAAAATTGACGATTTTCTCAAATTTCATTCACAAAAAAATCGAGTTACACAAAGGGGGTAGCGGGTTAAGGGGGGTCTGGCGGCCCCCACCGAATCTGGTAAAATCGTTCCGAAAATCTTGAAGAGGGTCGAAAAACAAGCAGTATAAGCTTTTTACCGACATTACATCCCCAAACGAAAACACAGTAATGGCGAAAAATATGATTTTTTGTGATTTTTATTTTTTTCCACCAGTTTAATTTATTCTTAAATGGTTTCAACACAATTAAAAATTTGTTTTGGACGTGTGGAAGTCCCCTGAATTTTTTCAGATTTTTTGGTCAAGTAAAAACATGTGAATTTTAGGTTTAAATGCGAAAAAATCGTGAAAAATGCGTCATTTTCAAGATTCAACCCTCTAATTTTTAGGGTTGTTTTCATTTTTCCGAGGGGTGCTGTATAGTATATATAGCGGCAATCGTCCTCTTTTGAATGCAGGCAACTGGACTCAATTTGGTCAATTCTGGTGAGCGAGGCGATTTTTTGAAAAAAAAACTCGAATTGTCAACTTTCGGTAAATTACGGCGCGTACTTGTTATAATGCGTCTTTGCTATAAAAAATACATCTCTATAGGGGTTTTTGAGGTCGCTGATCACGAATTTGATGTAAAAAAAAATTTTTTACATCAAATTCGTCAAAATGACATCAAAATATTTTTCACATCAAATTCGTCAAAAATTTTTTTTGACATCAAATTTGTGATCAGCGACCTCAAAAACCCCTATAGAGATGTATTTTTTATAGCAAAGACGCATTATACCAAGTACGCGCCGTAATATACCGAAAGTTGACAATTCGAGTTTTTTTCCAAAAAATCGCCTCGCTCACCAGAATTGACCAAATTGAGTCCAGTTGCCTGCATTCAAAAGAGGACGATTGCCGCTATCTATACTATACAGCACCCCTCGGGAAAATGAAAATAACCCTAAAAATTAGAGGGTTGAATCTTGGATATGACGCGTTTTTCACGATTTTTTCGCATTTAAACCTAAAATTTACATGTTTTCACCTGACCAAAAAATCTGAAAAAATTCAGGAGACTTCCACACATCCAAAACAAATTTTTAATTGCGTTTAAACCATTTAAGAATAAATTAAACTGGTGGAAAAAAATAAAAATCACAAAAAATCATATTTTTCGCCATTACTGTGTTTTCGTTTGGGGTTGTAATGTCGGTAAAAAGCTTATACTGCTTGTTTTTCGACCCTCTTCAAGATTTTCGGAACGATTTTACCAGATTTGGTGGGGGCCGCCAGACCCCCCTTAACCCGCTACCCCCTTTGGAATCTCGTTATCGTTTTAAGTATCCAAAAAGTTGTTGCGGTGAAGTATTTTCGTCTGTCCTGTCACAAAATGACAGAAGGTCGATCGGAATTTCGATGACAGCTCGAATTTCTTTTTGGAGATTCACGAAGACGAAAGAGGAATAAAAAACGACAATTATTTTGTATTAATTTGAGGAAAGAGACAGTGTTAATGATTTTCTTGAAAAATTAACGTCGACCGGCATAATTGGGGTCTCGTTGCGCTTGTCACATTGTAAAATTCAAAACGTCACTCATCTTCGTGTTAAAACCTGAAAAATAATAATTTTGATCCACGATTAAACGTGATGCACGAAATAAATTAAATAAACGTCGCGACGTCGTCGCTCAATACACAAGTTGAGCCGATTGTAAAGAAATTTCTTGTGACCGCATCGAAATTTTGATCGCGAAACTATTGACGCATATTTGACAAATATGACAGACGGAAATGTCGCGATTCTTATGCAAATGAAACGCAAGCCGGATCATCTTTAAAAAACCAAAAAACAAACGGATTTGGTACGAGTCGCGAAAAACATTACGAATTATTCGCGAATCACACTTGTTCCAATAACGTTCGTGAACGTTGCAGTTTTAATACGACAATATTTCTTCTCGCATGTGCAAATGTCTCGTTGTTTGCTGTTGATTTCGTGTGCTCCCTCTTTTTTAGCTCGTGCGCGCCACGTTCGGTTATAAAGCGCATTTTTCTTCATTTCCGTGTCACATCAGCCGGCACAGTGTTCCTTGCGAAATTTCCGAGTGTGGGAATTTTCGTGTCGCAGAAAAATCCTTCAGTTTTTATTTTTTCTTCGCTACAATTTTTCCAACCCATCAAAAATGCGTTTACGTGAGTTGATGATCAAGCTCGATGCAAATTTGTTTATCATTTTTTCGAAATATCACATTTTTGAAAATCTTTAAATTTTCATTCATTTTTTACTTTCGATCTCTCGTTTTTTTTTTTGCTCATCTTCTCGTCAGTTATTCTCTTTTCGGGGATCCTCGTCCTCAACGTCGGAACATTCGCTGCCCATGAACCATCGCAGGACGATCAATCGACTTCTCCCTGTCCCGAGAGCGAGTGGTTAAAACAAGTGTCTCTTGACCGAGTATCTAATGGGACAGCTCGATTTTCCAACAGATTGGTCCAGGTATAATTTCCATTCCATATTTTTTTTTCGCAATTCCAGCCACCAAATCGTTTTCAATTGATTTTCCACAGGAAAAAACTGCCCAAATGACCCGATGAATTCAATTTTATGGATTTTTCTATCAGGCCCAAAAAATCATGCACGGAGACAATATTACATTAAAAATTACTATGTTATTATAATTCCGTGGTACCGTGTCGTCTCCCTGAGAAATCTTAGCAAAAAAAAAGTGAATTTTTATTGGAAAAAGGCCGAAAAATGTTGAAATTTCCTCGATTTTGATAGAAAAAGAATGAAAAATTAATGTTTTTGTTCAAATTTCTCAGAGTGACGACTCGGGACCGGGAAACTATACAATAAAATAGTAAATTTTGATGTAATTTTCTCTCCATGTGCATTTGTCGGGTGAATGTGTAAAAATGAATTTAAATTCTGATGCAGGAATGCGCTGCGGAAAATAAAAAGAATTTTGTGGTCTCTCCAATTGGCGCAGCGTTGACTATGGCAATGGCTTCGTTCGCAGCAAAAACACAGACCGAAATGGCATTTCGTAACTCTCTTGGACTCTCTCGGTATGAAAATCGTAGAGTCATCGGATTTCGGGAAACCGTTGATCTGTTGAACGTGAGTCTCGTTTTCCGAAATAATTGCTTCGTCTTTTATTTTATAATAATTTATCAAAATTATTAGTCTTGAAAATCGTCGAGACGTCTTTGCCTTTCGATGAAATTTGTTCTCCATAAATTCTTGTCATATTTCGAAATTTTCCGGGGAAAAACAAAATCGTCGATTCATCGAGCCGGGAATTAATCGAAAAATACTTTGCAGACTTATACAGCGGGCGAACTCCATGTTGCCAACGCCGTATACCTTTCCAAAAAATATCGCCCCAACCCCGATTACCGCGCAGTCCTCGAGGAAGCTTTTCGCTCCACGATACAGACTGTCGATTTTAGAAAATCCCTCGAAACGAGCAACATCATAAACAAATGGAGCGAGGACAAGACGCACAGCCGTATCAAGGAAATTGTTAAGCCAAGCAAGTCCATTTTTTTTCCTTTCCATTTGCGTTTCCTCTTTTCTCACGCACTGGGTCAATTTGACCCGAAGCTCCGTTCATATGAATTGAAAAAAAAAAGAAAAATGCACTTTGAACTTTTCTCGATCCCTCGTGAAAATTCAAGATTTAAATTTCATTGATTCAGCAATTAATTTTTAAAAATGAGCATTTTACTCGAAAAATTGACGAGCCAACAATTTTTTCTGCAGATGATCTTGATGCAAGCACCGCTGCAGTTCTCACAAACGCCGTGTACTTCAAGGGCACATGGTTGAAAAAATTCAATGCCAACAAGACTGTAGATTCCACATTTTACCTTGACCACAGAAGGTCAAAGCAAGTTAAAACTATGAATGGACTTTTCTCTGTTCGTTATGGAGAATATCCGGAAGTGGATTCAATCTTCATCGAACTTCCGTACAAGGTTTACATTGTTTTTTTTACTCTTTCGGCGAAGGAGCTTTTCCCGAACATGAAAATTACTTGGCCTTCATTTCCGCAGAACTCTGAACGTTTCTTTTTGCAAGAATTTGCAAAAACTTTTAGAAAATTGAAAAAATTCTTGAGGGAACGAAATATTTTTTACTTTGTTTCATACGAATTTTTATTTCTATACAGAGCGATGACTCTAATCACAACATGAGCATGTTCGTCATTCTCCCGAAAAAAATCAACGGTCTCGCTTATCTCGAAGAAAACTTGGACAAAATCAGCCTGCAAAGCCTCTCAAAACGAGGATCTATCCAAGAAGTTAAAATTAGTCTCCCAAAATTCAAAATCGAGACTGAATCACAATTGAAGGGACCGTTGACACGCGTAAGTTCCTCCTTCAAATCGGAGTAAATTCTCACTCGTTTGATTTTCTTTTAAACGAAATTTTTCCGTATTTTAATGGGAAAACGAATTGGACGGAATTTTACGATTCATTTCGCCTTTTTTTGCAGATGGGATTGGGCATAGCGTTCGATCCTCGTCGAGCAGACTTTTCAGGAATGTTTGTCAAGGATTCTGCGGACGCTGCGCTGCCTGGGGTGTATATAGAAAAAGTTATACAGAAAGCTTTCATTTCCGTCGACGAAGAAGGCAGCGAGGCTGCAGCAACGACCGGTAAACATTTTTATCACTATTTGTATTTTTTTTTCTTTGTGTTTTGTATTTTTTAATCTTTTCCCTCGTGGCAACGATTTCATTTTCGAAATTTACGTGCAAATTTTCAGAATTTGCCACTTTTCACTCGGACCAAAATGTCATTTATGTTGTTTTTTTTTTTCAGCTGCAATTTTCGGATTCCGATCGGCCGGTGTACCAAAATATGTCTCGTTCAACGCGAACCATCCCTTTTATGCTGTCATCGCGACGACGAACAAAAATCCATTGAATGTCTTCACCAGTCGGTTCACCGGACAAGAATAAAAATTCTCCTCGTTCGCTCATCCAACTCGTAAGATTCATTCATTAAAAAATAAACTAAATCAACAAAATGCGAAATTATCGCCTTTCTCGAAGGAAATATCGTCGAAAATCGTGTAAATAATTGGACACTAGGACGACCGAATTGAATGACGAACAGATTTCATTTTCGAAATTTACATTTTCCCGTCAATTTTCAGGATTTGCCACTTCCCACTCGGACTCAGAAAATGTGATTTATGTTTCTTTCCTTTTCAGCTGCAATTTCGGGATTCCAGTCGGAAAAGATACCAAAATTTGTTTCATTCAACGCGAATCATCCCTTTACGCTATTCTCTGTCTGGAGACCGACAATTCACTGCCCCTTACGCCGGTTCTGCATTAGACAAGAAAAAACTTGTCAACCACTATTCTATTCTTCAAATCTGAATCAACAGATCGCTGTTCCAACAGAGAGTGTTCATCATTCTGAGAAAAATTGTATTATCTCGTTAAACACCATAACAATCGTCGTCGTAAACAAGAAAGAAGAAAAAACTGAATAAAAATTATAAAAATTAATTTTGCTAAACATTTGATTTTCTTTTCCCGAATTTTTATAGTGTGAAGAAAAAAAATCCTTTTTAACATTGATTTCATACATTCAATTGCATTTTACAATAAAAATTTTCATTTCTTCTAACAATTGATCAGAATTCATCGCAAAATACAATTAAAACTGAAATTAATCATGAAATCAACGCTAAAAGTTTAAAATTACCAAAGCGAATATATTTTTTCCGCCTCTCTGTAGCCTCTCGAAAATTTGGCTGAATCTTTTTCTAATCATTGCCAAATTTCATTAAATTCTTAACGTCGATCCTAAAACCGACAGATTAGCTTGACGTAAATCATTGGAAGAACACACAGAAAAATATCGTAAGGGAATCGTTTTGATACGCGGAAAATAATCCTCTTTTCGATAAAACTCACACGGACGATCAGACACTTTTGGACGTGAAACTATTCGAATGTATTTCACGACTATAGTGCGCAATAACGTGTTTGGATCCTAACGCAAATATACTGACAGATCCGAAGCATGATAAGAAACCAAGGATAGAGACAAATTTGAAATATATTGCGGAAACATGACGAATTATTCTTGAATTACACTTGTTACAATATAATGATTCTAGTGTCTCGTTTGTTTGCTGTTTTTCTTTCTACTCCCTCTTTTTCCTGTTCTACCGCACCACGACTTGCTTATAAGGCCAATTTTTCTTCGTTTCCCCATCACATGAGCTAAAAACTCGCCTCGCAAAAGTTGTGAATTTTTATTAATATTTCGATCGAAATTTCCTGAGTCGTGGTTTTCGTTGACTGCGATTTTTACCGTGCATCCAAAATGCGCTTACGTAAGTAATCTCGAATCTTAACCAACGACATTTTTCGAAACTTTGAATTTTCAGTTTCTTTTTGTTTTTAATGTTCACAATTTTTTTTTCTGTTCTACTTGACAGTTTTTTTTGTCGGGATCTTGGTCCTGAACGTCGCGGCTCTCTGGGCCGATGAAACGTCGGTTGAGGGGATATCGAATGCAATTTATCCGGCAGGTCCGTTCACCAGGCGAACTTCAATCAAGCGAGTGATTGACGGGACAGCAAAATTCTCCGGCGAATTAATTCAGGTATGATTTCAATGAGTCGTTAAAATTCACGCGATTCCGCGTATTTTTCGTTAATTAATCGGAAATTAGCGTGAAAAAACATTTCTGGATTGGAAAAAAAATCAAATACAGAGAAAAATTAATTTTTTTTTTTTCATGCAGCAAGTTGCTGGACATGATGAAAAGAATCTGATCCTTTCTCCACTCGGGGCTGCGCTCGCCCTGGCCCAGACATCGTTCGGAGCACGAGGAACTACCGAAATCGTGCTTCACCGAAGTCTCGGACTCGACAACTCAGTGAATCGAAGAAAAATTGGTTTCCAATCCGTCGTTGATTATTTAAACGTAAGTAAAACAAAAATTGTGAAATCGTCGTCTCATGGAGAGTCACTTTTCCGAGTATAAACCTCTCGAAGCTCAAGAATCTTTCCATGATTACTATAAATTTGCGATACCACGATTCACAGAGTTTCAAAGCCGTCGATCTGCAATTCGCCACCGCGCTATTTCTCGGCGGAGAACGCAAGTTCAATCCCGACTTTGTTGAATCTTCCGTCAGAGCTTTTCGTTCGACCGTCAAACACGTCGATTTCAGCCAATCACAAGAATCCGCTGACCTTATTAACGCGTGGTGCTCCAGCAAGACGAAGGGCCGTATCGAATCAATTGTCAAAGCAGGCAAGAATTTCTCTCTAACTCATTAATGCGTTTCCTTGAAAAAATCGACATAATCAGTCGCGCCATGCCAATTAAAACTTGACAAATTCCATCAAGCTCCACTTTTTCATCAAGTCAATCTAACGAATTGCCTCTGCGTGAAAATCCGAGTCATTGGGTGTCCTCGTGACCTTAGAACCACCTGTGACCTTGAGGTTGCACGACCACGCTCGAAAACTGAGATAATTGGGTCCTCCGTGTCCATTTTTTTCCCGAATATTTATCCACATTCTTCCTACATTTTTCATTACTCACAATCCTCGATGTAATGAGAAAAAACAAAATTATTGTGGCTTCTCTTGCAGATGATCTCGACAGCGATACGGCCTTGGTTCTCGTGAACGCCTTGTATTTCAAGGGTACATGGTTGAATCAATTCAACCCCGAACGTACATCTGATGGTCCATTTTACCTCAAGGATGGTACAGTGAAGCAAGTGCCTTTCATGTCTGCAATAAACATTGTCCGCCATGGAGAGTATGAACCAATGGACGCCGAATTCATCGAACTTCCCTACGTCGTAAGCGAATTTTCCATTTAAAAAAAATCATTTCCATCAAATTCGAAAAAACGCTCGAAAGTTGCGCGAATTCTAAGGCTGCGAAATATCGATTGAAGATTTTTTCCAAAATATTCAAATTTCTCTGCACAAATTCAAACTCATTACGAATTTAATTGTTTGTGATGAAATTTCAATTCTTCACAGAGCCACGATAATGGACACAATGTGAGCATGTTTATTATGCTTCCAAGGGATTGGAAAGATCTTACCGTTGTTGAAGCCAATCTCCACAAACTCGACGTCTCGGAGCTTCTCAAGACTGGAGAAATCGAGAAAGTCGATATCCATTTACCAAAGTTCAAAATCGAAAGTGAACTCAACCTCGAAGAGCCTCTGACACAAGTAAGTTAAAAACTGAGGAAAAAAGTCGTTGGAAAATAATGTTGAAGTTTGCATCGTTGGAATGCAACGATATCGCATTTTTCTTAAGCAGAGCTCACAATTATTATGCAAAATAGAATCGATACGAAAAATTGCCATGATTTTCGAAATTTAATAAATAATTGATAGTAAAAATATTATTTCGTTGAATCTCAACGTTGCAAACTTCAGAGTCAGCGGCAAAATTGCCCTTGGATCAGTTAATCTTGCGGTCAAGGTTGCGGCGTATGAAATACATTTCGGTTCGATCGTCTCAACGACGTTTGCAACATTTTGTTGCGACTCAACGAATTTATTTTCTCAATGCAAAATTGTTCCTCTTTTCTCCTCCAATTTTTCGTCCTTCCAACGCGTCGGCGATGGTCTTGAGAGTTTTTCTCAGTCAGAAACGAAATCGCTCAAGTTCGATGACGAATAATTGCACTTTTTCCACAGATGGGTATGAGCATCTTGTTCGATCCGTACAGAGGAAACTTCTCCGGAATCATCGAGCAGAGTCAACTTGTCGATAAAGATCTGCAGCTATTGGAGGATAATTATCAATACAGCAGACCCTCTGAAATTGTAATCGACAAAATTGTGCAGAAAGCTTTCATAGAAGTCAACGAAGAAGGCAGCGAAGCTGCAGCAGCCACAGGTAAAAATTTACAATACCCCAGAAATACGAGACTTTCCTTCGTTGAGTTTTTTTTTTGGTAATGAGCGTCCATCCGGAATTTCCTATCAATTGGTACAGAGACATCAGAGTCAATCATTTTTCTTTTCTTTTCAGCTGTAATTTTCTCCAACCGATTCGGTGGTGAACCAACGATTCCCGCCTTTTACGCGAACCGTCCCTTCTACGCTTTTCTCGCCACAACTGGCCCCAAACCCATGGTTCTCTTCGCCGCTCGCTACACCGGCCTCGAATAAAAATTCGGCCTCAATTCGAACGATTATTCGCATCTACGTCGACGAATTGAAATTGAAACCAATTTTTTGACCCACGACAATCTTCAGCCTCTTGACAACCGGAGAAGACACGCGACGAATGTAATTATAAGATATTTTTTCCGCAACCGATTTGTTAATTATAACGATGAGCAACTCTCGTGCCAGAATCTACATTGAAAAACATTTTTCCACACTAAATTTTCGTACGCCTTCAATCATTTACTTTGGCATTCCATCGTGCTGATTGGAGTGAATGTAAAAAATTGAAAAAATATTTCACTTTTCAACCGATTTACAGAAAATTTAGTACGCGAGCGTGTTCGGGATCCTCGATCGAAAAAATGACATCACGTTTGATCATTCTTGACAAACTTTGATGGAATCCGGACGTGTGTACAAATTTTTTCAGAATAAAAGTCTCTACAATTTGCAGAAACGAATTTTCATTTATAATCCACAATCCTCCCAAAATCTACGAATTTTCGACACAATTCTGCAAAATGGCAATAAAAAATCTGACAATACTTGAAATTAATGAAATATTTTTCATTGTCAACTTTGTGTTATTAGACATTCTCGTTCTGTTGCAATTAACGAGTGCCGAGGTGAATTATTGACAAGAAAAATGTCAATGAAAATACGAAATTGTAGAATTTTGCACATTGATCGTTTTCAATATTTTTCTTGGGTCGTAATGCACGTCGCAATACGGACATTTTTCAACTCAATTTTCTAAGGATGAAGCAAAATCGGAATATTTGAACAATCACTCAAACGAGAGTTGCCCCTGAAAACATGGACAAAAATAAACATGGCACAAGGTTTTCAGTATAAAAATGTTGCAGCCTCTTCGAATTACGTCCACGAGGCTATTAGTTATTAGGAATTTATGCTAATGTCAAGCAGATTCAACAATCTTCACGGAAACCATAAACAAATGAATGCTGAACGTGCTACGAGAAAAATGAAAATGATGATTGTAAAAAAAGTTTATGTAATCTTTAACTAATAACACGATATTTTGCATTTCTTTGCAGCAGGAAGTTCCGCACGTACTGCCACTTCCATAATCTCTTCTCTTCATTCGTTCATACTTATTTACATTGTAATCACACTCGTATATACTACGATTTTTCAAAAAGGAGCGTCACAGCAGTTTGTCAATCGCTTTACGAAACTTCTACAGCTTTTTGCAATAATTCGTTCTACATACTCGTCAATTTTGTGATTTTCCCGAGCAATCCTTTCGACTCTACAAAATGCTTTTAAGTGAGTGATCATGAAACTTGTCAATAATTTAAATTTTGATTTCTATTTTCTAATTACTTCAATTTTCGTTTCTGCTACTGTTGCTTCAGTTTTCTTATTGGGAATTTGGAGCCTGCTCAATGCAGCAGAATCGCAAATGCACTCTCGACCATTAATCAACGACGGTGTATCGAATAATTCGATGCCAAGTGAAACATACGAATCGACTCCAAAATTCAGACGGAGAGCTCTGAACGAAGTAACTCGTGGTTTTTCTCGGCTCTCCAGTTTGTTGATTCAGGTGAAATAATCATTCAATTAAGGATTTCATCGCTATCGCGCTGGGGATTTTGAATTTTTGTAAAATCGATGCGAAATTTCGTTTTCTTTGGTGCAAACAACGTTTTGCTCAATGTTTAAAAAATAAATAAATAAAAACTGCGGATTTTTCTGAACAGGAAATCGCGCATGTCGATTCCAGCAATTGCGTTATTTCTCCACTGGCCCTTTCATTGACTCTGTCTATGCTGTCGTACGGAGCACGAGCACATTCTCTCAACACATTGAGGAACATTCTTCAGCTTCCACGTTCGAGACGTTTGAACAATATTGGATTCCAAGCCTTAGTCGATGACTTGACTGTGAGTTTCGATATTCACAATATTTGCCTCAAGATAGCTGGCGAAAAGTCAATAAAAAAACAAATTCATCGAATTAAATCTGTCGAATCGTAAACAAGTGAATTTCGGGTTACTCGTCTGGGTAAAATCGAATACAATCTCAATTTTTTTTACCGGCGTAGCCACCCACAAAATTTGGCGAGATTTTCAAAATTTCTTGTGTCAATTTGACAATTTTTTCTATATTCTCGATTTTCTAATCCTCTGAATCGATAGCCCAGAATTCGCTCCCCCTAAAAAGTACCCCAAGAGTTTTCAATCCCTACAAATTTCGTTGCGACAGAATTTTCTGAAAACTCAAAGTGTAAATTTGCACTCATGTCGTGAGTATGTTAGCCCAGCCATAGTGCGTGGTCTCTATGGGTCAAAATGTCAATAAACCTTCGCACACGGAGCCGAACAGCATGACTGAAAATATTTTGCAGAGTTATGCAGGCGTTGAGCTCCGCATGGCAAATGGGATTTTCGTTTCACCGGAAATTCGTCCTCGTAAAAGATTCATCGAAGCCATGACAAAAACATTTCGCTCGCCAGTACGAAAGATTAATTTCGGGAAATCATCCGAAGCGAGCGATACGATAAATCAATGGTGTGAAGACAAAACAGCCGGCCATATAAAAACGATTGTACGTCCAGGTAATCAAATTCGTGACAACAATTTATTCCTTTCCTCAGAATCGGAATATCGTCGCAGGTTTGCTGAAATCACGTTCAACAGTTAACTCTTTGTTTGACTTTTGACAACTTGGAAATATTCTGCAAAATAATTATTTAATCCCTGTCAGTCACGACTCCAAAATCAGTTATCGTGACAGTTTGTGTCTTTTTTTCGTGCCAGATGATGTCAACAGAGATACGATGGTACTTCTCATAAACGCTCTGTACTTCAAGGGCACATGGTTGAACCCATTCTACGCTCCAGATACAAGAAATCGTAAATTTTACGTTAATGGCCAAACTGAGACAGAAATTCCTACAATGAGTGTCGAAGGATTTTTCCAGTATGGAGAATATCCCGAAGCCGATGCCACTTTCGTTCAACTACCGTACGAGGTGAATTTATTCCCCGCAAGAACCCTGTCGGTCTGGAGAATCTCCCTTTGACCGTTTTCATGGTGCCCTTGTGACTGCTAGGGGAAAAAAATGGTGTTGAAGTTTGCATCGATAGAATGCAACGAAATTCAATTTTTTATTCACCAGAACTCATAATTATTATTCAATATTCGCTCTGGACGATAAAACGATCCTCGTTCGCGACCCAAAGATTGAATCGATACGAAAAATTGCCATGATGTTGAAAAATTAATAAATAATTGATGAAATAAATATTTTTCGTTGAATTTCAACTTTGCAAACTTCAGAGTCACGCATTTTTTCTTTCTCGCGAGCCAAAAATTGAATCGATACGAAAAATTGCCACGATTTCCTAAATTCAATAATTAATTGATTAAAAAAATGTGTTTCGCCGTATCTCAACGTTGCAAACGTCAGAGTCATGGAAAAAACAGGATATCAACTCATTTTGCAATCTTTACAGAGCGGAGATGAATCTCGACGCATGAGCATGTTCGTGATACTTCCGAAGACGAGAACTGGCCTGGCCGTTGTTGAAGCAAACTTCCTGAATATCACGGTCCAAGAACTCATTCGTCGTGGAAAGAAACAAAGAGTTTATATGCAGCTGCCAAAATTCAAAATTGAACGTGAGATCGACCTCGAAATTCCTCTGACAAAGGTAAGTGCGTTGATCTGCAGAATTTTCACAATTACTCCGGAGCACGGCAAAAATTATTACGTTGATATATATTTTAACAATCCGTGTCGTGGACTTTGCACAGATCGATCTGGGCTGCTTGTTCGATCCCAAGGAAGCAAACTTTGCAGGAATTGCTTCATCCCCTCCACTGGTCGTGACCAAAGTCGTGCAAAAAGTAATCGTAGAAATCAACGAAAAAGGATCCGAAGCTGCCGCAGTGACTGGTTCGAAATTTCGATATTTATTACTCAAAATACGATTTTTTTTATCGATCCGTAATTAGCTGAAGTTTTTCGCCTGCAACTGACACTCGACGTAACGAAATTTTCATAAGAAAATGCGACAACCATATAAATTTTTCATTCTTCGTAATCCGAAGTCGATCAAAAACAGAAAATTCATTTTTTCAGCTTTTCGTATCTCGTCGCGGATGGCTGATGATGGTCCAACTGGATTTTTCGCCGACCACCCTTTCTATGCTATTTTCGCTACAATTGACGGCGACAACAACCCGCTGAATGTCTTTACCGCTCGCTTTACTGGCTCATAAGCAAAAACCCTTTTACTTTCATCCAAATTTTGCTCTAAAAGTTTTTAATTAAAAAAACTCTGCAATTTCAAGAATAAAATAACGTTGAATACGGAAAGTTATTTGGATGACGAGAATTAATCGAAATAATGGAAATTTTGACACTCTGAAAAGCTGAAACAACTTCCCGGTTCATGGGGTGAGAAAAGTTTCTCGCCAACCATTTCAATTCGAAGATTTACGTGCAATCTTTAAACAAACAAAATATTATTCGAATTTTTTTTTCTTTTTAATTAAAATAAATTTTTTGTTCCGTTTCCCATTGTAATTCTCAGATCGAACCGCATTTTTCGGCATTGGCTTCAGCCAAACGTTCGACAACTTCGAGTAGTATCAAAAATTATAAAGATAAACGTCGGTCTTGTGGGTCGTTTCGAGTTTAAGTTGAAAAATCGACAATAATATGGAAAAATTAATTGTGGAGTTTAATTGTGGGAATTGTGGAGGACTCGAACGAATCCTCGAGAAATAAATTCGTGAAACCTTTTCCATGAAGTTTTTCTGCTACTCATTAAATAATAATTTATTAAAATCTTGAGGATAAATTAACGATTAAAATACTTGGAATAATGATATTTCTTATGAAGAAATTAATCGACTTGTTGCACCAGTTTTTGGTCAGGAATAAAATTCTTGTAATTATGCCGAACCTTTTCGATGGATAATCGATTTTCCTAATCCTGAAAACCTTCTCCACCTTCTTCGTATTGTGTTTCGATCCTTGTCTGCTCGTTCACACGCGATCACGATCGTTGCAGTTGCTTATAAATTCATCGCACTCTCGAACAGCTCGAGCATTCTTTTCATCTCTTTGCTGGTGGAGGAAGAAATTTGTACGGAAATCAGTTGAATCGAATGTTAAATTTACGAACGTTAATACGAGGAAATTTCTTTTTGTCCAACATAAAACTCACATTTGGTCTGCTAGTTTGTATATCGGACTCATGGACTTTGAAAGTTCTTCGCACTTTGCCATGAGCTGATACATGGATTTGATGTTATGATCAACCGCGTCACACGTTTTGCATACGGCGTCTCGATAAGTTTCCAAGCATCCGACCGTCACTGCCGAAGCCTGGAAATCAAGGAAACGCGTGAAAAAATATCACACGAGGATCGAGCTAAAAAAAAAAGAAAATTTTTCGCGTTTCCTTCTAAAATGTTGAGATTTTTTCAATTCTTGAAGGCCTCGCGATTCTTGTCATTCGGAAACTTACTCGAAATTTAATTCCTCCAAATATTGACTGTGAAATTTTTACCAAAAGCAAAAGCATCCATCAATTTTCTCTTTTTTATCGTTAAAAAGCAGAGGATCAAAAATGTGATTAAAAATCATGACACTGAAGTTCGCGACGTTGGGATCCAACGAAAAATACTCTTTCCCTTAATTTTTTGTTGAATTTCAAAATAAAAGCCAATTTTCGTATAAATTTTGTGTTTCAATCCTGAAAAACGATCGTTTTATCGGCCTGATTCAATATCGAATAAAAATCATGCATTTTGCTCAAGAAAAAAACCGAATTTCGTTGCATTCCAACGATGCAAACTTCAACATCGTTTAAAAATCTATCGTTGACGAAATTTGAAATGTTCATTATACGAATTTTCTTCATTTTGTGCCGGTGAACTCTCTAAATAATTTCCAGCGTGAATATTTCGGTAATTTGAATGAGAGAGCTTTACGAACCCCGTGCAAAATTGCAGCCAAATTTTCCGTCAGCGCATCAACCGAAGTCGCTATTTTTCGTGCCTCCATCTCAAGCTCGTTCAGGACATTGTGATCCAGTAACGGTAACTGAGGCGTGAGAGCTTGCCTGTAAAGGCACGGAGTGGAACTCCGCGAGCCGGGGAATGACGGAGTGTCGCCTTTTTTGGTTACCGGGCTGGAGAGCTTGATTTTTGTCTCGAGATCTTCCGCAACGAATAAAACCATGTCGCCTTCCTGCATGACCGTCCCTTCCAGCTGGAGATAACCCAGAGCTTTCTGATAACTCGGTAAATCCGGATCCACGTCCTCTTCGTCCGGACTCTCGTCGCTGCTCTTCAGATTCAATCGATCCGGACGGTGACCGACTGCGTCCATTTTTGCTATTCTTTCTTCTAGCAATTTATCGCCGTCAAACTCTGGCGATTCTACGAGAGATCTCAGCTCTGACATGGGAGGCGACGATTGCGAGTCGAATGATATTTCTGAATACGACGCCGTCATCTCGTGCAGCTGTGAATTTTTCATCCAACGATATGTCATTTTTATCAGAACTCGGAGAGAAAAAAACGAGCTCGAGTAGCAACGAAATTGAGGAGCGATACTGACTTTTGCGATTTGGGTCAAATAAATTTGAATCGGTGTGGGAAATCATAACCTCAACGAATCGCCGAAAATCGGAAAGTTCAAGCTCAAAAAAATGCGAAAAACGCGATGGAATTTTAGAAAACTCGAAATTTTAATATAAAGCTGAGAATGGTCGATAAAAACGCGGAGAAACTTGACCGAGCGTCGTGCGAAGTTGATATTGGACAGAGATGAGAAGAATTCTTTCGAAGATTCACTTAAAAATTGATTTAAACGTTTTTCGTCCGAAAAATGCGATCTTCACGAAAAATATTTTTATTCTTCTCAAAAAGTTGGACTGATTATTCTGAGCTTTGATGAACTGATGAAAATGGTATTTTTTATTTGAATAAAAACATCCCGCGTCCTTTATTAAACTCTAACCTTACTCGATCTTCGTCGTAGTCAACAGCCGCATTGATTTTCTCTATACGAAGTTGTCCTATTCTACTGGACGATGATTCCGCTCCCAAATCTTCGGGCTCCATTGTGAAAGTTCAAGTTACACTTTAACTGTAAATACTGCAAGTTGAGTCTGTTTTCTTGGTTGTTTTACACAGGAAAAGGGAAAGAAACGTTTTGAGTTGACAGCTGATCGACTGTTGTGATGTACAGCTGTTCATGGAGTCGCGGGGATGACAGTTCACCCAGTTCACCGACCACTTCCGGAAACGTACGAAATTATTGACACGCCCATTGTCGCTAGGAAGATTGGGCGGCAAATTCGTTTTGTGTTTCTTGCAATTCTTTTGTCGACGCGACACAGAGAATTCTTTGAACTCGGTTTAATTAAGTTCTCAAAAGACAAACGAAACGTTTCAAAAGTTCAAGAAATTCGTCGATTCAATTTCATGCAGATTTCGGGTTTACTTTTATTTATTACGGGTCGGGACACGAAAATTGCCGAAGAGCCACGAGTATCGGCAAAATTGGGTGAAGAGCTGGCGCGATCAACACGCTCCCTCCTCCTCTCGCGGTGCGCGCGAGCCTGTCCGTACATAATTTTTTTCATCAATATTCGTCATCGAGAATGCGCGGCTTTAATAACCGTGCATACACGTAGAATGTAAATTAATGTATTCGCACTTGTCGTCCATATTACGAATGGCCTAAAAAACATTTTTTCACGACTTTCTTAAGGTGCAGTGTGATAGGCGATAAAGAAAAGCAATTGTACACATTGTAACAAATTTTTGACGTTTTCATGTTTCACGAGGGCTGTCGCCCACCTTTGCAGTAACAATAATATCGATTGTTACGAGTGATTGGAAATTCTGTGCAATCGTGTGCTGTGCCTAAAAAGTGTTCGGCGTAATAATAAATTGATGAATAAAATCCATTGAAGCAAAAAATGATTCGTCGTTTCAGCCGCGACGAATCATTCCGTAGAACGAAATTTGGCTTCGAATTTAAGCCTTTGGAAAAATTCGGGAACCATTTTTAAACGTCATCGATGATTGACATTCCGAATCATACGTCGAAATAATCCAACAGACAAAAATAATAAAAGCAATGTCAAAGTTCGACAGCTAGTAAAAAAACGTCAAGTTTCTCGACAGAAACTCCAGAGAATATCGTTTTTACTATGTCCGCTGACATAGTCCAGGAAAAAAAAATCTGTCTCAATGGGAAAGATCAAATTCAAGAGTCCACGCTCGTACCGCCGACCACCACTCGAGGCGGCCTCCGAGTTTACAAAATTGTTGTACTCGGAGACGGGGGAGTTGGTAAATCAGGTAAAACGATCTTTCCATAATTAAAAATTCACGTTAACATTTCAAGATGAATTCTCACAATTATTCAATGCGGCGATTGTCTTTTTCAGCGGTTACTCTACAATTTGTCAGTCACAGTTTCTTGGAATACCACGATCCGACTATAGGCAAGTTACGACTAGATTTACACAAATTTCCAAAAAGGCCGCATTTTTTTCATCGACGCTTGTTCCAACAATTGAAAAAACACAGAATTTCCAGAAAGATTCGAATTTATAGTGTTTCCAACCAGGAGGATACGTTTATAATCTATTTTGACCTTGGCCAATAGAAAACGTTGTTTTTCATATAATATTTCATAGTTTAATAATGAAAAACTTGAATTTTATTATTTGTCCATGTACTGACCCGTTAACTTTGTGAAAGACTAGTAATGAGCGCTTTTGTTGCCAACAGAGGATTCTTATCAGCAACAAGCGGTGATAGATGGCGAAGCTGCACTTTTGGACATTTTAGATACTGCTGGACAGGTGAGCAGTATTTTTTACCCCTTCGAGTGCCCACTGGGTCATTTTGACCCCAACGATTTTCTGGCACCGATTTTGGCATTTAAAATATGGATAATTTAGTACGAAAAACGTCTCTGCAAATAACTGAGTCTGCACCATCAAAGTTAGACCTTCGTGGTCACTGTGGGTAGAATTCACCCAGTGACCGACTTGTGACGTAAATATCTCCTAGTTCCCGATAATTAATGGGGCTGTAATCGTCATTTAACGACAGTTTGTAGTGTCCATTGCGCGTTAGCGGCGATAAGTATTACCGCCGTTAACGCTAAATCTCTAACATCCACTCTGAAATCGACCCACTCCCAATAACGGAATAAATATGTTTTTTCAAACGTGCGCTATCCTAATATTTTTTTCACAAAAGAACCAGATCCGATGAATATCAGGTCCAAATTTTAGGCAAAAATATTGAAAATCCACGAACTGACGATTATTTTAGTGAAAAAACTTTTTTTTCCCGTTTATTTTCTTCATTTTGCATTTAAAAAAATATCTTAGCCTTGGATTTCTTTCGGGAAAGTTTTTCGTATCTGAACTGGAATGTCCAAGGGTTGTTCAGTAATTTTTTGAGAATTTTCGGGCCGATAGATTGGTCACAATACGGGTTCGAAAATGGTCTGGGTAGAATCAACCCAGTGTGACCACCGAGATCGGCAGCGGAAATGTGACCACGAAGTTTTTTTGTTTCAAGGTCGAATTTACTGCTATGAGAGATCAATATATGAGATGCGGAGAGGGATTTATGATCTGTTACTCGGTAACGGACAGACACAGCTTCCAGGAGGCCTTGGAGTATAGAAAATTGATATCGAGAGTGAGAGCGAGCGAAGACATCCCGTTGGTGCTGGTCGGAAATAAATTCGATCTTCAGCCTCGTCGCAAAGTTTCCACCGAAGAGGGAAAAGCTCTGGCAGACCAGCTGGGCTGTCCTTTTTACGAGACGTCTGCAGCGCTCAGGCAATTCATCGACGATGCATTTTATTCCATAGTACGACAGATACGTGCCAAAGAGAATTCACGCGACGTCGTGAAGAAGCACAGTCGGTGGTGGCGACTGAGATCCATATTTGCTTTTATATTTCGACGAAAAAAGAGAAACAATACTCATTATTCGCCGTAGGCATAATCGAAACGACAAAAAGTACAGAACGCGTTAGTCAACGATGTATTTTCACGCCAGCATCGTCCAAAGTCGCAATTTTATTATTTCTGCTTTCCTTGTTCTCGAAAATTTCTGCTAAAGTCACACAAAGAGGAAGAAAAAACGACGAGATATTATTTTGGGTATTAAAACGTCGGTATTTTTTTTACATTCAGAAAAATTAATTATTCTCAATGAGATTGAGATAATATTTATTTATTTATTGCACAGTTTGAAAACATTTTTCAAAGAAAAACACATTGACAATTTTATTCATTTTTCGAAAACATTTTCGCACCGTCTCGAGTTGAAACTAAAAAACATGCCAACAAACTCTGCACGATGATTTCCCACGGGAAAGTCTGCATTTTCCACGAATGTATTGTTACTAGAGAAACATCGCAAACTTTACGCCAAGCCGCTTAGTCGCCATGAACAGAGCCCTATTTTTCATCCCGAAAGGATAAACAATTCTTGGCACTGACCGGAAAAAATCATTTGAACAAATATTTTTCAACGCCCCAAATATTCAAGAGACTATCAAAATGATTGGAGAAAAATGCAGGCAATTTTAATTCAATCATTGACAAATTGACGCACATGTCGAAACGTAACAAGAATTTATGAAAAAGAAAAAAATATTTGCCATTTTTACATGGCTTTTTTATTTAATCATATTTTAGAAAATATTATCCATGCTTAGATAGAATATTCATGAACGTTAGCGTAATCGCGTGATTGGAGTTGAGCGAACGGAAATAACAAACATACCAACGTAATTTACATTGAACTTGATATTTTCCCTCAATTGAATCGACAATTTTATCATTTCGATCATAATTTCAACTCGAAAAACAGAACTTCAGTCCTAACTTTACAGTTCGGTGATAAAAACTGCAACGCACGCTTTTTCCTCGTCTCGAAACAAACTTTACACTCAAAGTCAAGAAAAACTACTGATTTCGCACAGAATATTTCAAGAGAAAAGAATAAATCGAGCTCCGACAAAATAGGACAAAGTAGGACAAAATAGAACCATTGCCGCAACGAATTCTACGATACCAAAAAAAAAAAACAAAGTGAACACGACGAAGCAATGAAACAAGGCCTTTGAATATCGAATAAAAAAAAAAACGTTACAAGCCTTACTCATGAGCCCATGGGAAAACACGGTCTTTACACATCAACAAACGGGTACAATTACAAAACCTGATAATCGATTATATTGAGGCATAATCCACGGGTGCTTAGGAGATAAAAATAGATGATAATATTATATAAAAGTTTGCATCGTTGAAATGTAAAAAAGTTATTTCCCAGGATAGAAAAATCAACTTAATTCTGCAGCGAATAAACATCACAGTTTTCGTTCCATATTTTTCGTATTAGTATTCGAGTTTTCTAAATTACTGAAACGTCCTCCAAGATTTTTCTCTCATTTCCAACGGTGCAAACTCCAGCGTATAATCATGGGACAGAAAAATAATAGAATTACGGAAAATGACAATTACGTATGAGAGATTCTATGCCATGAACGAAAAACAAAAGTCAAACGAATAGGAAAAGGCTGTAGGAAACTTTTCTATGTTATTTCTTGACCGAATGCAAATACGAAGTGTATCTAGTCGTTACTTAATGTTTGCTAGTCAGATTTTATCATTTTCGTCGAACAATATCGATGTTATGAACGAACTAAAACTTGCGAGGCGAAAACGAAAAAATAAAATAAACAGAAATAATTTATTCACTGTACGTATAGAGTATTAAATGTTGATGGAAATATTGTTTGTTTTATGCAAGCTTAGCTCTCGATTGTGCAATTCGCGAAAAAATCGGTCGCGATTGTCTTTGACAATCAAGTCTTTCTACGTGCTGACTAAATTTTTCGCTGGGACGACCAGTTACCGAATTTCAAGCCATTATTTTACGCGATGTTTTCTATAACGAAGATGATGTATTGGATGAAAAATTGTTATGTGTATATCGTAAATATTTATGTGTAAATCGTAGCTTCATGTTTTGCCAGTTGTTCGCGTAATCTCCGACTGCGAGAAACTGTTTGTTCTCGACTTTAGCGATTTCAATGCAGCTAAAAAACAACTCAAAAAACCGTCATTAATGCAAGGATTAATTACAAAGAATTCGATCCAATATCCAGGCCAATCATCTCGATAAAAAAAAAAAAACAAGTTCAGTCCTGACGATTCGTAAAAAATCAGAAAATATTCCCGCTCGCAATATTTCACGAACATTGATAAGCAATAATGAAATATTAATGTTCAATGCCTTGAAAATACGATCGACACGGCCTTGAATATTTTTCACGTCCAAAATTCGTCATTTTGAATGATTCTTTGAAACTTTCCAGACGATCTCAAAACTCAGGACATTCTCAAAAATCTACAAACGTTTGGAAAGATCTCCAAATTATTCCAGTCCGACATTTTCGATCTGTTTTCATTTTTTCCACATTCTTCACACCGATCACATCTTTTTCAATAATTATTATTTGGAATTAAATCTTTTTAAAGTTGCAGCGTCGACTGACTCATCAGATTTTGGCCCATCAAGTTTGGGAATCCCATGAAATCGTTGGCCGGAATTCCTGCAGTCAATTTATCCCTGGTCACGATTCAACTCCATATTTTTTTTTTCAATGAGAACAAATACAGGGAAAATAGTGATGGAAGAAAATTACGTCACTGACCAGCGGTCTAAGTCTTGGGAAACGATTTCCACCATCCATATTGAGATGACTCTGACGTTTGCAACGTTGAGATTCAACGAAAAATGTTTTTCCTATCAAATATTTATTGAATTTTGAAAATCATGCCAATTTTTCGTGTTGATGAAATTTTTGGATACTGAGAGAGAATCGTTTTATCGTCCAGAGCAAATATTGAATAATAATTAAAATCTCTGGTTAAGAAAAAATGGAATTTCGTTGCATCCCAACGATGCAAACTTCAACGTCACATATTGGGTGTAGAACATTCAGCTCTGTAATCGTCAGCCACGAACGACAAAAACTGTGAAAAGTTCTCGAGTCAAATGAACAAAATCCCCAACGAACAACCCCCAAAACAAAATGTACAAATCAGTTTGTACAATGATACAGAAAGAATGATTCTATAGATGAATATAGAATTATTAGAAGTTAACGAGACCGTACTGTACAATGACAATACAAGATGAAAAAAAACATTGTTCGAATTATGTTTTCGTATAATTGCAGTTGTAGCAAACGAAACTATTCCCCATTCATTTTCCTTAGTCAACAGATCACTATTATATTTTATTCTCGTTCCAAATTGTCCAGGCTTTTGTTGAAAACGTTTAAATATATTGTAGAATTGCAAAATGCGTTTATTTAAACTGATGTACAAATTATATGGCGCGATGAAAACGATGAATTGGATTCACCGTATTAATACCTCGGTTATCAATAATTATAGTCTATACATACATGTATATCTATATATTGAGATGGTTCGTTATTAAAATAACAAATGCCCAACTCATCCGAAAATTTCATGATCGTTGATTCTTCCGTTCTTATAATATAAAAGATTCAAAAATGAGGATTGAACCAACTTTGATAAAAGTATTCATGGTCTTTGAACGTTTTTTCTGCCCTCAATTTTGTGGTGCTGGTTCGTTTTTAATGTGGTCTTCGGGTTCTATGAATCGATGAATTTCTTCGTCGCCTTCGTTCGCCAGATTGCTCGGTTCTGTTGTATTTGAGAGGAAAAAAAAGCGAAACTCATTCATAAATTTGATAATTCGTAACTTGAAGAAAACTACATTTCATTTGGATAAAAATCGATTGTTATTTACCACCGTTTGCTTCGTCAAGAACTTCTTTTCCGTTCTCCATGTTGGCCGAATTGTTCCCTGCAATTGTGTTCGACGTTGGTGCTGGAATACGAAATCGTATAAACGTTTTTAGTACTTGCGTGAAAAATATAACGAAACAATGAGAATCCCGAAGTTTGTTATGTTTTGAAAATGTTTATTTTAGGGCGAATATTAGTGACGATTGGGCCACAAATTATCTTGCCTTCCACCATGATTTATGGGCGAGGAAAAGCGTTTGATGACAGACAGAAATGTTAGGCGAATCGTGATGGAAAAAATGTGCCTAATGATACCAGTGGAAAAACATCGACAATTGGAAACAGTGGGGAGAATTTTGAGGAATTTTTGTATTTGATTGCTGCGTGTGTGTCTGGAGAAAGCGAAAGAAACAGAGTCATTTAGGAGGCGATCTTCGGCGAATACGCTCGAGAATCAAAGAAATGTCGATTGATTTCCGGTGGAATTTGAACCTCTACCTTTCAGCATTTTTACTGAGAGGCGAGGAGCTTGACGTGAAACGCCAGGCGGATCTGTCGGAAGAATTGGCACTCCGTGATACTTCATACCTCCTCGACCCTGGACCGAAATTTTCACCGCTGATTCGGCAACCGGACCCAACTGTGCCTTGTCTTCGGAGGCTTTCGTTGCTAAGCACAAAAGTAAACATGCCAGAAAAAGATTTGTCTTGAAAACCTGCTTCGACTTGGGCATATGCACGATTAACCACGAGGGTAAATCTCATCTCCATTAAATTCAGGCATTCGCGTCAAACAGCAAAAAATGGTGTCAGTGCTGGCAAAAAATCTGTGGAGGCAAAACAGAGTGCAAATCTGTATCTTTGGGGAGCAACTTACATTCCGACGGCGCCTCCTCCGGCACTATTTTGTCCTTTTCGATGTTGCCCGAAAGTTTCAACTTCTCCAGGTCACTCAGTGCCTGTAATAACGTCAAAAAGTTTTTTTTTTTCAACCTCTACACAAATTTGCTCGGAAACTCATTCATAATTGTCTCGATTTACAGATACGTACAAATTTTCGTGTTAATTAATGTTTTTGTTTGTTATACGCGTTTAGAGCCAGTGGCAATATACTCGAAGGAATAAATGTTTTCAATTCGGTAGGCTGTACGAATATCTCAACAGCAAACATGACATCGTGGTCAAGATAACCATATCACTTCGCACATCCTCGTATCGTGTTATACATCGTCGCATTAGACTGTTCATTATTATTTCACGCTAGACGACACCAGAACTCTGGCAATACGCCTAACGCGACATTCGTTATCAAATCGCTCTATATACCATCATTTTACACCATGCAACTCCACATGAAACCCTTGTCCATATCATTTTCGTCGGAATATTGAAAAAAAGGAGCACAATTTTTCATTCGTACAAAAATCACAGGAAATCACAGCAAAAGTAATCGCAAAATTGCAGTCTTCCGAATCAGGAACCTGAATTTAAGGAGGGTGGCTACACACAACAATGTTGCGATGTTCAAAGCATAGGAAAGTTCGAAATTATTAGAATTTAATGAAATTTGGTGGGGATATTCTTAAGTATTAAATATGAATATTCAAATTTTTTGAGATTTTTCTTCTACACAGTTATCGAGTAATTGGACACTAGAGTTTACATGCTTAAGCATAGGATTCAGATATATATAGGTATATCTTTTGATTACTCGAATTATTCGAATTATTTGTATCATTGTATTCGATGCTTAAGAATGTTATCACCAAATTTTATTGAATTCTTATCATATTGTCGTATGCAGGCAACCTCCTTAACTGTTTTTCAAGTTATTTGAACTTTTTTTTTTGCTGGAATCAATCTGGATGACTGCAAATTTGATCATTTCTACTGGCACTTGCTCCATTCTCATACGATTAATAAAATTCCGTTTTTCTTTCCCAATATTCTGTCAAAACTAGTGTGAAATGTAGTTTTAATGAGAAAAAAGTTTTGCTCGTTTTTTTCGCAATATTTTGTCGAAAATAATTTGAAATATAGTTCACCAACGACATAGTGAGAATGGCTCATTTTTTCTGTATGAGAAAATGTTTAAAAAAGTGTTGCTGCTAACCGTCTCGAGATCCGTCGACAATTTTTGGTTTTCCTCCTTCTTGGCCTCCATCTGAGTGGTTAACGTGGCTTTTTCGAGTCTCAGGGTTTCGATGGTTGCGCTTTTAGTAGCGTCGAGTTTGTTCAACGAATCCAGTTCGCTTTTGCACATAGTGAGAGATTCGGTGACCTCGTCATTTTGGGTTCTTAGAGCATTGAATTGTTGCAGACGCACATGGAGAGTGCCGACTTCGTCCTTCAGAGTTTTGTAACGCTGTTCGACATTTTGACGCAACGTTATGCATTCGTCTCTCTCTTCGGCGCTGGAAAAAAATCGTGGCGTCGTTTTTGCAGGTTTTGGAGGATTTATTTGTTATTTTTGCACAAGTTATAAAAACGGAACGGCCGAGATTGATTCTTAAAAGGAATTTAGCTTTTACCTGATTTTTAATTGCTCATTGAGCTCTTCAAGTTGACGAAGCAATTCGAGATTCTCTGTTGACAGGCTCCACCAGTTGCACACGAGGAAGAAACAAGCAACAAGCAAACCCCCAACAAACAACGGCGGGCAGCGTCCACCCCCGACTCTCAAACCATCCAAGCCCATTTTTTTTCTTAGCTCTGGCTCGTCCGTCGTTTGATTATTTTTCAAAAGCATGTACGTAAACGATATCACTTTTCGCGGGTGCAAACTTACACGAATTTTTAGTATTTTTATCTGGACACGTAAAGGGTTAACCTCCAAAATTTGACAACGCAGCGATGCGTCAAACACGGAGTATAGTGACCCGTTCCCGAATTAACAAATCAAATTCTTATGCACACCTTTTATTTTTCAACACACTCCGGGGTACGTGTCAAACGCGAGAAACAAAAATATTTGGAAATTTAACACGTACGAGAGATATCTGTCAAATGGCAAAGATCACGTTCATCGTCGGTCCATCACGTTCAGCGTTGATAACCGCCGTATCTCGCGTCCAGCTTACGCGAATGTATGTATAGTCTCGACCAAGAGAAAACTTGAATCATGTTCGAAAGATTAAAAAATCAACGTACTATGATTCGATGAATATCTGTTCGAGGTTTTTCTACCAGAATTTGCTAGTCCGAGTCGTCGCTCGAATTGAATCTTTTTTGCGATTTTTTTTCACTCTTGAAAATTTAGACTTTTCCCGCTGCACCTCGACGCCCTCAGAAGGCAGGAACCAGCGTGAAAATATCGCGGAACGGAAGCAGCAGTGGAACCAAGGAGAATTTCCAAGAATTTGTTGGACCAACATTTCACTACGACGTAGAAATTAAGGGGAATCACATAGAAATCGGTGAGCGCGATGATACATCGATCAACGAGTGCTTATGACAGGAGAAAAATATTCACTGTCTATCGCTTATCGCCGTAGTTGTTGTTTGGGAAACTCTCTACAAAACCTGGACGGAGGTCATTTTGTTCTCCATTCCAAGTAAATACGGACTCACGAAAGATCCGTGGCGAATTTCTCCCTTCGCGAAACATCACTAACCCTAAAAAGCCCAAGGTCAACGATGGCCGAGGCTGCAGTCGATCCACTGGCCGCGCTCGAGGTTAGTTTTTCAACATTTATCAATTCCCTCGAATTTCTCATGTGTCACTTCGTCCACCAGTTGCATAAAAAAAAAACAAACGATAGACCGGAAGCTCGAGAGGTTAACACACGAAAACTCTAGTTGTCACGTTTAGTCAATAAACTTTCAACACTTTCGAACGGGAAACGATTTTCAATTATTTATTAATTCTCAGGCGCAATTGATCGAAGCGGCAACAAACTATCAACAAGATTATTACGAAGTCGCAAGCGATTGGCATCGATACGAACGAAATGAACTCAACTATCTCAAAGATTACATCGGTTTTGCCATGTTCGGGCCTCCGCAGCCCAAGGTCATCGAGGATTCCAAAGACCAAGCGGTAGTAGAGACTCGGCAAGACAGCGCCGATGAAAAAAGTGAAAACACAAACAACAATGTAAATAGCGATTGGCATCGATACGAACAAAATGAACTCAACTATCTCAAAGATGCCATCGGTTTTGCCATGTTCGGGCCTCCGCAGCCCAAGGTCATCGAGGATTCCAAAGACCAAGCAGTAGTAGAGACTCGGCAAGACAGCGCCGATGAAAAAAGTGAAAACACATATAACAATGTGAATACAACAAATGTAGGAAGTTACGTTTATCAAAAAGAACAACAGGAAGCGATTGAGGTTATTTACGAAAAGGTGGTGAGGTTTGCGAGCCAGTACGACCCAAACGGGAGTGTATTTTGCAGTACAATATACAACGTAATATTCAACACGGAGGAGACCCAAAATAGTATATTACAAAAAAGGGCCGAATTGAAAGCATCGCTGGAAAAAAAATCGAGCGAGGCCGAATCGCTTGCCGCGGAATTTTCAGAGCCCGAAATTCAGGTTTATCCCGTGCCTGTATTCAAAGTCAAACAGGTTTGTAATGAAATAGATGAAAAATTCGTTTCACGGATGGAGGAGAAAGTTTATTACATCGACAACAGCGGAAGAGTTTACGACGGATTCCAAGACTATTTGGAATCGAATACTCTACCGATATGTACCATGGTTTATCCTAAAGATGGTAAATATCAAATCGATCAGGAATTCTATGCCAAATTGAACAAAGTCCAGTTAAAGGTGGACGATGCTGTATCACTCGTTTGGCTGGAACGTCGTCAATCACCCGCCGACAGTACAACAGCAAAAATTTTGTCAGGAGGTGACATTGCGACTACCGTCGTCACGGCCGCTAGTATGGTCGTTGGCATCGCATCGTGTCTAACTCCCATTGGTCCTGCAGCGGTGTTAGCGGGTATGTTATCGAGCAAAATTGTATTTTTGTGTAGAATTGAGTTTTTCGAGCAAATTCTCCGGAATTAAATAGCTTTGAAATCGTTTTCCATGAAATTTTGTGAAAAATATTCAACGAGTGTGCAAAAATACGTAAAAAATGATAAATATTTGAAAAAATTTTGCTGTCGTTTACAGAATTTGAGAAAATTGCAAGCATTTCGTGATTGTCGGAAAAAAATCTTGAGCGCTAAGGAGGGAAATTTATTTTCAGGCTCCGTAATTCGCACTAATTAATTATTGATTTTAAAAACTGGAATATACAGGCGGAATTGCTGGCAGTATCGGCGGGATTTGGGGCGTCGGACGATCCGTGCAAAATCTGGCTGACCGAGGTCGTCACGACGAAACGATAAATCCAACGGCGGATAAAGCAGCGTTTGGTTCTTGGATGGGAATCGTCGGTGGTGCAGCGGGTTTCGCAGCGTCTGGAAGCTCGGCTCTTCTCTCACGTGCGATTCGCACGGGAACAAAAATCAGTAATACGTTAGCCCTGACACACGACGTTGTGTTGGTTGGCAACTTGTTGGTCAACAGCGTTGGGATCGGTTTCAAGAGTTACGACATCTATTCGTCGTACAGAGACAACAAGGGGGTCTCGTCAGTGGATCTTGCAATGCTTGCTGGACATATTTTCTTCTTCAGCAATTCCGTGATGAATATCCGCTTCACTCGGACCATTGTCGAATCGTCTCAAGCCCAACTGCTCAAGGATTACGAATCGAGTTTGCGCAGTAATCGGCATCGCAAAGAGTTTCAACGAATGGCTCGTAACACGAGAGCCGCTGGTACCGACAACGTTTCCAGCAACGAGGAAATCATCCGTGGAATCAATAAAATCGCCAACAAGGACGAATTCTTCCAGGCTATGGTCAGAAATCGCAAAACATTAAGCGCTTCGAACGCCAGAGCAGCTTTCTCCGATGGCAAAGTCACCGTCAACTCTGTTCTCACCATCGACCCCATAGAATTTGCAACTTTACCGAAAGATGTACGCACGGACATTATCAGAAACGTTGTCAATCCTCAGACCGATATTTCCTCGGGAATTCAAACTCAGAATTCAGCCGGTGCCTCCGTCAACTTCGCTGGAGCAACGCCCGCGAATTCTGCGTCAAAACCTACCGATGTTCTTGGAAATTCCGGCCGCCAGGAATCTCACAAGGTTGACGGTGCTACACCCAATATTCCGGCTGATCAAACACCAAACAATCCTCCTGTCAAACCTAATAAAGTTGCTGCAAGCCAGCCCAAAGATTCTACAGTCCTGCCAAGCAATTCGGTCGAGCCAAAAACCGCTCAGAACCCCGCAATACCGAAAGAATCTGTTGCAAGCACATCGAATGTCCCGGTTGGGTCACAGCCCAAAGATTCCGGGGCAGCCAAACCCACTGACTCTACGGGAATCAAACAAAATCGTCCATCTGAGAGCACATCGAAAATTCCAGCCAATCCAAAGCTAAAAGCATCTTCAGGGGTCTCCCCAAGCTACTCGGCTGAGCCAAAGGTCAATGACTCTCCCTCAGCGCCGGAAGCGTCTGTTGGAAGTAAATCGAACGTTCCGGTTGGGTCACAGCCCAAAGATTCCGGGGCAGCCAAACCCACTGACTCTACGGGAATCAAACAAAATCGTCCATCTGAGAGCACATCGAAAATTCCAGCCAATCCAAAGTTAAAAGCATCTTCAGGGGTCTCCCCAAGCTACTCGGCTGAGCCAAAGGTCAATGACTCTCCCTCAGCGCCGGAAGCGTCTGTTGGAAGTAAATCGAACGTTCCGGTTGGGTCACAGCCCAAAGATTCCGGGGCAGCCAAACCCACTGACTCTACGGGAATCAAACAAAATCGTCCATCTGAGAGCACATCGAAAATTCCAGCCAATCCAAAGCTAAAAGCATCTTCAGGAGTCTCCCCAGGCAATTCAGCTGAGCCAAAGGTCAATGGCTCTCCCTCAGCGCCGAAGGAGTCTGCTGGAAGTAAGTCGAACGTCCCAACTGGAACGAAACCGAAAGATTCTGCCGTGGGCAATAAACCGAACGTGAAAGCCGCTGGAATCACAACAAAAATCGCACCGAACGAAACGTCCTATAAAAATTTCGACACGAGCAATCGATTGGTTCTCAACGATTTTTGTATGCGACACGCCAGCGCTATTTTTCAAACTGCACCTCCCCAAGTTGCTGATTTCGCGAATGTCCTGAGGGATCTTCAATCTGTACAAAATTATGCCATCATTTTCAGCAAATTACTCGAGATCGGTTACCAAATATTTCAGCGATTACCCCGTGACCAAGAAATAGTCCTCGGGAACGTCCTCAGCTTAATCGTCGAATTTCTCTGGGAGTACGTCAAGTCATGCATAAGATTTTTGAAACCAGGACTCCCAATCTACGATCCATGGGTCCGCAAACCTTTGGACATTGCTCTACAAGAGCTTTGGGTCAGAGTCGAAGAAAATATTGACGAGTGGGTCGCAGCCTTCAAAAAATGGTTGAAACAAACGTTTCCTCAATCTTTCTCAATACCCAAGTGATTCATTATCCGAGCGCAATGACCTTGGCCAAATTTTTTTGAACCATATCAACAAACCACGCACGTGCTTTATACTCTTAAGGAGGTTCGCTTCATACGACAATACGATAACAATTCAATAAAATTTGGTGATAACATTCTTAAGCATCAAATACAACGATGCAAATTTTTTCAAATATTTTGTCTACATAGTTGGCGAATAATTCAAGTTTACAGTATGCAAAAGATTTATCTATATATATATCTGAACCCGATGCTTTTGCATGTAAACTCTAGTGACCAATTACTCGATAACTGTGTAGAAGAAAAATCTCAAAAAATTTGAAAATTCATATTTAATACTAAAGAAAATCTTCACCAAATTTCATTAAATTCTAATCATTTCGAACGTTCCTTTCAACATGGCAATACTACTGTGTGTAGCCGGCCTCCTTAAGATTCACCCAAGGTGCCTTGAAACTTAGTTTTCTCTAAAACTAGAAAAAAAAACTGGACGCAACGAATATTTGTTAAACTTTTTTGACCGATTCTTCGAATTATATCAATTGCCACAATTTTCTATAAATTTCATTTGTGGATTACGAAAAATATCGATACAACAAGGTCGCTACGTGTCGAGCCGAATTTGGTCTGGGATTTCCGGTAAATATTGAATGCAGCAACTTTATTGCCGTATTTCAAAGTCCACAAAACTCGTTCCCTCCATTTGGTAGTTTTTATTTTTATTTTTTAAATGTGGCTTTTGCATGCCCACGATTATTATATTATTTATTCTTCATAGTTATAGGAAATTGTGATTCTGTTACAATGTATGTGGATTTAGATGGCACGATGAGACTAAAATTTGGAACAAATTTGCACAATAGAAAAGGAGGAATCTCCAGTATTTTTGATACATCGATGATATTTAGAGAAATACTTGTAACTAATGTAGACGAAATAAACATTTCTGATTCACGAGATCGAGCGTTTATTGGTTGCTGTCGAAGTCCTCGAAAAAAATCCGTAAAACGGGACATCTCGGGCCTTTTAGAGTCCAGAGCTGCACGGTCGAAGTAAATGAACTATTACGATGGTTTTCTAAGAATATGGTGGCAAAATTTGTAGCAATATTCAAAAAGCTTTCCCATGAGTTCGAGCCTTGGACCGTGAACAATGATCGGGAGCGTATTTTTGAAAATTAGGTCAGCAATAGTTCAAAGTGTGCGGTCCAAAATGAAGATTTCGTTTGAAAAAAAAAACTCATTAAAATTTACGGATTTCCGACAAATCCACAGTTTTTTCTGCTACGATGGCTCGCAGATCGTACATGAATAACGACATACCGTTTATCTCCGAAACATCAATCGAAGAAGGTTCGCAAGAGATGGAATGAATGAAAATATCACGAGAACTTTCAGCATTTAATTTATTAGAAATTGTTTGCAATACTCATACGGTACCATAGAGTTTGGTGCGTGGGCAAATAGTAGACTCGTGTGTTAATAACATACGTAAAGAGACCAGATTTGCCGAGCGATTTGCTTTAGCATAACACAAGATTAACTTGCAACTGCGTCGATATCAATGGAATATCGAGTTTTAGATTCGCAATCGTTTATTTGGCAATATTTATGGCACGGCATATAATATGGGAGACTTACGCAAAGATGTTGCGGAATTAGTGTCTGTCGATCAATCCGCTAATCTCTTTTCGCGTTTCTCATTACAGTGACGTGGGATTATTCTTATAACGTACGCTTGAGCATTAACTGAGATAATGACATAACGTAAATTTAAAAAAATTAAATAATATTATTATTTGACCCAGTGGTCGTGTATGTTTGTCCGTTTTTAACGGCTCAAAGCTGCATAGGAACCCAACGAACGAATCAAGTGCCACGAAAACTCGTGCAAAATCCACAAAATAATATTTACAAAAAAGTATTTGCCGTGCACGCACGAAAAATCATCAACCCGGTCGATTTTAATGACTAGTCTAAAAATACTTCCTCATTGTGAATCTTCTCGCGTGATCATGAGAAAGTGAAATCCAAAAAAAAAGGAAGTTGAACGGAAGTCAATGCACAAGATTCATGAGGGTGAAGTGTTTCTCCGGAAACGTATCACAGTCGAAAATAATCGAGGGAACCATAAGCAAAATGATTTTCACGAGATAGCGATGATTATTTGCGTTGATAAGTGATGCATGCGCCTATCTCGTTTCTTATTTACTGCGAATTTACAAATTCAAGTGTATAGAAATTTTCGACGAGTCTCGGGTGCGTAGAAACACTCTTGACTCGTTTTTGCGAGAAAAATTGTATTTCTCGAGCGAAACAGTGATTTTTTGAGCTCGGTCCTTCGAAGAGATTCTTTCACTACATCCTCCTCCCATCTTATACACCGTTACGAGGGTAATGTTGCTAAACAACGATACCTATAACTTAAAGACGTTTCAATGATGAAATGACGCACGACGGTTATCGCGAATTAACATCGATTGGACTATTGATTAAACGGATATGCCGCAAAAACCATTTATCGTTATAAAGTGGATTCGAGGGCTTGGAAAACCATCGAGGGATGAGCAAACTATTGCAGGCCCATTGTCATCTGGGAGTTGAATCTGCTTGACGTACCCTCTCCGAGTGACGTCGATTGTGACCGCGTCCACCGCGGCCACGATGATTTCGACGTCCATGATGATTGTTGTGACTGTGAATATTGTTCTCAGTCTGACGCGATTCCATTTGATTGTGATTTTGCGAGTTTTCAGTCTGCTGCTGAATTTGTTCTCGTTCTCGATGTTGTTGGTGCTGGCGTTGATGTCCTGACGAGTTTTTCGAATCGACCGATTGCATCTGGTGATGATGATTATTGTGCGAGCCTTGATGATGATTTCGCGCGGTATTATTCGCTGGATTCTGCGGTATCGTATCGAGACTCGGTCCGGGTGAACCAGCCGGAGATTCCTCCTCAGTTCGTAACAACATTTTAACGCCCTCGGCCTCGGGGTCAATAATGCCCCCGCGTTGCTGCTGCCGCAAAAACAAAGCCGACATCCGTCGCTGCAAATCACGCAATTCCGTGCTCACGGCAAAGTCCGCAGCCGTTTCTACGTCAATGGGCGGTGGCGCCGACCACAAAGATTCCACGTCGCAATTAATTGGCTCTCTGCACACCGGACATATCGCTTGGAACTCTTTCGTCGAATCGCGCTGCCAGTGCGGCAATTTCTCCTTCTCTTCTCTGTAATAACGCTCCGAAGCTCCTACATGAGCCGCCAGACAGTGCGAATGAAAATGATGATAACATTCGGTTTTCGTGAACTCGTCGCCTTCGCGAAATCCGCACAGACAAACTGCACACTGACCAGTCGGCAAATTACTTCTCGTCAGATGTTCTCGCACTAGCTGCAACGGAAAATTATTCATTCCAGAGACTTTATCCAAAATGCAACAGAAAAAAAAAACAAGAATTTCAAACGCAGTGTTTGCCAGTTTCGTTCAGCGCGTCTCGAGAATCTCAATTTTCGTGATTGACAATTGTCTCGATTTTCATACCAAAGGATGACCCTGAAGTTCGCATCGTTGGAACGCAACGAAATTCTTTTGAATCTTTGGCAAAAATCATTATTTACATGCAGAATGTAATCATGATGATAAAATAATCGAATTTCACCATCCAAAAAGCATATCGGTTCGAAAAATTTGGTTGAAATTGAAAATTGAACGAATCATCAATAAAATGAAATATTTTTCGTTGCATTCCAACGTTGCAAACTTCAGCATCATTACTAAACGTTGATTTTTTTTGGGGTAATTAACGGGCATTTACAGTTGTCGTTACCTCTGTGCAACGAAAAATTGTTTTTTCCAGAGACTTTATCCAAAATACAGCAAAAAAAAAATAAGAATTCCAAACGCTGTATTTGCAAGTTTTGTTTTCGTCTCAATTTTCGTGATTGACAATTGTTTCGATTTTTATACCAAAAATTGGTTTTTTTTTTTGAGGTAATTAACAAGTAATTACAGTTGTCGTTACCTCTATGCAACGAAAAATCATTTTTTCTAAAGACGTTATCCAAAATGCCATAAAAACAAAAAAACGAGAATTCCAAATGCTGTATTTGCAAGTTTCGTTTAGCGCGTCTCGAGAATCTCAATTTTCGTGATTGACAACTCTTTCGATTTTTCTACCAAAGATTGGTTTTTTTTTAGGGTAATTAACAGGCGCTTACAGTTGTCGTTATTTCTGTGCAACGAAAAATTATTTTTTCTAAAGACGTTATCCAAAATGCCATAGAAAAAAAAAACAAGAATTCCAAATGCTGCATTTGCACATTTCGTTGAGCGCATCTTGAGAATTTGAATTTTCGTGATTGACAATTTCGATTTTTATACCAAATTACGTGATTTGTTTTGATTTTTATACCAAAGGTTGGTTTTTTCGGGGTAATTAACGAGTATTTACAGTTGTCGTTACCTCTATGAGCTCAAACATGACCGGCTGGCCAATGAAGTCTTGGCATTTGGCCTCTATTTCCGTCTGTATGAGTTGGAGCGTATCTTCGTGCAAGCCTCTGGGATTCTTGAGGCTAACGGTAGGCGAAACGTCCGGATATCCGGCATGTAAATGTACAATGAGTCTGAGACAAACGTACTGAGACTGAGAATCTTCTCCGGTGGAAGGAAAAACCAAAGTTTCTATAGATTCCGGCTGCCCGGCTGGATTTTTTCCAATCGTTAGTTCGTCGTCCAACAGTATGGCTTCGAGAGCTTCGATCTCATCGGCAACTCTGAAATTCCGAATAAATGAATCAAGCCTAATTTTCTGTGCTTGACAAAAGGCAAATTAGCAAACTGTCTCATTTACCTCTCATCTATCGTCATGTCTGACATGTTATCCGAATATTCTCGTCACTCTGGACCAGAAATCGTGAATAAGCCTCAACTTTTTCCTACGAAACTCACTTTTTCACTCCCTTTTTTCGTTCTATTTAACTCGCCTTTACGGAATCGTTTCACCACAACGAACTCAATCGTTTCAATAACAACGAACTCAACAAACACTCGGCTCTATCGAATAGACCAACCGTTCAACAATATTTTTACACAAGCTTCAACAACTCGATCACTATCAATCAGCATGTGTCGTGATTTTTAGCGACCTACTCTCCTACTGTCACAGCCTTTTATGCTCGCTTCGTTCTAACAGATTGTGCTCAACCAGACACTGAAAATCGTACCGAACTTGTCATTCATTTCCACTACGTTCCATCTGCCAACTACCAGATGTTTTATTTGTATGCAGAACTCGAAAAATTTTGAAACTTTTACTTCACGACACTCGGAACTACTTGCAAAGGGAGACAAGGTGTGCTGCAGAGCACAGACAGATCCAACTGGATCCGAGCATCCGAG
Source organism: Diadegma fenestrale (assembly GCA_037043255.1). Taxonomy (NCBI): domain Eukaryota; kingdom Metazoa; phylum Arthropoda; class Insecta; order Hymenoptera; family Ichneumonidae; genus Diadegma; species Diadegma fenestrale. The sequence goes on from CM073312.1 coordinate 11,630,264, forward strand.
GAATCCAACTGTAACAAACGTTGCGTGATGCGCCCTCGCCCAGTCAACAGCTCTAATTGGTAACGCGCTCTCTCGTCGTTATTCCTTTCGGTGTACACTTCAACAACTGACTCTTGACTGCTTTTGATATAAAAAGCATTAAAAGGTACTCATCGCTAATGAAAACCTACGTCTTGCTATTTCGAGGAAAATTCTATAGAATAGCGAAGGTGTGAAGTGAAAAGAAACAACCGATGCAAAACCAGGACACATTTCAACTGCATCTTTGCAGTAACCAATCACAGCTCTTCCCAGTCTGCCCAGCATCCAACATTTATCAAAGTTTCTCTCTTGAGTGTTATTAAACAATCGCCTCGCATGGGTTTCAATGAAACTATCAATTTTTATCAATCAATATCCTTCAAATAAATTCTTTCGAAATAAAATTACTCGAACTATGAGGAAAATTGTCACTTACCGTTGGATCCGGCAGACTCCAATCAAAGTTCAGCAATTCCGTGTTCGTGTGTGTCGCCTGGGCGCGTAAATTCAAGCCTCTGTCACCGCGAGTGTGTTTTTCTGAATCGAACGTCACTGCATATCGCAGTGCGATTTAATTTCGAGTGATTTTAAAAATGAATTGGAGACATCCAAAAAAGTGTGGACATGAAAATAAAAATGCCCGCTAACTCTGGTTTTCTGTATACGCGGCTGATTAAATTCGTCCAGCTGGACATTTACGGCAATCAGTGTTGATAACCTAACCTCACTTTGCAGAGAGATGAACAATCGAATGTTTATGTAAAACGGGACGATGCAAAGTGCGAACCCAACAATTCGCACTGATTATTTATTCGTCCTTGACATGGCAAAAGCAAAGTAAACAAAAAAAAAAAGTTGTACGAGTATTTTAGTTTTTAACTTGTGTCGAAATAAAATGAAAATGAAAACGCAAGCCATGGATAACAAAGGGATCAGCAAAGATTATTATCAAGAAAAATCGTTGACACTTTTTCCAAGATTCGTGAGAAAATCGAACGATTGGTACGGACGCACGTGCCTCATAATTTTTACGATGATACTTTTGATGTTCACGATCTTGACGTGTAAACTGTTAAAAATCGGCAATTCCGCGCAAAATAAAGTGTACGACGCCCTAGATTTGGACGACGTGAGTGTTTTGCCGACAAAGATTTTGGCAGCCGATCTCCCAAAAGCCTCCGTTACAAATTCTTCCTGCTCATTTTTCGACTGCTTCAACGTTTACAAATGTGGCGCACGGGGCAACAAATTGCTGGTGTACGTTTATCCGCTCAGGACGTTCGTAGATTCCTCAGGGAAGTCCGTCACGGGCCAAATGTCCAGACAGTTCTACGAGATTTTGCAAACTATCGTGTCCAGTAAATTTTACACGTCCGATCCGACGGAAGCGTGCGTTTTCGTTCCGTCCATCGACATGCTCAATCAAAACAAGTTGAAGCTGCATCAAGTGTCTCAGGCACTGAACACCCTGGAATTGTAAGTGAATATTCTCCAGAGCTCTTGACAATTAAGATCGATGATTCGCTACATTTTTATGCATTTTTGCACAGCTGGAACAACGGCGAAAATCATTTAATTTTCAACATGATACCCGGGAGCGTTCCGGAGTACAATAACGTTCTCGAAGCGTCCATCGGCAAGGCAATGGTCGCCGGAGCTGGATTATCTTCGTTGACACATCGAACAGGCTTCGACATAAGTATCCCGGTCTATAGCTCTTTGACGATGGAGCCCAAACGAACCAGAAGCCATTCACGGTAATCCTATTTCCAGAAAAACTTACAGAAGTTGCTAAGGCATGAAATTGCACTCTGGAACTACAAATCAGGGTAAAAATTCCAGGCGAACTTTGAACTGCGTTCCTAACTTAGTTTTTCAGGCCTTTGAGCTGTTTGAATCGATATTTGACCATCTAAATCTCTGAAAAATTGAATTTCCTCTTCGCCATGGTCTGTGGCATGAAAAAACGAAAAGATTCATATACTTGTGAGTCAAATTACTGCTTTAGGAACGATTTTACGAGCAAGAAATCGGTGGAGTCAATATTTGGCCCAGTTTGTAGTTTTAAGGGAAACAAAATGGGATTGTAGTCCTGGGGTTCAAGAGATTCTTCAGGGAAGACTCAATTGTGGTACATTAGCCACCTCGCTTCAATGTTCTCAATGAAAAGTTGGTGAAAAGTATTTTTTATTGCTTGACAAAATAGGACATGGCTGGTCGTTTCGTCGCAGATTAATATCAACGCCGCGTTCGAGCAGGACTTTATGGAACTTCATGCAACTCATCCCCAAGACGTTTTGATCGTCGGGCCGTGTCTGCAATACAATCCAATGAATAACAGTATTCGCTGTTCTGGACAGAAAGTCTACAAGTATACGGACATTTTGCATGTAAGAACTTTAGCGGAAAAAATTTGCAGAATCCAGAGCTTGGGGTTTTAACTTTGACATGATTTTCATTATTTATTCTCCGCAGTCCGCAACGTTCTGTCTAGTTGTGCGTGGAGCTCGGCTGGGACAAAGCGTTCTCTTGGAAGCCATGGCGGCAGGCTGCATTCCGGTTATCGTTGCCGATTCCCTGATAATGCCATTTTCTGGGTTTATCGATTGGGTCCGGTGAGTAATTTGCCTCTTTACCGAATTCTCGCTAATTGATCTTGACGATGATCTCAAAACATCGAAAACTGCGATTCTCCGAACGTCTGTCTCATCGGAGATTCTTAACGCGAGTAATTCTGACTTTTTGCTCCTTCAGAGCCGCTGTGTTCGTTCCGGAGGCTGAGATTACCACGATCGTACAGACGCTTAAGAAGATATCACAGAAAAGAGTTGTTGAGATGCAACAAAGCTGTATATGGCTATGGGAGAGATATTTCCAATCAATGGAAAGAATTACAATGATGACACTCGAGATTATTGAAGATCGAGTTTTTCCACAACTCTCGAGGGACTATTCTTACTGGAATCCCCCGTCTGAATATGTGAGTGAAATTTCTTCGCCATGTTTTCGAACCTGAACATAAAATCCTGAATAATATTTAATCAATCGCTCAAATTTCTTATTGTCTTTCCAAACAGAATCGCATATCGCCGCTATTCGCTCCAGTAGCTGCTCCGAAGATCCGTGGATTCACGGCCGTTATTTTGACGTACGACCGAGTGGAATTGCTGTTTTCGCTCATCAACCAACTGGCCAAAGTGCCAAGTTTGTCGAAAGTTTTGATTATCTGGAATAATCAACACAAGGATCCACCGCACCGTAAGAAACTTTTATTATAAATGTTTTATAACGCAAAATACTTATTCACAATTGGCTGATCGTGAATTCATGAAGAAACGAATGGATTCAAGTTTTTACGGGTAAAAAGGAATTCTCTGTTCGAATTTTGCAGCTTCCCGGTGGCCCAAGATCACTAAACCTCTGAAGGTCATCCAAACCAAAGAAAACAAACTGTCGAACCGATTTTATCCTTACGATGAAATTGAAACGGAAGCTATACTGTCTCTCGACGATGACATCATCATGTTAACTGTCGATGAACTTGAATTCGCATTCGAGGTACGTCTCAATTCTCAAACTATAAAAACGACAGCGGGCAGTTGATTCAGATTTCTTCAACCCTTCGTGGTCACACAGGGTTGATTCTACCCAGTCCATTTTCGAACCCGTATCGTGACCAATCTATCGGCCCGAAAATTCTCAAAAAATTACTGAACAACCCTTGGACATTCCAGTTTAGATACGAAAAACTTTCCTGAAAGAAATCCGAGGCTGAAATATTTTTTTAAATGCAAAATGAAGAAAATAAACGGGAAAAAAAAGTTTTTTCACTAAAATGATCGTCACTTTGTGGATTTTCAATATTTTCGCATAAAATTTGGACCTGATATTCATCAGATCTGGTTCTTTTGTGAAAAAAATATTAGGATAGCGCACGTTTGAAAAAACATATTTATTCCGTTATTGGGAGTGGGTCGATTTCAAAGTGGATGTTAGAGATTTAGAGTTAGCGGTGTTAATACTTATCGCCGGCAACGCGCAATGGACACTACAAACTGTCGTTAAATGACGATTACAGCCCCATTAATTACCGGGAACTAGGAGATATTTACGTCACAAGTTGGTCACTGGATGGATTCTACCCACAGAGACCACGAAGGGTTAAATCTTTTTCTAAAGAATAAAAGGCTGTGGAAAAAAACCGAGTTTTCCGCTATCGAATAATCTTTTTAAAGTCTAAAGCCACGTTGAACGAGATTTTTCACATTTTTCTTTGTATCAACTACGTATCAATCGATTTCCAGGTTTGGAGAGAATTTCCGGATCGATTAGTTGGCTTTCCATCGCGTACTCACACGTGGGACAATAAAACTAATTACTGGAAGTACGAGAGCGAGTGGACGAATCGAATATCCATGGTTCTGACTGGAGCAGCATTCCATCATAAAGTAAGTCAATCGAATCGACCTAAACCGCGGATGAAAAATTTGGGCACCATGGTCAAAAGCACGGCAACAAATTGATCGTGCCACAAAGTGTCTTCATAAAAAATTCCGAGTAGATTTGTAAAGAATAAAATTCAAAAACATCGCGAAATCGTAAAATGACAATTATTTATTTTGATATTTTCAGTTTTGGACGTACATGTACACGACAGCGATGCCGGGCGACATAAAATCATGGGTCGATGATCACATGAATTGTGAAGATATCGCGATGAATTTTCTGATCGCCAACATTACGGGGAAAGCTCCGATAAAGGTAATTGCGTATATTTTTCTGGCAAAGTAAAAATTATTAAATTAATGCGATGTTTTATGATTTTTTATTCCGCCAACTCGTTGCAGGTGACTCCCAAGAAGAAATTCCGTTGTCCAGAGTGTACAAACACCGAGATGCTTTCGGCCGATTTGACGCACATGGTTGAGCGCACTCAATGCATAAATCGCTTTTCCGATATTTACGGAATTATGCCCCTACAATCGGTAGAGTTCCGCGCAGATCCTGTGCTCTTCAAGGATCATTTTCCCGACAAACTCAAGAGGTTCATGGAGATTGGAAGTCTCTAGATTTCCTCAAACAATTCAGCGGTGAATAAATCTCCAAGTTTTTTTACATACCATTTTTTTTGGGGGGGTTCATTTGTACATATTGATTATTGTTGATGATTAAAAATGTTCGATTTGTTAATCGAACTTGAATAATTGTTAATCGAATTTGGAGACGTGTCTCTGTTGCCAAACGATTGAAAAAGTTTCCTGTAAACTTAATCTCTTTCCTCACTTTCCCATCGATTTAATTCCCAAAATACGAGGCGAATGCAGCCAAAAAATGTCGCCAAGTGTGAAAAACGAGCCGCTGCCGTCGTCTCCAGCACACATGAGTCTTTTTCCACCCAAACGACAACTTTTCCCCCGAATTTTGCTCCTCTATGCTGTTTATTGAAACTAAAACGAATGCAACGGCTATAAAAACTACGAAACCTTAAAGTAGAGTCAACGGAGGCTACTCAAGAATTTTTTCCGTTTTTTTTTCACTCCGGAAACGTGAGATATAAGTGGCAACTTATATCGGTCCGGGGCACCATAAAAAATCACATGATCGGCACGGATTGGAGTAAATGCTCGGAAAATCACGGCGAGCCTCGTTGCGAAATAAGTCTAGACTTTTAATTAATATTTTCGAGTGCCAGACACGAAGCATTGAACTCTGACAGACATCGGAGTCTCGGTTGTTTACACAAGTGTGTCCTATTCTGGCGAAATGAAGTCGGACTCGTAGACAATCCGACAAAATCAATCACGGGCTATTGCCCGTGTGAGTCGCTTAAGCTGATTTCCATAATTCAAATTTCTTGTCACTTCTGTGACACGTGGTCATTGAATGGCAATTTTCATTCGATTTATTCTTCGCAATAAACCTTTGTTTACTTTGCTCAACACTGAGACGTGATACGTAATCGTTGATTGCATGGAAAATATACTTTTGTTAAATAATGCTTATCGATTATTCGGTCGACGATCCTGTACGTGACCGAATATATATAAATTCGGTTGTAAACGTTTCATCAGTATGCTAATCAAAATTCAACTGGAATCTCAAATTCTTCACAACCAAGAACGGAATTATTTCCATAAAACCGTAAGTCCACGCAATTTTCTTTTTACTGTAGAGAATTTTATTTTTACTCGCTCGGCCAGTTCTGACAAATTATCAAAGATTTCCTTAACTTTTTCTGCTCGAGCTCGAGCGTCGAGCCGATTGTGAATTATTTTTCTTAATTATCAATTGACGTTTTACTCACGAATTTGATTCTTTTATTTCAGTAAAAATGATTCAATTATTGACTTATTTGCTGGCATGTTCGGTGGGCTTAGCTCATGTCATGGGCCAAAAAGTGGTCGTGGTGAGTGGAAATTTCGACTTTATCGTTAAGTAATAAAATGTTGCACGATTTTTGAACCCTTGAGAATATTTTTAGGTGCCCGATGTCGTCAAAGCACTTGGGGCACAGTGTAAGGACCGAGGTCCCTACAAAGGAGCTTGCACAGTGAGTTTTTTTAAATGAAAGTTGGAAATGTCAGGTTTTCTGGAGGACGTGGTTTTTGCTACTAAAAAAAATTGTTTTTTCGCGATTAGTCTCAAAATTTAGCTGGCGAATTCGGCAGTGGATTTCGATGCGCCGATCTCATATGCGGCAAGGAAATTCCGGGGCCTGTTATAGAATATGAAGCCGTGCCAACGGGACCACCTGTGGATGGGACTCAATGCGGAAAATTCCATGTAAGAAAATATTTTCCAGAACTGCTCATTTTCGTTCTATTCGTGTTCGATTTTTTTTTTTTTAATTCAAAACGAATCGGAGAATGTTTGATGGATTTTTCAGGTTTGCATCAACGGAGACTGTCTCTTCGCAGGTCCGAAGAGCATTCCGGTTCAACAAGGACACGGTCCCTCGGTGAAGTGTCTCCAGTCTGTAATCCAACGCTCGCTTCCACCTCCTCCAAGTACAACAAGAAAGACAGTCATCGTGACCCCAAGACCAAAACAATCAGGAAACAAGAAAAACGATCGCAATAAATGAAAATGTATTCGCCCAATTATTAATTTTGATGTTAATTAAAAAATCTTTGATTAAAACTGAATCCAGTTTTCGGGTCGTGCATCGTCCTCATTCCTCCTGCATCTCGCTCCATCTCCCATTTTATCTACTCCGAAACTGTCGAAATCATAAGCCAAAATTACAAACTCGTGCAACGCTTTTTCTACGAGCACGAAATTTCGGTCTGGTGAAATTTTTCCCACGCCAGAATTCAGCGCTTCGCAAGAACTTGCAAAGTGCGCCAAAAAGAAAACCGTTCGCGCACGGTTTAAGAAACGTTTTGGATCCGAAGCCTGCAGTTTGCACTTGGAGATCGCCGGCAGAATTGTAAAGTCGTAGTAATTTGGATGCGGCAGCGCAAATAAACGGCTGTTCGCGTTGGCATTGAATAAAAATGCTACAACTTCAATCTTCGTTTTGTTTATTTTTTTTTTTTTTAATATGACATCTAAAATTATGAGATACAGTCGTAAAATGAAGCTCTCGAGCTGCTACAAAAAAATATCGCCCCAGATGTTGTCTTTTTCCACTCGTCGATGAGCCTCCCAAAAATTGCGGACAATTTCGTTTCGATAACTTGCGAATAGGCAGAAGTAAAAATTTCGCAAAATTTGTTCAATTTTCAAAAGCCACGAGTATAAAAAGACATCATCGGAGCAATGGGGAGCCGGGGGGGAGGGGAAGTATTTTCCTATTTCAAATAACGCACAGGTAAATTAGAGTATAAATCCGGAACAATAATTCGTCCGCTTAATCAACAATAATTGAAGCCGGCAATTATAATTACTCACAATTCATTCAGAATCTCGATATTGCTGAGTCGAACCTGGCGTTTTTATTGAATAATAATAATAATAATAATAATAATAATAATAATGATAATAAATTTATATAAATAATAGACATACGAAATTCATTAACTCGGTTGGTTGTTGCATCGTCCTCGAAACGCCGCGAGGTAACCAAACCGCAGAAATTTAATCTTCATATTTCTATTGTCTTTCCTCGATGTAATTCGGAGTGACCTGGTGCACGACAATCGCGTATAATAAAACGTTCAACTAGACAGTGGAGATCAATGTTTCTTGCGACGCGTTTATTCGTGTAAATGTGTCAGTGTCTGTCTGGTCATTGATTTCGAAAAATATCGAGAGAAAAAAGGCTGTTCTGTTGCTTTTATTTTGTTTCTCTTGGTAAAGAGCCCACCTGGGAGAACGGGACAGTTAACCGGACTGTCGATACAAACTCGTTCTTACATCTGCTTCCATTTACGACGAAACAAAGCACAAGTGCTTCTATGAAATTAATTTATGATTTGTTTGTTTGTTTTCATTTTCTTAATTTTTCTTGTTTTTTTCTCGTTTTTTCTTATGTATATATATATATATTTATTCATATATATATATGTATAATCGCATCAGTGTGTTGTAAATTGAAGGAGCTTCTAAACTGGACATTCTAACGAGTTTCGAACAATAAAATTCGATGCCAAACTCAAGTCCTCACGATAAAACACGAAATAGTATGTCAGTATCGCCTACTTGTTAGATTATTACGAGAGTGAAAGAAATTAAAATGACATTAACTAGGCGAACCACGCTTTTCCGATATGGGATTCACCATTATATCTACAGACGAGAAACGGGAGGAGGAGGGGGAGGGGGAGGAGAAAGAGAAAAGAAAGGCGAAACGAAATCGATTGAGTTGACTAAAGCGAAAATGACGAAGGAATTTCCATCCGGACTCTGGGTCACGAGAATTCATCGTAGACCGATCTAATAAGATGCGCCAATTTTAGTCCGAGACACAAAGTCACGATTGTTTCTAAATTTTCTCGATTTTCCTACGTTTTTACAAACTCCAGCCGGATCACGCGAATTTTTCGGTTTTCTTCATATTTTTTCTACTTCGCTTCAAGTCAGTCTTGCCGATAACTCTTTAATTTTGAACTCAAGAGCGCATGGCCAATGCGATAGCCACGGTGCTGAACGTGCGACCGATATTGTATGCGTATCAAACGTGCGCGAGTGAATATTGCAAAACATACGTTGCTGCGTTAGAAATAGCAAATGACGAAGAAGTATCGGCTCGATTCGTTTGCGGATTTCCGGCACCAATTTCGACCACTCGATACGCACGACGATGAAAGACCGAGGATGGTTTAATTAACGATATCCAATTATAAAACAAAAACAAATTTATCGAAACTGTCCGATAAAGAGGAGGGAGGGAGAGAGAGAGAAAGAGGAGAGCGGCCGGTTAAGAAGCTCGTTAATTTATGAATCTATACAGAACTGGATAATGGCGTTTATCATTTAGTTCTCGATGATTAATCCTCAAGTGATGGATCACGACTCGCCGTTTCCACTGTCGTCCCCGTCCTCGTAATCACTCGCGCTTAATTGTTCATCCTCGTCGTCGTCCAGCTCGTATTCGTCGTCGTAAAAATCGGTCATATCCAATTGTTGCTCCGCTGGCCTCGCTCGGGTTTTTATGCAATAATCCTCCAATGTAATCGGCACTACAATTCCTTCCTTTTCGGCTTCTTTCTTAGCGGCTTGTGCTTGTTTCCTGCAAACCCATCAAACAAAAATCGTTTCATTAACTCCACGCAATTTCAAGAGTCAAAAAACCGAACGACAAATTTCCTTCTTGCACAATAGAATGTTTTTTTCTTTACCAATTTGTGTCAACAAAAATATTTGCCAATTTCGACATTTTCAAAATTCGACGACGCTCCAATTTTTCCTGTTTCGCTTGTCACAGTTGCGCAAAAGTTCAGGGAAATCAAAAGAATCACGTGCCTAATATTAACGATTGAAAAATATTGTTCAATCAAAAGCGAGTAATTCGAGGGAAAAAAGAGAATTGCAAAGTTTTGCCATTTATCAATTTGCAATTTGAATCAACCCATTTCGACGATTCGTGAAGTTTGCATCGTTGGAATGCAACGAAATTCCATTTTTTATCCACCAGAGCTCATCATTATTATTAAATATTCGCTCTGGACGATAAAACGCTCCTCTTTCGCGACCCAAAGATTGAATCGCTATGATGTTCAAAAATGAATAAATAATTGATGAAATAAATAGTTTTCGTTGAATCTCAACGTTGCAAACTTCAGAGTCATCCATTTTGACGATTCTTGACAGCAGCTTTACGTTAAGAACTCGTGAGTACATTTTTCTGTCGGTTTTAATAGCTCGATTAATTCGTTGCTCAAGTGGCATTTTTATTGAGTGTCTCTGTTAACGAAACCAAATCACTCACCTGATTATATTTTCATACTCTTTGTCTCGGCCCTTGGAATCGCGCCAACGCCGGTACATCACTGAGGCATCGACATTAGCTGGGCTGAATGTGTTGGGCTCGTTCAGTAGCGATATTACAGACAGAAGAATCGTCCTAAACCAAAAATTCACGATGATCATTCTCAGCGCAATAATCCTCAATTTTTTTTGAAAAAAATCATAATTTTCTGAAATTCTTCGTGGCGAAACAAGGTCAATTGAAAAAAACAAGGTTTTTAAACGTTCAATGAAGCAGCTGAAGCATTTTCGCCAGAATTTTGCAAAAATCTTTATTACATTGAAGATTTATCTCAAAAATTGATTAATTTTTGTATTTTTGTGAAATTTTAAGCATCGGAATTATTGAATCATTCCTTAAAGTGAGTTTCAATTTCAAATTTTCTGAAAATTGACTGAAGCGATGACGAACAAGACCGAATTTTGTATCGGGCGATGAAATTGTTCAATTTTTACCTGACGTTCTGTGTCGGATTCCACCTTTCGCATGGGAGTTCTCCGCTTTGCGGATCATCTACCGGTGGATGAAGAATAGAAATGCACAAATCACCGTTCTGTGAAGAAAACATTGCTCGTTGAAAACAAGAATTGATTACAAAACAACGGAATTATCTTTACACACGGATATCGATTGAAAAAGGGTGAATATGGTAGCAAAAAGAAATGGAAGAGCCAAGGACATGGACGAAGAATGTCAAGGGTAAGAAAGACGAGTCTTCCGGGTTCGTGCCGGGTTTGGACGTGTCGAGCATCCCATTGTCGGAGCCCAAAGTTGACGAATGATGGTCATGCAACCTCGGGGTTCAAGGCTTACAGATAACGTAGACTCGATTTATCGTGTAAGCGTCCCAACGATATTGAAAACGTCGGGGAGGTTTTTATCTGTCGTCAGGCAAAAAAATATTCGCAACAATCTTCGGAAAAAATATTTCCCAGCCAAATTAAATGTGTGTAATTAAAATTTTCGACTCAATTAACTAAATCTCTAATTTTATCCGTCGTCAGGCAAAAAAATATGCGCAACAATCTTCGGAAAAAATATTTTCCAACCAAATTAAATGTGCGTAATCAAAATTTCCGATTAAATTAACAAAAACTCGATGAATTTTCGATCCAATTAAATTATTTTCTGTGCTTCAGATTTTCGAGAAAGAAAAATTCATTCCTGTCGGCAATTGGCAAAAATATTGACTTTTCCAACGTGTGTGCAATATTTTTTTCTCGCTCAAGTATACGATCAATAAACTTTCGGACAGGAGGGGGAGAATATGAGAGAAAAAGTGCTCAGCGCCCAGGGACAATGTCCGAGGAAGGACGCGAAACGAATAGATTTCTGGATACGGGATTTTCGAGAAAAAATAGGTGACCTCATCTCGACTTTAGCAGTGTGCGAGCAACTGGAGCTTAGCAAGTAGGACAAGGCAACAAGATTCTCGGCCAACCCGAGACCGACACCAAGTGTGTGTACGAGTGTGTGCAGGTACCACGAGTATTTGACGCAAAATCCATAACTCTCCGGTGTTCGCAGACGTAACTCGTACCGAGCAAACAATCGGTTTATTTAGTGATAAGCGATCAACAATTTGGACGATACAAATTCCCCAAAACTGTTCAATTTTAAATTGACTAATTGCTTTCGAGGATTTTTAATTCCTGGAGGATTTCATGGGCGAATAAAGCTGCGGAACAAATTCAAGAAAAAAAGAGCAAGAGACTTTTTTTTTCACCAACTTCGAGAATGATTCTAAAGTTTGCAACGTTGAGATTCAACGAAATAATATTTGTACTATCAATTATTCATTAAATTTCGAAAATAATGTCAATTTTTCGTATATCGATTCTATTTTTGGGTCGCGAGAGAGTTTTTTCGTCTAGAGCAAATATTGAATAATAATCATGAACTCTGCTTAAGAAAAAATAGAATTTCGTTGCATTCCAACGATGCAAACTTCGACATCATGCTTGGAGAAAATATGGCGAGAAATGTACAGAGTTTTGCAAAATTGCTGGAGCCTGAACGATCCGGAAACGTCACTGGGAATTGGAAAAGCAACTCTATGTTTTCACTTTCGTTTTAATTCGAAGAGGCTCACCGAAACACGCTAAAATTCATTTCAAAGAAGAGCGCAGCAAGCAGTATCGCTTTTCCAGCGTAACGATAAATCCATTATCGCTAGAAAGAGAATAAATTGCTCGGGACACGCAACATTCTCATTTTTTTCAAGTTCCACGTGGTAGAGAGACTGCAGCGTTATTGGAGTGGCTAAAAAAATGGCGTTTTTTCTCCCGAGCCTAGTTGTTAGAAAGTTGGTGTATAATAAAGAAAAATCACATAAAAAAGGAAGGGGTTGGAGCGGAACACTCGAAGGTTGCGCAAGCACTTTGCACGTTTTTTCAATTGGATGAAGAATCGAAAAAAAATGACGATTTAAAATGAGATTAATTATGAGAAAAATTATTTCGAAGAGATCGTGATTCCTCGGCGGGGGCGATTGATAGAGGAAAGAAAAAAGTCATACCCGAACCGACAGTGTTAGGCGAGAGCAGAGAGAAAGAGAGAGAAGGAGAGAGCGCGGGGTTGTTTTGCGAGGGAAAAAATCGATAATTCTCGTGTTCACTCACCTCGTATACGTTCGGGTGCCAGACTTTTGTCATAAAGCGGATGCTCGGTGGACTGTATGGATAATCTGGTGGAAACTTCATGTGTGCCTGGAATGAAAAAAAATTGCTAAATGAAACAACGATACGCAGCAACCATCGGAGCGAATAAATATAATCAATTGGCAGTCAAAAATGTGTGTTTTTTTTCGAATTCGTCGTGAAAATTTGCATGAGTTTTTCATCAGTATTCTCAAGACTCTTCGTCGAGGCTCGAAACTCGAACGAGATCGATTTATTCATGTTGAAATGAATGGAATCACTTTCAGCTACGGCGATCGAAGCTCGTAAATAATTTCCTTCGATTAAAACCGGAAATCGAACGATAATCGCCACGATAAGAAAAAAAATTGAATAGAAAGTAAATATGTCAAATGTCAATCGACGATGTTGACGAAATTCAGTTTTTTCTTGAGCAAAACTCTCATGAATTTTATTTGATATTTAATCAGGACGATGAAACGATCGTTTTTCAAGATTCAAACACAAAATTGATACGAAAATTGGCTTTTTTTGTTTAATTTAACGACAAATTAAGGGAACAAGTATTTTTCGTTGGATCCCAACGTTGCGAACTTCATCGTCATGCCCAAACACGATGTTGAAGTATGCATCGTTGGAATGCAACGAAATTCGGTTTTTTCTTGAGCAAAACTCATGAATTTTATTCGATATTCAATCAGGACGATAAAACGATCGTTTTTCAGGATTCAAACACAAAATTGATACGAAAATTGGCTTTTTTTTTGTTAATTTAACGAAAATTTAAAGGAAAAAGAATTTTTCGTTGGATCCCAACGTCGCGAACTCTAGTGTCAATTGTTATTTCGTCTGAAACGACGTTTTCGAATGGACATCGTTCTGGCAGGGCTGTAAAAAAGTCTGATAGCGCGAACGGCTCTGTTGGGTCAAGTGACTAAAGTTGTTTTTTGCTGTCTCATTGCAAGAAACGTCCGCATCCACTCGGACATTTTAGTTCTAAATATAGGCTTGCACCAACTTTGTAAATGTTGAAGAGAAAAGCGAAACGTAGAATTATCAACCAACAAACAAAAAAGAATGAAGAAGCGTATTTTTAAAAGGACAAAGCTTTGTACGCGAGACAAAGCACAATCGATCTACGCTATCGCGTAGGGCCAGGAAAGCCTCGATTGCTGCATCGCGACTTTCGTCATAGCGGTTCGTAAAAATCGATTTCAGAACTGACATTTTAGGATAAAGTGACGAGAAAAAAAACCATCGAGTTGTTCTTGCGATGCAGTTGCAAGGGAAAACGTTTCGAAAGTTCTTTTTTCTCGGAGTTGAATATTTCGTGAGATTTTTCGATATGGCACAATGGGAATTTTTATTTTTCGAACAAACAACCATTCTGAATGACTCTGAAGTTTGCAACGTTGAGATTCAACGAAAAATATTTATTTCATCAATTATTTATTCATTTTTGAACATCATGGCAATTTTTCGTATCGATTTGATCTTTGGGTCGCGAGAGAGAATCGTTTTACCGTCCAGAGCAAATATTTAATAATAATTATGAGCTCTGGTGAATAAAAAATTGAATTTCGTTGCATTGCAACGATGCAAACTTCAAGATCATCCATTCTGACAATGTTTGGAAAGATTGTAATGAGTTGTTCATTATTAATGATACACACGTCGAACGAGAGATTGTGGAAAAAAAAAACGAATTTTATTGACCAGCGATTTTATAGGGAGTTGCAAAATGGCAATGTGAATCGAAGGAGACTCGGTTCGCATCGACATGTCCGAGAGAAGACACGTTGGGATATATTGATCGGGATCATGGCCCGAATAATCCGGGAATCCTTTGGGATATCCAGCAGAATTAACCTACATTTTGTGCCAGAACTTATCCACGTCGTACGATGTGATCGTGTATACATATGCGTTGCGTAGAATCGCTGCAGTTGCTCGTACCACGACGGCGTGGCCTCCGAATATCGTCCTTGAGGCGCGATTCGCTGAGGAGGGTCCACAGAGTCGTACCCTATACGAAAACTACCCTGGGGTCCAAATGTCGCGATAAAAAGGTGATGAGTAGTTGGGCGATGAAATTCCGAAGCGAAAAGTCCTTGAGCATTTTTCGCTCCGATGCACCGTAGCCCAGATATTTCATCATTTGGTGCAGCCAATCCAGCGAGCCGTAGGAGAGAAGTGGGCGGGGCTAAGCTAATTTCTTTGATATCTCGTGAACGGTGGATCGGAGAAAAAAATGCATAAGGACTTTTCTTTTCGAAATCGCACAATCTTTCTAGTGGCCAACAAAAATTATTCTTCACTTTGTAGACACCGCGTATATGTAGGCTAGAGTCTGAGTAGGTTGAAGACGAGTCGGCGAATTTAATCCGTGACTCTCTGAACTACGTGACTAGAATTCTTTGCCATCTTTATTTTCAGGCGCTTCTCTATGATTCTCCGAGTTCGTACGGAGCTTGAGACAACTTTGAAGGTGTTGAGTATAATAATTGGAGACTCGTTCCTCAATGTTAAACTTTTCCAGTCCCAGCGAGTATGTATTCGACAGCGGTTGACAAAAATATCAAATGGAGGCAAAAGTAGCGTCGAATTATTCGGTAAGAGGCTGTCAAAGTTACCAGACATCGAGTGTACGTTAGGCAGACTTTAATAATGCACAAGGTGGCACGTGGCACGTAAGCGTTATTGATTCGAGTTTATCATACAGCGTGACCGTGTGTAAAAAATGATATAAATATATTCGCATACACAAGCGTTAACCGTCTCTATTTCCGGCATGTCAAGTTGTGCATTACAATAATCAGAATAATTCGTGCGTCTCTTGAATTCACGGTAAGAAAAAAAATTTCGTCGGTCTAATTACCAAATGCATTAAAAAAAACTGGCCATCGCGCCCCGGATTCCATAAATTCTATTTCTCACGATATTGCGCATGTTAAATTTATTTAATAAAATTCTAACCGTTCACCTTGGCGATAAAAAGTTCTCGGGGAAAAAAAAAAATTCTCACAAGTTTTTCAAGCATGTTGATGCTCCTTTGACTTTTTCTCTTTTTCTTTGACGAAAATTTGGTGAAACGACGTTTCCAGTGACGTTTAATATTTCTCATTTTTCCAGGCGACAAAATAATAATTTTGGTGGATAGTCTCGTCGTAACGAGCCCGAGAATGCCGTGGATTATTGCGAGTTTGGAAAGACATTGTTACGGCATGTTCCAGATCGTGAACTCGTTATACAATGAATGGCGAGGGAATCAGTCCCCGGAATAGTTTCGCAATATTCGATCTGCGGCGTGTAAATTTATATTTGACGTTGTATGGATGGAAAGAGTATGAACTCATCCGTCGCATTGTGCGCATGCACACGAAGATCGCTGTTTAGTTAGTTCGGATGGAATTGGAAGAAAAAAAAAACGATTTTCATCACCTGGTCAATTATTTTTCGATTTGTGGCCAATTTGCCTGAGTTTTGAAATTATCGAATTCATCAGGGGACGAAAAATCAAGACAATATTTACTTTTGATTATTTTACATTTTCATTTTTCGCATTTTGCGGTTCCAACTTGACTCTGAAGTTTGCAACGTTGAGATTCAACGAAAGATATTTATTTCATCAATTATATATTAATTGTCGAACGTCATGGCAATTTTTCGTATCGATTCAATCTTTGGATCGCCAAAGAGGATCGTTTTATCGGCCAGAGCGAATTTGAATAATAATTATGAGCTCTGGTGAATAAAAAATTGAATTTCGTTGCATTCCAACGATGCAAACTTGAACATCATGAAAAATAATGACTCTGAAGTTCGCAACGTTGGGATTCAACGAAAAATATTGTTCTCTATTGATTATTTGTTGAATTTTGAAAATCAAGGCAATTTTTTGAGTCGATTTGGTTTTTAGGTCGCAAGAGAAACTCGCTTTAGTGATTGGAACAAAAATTAAATGATAATTATTAGCTCCACAGAAGAAATAACTAAATTTCGTTGGATTCCAACGTTGGGAACTTCAGGATCATTGAAAAATAGGCCTCGGTAGTTTGAGTTAATCTCTAAAATGTATGCAATTTTTTCGGCTGGTTATTCGTGAGCTTTCACGCCGGGCGACCAAAGAATCGAATGATTCGATAGCGAATTTCGAACAACGACGATAATCGATGGCGTTGGATCTAGATGAAAAAAATGAATAAATAAATTGGCTCTTTCGGGGATCCGTGAGATGTTTGGAATGGAGGTTGCGGTGGACGTGGCAGAGCGCGCTATCTATGCTAGAATCTGGACAAGAATAGGGCAAGAGAGAGGCAACGAGAGCGCGCGAGAGCAAGGATGGAAATTCTGAATAGTGCGAGCGACCGAATGCACCCACGTCTCTCTCTCTCTCTCTCGCACTCTCGGTTGCAGAGAAATTCAGGCTACGGTTTCAGCATTCTGTAAGTCTGTGGGAAGATTTCACCATGTACCAAGGGGGCTCGTCTGAGCGCGTTCACTGCCGTTGAGCTCAGCGCAGCTTCGATCGCGATGAACGATCTTGCTCTCAAAGTTACGATGATCCAACGAGAGAAAGGGAGAGAGTCGGAGAGAGAGAGAGGGAAAGCAAAGAGATTACAGCCTTCATGATTTTACACCTTTGATGCATCCACAAAGTCTGCACGCTCCGATCCATGAGATAAATTTTAAACAACCACAATCTTAATTAATTCTCTAAACATCGTAAATTAATGAGGACAATTAAAATTCATGAAAAAATGAATTTGACCATTTTGACCATTGACCATTTTGAAAACTTACAAATTTTTTAAATAATTAGAATTTCATGAAATTTTGTGAATTTTTTTTATAGTGACATGAAAATACAAATTTGTTCCCATTTTTTTTCTAACCTCTCGAGTAATTGATGATGTTGGAGCTTGCATCGTTGGAATGCAACAAATTTCCATTTTTTCTTAAGCAGAGCTCACAATTATTATTCAATATTGGCTCTGGACGATAAAACGATTTCTCGCGACCAAAAAATTAAATCAATATGAAAAATTGCCATGATTTTCAAAATTTAATAAATAATTTACAGATAAAATATTTTGCGTTGAATCTCAACGTTGCAAACTTCCGAGCCATTTTGACTCTGAAGTTTTCAACGTTGAGATTCAACAAAAAATATTTTCTATTGATTATTTATTGAATTTTGAAAATCACGGCAATTTTTCGTGGCGATCAAGTTTTTGGGTCGCAAGAGGGAACGTTTTATTGACTGGTTCAAATTTGGATAATAATTATGAGCTCTGCTGAAGAAATCACAGAATTTCGTTGCATTACAACGATGCAAACTTCAGGATTGCCTTGAAATTGTGTTTTCGCACTAGATGTCGAATAAAATTATCGCGAAAACTGATAAATTTCTCAATATTTCGAAAGTTCTTAAGGTTTTGATTAAAAAATGAATTTTCAATTGATTTAATTTGAAAAAATGATAAAGTTTTACATTTTGAAGTGATCGACGAAACGAGTTAGCACAAATTTTTCGTCACTTTCGACTGATGGTCGGGTTGAATAAATAAAAATAAGATTTGGAAGGATCGGGCACCGATTACCAAGCGATGACCGCCATTTTACTAATCTGGTTACGTTGCATGCACGAAATTTAGCGGATTACGTAAGTACGTGTTGCAGGTTTCGCCTCGAAGTCTCATGGCAATAAATACAATAAAAATAAACGAGCAATATGGAATAAAATAAAGGGAGAAAAAGCGAGAGTCACAGGCGGAGAGCAGGCGACGAGGAGAGTGGTTTAGAAAGCGCGGCAGCGGTGTGTTGCTCGTGCTTGAAGCGCCTCCGAGTTCGTGCGTTCTCGGCAACACACAATTTATCATCGATGGCCCCGACATCGCGCGCTCGCGTTTCTCATCTCTTTCTTGCTCTCCTCGTTCGCTCTCGTCTTTGTCCCACTCGTTCACACTTTCGATACCGAAATGAAACGCGTTCGCGATAAAAATAGCGTTTAAATGTCCACTAGACTCATGTGCGCCCACCACGTGGGTCGATATGGTTACGAACTTTCATCTATTTTTTTGTCCTCTTCATTTTCTTTCCCTACGCGAGTCTCCGCTTCTCTTTTTCTTAGCGATGTTGAAGTTTGCATGAAGCTGACGTTTGCAACGTTGAGATTCAACGAAAAATATTTTTTCTATCAATTTTTTATTAAATTTTGAAAATCATGGCAATTTTCGTATCAAAGAAATTTTTGAATCACGAGAGACGATCGTTTTATCGTCCAGAGCAAATATTTAATAATAATTAAAATCTCTGGTTGAGAAAAAATGGAATTTCGTTGCATCCCAACGATGCAAACTTCAACATCATAAAAGTGCAACGATCGAGCGAGAAAATACAACAATCCGAATCGTTGACACATATCGCGCGAGAATTTAATGCTGATTGTCATCAAAATTCATCCAGAGTTCGTGTCACTTTGCATACGTATGAATACTCATGGAACACGCTCGGAAAATCTAATTTAGTCCAAGAACGTCGATATTTCATTGATTACGAGCAACTAAACTGTTTTTTTTTTTTTATATAATAACGAAATTTTAGAAACCGATAAAAATTGTAATGGATAATAATTTTATTATCATTTAGAAATATTTACGCGACCATATGCAACGAAATGTCGAATTTTTACAAGAAAATTATGTTTCCGTTGTACGCATCGAGCGAATAATTTTTTTTTTGCACGTCTGGTTCAAGTAAAATGAACGAATGAAAAATATTGCGCGTTTTTTTATTTTTCATTTTCATGCCAAAGCCTGTTTTTTCCTTTGAATTCAAACACAAGCAACATTCGCTGACATGCAAATGTATATCGAAGTGTCTAGCCTCGGCGGAGGTCTCGTTGTGACGTCAAATTAATACACCGTTTATAACTCTGCATCTGTTGGCTCTGGTGGGTGGAATAAACTACTTTTAGAACTTTTGCTTTATAGAGCCAGTAACTCACTCTATACGCAACCGGACACTCGTCTGCAGAAAATTTTCAGTGACGAAATCTCGTTACGATGCATTTCAGGCTATCACGTGGCAAAATACGATTTTTGTATTCAATTTTTCGATCCTGGAGGTGCGGACAGGGTCTGAGAGACCGCGAGCAAGATCGAGGCTTTCCGCAAGGGTTTTCCGACCTTTTTAATTTTTATGAAGAAAAAAACGACTAAGTGTTTCATCTTGTTCAAGTTCTTGTACAAAATTGTACAAATTTTTCAAAAGTTCGATAATTTTTCGAAAATAAAGAGAAAAATTCAAATTTTTGTTTCAATTTTGAAGAGAAAAACTGGAAAATTTTCGTCACGAATTTAATCGGAGAATTTGATCGAAACGGACCTCATTTTATACGATTTCGAGTTAATTGAACTTTGCGTGGAACGAGATAATGACTCTGAAGTTTGCATCGTTGGAATGCAACGAAATTCATTTTTATCTTTGACAAAAATAATTATTCATATGCAGAATTTAATTACGATGATAAAATGATGCATTTTTGCCATTCGAAAAGCATGTCGGCTCGAAAAATTTGGATTACATTGAACATTGAACGAATCTTCATCAAAATTGAATATTTTTCGATGCATTCCAACGTTGCAAACTTCAGCATCATTATTATTTCGACTATTGATTCGTGGCTCGCAGTCGAGACATTGTATTAAAACTTGTGTTCAGTGTTGTCGAGAAACGTTTTCTGATTTTTCGTGGCGCGTCGAGTTGTTGAAAGTTGCGACAAATAATCTAAAAATATGTAAGTTTATGTATCGACTCGGTGAAAGATATTTTCAGTTTTTCGCATCACGAAATTAACGGCATTTTTTTCAGCTCATAATTTATGATGTTGAAGTTTGCATCGTTGGGATGCAACGAAATTCCATTTTTTTAAACGGAATAGATTTAGAGATTTTAATTATTATTCAATATTTGCTCTAGACGATAGAACGATCGTCTCTCGCTATCGAAAAATTTCATCAATACGAAAAATTGTCATGATTCTCAAAATTTAATAAATAATTGATAGAAAAAATATTTTTCGTTGAATCTCAACGATGCAAACGTCAGAGTCATGACAATTTTCCATCGAGGGTTATTTTCAGTTATCGATAATTTCCAGTTATTCACGTTGCTCAATGAATAATTATCTTTTGTTAATTGGTTGAATGGCGATAACGAAATTTCTCAATTTGCGTCTTCGAAATAGAGGAAATAATGAGAATTGGCTATTCCGAGAGTGAGGAAATCGAAACACGTTGTTTTGAGAGATCAGCTGACCTCGAAACAGCCAACAAAGCCAAACATGCGAGAACAAGGCTAAAAAAAATCATTGAAGTCGATATAATTTCCGTGAGATTTTCGAAACTGGGCAACGAGTCGAAAGATTATTTTTCTTTGTCAATCGGCCAAGGAGAGAATGTTTGACAATGGTGACACACGCGTCGAGTCTTTCGAGGCGCGCGATAGTTGGAAAACTCGCCACGAGCGAAGCGCGTTACATTTATTTTCGTAAATATATAAACACCCGTTGTGCTTGAGCGCTAGTTCAAGTCCGAGGCCTGAAAGTTTCACTTATTCATGATGGAAAGTGTTCAATACCTGAAATAAAATAAACAAGAGGTTCGAATCCCAGAAATCATAACGCGACTCTATTTTCCCTGACATTTCGGGAAAATTCGCGGAAACCCCTTGTTTTTCTGGCCTCGAATAATTTATCAAATTTGCACGAATGGAAACGCGTTTGGGCATGGAACTGAAGTTCGCAACGTTGGGATCCAACGAAAAATACTTTTTCCCTTAATTTTTCGTTGAATTAAACAAAAAAAAGCCAATTTTCGTATCAATTTTCTGTTTGAATCCTGAAAAACGATCGTTTTATCGTCCTGATTAAATATCGAATAAAATTCATGAGTTTCGCTCAAGAAAAAACCGAATTTCGTTGCATTCCAACGATGCATACTTCAACATCGTGTTTGGGCATGACACCGAAGTTCGCAACGTTGGGATCCAACGAAAAATACTTTTCCCCTTAATTTTTCGTTAAATTAAACAAAAAAAGCCAATTATCGTATCAATTTTGTGTTTGAATCCTGAAAAACGATCGTTTTATCGTCCTGATTAAATATCGAATAAAATTCATGAGTTTCGCTCAAGAAAAAACCGAATTTCGTTGCATTCCAACGGGCAAAATTATTATTTTCTTCAAAACATCGACCATTTCCATGGTCTTCGTAATTTATGGGGCGCGAACGATCAAGAAATTACGAGTCAAGAATAATGGGAATAGAAACAAAATAATAACAATGATAATAACAAGGTCACATGAATAATGAAGAAGCCAATCCATTGGCGAGTTCCCGCTGAAACTGAGCGAGTCCTTTTGATTCGGAGGAATGAAAATAATGGTGCACACAAATCGATTCTCTCGGAAAGACAGAGCGCGAAAAAAGAGGTTAAAAACTGTATACATATGGATGCATGAATAAACGGAAGGAAAAGGAGGGGGGAGAGTTATTTTTGGTAAAATAATTACGAGCGGGGATATTTACAAAGACTGGATACGAAAGTGAGAGAGAGAGAGAGAGAGAAATAATAAAAGGGCTAGAAAAGGAACTAACCTTGAAATATCCTCCCTGATAAAGAGTATCGGGAGGCCCAAAGATTGCGACTTCCCACTCAAACATGTTGTCCTCGTTGACGAGTTTAACGCGAAAGCCTTCGACGGGTTCTTCCTGTAGACTCTTGTATTCGAGGGCGAGAGCCCTGAGAGCGCTGCTCGTAGGCTGTGCCATGGTTTTGTTGGACTCGAACTTAAAATTTCGCTCACAGATTTCCGAGCGGAAAATCACACGGAAATGTCACAGAAACACACACAAACACTGGAAAGAAAGTGGGAATTTATCGTTCATAGAGACGAAGATATTTTTCGCGTATTTTCCAACGCAATATCGCGATGTTTGCGTTCTCCACACTGAAACAGTGTTTGCGTTGTAGAAAATAATAATTAACCAAAAATAACGGATCGACGGATGGGAAACACACAGAATTCGACGCCTATTCACACGGTCACCTCACGACACAACGGGTCTCTCTGCGTTCCCGACCTTTTTTCCCTTCTCTCTTTCTCTCTCTCTCGCGCTTCTGACTTCTGTCTCTTTCTTCCCTTTCGATACAGTCGGATTATCCGTCTTTATCGCTCTCGCTGTGTCACTAGCAAGCTCGCGACAGCAACGCACACGTTACACGAGCAAAAAGCGTTCTCTCGTGAAACGACGAGCTGTACGTGTGGATTCGATATATATATGTATATCTCAATCGTGTTTCGTGCCCTCGGACTCTTGGCAATTCTCAAATATCTCGTCGCACACCGTCGCTGACTAAAATCTTTTCACGATTCTCAATTTGATCCTTTCCACACGCTTTTTCCTTCCGTTTTTTCAATCCGACCGCACTACGATATCACAAACAAAGGAAACGCGACGAAAACGAGCAGAAAGAGAGAGGGGCCTGAAGCACAGACGCGCAGCAATCCTCACGACGACCATCAACAAACACCAACGCTCGATGTCTATATGGACCACGGACAAAACAGCTGACGTACCTACGGCTCTGCGTCAGTTCCATCCCCGCGCATGCGCTCCGCACCGTTTATCACTCGTGCTTCTCAAAACATCCGCTCGCGGCAGCACTGCACACGCCTCCTAGTGACATCTACACGCAACCAAGAGACACTAAAGTTTTTTAACGATTCGATTGGACTTTAAATTTTGTTAACTTTTCTATTTGTTTTTTTTTGTTTCTCTTTCAATTGATCGGGTGACTTTCGCTTCTCACGACGTCGGTGGCTTCGTTTCGGTCAATAATATTAGCCATTTTTATGCTCGTTCTTTGACATTCAAAGTGTTGCTTTTTTATTTCCTCAAATACATTTCCGAAAAGTATTTGGTTACAAAAAAACATGGTTGACTTGATCAGTTTGCCCGATTCGAATTCGATTAAAAAAATGTATGGAAAATGGGAAAAAAAAAAATTGACAGCAATGGTGGAGGAAAAGGAACATTTATTTCAACAAAATCTGGAATGAAAAAATAACAACGGGTGCAATTATTATTACAAATTTTTCGTCGTTATGTATTGGTCGAAATATCGTAACGCTTTTCCCATTTCTTCGTATGCGGAAATTTTGCAAGCATCCTCGATACCCAACCACTTGAAGTCTTGATGCTCGTCTGATAATCTCGCATTTTTATCTTTTTTAATGAGTTCAGCAAGCCAATAAATAACAGTTTTGGGTTTTCCATTGACTTTGTAGACTAATTCTTGTTTAGCGTCTTCGAATACTCTCAAATCATCTTTCACGAATCCTGCTTCTTCCTCGGTTTCACGAAGCGCCGTTACCATGTCCGATTCGCCGGGATCGACGTGTCCTGAGAGGATTTTTCATTCGGAATAATCGTCAGTCAGTTTCTTTTGCAATTTAATGAGCTCATGGCCGAAAAAAATAAAATGTAAACTTTTTAGCAAAGAATTCGACGAGCATTATTGAATTTTTGAGGTTAGATTCGTAAAAATATTTAGAACGATTACAGCGACACACACTGGCGACGCATTACTCCAATAAAAATGATACTCTTTTGTAATCGTCGCTGAAACTCGTTATTTACAGATTGGAATGATCAATAAAGTGTGGAAAACTAAACATGAATTTTTCTCGTAACCTTTTGGCGGTGTCCAATGATGACTCCCGTAAGAAGTTTGCATTAACAAATATTCAATGTGTCCCTGAATACGACGAAATATAACAAGGCCACAAGCACGTTTACCCATTTTTAGGTGATCAAAATAAAGCGTTGAGACAAGAAAAAAATATTAATTATTGTTTCACCGATTGACAGTACCGAGATCACATGATTCTCGAAAACCGACAAGTGTTGTCGTTTCGACAATTGCCTAATTGCCTCGCGCGGCGCCACTGTCCGCTCGAACATCAAACAAGTTGTGACTGTCGCAGGCAATTGTGTTTTTTAACAAACAAAAACAGAGAAAAGCAACCGTTTCGAAGGTTTGTTGACCGATTTTATAAGATTTTTCCACAAAGTTATAACTTTTCTGCGATTCCTTCCAAATTTCATATCCACGTTTACGTTATTCTTGTCCATACGACATCGAATTAACCTATAAATTCCGACGCCGGTCGTTGCTTGCACTGAATTATTGAAATTACTCGCAGATGAGCCGCAAAGAAGCGTTGTCGCAATTTATTGCACAAATTCATGGCAGACCTGTCGTCGTCAAGCTCAACAGTGGCGTCGATTACAGAGGTTCGTAAATCTCGCGTACTTAACCTAAAAATTGGAGGTTGCTTTTGCACAGACTCGCACAAAAACATTTGTTTTCTATTGCGCGTTGAGGAAAAAGCGAATTGGCGAGTTTCTCGCAGATTTTGCAGTTGTTCAGGCGTAGAATATGGATAAAACTTCGTAACGGAATATTTATCGACCGAAAATCGATAGATTTCTCAGAAAATGATCCCGAATCTCGTATTAATCGAATTACGTATTAATCGATTCATTAGTTTTCAAAATTTCCACAATAAAACACGAACGAACCATTTTTCCAGGGGTTTTAGCGTGTCTGGACGGTTACATGAACATAGCGTTGGAACAGACCGAAGAATACGTCAACGGCCAGCTCAAAGACAAATACGGAGATGCTTTTATCAGAGGCAACAACGTACTGTATATAAGCACACAAAAACGAAAAACATAAACAGTTAAATGTGAAAAATGGTCATTTATTTATGATTAAAAAGAAGTTTTGTAAAAAATTTTCCACCCTCGTGAATTACAGTTTAAAAATTTCCCATCGCACAGCTTTTTCGATGAGAAAATATTTTCTTTTATAAATATAACCAATGCAGGAGCTAATAACAGTTTTAATTTCTACAACGAAGCAAAAGTTTGATATTTTTTGGACAGTTCTTCAAATTCCTTTTGTTATTTCGAGCACAAGATCGTTTTTTTTTTTTGCTCTTGAGTTTTCTTCTCAGCATATCCAAAGGCTGGTGAATTCGATCGTTTTTCTTGGCTCCTTACAAAACGATGCTGCGGTTTTGAATTATTTCTTCCATGGCGTTGTCGATCCCTCTTAATAATTCTTCCTCGGTCAGTAACTTTTCTGGTTCCTTTTCAATCTTTCTCATGTTTTGCTTCTCTCTCATTGCATCGTTCCTACGTGGCTTGTCCGGGGACTTCGGAGTCTCTGTTGACACGGAAACCTCCATGATGTCCACGAGCTCTGGCAAACTATCGTCCGATTGTTCCTGCATTTCTTGACCAGTTTTTTCCATTGTACGTGACTCGGAATGCAGGCTCGCCGCTCCGTGGGATCGGTCATAATTGATCACTTTCAATTCGCACGGTTCGATTCTTCCTGCGGTCATAGACGGTGGCGAACGAGGATCCGTACGACTGGGAGAATCTTCAAACTTGAGCCGTTTTGGGTTTTCCGAGTCCTGGTCCCATGGAGGTTCTGCGTCGGCTGAAATTTCGTCGTTCGTTGGCGAACCGTCGACTAAACTCTCGGTAATTGTTGGCGTCGCGTTTAAGAATTCGGGCATATTTGCAATTTCATGAGGCGGAATTTGCTGGCGAATTTGTTCTTGAATTTTGGCCAATTGAGAGCTTTTTCGCGCTTCTTCTAATTTTTCTTTTTCTTTCTCTTCCTCCAGGCGTTTTATTCGCGCCATTTTTCTCTCGAAAGCAAGTTTTCTGTTGGCTTCTATTCGTGCCTTTATTTCGTCGCTGAGTTCAGACGGTTTTATGGAGCTTGCCGAGCCCAGGATGTTCCCTTGAGACGGCGACGGTGCGGGACGAGATTCCACGACCGGCTCTCGCTGCTTTTCTATTTGCTCGGCAATTAATTGATCAAACTCGTCGATGGGCCTGATTTCGGCGTCAGCTTCTCGTTCTCCTCCGTCGACTTCCTCGCCATTCTCTGCGTCGCAACTGTCAACTCTTTCCAACATTCCAAGCCTGTACTTTTTGAGTAAAACTTGGATATTTTTTTTGCTGCCAAGAGTTTCCATTTTCTCGATAAAATCGTCGAAACCATATTTTGGAAAGAGTCTGTGCGCCCAATATTCCAATCTTTTCATGACGGTATTCAAATCGCTTCGCTCGTGGCCTTTGCCGTGAAACTTGAAACCTTCGAAGGATTTTTCGAGCGTTTGAATACCTTTGGGTCCTTGAAGACGTTCCGCGTCCAACTTGGGCATCGGATTCCTAACGACCTTTTTCCGCGATGTCGAAGGATCGATTCGCCTTTTCGTCTCCTCATCCTCGTCCCCGCTGTTTTTTTCGGTGGCTGGTTCGGCACGATCTTCTCCACGGTCGTCGTCGGAATCGCCATTATTCAGGACCCGGTCGTACTCATCGTCGGAAAGTTCCATCGCGGTTTAAAAGGCGGAATTCTGCTTGGGCAGCGATTCGAATTTTTGGAAATACTACGAGTTTGCAGGATTTTCCGTGCTCCACTTTTCGTTGCTTGTCGCTTCTCGCTGCTAAATTACTCCGATTTTCTATTTTCACCGTCACATAACCTCCAAATATTCGAAATTCGCTGAACCTTCGATTCGATGTTTTCAGACGTTTAGAATTCACTGCTCTCGCCTTCGGGATCTTCTTCGTCTTCTTCACTTTCCATAAACTTGTCAAATTCGCCAGACGATTCGTTCATTCGTTGCAACAACGACTCGAGCAATCTTTTGTTCAGTCTGTCCGTTACCGTAAGTTCCCGCGCTTCCGGCTCGGGCCTCTCCCGTCGCCCATCCTCATGATCCTCTACCTCGTTACGAATATTTTCACTATTATCCGTTTGCAATTTCGCGAGTCCACCGTTGCTCTCATCCATCGGAATTCCTGGCATTTTCTCTTACGAAATTTTGATTTTTCTCGCGAATTCCTTATAAACTTTGGAGATAAAGCCAAAACGCACTTGAAAATTTAGACCCGTGTTTTTTTATCGATTTTTCTAGTTACTCATAGCTCGTAACCTTCCCGAGATGCCAGACGACACGTAACCATCGCAGTGTGTCGCTTGCTCACCGCGTCTCGATCACCACGCATGCGCGTAACATTTTTTTTTTAACAATTGCATTTTACTTCCGTATTTTCGAGATAACGCGAAGAGAAACTTTAACTCAGGGATTGAAGATTCCGATTTGTCGCAAAGCTCTGCACATTCATTCTCTTATTTCAATTTATCGATACAAAAAAGTCCAGGAACCAATGACACCTTGCAAAAAAGCACGCGAAATATATGTTTGTGTTTGTTTATTTTTCGGATACATTTGACAAAAGTATGCGTGCAGTTTGTTCCCTGTTTATGCGAATGCATTGGCGAAGTCCGGCAAAGTTTACAGCAATACGATAGTTTCTTTGAGATTGTTTTCCCGGTCGCCTGCATCCATCGGGAGCCCAAACACGATAAGCATTACAAATAAAACGGCGCCCCGGTAGCTCGGGTCAAAAGTAATCTCTGAGAAAGCGTGCCAGACTGCAGAGCGCAGCATAATTTATAATAAACACAAAAAGTTTGTATTATTCCGCGAGAATTTTTCTCGTGTGCGAGATGAAAACTCGTGTCGAGTCGTGTAGCAATGGGCGCGCCGGAATATTTTCGTCATACATATATTTTTCGATATCAACGATCGTTGGAAAATTCGAAGCGCGAATTTCCTCCGGAAATGACGGAGGAACGGTGTACGTGAGTTTTATCTCGAGGAAAAAAGAGATTTCTGTAGTGACTAATTCAGTCCGCAAGTGAGCCGAGTCAAAGTGGCCACTGCGAGGCTTTGCTCGCGCTGAACCCACTGCACGGCGTCCGCGAGTCCACGTGGTACAAGAGTGGGGTGAGTCGTGGCGGCGACGGAGAGTGGGGGTAAAAAAGTTGGAGAGTTTGACCGGCTGGCGCAGCCAATGAACGGCAAGATCAACGAGAAGACCGGGTGGCGTGATTTCGAGCCGGCGGTTACAAGAAAGAGAAAGAAGAATAAAAACAAGGACAGACATTGTGTTAAACGCGTGGTACGCTTTTCTTACGGTTACGGATCAGTGACAAAACAGAGTTTGTCCATAGCGGACGTGAGTGAAGCGCGCGCTCCCGAATTACGATTAGCAAAACGCGTCGCTCGCGATCTCTCCATAAAAATAATTGCAACTCGATTCCCCTTACGTTGACACTTTTTTTTTGTTACTTCAAAATCATACTGAACAACTTGAAAACGTAATCGATTGTGTGTTCGAATACCGTGTATTTGTGATGGAAAAATAAAGAAAATCGTACATTATTCTCGAGTTTTATACCGTTCGTTAATAACGGTTTTTCGCCTTACGTACAAGACTCCTAAAAATTAATCGAGGCCGCACTGTACTCGAATTTATTTTCGTACTCAAGCATCGTTCGTACACAGGATTTTCTTCGCAGAGTGTTTGTTCCTCTCAAGATACGAGCTCGTCGTTGCCTGTTTCTACTTTCAGCAAATTCTCCTATTTCTCGCATCAGGTATTTATCACAATATTTAATCTCAAAAACTTTGCTGATTATGTTCGCTTTACTGTCGAATTGCTTGTTTTCCTCTGGTGACGGAAAACGGTACTATTCTTACGGAAAATACTGTACACAAGATTCGACTTATCATCGTATCGAAAGGTCGTAGAGTTATTGTGCGTGGATTATAAACACAAGAGACACCGAAGCATCGTCCACACAGACCAGCAAAACTTTTCGCACCCCCAAATTTCTCTCGCTCTCAAGTAGTTTCGATCTTTCCCCACATTTTTCTTCCCCGTTTACAAAATCTCTGCCTGTCGTATATAAACGGTTGGCACGAAGTTATTGACATATAGAGAATTTACTAGTCACCAGTTTACGTCACTCGTAAATTCAACAACTTCAGTTTAAATCCACGAGGTCTCGATCGTAATGAAAAGTACCGAGAGGTTGGAAAAACTTGATTTCCATGCACGAAAAACCCGAAAATTTATCGATTTATTATGCTGCTCATAAAAATCTCGAACCGTCGTAAGAATCGAAATGAAAACTTCACAGAAATTCTCTTCCCACGATATTTATTGCTCCTCAACACATTTTCCAACATTTCCGCGTCCCAACTCGAATATTTTCGAAGAAAAATGAAATATTTCGGAACGTAAGAAGAGTTTTGAGTCTTGGAGAGTCGGGCCCAATGTTTGGCACCTGTTGAGGCTTAATCGAAACATCGATGTTCGGGGATGACGATTTATTGCACGAAAACAATGAAAAATGTCAACATTGACTTACCCAACCTTTATCGCCCCTGAGCTAGAAAATTCGATGCAACGTGCATCATTTGAGACGTCGACTTTAGTCACAAAATACCTATATTGCTCTTCGTTCGTGACCGAGTGTGTGTTACACATTTTTAGCAGCTCGAAACGTCGTTTTTACATCCGTGCGGTTTCGTGACCGTTTTCTTGTCTTTTTCTGCTAACTTTACGCCCGTCCCGTCGGTTTTAGAATAATCGTTTAGAATTTAATAAAATTTGGTACTTCGGGAGATCGTGAAAAGAAAAAGATCCAGTCTCATTTTCAAGAGGCTACAGAGAACCAGGAAAAAGTTATTCGCATTCGTAAATTCATGAATTGAACATGCATTTCAACGATGTTGAAGTATGCATCGTTGGAATGCAACGAAATTCGGTTTTTTCTTAAGCAAAACTCATGAATTTCATTCGATATTGAATCAGGACGATAAAACGATCGCTTTTCAGGATTCAAACACAAAATTGATACGAAAATTGGCTTTTTTTTTTTTAATTTAACGAAAAATTAAGGGAAAAGTATTTTTCGTTGGATTCCAACGTTGCGGACTTCAGTGTCATGCAAATTTGACTCGATCTTCTTCTCATTGTAAAATCTACAACTTTACCTTCATTAACTTCTGAACAGGAATTCTCAAAGCGACAGTTCTACGTCAACTTCGCTGTCACGTCGTTTTATTCTCCATATTGGTCTATTTTTCTACTTTGCTATCAAGCGATGCGATGTTTTTGTCACTACGAATCGTACGTACGTCTAATCCTGCTATCTGTCATGCTCAATGGCTCGATATTTGTCACGTGATCGGCAGGGAAACACGCGACAGCCAAGGCATCGACACCTTTTTTTACTTCGGTCAAAGAAAGCCGTTTTTTTTTCTTCTACGCATTGTTATTGCTCTCGACGCAGTTCTCAGGAATTTGAACAATTTTTTCCATGCCGAACTGCGACGTCGCGTTCGTAAAAGCTCCAACAATTAATATTCATGGTGAACGAAGAGGAGAAAGTCCGCGAATTATCGAACGACAATGTTTTTGTTTGTCGTTCAATTATAAAACAGCATTTTTTGGATAAAATTCGAATCTTTGAATATCGATTATTATGTAGATACAAAACACATGCCAACCAAGATCGTCGTCGATGGGGACACGTGGCTAGGTGTATACACAAGTGAAAACATACGATCGTATGTTTACTCATGCACGAGCCTCTCACGACGACGAACTTTGAATCGTAGGTTCACGGAAATGAGACGATCAGATCTTTGCTACATTCCGAATAATAATTCTCCATCTTTTTTTTATCATCGAGAGGAAGCGGAGAGTGGCAGATTGGATTGAAAATGTTTATCATTTAAACTTTTCTCGTCATCGTCTTTACGTAATTGCGTTTTCCTCTTGTTGAGAGATATTTTAAGAATCGAGATAAATCGTGGTCATTTTTTCGAAAAATGAGCGCAAATTTTTAGTTGTTCTCATTTCCTCGTTCATGCGCGTGTAAATGATGATAATTCGTGGGGAAAAGTGAAAATTTCGCTTGACAACGAGTTCACGAGTAAAAATAAATATTTCGCGGCTCTTGCTGAAAATCGTTTCAATTTTTTGCTCTTTTTCAATTTTTTGTTATGGAATTGAGGTCTCGAGAGAATGGGAAAAAAAAATTCGTCCAAATTTGATAAACGATTAGAATTCGCTTTTGTTCCGGAGCCTCGAGCCTCGATTGACCGACGCAATTGGAAACTTTCGCAAACGAGATCGAGTCATTTCCTTGTTATTCCATCGCGATTAAAATATTTCCGATCCAGGAAAAACATGCGTGAAAAAGTATGAGGAGGAAAAATGTCAACTAACCTCGCAAACGTGACCCATAATAATCTCGGAGTTGAAAGAATATTATTCATCGCGAACGTGTGGAAACATTTCTGCGTTTATCTCCTATTTTTTTTCCTTCTGATTCGCTGCAAGAAACATCGACGTTTTCGTTCAAAGTGCAGACGACGTTTATTATCGCACTCGGCACGATCTTTACTCGGCTAAAAGGAAAACTCAATTTCCTCCGTTTTTCTCGTCCCTTGTCTCATCGACAATTCATTTATTTTATTTATTCAATAATAATCGATAATCAATAATAATTCAAGAAATAATTCAATAATAAAAATAATAATAAACATTTGTTGAGTAATCATAATTTTATTTATCCATCAAATAACATTTTATTCATTTAATAATAAAATATTGGAGAAATTCTGGTTAATTAATCGCGAATGAAAGAATTTTCGGGTTCGAGATCGCGTCGAGCTGCGGAAACTGGTGAATTTTGAGATCTCGATCGTTTTTTATATGGTCACGCACATTTATGGGGAATTTATGTCGACAAGCTGTAAACGGTCAAGATTTTGTTGCATCGACGGCTTATATGTGTGCATCTTTTTTTTTTCTTCCCATTTTGTGAATTAACGATATGCCAGTGGAGGAAACAGATTAAAATCTTTTTACGGTTTCCATGGGCTGGAATTGTCCCACTGACACCGTTATCGGTCCTATCGGTCGCATGAACCACCAACTTGCAATATATATAGAGCAAATGTGCTCCGCGTCGTTGCACTTGACGCACAGCTGCATCGACTTCGTCCACGTAAATATTCACACACGACATACGCGTTACTAAGAATCGAATGACTTTGACCGCAGCAAAGAAAATTATTGCCGCATCGTTTCGCCACCGATTATCCGGACGTTTGACCGCGCAATTACCATCGAACACCACAAAGTCATAATTAATTTCATTCTCTCGCAATCGTCACATCAGCGATTGCTTTTCGCTACCGACTGATCATTTGGACATAAAAAGAAAAAAAAAACAGTCGTGTTTGGCGTTTCTCGAACTCGGAAACTCCCATCAACGACCTTGACGATAATTGATCTTGAAATGACACAAATTTGCTGGAGAAAAACCCACAAGTAACCAAAGACCGTTCGTGTCATGATAAAAAAATAAAACTGTTTGTTTTTCAAGCCAACTCGTGGCGAAAATATGATGCTGAAGTTTGCAACGTTGCAATGCAACGAAAAATATTTCATTTTATTGATGATTCGTTCAATTTTCAATTCCAACCAAATTTTTCGAACCGAAATGCTTTTCGGCTGGTGAAATTCGATTATTTCATCATCGTGATTACATTCTGCATGTAAATAATTATTTTTACCGAAGATTCAAAATAATTTCGTTGCATTCCAACGATGCAAACTTCAGGGTCATTAAATATTCATAAAATCAAGAATCTTTCGTATTTCGATAAGTTCGGAATATTTAACGATGGGAATTTCCTATTTTTAGTGATTTTTTCGCACTTTTCATTATTGTCTGCGTTCCAAAGAGTTTAAACCAAAAAAAGGCATGAAAATTGCAGGAAATTTAGAAAAGATTCAATAAAAAGTCAAGTTTGCAGTATGAAATATGAGAAAATTTGAGGAGGTGGATTCGTTGGTTTCGTTGGCTCTAGACGGCAGCATTGTTCGGGGCGAATAATTTTCGCTTCAATTTTACCGCCACGAAAATGTTGGACCCTGCGCACGTGTGCGTGTTTATATGTAAGGGGTTAGTGCTGCAGCGGTAGTCGCGCGAGGGGCCTCTATTGATTTCTCTCGGCCTAGCTCGAGACTGCAGTTCGAGACGTTGTGTGTACGTCGTTGACACGCGAATAAAACCTCGTTTTACGTGATTCCGAGACAGTTGCAATGGTGATTCTGGTGTACAAAGGTAAAGAGCCAAATAATCTTGGAAAAAAACTTAAAAAAAAAACAAACCAACGAATATTCCGTGTGTCGGAAAAATAATCGTCCATTCTATCCTCGGGGATGCAATTTTTGCTGCTTTTTTCATGCGTACCAATAACTCGCCGAACGTATTAGATCGTTCGTCGTCGGTGCACCTGAAACCCTAGGAGTGCCCCTCGGACCCCTGTCATTGCGCGTTTGTTCAACTCTTATTTTTCCTCCAATTAAAATTTACATTATTCTCACTTTTTTCGCCCATTTCATCGCAAATTCGATGAGGGCGAAATGCAATTAAATAAACTTTAATTAATCAAATAAACTCCACCTGGAATTGAATGCAGTTTCCGAAAAATTTACTTTCCAAATGCACAGTAAACGTTTACTAATTAAAAAGAACGGGAAATGAACAATTTTTTAAAAATAAATGTCACGAACACCAATATTTTAGATATTTATTTGTATTTTTTACTCGTTCGAACTTTTTACCGAACAACGTAAATATCGTCGGTACACACGAGCAAGAACGATCGTTTAATTAGTGAAAATTGAATGAAATAATATTTGATGCGATTTTCTAATCGAGCAACTCTTGCGGACTAAATTATTTTTTGTAGACTTTATTATTTCAAGTTCTTGTTTGGTTTTGGGGTCAATGGCGAACTCGAGCCCAGTTTTGTTGTTATGTAAATAAAAGCAAATGTTTTTGTAACGAGGCAAACTTTCGTGGCGAATTTTCTGAAGCGACATCAAGAGCCAAACCGGAACAGAAAATTAGTCGCAAATCGCGAGTCAAGTTGGTCACGAGGCTACGCATGTGGTGGAACGAATGTTGGTTCTCGAAAAATTTTGCTTCAATGAGCTTTGAACGATCAATCGTGAGTAACTCGTGACAGTGAAAGTTTTGAACTTTGAGCACAGTGGTTTGCTTTGTTAAAAATCGAGAAAAATCAACGAAAACCAACAAATTCAAATTCGTTTTCAACCGACAGATTTTCCATTAGAATTTGGTGGAATTTTTATTCCTTTTTGAAATTTTCTCAGCACGTTCGGGTGTCCGTTTCCTGATGAATTGAATTTTAACATTTTCACGTGGTGGCTCGATCTGTGCACGATTTGCGCGTCATCCAAACGAGGATTTTTACTGTGTCGCGAATCGCGAATCAAAAACGACTGAACAAATTCACCGTTTCCC
This sequence comes from Diadegma fenestrale, assembly GCA_037043255.1. Classification (NCBI taxonomy): domain Eukaryota; kingdom Metazoa; phylum Arthropoda; class Insecta; order Hymenoptera; family Ichneumonidae; genus Diadegma; species Diadegma fenestrale. The sequence continues at coordinate 11,665,706 of CM073312.1, forward strand.
ATGAGAATCGCTTGAAATCTTTCGAAATTGTGAATCCATTCGTTCATCGTCCCTCGCACGATCCAAAATTGTGACGACGTAATAAATTACAGCCAGAAATTCGGAATTCAATAGACTTTTTACGGTGCATTTGGTTTGGAGAGCAGAAAAGTTCGTTCGGATTTTCCTCACTCGGAGAAATCTCAAGATCGCGATGTTGAGGAATAGAAAATAAATTTGCAATTTATTTTATGGTAATCCAAACGTCTTGGCTCGAATTTACTGAATCTCAAATTTGTGGCGAATAAATCTTTTCTTTTTCGACTCGTTATTACGCATGAGACCACGCACGTGTTGGAAGCAGGAAAGCCTCACGCGTTACGATATCTCTTAGCGTTTCCTTCCTCGTGCTCGGATCAATCTTCGATGAGATTTTGACCTTGAAGTGTTCAAAGTACGAACGAAACGAACTTGTATGAAGAAAGTTCAAGTGTAAGGCAACAGAATGAGAAAATATAAGAAATAACATTTTTTAATTGCAATTCAATCATCAATAATCAGTAATTCGGCGATAAAAGCGAAAATTGATCGATTCGATTGATTGAAAGGTTTGAAAAAATATTGAAAAATCGTTTTATCGCGACAGCAATGATTGATGGGCCAGACACGATGCATATTCGATTGGCATTGAACGATTTTTTTTTTCAAATGACTCTGAAGTTTGCAACGTTGAGATTCAACGAAATAATATTTTTACTATCAATTATTTATTAATTTTCGAAAATCATGGCAATTTTTCGTATCGATTCTATTTTTGCAAAGATTGAATAATAATTATGAGCTCTGCTTAAGAAAAAATGGAATTTCGTTGCATTCCAACAATGCAAACTTCAACATGATTTTTTCCAACAAATATTTAATATCACTGTATCTATGGAATTATAATTATGACCCTCCGTTGAGAATGATCTTTGTTTCTCATGGATTAACGTCATTTCATTTATCATATCAAGACAGTCAACTAACGCGTATCCATTGAACCCTTAGCTGATCTTCGAACGTCGGGATCACGTGAGTCCACGTCTTCCCAGTTCGTAAACTTTTTCATACATAATCATCATTTTTATCACTCACAATTGCTATTTATTGAACATTATAATTGTTCATTACGGACAAAAATGAAATCGCTACAATTGTGCAAATGTCAATATCATGCTGATTTTTTTTGTTCATCTGCCTGCGCGATTTTCTCGTTGAAATTTCGAAGCCCAAGTTGCCTCGATCTGCTGAGCTCGACAAGTGATGGAATTAATTTATAACAATTGAAAATTATTCAAAAATTAAGTAATTTGGATTTTTGGACGAGCCTGAATGAAAGTTTTTCACGATTAATTGTTCATTAATTTTAATGAAAATCGTGGATTTCCATGCGTTCGAATTTGATCAATCGTTATTCCGTTCTCATAATCTTTAATCACGCATAATTTATTTAACTTTCGATTAAAATAATCTTATCATTTGTCGATAAAAGCCAGTGGCCAGGGCAAAAATTGGCGCGAAAACAATAACACTTGGTGAGAAAGTCCAATAATTTCGAACTCTTATCGTTTGTTTTGTGTGACCCACAGATACGAAAATAATGAGGCGATTTCATGTCGGCGAGCCACAATTTTTATATAGACTCGTCGCTTCTGTTCACAAATTCGTGAAAATTCACAAAATACTTTCGATTTTTGGCTCTTGAATTTTTTAAGTTGCAAAATTCATCATTTTTTTCCTTTATTTTGCAAAATAATGACGATAAATATTTTCCAAATTGTTTTTTTACTCGCTGCCACTTTTTAGTTCTAATGACACGTTCGTCGAGCTCCAAAAGTCAAGGTTATTGTCAAGTGGAAACGAAAGAACATTTTTTTGACAAGAAAAATGTGAACTTTAAACGCGAATTTATTTGAATCACTCACGCTGCTGAAATCCTATGACGAAATTATTTTTTTCTGAATGAAAACCGACGGAAAAAAAATAGGAAATGACGATCTGAAAATCAGTTGTAAAAATCTTCGTACGAGGTCAAGAAGACACTCTGTTCATATGAAGAAAAAAAAGCAAGACAACATGTCATTTTTTACGTTTTTTCTAATGCTGTTGGTCGTTTTTTTCACTTGAATGAGTTTGAGCTGTAAAAATCAAAGACAATTTACACATTTGTTTTTTTTTTTTTCATCTTGCTCGTGAGGTGAAATAAAAACAGCAACAATGTCTCTAATAATCGAAAAACACGAACCTCTCGAATGGACGAGCGAATGAGAAATTTCAAGGTCCCTAATGACGACAAACAAGGAATACCACGTTTCTCGCAACGCCTCACAGCTCATAGTCCAATCAATACAATTACTTTTTAAGCATCTTGTACAGTGCGTTTGGACCTACAGCATTCAGTCACAAGAACGTCGATCACTGTGTCAACCCATTAGCCACCTTTTTCAAGCGAATTTGCATGTCAAATCAAGCAATTCTTTCCACCATTTTTTTCTTCCTGTCGTCACTGCTTTCCATATTTATTTTCAAGCAAACTCTGCGCGCATCTTTATTCAATCGTGCAAACATTTTCCATTGTAAAGTTTGAAAAATCTTGGCGTTTCGATTTTTGGAATGCATCGAGATTTCTCCTATTTGAATAATAAATAATTAATAATGGGCTGAAATTCTCGAACACCGAAACCAAATTTCGTCGCAATATTTTACGTTTAAACGCATTTTGAATTTTGGCATTTTCACCCGCGTAAAATTACAAACGTGAGGCGTTCAAAACCGCTTTTCACCAGGAAAATCATTTCAAAATCGTCGAAGGATCGCTATACGCGAAATTTACATTTTTAATTTATAAATACCAACATTTATTATTGATTTACATTTATAAAGACTTTTTATTCGTTATTCATATCAAATTAATTGGGAAAAAAATGAAAAATCTCAATGAATGAGTCTCGAAAAATTCTTATTATTAAGAAATTCGGTTTCTGATCTTTGGAATTTTATTTCTTGTTTCCTGTTGCCTTCGTTGGCGAATGCATTGGTGCAGAAAATTCCGAACAATCGTAAAATATTACTTTGAAATTATACGTTATTCGTTACTTATTTATTGGGTCATTGCCATTTTCGAGTAATTCTTAATGTTGAACCACCGTTTATTTAATTATTGCTATTATTCATGCTTTCTTTTTCTTCTAACAGATAACATGTCCGGGGTGCAGTCTCATCTGTCGAACGGAATCTTAAATGGATTCGCTCGGGAGGACAAGGTCAGTCTTCCGGAACTACTAGTAACAGTTATTTGAACCGATATTTCCCGTTCAAATTACGGAAAAATGTTGGTCAATGATGTGCCTCGAAGCAAACCTTGATTCTTCTAAATTTTCTACTTGTTTCATGACATTCTTGAAAAAAATACACGAAAATGATTTTATATCGAATAAAATCGGTAAATTTTCTGTTTTTTTTTTAAACAATTCAACTTTCTAACGAATCTGGTTGGTTCGTGCCAAATAAATTGATTTTCATTGCCTCATATTTCATGCTGGAAATTTTTGATAAACAATCTTTCGAAATTTTGATTTTTCGAACGTAATTCCCGTTTTGACGAGTTAAAAATAAAATCAGTCGATTTGAGATCAATCGATTAACGATTGTAAATACGATTCATACGAGGAAACATTTTTTTGATCTACAGGCTCATTGCGCTGCAGATTCTCATTCATCGAACTGAGAATCGATTTTTTTTTCGAACTTGCAATTCATTTGATTTCTGAATTTGTTAATATTCTTATTTATGGTTTTTTTTTTTCATTTTTCAGGTCGCTCCGTCCGAAACTTCTCCCCAATACGCGACACCGAGCGAAACTGGTCTCGATGGTAAATCTTTGACATGTTGTACCTTTTTTTTTAGTCTGCACGAGTTTTCAGGGGAAAAAATTCGATTAATTGGAGGAAAAATCTTTTGGGGCAGAGGGGGAATTAATTTATTTAAATTTAGGACAATTTATTGTAAAATAAACGCGTGCAGCAATAATGATGAGCTGATTGAGATTTTTTAAGTGAAATTTAATTCAAGTTTAAAAATTAATTGCCTACATTTGTCTTATTTGAGTAAATGAAGCGAATATCGAACAATCGAGTCTGGCGTTATTGGCATTATGAAGGATCGAGAAAAGGCTTATCGCTGAACGACAAATCAATCATCGTATCGTGGAAATTGATTTTTAACGCTTGCAGCGTGTATCGGGAAATGTAATTTTTCTCATCGTGTAATCGATTCGATTTGTGTTTCAGGTCCTAACCAAGTTTTAGCATCGGACGTTAACAGAACGAGCGAGGCTAATGGAAGGGTCAGGATTAAATACGAGAAAGCAGATCGTAATCACGAAGTAATATCCGTTCCTGGTCTTTTGATGAAAATCGCTAAAAATTATGGCAATCATACTGCCCTCGTATCCAGACCTGGCCTCGATGGGACAAGGAAAACGTGGACCTACAAGTTTGTACATTTATAAAGTTTTCTTTCCCTAACTCCGACCTAAATATTTCCGATTATTTATCGTCAAATATCAACGAATTTTCATGCAAACTCTTTTTTAACTCTTTCGCCTCTTGCAAAGTTGGTTCATTAACAATCAAAGTGTCATTTCATTTGCTTTATTAAGAATCGAGAAAAATCAATGAGCACGAACAAATTTAAATTCATTTTCAACTAACGGATTTTCCATCAGAATTTGGTGGAATTTTCATACCTTTTTGAGCTTTTCTCAGCACGTTCGGGTGTCCGTTTTCTGATGAATTGAATTTTAACATTTTCACGTGGTGGTTTTTTAACTCTTTCGCTTCTTGCAAATTGAAAAATCGTCACAAAGTGCATTTTTTAAAAAATAAACACAATTATTTGAATAAACATTACGACAATCAACGATCACAGCTTCCTCCCTAACTGATCATTTTTTATTCGCTTTTACAGAGAATACGAGACCGATGTGAGAACCGTGGCAAGAGCTTTTTTGAAATTGGGACTCGAACGTTATCACAGTGTCGGTATTCTTGGTTTCAATAGTCCGCAGTGGTTCATCGCTGACATTGCTGCGATATACGCTGGGTAAGATCATTTCCTTTTCGCTAAAGATTCGCAAAATTTATACGCCACAATTTGACTGAAAAAAATAGAAAACGACGAATTTGTATCAAATCGTGTCTCATCCGAGAGGAAAATATTCATAACAAATTTATTTCAAACTCATTTTCTTCCTCGAGAGATTCTCAACAATTTCATTACGAAAATGTTGTCCAACGTCGATCGCTTTGCTTTCAAGGCTGCTGAATGATCCGTGAAAAAATTTAATAAACAAATTGTCGCAATTCTGTAGGGAAAAAGTAAGAAAAAAGCTACTCGATCGAGTCGAAATCTCTCAGGAACGAAAATAAAGTGCATAAAAAACGATTGTAAACGGTTCCTCCAAAAATTGAACCAAAAAGTTGTCCTATTTTCTGCTACGTTCAGTTTTTCCACGAAATTCACTCATTAATTTGCTGCACAAAGCGAAAAACAGTATAAAAAAAACTTTTCGACAGAGAAAAGTTGAAATTTTAATAGATTTACTGGATGATTTCGTTTAGGGGATTTGCGGCTGGAATTTATACGACAAATTCTGCGCAGGCGTGTCATTATTGTGCCGAAAGCAGCAGGGCCAATATTTTGGTGGTCGAGGACGCCAAACAGTTGGAAAAAATATTGGAAATTAGGCACAAATTGCCACATTTGAAGGCAATCGTTCAGTACGATGGAGTTCCAACGGAAAAAGGAATTATCAGTGTAAGCTGCGACATTGTTGTTTATTTGCTATCCCCAAACTCAAAGATTCGCTTAAAAATGATGAAAAAAAAACATTTTTATTGCAATTTTTACAGTGGGACGAATTGCTGGACATTGGACGAGCCGAATCGGACGACAAACTCGATGCGGTGCTAAAAACCATCGGTGCTAACGAGTGTTGCACTTTAGTTTATACGGTGAGAATACAATTTCATTAAAATACGTTCTTCAACATTGAAAAATTGAATGATTCTGAAATTTGCATCGTTGGAATGCAATGAAATTATTTTCAAGTGCATTAAAGTGCAGAATTCAATTACGACAATGAAATGATCGATTTTTGCCACCCAAAACGCATATCGGCTCGAAAAATTTGAACGGTGTTGAAAACTGAACGAATCATCAATGAAATTGAATATTTTTCGTTGCATTTCAACGCTGCAAACTCCAGCATCATAAAATTAAGTTTTTTCAGTCATGAACCTCAGACGATCGAGAATTAATTCAAAAATCATGTTTTTTTTTTCGTTTAAAAATGCTTGATGAATATTGGAATTTATTTGCAGTCGGGAACAGTCGGCAAACCGAAAGCCGTCATGCTAAGTCACGACAATTTATTGCACGATATGGAAGGAATTTTCGAGGCTGTCGATTTCGTGCAAGCCCAGGAAATAATAATCAGCTATTTGCCACTGTCGCACGTGGCGGCGCAGGTAAAAAAAAGTATTCGATCAAATTTCATCATTATGGAATTTTTATTTGAGAGAAATTCGGAATAAAATGTATTTTGAATTGCGTATGTAACGATTGGACGTTTTTTCAGGTCGTAGACATTTTCACATCGATGATAGCCGCTGGTACGGTTTACTTCGCTGACAAAAATGCGCTCAAGGGTTCCCTCGTGGACACTCTGTTGGTCGCTCGGCCAACAGCTTTCTTAGGCGTCCCGAGAGTGTGGGAAAAAATTTATGAAAAAATGATGGTTGTCGCTCGCAACAACGGACCAATAAAAACGTGGATTGCAACGTGGGCCAAGGCACAGGGATTGTTGTACAATATGAACAAAATGAATGGAATTGACTACAAACATTGGGGCTATCTCATAGCGAAATGGCTCGTTTTCAACAAAATCAAAGCCGCACTCGGACTCGATAGATGTAAAATTTTTGTTACTGCTGCTGCCCCACTCAGTACAGAAATCAAACGATACTTCATGAGTCTCGATATGCCTATCATGGAGGCTTACGGAATGTCCGAATGCAGCGGAGCTCATACACTTAGTACAAATAACAGATACAGGTAATTAATTAATTACAGCCAATTAATACAGTCAATTAAAAAACTCTTGCATTTCCTTTTCCTTTTTTTTTTATTCCATCAAAGTTTTCCATGGCGTGAACTGGACAAATCGTTCAGGGAACAGAAAAAACTTATTAATCACTAAGAAAAATCGAAAATGCGATTTTTCGTTACAAACGATTGAAATTTGAAATTTTTCCGATAATTCCAAGATTTTTGAGCAACTAAGCGGCTTTTTTATTTATTTGTTTATTCGTTTTGAATGTGCTTGCAGACTGGGAAGCGTCGGACCGGTCTTGAGCGGTTTCGTAACCAAGTTGGACAATCCCGATGGCACGGGCGAGGGTGAAATTTGTATGGGAGGCCGTCACATATTTATGGGCTACTTGAATGCACCGGAAAAAACCAAAGAAGCGAAAGACGAAAACGGATGGTTGCACAGTGGCGATCTCGGAAGAATAGATCCCGGCGGATTTCTTTACGTCACAGGTACGAAATGAAAATCTCACGGTTTTTTAGGTTCCCTGAAAATTTATCGTTTTTCCAAAGCTTGAACTCATTTTATATATTTTTTTGTTACTCCCAGGCCGGATAAAAGAACTTGTGATAACAGCCGGTGGCGAAAACATCCCGCCAGTCCCGATCGAAGAGATTTTATTGGCTGAATTACCGGCTTTGAGCTACGCCATGCTGATCGGTGACACGAGAAAGTTCCTCACGATTCTCGTCACGTTGAAGGTAAAAAAAAAAACAGTTTTGACTCGCAGGCAGTTTTGCTAGTGAACGAAAAATGGTTTTGTCATTATTTCTTGGATTTTCATTGACAGACGGACGCGGATCCGGAAACTGGTGCACCCTTGGACACGCTGACGGAGTCGACGAGATTGTGGGCCAGGTCGATCGGCTCGAAGGCAACGACTGTGACGGAAGTTTTAAAAACCCGAGACCCGGCGGTAAGAAAAATTGATAATTTGCACTCAATTTTGCTTGGAAAGTGAATAACTATTTTTTTTTTTAGTGATTCCAATGAAAATGTGCAAGAAAATGGCGAATGGAATTTGTAAAAAGTTTGAATTTTTCCTCCTTCCAGATTTACAGGGAAATCGAAGAGGCGTTGAAAAGAACGAACAACCACGCGACGAGCAATGCTCAAAAGTTACAAAAATTCCAAATATTGCCGCACGATTTTTCGGTACCGACCGGAGAATTGGGACCAACGCTTAAAGTCAGAAGGAACATAGTCGCCAAAAAATACTCGGACCTTATTGAGGAAATGTACAAATAATCCACATTGAATCGACATCACGAACCGAGTACGAAAGTGTTTTGACAAGTGAAACGAAAAAACACACAAAAATGTGTGTGAGAGAGAGAGAGAGAAACGAGCGATTGAGATATATTTATAGGTACATCGAAAAAGAGGCAAAGAAAAATGAAAGAATGAGGAAAAAAGAGCAAAAGATACGGATGAGTAAAGAATAGCGATGGTGAAGTGTCCATACTCCTCGTGTACCTGCTTCAAGACTGGCTAAAATAATAATGATTCTCGGGCGATTGTAAAAAATAATTAATAGTCGAATAATGCGCATGAAAAACGCGATCATCGGCGATTACGATTAATTATTTGTGATATTACTACGCAATTTTGTATTCCACGGGAGAATTGATTATTCCAATTGGCTGTTGATTATTTTTTCATTTGTTTTTCGTTTTTTTTTCTTTTGCGACCAAGACGAACGAAAGGAGAATTTTTCGTATTCTTCGAATCATCGGCAAAGCTTCGGTGCTGTCCAACATTTTCAAGCCAAAGCAAAAGCTTTTTTGTTATTCACCCGAGTACCGAAAATCTCTACAACTTTTGACACTGTTGGGACGTTTCGGGACGTCCAATTGTTTCAAACGGATGAGAAAAATTGTCGACAATTTTTCGTACTATCGATGCATTTCATTGGAAAATCCTGAAACGTTGACACGTTTGAAAAGTTAAGCAAAAAAATGGAAAAAAAACAATGTTGCTCTGGAGCAAACGCTTCGTTGGGCTGAGGCTCTTGTGTACATTAGGGGCGAGAAGGTCGGTCGTGCTCAGCGACGACAATCGAGTTTGCAAAAGGCAGCGAATTTTCTTGGGCCTCTAAATGGACATGCGAATGAAAATTAGATAGAAAAACAATAAATTTCGTTTTTTCTAGACCGAACGAACGAACGTCATTCAACGGAATTTACTTTTCCGTTCATCAAGACTCTGAATCAACATTATTCGGTTTTTTTCTTCCTGAAGCTCCAAAAAAGGGCAATTTTGTCTGCTGAAGGCAGAAACAAAAATTGAGATTAAGAAAAATATCTCGTCGATGTAAATTCAAACGTTGTACCGAACGATACAAAACTTCCGGCGGTTTTCAATCGCTGGATCAATCACATCCGCGTTCTCAATGATAATAAACAATTCTCGTATCGCAGCAAACACAGATTTTTCGAATATTAGCCAATCTAGGGACGAGAAGAACTTTTGGGTGTATAAATAACGACTAGAGAGAAAAAAACTAATAGGAAGGCATAATATTTGGTGCTCGTACGCGACTCGTGGAAATCGCGGCCACAAATGTCACGAGCAATCTCAATTCTTCTCCAATAACGTTGGATTGCTTGATGATTTTGTTGCAACAGTCGCAAAGCGTATCCGTCGATGCACTTTCATACCTATTGTAAAAAAATCTAATATATATATAAATATTACCGAATAAATAAGTCAAATAAATGCACGTGCTTGCGTAAAAAGGCATATTTATATTTATAAATATGTACGTCAAAAAAATGCAAGTTTTTTGCCGGGATACATGTACATAATTTGTATGGGTAGAATCCTAACTTGGCAGTATCTGATCAAGAGGCGATTAATTAGCGTTACGAAACAAATAAATAAAAATAACGCCTAACGAGATTTTGCCGTTGTGACAACGTTTTTTCTCTTTTTTTTCGTGTTTGTTACAAATGTGGAGTGATTTGTTGGAAGAACGCGAGTACTTAATCGATAGTCCTAAGAAAGTGCCTTTTGATGTTTGAGAAGAATTGAAAGAAAGGAAAAAACGGTGAAAAACGAATAAATAGGTGCAAATTTTGTTGTTCCTCATCGTAGACACATGATTTTTTGATTTTTAAGATTTTTTGGAGATTCCTCGATTGAGCTTACGATATCGCTTTTTTCTCCGTTTTATTTAACACACCGACCGACGAGAAACAACTTTTATGATAATAAACCTCAAAGAGCCAACGTCGAGGCTCCATATTTATTCATTATATTTTATTTCATATTATCACATCGGCATAATACGGTTTAATGAGGATTCGTCGAAATTGTCGTTCAAAACGACTCGTGTGTGCTAAATGGGCAACGTGTAAGTAATTATGATAATAATTATTATAATAATGATAACGATGAAAATTATTGACAGGAAAAACAAAGAAAAAATAAATTGCAATCAACCCAATCGATCGAACAGGCCCCGCAATTTCCAACCCAAATTTCCTCTTAATTATATTTCGTTCTCATGGAATTCTCAGATAAATCGTCGTAGCCTTTTCACATAAAAACAAGCGCTAAATTTGGATGGATTCCAAAATTCGAGACAGGATTCTCGTGCGTTTTTTTGGCTACTTTCGTTAATTGGAAACGGAATTTCCATCATTTTGATTTGGCCGGACATTTTCGTTATTTCTAAAAATCCTCAACGATGTGTTTTAGTTTTTTTTAGGGCCAAATTAGTAATTCATACGTCGCTTCGGTCTGTGTCGACTTACGGAATCTATGATGCATGAAAAAATCCTTCGGCGCAAAGTCGTTAATTAACTATACATAATGAACGGAGCCTCGTATCTCGTGCACGACAATTAAATAAAATTGCAGGAATTATGCTGTTGAATGCTGTAGAGTTTGCGAGGATTTAAAAAAGTATCAACCCATTCGAAGCATCGTGCACCAGCAGTATTCTCATCGCTTCTCGATCAAACGGATCCAGAATTGTTTAACTTCCCAACCTATATCGAAAAATTGGGATATTCTGTGAATCTCTCGGTCTCAGTTTTCTGCATCAAGTGAACTGCACGAAATCCCATTATTTCGACGTTCAATTGATCATCGTATCTGGATCAAAGGGTAAGGACTAATAATTCTCTGAATGGGTCAATTAAAAAATTCAAATAACTCGTGAATGCTAAAAAAAAAACGAAAATGGAATTTTTCAACTGTCGGAAAAACAAAAACAACGAAATTCGTAATTTTGATCGAAATGCGCTCATTTTTCAGAACGAAATAATGACTTGGTTGAAAATTTGATTAAATTATTATGAAAATACGTTTTGCGCCTGGAAAATAAAATCAGCGTATTTCTGTTGCGTGACGGAACGTGCCGAGGACGAATAATATACCGTTGTAGATGGTTTCACAGTCCAGAAAATAATTGCCGCTATAAGTACAAATTATAAACCAGATGAGTCATTGACAATGAATGTTTTTGCACGCACAAAAGAAAACAAACTCATCATTTAGTGTAATTTAGTGTGCGGAGGATTTTGTGTCAATTCTTCACTGTCGATCAAACTCTGGCTGGAAATCTTCGCACAAATTTTTCTTATGAGCGTCGAATCATAAATACATTAAGGAAACAAATACTTTGGCTTTGCATTGCTTCGAATCGTCACATACACAACGTGGCTTTTACAAACTTTTCGAGTGTACCGGAAAATCCAAACGATATCGTTCCTAAATAGACTTTGCCCTGCCATCGGCTTTCCCGTAGCTCGTTTAGTCACCGATAATGGTTTCGTTCCCAAAAATAGACAAAAAAAAGAGGAAAAGTTGAAAAATTCAAAAAATATTTCAGATTTCCAATAGCTCTCCAAAATAGCTGCAACTTTCTCAGTCGCTAATTATTTCTGGCCCCTCCCAATTATCTCTATTCATTAAGTTTCCGCTGCTTCACCCGTGGCTAGAAATAGTCGTAATTGTGATCTGAATAACGATCGCGTTAAAAAAAAAAGAAATTAAATTTTTTTTTTCTATACGAAAATCGTAGCAATTTTCTTCTGCATTTTTCAGTCGCCGGTGAATGTTCAAAGTTTATATTATAATATTATTATTATTATTATTATTTATCATTATTAATGTTCAAAGTTGATAAAAATTTGTCAATATCGATCGAGTGGTTTTCGCGTTAACCCGAACCGAAAGCAGGAAAATTTGTATTTACTCAAATGTCAAAAATTTGACAGTTTCGATGAGATTTGTACCAAAGACAAACTAAATGATCGCGTTTGGCATTTCACTGACCATTTCTTTTAAGGTTTTCGGCATTTTAGTTGCGTTTCCTCTGCCGCGATCGAAATTTTATCCACCATATGATTTTCCCTTCACTCCGCAAAAAACGCGAGCACGGAATCGTCGTAGTTTTCGTTTGTAATATTTTTCCATTCAAACACGTTGGCATCGAGCCAGTACCCCGTCTCACGATCGTTTTTCTCGCCCTGCTTAAAGTTCTCGAGCCGTCAATCCGAATTTTCTTCCTTCAGTGTCAAACTGGCGAACGTCAGCATGGAAAAATCAAAGCGAACGTTTTATCGAGTAAAATTCTCCCTTTTTTTCGAGACTTGAGATTCTCGAGACTGGAGTGACTCTTATTTAGCCCCGAACCGTTTCTTTTCATTCGTCAACGTCCCCCCAGCAGAAAATCTCTGGTTTAGTCATTTTCCCATCTAATATGATTGACTGTACTAATCGTTGGAATCCTTGATGAATAGCTGTTTCATAGTTCCACACAATCTTTTCTCCTTCCTTTGTCCATATTCTTCCTGTGCTTATCAAATCCGCATTCGACGCACTTGCCAGCTCTCTCGAAACGTTTCTTTTACCCCCACCGCGACAACCCACAGCAATCCAATTCGTTAGTAACATTAATAAACTTTTTCTATTCTCCGTATCACACCTAATTAGATCCCATGCCTCGGTATACTCACATTACGGTCTTTTCCGTATCGACAGACAGTCTTGCCGTACGACTAAGAACACCGTCAGCCAGATAATCGCGTGTCATTAACACGTTAGTCCATAAGAATACGAGGATTTCGTAAAACCTTCGTATATCAAAAGTTACCACCTCAGAAGCAGGATCGTTCGTTTTTCTGTATAAGGAATGAAGTTTTTTCATTTGGATTTTGATTTGTGAATTTTTGACAGTTTTTCATTAACTTTTCGCAAGCCCACGTCGAGTGGTGACTGCTCTCTCAGGAATTTTGGCAATTCCACGTCGACCCAGGCTTCGAATAGTCGCAGGACAACGGGGAGGTAAGAAATATTTTGAAAAAAAAAAAAATAGTTCGACGATGAAGAATGTGATTGAGATTTTCCAATTTTGAACTTTATATTCGAGGCAGTCGACTTCGGATACTTTTGAATTTTTTATTTTTTAAACCGAGCTCTCTGAGCTGTTTGTTCAATTTGGTGTGTTCCCTGTGAGCCTCCAATCAAAGACATCGGGACGATGTTGTTATAGAACAAACTTATGTCCAGTAGACTCGTAAAACCAATTCTCAAGTGGCTATAGATTCAGTCTGTTGCGAGTGCTGAACCTGTGATTGTTACAGCACCCGATTCGCAAAGTTCGGGATGCGATATAGTTTTGAAATACAGTCGATGAGGAAATCAATTAAAATTGATGAAAAATATCATGGCGATTGAGATTTTCGTTGCACTGATTTAGTGACCAGTTGAATCAATTAAATCTAAAAAAAAATCATCATACAATCCATCGATCAAGTGTTTCCACCGATCGATCAAATTGCATACAATTACATAATTAAACTTAATCATCAATCGGCCGACCGAATCGTTAATTACATTGTGATGGAATGTGCAATAATATTCACATCATAAACCAACTTTTTTAATCGAATGAACTTTACGTAAAAAATCAAGTGATCAAAGATGATTATTATCGAAGTAAGCAACAAGTAATTAGGAGTAATTATGATATATTAATAAATATGATAATTATTATAATTATATTTAATAATAATGTATACAATATATAATAATAATAAATTATTATAATATATCACATTTATCATATAATAAATATTTATATTTATTATATAATATTCATATTTCTTATATTCATTCATATTTATTATTATAATTATCATATTATATAATTACGATAATTTCCCTGAAATTCGTTCAGAATTCGAGACGATGGCAATATTTTTTCCATGGATTCGTAAATTTCTCGATTTTCAGATGGCAGATTTCGGCGTTCCGCCAACGTATGCACCGGCCACTGGAAATGGTTCGGACGGTAAGCTCACCTCGATGCACAATCTGTTATTCCCACTCAATTCAATTTCTCAAACTTTCAATAATTACGTACTGACTATTTTTTTATATTTTTTTTATTTTTTACTAATAATGCATTTGGAAATTTGAGTGAAGTAAAAAAATACTCCGAAAATACTGAATTTTATGAATATTCCAAAATACAGGCCCGGATCAAGTGTTGCCTTCGGAAGTTGACACAACGTGTGAACCCTCCGGAAGGGTTCGAATAAAATACGACGTTAACGATCGGAATCCCGAGGTCGAATCGGTGCCGGGTCTCCTCATGAAAACTGCGAAAAAATACGGCGATCATGTCGCAATGGTATCGACTCCGGGAGTTGACGGAAACAGCAAGACTTGGACTTGGAAGTTTGTACCATAATTGCGTATTATTTATATATAGGGAGTTCTAGGCCGAATCGATCTGCGTCTGTGACTTTCGAATAACCGAAATTGAACAAAAAACAAATTTGTCCAAATTTCGTTCAGATTAAATTGTTTCATCGGATTTTCCATCAAGAATCACTGCATCGAACGATTTTTCACCATTCTGAAAAACGTCGCTCTAGCCCTCGGAATGTCTTTTCTACAGAAATGCGTGAATAACAAGTGCGAACAAAGAAATAAGAAATAATCGTATTGGAAGGTTGAATTATTTATTACGATACGAACTTGGAACGAATCGATATAAACAAGGTCGAGCCACCCCTATTGGAAAATGCCTTAAGTACACAAAAACGACCAACAAAATCGAATTAATTAGACTTTGCTCATGTCAATCAACAGCCCAACTCGACAGATTTGCTTTGTACAAACTTGCGATTGCATAAGAATCGAACAAATTTCCCTTTTCATAATTTTTGTTTTGTTTTTTGCAATATATGAATCAAAATGCACGAAAAACGACAACCCTCGCAGAATCCCCGAAGTTTGAATCGTAATTAGCAGATTTTAGCGATCTTTGCCAAAAAAATCGTCCGTCTGACATTAGCAGAGCGAAAAAACATTTTTAATCATTGAACAGAGCGGAGGAACGGAATAAAATTCGATCCGGTTGTTCCGAGTTGAAATTCGAGATATTTCTTCAATTATTGTGAAATTTTCATAACAAAAATTTATAAAACGCTCGTTTTTTTTTTTTAATCGAGATTTTTCCCTCTGATAATAAGAATTGTAGGGAATACTAATAAAAATCCACGTTTGCGCTCAGGGAATACGAGGCCGAGGTGAGAATAGTTGCAAAAGCTTTTCTGAAGTTGGGTCTCGAGCGTTATCACAGCGTCGGAATTATTGGTTTCAACTGTCCGCAATGGTTCATCGCAGATATGGCCGCTATATATTCTGGGTAAAGCGAAAAAAACAAAAAAAAAATCGTCATTTTCGTTTCGAAACAATTCTCATCGATATTTATTTTCCTGTGTATTTTCTATTTGATTTCAGGAGTTTCGCGACTGGCATTTACACTACGAATTCACCGGAGGCCTGCGAATATTGCGCCAAAGACAGCAGAGCCAATATCCTCGTGGTCGAGGACAACAAACAATTGGAAAAAATTTTGAGCGTCAGAAATAATTTGCCACATTTAAAAGCGATTGTCAAAATAGATGGAAAATCAAAGGAAAAAGACGTTTACAGCGTGAGTTTGAAAAATTCTGATCCAGGGAAAAAAAATCAATAACGGATTAGAAAATTTTCACCTTATTGTCAAAATTTGATTCAAACCGAAGTGTCTAAATTGCTTCACCTGAAATAGATCGATAAATAACAAAAATCGACAAGAATCGATCGCTTTTTGAACTCGAAAATGTCTAAATCAAAGGATTTAATAATTTCCGATGTTTTTCATACTTTTTGATGGTGCGATGATTTTTGCGCAGTGGGAAGAAATTCTACAGATGGGTAAATCCGAGCCAGACACCCAACTCGATGCTATGCTGAAAAAAATCGGTGCCAACGAATGTTGTACACTGGTCTATACGGTAAGAATTTATAAAAAATTGGAGCCTCATATTCATCGCGTTGAAAATCTGTTAATCGAGCTTGAATAATTCACAGTCGGGAACAACAGGAAATCCAAAAGCTGTTATGCTGAGTCATGACAATATGGTTCACGATGCGAAAATGATTTGCCAAAGGATTGGTTTCGAGAAGTGCAAGGAAGTCGTCGTTAGTTATCTTCCGTTATCACACATTGCGGCTCAGGTAAGGATTTGTAAAAAAAAAACTGCATATTTTTAGTTCGCTTAAAATAATTGCATGAAATTTCAAAAAGTAAAGAATTTGTGCAGGCAAAAATCCGTCAATGCCTTTATGGCAATATTTTTCCATTAGATTAAAAAAAAATGTCAACGTCTCATCGAATTTTCGAGTAAAAATCACGCTCAAAAATGCGGAAATCGTTCAGGAAATAAAAAATGATATAATTACGATTTTCAGATCGTCGATATCATGGTGCCCATGGCGGTGGCTGGAACAGTTTATTTCGCGGATAAAAATGCATTGAAGGGTTCCCTGCTCAACAGCCTGGTAGTGGCGAGACCAACAGCATTTTTGGGCGTACCGAGAGTGTGGGAAAAGATTTACGAAAAAATGATGGCAGTGGCGCGCACTAACGGACCGATTAAAACGTGGATAGCGACGTGGGCCAAAGCGCACGGACTGCAATACAATATGAATAAAATGAATGGAATGGAGTACAAAAGTTGGGGATATGTGTTTGCAAAAGCCATAGTCTTTAACAAGGTCAAGGCGAATCTTGGGTTCGATAGATGCAAATTATTCATCACCGGTGCTGCTCCTTTGAGTTTTGACATTCAAAAATATTTCATGAGCCTCGACATACCGCTCATGGAGGTTTATGGAATGTCCGAAAGCACCGGCGGTCACTCTATAAATACCAGCGAGAATTTCAGGTGGGAAATTCGTTCAATTATTCGTTCATTTTTTTTTTTTAATCAACGTTCCGAAATTCAGATTTATAGCGAATTTAATTGTTTTTGGTCGAACAGAATGGGAAGCGTGGGCATTAATTTGCCTGGCGTTCTGACCAAACTGGACAATCCCGATAGCACAGGCGAGGGCGAAGTCTGTATGGCGGGCCGACACATTTTTATGGGCTACTTGAACGAACCCCAGAAAACCAAAGAAACCAAAGACGACGATGGTTGGCTGCACAGCGGGGATCTTGGCAGATTCGATGATCGAGGATTTCTCTACATAACTGGTAAATTACCAAGAAAAAACAACAAATTATTTCCTTGTTGCAAAACTATCGCAGTTTCAGGACGTTTGCAACGTTGAGATTCAACGAAAAATATTTTTTCTATCAATTATTTATTCAATTTTGAAAGTCATGGCAATTTTTCGTATTGATGACATTTTTTGATAGCGAGAGACGATCGTTTTATCGTCCAGAACAAATATTCGTTGCATCTCAACGATGCAAACTTCAACTTCACGCAGTTTCATACAAATTTTGCATATCGATTCATTTTTTTATTAACCCTAGGACGAATAAAGGAGCTCGTGATAACAGCCGGAGGTGAGAACGTTCCTCCAGTCCTAATCGAACAAAAACTGCTGAGCGAATTACCAGCATTGAGTAACGCTTTGCTGGTCGGTGACAAGAGAAAATTCCTGACTGTTCTAGTCACACTGAAGGTGCCAAATTTTTTCTCTCTTTAGTCCAGAAAAATCGTCGCTTTTTTATGTCTCAAGTTTCAAGAATAAACTTTTGGTGATTTCGTTGCAGACCGATATGGACCAGGAGACTGGAGCTCCCCTTGACACTTTGACAGAAGAAACGAGATCGTGGGCCATGTCGATCGGTTCCGGAGCCACGACAGTAACACAAATCATAAACAATCGCGACCCAGCGGTGAGTAAAACTAAAAGATTTGCCCACAACTTTTTAATCCCTCGAAATGTTCGTCGCTATTTCCCAATCAACAGACACAAAGTCTCGACTTTTGGTAAAACTTTTCATGATAAAATGGCAAATTCTGCAAAACGAGATTGCAGAAAACGAGAAAGAAATTTTTCTCAAACGAAACTGTACGTTTTATTCAAATTTTCTGCTTTAGGTTCACGCGGAAATTGAAGAAGCTATAAAAAGAACGAACGCGCGTGCGATCAGTAACGCTCAACGTGTTCAAAAGTTTCGAATCCTGCCTCACGATTTTTCGGTACCGACTGGAGAGTTGGGACCGACGTTGAAAGTCCGACGAAGCGTGATCGTGAATAAATACATGGAGACTATTGAAAAGATGTACGAATGATGGGAATTCCATTGATTTTCCATATTCATGGTTTTTTTGGGATTGTATTGATCTGTAGTTCGAATGCCAAATTGTATTATGTACTAGAAAAATGATGTTGAAGTTTGCATCGTTGGAATGCAGCGAAATTCAATTTTTTATTCACCAGAGCTCATAATTATTATTCAAAATTCGCTCTGGACGATAAAACGCGACCCAAAGATTGCATCGACACGAAAAATTGCCAAGATGTTGAAAAATTAATAAATAATTGATGAAATAAATATTTTGCATTGAATCTCAACGTTGCAAACTTCAGAGTCATTTAGAAAAGTTGAACGTTTAATTAGTGTGCCAAAAACCAAGGCATCGATCTGTTTTTTGAAAAAAAAGTGAAAAATCGACAAAAAAATGTTAGAAATCTGTGAATAAATTTGAAGCACTTTTATTTTATTCAATAATTATACTCTTTATTTTAAATTACATTATCTCCGCCTCCCATTATTCACAAACGAATACAAAAATAAGATCGAATTTCCATTAGCAAGGCTGTCAGTGAGGATCATAAACGAGGAAGAAATCGCTTTTGTTTTTGTTTGAAATCTACAATATTCAGAGTTTTTCAGTTCGAGCTAAGGGAATTAATCAGGTGAATGACCTTGTGAACACTTTTTTGTGTATTGTTGTAAATAATCCGAATGCCTGAGACGGATAAACGTTGTGACTGTTTTTTGTTCAGTGAAAATCGAATCGAGCAAAAAATCGGGAATGCGGATTAATTTCAAACGTTAGAATTTTTCGGTGCGATTAAAGACGATTCATCACTAGCCTGTTGATCGCGACGATAAATGACTGTCACCACATCGTTCATGAAATTGCAGTGAAAAAGAGACTCAATTTTAGTTATTTTTGTTTATTACTATTATTTATTTGACGTCTTCACGAAAATAGGAAGAAGTGACAGTTTATCGGTCTGTTAGTTTTAGTGGTTGACGTGAAAAATAAGATTCTCTGGACGCTGCGTGAATCACATTTTTCAATAAAATAAAAATATACATTATCGTGTGTGTTTATATCTATATATATTAAAGTTGCTCTTGCTTTTCTTCGTTTGCATCGATTTTTACGATGTCGTCGTAATCTGCGTATCATTTGCGCCGATAAGCGAATAATCGCAAAGCTAAACCAACGTACGGATCTTCGAGATATTTTAACATTGTTTTTAACAAAGAAAAAATAATGCCTATGCTCCAAGCCTGCTGCCATGCTATTTTATAAACCCCGAATGCATCTCGCTGAAACGCAACGACCGTTGTTCAATTTTCAATACAAATTTCATGCACCGGCCTACATTTTTTTCCTCCCAAACACGACAACTCTAAAACTTGATGCTTTTCTCTCTTTTTTCCTCTCATTGCCCACGACAAACTTAATTCCTAAAAAAAACTGCTATTACATAAATTCGTTCACCGCCTCTCTACGCTCTCTTTTTTTTTGTTTCTCCGACCGCTCTACGCTCGCTCAACCGGATTAGAAAATTATGATCCATCGAAACATCCGCACCTCACGGACCGACCATGCCCCAGAACACTCGACGCTTACGAACTACTCGACGTGTTGAATTTTTGCTGAATTATCGACGTTTTTCTCTGCGGCACCGACTCTGGCGTTGGTATCGCATCGCCCGTCGGTAATACTCCCGTCGGCTTTGGCTTTGCCGCTGACTTCTGTTTCGCCATTTGATAATCGCCCGAATCAAAGTATTTTTGCTAAAAAATTTCATTCGTTAATTTCAACGATTCGATCGATCGTTTCGAAATCGTTTTTTTTTTCTTATTCGGCACCGACAAGTTTTTGCTCCCAAAATTCTCAAATCAAAAACTTTTTGTGCCTTTTTCATGCTCAGATTTCGAATCGGTAGAAAATTACGGAAAAATCTGTTGGG
Organism: Diadegma fenestrale; assembly: GCA_037043255.1. Lineage (NCBI taxonomy): Eukaryota > Metazoa > Arthropoda > Insecta > Hymenoptera > Ichneumonidae > Diadegma > Diadegma fenestrale. Next base: position 11,686,405 of record CM073312.1, read on the forward strand.
TTTTGACGTCCGGGGTCGAGAAATAAATCCCACGCGATTTCCATACGAAAATGGGTGATTTTTTTATTTTTGAGAAAAAAAAATTTTGCCGAACGGTAAAATTGTTTGCGGAATTTTTCGATGGAAAAGAAATGAAAATTCGAGGACGGAGTTTATCGTAAATTTTTGAAAATCCGATCAAATCATCGGGAAATTTGATTGAAAGTTAATCAAAGACGAATTTTGGAAATATCACTCACCCCTTTGGCTAGTCTTTTTTGCAAAAATGCAGAGTGCCCGCTTATGGGCCTTCCACCAGCGTTTGGAAATTTGGCCTTCAGCTTGGCCTCTTCGAGTTTCTCGATGTCATTATGAGATAACTGGAATGAATGGGAGACAAAAATGTGATCGTTTTATCCAATAATTGAACGAGGAATGGAATTTTGAAAGTTTATTTCGAACGTAGCAGTAGCGACGAACTGTATTGTCACGAGCAACATAACCTGCAAATTTGCACGGAATTGTTTCGTACCGGTAAAAGTGAGCTTGTGCAAAAATTTTCAAGGTTATGCTACGAAACGATATGTAGATCGATCGGAGGTCAAATTTGTTATAAACAGACGAATAAACGTTTCGAAATACCTCGGCAGGTTGAGTAGGCTCGATTGTTTGTTGGTCACTCATATTAGCACGTTCCAACACGCTCACGACTCGAATGCAGCTGCTCGAACGTCGCCCCCCTCTTATAGAGATCAGGTACGAAAAGGACACAAACGAATTCGACACGCAAAAGTTTATTATTTCACCGGTTGCCAATCGAGTCTCGAAACGATCAACGACTCGCGATAAATTCAAAATTTTTTCACAAACATCAACAACAACGTTGAAGTGATGAGACAACTTTGCAATCGACCGAGTAACGTTCAACGTTTTTCAAACGAACGATACCTTTTCTTTGCGAAAACGAAATTTTCTACGCTCCCGTGACTTCGTTCAACACGTAATTTAAGTTACACCGGAGAACGAAAAAAAAAACGGGATTTCGAACAACGATGACGCGAAAGCTCTCAAAACAAAACTCGAGTGTGTGAAGATGGCTGTTGAAAATTTAACAGCAAACTTGACATTGAGATGTTACGCTCCGAGTGGGCAAATGTTAAACTACTAAAATTCAAAAAACTCGAGCGAGCTCAATTGCCAAGATACAAAGCTGTAAAGCTTGCTCGTACGAAATTTTTCAATATCAAGTCGATATTCTTTACAGACCGAGAGATTTACAGAACGTGTCGTCACTTGAATTGTCCAAGTTTTTCTGTTCTTATTTCAGGAATTTCACTAATGCTTAAAACTTTTGTGCACGATTCGTCGCGCAGACTGCCCAGCTGGGTCGTACGCGCACCCCCCCACGCGCATCTCCTACCGAAGGCTCTAGTCCGTTGCGAAGGCCCGTCCGGCCCGTCCATAACAATGAAAGTTGTTGTTATCACCTCGAGAACGATCGAGTAAACAGAATTTCGTATCGTATCTTGAACGATTTATATCAAAATAAAATCAAGAGTGATCTCGGTTCTTGTTAGATACTAAAAATTGATGAAATTCGTCGATGCGATGCGTTGGTAAACGTTATGAATGTTTGTCTCATAAGTGACCAAATTAACATTAAAATACCGCGTTCGGGTCGTGATTCGTTAATTAATAATTTAATATACAGTGTCTATTTTTTATGGTGAAGTGAACGGATATTTTTATTGATTTTAACGATCTTTGCAATTTCGCGGTATTTTCTTGGCGCGCACCGCGGCCAAAAGTGCGCGCGCATCGTCACTGCGAGCTTCTTGCCGCTCCGTTTCGACCGTTGGTGTGTTGACATTCTCGTGTTGCTGAATTTCTGACGTCTCTAACCCACAAAAATGGACATTCCACGGGATGTAAGTACGATTTAAACTCCATTGTTGATTCTCATTCGCCCCTTTGGAAAATGTTTCGTTCTTCCGGTCTCTCGAGGCAGGAATTTTCATAGTAGCAACAACAAAATAAAAATCCATTGTTTTTCCCGAGTTGATGAGTAAAAATGACGTTTCTTGATTTAAAGATCGATGTGCAATCGACAGCGAGTTCGGAAACCCGTTCGCTCGACACTCTGTCTAGTTCTTCTTTATCGTTTGATCAGAAAAGAGAAAAAAGTGATATTCCGGTGGAAAACGAAGAGAAATTGTCACTCATAGAAAAAGCGATACACGAGACAATAGCCGAGCAAGAAGTTCGTAGCAAAGAAATCACAGAATTGTTGAGCGTTTTGGACATCGATCCGAATTCCTTTTCAAAAGCGGTTCAGGAGACATGGAACAAAGTCGCGTCAATTTTGCGGGCCGAAGGTCTCTCCGAAGTGGACGAGACTCGGTTGAAACTTAAAATGTGGGAGAGTAAAAGGGAGCGTGGGAAAAAAGCTCGAGAAGAGAGAAATCTGAAAAGCCATTACAACGATCTTTGCGAGAGACACCAAGCAGTTTTGAAGCGACAAGCTGCGACTCGACAAAGCACCGACGATTTGCAGAAATTTGTAGAAACAGAATGGGCCAACAACGAGCAAGAGTACGCCAACCGTATTTTCACGGCTACCAAAATGAACGATTTTCGTCAAACCGCCCAACAGCTCCAGGAGCGGCTGGACCAACAGGTTTCCCCAGATCTTTTTCCCGATCAGTTGCTAAAAAAATACGAGACTTACGTCAACCTCCTGGAAGAATCCGAAGCTCTGGATCAAACTTTACACAAATACAATGATTTGCCGCCCAATCTGGCAGAGGCAAAATTGAAAATTAAGGAAAAAGAAAGTTATTTAAAAGATCTCGAACGCACGATTTACGAAAAAATGAATTCCTAGCTCTGCCTCAGGCTTCTCAGAAAATATACGTATATTTTTTACTTCTCCACTATGTACATTCTGAGCTAATTAAACACACATATTTTTGTACATCCATACATTGTCAAAGGTGCCTCCAGCGTTAAAACCATTGCAATTTCTCAATTACAGTCAATCCTTCAAGCTTTGGGTCAATCTGACCCAAGACGCTTTTCGAATCCTCGTATTCCTATCAAGATGCATTTTTTCTTGTTTTTCTTACATTGCAATTTCTCAATTGGAATGAATTCTTCAAGCCTTGGGTCAATGTGAGCCAAGACGTTTTTCGAATCCTCGTATTCCTATCAAGATGCATTTTTCCTTGTTTTTCTTACATTGCAATTTCTCAATTGGAGTGAATTCTTCAAGCCTTGGGTCAATCTGACCCAAGACGCTTTTCGAATCCTCGTATTCCTATCAAGATGCATTTTTTGTTGTTTTTTTCACATTGCAATTTCTCAATTACAGTCAATCCTTCAAGCCTCGGGACAATCTGACCCAAGACGCTTTTCGAATTCTCGGATTCCTCTAAAGATGCATTTTTTGTTGTTTTTTTTTTTCACATTGCAATTTCTTAATTCCAGTCAAACCTTCAAGCCTCGGGACAATCTGACCCAAGACGCTTTTCGAATTCTCGGATTCCTCTAAAGATGCATTTTTTGTTGTTTTTTTCACATTGCAATTTCTGAAATCCAGTTAATCTTTCAAGCCCTGGGTCAATCTGACCCAAGACGCTTTTCGAAAACCTTGTATTCCTATAAAGACGCATTTTTTGTTGTTTTTTTTCCATTGCAATTTTTCAATTTTAGTCAATCCTTCAAGCCTTGGGTCAATCTGACCCAAGACGCTTTTCGAATCTTCTTATTCCCATAAAGATGCATTTTTTGTTGTTTTTTTTAGTAACTTATCCATATTTAATGGCTCTAACTTTATTGATTGGCAAAAACGAAAATTAAATGCCAAAGTCGCGTAATTGAGTCTGTTGACAAAAACTGCTTGTTTGCTTAAGAATAAAAATGATATTTACAACAGAGCGGTGAATAGAAAAGAATGAGTGATGGGATGTGGAAAAATGGAATCAAAATCCATATTTGGATTGAGTTTGCTTTCTGGCCATGCGGTTCTGGGACCAGTTGTTTTTGAGCTCCACTTCCATGGCTTTGGCTTGATGGGCGAGGTACGTGATTTGATGCTTTTTCTTGGATTGACTGCTGGGTCCGGCTCCCTGCATCGATACAGGTCTCTGCACGGGCTCCTCCGTCATGGCTTTCACCAACCATTCTCGCTCGTCCGGCTTGATATCTTCTCCGCTGATCTCAATGATATTCGCTTCTTCTATCATTTTGTTCTTTCTCTTGACTCCGCGTTTGCCGCACAGATATTCAATCGCTTTTTCGTCAAAGGCGACGTTCCCTTCTGAGTCCACGTTGAACTCTTGTTCCGGAACCGGCAACTTGGGCCCGACCTCCGCTTTGTTTTTCAACAGAATTTCTTCTCTCGGTAAATTCATGACCGTGCTGATTAACGTGCAAGTTTCTCCGTGTTCGCTCCTCGCCGCTGCGACCGTTTGTTCAGTTTTTGAGTTTTCATAATCTTTTTGGAACTCCGCTTCGTCGTTGTGCAGTATCGTTTGTTTTTTGGCTTTCTCACTCGTCGCGAAGCTCGACATCGACGTCACGGGAATTTCTGGGATAATCACCGGCTTGGAGAGCGAAAAGAAATCTTGACGTTCTTCTTCCTCGTCTTCCGAATTCGAATCGTAATCCATCGCGGGCAAAAGCCTGGGAACTTGTTTTTCCTCGATTTTAACGCTGCTGGGTTTTTCTGCTTTTGCAAGCGACACTTTCGGTGCGGCTTTTGTCGCACCTGGTTTGGTTGCAGTTTTTGTGAGCACGTGCGGGATCAGGCTGTTCTTTTTTATCGATATTTCGCTCTTCGGTGGAGGAAGAATCGAAAACAATCCTGTTCCCTTCTGCGAAAAGAGCAGAAAGAGAAACGAGAATCAAAACAAGAGATTTTTCGGGATTTTAGCGGTTTTTTATGTTTTGCCACGTACCTTCGAAGCTGTCGGTCGATTTTTACTGTTTTCCAGATCCTCGTCGACATCTTTGAACTGCGAAAACAGAATTAAATCGAATTTGAGGCCCACGAACTCGCGATAAACGATTTTAACCTCAAAAGTGGGGTTATGTTTTTTTTAATCTCGATTTTTGACGATATTTTCAATCAGATTTGTCCTTGCTCCGAATTTAAATGAACAAAAGGGCACAGTGAACGACAATAACTCGATTTTTGCTCCATTTAATTTTTATTTCATTCGTTGTGAGTAAAAAAAGTTGTTTTTACCTCTGACAACGAAGGGATCGAAATCCTGGCAGGAGTTCTGTCTTTTTTCGTTGGTGCAGCAACGACCGGTTGTTTGGGTTTGAACAGAGGAAAATCATCATCCTCAGGCACGTTTTCGTATTCGTTTTTGAAACTTTTGGGTTTTGGTAAGGCTCCAAAACCCAACAAACCACTCTCGAGTTTCGCACGAGTCGAACTATTTTCTAATGGAATTTGTCGCGTCTGCGGTTCGGGTAAGTTTATAGAATGATTCAAATTATCCGAAATATCTCCGTTTTTGTTGGAAGATTCATTTTTTCTCTCATCTTCAACTTTTTTTGGTCCATTACTCTCCTCAGAATTAATCTCCTCGTCACTACTTTCGTCGCTACTACCGTATGCCACGAGACTCATTTTCGATCTGAATCAAAATTAAAACGGGAAAAAGAGATCGAAAGAAAAATCAAACTCGTATGCGATTTTTTATTCTGGTTTTTTAACGATTTGACGTGTTTTCGAACATTCCTGTTCGATGTTCCGAGACTATTATTTTTCGCGAAACCTTTCAGAAACCAGTAACCACAACCAGCGACCCCGATTCCCTCACAAATCCCTCCAAAAATGGGAACTACGTGCAAGCAGGAAGCTTATCCACCTCGATCGATAAAGAATCATTTCTCTTTCCAGTCCCTTCGTTATCGGCCGCGTCAAATTCTCGAATTTTCGGGGAAGTTGATGCAAAAGTTTTCCCTTATCAATTTTAATTTGAAAAAACAAAAAACAGTCTCCAGAGTCAAAATTGTCTGGCCAGTTTCAATGATATAATAAATAAATTAAATAAACTGAAAATTTGAAGTAATGAAATCGTCTCGATGTCTGCCGATGGCTTTTCCGACAGAAATATTCATCCAAAGTTATAACAAACAAAGGGTTTTGGCGGCGAGGTTAATAATTAAAGTTTGCTAACCGATGAGAAGAAAATTAAGGGGACGAAATGGTTTAATACAAAATATCAAAATTATTCACAAATTATTGGCACGAACGAAGTGGCCTGGCAATAATTACATTTCGAAATAATCATTTTCCATTGACAATATGCTCCGTTGACCAATAATTCTCGTGCATGACACAAATCATGATTATTCCACCCATCGACAATTATTTCGTTACGAAAATTCGTCAAAATTACTCACTCTCGCAGCAATTATTTGTTTAAACGTGCAAACTCTTGATGCTTTCCAAAATTTATTGAATATTTAGTGGAAATCGTCAGCTCGAACAAAATGTGGAATTTTCACAAATTAATTCAAATTCGACAAATAAATCAATGTCTTTGCCAATCGATCAACTCCAATTTTTTGCTTACGTGAACCAAAACATTGATGCGAATTCTCTGCAAAGCTTGGATCCCAATTAAGTTGTAATTAATTCGCAGCAAAATAACAGAAAACGAAAAATCAATAATTTTTTCAAGAAAATCGTTCAAATTCTCTCAATATCTTCAACTTTTCGTTTCGCACGTTGTAATTTTGTTTTCCAACTCCCGACAATGTTTCTCAGAGCAAAAGAAAGAAAATCATAATTTGGCATCGCGAGTGTCATTTTATGTGGTGCTCGGTGGCTCGAAACGAGGACCAGGCGAGGTCGTTGAATAAAAATTGCATGGACCGTAATAAAATAATGACAGACAATCGGCGCGTGAGCGAAAAGGTCATAGATGCACATGCAGTTGCCGGATAAAGCGAGTGAATAGTGCGGAGGCTTCATTTTAACGGAATCGGGTATCGAATGAGGAGGGAAACGAAAAAGAGAGAAAAAAAAGAGAAACAAAAAGCGGAACATATACTAGTAGGATAAAAGGAAAAGTTCAATGGAATTGGCGACTTGTAGTGGCAATATAATCGGAAGGTAGGATGACGTATATGATGGAGCGGATCGTTGGGAATCGCCCTCTTTCTCTTTTTGTTTTTCACCACGCGGGACTCTGGCACCACTTGGAATATTTTCTCCCTCCGCGATTTGGTAGGCCCCGTTGTTGCCCGCCTCGCGCCCCCTGACTCTTGGTCCGTCTGAAATCCTTGCTCTTTTACGCAATTTTAGCGTTTATTAAAGTTTGCTCGCAAATGAAACGAAGCCCATATAACCTACCTAATTTGGCGAGTAGCATTTTCGAGTGGTTACCACTCCAAGAGTGAAAGCGAGAGAGACAGAGATCGAGGCGGTGTTGGGATGCAGGAGAAGAGAACGGGAGAAAGAGAGAGAGAGAGAGAAAGAGAGCGAGGCGCAGGGTTCTATTGACAGCGGTTATTGCCTAACTGCGTACCTCAACCTAATATGCCTGCCTCGTCCGGGGATCTGCATACAGTGTGAGCAGGAGGGGTTTCGAGAGAGAAAGAGAGAGGAGGAGGAGGTGGGAGCCTCCCGAACGAAAACTGCGAACACGGTCGCTCGAAATCTCTAATTCACGGTGGCGAACGCGAGGCTCGAAGCCCTGCCTCTCGGCACACAGCTCATCGCGTTCCCGGTTTCCGCCGTTCCTTCAAACCCCCTACTTCCAATCCCACCCCCTTCTACACCAATCCTTCGAACCCTCTTTTCCCGCCATCCCACCAAACTACCCAACGCCCTCTATCACCCCGCTACCGCTACAACCACCGGGCCACTTCCGCTCTCTGCTACTGACACACACACACACATTCACGTTTCTACTTTTGTAATGACTCTCCGCAATCCTTTCCACGCTTTTCCCTTTTTTCTTTCTCTCTTCCTCTTCCCCTCTTTCTTTATCTCCACGTTTTTTCATCCTGCGCGCTAATCCTTTTCTCACCAGCATCATCTGTATGCACATTATATCGTAAAGTTCCTGATCATGTGTAGTTCCTGATTACAGACGCTCATTATTCCGCGATGATTTGTTTTCCGAGACTATTTTATGGGCTCCGATGTCTACGATCCATCGACCTTGCAATTTTCAACAATTCACCAGTTTCCTTCGTTTTACTTAGTGCAATTCATCGCTCCCTCGAATTACATGATTTTTGGTATTTATTGAATCGTCAAACGAGAGTTGAGGGTTGCAAAATGTTTTCCAACTGGTCAAGAGCAACGGCGGTTCCCTGGCGCCGATAGTTTGTTTTTTTTTTCAGTTATTTTGTTCAGTTATTTGTGCATGAGAAAAAATACGAAAAAAAGCCTCATGGCTCGGAGGAATTGTCGGTTCGCATCGATCGATTTTGCGCGAACAAAACTGACCCAATTTTTGCGTAGATTCAGCAAGTTGTGGTCGCATTATTTATTATTATTATTCATTCCACAATTATTCAAATTCGCGAGAAAAAGGAGAGCCCAAACAGTTGAGAAGAACTTTTTTCTTGTTTATTAGTTTCCTTCGTCAATTAACGGTAATTAATTTTTTAATGAAAAGTCCGAACCGTGACAATTTTTTGCACATCTAGTTAATTTTCGTTTCGTACTTGTACGAGTTCGTTCAAAGTTTTGAATCTGCCGAAGATCAGAAACTGGAGGAGATCGAGTTTTTAAACAATGCACTCGAGAACTAATTATTGCGGTACATCGAGTATATAATAATGAATAAAGTACGTACTTGTAAATGTGTACGTGGGTACGTGTGGATTGAGGTATAAAGTAAAACGTGAGTAGATGATGTAGACAAAGGAGTAAATGGTGACACGTTGACTGGCTGCATTTGAAACTCTGTTAATTCCAGGGAATATTAGCTCGTCGAGCGAGATTAACCCCATTGTGGTACTCGTTGAAAATGATGACATCATTATTAAACTGCCGTAGGAACTTACGGAAATTGATTAAACTATCAAATTAGCTCTACCAATATTAACACATTGATGGCGGCGGGAACGCCTGTGGCTGGCTGGATCGGTTGATGTCTCTGGTACCTGCTCTACTAATAGGGCTTCCGAGCTACCGAATAACCTTCATCCCGCAGAATCCATGGTTACCATCGTCTGCGTATGTGTATCAATTCCTCTCTCTCTCTTCCTCTCCCTCGCTCCTCGTTCCTTTTACTACATGTATTTAGATCAATGCGGCAGAAGGTAAAATGGCGAGAGAGTATATGTGGGTTACAGGTATGCTCGTCATTCTATTCTCCAACTTTCGCTCTCTCTCTCTTGGTTCGCCAGGTTCGACAGGACCGTTCAGCATTTTGATTATTCCCCAAGGGGTCTCGCTCCTCGCTCCTCGTCCTCTTTCTCTCAATCTCTGGCTCGACGTCTCTCTCTCTCCCTCTCTCTCAATCTGTTTCTCTCGCCCGTTACAAGTTTGTTTCTAATAGTTATGCTCGCATTTTCCCATCGTCGAACTAGAAGCCCTGGCAGTCGCTCTTGCATACTCCGGTCATTACCAGATGAATGCCATTTTCAAAACCAAATACTATCGCGATTACAATTTTAATGGTTCTTCGGATCTGCGCGTTGAATCTTTTCGAGGAATCGAACGACGTACCAAAAATTATACGAATTTCAAGTTCCCTTTGACTATTGAGCATTTTTCATCCCTATTCGACGCAAATGTTTCGATGATCCTGACGTTTCCATCGTTGGAATGCAACGAAATTATGTTGTTTCTCCAGTAGAGCCAATAATTATTATTGAATATTTAGTCCGGCCAATAAAACTCTCTTGCGACCACAAAAATGACTCTCAAGTTTGCAACGTTGAGATTCAACGAAAAATATTCATTCGTTTAATTATTCATTTATTTTTTAACAGCATGACAATTTTTCGTACCGATTCAATCTTTGGGTCGAGAAAGAGGATCGTTTTATCGTCCAGATCGAATATTGAATAATAATTCTGAGCTCTGGTGAATAAAAAAATACAATTTCGTTGCATTCCAATGTTGCAAACTTCAAGATCATCTAAAAAACTCAATCGACTCGAAAAATCGCCACGATTTCCAAAATTCAATGAATAATCAATAGAAAAAATGTTTTTCGTTGAATCTTGACGTTGCAAACTTCAGAGTCATAATTTTATCGGGGGACTTGACACGAATCGCCATTTTCCTGTTTTTTGCGAGAATATCGTAGCTCTCGGAATAAATTTCGAGCTTTTCTGGCAGTTTTGACAGAAACAAGCGGAGAAAGATTCATCAGGAAAAATAATATGTTCTCATTTGCATGAGATCGTTGAGGATACAATAGACGAAAGGGATGAATCGCGAAATCGTATGTAGCCCTTAAAGGCTATTGCGCGGTTGGTGAAAGCGCGTCCACATGGAGAGAAGAGCGAAGTACAGGAACTACGGAGCGTTGCACGTATAGAGTAATGTCAAGGGAAGTGTGAACAATTTCGCGCATTGTGTCGGGGAGAGGGGCCCGTAATATCGGGATCGTTATATGCAACTCCACCCCTTGGTCCTTCACCCTCTTCCCCTTCCACAAACCCCCGCCGCGACAGCATAATTATTGGAGGCCGTTTGAAACTAACTGTTTCCTTCATTAGCAGTCTCAGTTCGCGGTGCACACTCTCGCTATACACTCTCTCCTTTTCTCCCTTCAATTTTGTGCAGAATTACCCGCTATTATCTTAATTGCGCCATTACCGATAATATCAGCTCCAATCTCTCACAGACTCTCCCTATCTCTCTCTCAATCCATCTCATCCTGTACCTTTTATCACTCGTCTCTCGTCCGCACGCTCTTCTTATCCATATGGGCACATGTTTATGTGCGAGCCCACACACGTGCATTATGTATGCAAATACTTGTCGAAAGCAGCCGCATCAACTTGACAACTCATTTTTTTTACACGCCAGATGCTGTGGTCCACAAAAATTCGTTTTTCTTATGATTCTCATCGTTTTTATCCAGATCTCTCCATAAAAAACGCTTCGATTATTTATCGATTCGTAAAGTGCATTTGGAATCGATGCAATTCAAATCAGACGCTTGTCGTTCGACGCATTTTTGATTATTATCGTCGGTAGGTGTCTGTGGAATTGTGGATTTTCATTTATTCGAGAATCGACGTCAAAATCATTGGAAATTAATCGAGTGTAGTTCGAATTGTGAATTATTGACAATTACAATTCACTGTCATGGAGAACGCGTAGAAAAAAGTAATTGAAACGTGTTAATGAAGCAGATCCATTTGAGACTGTCATTTTGATCTCGTATTCGCGCGGGTTTACAAGTGAAAAAACGTGTAATTTTGTTGCTTTGGCTTGATGCTTCGCGTTTATTGTATCGGTCGTAAAACTTGGGGTGTTTAACAGCTGTTATCGATACTTGTTTTCCGCGGTTGCAATTAGGGCACACGGCGGGCGGTAGTCTTGGGAGGCTGACCTGAGCCTGACAGTTTTTAGTAGGGTCTCCCTGCAGGGCCCTTTCTCTTTCTCCTCTCTCTCCCATTCTCTCGTAAAACGATTCCCGCGAGGGTTACCTCAAACCCACAAATAAATTTTACTCTTGTTATATCGCTTATTATGTTTGCCAGAGCACACGGCCAACCGTCTATCCTGCTGCCCTGCCCACAACTTTCTTTTTTTCCCTCCCCCTTCTCTATACGTGTCGAGTTACGATTTTAATGACATCAGATGGTCCAAGAACCAAATTAAAACCAAATCACGACCAAAACAGTTGCAAAATGATTATTTTTTCTCAATTTGCCATTGAATCAAAAATGGAAAAAAAAATCGTAAAATACAAAGGGATTTCCATATTTTTGTCATGCGTCGATCCCCAGTTGCAGAATTTTTTGGCAAACTCGAAAATTTACGAGAAAATAAAAAAAAGGACTGAAAAAAAGTTTTTAGGCCCCAAATGTCACGTCATGATTTAATTGATTTCAAAACTGATTAATTCCAAGTTGAGTCAGCGACGAGGGCACACTTCATAGAGACGCAGTATCCGTAGCAAGATGAGATGTGTCCCGGAGTGTCAGGAGCTTCTCGGAATATGAGAAGGGGGTATAAGAGTGGATGGTTTAATTAGTGATATTAATTTAGTTCGCGGAGGTAAAGACTCGTCGAAGGGTGAGTTTCGTGGAGATGCCAAGCTATTATCATCGCTGTCGCAGGTCCTCGACAATGCGTTGCACAATACCATCAAACTGTATACTGTTCGTAAACTATAAGAGACGCACGAACACGGGGTCACATTGAAGATTGTTTAAAAGCATATCCTACGTAGGATGAATAGGAAATTTCCGGTTTCTCTATCTCGCAACCTTTTGCACCCCATACCGTTTCGTGCCCCTATATATTTCCTATACGAAGCTCCCGCTTTCATCCCTCTGCTCCGAGATCGTCCCACGCTTGCGATTTGAAAGTCACGTCGTTTCATCGACGAGTTAACGATGTTACGGTGTGCCCCTTGTATGAATAGCATCGTCGTATCATTATCAACGCGTCGTTGCCAGCGAGTTATCTCCGTATATCGATATACACGCGCAAATACATCTATATCGGCCAAATATTTACAGTGAATCTTTTTCCATATCAGGAAAACCTTTAAGACACGACGCTATACGTTCTACACAGCGAACGTGTTCATCTCAGCAAGTGATAAAAGAAGAATTCTTTATGTACGAGTGACGAAGACCCAGAGAGGGATGTTTGTGACACAAAGTATGAACTTGGATGAGAATAATAAAGTCCGTGATGCATTAACGATATGAAATGCAGGCAAGTGCAGTCTGCAACTTGGTTTCTATGGCGCAAATGCTCTTTTGTAACTCTGATATACGGATATCACTTATATTACGTGAAGGAAATCGCTTAAGGAGGTTCCGTTCGTAGAGCGATAATTAGATTCAAATCTGAAAACGAAAGATTTTGTTATTTAGGCAGCAAACTTTAATCTCTTTCAAAATTGTCCTGGGTCAACGAAGTTTTACTCCACATTTTCCAAGTTGAAAGTCACTCGATTTAACATTGGCTTTACGTAAATTTCTTACCCTTATGAAATCAGAAAAATATTAAAAATACTTCGCGATTAGATAAAACGCGTGTTAAAATCTCAATTTATAAAAAAAACTCCAAGAGTTCCGAATCAATGAAAAAATGGTGGGGTCAACGAATGTTTGGAGGAGATATTTCTAGTTGAAATCGACAGAATGCTCGGAACATCTCATTTTTTAGGAGTTTCGCAACGAATCGCTTGCCAAACGAAAAGCAGATCGTCATTTTTTCTTGGGAATTGTGCGTCACTTAATTCGCGTTATTTCCTGCGCCATAGCGGAGCCTCCTTAATAATCAGAACATTTAATCGAGTATGAATAAAAAGCAGACGTCGTTAATCCAGATAAAATTAAAAATCATTTCCAAATCCACGAAACTGCGAGTTAATCAATTTTTTTCAAACACAGATCGCGAAAAGAAAAAAATCTGTGATCACTAATACACAATATCGGATGAATGGAAAGTGTCTCGTCGTGAGAAGTGTTTGAGGGAATGAAATCATAGCGAGGGATGTGCCCGGGACGGCAATGAGAAAAAAAAAATAACAAAAAATGAAAATGGCAGACGCAGTGGTACGAGAAACGGGAGGAGGAGGACATTTAATAAAAAGTAGGAATATCGCCAATAACTCGTCGTTCTCGAGTCCCCGCTCTCATTCACGAATAATTTCCACTCTATCGGAAAATAATTATACTTTATCGCGGTAGAGATAGGCTTCTCGTCCCCCCCCCTCGCTTTTCCTCTCTCTTATCTTTCTTTATCTTGCTCACTTGATCGATTCGCAAATCGCTCAATTATACTTTCTCCTTTAGTGACTTTTCTATTGACTTGACATATATGCTTTATATGTATATATATCGAGCACATTGTCTCCTGTAGCAAGCTTACGCGCGTGCTCACCCGATCCCTTATTCTTCACTTCCTCATCCCCGTTGACACGTGGATCCTCGTACTTTTTCTGCAATCCTCCTTAATACAAACCCATAGATCCACACAGACCCGCTCAACTTTTCGATCTCACTCCTCTCTTCACGGAACTCTCCATCCTTTCAATCTCTATAATCATCCCGCGGTCTTAATCCTCCATTGGCTGCTTTCTATTCTATTACACACTCAGCGCGCCCCCCGACCACCACTTTTCGTTCCCTCTCCTGCACCCACTTGTTCTAATGTCTCGCTAATTTTATCATCGAGCGAATATTTTTCGCTCACTAGTAAAAATGGATAAAAAAAATTCTTTGGCTGCCTGTTTTGAAAATTTCTCCAATTTCGACCCGCAATTCTGGGTGGGACGAGAATTAATTCGGTCGCAATGCAGTCGCGCATGAAAAACTTGAGTTTTCACCTGGAATGTTGCATCGGAAATGATCGTGAAGTTTGCATCGTTGGAATGCAACGAAATTCCATTTTTTCTTAAGCAGAACTCATAATAATTATTCAATATTTGCAAAAATAGAATCGATACGAAAAATTGCCATGATTGTCAAAATTTAATAAATAATTAACAGTAAAAATATAATTTCGTTGAATCTCAACGTTGCAAACTTCAGAGTCATCATCGCAGAATCGTTCACAGAGATGCTGCGAATTCATAAGTTCCTTATACGGATTTACACAGTTTAATATGCACGTATATAGATATTTTGGAAGGAACCAAGACACATCGAGTTATTGAGTGAACTTAATTAGTTTCTCGTCGCCAACATTTATAATACCGAACGCATGTGGGATTCATCACATTCCATTATAACTACCGTACATCGCTGACATTAATGAAACGTTGAGACGTGAAGAAAACACATATGCGCCTTTGAAACGGGAAATGAGCAGACGTGCGAAATTAGTGTCAGCTTTACTTTTCCCATTCTCCTCGAAACGTCGGCCAGACGAAAGCTGGCATTTCGCGATATCCGTGACGCGTATAGACATTTTCACAATTTAAAAGTAAACTTTGCTCTAAAAATTCAAGCAATAAATGAAACGTTTTGGAAACTGTAAATTATTATCCATTGAGAAATAAATTGAACAAATTGCGAATTTGCAATTATGAAATTTCGTGGGAAAATTTTTTTGGCTAATTTCGAGCATTGCCCCGTCAATTCTCCATAAGAAACGGGAGTCAAGAGTCCCGAAAATTTGTCATTTATGTAATAACAACATTTTTCATAGCAGAGTGAAAAATTGAGGGTCAATCTGTGAAAACTCTTGGGGAAATGCGCCGAGTGTTGTGAAAAGTGTAGAGAAACGTGAAAGCGCGTTGCTATAAATTGGCGAGAAATCTGTAGGAGGGATGATATGGAAAATTTAGTCAAGATTGCTTGACGAATTGTCAGGAGGGGTTAAGGACACGGCACAGGTTACACGCGTCTAACTTTTCGGGAGGAAACTGCGAATATGTGGCAGAGGCGAGGGAGCAATCAGTTTCTCGAGCTTCTGCAATTCAGACTCCGTTCCCTGCGATATCGACGAATAAGTGTACGAGAATACACACTGTGGAAACTTTTTTTTCTGTCTTTTTATTGTGGTGCGTGTGGGAGGGCGATTCGAGCGTGTGTGTGGCATGAAATGCTGGGGGAGATTTTGCCAGGGGCACGCGTGAATGCGCCTCCATAAAGAGAGACCACGCCAGGCTGCCGAATATCTACTTAAAAATCTGTTCTAAGTGAGTGGTTATTTCGCCATCATCGGAGAATCTCGCGGTCGGGACAGAGAGAGAAAATAATCGCAGGGAATGGGAGAAATTGTCGAATCTCTGAAATTTCCTCGAGTCTAAATCCTCGCGATAGTTTTCCTATAAAAAAACTGGACGTTACGTTCACGCGCCTGCATCGGGAGCGTTTTTCCGGAACATCTCGCAGGAGTTTTCATTTTTTTTGTCTCTCACGCGAATCGTTCCAGGGAGCAGAGTTGACGAGCCCATGAGTTATGCTCGCTCGAGGGTAGGAGAGCCGCAAGTATGATGCTGAGGATTCGGTCGTCTTGTTTGTCCAGAGTTGACTCCGAGGGTGGTAGAATCGCGGCGGGAGAAAAGCTCCATTTCGGGGTGGAAAGGATTGTGGTGATACAAACAACATCGGATGCTGGACTTTGGGGGAGTAAGGGACCCGAAATCGAGGTGGATGGATCTGTATTTATATATATGTGTATTTGTACACGAAGAAGCAACGAGGAAAAGAGGATGAAACACCAGGCACATCAGCACAGATTTATCTATAGGATCCCGCGGGTGTTTCCAACCCCCTTCTCTTTTTCCTCCTCCCCCAACCCCTTTGCTGCTTCGGTTGTACAGAAGTTAATAAAATCCCGGCAGCACCAGCCTCACCGCACACACTGCTTTATCTTCTTTCTCCCTTCGCCCCCACCCCCGCCCCCTGGCCCACGAGACGTTCAGTTTATTTAGCACAGGCGTAGCAACTCGCTCGCACTTTGTTTCGTTCTCGGCTGTCCTCGTTATCTCCGCACCGTTTTCATCAGCATCCTCAAAAAATGTCCGAAATTTTCTTATTTTTTGGATCTGTGGATTATCGTGATTAGAAATTTCTCACGTCGTTCCGGATCGTCAGGGACTTGATTGTCTGTTTGGAAATCTTCGAATTCGCTGGTCTTTTTTCCTGCATCGAAATTTGCAGAATATTCAGCCCAAAATGTCGATTCTCGATGATGTCCAAGTTTGCATCGTTGAAATGCAACGAAATTCCTTTTTTTAGTTCCAAACAAACCCAAACGATCGTCTCTCGCGACCCGAAAATAGAATCGATACGAAAAATTGCCATGATTTTCAAAATTTAATAAATAATTGATAGTAAAAATATTATTTCGTTGAATCTCAACGTTTCAAACTTCAGAGTCATAATTCTCGACGTAATTTCGTGCACCGATCGATGAGCACGATATTTTAAATCGTTTGAGTCATTTATTTTACAATTTCGTTACATTGGAGGATTGAATTTGTTGGATATGAGGAAAAATCTGTGTCGAACAATAAATCATTCGCTGCACGTTCATCCTGCGAGCATCAGATGGCAATTTATTCATGTGATTTCGGCTATTGGGGCTCGTTAATTTTTTGAGGAGGTTTTCATGGGGCTTTACGGTGTGTAAACGCAATACAAAAATGATTACGTTTTTCGCTTTTATTGTGGCTGGAAAACTATTCCGGGGACGCGGTGGATCTTATTCACTAGTCTCGTGAAAGTTAAATAAATGAATGGTTACGATTACTTTTCCCCTCGCGGTTTTTTTTTCACTATTTTTTTTGTTTTGTTTCTCTATCCAATCGTTCTATCCAAAGCTAGAGATAGCACGCAGACACAACAATGGCGTGGCCTCGGGGCCCAATAACGTCGACGACGCCGCTCGCGAGTGCTGGCGTTCGTTTTAACCCTCTTCCGCCCTCGCGTGCCGTGCACATCCCCTTGCCCTCTCTTTTCACTCTCTTTTTCTCTCCTCTCGTCCGCGGTGTTCGCGTTGTCAGTGCGATGTCGAATTCGCTATCGTGTTCCGAATCCTTTCCGCAATCTCGGATTCTCGCTCTTCTTTCTTTCTGTTTCTCCAACATGTTGATTCTTTTATTTTTTGTTTACGGCACCGAGATTATTCTCATCTTTGAATTTATACGGAACAACACGCCGCACACTATTTCTATAACAAAATTCATCAAATATCCCGCGTAAGCAGTTTGCGTTTTATGGGAAAAAACATTTTTATACAGCACCGAAATACGAGTTGACGATTTTTTTTCGTTTTTCGTCGAAAATTTGATAAGAATCGTTTTTAATAAATGTAGAATGGAATTTTAAGTCGGTTGAAAAATGGCCAAATGTTCACGAAACTCGAAAAAGTTGGTACGTTCATGCACGACTGTTACATAGAACGTATATGTACAATGCGATGAACTAAATCGTCGGCAATCCAGAAGCACACCAGCGAAGAGGTCGTTTGATCTTGAAATCGGTTCGCCGAGCCCATTGTGAATTGTATCTACTTCCCTTACGCCTCTTCAACCCCTCCGCGCGCGCGACAACCCACTTTATTTTCATCCTTATCGCTCGCGCATACTTTAACCATTTACTCGCCATTCTCCTTTTCCATCCACACGACCAAAGATCCTTTCCCACTTATCCGACGCTGGCTTTGGGCTATCACCGTCCCATCGACTCTCTCTCGCTCTTTCCCTCGCTCAGCAGCTCTTTCACTATAAAGCTTTCCAGATCTTTTCTTTCTTCCCTCTTTTCATCAGATTTAATAGTCACTCATTTCATCGATATAAAACGTCAACGAAGCAACGACGAAAGAACCAATTCCCGCATGGTTCATCGCCCCCTCCCGCCCTCTTTCCCTTCCGCGTCGCGTTATCTTTGACTTGTTCGCCTCTCTCTTTTCTCGCGATACCACCTGAATAATTTCCTCCTTTTTATTCAATCGCATCCGCATAGTGATTGCAAACAATTTTGCCTGTAGGAACTTTAGGAAATTTTGAGTAGCTCCTCGTAGCATTTTCGTTTGCTGTAGTTTTATGATGTTGCAGTTTGCATCGTTGGGATGCACCGAAATTCCATTTTTTCTTGAGCAGAGCTCGTAATAATTATTAAATATTTGTTCTAGACGATAAAACGATCGTCTCTCGCGACCCAAAAATGGAATCGATACGAAAAATTGCCATGATTTTCAAAATTTAATAAATAATTGATAGTAAAAATATTATTTCGTTGAATCTCAACGTTGCAAACTTCAGAGTCGTGTGTTTTCTTGTTTTTCCTAAACGAATCTACTGAATATTGAAACGTCGATTGAATAATTTGTCTGACTATTTGGACGTGAAATTTACACACACGAGCCTGGAGTCAATATGGTTATGAACGTGGTAAATTTGATGAAGCTCGGACGTTGATTATCCATCGTTTATGTCTCGATCGTCAGAATTTTGCAAACAAGCGAGCTCGGGAATTCCCCCAATTCGACAAACAGCAAATCCTCCAACCATCGCCCCCCGAAACTGGGAAAACGATACGTCCAGCAGAAGATCAGACTAATCAGCATTCAAATCCGTATGTATTAGAGACTCTAGGTGAGAAATGTGCAGGCATTATGAATCAACTGTGAGCACGCTTAGAATTTTCCTCGAGCACACACCTCCAGATTTGTCGATAATCATTTTAGGACCACTTAGCGACCGTTACAATCGCTTTTAATTAAGCCTTGTTCCAAAAATGCCGAGAACAAACATTGGAATGCTCGGTTGAAGGAAGATCCTCAGAATTTCCCATCGCCCTGGGCAGAACTTCTGTTCGCTTCACTTTCATTTGTAACAGCTGATGAGGCTCCGATGTGTTTAACGACGCGTAGGCAGAAAATTAAATTTGGTCAAAAAACGTCGACGATATTTTGTTGACTTGAATATTTTTGGATAAAGTCGAATTTTTTGTAATTTTGACAGTATTTTTGATTTTTAATCGAGCCGGCGCAAATTTTTGTTCCACTGGAAAGAAAATTTTGTTGGATACGTTCGACCAAACGTATTTTTCGAAAAATCACAAAAATGTTGTCATTGCAGCAAAAAATAATCTAGAAATTTTCTTCGAAGAGTCAATTTTTGTCATTCCAATCGTAAATTTGGCTGACAGTTTCGTTGGAAATGAAAAATTTTATCAAGATAACGAAAATTTTGAAATTTCAACAAAATATCGATATTTTTCAACAAAATTTCATTTGCAGTGCCCGGAAACGACTGACTGGTCGTCGTTCAATTTACAACAGTCATGCAGGGACTGCTGAATTCAACCAATTAATATTAAATTTACTCAATTTAATGAATGATCATTCCTATTTGGAGAGACGTCGATGCCAACATCGCTATTTATCGGGCGATTTAAACAAAGGATGCTCATTAACGATAATACAAGACAAATTAAAAATGCATCTCTGTGCGGGGATAATTTCTGTAAAATATATATTTTTCAACATTTATATCCTCATTGGATCATCATGAATCGAATAATGATGAGGATTATTATAACATATGTGTTATATGTGGAGGACGTTGCATTTAACAATACTCGGACAGCGGATGATTTAACTCGTTGACTAGAGAATTTGCTGCACGTATGAAGTCTATTATAATTTTCATCGCTCACGCCTTTTCCCAGATATTCATCAATTGAGTGTCCGTTGAAAAGCCCCGAATGGATTTGTGATTCCGCGTGATATACGCTCCCGCGTTCATATATGAATTTGTACGGAATTCAGCGCCAGAAAAAGGCTTATGGCGTTTCGTCCTTTCCGCTTTGATATGCTCATCATTTCAAAAATCGTTAAGCCGATTATTCCGATACGTTCTACTTTATATACTTTAATACCTAATTATTCTTCCGTTTCGATACTTTTTCGATCTATTTTTACAAATGTATTTGCATCCGCGTCCATGCTCAACTGAAATTCAGTTGGCATGGTGGAAATTTGCGAATTATGCTCCCCTCGAGCCTGCGCTGGCGATGAATTTATTACTAACGTCATCGGAGTATTTTTTTCAAGTTTGTAAAGAATTTGTTGCAACGTTTACAGATTTTTTCCCTCCATAGCGCCTCCCGGAGGCGTAAAATTATTATTTCGTTCAATGCAACATTAGAGCAGCAAATTTCTCTATTAAAACGCATCAACACCATGAGGCAGAGTCAAAAAACAGTAGAAAAATCAAAATAGAGATAAATAAATCGATCTCGAGTATCGAATATACTGTTTCTCGAAAATTTGAGTGTGAGTTTGAAAATGATGAATATCGTGAGAATTGAAAGAAATATAGAAAATTTCGCCAATTATTTCTGAATTAAAATCTTTAATTATAAATTAATAATCAATAATTGGCTTAATAGTTAACTAATGATTAATAATTGAAGATTTTAATTGGAAAATAAATGGCAAATGAATGGAAAAAAATATAGAAAATTGTGCCATTCATTTTCGAATTAAAATCTTTAATTATTAATTATTAATTAACTATTAAGGCAATTATTAATTACTAATTAATAATTAAATATTAAATAATAAAGAATAAAATTAATAATAATTACTAATTAATAATGACTAATTAATTACTAATTAATAATTAAAGATTTAAATTCGAAAATGAATGGCAAAATTTTCTATATTTCTTTCAATTCTCACGAAATTCATTTTTGAACTCACATATCATAATCATAATCACAATAATCATAATATGATCGGGAATTTTCGTTGTTTATTCTTCAGCATTTCGGTCAATTTCACAAAATTAGTAAAAACTACGACGAGATATCCAATTTTCTATGAATCCTGAATTTTTTATTTAAGAGTATACTCGGACATTTATTAGGAACGAATAAAGGAAAAAGCAACCGCGTTTGATCTTTGGTTTCGGAATGAATTTTTACGCAGCGGCGATTTCGTCGCAACGGAAAATCGTTTTGGGTATTAATCGCGGGGGAAAAATGAACATGGCGAACTTGCGTAACGATTGATGGTTGTTCGTTTCGAGGCTTTCCGCGCTCGGCGCATATACCGATACGAAGGTAAATTGGCCATTAGCGAATCTGCTGTTGTAGTTGAACAAAGTGTAGGTGACGAGATTGCACACCAGCCAAAAGTGCTGCGCAAAATGAGTGACGGTCCGGCATGCGGACAACATTCGAGGCAATTGCCGAATTTGTGACGCACACCGGCCTCCAATAATGTAAGCGAGAGGGCAACAGAAAGAGAGAGGCAAGGAGAAAGAGATTGTCGTAAATTATCGTCGGCTTTTCGCATCCATACCCACAATGCTATTGAGGCGTTTTGACACGGACTCTGGTCTCTCCTGTGGCGTTAAGTGGATTATCATTAGGCGACATGCCGAAGGAAAGGTAAACCTTTGCGGAATGCGAATCCCCAGTTGCGTCGAGACTTTTAAAAACAAGACAACAGCGAACGAAAAATATTTTTTTTCCGCATTTTTTCATTCGAAATAGTTCAAAATTCAACATTTACTGATTGAATAATTTTTGGTTGGTAAATTTTTTTTACGAACTGATCGGAAGAATCGTCAATGACACAGTTCACATCGCTGAAACTCGGTTTTTCCGTTCCTATTAAGATTTCCGACAAATTGTAATTTTTAAGCTGCACGCGTTTCGCGTTTTGTCCTCATTTCAAGATTATTTTATTAATCCCATGAGGCTCGAAAATACTCGGCGACATTTCCTGCTGGGTGTCTGTGAGTGGATTACAAAATTGCCATGTGTCCACAGCAATGGAATAGAAAAATATAAGAGAAGCTTTTGACGAGATAAAAAGAGCCGGAGAGGCGTTGTCTTAGAATAAGTTCCGGAGGATAATCGTCACGGCCGATTTTTTCTTCCAAATGCGGCAAAAATGTTTTGCTCCAGATCCGCTCTTTCACCGGATTTATCTCAAAATGTATTTGGGGCATGTTTCTAACGTTACGATTCTCTTTTTTCCATTGTCGGTTCAAAGGCCTTTGACAACCTCGTTTTTCGTAATTATTTGGAAAAACTAACCATTCCACGTTTCCCTTTCGAGCGAATATACCTGCGGATATTTTTCACACTCTTTATATTCCCGCCAGGTAAATTTTATAAAGAAAATTCGTCACGAATAAATTCAGGATCGATTTTCGAACTTTTAACATCGACAAATGAATTTTTTTTTGTTTTTCCGCCTGCACAATGTTCTGGAAAAGTTTTTCAGACTCAAAGGACGACTCGCAGAACTCGTCGTACTTTTAAGATTATTTTAAATTGAGAAAAAAACATTCATTTGCTTTATTTTAGCGAAATAATATGCGATTACAAATGGTCCATGAGTAAAGGGTCCGGATTATTTAGTTGTCGATTTAATGGAATAAGGAACAGCATTGAAAAACGTCCAGCCAGAAAGTACATAAGTGTATTTGCATATTTGGAAATATACGCGAGGCGAAGGGATGGTTGTGAGGGAAGATCGGATTGTCCTTTTTTTCCACCTCCGAGGTGCGCTGCGGTAATAGAGACCGTTTAAGCGTTGGAAAAGAAGGGGTGAGAGGAACGAGGAGAGAGTGAAGGCGAGAGAGAGAGAGAGAGGGGGGGGGAAGGACATAAATAAAGGGAAAAGAAAGATGTTGCACCCGAGGGTGTACCGCGTATTATAAGGGATGTCGTATCTCGGTGGTGGAGAGAGTAAGTGATATCCGGGGCATTGGTTGAAGGGGAGGAATGTTCGGAAGAAGAGTAAGCGAGCGAGCAGGAGAGAGCGAGGGAGAGAGAGTGAAGAAACGAGCAGGAAAGAGATGATTCGAGGTGACAGAGGGAGAGTCGAGGGATGAAAAAAAAAGCAGATTTACGCTGAAGAGTAAAATATTCCCCGCCCAGGCATCATTCAACTCGGGACAAGTGGGGGAGGCTTGGCTAAAGCCGCCTTGTCTGGATTGGCCGATTGGCTAATATGGCGGTCTTCCTAAGGGGTGGGGGTTCCCATTCAAAAGTGGGGATGAAGTACACGCGATATTAAGGGCTGTACCGAGTCAAACGCTGGGTAGTTCGTGTTGCGCCGTCGATTCACGCATTCCAACGACAACAACGATCACGACGAGAACGAATACGAGCAGCACTTCGGTGTACCTACAATTATTTATTTATCATTTATCATTTACAACCTCATTTAAATGTACATGGGACTCGAGTGGAAAGTTGTTTTTATTCCACGTGCTATTACACAGTTTTACGTTCGCGTGACATTTACGGTGATTTAATCATAACAACAACAATCATTATCACCATTTTATTATTTATTTATTTATTATTATCATCATCATTGAGTGAATTACGCCGGATTTTTCCGCGGCCATTATTGCATCGGTTTTTGGAAACTCTCTTGTTGGTGCATCATGATGGCTAAGACGTGCAATCAAAAAAAGAACGTGTACAGCATCGATCAAATTTTGGGTCACGCCAAGGACGACGGTCAGTTTACTCATAATATTTTTGTTCATACGCATAAACATCACAATTGTCAATTGCTTCCTGTCGAAAATATTCATTCATCGTCAAAAGCTTTGACAACGAAAAAAATACGATCTTGTCACAATTATTATTATTATTATAAATTACACACTTTTTTGGAACTTGAGAATTAACGAGCAGTCTTCATTAATATTTAATGCATTAAAAATTATAGTTTTTGACATTTAATTACTGGAAATATTCTTAATTACGTATTCACCTCGCAATCTGCAAATACGTCGCGAATATTGTTGTGCTTTAAATTCGGCTGAAATGTCATCAATTCGTCAAACCATAAATCATTGAAAAAATTACATTTTTACCGAAATTGCGATGAAAAATAATTAACGCTTCGCGCGGGATTGAAATTCGAGTAGCCCAACTCGCTGGGCGCGTAAATGAATACACATTTTTTTAAATAACAATTGCATGAAATTGTAAATCGATTTTTGTTTATTTAATTGATTGACCAATTTCGACGGCGCGATTGATTCGAGTTTTGGAAAATATAAATGTTTATTAAGGTCGCAGCTCGCGTTGGTTAATGTTTCTCTTTACCATTTCGCGGTAAATGCCAGCGCGTTTGCATTCCGCGGTAAGTGACATTTGCATTTGTCGCTAACAAGTGTTTGCAGTGTGGTCGAGTCTCGACAAAGATTGAAATCATTCGTTACAAGTTAATTCCAGATCGGAAATGTGATTCTTGCAGTTTTCCTCAAACGTTCCGGGCTAATTTTCGAACAGTCGAGCTTTTCTTCAAAAACGGTGATCAAAGTCCATAGAAAAATGGGAATTGACCCTTTTAATCAATTTTCATATTTATTCGTTTCTATTATTTATCAACGAACCAGAAAATCCACTAATATATTTCAAAACGCAGCATTTATATGAGCGAAATCGTTTTTTGCATTTCACTATCGAATTCTCAATTTTCATCCCATCGATCTCTAATTACCCAATATTTTTTAATTACGAGAGTTTTACAATACTGAAATGCAAATCGCTATGCCGTGGCCTCGATCGGAGCGCGATCCCTCCCGGTTCCTTTATCTAAACGAATCAATTCAATCACGAAAACGTGATTGTAAAAAGAAAATCTCGTACTTTTTGAAAAGTTGATTTTTTTTTATCATAGGCCCAAAAGAAGGGGGAACGATTCATTTGTGCAGGGCCCGTTAGTCAGTTTTACCGATGAATGCAATTTTTTTCGCGACTTTTCGGAGAAAAAATGAATTTCGTGAATGCGGCAGCGATTAAAGAATTTTTGCTCCCAAGATTTCTAAATCGTGTATGTTGACCACGAGGATAAATCGTGAAAAAAGCAGTTCCTGGCTCATATAACTCGAATTAAGCCGAGTTAAGTGTTTGTTAGCACGGGTACTCGAAAATTTAATGAAAAGAAGAATAAAGGACGGGGGGTGGCGGCGGGGTGAATGCGCCAGTGGGGGTGGCAAAAAGAGCTCGGGACATCAAGTGGATATATAGCGAAGCAATAGTGCTACGGCGTATAAAAACATTAAAATCTCTCTATTCAGGATGGATTAGCCAGCCGAAGGGTTGGGAGGAAGGGGGTGGCGATGATGATTCGGTCTTGTTCGTTTCGTTTGTGTCCGCGCGGAGATTGCGTAGCCATTTACTTCTCTTTTTCTCTGCACGAATCTGCAGTCTAGTGACGCGATTATTCATTGCAAAACCGTAATATATCGCGTGTGTGTGAGTTTGTGTGCATACGCGCGCCAGATTGTGTCAATGTGTAGGTTTCGGTTGACTAGCAGTCGCGGGGCACGAGAGCCCGTAAGGGGGCCAAGCGCGGATTCGTTCATGCAGTTTCCTTTTTTTTCGTCCCACTGCCCCCCGCGGAATAAGGCTGGGGTAGTTCGCTCAGAAGTGAGAACGAGCTATCACTGCGGCGCTGAGCGAGCGAAAAGAGACTCTCGCGCGTTTACAACCCCCACCGCTTGCTCATCCGCCGGCTTTGAGTACCAGGATTAACATTATTAACTGCTACGGGATAGCACGAACGTTGGTCTAATTAGGCGATTCGCATACTTCTCCCCCCTTTCCAAAGCTTTTTTAGTCCTGATGCTCAGCTGCGAGATTACACGATATGGAGAACGACAATGTGCACGTTTCGTTCTTGCTACACTCTTCCTATCGTTCTCACTACTGAATACCAAACTGCTGCCAGGCTATTGGTGCAGCCAAATTAATTCTTCATTAGGCTCCGGACGCACCGAGTAATAGAGATTCTGATATATATAAATAATCCTCTCATTTTTATTGCTATCCCTTTACAACTTTGTCAGTGACCTTCAGTTTGCAAAGTGGATTACAAATTATACCAATTATTTTATAAAAATGACGTTGCAGTTTGCATCGTTGGGATGCAACGAAATTCCATTTTTTTTTAACCTGAGATTTTAATTATTATTCAATATTTGCTCTGGACGATAAAACTCTCGTCTCTCGCGACCCAAAACTAGAATCGACATGAAAAATTGCCATGAATTTCGAAATTTAATAAATAATTGATAGAAAATGCATTTTTTCGTTGAATCTCAACGGTGCAAACTTCAGAGTCATTAATAAAAGTAATAAAATACATTTCCTGGCAATTAATTCTCGACCAAGGACTCAAATTCAATCCGATAAGACTCAACGAGAATTTCGCTGCATTTCAAGGATGCAACGTCATTTAATCAGAAAAGTAGTCGAGTAGTTAGTTCTTCATCAAATTAAAAAAAAAAAATTAACATCAAATTTGAAATGAAAAAAATTTCAGGCACTTTCATGCGATCACGAAGATGGAAAATTGTCTTGTATTGTCGTTGTTGCGTTTAAAGTGACATCAATGCTCGATATAGCTGAAAGCTCCAAAATAGATCCCGCCGATTAAAAATCCTCGCAATTTTAAATCAAAAACTTGCGTCATCGATGTGCAGCTCAAAATTTTCTTGCCAAGTGAATTACGCTCGTTGCAATGGAAATGTGAACTTGTTAAGAAAAATGCAAAATAGACTTTACGAATCGATGTTGTTTTCGGTTCGTAACGAATAGAGAGTTAACGATAAATAAAGGGGTGATGAAGGAACTCAAGTAGGTGATGTAGAATCGATGTTGAGTACGTGCACGAAGGACTGATCAGTCGGAAGGGGTGCTAAGCTGTCAGTAGGTTTGAATGCCCCATGTAAGTATACAGACAGACAAACAACACTGATTTTTTTTTGTATGAAACTCTCTTGCCGCGTTGGACAGGATGAACAAAAAAAATAGGATGGATTGCCTTGACCGGGGAATTCTCGATATTTGCTAATCACTAAGAGCCCAAACGGTGCGTTTATGGATCGGTTTGTTCGCTCCGATACCCAAATATTTATATATACGTGTGTTAGCCCATCAAATCGCAGGAGGAGGGCGGAAGAGGCCGAGGGAATCATATGCGGGCGGCGCATATTGATAACGTGTATCGGTACACTCGTATATATTGCGTGTGTGTGTGTGGGCTGCGAGGAATCGTTGAGAACCGGGGGAGGGAAAAAGGGGGTTAAAAATGAAAATAAAATACTCGGCAGGATTAAAAATTGGCAAATCCTTTGGCCAGACGTCATCGATGCAGGTTTGATTGTTTCCAATATCCTTCCAGTTGCACACTGTAGCGCGTAATACTCAAAGTGTATGGTATTAAGCACCGGGGCTTAAAAAAAACACTAAATAATTCACATTGCATTCGCGTGTATGATTTCGATTCTTTTCATCCTACAATTCTTTTTTTTTTTTTATTCATAACATTTCAACGTTTTTTTTCCGGAGTTTTCATCTGCGCGTGTGTCTCTCGTTATTTCGAAACAATTTCAGGACCTTCCAGTCGCGTTTTATCTCAAAATATTCACATTCCACAGTGCCACATTTTTTGAGCTTTTTTTTTGGTATTTTCTTCTTGCAGATCACGCCAGACCCACGGAAATCGTTCTTTGCTCCGGTGGCACAAATCTTCGGCTGGACGATCATCCCATGGACGAGTCTCCTGATATGGCCCCGGAGTCTGACCGACCCAGAAAAGTTCGTCGATCTCGGACGACGTTCACCACTCAACAGCTCCACGAGCTTGAGAGCGCCTTTGAAAAAACACAATATCCTGATGTCTGCTTCAGAGAAACACTCGCCTACAAGTTGTCACTCTCCGAAGCCCGAGTGCAGGTCAGTTTTCAATATTTTCCGTCTCTCATTGCGGTTACAATGTGCATTTATTTATTTTTCCAATTGCTCCGAAATGCTCGATATTCAAAAATCGTATTTATGCTGAAAAATTGGAGAAAAATTCATTCGACCCAGGATCGATTTGATTTTCCCTGACTTTTTGACTTGCTCGCTTTTTCCCCTGCGATAATGAATCGAAGGGGAAAATCGTTTTTCCACGAGCTGTCTCGAGACAGCTTTTTTCCAACTTTTTGTCGGGAGAAATAAAGTTGGCAAGGAAGAAAAAATGGTGATAATGGGACTTCGTTATTAACGTCATTCTTATACAAGCGTAACTTATACTCCTCAAGAAAACGTCGTGTTCTTTTGTAAAAGTACCCTCGTCAGTGAGAGTCCTCTCTTCGCCTCTCCCCTCTCTTTCTCTTGCATAACGCTCCTCCGACCCTGCTCGACGACGGCCACTCAACTAATTAGTAGCCATTGTTCAGAAAATCTGCTCGAGCGCCGTTATACTTTGCTCCTGTGCAACGTTTCACTTAATTTCGAGTTCCCCTTGTCTCCCCGCATTTCGCGAGAGCCTCGCTCTTTCTCTCTCATTCTCTCGTTTTTTTTTCTACGCCACAGATTAACGGATTAAACCCAATAAAAAATGTTTCATCGTTATCCCATTGCGCATGAATCGAAAAAGAATTTTTTTTCGGCCACTTCAACACGCAATGCAAGTCGAAAAAAATTCTCCTGCTCTCTTCTCAATTATGCTCAACAATTCGATTGCTTTCGAGCCAATATTAATTTGTCGGAAAGACACGTACGAAATGGTAATAATTCAGGAAGTTGTCGATTTTCCTCGTGAATAAGTTATGTCGCCACGCGCGCGTTCCTTTTTAAATGTGACACGACACCGTTCGCTGGCGAATACTGCGCCAGTTGAATGCGAGTTGAAGTTTCATATTCGCTGGGGCACGTACATTTGCACTGCCGATGATACCCACCGCTTGTGTGAGCCATCATTTATATATAGACGTACCAAATCTACAGGTTTATATAGCCTGCGTATATATATGTTACATTTCGCGGTGCTCCACTGTGTAGAATTACTTTTCCATTGCTGCTAAATTGGTTACTCGATTAGCGTAACTATCTGACACCCAATATAGATATATCGCATAAAGAATAAAGGAGAAATTGATGGTGTGGCTGTGTAAGAGATGGAATCGAGGTGAATTTAAGGGTGGAAGAGACGAGGGCGGAAAACCACCCTCAACACACGCGCGTGCCGTTGTAACTCCGCGCGTATATCCACGAGGTCCGCGCCGGAACCTCGTAGAATTCATCCATGTACGGAACACACATTATACACGTGTGTGTGTGTGTGCGAGGAATAGAGACGCGTTTGCGGCAGAAAGAGAGAGAGAGACACGGATTTCGCGCGCGATGAGAACGAGAGCGCAAGGGGGAATTGCGCGCGAGCTCGCACTCGCTCACCAGTCGTTTCGGAAAAGAGATGGAGAACATTCCGATTGGCCCATTGTGGTACAGCCAAGCGACAATGCCGGCAATTGGCCGTCGCTCGACAAAACCGCTAAATGATCCGCCGTCGCAGTGGGTGCCACGGCCACTTTATTTCAATCTCGACCGTGTCTCCGGAATCCCTTTTCATTCACATACATATATTTTATATGGAGAAATATATAAAACTCGCATTTTTATTTCATCAATATATATTAGGCTCTTCGTTCATCTTTTTACAGCAACCTTACACTTGTTTCGAAAATCTTCTTGCTGACTGTCGCTCGCTTCATTTCACTCATGTCAATTATTGACTTTTCGCTCCTGCTCCAGCAAAAATTCCTCGGAGAAAATACAAATACAAAGAAAAATGGTTAATGACAATTGAAATTATTCATTTTCATAATATTACGATCAAATACAAAGAAAAATGGTTAATGATAATTAAAATTATTCAGTTTCATAATATTACGATCAATTGCGTGCACTGAGAAGAAAATTTTGTTGGAAACCATCGAAATTTCGTTGGATACGGTCGACTGAACTTTTTTCGAGAAATCACAAAAATTTTGTCATTGCGGCAAGAAATATTCTAGAAAGTCTCTTCGAAAAGTAAAATTTTGTCATTCCAATCGTAAATTTTGCTGACAGTTTTGTTAGAAATTAAAAATATTGTCAAAATTACGAAAATTGTGGACGTTTTTTGACAAAATTCAATTTTCATTGTAAAAGATATTCAGAAAAAACGAAACGTCACGTCGCTCGAGATTTTCATCTATTGGGAAAAATGGCTAAAGAAAGATCGATTTGAATCGATAAGATTTGGTCGCGAAATGATTTTTGATCGTTCACTGATCGCGGGCGTTCGGATGAATTAATATTGCTCAAAAAACCTGCATGCGGGCAAAACGAATTTATCGACAACGATTGAAATAGGCGCAAAATTTTAATTCCTACACGGTTAAAGAGAGGCGAAAGGAGTTTTTGATGAGGAAAGCGTTCCTGGTTTGGTCCTACAAAGCCTGCAGCGTTGTTGTCCATGACGAAGCACACGCGGAGACCGCAAGCGCCTTGCACTGCTTTGGCTCACTCGTCGCAACCACTTGGGCGTTAGGCCGCTATTCAAGAGGCAGGGAGAGAGTTATTAAACAATTAACAGCAATTATTTCGATGCTGAGTGAATCGGCCGAACTCGGAGTTGATGGGAAGCAGATGATTTTGGCAAATTTGCGTTGTTGCGAAAATGCAATATCTCGAAATCACGTGCGCTTTACATCGTTGTAATTCGTACCGCGCTACTGCATTTTCCGCCCAATGCGTGCATCAGTTTTTTGCAAATTAAAATTTCATACGTTCGTGCGTTGCATACTCGATTTAATTTGGAAAATTGTATGGAAAAAATTGCATTTTATTTATTTGTACTTCTTTTACAACTCTGCGAGTATAATTGCGCTCTCGGCACAATTGAGTTCTGGAAAATCGTCGTAGTCCATTTAAATATCGCGTTTCGTGAAGCATCACGCGTAATTAGCGTACTTCGCATGACCGTATTTTTCACGTGATTTACTTTTTCCATGAGAATACACTCGTGCTTCACGTTTTCCATTCTTACACGTAACATTTTTTTGCTTTTTCGCAATTTTTCAAACTGACGAGTAGCCAATTTCAGAAAATGGTTAATCGATAAAAAACTCTTGACTCTCGATCGTTAATTTTACAATTTTGCCTCGAAAGTTCAACATTATTTAATGTCTCAAGCTTTATTGAGACTCTGGAGACTTTCCTCTCCTTGTATTTCGATTTTTCGGTCACAAAAGTGTTATTTTCATAAAAAATATTGGACGTTTATGATTCGCCAGAAAAAGTGAAAGGGGCGCTCGAATTTCGCACCTTTGATGACGTTTGACAGTGCAAAACGATTTTAAACGAAATTTTGTTGAGGAAAATAGCAATAAAATGGAAAACAGTCAAGAGTTGAGAAAAAACGTGAGAAAAAATGTTGTAATGGTTGCCTGGCGATGTATTATGCACAAAAAGTCATGAAAAATCAAGTGGCAAGTGAGTCCGCAGTAGAATCAGTAGTACAGATTTAGGTGAGTCAGCCATGAGACGGGTATGGTGCAAAATGCTACCGAGTATCGAAGTACAGAGCGTAGGGAGGATAGGGCAGGAAAGTCTGACTGTGAAAGCCACAGATAATGATGAGAGCAGTGAAGGGAAGGAGCTTTGCTCCCTCAGACTTGGGAAAATCAGGATAATTGAGAATAATTAGCTTAATTAGCTCTGAATGAGTGAGAGCTGCTCGAGCTTCATTGGAATGAAGTATCGTATTGCGATGTATGAAATACGAAGTTAATGCGAGTATCGTCTCCATCCCTTTTGCTCTTGCAATTCACGCGTTCACCCTCCATACGCGACTGAAGATTCAGGACGATGTGAATCGTGGACAAAACGCCAGGTGCAATGAAAAAGCATCATGGAAGCAACAAATCCACGAATGTTAAAATCACGAAATTTTTCCAATCAATTTCTTTTGATACGATCGCTGGAGATTAATTAATTCAAGGGCGCGAGTAATTTTTCAGATTTTATGCAAAATTAACGAGTGGCTTTTTGTTGGTTTCAGGTTTGGTTCCAAAATCGACGCGCTAAATGGCGCAAGAAGGAAAAATCTCTCGGCAGGGATACGAATTTTTTGCAGCCCGAGCCTGGAAGTGAGTATTTGTTTTTTTTTCGTCATTTTATTGCAATAAAATCGAGTGGCTTTTTGGGAACAACAGAAAAAAAAATGGTAGCTCGCGAGACGAGGGTCGTTTTGTTTTCCCGTGGAATTTGCCAAGAGCCCGAAAGCACTTTTTTACGAAATGGAAATAAAACTAGAAATATATTTGCCTCGTTATACTTGACGTATCTTTTCCGTGGCTTCGGCCATTAATCACTCGGTCGCGTAATTATAAAGCGTCACGAATCGACGCGACCAAGCCACCTGTGCTTCACAAGTATTCCGAGATTAGTGTGCGAGACCACGACGACCTCGTTGTTAATCGTGTAAAATATTACACGCGAGAGCATACAGTTTTTGCTCTACAATGTGTAACGTCGTGTAAATATTCGAAATGTGACCTGCAGTCCATACATGGCACGTGGAAAATTACGCGACGCTAGGCAGACGTCGTAATTGCGTCCATATTCGCTGACGATCGTTTATTACCATCTCGACCACGATCTAATCGACAAACACGCTTAATACACTCTTCGCGCAGACGATTAATCGACCAACTTTTCTTTATTTCGCTTTCTTTTTTCTCTCCATTCCACATTTTTTATTCCTTCGGTTCGAGCTATCGATTAATCAAGATTCAGGACTTGTCACGTGTGTACATCGATACACTTAATTGCCCAAAGTTCAGCGTTCTCTCGGCTGCTCCAAACTGAACGATAAAATGTTCGCTTTTTATCCCCCAAATTACTCACTACTGTGTCGTTTCGCTAATAATATTAATTGAGTTTAAAATACCTTGAGGTTTCGGGGCAAGCAGACCAAACTGAATTTTCTGCCTTGGGGATTATTCTCAAGCCTTTTTTCTTAATCGACACGTACAAAAATACATCGTGGATGAAAGTGTGTCGTTCCCCTTTCTCGTAAAACTTGCGTTTTGTTTTCATGAATTTTTAAGTTTTCCCAACCAAAATCGTTGGATTTTGACGAAAAATTCATTCGATCTCGCCAACATTCGTTTCTCCAATAATAATTGAAATGCAGAATGTAATTACGATGATAAAATGATCAATTTTTGCCATTCGAAAAGCAAATCGGCTCGAAAAATTTGGATGACATTGAAAATTGAACGAATCTTCAATAAAATTATAAATTTTCCGATGCATTCGAACGTTGCAAACTTCAGCATCATCAAGCAATTAATCGTTAAAGTTCACGAATGTGACGGTTTTTTTTTTATTCGCGGACTTGATATTGTTTTTGGATTTAGTAAATAGATTTC
The DNA here is from genome assembly GCA_037043255.1 of Diadegma fenestrale. Lineage (NCBI taxonomy): Eukaryota > Metazoa > Arthropoda > Insecta > Hymenoptera > Ichneumonidae > Diadegma > Diadegma fenestrale. Next base: position 11,720,265 of record CM073312.1, read on the forward strand.
AATTGGCTAGTTTATCGATATTGCGAAAAGAACGTTCAAAGTCATCTCGAATTCATTTTTTTATTCGATAATATTGGACGTAAAAAAATAAAAAGGGTTCGCTACCCCCGAGCAAGAGGTTTTTTTTCTTTTCTTTTGGTTCTCCCTCTCCCTCTCTTCGAATGTACTGTTTACCCCAAGAGAGCACAACTACTACTCGATATTTAAGCGATTCCATTCAAAGCTGCCTTTTCGCATTCTCTTTTCTTTTTGTTCTTCTCTTCTCTGGCCCTTTCCACCCTTGACGTTGGATCTCTGCTCTACCCTGGCCCCAGCAGCACCCCCTTCTCCCGCGCTCCCGAATCCCTTGCTCTCTTCATCGTCGATTCAATCAGGCATGCGAGTCAATCGACCGATCTCTTCTTGAGCACCGGCAAAGCTCGAAAGAGACAGACTCTTTCTCGCTCTTCTCGAGAGGGAGAACAAACATTGAATACATTATTCGCGAGCGAAAAGGCGAAACCCCGAGATGCCATAATATGCCCTTCGCTCACTGCCCCATTTTATTGCTCTTTCTCAATCTATTTACATCCTTCAATTTTTCACTTTATTCATGTTTTTTTTCTCCCACTTTTGAGACAATTATTCCGAAAAATTACTGAACAATTATTATCTTAATTCTCAACACCTTTTCGTGAACAAATTTCCATTAAAAAAAAACACTTCGATTGACGTTGATTATCGGAATCAAAAGAAACAATGATTAGTGTTAATTTTTTCTACTTTTAATGACACGAACAAAAACTGATTGCCAGAAAGTCAATGAATCGACAAGTATTTTTCATTTATTTTTCCACTCCGCGTTCGCGATCTATTTGGGTTGGCGCTCAAATATTTGGCAATTATTCAATTAATCTGGTCCATTCTTAACATCATCATGTGAAAACGAGATTAACAATAATTATTAATGGGATTTTGCCATGGGGGTGGAAGCAGAAAAAGCACAAGTTCCAAATTTAATTGACTCGTCCGCAATCGTTCTTGGAATAAAATGGTAAAAAGGTTAAAGTTGAAGGTGCAGCAACGTATGTCACGTTGCAGTTGCAACTAAATTAGTCATTCTCGTTGCATGGCATTTTTTTCAGTTGACAGTACGGAAATAGTTGTAAACTGTTGGTTGAGAATGAAAAATAGGAATGAAATAAGAGGCGGGAGTGTTAACGAGGTACAAATTGTTCTGTGTCTCAGATGTTCGAGCACTGTGTATGCCAGGCGGTGATCTTGGAGGGCCACCGCTATTTCCCTGGTTCTCATCGATATTCGCTTCGAATCCCTGGCCAACGAATCCCCAAAAAGTCTCATCGTTTCAGGCCTTTTTTTCGCAATATTTCAACTTACCTTACGCCGAAAATTTGGCAACTCTGAGATCGATATTACCTGGTGTGGGATTTGACACTCTTAACGGTCTGAATCACAACGTGCATGCAGCGAGGGCGCATCATCCTTTGAGTACGAGTCAGCAGCAGCAACAACAGCAACAGCAGCAGCAAACTTCACATCCGCTGAATCTTGGTATGCAAAATATGCCGCAAAATTTAAGCTCCAAATATTCAGAATCTCGAGACTCTGACGACGCTGGCTCGGGCTCGGAGGACGGCATCAGAAGACAGAGTGCCGAAGTTCTCAGAGTCAAAGCTCAGGAAGTTTTGCGCGAAGCTGAAAATTAGTTATTATTAACTTTCACACTAAATATAACAACAAAAGGCCACAAAAATAATAACAATAACATTAAAATCATGGCAAAAGTCATTTTTTGTTTGTAAATATATACAGGATTGAGGATTAGCATTGATTCGAAATAATTAATGTTAACGAACATTTTTTATCGGTCAAATTATTACTGAATTTCGTACTTTTCAAACTTTATTAATATTCGCGCAAATTCGTTGCAGACAATAACTTTTTTTTCATCGAAATTCTGCACTGACTTTCAGCTTTTCGATCACAGCAAAGAGGAGTTTTCAATCAATTGAGCCTTTCAATTTAATTGTACGAAATTTGGTAATAATAAAAGTTCATCAACGTCAACATGGACTCTCTTTACAGTAGATACGGTTTAACTTCGTGGACCTACTAAAATATGTGTGAGTGAAACGAAAAAGAAAAAACGTGAGAGAATGAGAAAAACACATTATACATTTATTCAGCGCTAGCAAACAAAAGGGCTTCGCCCTTCGCTTGCGAATGAAAAACGTTAAGTGAATTCGAGCCTTTTTTTGACAGCGGTAAATATTGTAGCGTGCATCATGACAATCCTGACGCTAAATTCATCCGACAGTGAATTAAAATTGTAAATATCCAGCAAAATGGTCTCTGAGTTTGGGAGGAAAATGGAGTTGGAAAATGAGAGCAAAAGGGAAGTAAAAAAAAAGTTAGAAAAACGCTCGACGATAAAAAAAAACGGACAATTTGTTGAAATTGTGATCGAACAATTTCGACTACACACGCGCGCATCACACGGCGCGAATAATTAAACCTGCGCATGATTGACGAGAAGCATCGATGAATTTACGAAAATTTGTTCAATTTGTTATTTTTTTTAGTATTTAAAAAAAAATCGATTTTGTTTTCGCAATATTTTCGAAAAATGTTTCGACAACATGGCGACGAGATCGCTATCTCGAGCTTTTAATGTTTTTTTCTTTTTGCTGTTCCCACGTCAAAGGCTGCGGGCGGTCTCTTATGACGGAATAAAATTCCAAAGTTGAGTAATTGAGCATTTGAGCGTCACTGCGACACGCTCGAGTATACGTGCATCGCGTGAATTCCCATCGCGCATCCTGCAAGCATCAAACTCGATTTTTATATGTATGTAAACACGTCGGCGATTCGGCGAAACAGTTGAAAGTTTTTATCGACCATTCGATTTTCATGTTTCATTTCAATGTCCTTTGAATCCCCCTCGCATATACGTTTTTTTTAAATACGAACCAATCCTTGTCTTTCGTTCCTGAAACGACCATGTTCAAGCTTTTTATTGCGGTCAATTATTATCAATTGCTGGATAATTATTCACGATTTACGGACAAACCCTGACGAATATGCATTTATTTTGGAATATTTTCACACGTTCTCGACACTTGGGTCACAATGACCCGGAATTATTTCGCGATTCTTTGAATTTCCACGAAATTTTTTCCGGAACAGCATTTTCCATGATCGCATCGTGGTTTTCAACCCGCAAAGTGTTGAATGTCGAAAAAATTATGATTTTTATTGTAGCTTTATTTTTCGAGAGTCAATATTTCTCAGTAATTTTTTTTTTTCAACCCATTTTTGCGATGCTGACGTTCCGAGGAATTTTTAAATGGGACATGGATTTTTTTCAATGAAAACTGACCGAAGGCCTGCCGACTGTAGGGTCGAATTGACCCAATGTGTTTACAAAGAGTTTAAACAGAGTTGGTTTACTAACCGACGGTCAAAATTACGTTTGCTGCAGCATTCGCCATTAATTTTGTGCGAACGGCATTTTTTATTTATGAATTTTGAAGCAGGAGCAAAAATTTGATGGAAATCGTACTAATTTTTGAATTAGTGATGCTTTTGAGTTTTCATTATGGAAATTCTGTTCTCCACACTGATTTTTTATACAGTTTTCGATACGTCAATTAACCCTGCCCAGAATTTAGCAGAATCTTTTAAATTTGATCGTTGCACTGTTTCGGTTTCGACGTCTCTGTAAATATGAAAATAGTTGTAATGAAAGTGATGATACGATGCAATGAAGAGTTATAATAGCCTTTCAGTCAAATTGCCATTTGCTGCACAACATTTTTCTCATCTTTGTATAAAATTTCTCAAAATAACGTCAAATCGAAGTTGCGTAACCTGCTAAAAAATTTCGACGACACTCGATCTAATTAGTGCGAGCGATGTTTGGAAAAAAATTTGCACAGCATCCGAACGTCACACTGGGTCTGGCAGGCCAATCCGTAAACGTGATTTTTTCAAAAAAGAAAAAAAATACGAAAGAATTTGCTTTTAACCAGTCGATTCGAGGGCACGATTCGTATTTTGCTCCCAGCGAATAGAAACGATCCATGTGTGGGTTCGAGGGTTAATTTTGTGGAAAAACACGGACAGCGTTGCCGAGGAGACAGGAAATGTGAGAGAAAACGAGAGAGGCAGGAGGAGAGAGCGAGACAAAGAGTAAAAACTGAATTATTCTCAAAGTTATTCTACAAATATAAAGAAAAAACATAGATAAATATATAAGTTTATTGCGACTGTATTATATGCTGTATGATAGAAAAATTATCATTTTACGTTCCTGTAAATATGTAGTCAAAAGTTTATCATCATTATTATTACGATTATCATTATTATTGTAATTATTGTCATTGTCATCATCATTATCATGAATATACGATAACGAGTACATGAAATATATATATATGAGAGTGAAGTACGAAAAAACTTGTATTTTATTCATTTTTTTCATAACGAAACCCCACAAAATCGCTGCGCGAAAAGCCGAATTGGAAAATTTCCAGATTCATCAAAAGAGTGAGTAAAAAGTCCAGAATTTTCGCTCCAAAATTCTCGAAGTTGGAGCCTCGATTTAGAAATTTTTTGAAACGAGACAAACTTTCGGAAAAACAATTTCGTTTGAGATTTAAAAATTTTCATTCAAGAAAATGGAAAAAAGTTTCAAAGATATTCGTAAATTGCATTTTTTTTTCACTGCTCCTCGAAGTTCGAAATGACAGACACATTTAATAAAAAATTGAGAAAAATGCAAAAATAATGGACTCGCAGCAGAGCTTTGCAATGAAATATTAATAAGGAAACGTAATTGGCGCATATCGGATGAAATTTCGCACGAAAAATGAAATATATTGAGGGAGTAAACGTGGCGATATCGAACGAGACTGAAATATTAAAGGTACGAATGTGATGGAGACATAAATTTATTATTTAATAGAGGCGCGCGGGTATGCTGTGGCGCGAATCATCGCTAACGCCTGTGACACGCACAACGGCAATTACAATCGTACCAATTTATTTACGCTATCGTGGTCAACGTATATATCGTTCCCTTGGGTACTCTGTGTATAAAGCACAGTGTGTGTGTGTATATATAGGCAAATACGTGTTGAATCTATACGAATATGTGTATGGATTTGGGGGCCCGAGGGCGAAAACAGCCGCCGGGCATTTCGGCGATCGGAAGTCGTCATTACCGTGCACGGCAAGCAGGCAAGATAACGCCAAGGTGTCGGAGCGCGTGCAGCAGCAATTACCGCCGGACTATCGCACCTGCCGCGCCGCGGTGAGTCGTTCCCCCCGCGACGAACTTGCAAGGGTGAGAAAGAGCGAACCAAGCAACTGAGAGAAGAAAAATAATATTCAGGCACGTAAAAAAAAAAACTACACGCTCGGGAGGTCGCGACTTTGTCTCACGTTCTTTCACGTAATAACTGTATAATCTCCGATCACGAGGGAATAAAATAAAGACTAAAATATGCTAATCGTATAAAAATCGAAGAAAAAAGAATTTCCATGTGACAGCCTGTGGGCGCGTGAGACACACGTCGCACGGATATTGCCTCGAATTGTCATAATAACTAAATGGCCTTGAAGGAAGAGTCGAAAAATTTTCAAGCAGAAAAAAAACGGAATAATATTTTAGATTCTCGTGAAATTAAATTGAAAATCGCGCGAGTTTGAACGATTTTTTGAGCAATTTGTCGAATCGTTGCATTCGGATATTTGGAGCGACGAACTCAAAATGAGAACCATCGCGTGGTCTGGTTGTTATACGTTCGAGATGCCGGCAAGCCGGGATGGTTGTCGCGCGGGGGTGGTTCCTCTATATACGACGAGAAGGACAATTAGATTAAAAGCAGCGCCTCTCGCGGCGGCTTGAGATCCATTAGTGCCCATTGTACCACCCCATTTGTACCCCGTTACCGCCTTCCCCCTTTTCCTCCTGCTCCTCTCGACTTGAACCCCTCAACCACCTCCTTTCGCTCCGGCCGGTGTGTGCTGCGCCCTGCACTGTTACACCGAGAATACTGCGTGTTATACGTCCTTATGTATGTTGCCAAGAGTTTCTCTCCGATTCTCGTATTCAAGTATGGAGAAGGCATGAGCCAAGCAAGCCTCCCGCGATCTCGAAGCTCCAGGTACTTATTCTCAATAGTAATATGCTCACTTCATACTTGCCACGTTTCACTCGCTTTCACCCCTTTCCAAATCCACCGTCATCGCTCTCTTCCGACATCTCGTACGAGCGATCGTCTATTTCGCTTTTGCTTGCTTTCTGGATCACACTCTCCCCCCCTATTCATTCATTTTCAGGTTTTCCACGTGCGCAGCGAAGTGTGTCCGTGTGTATTGGAAACTTGAGATCAAATTAATTTTCTCATTCGATCGAGAGACTCGATGACGATCATTCCGTTTCCAGAGCTAATTATTTTTGTCGCGACTTTGTCGAGGACGAAATAATTGAGATCGTGATTGAAATTGGCTTTTTTTTTTTCATTCGTAAGATTAATTTATCCAGCATCTCGCATTAAAAAAAAGAAAAAAAAATGGAGACTGAGTTTTTCTATATATCATCAACGAACTTCTCATCCCCTGGACCAACTAAAAAGGGTACAAATCTGGGGGATACTTTGCGGGGTAGTTGGCGCTCATCACGCTCTGGCTTATCACTCGAAACGTTAACGACGACGTTTTTTCCACTCTGGATTTTTCTCTCTGAATGACATCAGTTAGTCCATTCGCGAACATACGTCGCGCGTAGGGATTATTGCCAGAGTCGCTATTAACTCTCGACTTTTCTCGTCCTCCTTTGACTCTCTCGCAACAGTAATCTTGCATTTTTCTTCCGCACTCTCACTTCGACCCTTCAGACGTTTTTTATTCTCCTGAAATGCGAGAAATTGAGATTAAAAATTGCAAATTTGTCGCTTGCCAATAATTTCGCTCGTTCCTTTGGTTTCGTTGTCGGTCCGTTCGGTTCCCAGGACCAAAAATCTCATTATTGTTTTTCGAAATGACCTACAAATGGAATTTAACGTTTTCAGCAATTTGGTCCACTTGGTTAACTTCGGTGGGATCCGGCGCAGAAACCGCGGGAAAAAATTGCCAGCCTAACGACCAACTTTGTACGAATATTTATTATCATTATTATTATTGACGTATTCGTCTTCGTAATGTATACTTAACGAAAAGTTCGCACGTTGTTAAGCTGAGTGTACGGTTATGCTTAAAAATTAGTCTCGTTGTGATGTCGAGCATTAGCTCGGCCGTTTGGTTAATACCATACGCAGGGTGTACACACTTCATTAAGACCATTAAGAAGCATCTGGGTATTACGGGCTCGCGCGGCGAGAGACCCGATCCCTGTGACCCTGGAGAACTCTATACGGGATAACAATACCGCACGAATGGGGGGGACCGATAGGTGCAAGCGCATCACCCTTAAACCCCTTTTCTCTTCCCCGTCATCCCTCTCGCTGCCTGGATCACTTTTCTTCCGCATCCCTCGTCGGTGTTCTCCAGAGGGAATTGTCGTAATCGAGCTGGAACGATTACGACGATCGAATTAAAAAACGTATCACTTGCAATTTATTTTTTATTGCCACGAAATCAAAACCTCGTTAAAAAATTTAGTGTTTTTTCGTTTTCTCCTTATTATTATAAATCTGAATAAAAATTTGTCGAATTCTGATGATGAAAACAGATTTGCAACGGAGTGAAATGTCAGTTGTGCATTGTCACCTGAAAAAAATGTCGCCGCCTCCGATGAATGCGTTCGAGTTACCGTGTCGAGGGTTTTATTGGAAATTTTATTGTCCGCTTGCACAGAGGGAACGAGGCGTTTATAAAGATCGCGATTTAATTTCACGTTTAGATGTACTCCGTACCTTACAATATATTTATATACTTTGTGTGCATATGCTATGTATTTATGAACACATATTTGTATCCCCGTAATGATCCTCGAGTGGCTTGAATGATGTAGATTCTCGATTGAAAAGATCAAAAGCATCCGGTGTGTTGCAAAAGCATTTCGGAAATTCTCTGCTACGTGCTCACCTATAGTATAGATATACTTGATTTTATATATAGTAAGAATGGTTTTGTATTATAGAGAAAATATAGGGGGACCTTTTTCGCTCGATCGATTCGTCCGAATGGTCGGCGTTTAACGGGTGATAAAAAAAGGTGCGTCAAGGCATGCGTGCGTGCAACCGGATAGAGCGATAGACGCAGGTGGTGGTGGGAGAATTCGAGGGGTCAGAACGTGAGAGAGGAGGCGCACATCCCGAACATCACCGCGGGGGGTTCTTCTCGCGTCTCGATCATTCCTATGCACGTCAAGCTTCTCATAAAAAGGGCGTATGCAAGGACAGGATCCATTTGAAACTAATGCTTTCCCTGTTTGAACAAATTCTCACATGTGCGAGAAGTTCTTTTCAATCGTAAATTTGCCCACGATCGTATTACCGCTCCTCTTTCTATACTTTCGGGGGATCCAGATACAGGGAAGCTGCGGTTTGCTCCATCGGCACTTGATGGACGATGGAAACAAAAATTTGCAATCCCTGGACAAATTGTCTCATGTAAAAATTCCACTACAATTTGGCTCTGATTTCAAGTGTAATTTCTGTGCGAAATTCGGCTGATTCATTTTTATTATAAAAAGCTGAATTTCCTACGACAGCGGAATACAAAGCGTCATCGCGTAGGCAAACAAAAGGAAATAAAAGCTTGTCTCGACACCGCCACGCGATATGTATTAATAGTAAATATATATGTGAGTGATGTATGAACTTAAATTACAACCTGTATGTATTCAGAGATAATACACCGAGATAATGAGAGCTAACTGTAATCTAATGTGGCTGGTGGTTGTTTATCGATGACTGAGTCGAAACAGCTTTCAGTCTCCCACGCTTTATTAAAATCATTTCCTTCCCCCATCATTTTTCCCCTCTCCAACTATATTTCTGTGATAAACTCCGATTTTTGTCGTTGACTGAGTTACGCAGGTGCGTGAATTTGCAATTATATGTTTAACGTCCAATTTCACTGACTTGAAATCTTTTTTCAACTTTAACAACAAAATATTGTTAATTATAATTTTTATTCTTGATTTATTGCAAACGAGCACGTTTCAATACGTTTCAAGTGTCAAAAGTATTTGGAAAAAATAGATCAGGGTCAAACGTCGCTCCATTTGCGACCACAAACATCGCGCACTTGTTTTTTTTTTTTACTATATAAAAGAGTGTAAATGGGTTTTAGTTAATGATGTGAAACGTGGGCTTTCTTCACTTTCATCCCATTTGGACCACTCAAACTTCCGTAACCGCTAGAAGAGCTGCAACGGTTGAGATGGCGAGATTTCTGCTGTTGCGTGGGTGAAAAATTATGTCATCGAATGCAGACGTACGTTAATGCAAGAATTTTCAGAGCATTGTTCGACATTTCCGGAACTTTGGCTTGGCGGCTATACATGATGAGCAAAGGCATTAAGAAAAGTGAAGAAAGCCCAAATGCGTTGGGTACAAGTCATTACGTCTCTGTATATCCGTATATAAGAGTTTGATTCTGAATTCTTGAGGGTCGCTAATAGCTGAATTCTGAATGCATACTGGAGACCTCGCGAATCCATTAAAAATCTCTGGCACGCGTTATACACGGTCAGAGTGCACTTGGCCGGTTTCTCCAAGAAGTGCTCAGTGGCGTTTCATTCTTTTTTTTTATATTTTTCGTCACCGAACAAGAAATAGGATGGAAAACGCGATAAAAAATCGTGTGTTCGTCATTTTTCCCACTTCATGATTACGTATCGTGAAACCAATTGAATTCAATTTGATTGACACTCGATTCTCGTCGAATTTAGAAAAACGTCAAATCGAATTAAAAATTGGCAATTGATTCGACTGGAATTCATGCAGAATTGAAAATAATTAATTTGGCACGTTTTTATGCCGTTGATTCGTCGATTTTTTTGATCCACCTCAAGCTGGTTTAATTTTATTCATTTATTTATTAGCAGCATCGAAAAATACAATCGGGAACCCGAAACCCGGGGTCCCTGCTCGTCGTCTCCGTTTACACACTAAACTTTGGTCTCTCTCTCCGGCCATGCGAAAGTTCATCGACTAGACTCGTTCAGTAATATGGACCTCCCGTCGAGACGGCAGATGCGGACACCCGGTAGATTATTGTACACCGTTGTCCCGTGTTTGGCCACAGAAGTATATATTTTATTGTAATACAGTTGTTCCACGTTGATATAATGGATGAAAGCAGACACGCGGTTCCTCCTCTGCTGCTGTGCTCTCTCGTCTTCTCGCACTCGATCTATTTAGCCGCGAAAACTTGTCGTCAATGGATATTTACACTCATACATAAATCTCCTTATACAGCCTCCGCCAAAAGTATTTTCTGCTGAATCAACGTAGTCCAACAATTTCGATTCCAATTCCTTTTCGTCATTACGCAGAATCGAATTTGAGAAAAATCCCGAAAATTCGTGTAGCGATTTCTGGCGACGCACCATCTCGCCGGTTTCGTCATGGAACCGATTGATCGATGACGTTTCCGACCGGATGTTCCGTTTTTGTTTAAATTTCATACAATCTGTTGGAATTCTCTTGAATCTTATTTTTCATGAATCTGAAGTTTGCAACGTTGAGATTTCATCAATTATTTATTAATTTTTCAACATCATGGCAATTTTTGGCACCGATTCAATCTTTGGGTCGCGAAAGAGGATCGTTTTATCGTCCAGAGCGAATATTTAATAATAATTATGAGCTCTGGTGGATAAAAAATTGAATTTCGTTGCATTCTAACGTTGCAAACTTCAAGATCATTATTTTTCATCGCTTTTTCTACGTAATTAGCGATGGAATGGTTTTTTTAAGGGATTCTCTGGGAGAGGTGGAAAAAGAGGATAAAGCTTGAAACTTTTGGCAATGGCTGTATATTTATGGATACTTTTATTTAGCACGAGACTCCTGTGGCGCTTTGAAGAGGTGGCTCCAGTTTACAATCATTTTTTCTCGATCCTCTCATTCGTGTTGGAAGTAGAGCCACTAAAATCGTGTCTCCTTTATATTCATTGAAGCATTGATGGGTCCGTGTGTGTTTGTGTGTCGAGTGGAGCGAACGAATTCGAATGTAACGTTTGTGAAGCCTCCGTTGACGAGAGACGACGGGTCAGCTATTTATCCGCTTGAAGATCCTGTTACTGTACACTTTGAAAATCGATTCCTCAGATCGGTATCCGCAAACTCTCGAAACTCTCGCCCCATTGTAACGCCCATTCTTTGCACACTTTTCAATTTTATATCCCGCCTTGCGACACGCATACGCGCTACGAGCTGCTTCAGCTAAAAACGCAGCTACCGAAAAGCTTCTACTTCGAATTACCCGCCAATGAGCTTAATGTTCATGGGCAACGAACATGAAAAAAACGCACATTCGAATAAGCGAACAAAAGATTTGTCCCCGCGGTCTGTATGACCATTCGCATGATGAATTTCTAATAAAAAAAAATTTAGCAACGCCAGCAAAATTTGATACGAAAAAAAACGTAAAAAAAAAAATCTTCTCACAGCTTTTCATGAAAACTTTTCCTATCAAGTCGCTTGCGTATCCATTGACAACGTGAGTCGCACCGAACAAATAAGCTCTGCCAAACGCAGTAGAAATTTTCACGAAAGTTTGACAAATTTCGCCCGCGTATAGCGTCGCTGCAGAGAAACGTTGAGGCCTCTGATTTTAATCTCTTTCGTAATAATTGCAAAGTATCGATATCAATGATTTTTAGTTGCTTCACCTGCATCGAAATATTTCTGCGTTTCATGATATATTGACAAGAAAGTGGACAACAATGCATCGTGTCTTCGTGTACAAATGCATATTACAAAAGCGTGGCATGGTTAGAAGCTCGATCGGTGGGGTGGGCCGGGGGAGGGGGTGGGGGTTGAGAGGTACAGTATACACAGGGTGTACGGTACAGGAGCACATGGCGAACCTGTGCAATTTACAGGAGAATGAAAAGTTAAGCCGGTGCCGAGCTTAGGGGTGGCTCGCAGACAATGGGCCTCGGCTTCACAATCTCGACTGCAAACAAACGCTAGAAATCTCTCTATCTCACTGTCTTGCATTCGCGTTTCGAAATACTTCGGTGTCGTTCTTTCTTTCTCTTGGCAGCTCTACGACAGGCTTGCAAAACGGTCCAGCTCGACCAGCAATCCGAGGAGGGGGAGGCGAAGGGATGGGGCACAAAACGTAATTGAGATATCGCGAGATCTGATTAAGATCCTCTCATTCGTCAAGAATCGTACGTCGCATCGTTTTATCGCGGCTTGACCTTCGTTGCAATTGAAATTGCAGCTTGCAACGATTTAAATTTATGCACTTTACAATATTCTCGACAATAAAAGTAAAAAATCATACTTTGCTCTGTTTCGAACGGAAATCTTTGAGCAAACAGAACAATTTCTCATTCCAAGTCTTTGGGAAAATTCGTTCGCCTAAAATTGCCTTATTTTAACGTTAATTGGTTCATTCAATAAATGATGCTTGATCGAGCAACCTTTCGAAACACAACGATTCGTTAGGCACGAGATAAATCGACTGAGGAATCTCGGAGGCTGAAAGTTGGAGGAGCGTGGCCCGTGTTGGAAAAATTACAAAAGCTGTTCTTCTCCTACGATTAATGTGTCGTAACGAAGCGTTAACAGTAATAACTCGTATTATGTTAAATCGCGTATCGTTTAGGTACAATACTGTGTTGCTTTTCTTATTGTGTTGTTCCCATTTATATCTATATGTAGTAGAAAAAAGTCTATTGCGTTTATTTTAAGCATCTACGGTGGCGCACGCGCCGCCACGTGCACGTAGCCCAAACTGCACCCCCGTTGAAATGCTTAGATACGTAATATAGCCCGCGCGACGGTTCTCTCGCCATGCACCGGTCCATTCTTGTGACGCCTCGTTTCACCGATTTCACCGACCCTTTATTTAATTAGCGATGTGACCCACGAGCCGGTTAATACATCGATGAGAATGACAATTTCTGTTGCACTGGCCGAAATATCGTTTTGCCCTGGCTCACCCTTATTTCTATCCCTCTTTCTCTCTCTCTCTTCTCGTCGATTTGTTTAATCGACCAGGATAAATGATCGTCTCGTGTGCATGCCGCGTGGACTATTCGCCGAAATTACTGCACTTATTATCCTGCGGAGACTTGCAGTGATTTTTCTTTTTTTCACACAGTGTTATCCTCTGCTGGAAAGTCAACGCGAGGAAAAGGACGCGCGACACTTTGAATATGAAATAATCCATATTCTGGAAACATTTGTAACGTTCTGGAAAAACAGCCATTCAAATTGTTGGAGGAGCAATGAAAAATATCTGTCAGGATTAAACATATATATCAGCTTGTCCTTTTTTATCTCCTGGATGTCTTTATCCCCTCTCTCTCTCCTCTCCCTCGTCCTCGTTGGTTATATATAGCTCGTATTTCCATCACTTTCATGGCATACAGAAAGGAGACTTCTGGCGCCAAAGTTCCATTCACGCATACACCGTCATCGCAAACAGATTCTCTATCTCCGAGGTTGAGTCGAATATATTGAAATAATCTCAGCAAATACGACAAGTTCGGTTATGAAATTTGCCGAAGGGCTTGTGAGCCCTCACTCTTCCTACCTCCTCTCTTTCTCTCTCTCTCTCTCGGTCTCTCTTGCAGCTACACTCTATCTAACCTATAGTAAATTCTCTGTCAGTCGGGTTTCCATCTCGCTTAGGCCTCTATACCCTTTTCCCTTGCTCTCGCAACTTTCCATCTGTAACGGAGCGCCGCATATCGTGCGGGAGTTTCTCGACTATGACCACTATACGGCTTTGCCTCGATCTTCCACCGTGAGAGAGAAAGAATCAGAGCGAGAGGGAGAGAGAAATATCTGCTCAAGTGATATTTGCTCAAAATCGGTTCAATAGCAACTTGGGTACTCGTCTGTTCGTCCCATCTCTTATACCTTCAATATACATTGATATACATATCGATAGTATAGTCTCAAATAAAATGGCGGTTACTCCAATCCGTCAACACATTTGCAGCCATCTTTTCACATCTTACACATATAATGGATTTATATGTTGCGTATTCACGTTTATACGAATATATATATCGCACGTCTTTCCCGTATATACATGACATAGAAAATCGCCGTTCGGTATTACAACTATCTCTTCATCCTGCTTCCTTTTAGAAACACAGACATTTTCCATCTCTTGCCAACTCCTCCTCCGCACAGTCTTCTCGTTTTGATTCACCTCTCCGCCTCTCTGGAGCCTCGTGCCAAGAGACAGAGAATACGATGGATGACATTGCCGCAAACCGAATACGAATACGCCGAGATATACAAATAGACAGGAACCAACTTACTTCGGCTCCTGATAATATCGTTCGTCATGGATGAACTACCGTCACGATAGTGTATTTGCCAAATGTGTCTTCTCTTCTTCAATCCTCTTTCTCTCTCTCTTTTGCTCCTTTCGGGACAGTACGCATGGACCAAACGTGTGTAGCGACCATCAACTTGTGTGTAAACTTGCATTCGGGCCACATCCTATACATTTAATTGTAAACACGTATACATGCGCGGAAGTGACGTCATTCGGAACGAAAACTCCAACGATTTGTGGCAAAATTCTGCCTTGATCGGGATTTCCGGTTTCTCATTGAATAATCCGAGGAAAAACGGAAATTCCTTTGGAAACGAATGGGCGAAGCGAATCTTTCGTGATTAATTGAATAATTCTGAAAAATTTTGGTAATTCGTGACGTAAAAAAGTCCGAATCCTGGCGTTCCTTGATGACGCGCCTGGAAGAAGAAATGGAGGGGGTAGATCGAACAAGCGTGCACTGGAGCATGGAAATTGAAACCTTTGATACATCGGGGTGGGACAATTAAACGCTAAACTACCCCTCGAGGGTAGGCGCACCCCTAATGCGCTCTTTATGACGACTTAATGCCCCTAATATTGCATGCGCAAGCCTCCCCTTGTTTGTACCGGTCCAGCTCTTTCCACTTTTCCTTTTTCGCTTCGGTTGTATGTCTCTCGTATTCTCTAGTCATTTCCTCCAAAACGAACATGCCTGTTTCCGCATATACAAACGATCGCTCAATTTTTATTCAAATGTCAAACAAATTTCGTTCTCGGGAAAAAACGTCGTTCCGAAATTCACTGATGGTTTGAGGATAATTCATTTTTCCCATATGATAGACTTCAACCATGATTTCTGTTTGTATGGTTTTGGGTTTCGAACGAATCGTTCGATTTTCCAAAATTCGATACGCAACAGTAACATTTGGATAGTCCATTAAATTGTACAGCCATGTCAATTGGTCGAAAAGTGCGCGCAAGCTAGAAAATGGTTTTTAAAGTTGCAGTGACTGAATGGCTTTTTCGGAGCAGGCCAAAAAGTATCGAAGGGCGAATATTTAGGGGCTGCGGAGGGCTAAGAGGGGGCTTGAAACGACGAGGAGCGAACGTGTCGCGCGCGCCAGTCTCGAACACCGCCCCTGGACCGTTTATTGAAAGGGATGCCCGCTGAACTCTCTCCCTTGCTCTTTCTCTGAGATTTGAGAGTTGAGTTTGGCTTGGTCGGCTGTGCGATCGCTAAGTCCATAAGGGCGAACCGAAATGAGTGAGATTTAGGGGCGCATATATATATATTGATGACTCGAGAGTGTATTATATTGGAGTATATAGGTTTGAGCCTTTTTGAGAACCACTGGTGGCGGTTGAATCGTTAGAGGGTGGTAAGCGCACATGGGAAAAGTTGATGTCGTGTTTGCACTAGAGATCTACCAACCGAATAATGTAATGCAGACAGCTCCATTGAATCCTCCCTAATATATCTGTCACCGAGTATTGCAATCTCTCTTTTTCTCTGAATCGCTCGCGCTGCGCCTTTTCGACACCAAAACTATTCGACTCTTAAGCTCATTTCCTTTCTCTCTTTCTTTTTTCCTATTTGATCAATCGCCTGCAGCAACGTACGTGTGTTGATTGAATTACCAAAAGTTGTGCATTTCGTCTCGAGTTTGCTCCATTATTTCTCTGGCTCCTCTCTCGCACCGTTCGCGCTGTACGCCAGATCAAATTCCCATCTGTATCACGTCTGCTGTGGGAATCAAGACTCAAAGTGCGGACACGCGCCCAGAGTCGTTTATTAGAAAGACAGGAGATAAATAAATGCGAGTGAACACGTTATTTGCTCGCCGGAGGTTCTTTTCATTTTGTCTCTTTCACATATTTACCGAATCTTTCTTCCTCCCACAATCACACCAGAAAATCGCGGCCTCTAGACTTTCCTCCTGTGTGTGCGTTCTGCTCCGTATTTTCACCAGATTTTCCGATTGTTCCGTCAACCCCGGCTACGAAATCGTCGTGTGTGTTGTTCCCGTGCGGTTCAAAACAATTTTCCACAAAAAATGTTGTTTTAGGACGCTCGGAAGGGTTTAAGCCAATTTTCTTTCAATATTATTGGAGAGAAAATTCGTTTTCGTATCCAGACAAATTTTCTTCATCCGCTACGGCTCAATAAAACGACGAATTCGAACTAATTGCCTCGAATTCGTTGCTCGAATCGATGAAAAAGAAATAAAACACGTTAAAAAAGAGTGTGAAGGTCGTATTTTTTGTTGTAGTGTTTTCCGGGAATATTTCAAGTGAACCGCGAGCATCGAAGGATATTCGTTGCGAGGAAAGTTGAAAAAAAGTGTGGTCGTTTTCGATCTATTGCTTCGACACCAGTCTCGTTAGGGGGGTGAGGGCGGTTACGGGGTGTTAACGGGCGCGCGATCTCACGTTGATGCGCGGTAAACTTCAAGCGTCTTTGCGACGATTTTTCTCGAGAGGGTCTCATTTCTCCTTAAGCCCCTGACAATGCGGCAAATGAACCGAATTTGCGAAACTCGTGAATCCACTGACGGAGGTTTTGGTGTAGGGACGAAAAGAGGGGGCAGAATAGAGAACGAGTGTGTGTGAGAAAGCGATGAGGCAAAGCGTGTGCGAGAGAGAAAAATGCTTGCGGAGTGTAAGAAACCGAGCGGCCGAAAGAGACGGCGCGGGGAAATCTCGTGCACACTACTCAATGGTCTTAGTGGCCCCGGGGCGTAGCGGGGCTCGTGTTCGCGGTGAAGACATGCACCGATCCCATGTAAAAAGAAGAAGAAGAAGAAGAAGCGAGCCTGCTAGCAAGGCGTTAGAACTAACACCATTCAATCCGAGACCCGTCAAGAGAAAGAGGTTGCGCGGCTTCTCTCCACATTTTCGAAGCCCTCTCTCTATCCTCCCCATCAGGTACTTAAGAAATCCCTGCCAAGAGTTCATTAAGGAATACCTGATGCACTCACATTGCACATCCACCGTATTATGAGGATTTTCCAAAAGACCCGCGCTCAAAAAGACGTACATCGCTCCTAACGAACCTTCCAAATTTCCTCATTTACGCCCTTTTTCAACGCACATATTTTCCATGGATATACATGCACCTCTGTACCATATATTCATGTACACGGATGAAAGCTCCGCTTGGGAAAGGATCACTCGCCCGATCCGTTGAGAACAACCTGTAATGGCGCGACGAATGCTTTCTCGGATCTCTTTGCACCAAATACAATGGCCAAACATCAGCCAACCCATAGAAATCCAATGTGTGTAACGAAACGAGCATTTTATTCACACAGTTCTGTCTTGCGTAATGATTCCTTCATTATTATTGTTATTATTATTCTCAGCAAAGTATTGAAAGGGCAACCAAATTGGAAAAAGTACGCATTTCGCCAATAAAAACACGAATCATTTTCGTCATTTTTCAAACAAGTTTTTATTGCGATAAAAATAAAATACCGTTTTTTGTACTTTAAATTGAAAATTTTCACGTAAAAGTTAATCAGGAACTTTTCTCGGCTCCCCGCCGCGCCGCTAATTGTTGGGCGAAGGCAAATTTTCACTCGAACCGAAGAGCCGATCGACGATCAATCAAAATCCAAATTCCCATGTATTTTTTCATGTTTTTTTTTTGTGGTAAATGAAAACATGTATTCATACTGCAGGACAATCGAATTACGGGAGAAATGCTGGAGTGATTGCGAGGGCGTTCGTTAAAAATACTCGTGCCCGGTGTCAAGAAGAATCATCGAGATCGAAATGTATGGGAGCGCAATCACGAGAGACTCGAGGGGCGGAAAGGGCGCGATACTTTGGGGAACGGGGGGGCAGAGGGAGAGGGACAGAATGAATTCGATGAACGTTTAATCATTGAAAATTGTTTGTATAGTGAATGTGTGTTGCCGTATTAATGAGTTTCATAACGTGCCAACGAAATTTCCTCGACGAATAACGTAAGCGAATTATCCGACCGAATGGAATGAGGCAGAGATCAAATTCACTCACCAAATTCATCTCTCCCTCTCTTTTTTTCTCTCGTTATTCTCGAGTGCCATCTGTTATGCTATTTCGTGGACGACAATGACTATAATGAGGAAAATTTCGGTCTCTCATATGATTCCCATGGATCGTATGTCCTGCAAGGATTCTTCTCGAAATTCCTTTTCATTCGTGACGATAATCCAATTCACTAATTTTCATAATTTTATTCGCGATCAGGAATCGCGCAAAGAGCTTTCGATCATTTTTATAACTGCATGCGAAACATCAAACAATTCCGATTGTCTATTTCAGGCTGCGACACATTTTCCAACAACGAATTTTCAACCAGAGCTCGATGGGGAAAAAAATTCGTATAAAAAAAAGCGATTGATTGATTTAAAAAACTATATA
Organism: Diadegma fenestrale; assembly: GCA_037043255.1. Classification (NCBI taxonomy): domain Eukaryota; kingdom Metazoa; phylum Arthropoda; class Insecta; order Hymenoptera; family Ichneumonidae; genus Diadegma; species Diadegma fenestrale. The sequence continues at coordinate 11,739,144 of CM073312.1, forward strand.
TGTTTCAATACCATGGAACAAACGACGATCGAGGGTCACTCACACACACACGCACACAAATCGACACACACATACACCTGTATTTGATGTTTGGACCTCGCGAATGGAAGAGGAAGTGACGACTACGATGAGGAACACAAAACGGACGGACGTGGCGCGAGTTATCGCCAAAAAAAAATCATCCTCGTATATGCCGGAGAGATAAAACGCTCATAGTAAAATGTGACGGACTTTGTTCATACAGGGCATTTCGTATGAAGCTAAGAATCGTTGTCCCTGATAAACTAATCACAGAAACGAAAATAAGGAGTTTGGGCCTCGCACTGACCGTGAGGCCGGGTCCAGAACTCTCTTTATAAAGTTTCCGCGAGACGAAATGATGAAAAATGATGAACAACGTGATAGAACGTTTTTTTTTTTCTTAAATAATTGTTTCAAACTCGCGACCACGGTATTTCGATAACGAGGGGATGGAGCGAGATGAAATTTGGTGCATATTTTCATTAGACTCGAGCAAAGATTCGCGTCGCCTCGAAAACGTGCGATGCTGTGAATACGAAAAACGCCAGACTGGAATGTCCCATGGAAAAAGAGCGTAAAATATTGTGTTTTTTTGTCTTTATCTTTAAACTAATCTATCGACAATTTGACGGGGGCGAAAAATGCGTCGCCATTTTTGTTCTCGTTCGTTGCGTAACGATGGTGTGCCAATAGGTGCGAGTGTAAATGAGTGTGTGTGTGTGGGGATGGATGGAGCCTCACTCCTGCGCCCCTTTCGCCACCCGCTCGTTCATTCGTTTTCCTCACTTTTCCCACCCCTCGCCGGTCCCACAGTGTCTCGCGCTTGGTCTCTCTGTCCGGACGAGAGGGTAAAGCTATTAAAATTCATAACGCCGGACATACACCGAAGGGGTGACCGTGTGCTTTGGAAAGCTCTGGGGGTTGAGGGGGGAGAGAGCTCTCTCAAATGAAGTAACCAAATTTGCGGACTCGCTCTCGAACACCCACACAATATCGTTTGTCTCTTATGTGTGTGTGTGCGTGCGTAAAGAGAACGAGAAAGAAAAAGGCGAGGCGTGCCGAGAGAGACGAGGGGGTAAAGGGCGAGGGGTGCAATGAGCTTCCCGACCAAACGACTGGTCAAAAACAAGGGATATGTCCTCGTCATTGCGTTGTCGCTGACGTTGTTTCTCTCCACGATGCCCGCGGCTGCTTTTTGAATATGCATTGCATTCTCAACCCCTTCCACATCCCTTATTATTCAACCTACCACCATACTCTATGAAAACTTGTCACATTCTCGAAATACACGCTTAAATACCGTTATTATCCTCACTATATTTCTATACACATGTATATAATGCATATTACCTATGAGATAACTCGTAGTTTGTGCTTACCTGATTGCTGCATGGATAACACTGTTCGAGACTCCACGATAAACAATGACCGTATTGCCCATCATCCCTCGGGGGATTTATGTCTAAACGAAATCCTGGTTTACACTTGATTATAATCCGCTCTACCTCTCTCGCGACTTTCTCTCTCCATACACGTTTATCCTTAATCTTACCACACACTATATTTACATACATACGTAATATGCGACTTAAACTTTAACGACAATTCCCAGACTCGAACGTAGTCGATTAAAAAGTTGCCAGCGGGCTTATGTGCTCTCCGCAATCTCACAAAGAACATTTATACTCCATATCGTGCTACGTCCATTGAATGAGTGGGAATTTTTATTAAAAATATACAATTTTGACGAAATTTGCATAGTTTTTGCAATTTTTTTCGCTGCACGTGAGCTTGCACGCCTGCAACTTCAATTGCACTCGATTATACGAGCTTTTCGTGCGGATTTTCTACACGTCGTAGATTTTCATGAAAAATTTTATCGGGAAAATGATTTTTTAAATTAATTTATCGATTTCGAATTGTGATTTCGCAGGAGAAACGAGGGGCGGTTTTTTCCAGTGAATCCTGTCGTACCGGTGGTCGGAATAATTTTTTTCAACCCTTACCGACCGAGCGGGGTGTTCATGGACTTCCAAAAAAGTTCGGTGCCCAGATTTGGCGTTGCAGTTCATACCTTTTGAGGATGATGTAGGGGTGGCACGATTCCCACATCGGTTGGTAAGTTTATCGATTGAGTATCAAAAAGTGCAAAATTTCCCGCGGGCAATCGAGGATTCTGATAAAACAATTATATCGGAAAACGACGAATCGTCATTCGCACTTTACTTTTGTCTTTCGTGAGCGAGAGTTTCGATAAAATCGCAGAATGGTCGATAATTTTTTTAGCACCCTTGCATATAGTCTCGCGATCCACCCCCAACATCCCCCGCTCGCATCTCCTCCTCTCATCGAGCCCTCCCTTCGCAGCGATGCACCAAAGCTCCCAACAAAATGTGAACTCGAAACGACAACGAGCCATTCACGCGAACGAACGATCCATAAATTGTATTACGATATAATGGACCCTGCTATCTTTGTGTTCGTGTTCATATAGTCGTATAAATCTGTTGCCGCGTCGAAAAATAACGCTCACGTTTGTACGAGGCAAAAAAAAAATATATCTATATAAAAATGGGCGAGCGATCGAAATAGCCGTCGTAGCTGATAAAAGAGAATACAATTATTCTCGATTGTCCTGTTTTTTTTTTTATCTCCATCATTTTTTTCCATAATTTCATTCCCTCCTTTAAAAGTGATCGATCTCGCTTGTCCCAAAAAAAATTCCCATTGTTCGTGAAACGAGTTTATCCACAAAACTAAAAAATTCACCATCACGTTTTACATACGAGCTCTCCGGCCTTTGGTGCAACGGAAAAGTCGTGAAAATTCGAAAAACTACATGAAAAATGGCACATCGTCGCGATTAATCGTTTTTGATAACTTTTTTCGCTGTCCTGAATATCGAAACGGTGCGAGATAACGAAATGATTTTCAGCATGACAGTTTTGTTGTTTTTTTTTGCATAAACTGCGACACGTTTTATTTGATGGAGAGAAATTTCTTGTTTTTTTTTGCTTCTTTTACTCGTTTTATTGGTAATATTTTAGTTTTTATTATTTCCCATCTGATTAGCTTATTGTCACTGGTTAATGGTCCGTTCTATCAGCACGTATCATCAGTCGGTTCTGGCGTTCTTTGTCATTGAGGATGTCGGTGGAAATTCTACAATTTGCTTTCAACTCGTATCTACGTACGAGTCAAATATACATATAGTATGTACATATGTATTGCATGTTTATATAGATATATGTTTGCACAGATCTGGTCGACAATTACGTACACGCGATACCTCGATTCGACCGCTTCCTGATTTTCCGCACCGCGATATCGTTTCCGCGACAGTGCACTGTTATAATTACGAAGTAGCAATCAATTACTGTACCAATCATGCGTTGATTAAGGGGTCGATTGGAACGTAATGGGACTGTAGATGGTCAGTGATAATTAACGTTCGTCCAAACCGACTGGGTTTTCTATTCATACGTGTAAGTCTATGCGTGTACGCGAACGCGAGAGTGCGTGTTGAGTCTGCATAAAATCAAATACCGGCCACTTTCGACAAGGAAGCGAAAACGTTCGTCGCATCAGCCCGAATCGGGAAATCGCCCAACGCGTTTCTGGTCTTTTGCGTCATCATTTTTTTTGTATTTCCGCAATGACGAACAATTCCGCGCCTCGTGCGAACTGGCAATCGCGTTGTGATCGTTGAGAATTTTCATTTTCACGAGCTCGCGCAGTTGAATTGACTGGGAAATTCATCGGAGCTGCGAATTTGCCTAATTTTGAAGAAGAAAATTCATGATGCAGATTCGATGAATTTCGCGTGAAATAAATGCGCGAAAACTTTTCTTTTTGCCAATCGCGAGCTTTTGCCTCTTTGAAGTGCAAATCCCGATCTCTTTTCCGTTTCTCTCTCTCTCGTGTCCTGCGCGCTTCTGAAAAAAACCGGCAATCAACAACAATTAAAAAAAGAGGATTTAAAAATAAATAAAAAAATAGCAACCACCGATTGCAATTAGTGGGTAAAAGGATGACGCGAATCCGAATATTTGCCGGATACTCATTTCCCGACTTTCGCTGTTCTCTCTCAATTGGGACCATAGGCTTTTTTTTCTCTTCGTCCTGCTGCGTATCGCAATTCGTCCGAGTGCATTTTTTGTGGATTCTTTATAGACCCCCCCCCCCCCTCTCTCGCTATCTCTCTCGCTTCCGCACTTTATCCCGTTGAATTCTATCAACTCACCAAAAAAGCCTTTGACATCGTGCAAATTACATAGCAATGAAGGAACATAACATTGAAAAAATAAAAACATTCTCAACGACCAATCAATGTCCTCGAGCCCTCGAGTCCGTAATGTGCTTGATTGAACTTTCATTTTTGTATGGAATAAGTTGGCGCGATGCTAATTCGATGGCTGAATGTGCAATTCTCGTCTCATTCACTGATTCAAGAGGTTTTTTCTATTTTTATACTATTTTTCATACATTTTAAACGTTTTTTGTGTTCTTTTTGTAGCAACACAGAATTGGTTTCAATTGTCTCGACATGATCAAGTTGTTGTGGGGGTTTTGGTCGTCTTTGTGTATCGAAGTGAAGAGAAGAATAGGAACGAGATGAATTCGGTGTAATCGATTTGTTTAAAAGTTATGAAACTCACAATATCCCGGTTATCCGTAATTGCCGTATAGCCTTTGTATATAGATATATGATTGGGAACGGAGTAAGCGCGGCGTAGAGATAAAGAGAAAGGAAGAGAGAAGCGAGGAGAGGGAGGAAAGAGATGAGCCTCGGGTTCTCCGGTAGTTGAATTCGGGATTAACTCGATTTCAGTGAAGCTTGGCGAAAGCTCATAGCGAAGCTCCCACCTCCATCAAAACTCTCGCCCCTGGTTTCCGGGGGAGCGATCGCAGAGGGTTTAGATTCGCACGAAGACGAATTCAGCGAGTCGGTCTACTTGAATTTTCGCGTTTTATTTCAAGTTTTTTGGGATGGGAGGCGAGGGAGGGGGAGGGATCGTTGAGAGAGGGTGGAATGGGGTGGCTGATGGTCTCGCGGAGAATCCTTCTGTGAGAGGAAAGGCTCCTGCTGTGGTTATTTTAATGAGAATCTGGCTCGTTTGAGGCGTTCGCCATCTTTTAACGCGGCCCTCGCTCCCTCTCGCTTATTTCCCACTACCCGCCGAGCCAGTCAACCAGCTCCCTCCCATTTGGTCCCTCCAACCGAGAACGCGCATCCTCCGCATCACTCGTCTGACTCGCGCATACCGCGCCTGCGAATCCTCTAATGAACGCCAAGCAAATATTATTTCTGCTTATGTACTCGCCAACTTAGTGTGTCTTTGGTCTTAATTAATAATGCTAAACAGCTTTGCGGCGCCATAGCTCAACCTCGGCAGCCCACCCAACTATCAGCCCACCCTCTTTGTACCGCGCGCGCCGCCCAACGCGTTCAGCATCATCCTCGCTGCCCTTAACGCTGTATCATACTTGTCCAAGTCTATCCTAAACCGTCCACTCCTCCTTCGCATTGTTACTACCATAGCTTGAGATTAACCCCGTATAATTAGCCCCTTCATACACACAAACTCTCCCCTCTTACCTCATCCACCCTCGTGCACTCTCTATCCTCACATTTTTCTTATTACTTTGTTCCCTCATGCAAAAATCTCTAGGATAATTAACATTTCTCTCTTCTTAATGTCAAAGTACTCTCGAGAAATTACATTTCAATAATTACCCTGAAAATTAAACAAACGCAAACGCACTGTCACATTCTTCAGACCATTATTACTTTTTCCAATTACACTCAAAGCAAAATTGCATTTTATTTTTATTCTCAAAACATTCTTCGCTCAACTAGTTCATTACAAATGAAAATAAACGTTTTAAAAATACTCCGACAACAACGTGAAAAATTTCTTAGTGCGAGTGACAATTTTATCAAATCGAAAAATTTATAAATCACAGAATTCTGAACTCGAATTCAAAAAGAAAAATTTGTAGTTTGTCAAAAATCTCGGTGACCCAACTTTTTGTTAAATTTCTTATCGTTTTTATCATTCTCCGCCTTCTCTTTGCTCCGTTAAGGCAATAAAGATCGCGGATACATATATAGAGGCGGTACGTTGGAATGGGATACGATCCGTGGAGCCGGTTCCACAAAACTTTGTGGACAGTAAACACTACAATCTCATCTTTTTCGCACTCGTGCACCGCATTTCTTTTTGCTCTCAAAGTTTCTCTCAAGAAATTTAATAAGCTCGCCATTTCCGTTCCAATTTCGAAACCGCACTAAGTCGTTGAATCCGCCGTGATGAAGGCTCTCCGTTATTTTTATTTTCCAATATCTTTATCTCAATCACATTCTGTTTCGTGAATTCACTTACCTTTTATCCTTTTTCAGGGATTACGTTGGCTTGTGATTCCGTCGCGGTATTTTCCGATCTTGCAGTCTCGATTTATCGAGTTTGACGTTGAACCTAAACCTCGAAAGCCCCATTCATCTCAACAAAGTTCAGCAAATTCCTGAATTGCTCAATTTTTATTGGTAAAGATCGAAAATCGCTAATTTTCGAAAAAAATTCGTCAAAAATTCCGACCGTGAACGACTCCATTGAAATTATGAGTCCCCGAGCCCGAAAAGCGACCAGAAATTCAATAATTTAATGAAAACTAATTGCTGCTCTGTCCGACGTCATAATTGACCGAATTTTCTGCCAATCACGCGATAAGATGTTACCATTTTTGTATAAATAATGACGAACGAGCTGGGAATATCAATTTTTTCATCCCCCAAAGCTTTTTCTTCAACTATTGTATTCACACACTTCTCTTTCCCTCGTCGAGGCTATATTGGTCTTAGGAGTTAGAAGTGCTAGCGAAGTAGAACGCACGGACTCGAATTTCTACGCTCACGCTCGCATGGTTAACTTGGACAAACAGAAATTAGCATTTTATTGGGTGAGTTTCTGGCCTCTTAAGCCACTACGGTCCCACCTTCTCCCCATTTTCCTCGTCTCGCTCTCGCTCTCTTTCCTCATCCCTCTTTCTTCGTCCTTCTATTCTGCCTATCCACACTCTGTAGATATCCCAACACACACACACACACACACACACACACACGTATGTAGATATTCTCGTAACTTTGCCAGTAGCAAATTCATCGTCTCGTTCTCGTTTCTCTCGATGCCCACCCTGTCAGCACTTCACTGTCACCCTTCATGCCAGCAAGCATTGGAATACCCATTGCTCGTGACCATTCCGAATCTATCGTTTACATTGCGTTTGTACACGGTGTCCCTAAAGTTACTGTCGTTCTCAACCAATTCAAAACTCCCAATCACAACGATCGAGAACGATCAAGTGATTTGAGGTCAAAATTGATTCGTCAATTTTTAGATTGTCATTCTTTGGATGGAAAACAGAAAAGTGCACCGAAATGATCGATGAACAGAATTCTGGGCAGTTGAAAAAAAATTTCAATATTCATACGATTGGGTTTTTTGATACGTGAATTTGCTTTAATAGTGCCTTGTATCGGAAGTCCTGCGATTTTAATTAAACCGAAAGAAGAACGAATAATTAGATGCTCGGAAGAGTCTCTCTTCCATTATTCCTCCCCTCTCGTTCCAGGGCACCGTTCATGCTAGACGAAATTAATTAAGGCTTAATTAAAACGGTTCTTTGAGATGGTAATTCGTTAACAAACAGAGCACGCCGCTGGTAAGCTTTCTACGAACATATATATCTGTTCCTACGAATATATATGTCTGTCGATGTGCAATATACATACGTACCGACTTTTTCATATTGAAAATTCGTCGCTCTCTCTCTGTCAGGCTTTCCTTCAGGTTTAACCACTCTGGAGCAACGAATTTACGATCAAATTTTCTTTATTGCAACGATCGTGCAAAATGAGGGATTTCAAGTTAAATCACATAAATATACGATTAGATATGTACACCAATTTCTTTTATTTCATCACGATCAATTTATATACAAATAGATGAGTCTCGGATGTGAGGGACGTAGTGATTATTTAGCCCCAGGGAATTTCCCTATAAATTCGCTCAATTCATTTTTTCCCCCTCCCATTTTTACATCTCTCATTTTCTCTGTCCTTCGTAACTCGATTGTTCCGAAGTGTCTCGAATACGATTGAAAGAAAATTCGTCACGATCGGGGATAAAACACGACGACGAAATAATTCGAAAGGGCTCATCACCAACGAAACGTCTGCTTTTTTTTCTTTTATCTACACTATATTTATTTTATCATTTCGTCCCTTATTTTTGTGTCAACTTTCTCAAGGTTTGCGACTCTCGCCAACTCTTTCTCGTCGTCTTAACTTATTAATACTGCGTGATAATCGTTCTACTGTTCCTTTATCGTACTGTTCATGGCAACTCGCTCATTTTTTGTTTTTCATTTCTCTTGTGCAAAAAAGACCAGTTGGCGGAATCGCAGTTAACAGGATTCGATTTTATTGACACTACGCAGCTCCCATTTTGGCAGACATGATTTTTTTCTCCATTTTTTTACTTTTTCATCAACCCCTTGACAACATTGTCCCCGTGACCGTTGATCAAATTAACAACGCCCGAGTCCAAAAACTTTGCAGCTAACTCGCGCTCCATTCTCGTCTCTTTTTCGTCATGTCGATCTTCAAATTTCATCTATTTTCTACATACAAATTTATATTTATGTATATATATATATTTTTTTTTATTTGTTAAATTTATTTATATATATTCATTTATTTATTTATACTCGATACAACGTCCTTGAAGATTCCCCAATTCGGAGACACTCGAACGAGTTTGTGGTTCGTCACTTTGAGTTTTTTTACCTCTTTAAGTCGGTCAAGAAAAAAATAACGAAAGCACGGATCGTGGGAGTTTTTTTAACGCGCGTCAATTGCAACTCCGATTACGCTGACACGATTCAATTGCGCGGATCGCAAGAAACAAACGTCGTATTGTTTTTTCAAAGTTTTTGAGGCCACTCGACCACGAACTTTGGGAAGATTCACTTTTTCGGTCGACACACGCGATGAGTCTCGTTTTTTCGGTTTTTTTTGCTACACTTTAGATTTTTTTCGATAGACAAGAATTTGGGACTCGGATTATCGGCCGCTTCCAGGATCCAACGTCATCGGGGCTCACACCATTTGAAGACCTTTCGTTATACTCTCCACGTGCTCCTTTGCTCGCATCCTCAATGCTTGGATACTCGATGTCCGAGGATCGTGGCCCGGCGGACTCGGCGACGACTGGACGTGCCCGCCGCTGCTGCTCATCCCGGGGATTCCCCCGCTCATCGTGCCTACGGCGCGTAGAAACAGACTGTCATTACTAAGTGATTGCACTGACTTTTTAACTCGGAATATCGATAATAATTCAATTTCATCTCCTCCGCGTTCAACAAAAACCAAACGCGCCAGAAAAAACAAAATTCTTTCGTGTAATTCTCTCGTAACTTCGATCTCGCAAAAATTACAAAAAAACTCAAATTTTTCTGAGACTTGTGGAAGGAGAAAAGTCGGAAAAAGTTTTAAAAAATACGATTTTTGGTTGCCGGAACAAAATTTCCGTTCGCAAGCTCGGATTTTTGCAAATTTGAAGTTTTTTTTTTCTCTTTACGTGACCAAAAAAAGGCGCGAAGATTAGTGATGAAGTTACGCTCTCAAATGAACATTTTTTTCTTGAAATATCGATTAATTTTTTGTTTTGGGAATAAGTAAAGAATTGATGTTGGAAAAGTTTTGTTTAAAGTGCGTTTCTCACCTGGGATTCCATTGCCAAGCTTTGTCGGCGACGGTAACCGTCTGGGTGAGGTCAAATAACTCGGATATCCTGTATGAGCTGCCGGTAAAAAACCAGGTAGTGCGCTCAAAAGTGCTGGTGGTGTGAGCCATGGATCGCCCGGTAAGCCGAGTCCAGGACCGCCGACGTTTCTGTTGAAGTAATCACTTTATTTATTTAAATATCGAGTGAAACTCGCTCCGAAAAATCCTATTCTATTGGCTCAATACCAAAAATTCCAAATTACTCCAAAACCAAAACCCACATAATGAAAACTCTTCAATCGTTGAATACTAAAGAATCAATAATCGAAAAATCAAATTTTTTTAACTTTAATTTTACCAAGAATTATTGTTAAACGGCATTCAACGTGGAAAAAAAATTATTGGGAAATACCTGATGCTTGCGGGATGACGGTACTCCGTGATTCCGAGCCTCGCGGCGTCCATTTTTTCCTGCCTGCGCCACTTGGCCCGTCGGTTCTGGAACCAGACCTGCGGCAAGCGAAAATCGCACAGAAATGTTAGAAAAATCGATCAGATCATTTGATGCTGTCGTATAAAATTAAGTTTGATAAATAATTATTATTTTTTAACAGACTTTACGAAGAAATCATTATAAACCAGCAATGAAGTCAATTAAACCGACTGTGGAGTTTTTCATACAGAAAATCATACAGAAATGTTAGAAAAATCGATCAGGTCATTTGATGCTTCGGTACAGAATTTATTTTTATAATTAATGATTTTTTTTAATCAGACTTTACGAAGAAATCATTATAAACCAGCATTAAAGTCAATTATAGCGACTGCGTGCAGTTTTTTTCTCTCCCTATTATGAATAAATTCCATTCGATGTGGATGAGAATGAAAATTAAGTTTCCCACCACTCGGGGAATTTTCTATCGTAAATTCGTTTCCATAATTTCTATGGAAATTGTTAAAATGTGTTTTTTTTTTAGAAAACATTTTCTCTGAATATTCATTTTATTTTTCATGAGGTGTTTATTCCGATGAAATGTATTTCCTCAATTTTTGAGTGTAACCATCGTCGATAGTGTTCGCGGTCGGTCGCAATAGACAAAGGGACGTGAGGATGAAAGTCTGGCGAGCAAAAAAAGGGGCTTCGAGAGGATATAGCTCGAAACCTCGTATTAGTCTAACACACAGGATTCACTTATCTTCAGCGCATAATCTGAAGCGTCTATCCGCTAATTAGTGGTTTTTAAAACCACTCATGGGCGCTCATGCCCCCGTGCTACGCCGTCGATGAGCCATCGTGGTCCGAATGACGTAATAAGCTGTTGGAAGCTTTACGGCGTAGAAAAACGCGCGTCCATTAAGGAAATGCCACGTTTATGTTTTTCCACTTCGCATTCGGTACGTCCCAGCTTTCTAATCGACGACTCATACATCAAAACCGCATTTCTTCGTCCTCATTCATCATTGACGAAGAAAAGAATTTAAAAAAATTCTTCCTTGGATTATGATGAGAAATTATTTTTAATGGGAGTTATTTCGTGAAGAAAAACTTCTTTTAATCAAAGAGTTCTGAGATTTTTTGTAGAAAAGTTTTTATATTCGTTCAGATAAACGGATTAATGGCTCGTAATTTGAATTTCACGGTTATTAATTATCACTAACAACCATCGAATTAAAATAAAAGGAAAATCAAATTTCTCTCGTAAATACATCGAAAGATATTTTTCTTTTATTTTATTCCAATTTCTTTTCTCTTCATGAATAAAATTTTCTCTGATTAATTCGACGTTGATCAGGATTTGCGCCTACAAAATATTTATTGAAACTTTTTTCCAGTCGTCGCGAGGTCCAATCCTGAATTTTTCGCACGTTTGTTTGTTACGGGGAAAATTGTAGTCCGGAACGCCGTAATTTGTAATTTTTCGCATTCGGAATTTGACTCGGAGTAAAATTGAGCGGAGTGTGTGAAAATCAAGCGTCGTTTAAAAAAGTGTCAGATCCAAGGGAATTATCAGCTGCGGGTATATAAAAAGCGACGATAATGGTGCTCGAGAGGGTGAACCGAAGACAGTAACCCATGTATACAGTTAAGTACGAAGGGTCGGACAAAGGGGTGAGTGAATGAATTTCTCCTTTTTTCCTCTGGGAGGGACAAACACAGAGCGGATCGCGCGTCGCTTGGTATAGAAGTGAGAAAAGCCGCGGGCTCGTTATACAAGAAAAAGCAGGAAAAAGGAGCGCGAAATGTTAAAGATCGAGTGAGAGAGCAAAAAGCAAGAAACACGGAGAAAAAGAGCGAGAGAGAGAGGGGAAGAAGAAAAAAGTGCGAGGAAAATACTGCGGGGAGGTAATAGCTACAAAAACGATGTGGAGAGAGCGAGCGAGAAGGGAGAAGGGGCGGATCCACCCCTAAAACTAGCTTGTAAGAAAAGGCAAGGGGCTGTCGGAGAGGTCCACCCTTATTCCTCAGCATCAAGAGGGTAACAAGCTTGAGGGGCGAAATCGAAAGTGAGCGAGTCGAGCAAAAGAAAGGGAGAGAAAAAAGGAGAGCGAAGAGAAGGTCAAAAGAGATGAAAGAAGAAGAAGCGAACGTCTCGTGAGTGCTCGAGGCGAGGCCCAACTGCGGCCATGTTGATTTCTTTATTGTAACATGGCTGCTGTTGGCAGGTCGCTAAACTCCTATACATGCCCTGCTAAAAGTGCGACTACACGTCACAAATAAAACTCGCGTTCACTTCGATGATAATGAATCTCAAAAAAGCCAAAATAACTGTGAACGTCCAAGTCTTCGAAGTTAATTTCGCGCCGTTGAATGATTCGGAATTCGATTCTTAACGCGATCGCGTTTGACACTTCAAAAAAGACATTGAAACGAGAAAAAACGTACAAAAATGTGGTTTCCATGAAAACAAATCATCGACAAAGACGTGATTTCTTTTAGAAAACTTTCTCAATGCCCTTCCATCATAATTGCCTCTTTGCCGATGGGAAAATTCTTGAAAAACGGAAGAAATAGTTTTCGGATTCTCAGAAAGCGTATCGACGAGCTACTTTTTAATTAATCGGAGTAAATTGTCATACTTGAAGCTAAATCAGAATTGTGATGAAGATCCCAAATGACTTTTCCTCGGCATTCACGAAGGAGCCCTTTATGGCGATTATCGTAGCGATAATGAATGGGAGACTTAAAAATAGAGTTAATTGGGTGTAAATTCGTGGATGGGTTGTTGCTGCAGAGGAAGGAAATATATCCTATTACCGTAATGAGCGAACGCGAATTTCCGATTCTCTATCAAGATGATATTTCGGTGATGACGAAGGAGCAATTTTCTTTTTTTTTAATCGTTTTTGTTCCTTCGTCAGAGGGTGTATTTATGTAAACGCGATGTATAATCCAGTCTTGGTTCGGTCACCCCCGGACGATGATAAAAGAGCAGGCTTTGGTGCGAGTTGCGAGAAGGAGACGAAGGGACAAGATGCCACGTTAAAATGATGGGAAAATAAGCGAATTTTGCGCCACCCTCTTATCTGTACCGAGGCAAGACTTGGCTGACGCGGACGGAGAGGTGAAGAGAGTATAACGTTGGTCGAACGATATCGTCACGTTTTCTTGAGGAGATTTCTCCCCCCATGAGGATAGCAGGAGAGGAAACAAAATGAGGGAGAAAGAGAGAGAGGACGAGAGAGCAGGAGAAGAAAGAGGGTGAGGGACGCAGCATCAGGGCACGCGCGCAAGTGGATGAAAAATAAGATTCGAGAAAGTGAAACGTCGTTCGCCTCCTCGCGGAAATATAAAGAAGAGGACTAACCTGGTTTAACCTTTTTAGGTCGTAAATCCATTAGAGTACGTTGGAAAGCTCTCGGATACCCACGCCCTCTTTATTTCACAAAATATTTCGTAACGCGCGCACGCGGCGTTCACCATCGCGAATAATAAGACGCCCGCGAGAGCAAGCGGCAGGACTCGGAGCTTCGTATATATAGCCGGATGATATTGCCGAGGATAAACTCGTTTAGACGGCTTTAACTGAGCCAGAATTGGTGCAAAATGAGAATAAGAGACGGAAAAAGGACGACGGAATACGAGAGCTCAACACGGAGAGAGCTAAATCTCGACGAAACTGAATTTTCGATTTATATTATACGGTAATGAGGTGACGATATCGAACGCTTTTCTTAGTCCATCTCACCCTCCTCTCTCTCTCTCTGCTTCTTCTTTTTCTCCGCATCTATATGTATCGCAGCTCTTGTAATGGAAAAGTTGAAATTTCCTAGCAAGCGTAGGAGCCTCCGTTATTGAGGGAAATTGCATTAAAAAAGCTTACGCCAAGATGCTGGCTGGATTGAAATTTTTCTCCAAGATGACACTTCTCAATTCCGTACCGACAAATTTCATTTATTTCGCAATGATATTTCGATCCCTGACAAAAATTTCCCTTAAAAAAAAAAAAACAAATTCATTTGTACTTTATTTTTTCACGTCACGAAAAAAATCGTGCTCGCAGGGTTTCCTAACGCGATTTCAATCTGATTTTGCACACACATTTCCAGAGCCCCGACGCGGTACGAATCGGCGTAACGACATACGGCGTTTGGAGGTCCTCGAGAAAAAAACTTCGACTCGACAAAGCGAGCACTCTCGAAATTTCATTATCGCGAGAAAAATCAACTCACTCTTGTCCTCGTTCGGTCACATGACATCGCGATATACATGTGTATATATTTCGGCTCGGAAACTATAAGTGTCAACGTTTCCCGAGCCGATCGAGCGTTTTTTTTTTCGTCGAGTGTCCTGCACTTCTGCTTGAGGATGGATGGAGAATGCACGAATCTCGGGGACCGCGTTCTATGCACGCTTGGACGATCTGGCACGTCGAATTTGGATTAGCGACGGTAAAAGGTATTCGAGGCGATCACGGAGCGATGAACACATTGTCGTGTCCCCGTCGTATTAACAGATTTTCACCATTGTTCCTTAGACACAATATAATACATTTATTTTCTATAGCACGAAAACACACGTATATGCATTAAAGTACCATTACGACAATCGTATCGAAAGAGTTTCGCAGGCTGGCCACCCAGCGGCTTCGCGAAGCCTTCGAGGTTGATCGAAATATGGAAAATTTGGTAAAAATCGTTAAAAACTATCAAGCAACTCTCGTCACAGCCTCCAGAAGGTCCAGAATACAAATTGAGGGTCACAGAAACAAAATAAATGAAAATCCGTTCGGTATGACTTTTAGAATTCCGGTGGGTCCATTGTCAAACGTTTGGATCGTGTGCAAACATTGAATTCAGTGTGAAGTGCCTAATGAATGATAGGAGAGCATCGATTGACTGCTCCAACTCCTTCAGACGATTTCGCATTCGAAGGGTGCACGTTTCGTGTATATGTACAGTTGTATATACGTATATTTAGGTGCGAGCGTCCATTAAAGAGCTATCAGTGTAATCGCAGGGGTTAGATCGTAGAATAAGCCTAGATACATTGAAGAGGGTGAGAGAAAGGGAGAAACGGCACGAGAACCAGTTCGATGAGGAAAATACAGAGAGACAGAACAAGCGCGAACCGGAGAAAACAAGAGAGACGAAGATCCAACTCCAGAATCTCCAGACTCGTGCGGTATGCACGGCCGATCGAAGGGCGATGTTTTCGAGAGGGTCCCAGTCTATTATTCACCGCGCTTTTTATACACACCCTTCCCCCCCTCCATCGACTCTACCGATGGCATTGCCACCACCATCATCACCAACCACCACCCTCTGTCAAACTGTCGGGCAAATTCAATCCAAACCAGTCGTTCTCAATCGACAAAATATCTTTTTCCTTCCCACACTGTTGAAAAAACATCGTAACGATTGTTTTCAAGTCACTTGACAAATTCAATTAATTTTTAATGACTTCTGTATGGTTTTTGCCAGCGAAAGAACGAGAATCGCTCACTCTCTCCTTTTCAATTATTTTTTTTTTCATTCAGATTGATAATGAGCCCTTTTTATCGATTTTGCAAATTAAATGTCAACTCGAAAAAGGGTCGTTTGTGGTGTAAAACGAGTCAGAGTGTATTTTTCCTTTCAGGCAAATACAAAACGAAAAATTCTTGGGAAATGTTCTTTTTTGACAACATTTAATTTATAAAAATGTTCAAATTGTAAGGTCGAAACTTGTCGTGCTAATTGGGGTGTCTTTGTGTTTTATAGAGCAGCATCGCATCGAAACTAATGGTAGAATGTGGAAATGACCGCTGGACAAATTGTTTTTCTCTTTGTTTCCTCGTGAAATGCGAAAATAAACGGTTTCTGTGTGTTTGTGTGTGTGTCCGCATATACTCGTAAGGACACACGTGGAAAGCGAGAGAATGGAGAGACATATTATGAATTGTTGTACGCGTATATATGTGTATACCGTTGAAAAGGCAAGAAAAACGTTCGTGACGGGAAAAAGAGCGAGAGAAAAAGCACAAGGGGATGATTTTATCTCTGTGGCGCGGCGGCATCCCTTACCGGCTTCTCGTTTCTCGGTGAATTTTCGTGGGACAGCTCACTAATAGTCTCGACAGCGTAATCGGATCGCGTTCTCGTCGTCGCGGAGCTATGTACTTTATAATACATACACTTTTTCCCACTATGGGACATTCCATACAAATTGATTCACTTTTATTATTCAATCGTTTAGAATATAAAAATTATTTCCCATCCCAATTTTCGCAATTCGACTTTTTTTTCTTTTATTCTCCCAGTCACGTGAATTTTTCTTCATGGAATGAGAAGCGATTCGAAACGAAATCCAAATTGTTGCTTTTTTGAAAATTGGGGTGGATTTTCATTTTTCCGAACCATCGACAATTTTTCGGCCGCCAATTGAAAAAGTGCCCAAAAATTCGATTTTGTGGAGCTCTCGAAGGATCATTTGAATTAAAAATGTTGAACGTTTTCCTGGCTGGAAAGAAGCGACGAACGCCGAGGCTCGGACTCGAGCTGCAGCCTCTAAAATTCATTAAATCGTTTCATGTGGAGTATCCCATGCATCTTTACAATTGTATATATAAACACGAGGGTAGAATGATCGAGAAAAGCAAAGAGTGAAGACATGGGTAGCGAGTTGGCTGCGTGTGTGTGTGAATGTACGAAAAAGACTGAGAATGAGCACCACTGTCAGGCTTCTCCAATAAAGCAACCCCTGTCGTTGCGTGTAATCACCCTTAAACACTCCAACGCCCCGAGTCCGCTTCTAACCCCATACCATCTCGCCCATTCTCCGTTTGTCTCTCTTTCTGGCCTCGCGACACAATAATGCGCAACAAATAACATGCCAAACAAGACGCGATTTCACTTTTGTACAGTGAAGCCCTCGACATAGTCTCAACGTCATTGATACGTGAACACACGACGAAAATGAAGGAGAAAGCGAGAGAAGGCGCGGTAACGGGTGAATGAACGGGTTACATACGATTTCTAAGGGCAACGGATCATCTTCGCAAAGTAATCCAACGGAGTCTCCATTTTTTTCAACGTCGGGTTCGAAATGCTTCGAAAAATGGCCTTTCTCTGAATTTTTCGTCCGCCAATTAATTATAAGTTGATTAACATTGAGTAGAATTCTCAAAAATGAAAAACCGTCGGATTCGCCATTGACAGAGACGTTGTGGGTACAAATTTAGGAAAAAAAAATATGCAGAAGAAAAGAGAGCGATACGAAAAACGGTGCGCGATTAATTCGCCAAATTAGCCTTATGGCCCTCGTGTATTTTGACACCGGTTCCGAGCATTGTCTTACAGAGCCTGCGGTAGCGTATTTAGTTAGCGGACTCGGAAACGGGCTTGAATGCACCCTTTGTCCGTTGGATCGCAGGTCTATATCACGAGGCAATATGTTTGCCCTACATAAGCAACGAGTCCATCGCGGAGACGAAGAGAGAAAAAGGAAGCGAATAAAAAGAACGAATTTCGCGAGGGCGTGCTGCCGCAATTTGACAGTTGTCATAGGTCAAAGTCCTCGCTGTTAATTTTTTTGTTCGAAATAAGAGAAACCTCTAAAAGGGGCGAATGGTGTGCATTTTTTTTCTTTTATAGGGTGCTGCTGGGATAAATAGCCAAGGTCGTATAAACTGGGGCGGATTAAAGAGCTGCGCGCGATTCCGTGACGTTTTTTTTTCTCCCGCAATTCAAATTCCGACTCTACCTCAAAAATCCTCCGAAATTCGAATATTCGGATAAGCCTAATCGCTACATTTTGGAAGTTGTAGAAAAAAAAAGTGTCGAGGGATAATTCGCTGTTATTTGGTATCGGGTGCGTGTCCTTTTCCGGGTGCTTTCCGCAGTGGCAGTCGTCCGAAATCGGAGTAGAATGAACGTTGCTATAATAACTCGTAATAAAGCCCAGTGGAGTCATATTAGCGTCAGGAGCACGCGTGGCGCGAGGCCTTTGCACAAAGGGTCTCTTCCGCCCTCGGCAAACACTGCGACTTTTGATGATTATTAACTTCACAGGGCGAGTACGAGTGCGTCCCGTTGAGCGAGTAACAGAGAACACATTGCAAGGACAGAGAGTACTCGCCTTCGAGCTCTCTTCTACGTACGTTTATGTACATACACAAATGCATGGCTTGTGCGGACAGTAATCTGTTGGCCCGGAGGCACCAGCACCGATTCCCGCTGCTCCTGGGAACCAAATTAATAGTTGCGGACCCGTTTAGATACGTCTTCCGATATTCTCCATTTGCTCTCTGTGTCTCGCGTCTCTATTCTTTATACACAGCAGTCTCTATAACGTCCTGCAACTAGAGTAAATACCACGCACACAGACACATGTACATTTGTATTGGTGCGATGTGCACGTGGACTCTTGAAATATTTCCTGCATTTGACAACGTTGTTTATATCTCCAAGCAACAATCTTAGTGTCACAATTTCACCATCGAACGTCTTTGCTGGCTAAAAACGTTGGTCGACGCACGATTGAAACATTTTTATGGGCACCGACCGTTCCTTGTGCTATGGGGTGCACGTAACGATTGACGTTTCCATCATTCGCGCAATGATAATGACAGAAAGAAGAAAATCATCCACTCTGAAATCAACCCACTTCCAATAACGGAATTAATGTGTTTTTTCAAACGCGCGCTATCCTACTATTTTTTTCACAAAAGAACCAGATCTGATGAATGTTTGGTTCAAATTTTAGGCAAAAATATTGAAAATCCACAAAGTGACGATTATTTTAGTGAAAAAACTTTTTTTTCTCGTTTTTTTTCTTCATTTTACATTTAAAAAAATATGTTAGCTTTGGATTTCTTTCAGGAAAGTTTTTTTGTATCTGAACTAGAATGTCCAAGGGTTGTTCAGTAATTTTTTGAGAATTTTCGGGCCGATAGATTGGTCACAATATGGGTTCGAACCCGTATGGACTAGGTAGAATCAACCCAGTGTGACGACAAAGGGTTAATGATAGTTTATCAATGTCTGAGTTGTAAATTGCATCCTTGGACTCATTTGGGCTTCATAAAAAATTGGAAAAACGTCTGAATCGCTTCTGGAACTGATGCGAAGTCTTGGACTCGATTCGAAGTAGGAAGCTGTGAATATTTCACCATTTTGCAGGTCGGGAGCGAGTTGATGTTTCTGGAAAAGAAGAAACTCATGCCAAGATTTTTCTATGTTGGTTGAGAGGGGTGCGTCGGACGTATTAGGTGACGCGAACCCAGCAAACTACGGGATATATTGTGTTGTGAGATCGGAGCCTGAAAAACTTACGAGAAGCATGTGAAACGGATATATTTTCAGTGACATTCATCCAGGGGTTGTGCCTCTCACTCTCACCCTGAATTATCTTGGGAGGAGGAGGAAGAAAGAGAAAGAAAGTGAGATGCTAGCCTGCTGTCGAGGAGCCGCCTGGCTGCCTTTGTAAGAGATCCCTCGAGGTTGCATTTTGCATCTAGTTTTAGTCAGAGAGGCCCGCCTGCGTACACTGCAAGGTGACACTATGCTGGCATGCCTGCCAGCGATGATCCGGTCCCACTTCGGTCACTTTCATCGGGTTTAGGCCTCGGAATCTCCACACGAAGATGTGAAGCAAAGAAATGCGCGCACTGTCGAGTGTATTAGTAGCTCGCGGTGTGTGCACGTAATAAAGGTCTGCGAAGGCGCGCGCGCGCGGCAAGAAATCCGATCTCAGGTCGAGGACGCGCGGCGTTTCGGCTGGCGGAGTAAAGAGACGGAGAGCTCGCCTCGTTGAGAATCGAAAGACGAGAAGGATAGGAAACAAATAAATATCAAATGAGAATAAGATGAAGCGAAAAAGACGAAAGAAAAAAAAAACAGCAACCCCTGAAGGGTAGCACATAACGGAACTGAATACGTTTGTACCTGGCACCGACAATGGACCACGTAATTCGATTACAAGGACCGCCAGCTAATTGTTAATTGATGGTTTCGCCGACAAAGCCACCAAATCTGGCTCTTCAGTTCGCTTCCTTTCGCCGCTAATTCCCGAGGTCCTTCGTATCTACACAGTTCTCAGGTTGGAGGTCATACCGCGGAATTACGCATGCCCTGAGAACGAAAAGCAAGAAAATTCCTATCTGACAAACGTCCCGAAATTTTTTGGTCCAAGCTCAAGCAACGGCGTGAACTGAACAGCATCCCCATATAGGCCGGATCGTCTTTGCACTAATTAAACAGTCACTGTTTTTATCGAGTCAACGGTTCATCATCTTGACCATCGAGACTCTTAACTCCGACCAAAAGTCCATCTGGCCATGGAATTTTTTGAAGGAGCGAGCTTTATGAAACGAAATAGAAAGAGAGGCGTCCGTGAGGCACTCTTACATGGCACCCAATGACACGTGTACCTCTCCTTGTATAATACACTGTGTATGTATACTATTCACAGAGAATAGAACGGTATAGAGCCCGTCGTTTAACAGCTAATCTGCCAAATGAAGTGTTTTTGTGTTTGAGCACAACACTCCGTCTCAATGGAGAGTAAAACCGCCCTCGGTAAAGGGTTGCTGCCGACATGATTGATGCTCGAGGGGAGTTGGTTGCTGCTCTACCCTTTCTCTCGCCCTTTCCTTGACGTATACGCAATACAAATACATGTATATGGTCTTGTTCCCATTTTGGTCTCCCATCGTTGGATAAGGGTTTCTGGCCACGGAACCCAGCACGCTTGATGCTGCTCCTCTCGCCGACACCGAGCAGCGTCGAGCTATACGAACGACTCCAGAAACCCTTTTTACTTGAGCTGCTCACCCCCGCACTAATCGGAGTACTTAATTGAGCCCGCAGACCTCACGGGAAACGATCGACGGACAGCTAATCTTCCGGTGTATATAAATACACATACAGACAACGAGAGGAGTTTTTGGATGCTGCGTTCACTAGAAAAGATGAACTGCTCTTTCCGTTTTACTCCATCGCTCACTTTTGTCGGTATTTCCAGTGATACTTTGCCCAAAGTCCTTTAACCCGAGTCAAGCTCGCATTTTTACAAATGAATGCGCCAACGACCAGATAAAAACAAAAGGCAATAAGGAGAAAATTGCCTGCAAGACAGTGACGAGTTTGTTTTTTTGTTTTTCTGCCAGTTGCTCGATTGTTGCGAGACTGGCTCGTCCGCGCCAACAAAATTTTGTTTAATTCGATACACACATCGAATAGCGATCTCACACGATCAAGAAGTCCCAACACAGTGTGTGGTGGATCTATCGCGAGTACAAACAGCCCGATATACATCGAAGGCAAGTTTTGTGTGTGGCTCGCTGCGACGTTAACATCCTTACGATCGCGACCGCCTACCTCACACGTATACACGTAAACCTCTATTCTCCATTCTCGATCTCCCTCGCCCGGAACCCTCTCTCCACCCTCATCTTGCAACTTGTCTCTCTCTCTCTCGTTCTCCGGAGCTCTCTTGTCTCCCAGTTCCCTTCGAAGCTGCGCGGGATGGTTAGATGCACGAAAGGACGAACACTGGCCGTAATGGAGTTTCCAAATATTCGGGGAGCCCTCGCTCAATTTCGAACAATTTGCATTTAGGGTGAAGCGCAATTAATAGGAGCGGGGTGTGTAGCGTTGCTTTGCTTTTCCTGTACGCACACACACACCCACGCATACACACATATTTATATGGATATAGATATACACAGCATAATGCAAACAGTCTAATGCATCATCTGTATATGGCGTTTAAATTCGTTTGTGTCTGCGTCTGGGTGTGCTGCTTGCCCGCACGTTGTTCGTCGGTCTCGCGCGCGCCATTCGACGCCTATTAACACTATATTCCGTTGAGTTTAGCATATCGAGGGAGGAGGCAATATTGAGTTACGCGACAGTAATTATAATACTCGTTAGACGCGACGCGTTTGGCTAAAGTTAGAGCTTGTTTATGGGTTGGGCACCTTGAGCTCCAAGAGAGGAAAACCGGCGACGCTTCCTCCTCGTCCACGTGCGGATTTTCCAACCTTTTCCATACCTTCTACATAACTATAGCTCGCGATGTTATTATATAGTTATAGTCACTTATTTAACCAAGTTATGACTGTATTGGTATACAGGGATATTGTCGTGGTAACGTGCATTGCACATATGCAGCAACATCGCTACCAAAGTATTAACGAAGAAGACGAGAACGTTCCAAGGCCTTATCATCCGACAAAACCACCAAATTAAGTCTCGGGATTAAGCGGTACGGGCTAGACCAAGCGATGGGCACGTGAGCTGTTATCAATATTGAACGAGTTTCTTGAAAAGAAAATGCGTGGAAAATTCTCCGCCTCGGAATTTAAGGGATGAAAATTTGGCGAATCTTGGTCAAATTTTCTTTTCTGTCTTTATGGGAATTTGTTTTTCACAAATTTTCCTCACGCCCATCGTTATGAATTTTTTTTCAGATTTTTTTGTTATACATCTTGGAGATCGTTTCCTTATTTCGCTGGAAGTAGAATCGAGGCCCTCGATCTCAACGTCGCATCACACAATTCGTTTTATTCGCTTTTTGCTTCCTTTTTTTTGGTCCCCAGTTACCTTCATTCCATACATCTGTCCTCTTCCATCTTTATCTCGCTTCGGGGTTCTCTCGTAGCGGCAACGAGCACCCTTCGACGCGTGGCTTGCGGCAGGTGTAACTCGTCCCACGGTCTTTTGCTATTTTTCGCGGTCCCTTTTTCTCCATCAAACCAAGCGGCGCGGCGGTCCCCTGCTCCTCGCTTCGCGCCATTCCGCACACACCGTCGCCACCCCCGCGCCGGCAAAATCCTCTGTGTTTCGCGCCCGTTCCATCGACGAGTGCGCTGCTCCTCGCACGCCTTTTGCCTCCGAGCCATTATCTTATTTTCCGCCCGAGAGCATCGCGATCCCGCCGAAGAAAAACGATCTCGCGGAAGAGCGAACACCAGTCTCTCGGCCAACGAGAAAAAACTATCTGCTCCTAGTGTTTGCGGATACGAACGCGCGATAACGTGCGAGAAACGCGAAAAGAAAACGTATAGTAATTTCATCCCTTTTTCTTCATATTCTTTTTTCTTTCTTTCGCTCCTCAGACACAAGTAACGCCTCACTTTGCTATTACCTTCCACGCGTCTCTTTTTTCACCATCAATTTCACACTCATCTTTCAGAAAATTCCTCGAAAGATCGACGTATCTAGGAAAAAGACTTTTTTTATCGTTTCTCTCTGAGTGAAATTGGATTTTTTGGATTTACACTTTAGCCCCTCGAGCCATCAATTTTCCCTCCACCCCCGATCATCCCCCGACGCCTGATTATGGATCCGGACTCAAAAAATACAAAAAATAGAGAATTGTCTATTTTTTTTTTTTCAAAGAGTCAAAAGTTTTAAATATTTAAAGTGTTGCATGAAAAAGAAAACTCTCAAATTCGTAACGTTGAAGTCCCAAGAAAAGAATTTCGCATTTTTCATTGTTTCATTAATTTCATTTAAAAAAATGACAATTTTTGCATCGATTTTGCGTTTGGATCCCAAAAAACGATCGATTTACTGTCGCAATTAATTTTTTTTCATTCAAACGATGAAAACTGCAGCATCGTATGCAAAAGCACAAAAATTTATTTATTTTTGTAGTATTTCTGCAATAAACGATCGAAAACTGTTGATGGTTTGAATTCGGAGTAAAAAAATGATTTGTCGTTGTTGTAAGTGCAATTTCGCTGCTCGACTTGTCAATTAAATAAAGTGCCGGATATATGCACCATTAATAAAACTGAGTTCGTACCAATGGTGTGTTGAACGTTAATACACTCTCGTATATTCACTGCAACCGCATGCATTAATTTGATTTATGTATAGACTGTCGTAGGCATTTCTTATATGTGTATACAAATATACATTCCTAAGTCACGATTGTTGTTGGTTGCGGTTTCCGTCATGCGAGTATTATTGTGCACGTTATAAATTATTGTCGTTTGGTTTCCCCTGCGCGAGTTCGCCAAGAGAATTTAGTGAGTTCTCGAAATGGGGGATTTGCCTCGAGTGTGTCAAAATTCACACCGACATATATTTGTTCGGTAAACCGATTCGTGATACGTATTGCCAGGCTATCGAATGTGATGGAGGGAAAATATAATAACGATAATAAATGATGATAATTTCGGTTATCAAGACGTCATTATTTTTATTAGGCTCTTCTGATCGCAACATTTGGGGCCGAATCGCATATGATACGCTCCGTTGAGCTTCCTCGACTGAGTTTGTAGAAATATGAGTGTATACGTCGACATATTGTTCGGATAAATCCGACGAATATCGTCTTGCAGGGTGGAAGTGAAAAGCACGAGCCAAACTCAACAAAACACGGAATAACCCTCTGTCACTGTGTAACTAAGGGGATTATTCTCGATTCGGGCAATTCCCGAGGCAATTCCGACTCACCGCATCATCACGGTGTTTCTCATACACCCTAATATTCCCACGGGGAGCATTTATTTTCGTGTTTTTTCTTTTTTTTTTCTTCATTCCGCCTAAAATGCTCATCCGATTTTGGCCAGAAAAAAATCGACCTCTCGAATCAATTAGCGTGGAATTGACGGAATTTATAATCGTCTCAGTTAATTTTAAGGATTTTTCAATTTTTTCATTTCTTTTTTGTGCCATTTCCATGGTTACGTTGTTGGTGCGAAAAGAACAAACGCGCTGGAATAACGCCGCGGATTTATCCAACATGCTCCCTCAACTCCGCTCTCATACAAACGTGCGTGACCAATTTTCCTTCAGGGACACGAGCGCTGCTAACAAAACACCCCCTTCGGTCTTTCTTTCTCAACAACATACACATAATTCGACTCGACACCAGAAGTTTCATAGTTTTGTGGAAATCAGACCGGGTGCTCAAGAGTCAAACGCTCCCTTTCGTATCACCTGTACGCGGTAATTCGCTTCGTGATCCCTTTACTGCAGGTGAAATACACGAGATGTGTCCCTAAACTCCAATAAAATTAAATTAAATATTTCACGATCCGGGAGAAACTTTTTCATTACGAAAAAATGCAAAAGTCTATTTTTTATTTTCGATCAGAAAATAATAAAAAAATGATAAATATTCATAAAAATACAATGAAAATGATCGAGATGAATCAAGGAAATGATTTATTTTTGAAATTTTTCATAAAATTGCCCTCAGCCGTTAATTATTCTGATGAACGATTCAAAACACTGAAATAATTGGCACGCAATTTTCTTGGCAATTCCAGGCTTTCGCGTGTTTCGATTTACAATCAATTTTCAGAGTTGATGGACCGAATGGAGGGATGCAGAGGAAAAAAAAGGAAAACGATGTTTCGTACGAGTGAGGGAGAGCGAGAACCGCATTGGCAAATTAGCTGGGGCACCGCGAAAAATCAATCTTCGTTTTTTGCCCACTCCCGTAGCTCCTGTCGTGTATCGCAGTTATCTGTCATAGCCAATTTCGAACGGTGGTCAGCTTGAAAATAGTTCGTTCCCGTGTCTCCTGTATTTCCAGCTCTGTCTCGTTCTCGCTCCGCTCTTTTCATCCCTAAACTCAATGGAACGAAACTCTTTTCGTTCACACGTAATGCCCCGTTTCGATAGGTTTTTATTTCAAGCAATATTCCCCATATCCATAGGATTCAATCATTCACGATCTATGTATTTTCGTCAGGATTCCTCGTTCAGCTCGCTTCGTCCTCTCCGACCTCAGTTTTCCATTTTTCGATGCTGAAAATACCTCCGGATTGATTTTTGTGACCGCGTGATTATTATTTTTTAAACTGTTTTTTCCATTATCAAATTTCTTCTCGTTCCAAGCGAGCTCGATCAATTTCATTACGAAAATTTCATCCTAATATGCGAAAATGCATGAAAAATATAAGACGAAGAAATTTTTCCAGTAAAATGCCAAAAAACGAGCTTGAAATATTCAGATTACCAAACAAAATTTTCTCTGAAGATGCTCCCAAAATTCGGGCCGACTGGAATAGAAATTCTGGGCGTTTTCTCGCTCGACTCGAATCCCAAATTTGCCTCATAGAGAAAAGTAAATTTCTCGTTGCCTGACCGACGAGATTACGTAAAAAATTCTCAAATTTTCATTATCCTTTCGCTCATTTCTTGGGTCCAACAAAAAAATGCAAAAAACCTAAAAATTTGAACGTCCACAATGGTATGACCCTTCAAGTAGCAATATTGTGCGTTCACTAGGCTGCTCACGAAGTTTCAAGCCCTAAATATCGATTCAGTTGCAATACACAGCAACTGCATGTCCTCGTCATAGGCGCGTGTGCACACGTTGCATAAATAACACGACATTGAGAAAAAATGATACGCACACAATACATACAAGTATTAACACAACATGTACAGAAGGATTCTGGTGGGAGCTACGAAATCGTCGAATTAGCTGGATACATAGTATCGTTTTATTTGTTGGGTTGCGTATATACATAGGATAGGATCGCGTGACAGGAAAGGTAATGTACGCCCCTGCCAACAATAGTGCCTGGATATAATATGAAGTATATCCAGGACTCTACAAAACATCAAACGTATAGGAAAAGGGACTCGCTCGAGTTACTCGTGAACTCGTGCTCGCACACTATGATAAATGCGAAAATATATGTCCCTGAATACGTAATAACAAGCGAATGTAAACCCCTTAATATATATACAAATACATACATCCGTATATTCACACGTAGTTTTTTTTACTATGAACAAATGGAGGAAACCAGCGTTTGGCTTTTATTGTACAAACCGATGCGTAAGCACCGTGAAAATAAACGTCCATGCTTCGTTTATTTTTTCTCCCATATACTTCGATACGATTAACGAGCGGAGACAATGTTTCGGTTTACACATAAAAAATGAACGTGAAGAACGACCAGTGCGTGATCAAAAAGTATTGTCTGTATGCGTGCATTCGATTTTTTTCAAGGTGTTCGATAAGGCGTGTCTGTTATTCGATTACGGGCTCCGATTGTCACCGTGATTTGTGACAATTTTCACGCTTTTGGAAATATACAGCATTTTTGTGCAATTTTCCTATTTATGAAGAATAATTTGACAGTTTCTGCGTAAATTTCGTTCTCTTTGGGAAATCTTCAAGTTCGACATTTGAAAATTCATCGGAGCAACAACGAATTCCGTAAAAATTGAAATTTCATGGAGATTTTTGAATTTTTTGAAATTTGGTTTAGAAAATAATTTTCCAACAAAAAAATCCATAAAAAATCGGCTCAAAATTGACAGTCGTTGGAGAATTTTTCCTCAATTGCATTGAATGAATTGAAAAAGTAGTTGCTGATTTCGGAGATAATTAATAGTGCACGAAAATCTTAGTTGATTGCAGTTTTTCTTGTAATTTTGATGAATTGGTGAATAATAATGCCATCGGGAAATTAGATCTGTAAATAATTGAGCCTGCACAAATATACGTGTAGCCGCGCACGGTCGCAGAGAGGAATTACGTTAGAGACAAATTGCGGGGGTGTTGGAAGCAAAGGGCTCTCATGCGCGCAACCAGCAGCTGCGTGCACCCGGGAGTCATCGATAACCAACGATCATTCAGCCACGTTTACCGTAAACAACTGCTTCCTCCCTCTATCGTATAATCATTGAATTATCTGCTCCACTTCTATGCTCTATTCTATAACATTAGTGGTGTTCTACATATTATTATAATAACCTAGCACTAATCGTGTGTAGGCAATACTATTAATGCCCTCGAGTTGGGTATAACAATAATTTGGTAAATTATTATAATACCGATACACGGAGAGAATATTAAATTAAAAATTACTATGTTATTATAGTTCCCTGGTACTGTGCCGTCCCTCTAAGAAATCTAAGCAAAAAAATAGTAAATTTTCATCTAAAAAAGACCGAAGAATGATGATCTTGAAGTTTGCAGCGTTGGAATGCAACGAAATTCAATTTTTTATTCACCAGAGCTCATAATTATTATTCAATATTCGTTCTGGACGATAAAACGATCGTCTTTCGCGATCCAAAGATTGATTCGATACGAAAAATTGCCATGATGTTCAAAAGTAAATAAATAATTGACGAAATAAATATTTTTCGTTGAATCTCAACGATGCATTAGATTATGCATGTCATTAGATTATGATCTTGAAGTTTGCATAGTTGGAATGCAACGAAATTCGATTTTTTATTCACCAGAGCTCTCAATTATTATTCAATATTCGCTCTGGACGATAAAACGATCCTCTTTCCCGATCCAAAGATTGAATCGATACGAAAAATTGCCATGATGTTCAAAAATCAATAAATAATTGACGAAATAAATATTTTTCGTGGAATCTCAACGTTGCAAACTTCACAGTCATGGAAAATGTCATAATTTCCGCGTGTTCGATAGAAAAAGAATGAAAAATTACGATGTTTTTGCTAAAATTTCTCATGGGACATGGAAATTCGCGCAGAAATTCGCAGTTATCGTTATACAAAGAATCGGGATGACAGCGTTTAAAAAGTTTTACAGGATGAAGTCAAATTTGCATTTTTCGTCACTGACTAATATCGCGGAGTGAAAAAAAAATTTTAATCACGAAAATTTGATTTTTTCTGGTTTATTTTTGTTTTGCAATGATTGGCAAAGTAATGAATGACTTATATAAATAATTCGTCGCTGCAGCAAATTAAAAAGCAATTCGCTCGACCCATTCACTTCTCATAAAAATCAATCGAGGCCACTCTTTGATTATTAGTCGAGGAAAAAGGCGAGAGGGGGGGGGGGGGGGGGGGGTCGTGCGCATGTGGCCTGCGGCAGGCCGCATCCCCAAAATCGTTCGGCGCGTTACCCGATTCAACCCCTCAATCTTTCGCTACCTATGTTAAGCTCGCGTTTGCCGGGATATACCCTTTTGTCATTGGACGACTGCGCGCTCGTATACCCGCTCCACGATTAATCTGACAGACGAGATTGGCGCACGTTGTCAATTAAAAATGATGAAACCAGCAGAGTAGCTCAGCGCGCGGCTACCATTACGCTCTCGGCTTTAGTTACCCCGAGAATCCCGCCCGAATCTCCTCAACATTTTTCCACAAATCCTAATAATCGATCGCTCGGCTTGATCGATCGGAAAATAAAAATTTACGCATTCGAAAAATCGTGTCGTTAGAAAATTCCACGACGATCGATTTCAGACTCAAAATAATTAAATTTGAATCTTGAATTGTTATTTAAATAGCTGCCTAAAATTGTCCCAATGGTAATCAACTGGATC
The DNA here is from genome assembly GCA_037043255.1 of Diadegma fenestrale. Classification (NCBI taxonomy): domain Eukaryota; kingdom Metazoa; phylum Arthropoda; class Insecta; order Hymenoptera; family Ichneumonidae; genus Diadegma; species Diadegma fenestrale. The sequence continues at coordinate 11,768,673 of CM073312.1, forward strand.
CGGACGGGAGTTCGAAGTGGCAGAGAAAGAGAAAGAGCGAGTGGATATAAAAAGTTAGGCGCCAGGGTTGTAGTCGATAAAAGGATAAAAAGACGAGACGACAGCCTGCAGACATCGTGTCGTAGCGTGTGTCAGTGAAAAAGGAAAGGATTACTGGTGCGGCAGGTTTAAAACGCAATTAAAAATTTTAATTACTATTCCGTCCTGGATCGGTCAATGTTGCGTCCCACCGCAACGAGGCGTGAACCGGAACTTGAACCCACACACAAACACAACGGATATAGTGCAGATTTTTCACGTGGCCATGAGGAAAATGAAAATTCATGCTCCAGGAAAAATTGCCGAGTAAATAAGAAATTAAGAAAAATTTGTGATTAATAAAGATTACAAAACAGCCGAAACGTGACCTCTAAAAATGGAGCAACACATTATTTCATTTTCTTCGTGAATTTGACGGTTTTTTTTTCTTTTTCGTTCAATAAAATTGGTTGCGTCGTACAGGGAGAATCATAAGGCTCTCGGGACGCCATAACGATAGCAGAGGAAGGAAAATGTTTACGAGAGTTGTGAGAAAGTGAAGAAGGGCAGAAAGAAGGGAAAGGTTTGTTTTTGTAGGTGGAACACGAATCCTGACTTTGTGAGGTCTTGGTATATGAGAATTGGAAACGCCGAGGAGTCCTGCGAAGTTTGTTCGCAGGCAAGAGAGCTCGATCTTACGCCCGGTTCCTCGAAATTCCCTCTGTCTCCCGGCCTCACTTTTCCCCAGCGCGAGGTCCCCTCGAGTCGGGGTTCCCGTGAGGATAATCGATAAGTCGGAGGCACGCGACTGCGTGCTTTTATCGCTGTCACGCACATAATTAATCTAATTTGGTTTAATAAAGCGCGCGAGCACGCTGTAGAACGAGAGGCCAAAGAAAGGCGAGAGTTGAGCAACGAATTATGGAAAATAAAAAAAACTAACAAAGTTATAAAAACAGTGACGAAAACGTTCAATAAAATCGAGACCTTCATCGAGTTTATTCAACTTTCTCGAAAATTCAAGCTCTCGAGATCAAACTCGATGATTATTTTTATTCCACCGAGTTAATCTTGTAACGAAAATCACAGAGACTCACCTGTACTCGAACTTCCGGTAGATTGACCTTCACCGCAAGTTCCTCGCGCGAATAAACATCCGGATAATGAGATTTCTCGAAAGCCCTTTCCAGCTCGTGAAGTTGATACGTCGTAAATGTCGTACGATTGCGACGATGTTTCTTCTTTCCAGCTACTCCGTTCAATTCGTCGCCGCAACCTGCACCGGGTTCCTCGTCGCTTCCAGGCGAATTGCAGCTGTTTTCACCTGCAAAAATCCCACCAACATGTTTCAATTCGTCCGGAACAATGCCAATTAAAATCTCGTCCTAAATCAACTACTTAACAGCCCAAGAAAAGCTGCGAAGAACGAATCCTCGATGCTGATTCGTGTCTATACGAATCTTCCTACAAAACACGACAGATCCGGAGGAAAATACAGATTGTACGGACGCAGGGTTCACAGTGGGGAAGGCAAAGCTTCGCCGTCGGATAACCCACGAGCTACTAACCCCACCGCATGCACACGACTTGATTGACGGCTCTGTAACGACTAATTATCAGCTACAATCAATAATCCCATCGATCTTAGTCCGGAGCAGAAACTCCTTCGAGCCAAACTTCAGGTGCCGAGAACTTGATCCCTTGAACAAAGTTCAAACGCTCCTCGTTCAATCGTTTCAACAAATACGAATCCCGAAACATTTATTCGCGATGACTCTGACGTTTGCGACGTTGAAATTCAATGAAAAATGATTTTTCTATCAATTATTCATCAAATTTTGACAATTATGGCAATTTTTCGTATTGACAAAATTTTTTGATCGAGCGAGAATCGTTTTATCGTCCAGAGCAAATATTAAATAATAATTAAAAGCTCTGGCTAAGAAAACGCGAACTTGATGGAAAAAAAAACATACTTTTTGCCCTGATTTCATTCAGACGTTCGGTCCGCGATTATTAGACGGGCGACGATAATTCGGTAAGAGTTCCATTGACCGTTTCATCAGTAGCAAGAAATAAACGATGACGCACGAGCGTGCAACGAAGAAAGGATCATAGAGTGCTTGATTTTATCGAGTCCACGTCACGAGAGGCAACGTCTCTCTCTCCTTTTCACTCGCCATCCCTTCGTTTCGATCTCGAGCAGTTTTACTTCGTTCTAGCTACTTAAGAGATTGACAAGTCGAGATAACGTAATGGACAGAAAGGAAACCGGTGTGTGGCGATGGAGACCGCCGTTGTACACTAAACATTCAAAGTTGCTGGTTACCAATACTGTCGCTACTTTTACCCGAGTATGCACAGCTACGTATACGAATGAGAGACCGAACTCACTCGTCGAAGCGTCAGAAACTAATGGGTCAACACGTTGATTGCCGATAAATTCTGTCACATCGCCTGCGGGCTTTGCTTCCAGAACACTTCGAACATCGATGGCTCTCTTCTACTTTTAATCGAGTTAAAATCCAAAGCGCGTGAATAACTACGAATATATATATAGATATATCTGAAATCTTTGATCAGAGCATAATGGACGTTTCGAATTAATCAAAATCTCATTCTTTTTATTGTAAAAAAACGTAAGTTCGATTCTATGAAGTTCACGCAACATTTTTGTTCGGAAAAAACATCGCAATGAAGTTTTATTAGAATTCCTCCGTTATAATGAGGCTCTGGAGCGTTAATCGTTTCGTTTTGGCACGCACGAAACAATATTTCGAAAATCATCACTATTTTCTGCGATTGGACAACAATCATGGGTCCTGGAGCATTCAACAGGTTTTTCGATCGATTTCATCATCGACCAAGAGATACAAATTAATCTTTTACTTTCAGAAGTTAATCGAATAACCAGTGTTGACGGTAGGACAGAGATAAGGTGCAAATGTGCACTGCATGTGCATTATTGCATAATCCAAGCCTCTAGATTTCCTCGCTGCCTCATCCTCTGCATCTTAAGTTTTTGGAGCCGACTTAATTCAACGTAAACTCTCGAGAGAGGCAGAACAGGGAGGGAGAGTCACTTTTCTCGAGACGAGACTGACAGTTCCTCGTAATCCCCATAATGCATCTCTTAGTATAATACACACAGATATATATCGAGACAAGTGAAAGGTCCTGGCGAGTGAATATCCCATCGTAACTTCGAATCTCAGAGCTACTTGAACGCTCTCGCTAATCGGACAACAGAATCATTCGAAAAATTGAACTGTGTTCCACTAATTAATGATAATAAATGATTAAGAATTACGAAAATCAGTGAGTCATCGTGCCGGACCATCGAAAACTTCCCGAACTTATTTGTTCACTTCAAAAAAAAAGATTCGTCGCCTCGAAACTTCAACTCTCAACTGGTAATTTTCGTTACACGAAACATTTATAACTCGATTAAAGAGATAAAAAAGAAAGTATATTTATGCAAATTACTAATTACGATAAAAACTCTTGGACACGATTTCTAAGACGAATAAGATGAACGATAATCAGATCCCCGAGGGACTGAGACCTTAATGTGGGTAGGAACGAGGCAGGGTGAATATTGCAGAGAACGTGCGTCCATTTTCCTTACCCCGTTGCCGATAATTAGTAAGCACCAAGCGTTATAATCAAGACATTGAATCTTCGTGAATAGCCGGCTAATACCTCCACTTCGTCTATGTACACAAGCAGTAAATATATGTATATAAATGCTTAATACGATCCATATATAGTGGGATATAAATTTGTGTATGTCTGTGTTCTTAGCGGGTACGAACCCAATATATTGGTGTCCGTGTGTGGGAGAATGCATCGAGTGTTGCAGCAAGACCAAAGCAATGGGGAGACTTGCAAAAGAGGCAAGTGCAGGGAGAGAGAGAGAGTTTGTATGGTGCAAGTTTCGTGCTTGCGAGTTAAACGGATTAAACTCGGCTCTTTCTCTCTCTCTCTCTCATCTTCTCACTCTCACTCAATCATCCTCTTTCACTATAGCGTGCTCGGCTTATATTATTAATTGATGGTTCGTTAACGATCAAGTAACGTTTGCTGTCTCGTCCATCTTCCCTTTTGACTCCTTCTATTCCGACCTTTCATTTTACACTTTCGTTTTTTCGACAAAACTTTTTGTACGTCGCTCCATTCATCGTCAAGTCTGTTTTATTCGTCTAATCAAAAGTTAATGATTAAAGCAGTCGATTTTCAGTATCAGACAGTTTTCAATGGTGTCAGAATTATTGATTGAGACATCGGAATGGATACAAAGCCAATTTATTATCCTAAAGATCTCGGAATTAATGGCTGGCGTGGGCGGACCCGATTTTATACAAAATCAAACCAAAAGACTGCCTTCGGACTCATAAGAGCATCGTGAAGACACCAACGACCAATCTCGCTAATAAATATATATGTATATAGATTTAGCTTGTCGCAAGGAGCACGGGAGATGCCGTCAAACAGAGAGCTTAGCTCGCCGACCAAAGAGGATTACGGAATTTTGGTCCACGTCGACGAACGCTTTCGAGAAACCCGTGAACACTCGCTTCTGCTTCAACCTCTGCAGAGTCTCCCTCTTCGTAAACGTATCGCCTGGACCATATTCCTTAACTGTACAGGGTGTCGCAGTGGGCTCGGTGCCATGGACTTTTCTCTTTTTGTCGATGAACAGTTCTCCAAAAAATTCGGCATTTCCGCGATACGGAATTTGGGGTTGAAAAGTCAAACTACTGGAATAATAAAAATATGAAAATTTCGGAAAATGTTGCGGTATTTTTGGTTGCGAGCTTCTTTGACGTTTTTTTTTTGGAGTATCGGAAGTTGCTGATCGTTTTTATTGGGTCACCCGTTATATGGACAGAAACCGCCACGAGCTCTTCTTAGCTTTTCGCCTTTGTGTGTCAGCCATGTTTGTCTGGTTGATATTTCCGCTGTTGTTCGTCTGCCCAGATGACAATGATAAGTGGTCCTTATCTCGAACGTCGCAAGGGCCGCCCTGCGGCTCCATAAAGTAGCGGTTGAATGTTCCCGCTTTTGCTAAATCTTAAGCTTTCGGATTCGGAGGGTTTATAATTTGAACAAATTCACGGACACACAGACGTGCAGAGACCTTTTCAGAACGGCAGACCGTGAGGCTGCAAAATTTTTCGACACTCTTTTAGTTTCGCCTTTTACGAATGATCCTTATAAGCCCTTTTTTGTTTTTGAGTAGAAAGTCTGGGAGGAACTTCGATATTTCTAGCTCAAAACCTGGCCAAGTTCATCAAACGTTATCAAAAAAGTTGATTTCGATGGAGACTTGATGACTCTGACGTTTGCATCGTTGAGATTCAACAAAAAATAATTTTTCTATCAATTATTCATTAAATTTTGAAAATCATGGCAATGTTTCGTATCGATGAAATTTTTGGATCACGAGAGAGGTTTTATCGTCCAGAGTAAATATTGAATAATAATTATGAGCTCTGGTTAAGAAAAAATGGAATTTCGTTGCATTCCAACGATGAAAACTTCAACATCATTTAACGTGGACCGCGCATTGGAAAATCCATTCCGCGCACACGCGGGCCCGAAATTCTTCGTGAGCATTACGTGTAATAAGGCGTTTGCGCAAAGGCTCTTAAGCTGTCATCAGGTTTTTGCTCGAGCCCCTCGCGTTGCGTATAGAGTTACAGCTTCAGCTGCCTCGGGGGTTCCCGCTCGTGAAAGAGAGCGTAGCTCGACTTTATACGAGTCTAAAATTGATTAAAAATAATAATATCATCGTCATATAACTGAAACGTATGAATTGCCTGACATTAATTCCTTGCAATTGTATAAAACAGATATAAAATTGACATGTCATATTATTTATGAGTTAATCTATTTTCGACGTGAGTTTTCTCTTACAGTTCCTGTAGACAACTCGATAACTCCCAGGAAATATCAGAATATTCGATAAGACGATCGAGCCCGAGTTGAAATATCGGAATATTGAGGAATCCTCGTCTTCCCGACCGTCATTCCCTTCCTCCCTCTCTCCCTTCCTCTTTCCCTTCCTCTCTATACTTCCCTAGAGTTTCGAGGCTTGGCAAACACGGAAAATCGAACTGTCAAGTACAAACAAACGCGCCACAACGACAGAGAACCTTTGAATTTCCGTACCAAGATATCGAGTCTCGAACCATGGTGTTATAACGACCCGCGTCTGTTTCAAGGCATCGGAAACCCTTCATGAATCTTGAGGTTTCTCAAGCACTGCGTACACATACACACAACACAAAGAACGAATGATCCATAATGAATTCAACTTGCTCTAAAAGTTATTCAATCATTTCCTCTGACATTTAATTCAAAACTTGAATTCAATTGGCTAAGCACAACATCTCATTTACCAATAAACATTTTCGTTGACGTAGTGCTGTCGGTTTTAAATTTACCGTTCAGGACCCAATAAAATTTCTCTACAGTATTAGATTATGATGAAAAAAACGATCCCCTCAAATTTTCAAGAGGCTACAGAAAAATTTGGGCAAAATCGCAGTTTTCATTGTAAAATCTAATGAAATTTATGAAATTGATTGTAAATTCGGGAAATTACTAATGCAAATATCTTTTTTCTGGTTCTCTGCAGCCTCGTGAAAATTTGGCTGGATTATTTTCTTATTACAATCCCCTAATGCACCAAATTTGATTAAATTCGGATCGGTAATTCTAAAATCGACAGTACTGCAGCTGAAAAGTCAACAGGCGCATTTTTTCTTGCTCGCTCTCTTTATATTGGATCGTTTTGACTGTGATTTTTTGAACTGAACAAGGAGAGAGCTCTCTGGCTAAAATACTTGAAAAATCATGATCTGTTTTTGAGTTTTTATGATTTAACGCGTCTGCGGGTATAGTGAAAGGATATGAAGTAAAGAAAGTCGAGCGACTGGTGTTTGTGTGGCTCTAGACTGGCGGTAGTAAAATTAGAGTTGAGGTAACAGCAGGCAACGTTCATTATAATGGTAATCAGGGCTACCATGCGGCTCTCGTTATCGTCGCCGGTTAATAATTTAATTGTTTGGTGGCGTGCTCGTTCTTTATTGGGATATCTCTGGCGGGCATCGGACCCATTCGCTCCAATATGCTTGTGTTTTTTTTCTTTTTAATTTGCCCCACCTGTACACCGAGTTTAAATCGTTTTTGCTCCGTCCCTCTCACTCTCTTTCGATCTTTTTTCTCGCTCCGTTCGATCCCCCGCGTTATTCCATTTTTGTGTAACCTTTAATGAATGTGTGTGTCAAGCGACCCATTGCACGATACTTTTCGACGCGATACATGCGAATGTCCACGTGTTTATGACTCTTACATGTTTGTACCGCCTGTGAACTCGCTATTGCGTGACAATTTACTACAGCACACACATACACAGACGCCAACGTGTGTGTGTCGCCATTAAATATGAAAAAACGTAGCGGGGTGACCGAGAAATAGAATCAAAGTTAAAACTCTCCGCTAGTTTTTTTTTAAATGAAAAATTACCTCCACCGATTTCCTGCTGAGCTATAAAATGTTGTGTATCAAGAACGTGGAATTCATTAATTACTTTTATCTCTCACGTTTATTTATCACGATTAATTAGATTTTTACTAACAATTTTACAGCAATGATTTAATTAAACCGAAGAAAATTAATAATTAATCATAATCAATGCAGAAAAAATGATTTTTGTCAATCATCACGTCGCACAAATTTGCGAAATTTAATTCTTTTCAAGTTTTATTCGATTGGGAGTGTATTCCGCATATTTGGAGTAATTAAACCGAATCGAGCGTCGTATGATCTCGGTAGTTAAGTATTTGAGAGACAGACAGTTGGATGGCGAATTAATTGCGAGAGAATAAGGAACGGGATGAAACGAGGATTGCACGCAGATGTAAATATTGTATGAACGCTGCAATGTGTGTGTGTTTGTGCGAGTGTAAATTTGTGTATGTGTATCAGATCCGTACCGTGACTTAACGACACACGCGGCATTAGAGAATTGAGCGGAGCATGAGGACATGGAGAAAAGCGAGAGGGAGAGAGAGTGAGAGGAAGAGATGAAGGTGAAACACGCGAATTCCGGTTGCGGGCTGTCGATACCTCGACGCATGTTAACGTCGATAATTACGAGGCAATCGCTATAATTACACGACGAATCACACCGAGTCTATAGCCGCTAATTGGTATTAGTGCTAATGCACGTGATACACGCTCACGTTCTCATCAAACTCAGCAACAATTTCATCTCTATATTCAAGTATATGTGTGCAGCCCCTTTCCTGTTCAAGCCATTGGCTCAATCTCGTTAGTTTTCCGTTCTACCTTCATTCATACGTTATTGCTTTCCTCTCTGCATTCCTATCTAACTTCCCCTGTTGTCTACCTCATCCTCCTTCTTTAATAGAGGTCGTTACGGATCATTTCCCAAGCATTACCTTTGTCCGAACGATATACGTTTCTCCATCAAGACAAAAGTACAGAGTTCCCAACCATTTCCCAACTTTTACAACTGTTTATTTTTGCTCCGATTCATTTTTTCATTTTCTCTCATTTCTAAAAACATTTTTTCAACGTTTTTTTTTATTTTCCAACGTCTTTAAGTTTGTTTCGATAAATTCTTAATGTTTCGCATCATTTTCCCCTTATCGTCGGTTATTTTTATTGTCCGACATTGATACGATGATGGTTCTAGTTCGGGTTAAAGAGGAATCAAGCAATAGCAATTTCCCGATATAGTAGGAATCGCGTTGCAAGCTGATTCAATTGAAAATCCGTTTACGCTCATTGATTCGGTATTGGCAATAAAGCGCTTTTTTTTTGGATCGAGCTTGATAAATAAAAATAACAAATAATTTCACTGGCCCGTGGAAAATTCGGGTCTGTGAAATGAAGAAAAATCTCTCTCGTGTGCTGTCGCATACGGACAATTGAGAAAATTCTTGCTTGTTTTTTCCTCCGATCAAACATCGTTTCCCTTTTTTCATCCTTTTTCTCGTTTTTCTCAGATCTGTTTAATGGATTTCTATGGAACTTAGTTTTTTATTTTTTTTTTTATCAAAATCGTGTTTTTTCATACGCCGAAACGATCGAATTTTTCAGAGTAATCGAGCCATCTCGATCTCTCATCGATCTCGCACACTGAAAAATTTACTGCCCATAATTTTTCTTGCTCCCTTCTCGCTCCCTTTCTTCTGAGGAATTTGATGAAACACGATTTTTTTTTGTTCTATATTGCCCTGGAAAAGTGTGGGCACGTGGTAAATCGATCGAGACATATTTTCTCCTTAAAATGGATAAAGGAGATGTGATTATTATTTTTCCGCCGTGAGGGCTTCTCAGGTGGATTCTTATCACGATAAATGTACGCGGGAATATGTGTCTCTTACGATGGGAGCCCATTTACAATCCGGTGACGCTTCCATCGGGCGGTAATTCGTTTAAATCGTACCTCGTCACTCGATCTGTGTAACTAGTCTGTCGCCTGTTGGTGTCACTCGGTGAGAGAACCCCGAGACAATTCGATAAGTCGATACTGCACTAGACGTAATGCTACTACACGATATTGACTATGTTCAACGATTTGTCTACGCCTGTCAATCCGAATATGCCTATAGAAGTGTGCAAGTGTATCGTACAGATTCGATATTCAATTTTCGATTCCGGGATAGGTGTTGGCTCGTGTGCTTCATCTTTGAAATGTAATCGTGGTAAATCTCGATATTCGTCGAGTGCAATATCACGTGAAAGGTCACGAAATTCCAACTCCCAAATAAACATTTTGTACTGGAAATTTCTTGTGCGACCTGATTGTGAATCTAAACTCGAAATTTGTCAATTGAAAATTAGTCGATTCTCATTTTTTTTGCAGCAAAAATTGAGAAAGAAAAAATGATTTTCCATGACCAAAATTAACCAGTAAGAATTTTATTTTAAGATTTGATTGGATAATAATTAAATAATTGAAGAAATGCACAAAAAAAAAAGATTATTTTATTGACTCTGGCTCGAAGGAACAATCGTGGACTTTTTTATCGAGTTCTCTGATGAATCATTGGTTCAAGAAAAAGTTAATCACCGCTGAAATTTATTTTATTCCATTATCGACTAATTATTTACGTGGTTTGAGAGGTAGCAACAGTTTGAAGGGGTTCATTTGAATATATTTTGGGATTTGATATTGAAGGGAACATTTTTCGAATGGAGGAACACATGCGGGTGCCAAGGTCAGGAGGTCGTGGAGGGTTATTGCAAGGGGGTGAAGCAAAGTGAGCGTTTAATGAAGGTTCGCATAGAAGGGTAGGAAATGAATGTTTGGCACCCTCTAAAAAGCCTCCAGCTGGAACTGTACAGTTTTTACTTCCTGGTCCAATTTACTCGCGATTAAAGTATGAAAAAAAAAATATTTACTTTTTATTTTCAGACTCTTTATCAATTCGACATGATCGATTAAAAGTTGGGAGTGAATTGAATGTAAAAAACATCGGAATCACTCAACGAACGTCATTTCATGCTGAAATCCTTTAGAACTTGAACGTTTCGTGTTTTACACGATACGATGCTGGAGCTCCTGAATGACGAAATGGTGCCAAGTATTTTCACCGCAGGATGAAGACTCCGTCGAAGTCTTGCATGGACATTCGCGCTTAATGCTCGTGCGGATGCGCAATGAGAGCTGTCCGTCGGGCTGTCCGCATTTCAGTCTCGTATTCAACCCCCGGATCACACCCTTAACACAGTATGCTCGAATATATAGACGCGAGATCTATAGACATATGTTTGGACACTGGTGTGACGCGAGTCCGAAAAACAAAAGGTATCAGGGCAATAAATGGCTATAAAATTACACGTAATTGCATGTGGCTCAGCGATGCATGTAAAGGGGATGTCACGCGATCGGAATTTGCCTCTCTCTTCTTCCCTCTCTTCCCCGCGCTTTCCTTCGCCCCCTTAACAAAAGACTTTTACGAGCCCGCGTGTTTTTTTCCTCATGTACCGCCAATTACGATTCACTGATACACCAAATTAGACGTGTGACTGTTATACATACACCTCCACACTCTATGTGCTCGCCTATGGATTATTTCTCATCGTACAACGTCACTCAACTAACACGACCCCCCATTGTTGCTAGAACAACGAAACACTGCAAAAAAAATAAAAAGTACTCCACGCTCGTTACACACACCGTTCGCCAGTCGTTGCCATCGTTTCCATGCATTTCCTTCTTCGATACAGACATTACTTTCTCCCTCCGTCAATTGCCGATCCTTGGCCCGTATATTTTCATCACATGGACAATAATTATGAGAATTTTCATGTCGGTGGCGAAATGTATTCGATCCATCAATTCGTGGATCAATTTTTCATCCTTTCGAGAATCAAAACGATTATCGTTTTGGTAAACGAAATTTATTGACAAAAAAAAAACACATGGAGGGAATTGAAACTGAAAAATTTCCTTTCAAGGATAAAATCGGGACACGAGTTCGCCTTTTTTGGCCATTTTTGTGCAGCTGATTAGAAAATTTCATGAAAATAAAATGAAATTCCGAAATACAGACCAAAAAAATTGTTGCATTTCAAACTGCATAGTAAAAATTGCCCAAAATCCACTCCCTGTGAGTTATAAACTCGATGGATCGGAGCAACTCGTGCTTCCTTCTTACAAATACGTTGCCAGTGGTTTCTGCATAATTTTTTAATATTTTTTTCAGCTTTCTTCAACCGAAATAAATCCTTAACGCGATGCAGCTAGGGAAACTAAATTTTGTGGTCGTCTCAGTGCAAAATGCAGTGCAAAGCGATAAGTACAGAAAGAAAATCTCAATTCTTCATTATTTTGTTGCAATTGATGGATTACGTTTCAAAGTGAGTTTCCGCGAAACTTGGACTCGCTGGAGAGAAATAAAATAACGAGTCACGTTGCAGTGCAATGTTGATAATCTGATTGCAGGAATTACGGATTAATAATGTAATTAATTGAGAAAGCGAATTAACGTTTTACACGTGATCATAGAAAGCCATTAGTGGTGGATTCGTTTGGTCCTGATGACTGAAATAGCAATTAATTTGTAATGATTAATTAACAAGCGTTTGCAATTAAAATGATATGATTTAGTGATGTGTATACGGGACAAAGATTGACCGCGAATATTATTTCAAGTACGTGACATTTACTTTTGATCCGATAAACGAATCGCAGAGGCTCGGCCTGTTTTCGCCTTGGTCCGCGCGGTGTCTCGAATGAGAATAATGTGGAGGCGCGAGCCGCTATAATTGTCACCGAATCGGAATGGTCTTGAGCCTGATGGCGCGCGATGCCGCCATGGTAACCGCAAGAACGGATAATAGAGCCGTTCGTTGTTCGGTTTTGAGATTACGAGGAAGCAGGAAGATCGTCGATATAAGATGAAGCGAACGAAGAAAGAGAATATAAAAAAAAATCATCTCAAAACACGTGTGTGCATGTATATCTGTGGATATAAAGGGAAAAAAAGGAGAAGAAAAAAAGTGATGGGACCGAGAAGCGCGATCCATTAGTAGACACGTCAATTCGAGTCTCGGGGAGCGAGAAAAAGATCAAGACAAGCGGGTCCTCTTTATCTTCCTTCAGGGATCTCTTCACTTTTTTTCAATCACTTTTTTTCAGACACGTAGACTTATTAGTCGGCGCTCCGTACTAATGCGACTGAGAAGTTTCAAACAGTATAAATTAATCTCGCATTTGGTGCCAGATTGATTCTTAAGACTCGTTATGGAATTAAATTTAAATGTCCAACGAGAATCACACGAAATTCAGATTTTTACACATTCATAATTATCACCAGGTTCATCATAAACGAATAACGGTTCGTAAAATGTGTTTACAAAACAATCTTTTTTTTGTTAATTACGCTAATTGGCGTGAAAGTCATTATTTTGCAGTTTTTTGGCTCCTGGCGCTTCGATCGAGACGTTAAATGATTTTTTTTCTCCCACACGTACTCGAATGCACTTTGGAAAAGTGTAAAAGAAGAAATAATTACCGACAACCGTCTTTTTGCTCTGTTAATTGTCATAATTAGTATCAATGGTCGTCAATTAATATACGCGAAGGAAGTTTTGGATTTGTTAAAGTGAAAATTTTCGTTTACTATAAAAGATTTTCAGCCACTGCCTAATTTTTCAAGAATCTTCAGTCTCTTCCTCTTCATCTTGTTCGCTTTGGGGGCAAATTCACAGCCCGGTATCATAATTAATGATAATTCGATTAGTGGGACAAGATTGCGGTCTCTCTGGCTAAGCAGCCCATTGGACGTGTCCTCTTTCCGTCACATGGATTCGCCGCCGTTCAGTGCTCTTATGAACCCTCATCTTTGCCTCTTTTTTAACCCGCACTTTGCTAGTCCTCCAATTAGGATTTTGCAGTGCGGTCCGATCCGCTTCGATTACCAGCCGATCACGAGCTCGTATAACGACCAACGAAAGAGGCAAGAAAGAACTCTGTACGATTAATTCGGACTGCCCCATAGCGCAGTTACGTTTTTAACGCGATCTCACACTGAAAATTCAATATTGTCAAAAAACGTCGAAATTTAGTTGAATGCAGCGATAATTTCAAAATTTTCGTCATTTCGACAATATTTTTCATTTGTGACGAAACTTTCAGCAAAATTTACGATTGCAATGACAAAAATTTACTTTTCCAAAAGATTTTCTAGAATGTTTTTTGCTGAAATGACAAAATTTTCGTGATTTTTCGAAAAAAAGTTTTGTTGAACGGATCCAACAAAAAATCGATCTTTTTCAACAAAATTTTCTTTTCCGTGCAATCAATTAATTCCCGAATTTATCGTTAATTAGCTCATAATTCCCTGCGAATGAAAATCTCTCGACTCGCTCCAAGTTTGGGATCCAAAGTTTCGATAGGAAAATTAAAATATTCAGAATGCGATAAAATTTGGTGCCGAGACGTTCTTTAACATCAAATGCGAAAACTCGCGAAGAAAAATCCGAAAAAACTTGAATTATTATGTACAATAATAAAAAATATACAAAATTCGATTGAATTTGAATTATTTTGAAAAAATGTTTGTTTTTGAGACGGTTTAGCATGGCAAACATCGTGTCGCCGGTAAAGAAACGCTTTTGAGTTTCATTTAATTTTCGAACAGTCAGGGAAAATGTGTAAATTACTACAACAATGTTATCGTCGCAATGGCTTCAACTCTTATTTTAGTGAGACATAAAATAAAGTAGGAACGTGACACTATCGCTGGACGGGAGTAAGTTAGTGCGTATTTGTCGCGCGTCGAGTGAGTATCGCTTGCCGTTTTGAAATAAGCTGTAAGAGCGAGAAAGAGGGATCGCGGGCCTGGTGCATGCTGCTGCACTCGTCGCGCTGCAAAGCGTGCAGCTCTCGCGGCGACAAATTAGTCTTGGCGAACGGTCTATGTGTGTTATACCGATTGAGGGTAGCGACGAGGGTAACGACGAGATCTCACCGAGATACTAACGATTTTCCAATTATACGCCGACATTGCCACGCGACAGAATACTGTACGTGTATACACGAGACACTGGAGAATATGGTGACAACGTCACTGTTCGCTATACGTGTATCGTCTTGCACATCCTAGGGGACCGATCGAACCAACAGACACGCCATCCACCTCTCTCTTCAACCCTTAACAATATTATTATTATTATCGTTGTTATTATTCCCAGCATTGAAAACCTCCATAATCCGATAAGTAATTAACGTCATAATTTGCTGCGTGTTTGCAATTAATTATTCAAAGTATTATAAAAAAATAACCGATAAATATTTTTTACCCGATCACAGGGAGGAAGCCCCGAGCGATCGTAATGGCGTCGCGCGCGAATATTTTATCGCGACGCTCCAGGCTTGCCGTCGGATAATTTCAACCACCTCGTTCGTGAGTTTAATCGTGGTCGCTGAATAAATCGGGATATTCACTTTTTATTCATTTGTCCTCGTTCGATTTTTCGTTTGCGGATCAAAATTTTATTCAAATTTCAGTAATTCAGGAATTTAGTGATTTTTTTTCTCCCAGACTCATGCTCGCGCTCACTTGCAGGAAAAATGTTAAAAAATTTGTAATCGTTACCCGTATTTTCTTGAATATCTCTCGAGGATTGCTCCAGTTCGTCGTGATTCCTTTTCCGAACGGCACGTCCGAGAATCGCGTCTATGCTGTGTCTCGGTACAGTATTCGCTGGTGGTTTAGGGAGGACGATGTCTTGGCTGTTTTGGGAGTTGTTGGTCTCGACGAGTTGTTGAGAATCCATGATTGGTCGAAACTTTGACCGATTATGTGCAACCGGGCGAGCACGGAATAGTTTAATCCGATAAATTGGCCAAGATCTGATCGATGTCAGGGCATCGCATCTCCAGGATGAAAAATTGGATCGAGGCTGTTTTCGTAATCGGATGAATTGTTGACTTTCTCAATTCTCACTTTTAGTTAATGTTCCAGTTGACCAAGCACCTTAATTACCGAACGACACACGACAGAGAGTTATAAATACAACTTGGAAACTCATCGTTCCGGGGTAGAGATGAAAGATAAGAAAATAAAAGCTTTTTTTCTGTTGACACGACAATCCGGCTCACGACAGGTAAAAAAATAACACTCGCCACTTAGTATCGACCCGCAAGTTCCTTGATTGAGAGTTCACCGCACAAAATACATCGAGGAGAATTCTAGAGCGTGCAGTGATATTCCAGAATCCTTTTTGTTTACTGTCACACCGAGATAAACTTTCCCAACGTTTGGAACTGGATTTTGCAGAATCAATTAATAGATTCACCCTCACAGGATTGATAACACTCGTTGCACTCTAGTTTTTGCTCACTGGGTTGCCATCAGGCGCTTTGGCACTTTAGCAAACTTGTCTCAACAGCACAAAGTTGGTTGGATTTAACAGAGTCACATGATTCGAGTGGCTGACTCGTTCGATTATGAATCGGCGTTGCTCCTCGCTCAATCCTTTCCCATGAGTAATCTTTGATCGTCTATTAATTGCTGTTTTGATGGACACAGAAAAATAACTCGGAAATGCAATAAGCCAGGGTTTAATGACGGAGTTTGTAGTTGGCTCGTCGTAAGGGGTGTTGTTGAGCGTGCGTTGTGCCAGCGTGTACTAGCCGGCCTGGTTGCTGGCTCGCGGGCATTAGCAAGGCACACGCCACCGCCGACGCGATCTTTCGCGTTCGCCTCGGGATATGGGGGAGTCGCGCGGGATGTTGAAGAGCGAGCGAGTGAGGAGCGCGGACGAAAGGTTTCACGAGGTTGAACGAGGAGGATAAAACGCGCTGGGTATACGGCGCCGGCAAAGGCAAAGCCGAGTGAATAGAAGGAAGGCAGGACATGAAACCAGAGGCGTTACCATTCCCATCCAATCGGGTGCCCAGCCACATTTGTGCGAGCCAATAAACGATCATTTTCGAGAACATGGCGAGATCAGGGGTGCTCAAATTAAGCTTTCGACAGAGGGGATTGTGTAATCGAGTCCGGGAGCTCGACAGGAGTGATTTTCCTCCGACTCCGTCTCTCTCTGTCCCTTTCAATTTCTATCTTTGCTTTTCACGTCTTTCCTCTGTCACTCTTACACATTTTCATCCCCATTTTATATACAAGGCTGTTTCACGTTTTTCCATCTTTCTCACACCCTTGGGCGGCCCTTTTTATAGACACTATCTTGATCCCCCTCGCGAGTCCACTTCTCTGTGTCCTTTTTTAACGTCCAACAATCGCGTCTCGTCGCTTCATCTTCTGGCTCACGCGCGAACCGCGCGGTGGGGGTTGATTCGCGAGTGAGCGAGACAACCCCATGGAGAATGCCAGAGGGAAGTGGATTTGATGGTAAGGCAGGGGATTCAAAACCAAACGTTCTATGACGAGAAATCAACGAGCAAGTGAGACTATCGATATTTTTCATTCTTTTTTTTAGCCGCCGCGAACGGGTTGACAAAGCTGATCGTGGCGACATCCGCGAGGGCCAGTTTTGTCGTAGATTTTTTTTCACGCTATGAATCTGAGTTGAAAAGTTGGAGCTTCCGCGTTTTTTACACCGCGGCCTGATCTCGTTTCGTCCAAGATCGACCGCGAGACGAAAGCGACGAAATTTTGACGAAGGGGGTTGAAAGAACAGAGAAGGAAACGCGGGCAAAGAGCAGGATTCGGATGGAGCTGAAAAAGAGACGAAAAGATGGCGCTGTCACGCTGCATCTTCGAATGCACGTCTCTCTGGAGGGGGAAGCAGAGCGCAGAGTGAGGGAAACTGCTGCTGAGAAAAAGAGAGAGACAGCGCACGTACGTCGTTGGAGGGTGCGACCACGCCACGGTCTGGGTTGATTCTTGTGGCGGATTCTGGCATCCCCTGTAATTGCCAGAAACGAGGTGAAGCTTACCGGCGCGTTGCTTTTGTGTTTTACTTCTCTGAGCCACTTGGCGCGCGCGTCTCTCATGTCCTCTCGCTTTCTTCTTTCTCTCACCTTCTCCCTCTTTATCGCCCATTGCGCCCGCGCGCTACCAACCGTTATTCACTCCATAAACGAGCATTGCCCGCGGCGTGCTTTCCTGGATGCGTCGCTTACTTATCTCTAATAATATCGCCACTTTATACACGTCGCGCTCTCTGTACCAGATTTGCTCCACACCCAGTCTCGTTTTAACTCGCCACCAAATTCCCGACCTTCTCCTATTCTTTCCACCATTATATTCCATTCAATTACATCCAATATTTCCATCCCCTACTTTTTTCACGTTCCAGTCAATCGTTGCAATACGCATCACCACATTTTTTTAAATCTCAAATTATATGAATTTTTGCGACCCCAGAATATCGCGCATCAGCAAATTCTCCAATAAAAAGTTGAACAAAATTTCGCGACATCGTGTGGAAAACAAATCTCCCGATTTTCGCTGCTGACCTTTTCGTTTGATCGAGTCTCGAGGCACATTTTGAATTTCCATGATTTCGAATTTACTCCTCGCGGACGCTTTATAAAATTTGGTTCGAAATGGATTTTCCTTCTCTATAGAAAGCAGCGAAAAATTGAGAGTTTTCATTCGATAATGAAAAGTAGTGTATGAGAAATACTTTAAGGGCGAAAATAAGGAGAAAGAGATTGAAAATTGATATGAAACGTTTCATCGACCGGATTCTTTCTTGGTTTTTTTTCAGCCAATTTAATACCGATTCTCCTGTGTAGATAACTCATCGAAATCTCAATTGGGAGCTTCCGCAGCTCAATTAAAATCCACGAAGGAGATATCGATCGTGTGTGCTGCCGCGAACGAACGAGACGGTATACATAGCAAAAGAGGAGGAGGAGGGCGGTTGATATTCGAACGAAATGAAAGAAAACCACTTCCGCGAAAGTTCATCCGGGAATTTCTATCGCTCTCTCGCTCTCTTTAGCTCTCTTCGCTTGTCAATCGTTTTTCGACTGGGTGTTCACTCAATCTCTACGATTGTATGTTTTTTTTTTCTATTATTATTTCACCGCGACCATTTGTCGTGTTTTCTGTATCTTTTCCTTTCCCTTTTTTCTCAGTTCGTTTAAAAAACCGTTTGTATTTGTTTCTCTTGTTTCTTCAACGTTTCTCATTGGCTGTTTTTACAATTCGACAAATCTATACCATTTGAGGCATTGCCGCGTATTTTTGAGCTTATAATGCGTGTCTACGTTTATAAATCGTCGAGCTACATCGGCGCATAACCATTTGGCGTTTTAGCCCTGAGGGGAAACGCACGCCCACATTCCCGCCACAAAAGATATCCGCCTGTAACGAAACAGTGGCCACTCAAAATCGATCCCCGGCCATCGTCGGAAAATTATACGTTTGCGGATGAATTCTCTTCTCTCTCCGCGCGACTCCCATCCCTCCCCTCCAATAAATCGCTTTCAAAAGCCTTGACGATGCGTCTCTCCTGTAACGCACATATTCACGTATTTCTATATATATACGTATTAAATACTCACGTAAACGCAGACTACAGTTGCGAAGAGCGCGCTCGTACGAATCGAGTTTATGTGGACTGAAACCATCACCAAATCACCGTTTAGCTGCACCAAATTAGCAGCGTGGTTTGCCGATGACGGCCTACGCTACACGTTTGTGTATGCCGAGGCTTTTTTTTTTATCTTTCAATCGCGTACGCCCGTCCTACCACATGGTACACGATAAATTTTTGGTTCGCGTTTCTTTCAGCTCGCACAAAAGACACTGAAAATTAAACTTTGTCAAAAAAAGACTTTGAACTGAATATTTTTTGATAATTTCAAAATTTTCGTTATTTTTACAATATTTTTCATTTCCAATGAAACTGTCAGCAAAATTTACGACTGAAATGACAAAAAATCACTTTCCGAAGAGTCTTTTCAGAACATTTCTCGCTGCAACGACAACATTTCTGTGATTTAAAAAAAAAAAACGTTTAGTCGAACGTGTACAACAAAAAATCGATGTTTTCCAACAAAATTTTCTCTTCAGTGTAATTTCCATTCGAGAAACCGATCAATTTTGCAGATTCTGAATTACGAATCTGCAAAATTGTAAACTCGGTCGTCAATTTACAGATTTACTGTTTTTTGAAAATACCAGACTGTGATAGAGAAGAATTGTCTCGATAGCAATACTGATAAACGTTTCTAGTGATTTTATTATCATGAATTAAAATCCAAGTGTAGCACTGTTCTCGGTTAGTTCAACGTGTCAGGCATTTCGATGAATGTTTAAATGATCAAAAAATCGATTCCGCGATGTTTATTGTGCAGTTTTTCGAAAAAAATAAACAAATGGAACAGAATTACTAATCCTGAATTAAATCGAGTAGATTTTACGTTACTATCGATCAATCGATTCTCGTCAATGAGGTTCTGCATTGTCATATTTGGGCCGCACTGATCAGTCACTTGTAGTGTCTGTTTGTACTCATTAACATTCTTGCGTAAGGCATCGCAAAAAAAGGAAAAGGTCGATGCCAAGATAAATCTAATCGGATGGCCGGAAAGGAGCAAGAAACAGGTAAAAAAATTTGCGTAAGTCTTTGCACAAGTTTCTGCTGTTAGGCTGGACGAAAGCACTTGAAAAGGCAGGGAAATATTTTTTAGCGGGATGGGTAAGAGATGCATAAAAGGTAAGTGACCTGCGTGGCTAGTTCTGTGACGTGTTAACCCAGAGAACGTGCACTTAAGAGTGGTTTTTCCTGGTCAAAGTGGATACGGGAGAAAATCTTGGAATCCTCTCTACGAGCTATTGGGAAATGAGCGTTATCGGAGCCGAGATTTTCCCAGCAACGACGTTTTAGTAATCAGACGAAATCGCTACTTCTAAAAATCAGGAACGAACGCTTAAATCGGAGGTTAAAACTGCGTACGCCAGGACTTTAAACTCCAGACATCGAGGCACGGATCTCCATGAGACGGAAAGAGACAAGGGCAAGTGATTCTCAAAGCGCCACAGGTACAAAACAAAAGACTCTGATTTCGCTACTTTACTCCAAAGTTTTAGTGCCTTCCAGAGACCTTTCGAGCCTCAAATCACTTTACGGTATCTCAAGGATTCCCAAGATCGCGATCATTCCTTTCCAGAGATATTTATCAGTGGCGATGGAATCCGGTTAAACGCAACTTCCGATCAGATTCCCCGAAGATGATTGAAAAAATGAATCAAAGCCAGAAATTCGGACAAAGTTTTGTTTCAAATTTTTTACTATAGTTGAAAAATACGTGGAATATACAAGAAAAATGAATTTATGTCTAATTGTTCCCTTCTTTAACGTTTTTTTCGTCGGTAATTACAAATTTCTTACCATTTTTCAGGCTCAAGTTGAGCTGGGACTGTTGTATACATATTTTTCTTGAATACGGAACTTGAAATTATAAGCTGTTTGGGTCACGTGTCAGATTCGTGACAAAACGTTGAGACTTGATTCAGAAAATATCGTGATTGATCGATCTGGACATGGTACTCCAGAAATATAATTTTATTTATTCCATTAATAAACAGGCACGTGAGCGAATGTTCTTTTATATAAAATTGAGAAAAATTGATGCTGTGGAAAGATTTGAGGCTATGAAAATGAATCGATGATTTCCAGAAGAATGATTTTGTCGATAGGAGAGAGCGATAAAATAGTCGTCCGCACAAATGCTTCGGAGCACAATTGGCATCGGCCATTCGACATGTAAAAGTTGAATGTAGTGCGCACTTGTATTATTTCCCGAGGTTTCGCTCTGGGGATTTCCGTCGAAAAATCGAGACGAATTTGAGCCAAAGATCGCGCGGTCAATGGCCAAAAAAAAAATGTGTCGCACGCGCATTGTGTATCTTCTCTCTTGGAATCGTCGACCATCTTTTTACTACGTGTGTTCGATGCGACGATCGCCAAGGAACGAGAGAGGCCGACACGACTCCCTGCCTGTTCGGCTCATTGTGTTTTCGAGTGGCCAGATCCGATCGTCCGCATTAACAATCGAAACCACGCTTATGTACTGTACATATTGGATATATACAAAGCTTTTAAAAATCTCTTGATTCATGTGCCTCAATGCTGGCGGTTCAACATCGAAAAGAGCATCGCAAAGAATTTGAGAATAAACAGCTTTTATACAGTATATAGATCACACGGTAGCGACCGAAATTCAAAACTGTTTTCGATAATCCTATTCAAAGCGACGGAATTGGAGGTGAGACGAGAGATTAAGAAGGCTCGTATACAAATACCCCGCGAGCTACAACCATTGGGAGGAAAAAATGAAGAAAAACTGGAGCCACAAAAAAAACCAGAGATTTCGAGATTTTTCCGGTGCATCTGTTTCGCAATTTTCGCAACTGCAGATTTTTCCGTATCGGCCAAATGGTTTTCGGTGCATAATTCGCGTTATAAATTGTCGGAAAAGTTGTTGCCGCAGTTAAGGAAAGAGCGCAGCTGCGCTGGATCGCAAACGCGCAGGCGCCATGATCGCGCGAGATCGAGATTAGCCTAATTTCTATCCAGAGATCTCCCGAGCATCGTCGCGGTTCATTCCGTAGGAGAAGAGGAGAGAGCAGGTTATAGAAAAGAAAAGAAAACCGAGAAACGACATCAACACTTCGTTCATTCTGGCGTAAAAGAAAAATCCGCTCCAATTGAGAAAAAAAATTCTCGACGTGTCTCCTTCAGAGTGTTAGACACACACAGAGCGAGAAAATTTAAGTAGAATTTAGTAGAATTTAGAGGCGCTAGAACGCGTTTTTCACTATATCCCCTTAAGCTATATTTTCTACTATACATAAAATATAATGCGCTATTATATTGGCGTACCAAAGATGTATTATATACATTTATGAAGTGCAAATGTATATCATAGGTACGAGAGTATAGAATCAGAGGATTTACCACCCGCTCTGTTTACCCCGGATCCTTCGCCATATTGGAATCTCCGAAGCGCTCCAGTTCTCCACAGTATACAATCGTATTCTTATTTTCAACGTTGTATCAAAAGGGCGTAACTTGGACATCTCAGCCCCTGGAAAAGTGTGATTTACGCTGTTCTGTTAGGCAACATCTAATGTGTGTGAGACTGGACCAAAAATGCTGCATTATAGAGCATGTACCGAGTGTGACGAGAACACAACGATGAAGCGATTCACCGCAAAGGGAATCTTAACGCTGCGGGTGGTGGGCCCGTGCTCCGTGCACTGTCATGACCACACTGTAAATACTCGCGTCCTTTTTCACCTCCCCGTTGTATCCAAAGCTTTCTTATGCTTTGCTAGCTGGCAAAGAAATAAGAAAGAGAACATGATATTTGTGGTGCGTTATAGTTTGCAGTGTATTTCGGATACGCACTGAAACACTCGCGGATTTTGCCACTGGATGCTGAGCTCTGTGTGTAAACTCTCTGTTGCTGTAGCTCATCCTGACACGTTTGGGAAAACTCACCGCGGGTGGTGGTCTCGTTGTAGGTATACTTGGCATCATCCCTTGTATTCGACAAACAGTAGCAACGCCACTACCCAAGATGAAGAGGTGTATGGCAGACTGCGAGGATCTCTTGAGATTTCCGTCGCCTAATCCTACTGTTTCGCACCGGAACCAGACCTTCCTTCTTCACGTTCAATGTCGATCCGCAAAAACCTCCTCCTGGATGCTGCAATTATGTCAGCAGGAAAACGGGAGCGGTGGGGTCCTTTTTACTTATTTCGCAATGAGAGCACTCATTTTTTAAATTCTCTTTTGCAGACTTCTCGTTCTCACCGCTGGGCAAATTGATACATCGTACGTAATGGAGATTCTATCGGTAATCTAGCGAATCACAATGCTAACCTTTGATCCTCCATTATTCTGTGGGCTCCTATCAGTGAAATTAATTATCCGGTGGATTCAGAGACACCGCATATCTGTTATTCATCGTAAATGCTATTCCTCTTTAACCGTCCTCCCCATTTGGTCACATCGAATTTCATCCGTCCTGCTGTTTCGCGGACGACGCAGTCAGGGAGAGAGAAGGAGAGAGCAAAATTGAGGGTGAGTGGATGTTATCAAGGGTTCTCAATGAAGAGAATCGCTTATGGTCCTACTGTTCCAACAATGTGATTGCCTCCAAGACCAAAGGCGTTTGCACATCAACTGCAGGATCCTGATATAATGAGATTACAGAAGCATGATACATTGTTTGTAATATAAATAAGAAATATCGTGTTGTATAGCTCAACCAGGCAAATCGTCCCCATGCACGAACGGACTATCCGTCATGATTGAAAACCTGCCTTCGAATAACTTTCACTTCGTTTCCTTTTGAGCTGCTCTGGCATTTCGTCTTGTCATTTCAACAAGACCGTTCAACAGAAACGTGATGAACGATAGTTCCGTTGGCCTGTTCGTTCAGACATCGATTCTCCCGAGTTAATTAACTGGGTACACATCGCAGGTAGCTACTGGCCGTTGTCTTGATCCAGCCAATTGAAGCATCTCCAGGCTTCCCATGTTCATCGGCATAGTCAGCCCGCCACACCCTCTCTTCTTGGTTAACCTTGCGACGCGTCTCTCGAATTCGCAATCCTCATCTCCCCATGTGCTTTCCTCCCTCTCCCTCTCTCTCTCTCTCTCTCTCTCTCTTCCGCCTCTATGGATGGCTTGTGTGGGAGGTAATGGATATATGGAGCGCGCTGACAACTATTGGCCATGTACTGTCCACCTAAATAGCTATATGCATTATGAACTACAAACTCTGCAATTTTGGTAGCCGCACCATTAATTATGGTTGCATGATTTCATCAAGTTTACTCCGTAGAAGTTCATTACGTGCAAAACTGTTGCTGGAGGGCGCTGACCTCTAACAAATGAGCGTAGAACACTCTTGTCACGAATACATGATAATTGCAGTGAAAAGTGATTCGTCATCAACAAATACATAGATAATTAATTTTGCATTAAATCAAAAGACTACAGGGACAAGCTTGTCGTTCAAAACATCAGCTGAATTATTCCATCAACGTTCTAACACCAGGAAGGAATTTCCACCTCGATGAATTGATCCTCACGCAAATATTTCACGGAGCTATTGCTGTCAATGAAACACGCAACGTGAATATATGAACCGATGATCCTTAAAATCGATGAATTGTCATGAAAAATCTATAGCGCGTGTATCACAGTGTTTCATCTACTCTGGTTCCCCGTCCCTTTTTAGCCCGGTTTGGAGCCCCCGGCATCGACGTTATTCAGCCGTAGAAACGAGATTCGCCGGCGTACAAAAAGCACAAAATTAAATTTCGTCCCCTCGTTCGAGGTCGCCCTCGCATCTCACGGGGACAAGTGTGCGTGGTATGCGTTATACACGGACACAAGTGCACGAAACGAAAGAGTGATGTGTAGAGAAATGAGATATGTGTGATGACGTTGATGAGAGAGAAACCGTTCGATACTCTCTGCGTTCTTTCATGTGTTATGGGGCCTGCTAGCTCTCCAATGGCGTTTAGCGGTACGTTAACTATCATTCGGTCTCTGGTTGTTAGCCTCGGGGCCAATTCGCTAACCCGGTGTTTACCGATGCCCAGGGCGCTGCTAAATAAACTACAACGTTGGCGTCGTTCGTCCACCCACGCCAAGGGTCAACCATCATCGTCAGCCATACACCACCGATACACACTTTATATACCAGCACCTCGTCAACCCTCTGCTGCCCTCTGTGTGCCTCATTCAGGGCGTGTTCTTCGATCTAACCCACCCAATGTCTTCTGCCAACACTTGAGTCTACACTAGACCTCCTTCCATGTGTCTCAATATTATC
Organism: Diadegma fenestrale; assembly: GCA_037043255.1. Classification (NCBI taxonomy): domain Eukaryota; kingdom Metazoa; phylum Arthropoda; class Insecta; order Hymenoptera; family Ichneumonidae; genus Diadegma; species Diadegma fenestrale. The sequence goes on from CM073312.1 coordinate 11,794,018, forward strand.
CACGACCCTCATCCAAATACCCTAAACAACGAATCAGAACTATTTTCATCCAACTGCGGTACGCCATCTCGAATCCAACATCCAAATCAAAGCTTTTCACTTCTGTTTTCATATGATTCTTTTCTACTTGGCTCAACATCTCTGATGGCAAATCTAAATGGGATCTTCATATTGAATGGTCATTCAAAGTCCCGGATAAATCATTTATTTCGAGGATCTTGATGGAAGAATCGAGCACACACATAGACATACCGTAATGATGTTACAGGCCGTAACATATAAGTTAGTGCTCGTCGATCCGTTAATCCAGACGGTGCTCCTTCGGGGTCCTCTTTATTACTTTTGCTACTACACCCATTTGACCTCCTTCCTTTTTTTCCTTGCAGGTCGTCTCGTTATCGAATTCGAAATCGATTACCAAAAAACCCTTTATCGCGTTCGTAAATCTCGTGAATATCGTCCTTGTTGCAGATGGACGTTTCGAGCTTCCTGCTGGGTCCATATGCTGTCAAACGTTTTGTACTACACTCACGAATTTGCTGCATGCCTATTATGCTATCTAAATGTGTTATTTTTTCACTGCTATAAACTTGATCGCAGACTCCTCTGTTTTATCAAATAGCTCGCAAGGACCAGTCAGCGAGTTTAGCTTCCAACTTTCACAGAGGTATTTATCTCTGTTGGATACCTTTGTAGCCCATATTCGAGTACCCTTTGAGGAACCATGTGTTACTTTGCGATATATAGATTCCCGTTTTTTCAAACAGTGCATGACTCGTCACTCAAATGCACCCTAACTCCACCCTAAACATGAATATCTCACATCTCCCTCTCACGATTTTATCGGGAATCAAATAATTAGTACTTGCTCCAAAGTCATTCGAGATCAACATTAAAAAATATTGATCGGTCGCGATAAACTACAGTTTTCATCTTGTAAAACTGTTGACACCAATTCTTTTCGCAGTTCCGAGTTGATTCACTGCAGAATAATGAACACTTGGGGAATAATCGTGTTTCAGAGTTTCCTGGAGACATTTTTTAACAGAGCGGGGCGGCTTGATGGCTCTGGGTTAGCTGATCATTGATAGAAAAAAGGTCACGTCGCGTAATTGCTCCTAAAATGTCTTCCCATTTACTAGCTCCAAAATTTCAATGACTTTCAAGTTGGGATTCAACGAAATAATATTTTTACTATCAATTATTTATTAAATTTCGAAAATCATGGCAATTTTTCGTATCTATTCTATTTTTGAGTCGCGAGAGACGAGAGTTTTATCGTCTAGAGCAAATATCGAATAATTATTATGAGCTAAAAAATGGAATTTCGTTGCATTCCAACGATGCAAACATCATAAATTTCCAGCAGATTGTTTTTGCCAGTGGATGGACCGAAAGTTGTTAAAATTCTGTAGCGCACCACAGAATGCTTCAAATTCTTACCGTGCGAAAACGGTGACCATTTCCATATAATTTTTTTATATGAATTCCTCTTGGGTACTCGAAAATGCAATAATTAACATGCCTGGACTAAATTATTCCCTTATAATTTGTTTTAACACATAAAGAAGAAAAATCACGGAAAATCGTTTAATTTAAAACGGTCACGGTATGACCTTAACCGTTATAATAAAAATAAAAAAATGGAGGCGATGGATAAATGTGTAAAATTTTTTAAAATCACTTTTAAGGACTGCATTAGCTGATGAAAAAAAAGTGAATAATTAAATTGCGGTAAATCGGCATGAAACGTTTCGTACATGTTTGATCCAAGCGTAAGTTTGTGAGAATTTCCGTAAATATAACAAGAGGTGAATTTTTCGTCGTTGCATAGGAATTTAATCCTCATCCCCTATTTTCGCTGAACTTGTCGAGTTCGTGAAGCTTCGCCGCACATTCGTCTCCCTCCATTCTTCAGCAACCCCCTGTGCTTTTTCCTCCCCACTCGCAGCCTCTTGCCACCTTTTCAGATAGTAATGAAAGCGTAACGATGACAGGAGAAAAAAAGAGGTGTGCACTTGCTCTATATATATGAAAAATTCGCGCTTTCCGCCGCGCGACGGCGCGCGCTTTTATAAATTCGATGTACAAGGTTTTGCTCGTCGTTTCGCCTCTCTTGGCGGGTTTTGTGTGACGGCATTCGGGCCACCAACTGACGATAGAGCAATATACGCGTGTGTGCATCCCCTCCCACTTAAATACGAAAAACGTACTTCGTAACCGCACACCCTCTTTCCATCTACACAAAACCACGAGTTTATACGCACACACACACACTCACGCACACAGTTGCACAAATACCATTTTACGGAGCGATTCAGCCAGCCATGTTTGCGGGTTTATAAATTGGGTTCGGCGCTGGGGATTTTTCTATTAGGACAAAATTGGTTCTTTCAACCGCCACCAGAAAACCGCCAACATTCTAAAGACACATATATTTTATAAGCATACAGATATTCCACCAGTTTTTAGATATAACAAAACACACATGTGCCATACACTCGACTCTCTGGCTTTTGCGGACGTTTCATTTCGTTTTTCCGGTTTTACTAAAACAAACTATTATACCGAAAATTCGTACGTTTACAATAAAAAATGAAAAGTCACGTTTTTCGATGGTTTTCTCGAAAAAACTTTACAACTTCGTGGCATTTTTTTCATTTCTTTTCGCCAGAAACATTCAGGACATCTCATTGCACTTCTGTGAATCAAATTTTAGTCTCAAACTGGGACTCGGACTTGGACTCGGACTCACCAAACGATGTAACTATGGCCCAAGCCAACGATTTGCAATTCTGTGGCCTGCAAAAATGGCTGTAGGCGATGTTATAATTTGCAATTGTCCGCACTGGACCCGCGCAGTTTTTGTATCTTTTGATACCTTTATGTATTAAAATATATATATGCATATAAATATCCATCAGGTGAGATCGCTGCTCAGCCAATTTTCAATTCCTTCTCCCAACGCCCCTTCCGTACCGTTGTCATCCCTCAAATATAACAAGCTCTAGTCGCGTAGCTGCCCACGCACTAGAACTTTTTTTTTACTCTTATTTTCTATCCATCTATCGCTCTATATGTTTGCTTTTTTTAATCGCCCAGGCAATCGATTATCGGCCAACGAGAGAGGTGCGCGTGGACTTTTGCACCGAGAGAGCAACCCTCTTGCCCTCCCTATCCCCCCCCCCCCCCTGCTCTCTTCCTCTCTCTCGCTCTTTTTATCCCTCTTTTTCTCTGGCATTTGACAAAGCGAGAGTAAACGCAAGAACGGCCGGAATCGAAGTTTAACGAAGTTGGGCGTGTCGAGTCCTGCGGGGTGAATATTCACTCTCTCCAGCCACCCTTCGACCCTTCACAATATACATATATAATCTATTCGACTGTTTCGTCCATGTATGTGAGGAAAAAGTACAAATATACGGTAGAAAAAGTATCTGGATGCGTGCGAGGATGATGGGCGGTTTGGACGTCGCGTCACTTTGTTTTTCGTGAACTCTACGGTTTCGGGTGACTGTCCAAGCGAAATAGATTTCGATCAATCACCATAAATCAGGCTAAATCACTGCGATTCCACTTGATAACCAAACCCATCCGCCCCACGCGATACCTGTACGAAAATTTGACTATAATTGCGACTTAACATTACAAAATATCTATCGAGCGATATTTATCCACGAATCATATAACTTTTTTTTTTATCAAACACATTCGCAACGAGAAGCCTGCGCATTCGAATCACGAGAGGCAATAATCGAATCTCCGTTCTCATTTTTTTGATCATCCGGCCGTGACAGGCTCTTTTGACCATTTCGTTTAATCGCTTTTTTTCGGTCACCCGTTTGATACTTTTGATGAAACTTTTGTCGTGACAGAATGTTGAAAAAGTTGGCTGAATTCGATTCATTAATTAGGTCCAGCCACACTGAAAATTAAATATTGTCAAAAAAACGTCGATATTTTTTTAAAACACAGTGAACTCAATGTTTTTGGATAATTTCAAAATTTTCGTTGTTTTGAAAACATTTTTCATTTCTAACGCAACTGTGAGCTAAAGTTCCGATTGAAATGACAAAATAAAAAAAAAATAGAAACTTTTAGTCGACCGTTACAACAAAATTCTCTTCTCAGTGCAGCGTGCGATTTTCCTGCACGAGTTTCCTGCACGTACAGATCGGTATATATATTACGGAAAACAGATCTGCAGGGCGCGTTATCGAGGCTCATAAAAAAAAGATGGAAGTGACGACGAGGGCGGAAGGCGATTCAATTTTCTTCAGTGATTCGATGTGTACCTTATAACGGGTAATTTTATTTCGACGGAACTCGTTACCTTCGCGCAGCTTCCGACCGCCTCCCGAGCTCGCTAATTTCAAAAAAAGGGTGTTCATGCACGAGGTCAATATCGTGAGTTGGGCGCCAGCCGATTATTTAACGACGCGGAATCGACAAACCGCGATACAAAACGCAAAAGAAATATAAATCCGGAGATCCCGTTCGGCGGGGGGGGGGGGGGGGGTCGGAAGAGCCGCTGACTGCAACCTCGGGTCGCTCAGGGTGTCGGTCGTGGAGAGAGGGCGTGGACGGGGATGGCGGTGATTGGGCGACAGATATGTTTTGTCCCTTTTCCTCAATCCACGCCGATCCCCGCACGCGGAGCTGAGCCGATCCGCCGATAGCGAATTCCCTTGGGACGCGGTGTTTCAAAAAAACCACGTCACAACCTTATACTCACTTGAATTGTTATTACTAATTTACACATACTTAAGAACGTGCCAAATTTGTGTGCCAGTCGCGTGTGTGTGTGTGCGGTGCAGAGCTGCGTACACGTTTTCGACGATAGAAAGGCGGTTCGGTCATTTGGCTTGACTTCATAAGTCATTAGAATCAGCCCCACAGCAAGGAGCCCCAACTTCTGGTTTATCATGAAACACCCGGCAACATCAGCAAACTACGAGTTAGATTTTATATATTTGTAATATACAGATATTCATGTGTATGTGTGAAAGACGAAGGAGAGATGACGACGAGGATATAAACGGCGGGTTAGGAGAGGGTGGCTAACCAAATTACATCAATCCCATTTCACATCGTTTTGACATGGCAATTGAGTTGAGCCTAGCGCAACTGTTGTGTTTTCGCTGCTTGCCTCGGCCTCTCGGTTTCCCAAACGCTCCATGCACTTGAACGATTCGCCTCTAGATAATATGACTTTTTGATGAATGACGAATCTGAAAATTGCTCGAACCAATGAAATTTAGCGCGTCGCTAATTACGGAAGAGAAAATACACGGTTTTTCATTTTCACGAGGATCAGATTTTCCTAAAAATCCGCATAAGTTTGATTTTTGAGTTTTTAATGAAAGTTTTTTTTTTCTTCTCGCTTTACGACGATCCTTTTTGTCGAATTGTCACTTTCGGCCTTGGCCGATTTTTTTTTGTCTCTTTTTTTTACAGAACTAGGGTGCACCACTAGACAACGCAACGGCCATGCCATCGTCGACGTGCCTGCAAATAATCATGACAATGTCCACCTTGATTCCAACAACTCAAAATGGTCGACCTAATTCACTGATATTTGGAAAATGCAATCTGAGCAACGAAATTTCTCATGAAGCGTCTCGTATTTTATGAATCATTTTCCTCTTGCTCCATACTGACGACTTGCAATTTAATTCCAGTGTGCTGTTTCCTCTGGGCCATATCATTAAATACTGTTGAAGGAACTAATTCGTCCTCGAATTGGTTTATTTTTCACTATTCTACTTTCATGCACAAGGAAAAACATTTATTCTGTTATAACTGCACGCGTACACACGCAACTGTCAAACTGACAGCCAGAACTTTCAAATTGAACAGCGGCGGGTCTCCAAATTCGAGATTTCCAAGCAACCAATCACAGCGCGAATAAGGAGGCTCCAAAACTTCGATATTTCGATATAATTCGATACATTTCGAGTTCATGAACTTTTTATTAGAGGACTCACGCCAACAGAAATGCCAAAGTCGACGCGAATTCGTGCGTGGTGTTTGTGTATTACAAATCAGGTTGTATGATGAAATGAAGTCGGCAAATGTAACGTCAAAGAAATAGTATATTACATACCTAGGCCACAAAAATAAGAAAAGTCTCAGATCACATGTAATTGTTGGCCGAGGCGAAGCCGAGGCTGACAAACATGTGATCTGAGGCTTTACTTTTTTGTGGCCGAGGTGTGTATACTATTTTTCTGCCCGACGTAGCCGGAATGCGGACTTTCCGGCCGGAGGCCAGAAAAATAGTTTAGCGGAGTAGGAAGCAAGAAATCGCTCGAGAGTGTGTGTGTTTTTTTTTTTCTTTCTTTGCTGGGAATCTTACGTACAAGTTTCTTGGCACTCTCGAGTCTTCAACTCGGTGGTTGAGCTTTTTATATGTATATAGTCAGTCGCACACCCTCTGAAAAGCCAGGGCATTCGTTTTCTTGGGTTTTCGCTGCGCGGAGCCGAACCTCCCGCGTCCTTCTTCCGCAAAGTGCCTTAACTTTTTCTTCTTATCAAAAATAAGTCGTTAGCCGTCCTTTCATCTTTAAACGAGTTTTGCGCTGGTGCGCGCCACCACCGCCGCATGTGCTCCTCCACAGCATCGCGTTCACCGAGGCAACCCTCTCAACGTTCGCATCCCTTGCTCCTATGTATTTATATACAAACATGTATATATAAAACTCAGTGCTAGGTCGAGTAGTTCTTTTGCCCGCAGTTTTGCCTCGGTTTAAGAGATTTTTCAATTTCGCCACGGCAAGCTAATTTAATTTCTGTATGTCAGGTTTCCCTCAACGAGAAAAGCGGGCTTATATTACTTTTTTACCGTGCGCTGCTCTGATGCGCGCGACTCTTTAGCAGGTTCAACGACAAAAACCCTAGAAGGAAACAAAATGATAAAAAAAAAGTAATTCATGCGCGGGTTCATTTTTCACATTGACGCGTCCTCGTGAAAGGACTAATTTCTTCATCCCCTTAATGCGGAAGAACAAACACGAGCGTATCAGCCACGAGCCTCACTGGAGACAGTCAAATGCAGGAAAAAATGTCGAATTTTCGGAAAAAAAAATGAATCAACACGAAACCGGAAGTGCGGTAAAAGTTTTGCACGAGCTATACAAGTCGTCGTGCAACTATTAAATCGAAGGGGACTCGATTTTACAGCGTTAATTGCTCATTATTCCTCAATTATTCAAATGGCAAATTGATTGAACAAACGAAACTGAATACCAGACTAATTGCATCATAAATTACGATGAATTCGCGTTTTGACGTGTGTCCATTTTACTGCGAATAATACATGGCGATTCCGTGTGTGTTAGTGTGTACAAGAGCCATCGCGTAGGGTGTCGCGGACACAGTGTAACGTGAAAGAGAAATATTGTGAAAAGAAGAACGCTCGCGCGGCATTGTTGTCGTGGTATGGTGCGTGCAGTTTCGATAGTAGGAAAACGAGGTGTTTATATGGGCGAGTGCGAGCGAGAAGGCAATTGAGCAAAAGGGGATGCATTTTAATGTGAAGTAACGGTTCCCCCTTGGGTTACACGCCACTCACACAATCTGGCTGCATGTTTGTCGTATGGGCACAGCTTACTTTCCCCAATCACACACATGCACACACACACACCCACACGCAACACAATATATCGTAAAACCGCCAGGAATCCGCTTAGGGAGTGACATCTTTACGCAATTATCGATAATTGGACCGCTTGCTATACGTAAACCGAACAAACCTAATTAGACCGAAGAATGCAATTCAATCTCCATGCATCAAGAAATATTCTAGAAAATCTCTTAGAAAAGTCAATTTTTGTCATTCCAATCGTAAATTTTGCTGAAAGGTCCTATAGAAATTAAAAAAATTTCCAAAATTATGGAATTTTTGACACTATCCAAAAATATTGGGTGTATTTTACAAAATATCGACGTTTTTTGACAAAATCGAATTTTCAGTGTGTCCATGGAGCTTTCCATCCCGGATACACGTCAAACTGTAATCACCAACGTATCGTAAAGTCAAGGCACACTTATCTGACGTATACAACGCGGGAGCATTGCTATGATGACGATGTGACGTTTTTTGAGTCACGAAACGTCACGATTTCACTTGTGCAATGTATATTTTCATTTTTTTCCGACCACACAAACACACGTACGTTTTCCCGATGAATTTCCAAACTCGTAGAAAATAGTTATTGACGTGTTTATATAACTTGCATGTAGATGTGATAATTGTGTTATCGGAATCGAGTGTATAATTGAATGAAAGGATATTTCGCCAAGCACCCTATAAGACCCTGCTTGATGAGCGTCTCAACGAAGTTTCATCGAATTATCACCAATTATCGAGACTGCCGTCGTAACTACATTAGCGAAACGCCATAGAGGCGACCTGATTCGTGGAAAAGATGTTGCTCGATAAATTCATTTTCTTCGGGTGGAAAGCTCAGAGACTTTGGCAAAAAAGTCTGATCTCTGCGTTTCGTGCATGCACGAACGATTATGGAAGAAAATATTCCCATTTTTAGAGTTTTCATTTTTTTTTCAATCGATTTCAATCTCATTCGCGAACAACGCGAATCGTCCAATTGTTTTATTGCAAAATAAATTTTTTATCATTTTTTAATGCTTCGTTACGATTAATCTTGATTCAACATGTTGCCTGTCAATGAATATTGTCGAAAAAAATGGCTGAAATACGAAATAAACGAAATTTTCTTATTTTCTTTGTTGAAGCCACAATTTCTGCAAATAATTGATTCAATTTTGATGGAATATCCCATGTTTTCGTGTAAAGCGTTTCCTCCGGCTATGCGACAATTTCGTGACTCGGATAATAATAAATTCGCTCTCTCGTCGCGCTTAGACGAGAGAAACGGAGCGACGAAAGAATACATGAGAGAAAACGACTGAGGAAAAGAAGAATGAAAAATTGAATAGCCTGCTGGCGCGGGTCTAGCGTGGAGAACTGGTTATGAAGAAAATACCCCGGGCGAGAAATCATCTCGCGCGCTTGAAAAATTCCCTCGGTACGTCGCCAAGTGAAAAGTGGTTTCTCTCAGCGTATTTCAGATATTTTCAACCACCCACGAATACAGCCACCATCCACCAATTGTTTCGCGTGCGTGTAGACTTTCCCTCGTATCAGCGACGTGTCAAAATCCATGTGTTACCCCCACATCCCTATATGTATTCACATTTATGTACCCAGTGGTATAAAGTGGAAAGAGACTCGAAGTTAGGTGGCATGGAAAGGTGTTGAACCAATGAAAAGCCGTGAATGTTGAGAAAAACCTCTGCAATCTATTTCCATCGCTAACCCCTTTATTCTATTTTCTCTTTCTCCAATTCTACGCCAACCAACAAACTTTTTGTCAACTGCGCATACGAGAGATTACTAAAAAATCATTTTTTTTCTCTTTGTATTTCAGAAATAATTCTTGCACCCATTTTGGATCCAAACACGAGTTTTGGATCCAAAAAAAACGCTTTTCTGATTTTCTTGATGATGAATTTTGATGTCGATTCGATATGAAATGTTATATATATTTTGAATCCACACACTGTGGAGCGGTTCAGGTTCATTTTGTGGCGTGGAGTATTTTTTTCTCCCGCCTGGTAAAATCCTCGTTGTATTATAATGGAGTTGCTGCGGTTCATGATGTGAACACATCGCGGCCGAGCGAGTGCTCAAGGATTATAAGAGTACGCGCGGAGATGGGACCAGAGAAATTCGGCGTTCGACACACTCGTGTGCCTACACAGAGCTCACGGGACCCGGGGAAAGAGAGCGAGAAAAAAAAGAAAGAGAAAGGAGGAAGAGCTAACAGCAGCGGCGACCCTCGGTGAAAAGAACCGAGAAGTATTTTGACACCCGGAATAATGGGGCAGCATGGGGTGGGCACCCAATTAGGTATCGTCGGGGCGTTAACGCGTGTATATATCCTATACAGAGTTATACATTACGAGTCCACGAACCGGCAAAAATCCAAACTCAAGAGATACAAAGTGTCTACGTGGCTGAACCGAGAGTCGAGAGAGAGAGAATGAGCAGAGAGGAGAGAGCTTGAATTCTTTACCCTGCTCGAGAGGACCCTTTTTGTCGTAAGCGAGCGATAGTTTATGGAATACAATGAAGGACGAGCTTCGTAGTTTTCTAAACGCGCGATATCTTTTCACGAGCTCGCACTGTAAACTGAGAAATAAAAACTCTCATGAGGATCAGATGCTGCCTCAAACTTTTTCGACACAGTTCGCAATCGAAGAAGAAAGACACCTGCAAGAAAAAGGAAATTGCGAAGCTCAAATTGTGCTGCCGGAACGAGTTATCAAAGTACTTTGTTCGTCGCAGGTTGCGACGTAATTCTCGTCGGAAACCATCGTCTGAAATATAAGAAATTCCATGGACCAATAATCGAAAGGAGATTCAAAGTTTAATGCCCATCAGAGTCTCATCAAGAATTCTAAACTCTTCTTATTACGCCTGCGTCGCGTAATCTCCCTAGAACGTGAAACAGATCCGTTCCAATAACATTTGTCTGTGTGTGTGTGTCTCTCGTTCTCGCGAGATTGCCATCCAGGAAATGTCGATTCCATTCGAGATCAGGTCACCATCTTAGCTCTCGGCATCGAGGCTTCCTGGATGAGCCAATGAGACCAGAACCATCCAACTAGCACGGCCCAGCGGGAATAATGAAATTTCGGGATAATCGTTGCAGCTAAATCCTCTCGTGGCAACCAAGTGGTTTCTATCAGGGTTAAATAACTTGGCTATAACATGTCGTCAAGGAGCAAGGTGTTTTCGTGGAGCTTCGCCATCCGCAGGGAAGAGAGAAGATTGCGAAGAAAAAGAGAGAAGAGACGAGACGCTGCGATGATGACGAAGCGAGATATCCAATAGATAAAGTTGCAGGGAGCCGAAAACCACAAGCATATCATCAGAGAGAAACGAGAAGGTGAACAAGCAGAAGCGACGTGATCCCGTCGTCGTCGTCGTCGACGGAGGAAGACAATCTCCCAGCGAGGAGATAGTCCGGATCGTTACTTTAATCGTTTTTTTCTTTCGCTTGCTTTCTCCAATTGCCTTGAGCGGATCTATTTCCTATCGAGTCTGAGAGAACACACGCTCTAAGATACTCAAATCCCCAGAGGCCGAGCTAAATCGGAGAGTCTCTGCGAGACATTCTGCGTCATTTCGTGCGCAGTCTCTATATATTTATGTATACGACTCAAGCAGAAGACTTTGCGGGGGTGGAGTTGGCTCTTTTGTCAGTTATCTCATCCCATAATGTCTTTGGATGCCTCAATGAGAATATAAGCACGCGGTGATTCTATTCCGCAGGTGTACGTTGTTTCTAACAATTGGAGCTTTTCGAACGGGGACCAGGAAGGAAAGCGGAGAAGATGAAGAGACGACGACGACGACGACGACGACGATGAAGCTCGAATGAGTCGCGCCGTTAACAAATTTCGTTGGGAACGAGAGTGAGAAAGTCGATATGGAATTTCGCGGAGACAACGTGGAAAGAAGATGCTAGAATATATATTTCTACTGATGAGTACGAAGTAGCATCGAGGGAAAAGCGAAAGATTGTGGGATATGAAAAGAGCAGGAGAGAGAGGAAACGCGGTGCTGCGAGGATCGCAAGAGGATATATCTAATATCTGTGAGGAGTTTTGAGGGCGGGGATAGAGAAGAAGTTTGTAAAGAGCAAGAGAGATAAAGCGAAGCAGTCAGAAGGTTAACGCTGCTCAGACCAACGGAGGTCGAATCAGGAGGGGTAATTTTAGGTTGGCTAATGTCATTTCGCTTTTAATGAACTTCTCCGTTCGTTAAGTACGTTTCTCCATCTCCATCTCGGGGACTCTCTTCCAACTACGGTTTATATATCTCGTACGGTAGACTAACTGCGCCTCCGTAAGCCTCCGTTCTCATTCCAAAAGTCTCGACGCGACTAACCTCTCAGTTCATACTGCCCTGAGAGGAAGCGATGCTCTCACTATTTTTTCAACCTTTTTTCCCATTTTTATTTTTTACTTCCTCATGCAACCTTCCTCAATCCTAGATCGACGAGGCCGAAGACGTCGACGACGCCCTTGGTCTCTCTTTCCTCACAAGTGATCGTGTACCCCGGCAATCTGGTAATTATCAGGAAAACTGAAGAAATTACCAAGCAAACGAATGAATAAATCCTGCAATTTTCTACCATTTAATTTCCAATATTCCGCTGCTATCGAGCTCCCTAGCGCCATGAAGAATTGCTCCAAAAAAATTCACTTATAACTCAAAAAATCATTTTTACTCCATTAATAAATTTGAAATAAACCAAAAATACATCATTTTCGGAAACATGACTTTGCAAAACATCTTTCAATTCTATTAATAAAATAATAAAAATACGCATTTATCCAACGTGATAAACTTTTCGTATCATCGATTTCGCATGCGCATATTCAACAACTTTCGCAACAATAAAGTGTTTTATTGTTTTATTCACATCTTCTATCAATTTCTCGTTGTGCCACCAATCGCACAACGGCATACGTCAATATTGCAGACACTTTGTGATTAAATTATTTTGTTTCTTTTTTTTCACTCTACACAATTTATAAACAAAATCGTACGTTTATCTTTCTCGCCAGTTTTAAATTTCGGACAAAGTATCGCATCATAGTCTTAACACGAACGATGTTGAGTCGTCGAGGATGATTCGTAAGTGAAACCTCGTTAATCAATATTATGCTATTGACAAGATAATCGCTTATCGACGAGCTTTCAGAAATCATTTCTACGTTCGCATTTAAAAGGCCAAGTTCCACCTCTAAAATAAATAAACCTTGTGCTTAAAAATCTTTTCATGTGTCGTCGTTTTCATTTTTGACGTTTTTCAACCTCCCGAAATTCCCGAAAGTTACTGTCGTTGTAGAAATAAAATTCAGACAATGTTTTTAATGAACCCGAGCAAATTCCTTCGAGAGGCTTGTGTCGACGTCGTAATCACGAGTCGCTTGCAGCTTTCTTTTGGCGTAGCAATAAGCGCATTGTTATCAACGACACAAACTAATCGTCGAAGTGTGGCGCGATGCGGTTAATGACGCAAAAGGTCAACTTGGGTCATGCGATTGGACCGGACAGCTGGATAAAATAGCAAGGTAAAGATCAGCTTGGCAATTTAAAATACACGCGTGGGCGTTGATCCTCAAAAAATATCGTTTTGACTTGAAAAAATCGAGATGGAAGATCGTGAAGGTTTGAAAACTGGAAAAAACAAAAATCAGGGGCTTTTTTTATTCGAGAATCGTTGGTGAATCGTGATATGAATTTTACTTGTATTGATAATGGGATGCAACGAGATTTTATCGCTTCTTGTCGATAACGCATTATCAACTAGACAGTGCAGTATTATTTTTGTTGGATAAAATATTGCTTACGCCCCTTTTATCGCTTTACCAGGCGATATAGTAAGATTGAGTATACAAATGCAATGTTTTCACATATCGGTTCGTGCTCGGCCGGGATCTGACGTCAGAAACAGATATTGGAGCAATAATATTGCGGAACAGAGAATAAGTGCATGATGCAGAAAGGAGAAGGAGGAATTGGCGGAATAATTGTTATCAATAAATTTAACGTCAATCATTTTTCTTTGAATATGTTCATTTGATTTTTCCTTTTTTTCCGGTACATTCGGAGCTTTCTTCCAGGGGCGTCGTCCGCCATTCGCATTTTTTTGTGTATATAAGAAAATGACAATCTACAAATCGTGGGCGATGAAGATTACGCGAGACGTTGTATTTTTATTGGCTTTGCGGTTTCGTAATTGAGTCTCTGCTGTGCGGAGCTCTCGAAATAAAAAAACATCTGATAATTTTTTTTACTTCCGGCGAAATCTTGAGCAAATCGAAATTTCCAAAGGAAACGCTAATTTTTCATCATTATTTTCATCCTTTTGTCGTAAAGGATTTTGTTAAACATCTAGAATTATTTTCCCTACAAAAGTGTTGTGGGAATTAGACGATTTTCAAAATTGTTGTCAATTTGCGGTAAGAAAATGTTCAATGCAGCAAAAAAGAGTTTTTCTAGGGCCGGAAAAACCGCCACGAGCTTGTTCCGTTTTGTGTGTTGTGCTCGTCAAGAAAAAGTGCGTGAAAACCCCTAATTTCGTAATCTCTGTTAACCCGATTTCCGCTGCACTGCGGCAAAGATTGATCGGGATCTTTGTTGTCCGAGGAAATACCGATCCAAAATGCATTCACACAGAAAGTGCGGAAACAAAGCGAAGCGTGCGCAACGTCCTGCAAGCGAAACTGCAATGCGGAATGGGTGTTGCACGGTTGTTACGAAAATAGAGGTTCCGACGAATTTGTGTGTAAAATTCTACTTTGCGCGAGTAAGTTTGCGAGTCTATTGCGAGTTGGCGTTCGATAGATAAAATTTTGTTGGTCTGTGATAATTCAAAGATATTCTGGATTTCGAAAAAAATACTGAAGCGTGTCTCCGGCGTGTGCCTCGATAACGCGAGATCTAAACGCAAATATACATTTTTTTTTCTTTTTTTTTACTGTTTCTTCATTTCATCATAGTCGGCCGAGGCGCATGCCGCAATAAATTTGAACAGCTTGGTCAGACAGATTAGCTATTTCAAGTCGAAAATAATTTCATCAGTCACCGAAACATCCAAGAACAGCGATCGCCGGAATAAAATCATTCACCACATTATCACGTTATTTATACATTACATCATTATAAAAAAGTTTCTCAACTATTGACCCCAACTCCGCTCTCAACTGGTTCGCGCACGTAAATTTTTATCGCTACGAGACGAAAACGAACGAAAATTGACATTTTTTGCAAACAGGAAACTGCAGCATCCGCATGAATGATGAAAACTTGCTTTTACTTTGCATCGAGTGTTTTCAACGTTTTTTTTTCTAATGTCACTATGCAATCCAGCAACTTTTTCATCATTCTGATCATTTTTAATTCGCGTTATGTGCGAAAATTTATTCGACTGACTGTCGCTGCTCATAATATTATCCAAAATTGTCTTTTCCGTGGTCCCATGACGAAATTTTTTGAAAGTTGACAAGAAATTGCCATTTTCTTGCCCTCCAGAGATTTACTCGATATTTTTCCCCTCGAAATGTCATTTTTCCTGTCAGCTTGAAGGTTTCCAAAATCCAATGCAAATCTACGGCATGAAAATTACATTTTTGAAAAAATGAATAGAAAAATGTCCTCGAAATGGATATCGATCGATAAAATTCATGAGTATTTTTCATGCTACTGACTGGCGTAATTATAAGTGTTTAATTCAGCGATTCGATCAAAATACAAGTCTGGGAATAGAAAAAAGAAAATAATTGTGCTCAATTGATTGAATTTCTACAAAACGTTGTAAACAAAAAATAAACAAATGAATTCGTTTAAAAAAAAAAAAATGTGACATATTTCACGATAGCAAGGCCATTTCGATTAACTAAGTAATTGTGAAATTAAGTCTTCTGTGTGTTTACATATTTGATATTGTCCACAGCTCATTTCGTCCCCTTATCAATTGTTCTTGACGCTCTCTGTATCGAGGATTTCCTTGATATGTAAAGTAATGCTTATACAAGTGATGGGTTACGTTGACACTTGGGAACGATAACATCGAACGCAGTTTTCCGAGTCGCATGCTTGTTCTGCAAAGAGTATATAAATTTTATACAGTGATACGATAATAACGAATTATTCGGAGCATCGTCGAGCTTTGTGTGTTGGTTCTGTATACCGGAAATCGAAGTAATACGATGAACGTGAATAATTATCGAATCACGAGTTCCTTGAAATTCCCTCGACGATTAAAAACAAAAAGGTGAGTCGTTTTTTTTTTGTCATTTTGCGTCGTCGTAAAATCGAAAAGTCTCATTCGATCGTCTCATTTTTATTCTTCTTCTTTTTTATTTACGAATCGATGTTTTTCTTACCTTGAATTATATCAGTTTTTGGGCAGAGCGACGAATCGTATCGGGCAATTTCTCATTGGATGATGAAAAATTGCGATAAGGAATTTTGTCGATTGAAGATGGTTGGAAATTTTTTTTATCGGTGTAGAAAAAAAATTGTTGAATTTGTTGGACTTTACAAATCGAGGGAGAACGAGAGGGGACTCGAAACGAGATAGTGGATTTGGAGGAGTTGTGACCCAGGCAACGCACCGTCAAGTCCATGTTTTTTTGTCTTTTTCTTCTTCTTCTTTGGAATAACATCAATATTTCGTCTGACGCAACGTAAGGAGTGAAACGAACAAGCTTGTTTCCACGATTGGGTGCGTGCGGTATAAAAGAGGCCGGATTCGTGCGCGTGGTATCAGTAATAAAGGGGATTGCCGAGTCGATCGAGCACTAAAAGAAAAAAAAGCGACTAAAATATCGAGTTTTACTTTGGATAAAGATTCAACGATCTTTTAAGAGTGAGAGAACGTCGTACGAGTGACAACTCGCAATTGTGCAGTTATCATTGCAGCGGATCGAGTCCGATTGTTGCTCGAAAAACGATAAATCAGTTTTTTCGTAGTTGAAAATAAGAAAAAACGCGTGAGAATCGTAAAACATGGATTACACACAATTCAGAACGGAAACGTCGATGCGGAGGCGATCTGCGGCCACGAGAGAATTAAGTAAGAGTTTGACTTTATAAACAAATACGAAAAATACGAAATTCTTGATTGTTTTTTCTCTTTTTTGCTCGATCGCGATTGACATTGTTTTTTTTTTTGTCAATCAGCCAAAATCGCGTACTCCGCGGCCCACAGCGTGATTTCATTGGCCGAAGGTATGCCAAACGAGGAAACTTTTCCGTTCACCGAAATATCGATGAAAACAGTTGACGGAAAAACGTGCGTTCTTCAAGGCGAAGAATTGGCCGCGGCATTACAATATATTCCGAGCCAAGGTTACCCTCCGCTTTTACATACTATCAGGGAATTTCAGAAAAAAGCTCACGCGCCACCCATGTGGGAAAGTCGGGATGTCGTGATCGTTTCCGGTGGTCAGGATGGCCTCAGCAAAGCCCTCGAAGCTATAATCGGTCCGGGGGATCCAATATTGGTTCAGGATCCTTATTATCCCGGAGCTGGAGTCGTCGTGAGTGATTTTTATCGAAAACTAATAATAAAAAGCCAAAAAAAAAGTATTGAGAAGTCTTGGGATTGATTTCTATGAATTTTCCTTCGAGAAAATCGAGATTAAACGTGACGATTCGTTAAAAACGACTCGGAAAATATTTTGATTGCAAAATTTTGCTCATTTGTTATTTGCGTTAAAGATCGCGCCGCACAGAGCAGAATTAATTCCCGTGCCGCAAGACGACTTTGGTGTTGATCCAAAAATTCTACGAGAAATACTCCAAAATCGAGAAATTCAGGGAAAGAAAATGCCCAAACTTATGTACGTTAATCCAACCGGTGCCAATCCAACGGGGGTCGTTTTCCCTCTTGAAAGGAGAAAGCAAATTTATTCCATAGCGTGCGAATACAATTTTCTCATTCTCGATGACGATCCATATCACTTCATGTACTTCACCGAGGTGAGTAACGAATCGAATTATATTTCTTCGGTTTTCATGGCTCGAAAAATAATTATAAAGTCAATTAACATTCTTCTAAACTCTATTGTTCCTAAAAAAGCGAGTCGAGTGACCGCAAATCGTTAAGATTCCCATGATCGAAAAACGCAAAGTTTTTGAACAATATCGATTCGAAAAATCAAGTGAAAAAAAAGTTGTACACGTTTCAAGGAAAATCTGCCACTATTCGAACCGATCGTGACCCCATAATGTACGTTTGGCTTTATGGAATATGTTCTCAAGACGAATTTGGATTCAGGAACAACCAAAATCATTTCTATCCCTGGATACCGAAGGCCGGGTAATCCGATTGGATTCAATGTCGAAAGTCGTGAGCAGCGGTTTGAGGATTGGATTCATAACAGCAGCTGCTCCTCTCGTTGCCAGTATCGAATTGCACATGCAGAGCAGTCATTTGCACGCGCCCACGTTATCTCAGGTATGGACATAAATTAGTCAATTATTTATCATCAATAAATTTAATGAAATTCACCTGACAAGCCTGTCAAACGAATCCAAACACATTAATGCATTTAGATACATTTCGGAGTAACTCGTGACATGAATTTTGTAATGTCCTCTGAATTTCCCGTAACACGATTTTAACTAGACCATCCAATCGACTCGGATTGCGTGCACAAAAATTTTCACACGAACCTTCGTTTTCTCCCCATTTTATTAATAACAAAAGACCCAAAATTTGCACCGTAACAAGAAGGTCGATTGAGTCAACCGCCAATGAACTTGGCACTAGACTCTGTCGCGTTTCTCGGTTCAAACAAAAGTAAACAGCATCGAAGGAATTGCAGTGGATGAGATTGGGGTGACGAAGTTAACCCGAAGAACTTTGACCGTGGCGCGTGTCAGAAATTATCGCTTTTGCCGGGAAACGTCAATGTATAGTTCGTTGAGAAATTTCAATTCTGGCGCGTGTCGCGTCTACGTTTACAATTGTAAATAAAAATGAAAAAATTTCATTGAATATCGTCGATCTTTGACTTTTGAATGTAGGAAAAAAAGTAATGATGTAATTTCGAGTATTTTTTTTGCGATTCAGGTGATTTTGTACAAATTGTTCAAAATGTGGGGATACAGAGGCTTCATGAAACACTTCCGGTCAATAAGGTCATTTTACAAGGAACGACGTGACGTCATAGTGAAACTCGCGGAGAAACATTTACAAGGTAAATCTCCGACTAGTTGACCAACGACTTTGCGTCGTCGGTTTATCCAGAATCTTTTTTTTTGAATTTCAATTATAATTCAACTTTTAGGTTTGGTGGACATAAAAATACCGAGCGCTGGTTTCTTTTTGTGGATCAAAGTTCGCGGCATCAACGATACGTGGAAAATGGTAATGCAGCGCGGAGTCACGAATGGCATACTCGTTGCACCGGGTGCTGCCTTCATGGCCGATCCATCCGCACCCTGTAACGCCATCAGGGCGAGTTTCGCCAAAGCTACTTACGCGGAAATGGATTTGGTGAGTGAAAATCCAGTCAGTAACACACATTTTTTAAATAATTCGAAATTTTAGCAGAAAAACGTTTTTTAATGGAAATAAAAATTCGAAACATCGAGTACAAATAAAAAATAAGCCACCATCGATTTATTTTTTCGATGTACTGTCAACTCGACTGTCGACATAAAAGCACAATTGCCATCTGAAGGCACTGAAAACAAAGCAAAGTCCCATCATGAGGCTTGTCATATTGCAAAATAAAAAAAAAATGGATTGAAGGTTAAAAGAATTCTTAAAAAATCGAAAAATCTAAAAATGTCAAAATCTAAAAATCTAAATCTGTAAAAATGTGTTTCAGTAAAATGAAACTACGTACAAAATTTTTTTTCTAATGTCTTGTCCAGGCGTTGGGTCGATTGGCTCTTTTGATAAGAGAAGAATTGGATACGAATACCGAAAATTTGATAATCGATGGAAACACGTAAGAGTGAGCGATCAAGTCGAAAAGTTTGAGAACTTTTTGGGTTACCGATTGATGGAAAAGAAGATTTCTATCTCAACTACCGAGCATCACAAGATAAAGCATCGACGAACGGTATATTTATCGATCGATCAAGAAAACAACAAAAAATATAGAGAATCTGGGAAATCTTAGGGCAAAACAGAGTTGGGTTGATCGTGAAACTGAATCACAATTGTGTACGAGTTTTTGGCCTGGAAGAAACGCCCCCGGACGATGGAACGCCAAGGATTTTTATCTTCTGCATCGGTAATGCAGCAGCGGAATCGTCCATTGCCGATAATGTCGTGGACACGAAACACGGAGAACCGTTTTTTGATGTTTAAGGTCTTAGTATTATTGAAAAAAACTCAATCCTCGTGGAATTTCACAACAAACATTTATATATTATTTAAGAAATCGTGAATATTACACTGTAAATAATTTTACACTCGATTAATATTGTAAATAATTCAGAACAACGTACTGGATCGGGGTCTGCAGAATTTTTTCGAAAAAACAATAAAAAATTATGCGAATCATAAAATTTTCTCCATCCTATAACATCGAACGTTTTTTTTAGTTTTTGGTCCTGCAAATCTATGAAATTCGCCACGACACGATCAAAATGAATGAAGAAACGTTTGGTGTCTTCAAAAAAATGGGAATGGGGAGGAAAAATCCGTCTCTGGAATCAAAATCAATAAATTTTGTTCCGAAAAAAAGAAAACAGGATTTCCGACCTTGATGTTGTCCTCCGTTGGGTCCTGATCGGCATGGCATTGGCTGAAATGCAGAAAAACGTTTAGAACGAAATTTGTAATGTTTGGTGGCCCTTGTATAGCTGATTTGGTTGAAAATGATGAACGCCTGGAATGTATCCTGGAGATGGGGATGAAGTTGAACGAGTGGCTGGGCCGCAATGATGGGCTGTTTGTTGTAAATATAAAGGGGAAGTGGAAAGTGAAGTAGTGATAAAAGCGCGTGCGCGTTTGCATGAATTCAGCATAAGCGAAGAGAATAAGCAAGAGCCGGAGGCAAGTTGGTTCAAGCTGTAGCTACACCACGAGTACAACGAGAGAACTCCGGACAAGGATAGACAAACCAGACTCTCTCACTTAACGCTAAACATCTTAACTACCAATTAATTTGCCTGGAATTAATTTAATCTGCCGCAATATAAACAGACGAGATCTGTACTGTGGCTCTTGTGCACGTTTCACTGAGCTCCGCATAAACGTCTCGAGGCTCTTTGGTCCGCAGCAACAATTCCTATTATAAGAAAATTAAAAAACAGAATCTTGACAAGTGAACAAAATTTGTTGACCTCAATCCCTAAGATGCATCCGATTGCATGCAATTCTAAAGTAACAAAAAAAGTTGAAAAATCCAGGGATTGTTATTACAGATTAGCAATTATAAAAGCAATCTATAAAAATTCATCAGAAATTTGGATAAATCTGAAGCGTTTTGTTTCATTGCGATTTTATTTCATTCACATCAACATTGCAGTCTATCCCATCGAATTGCATTTATTACCCACCAGAGAAGATAAAAAAAAACGAAGCAATGATAGATTTAGTGTTATTGCTTCACCCTCGATTTTACGGTTGTATTTCGGATTGTATTGGTACGGGATTGCATGTACGTGTGGCAAGAACATAGGGAGGATGAAAGGGACGAGGAGGCTTAAATCCCTCGGCTACCTCGGAGATATAGTGTATATTAAAAGACGTTTCAGGGGTTCCTTTCGGGGCTGTTCTGCTCCTACTAGAATATGGCCGATCATACGAATGGCCACATTTCCTCTGGATTCTTCCCTCTCTCCTCCAGCCCGAATTTGTAAAGACAACCCCATACACTTTCGATCTCAACATCGAGAACGATATTCTCCTACTTTTGCCCGGTGGTTTCTCTTTTTGCGATACCTTTTATTCCGTTTTTTTGTCCCTTTGGTAAACGATCGAATACGAGAAGATCCGAATCCGGTCGATCCAACGACTCACTTCAATTGCAGGACAAGCACGATCGAATAAGTGATTACAGTGCTCGAGGAGGACCGAGATTCTCCTCGCAATATGAAGGTGAACTGAAGTGGAAAAAAATGTGGAATGAAAGACTCTGGAGCTTGGAACAGTATCAGGAGTCTGGATTTTATTTTCTCGTTGAATTTCTATCAAATCATTCCAAACCTAGTGATTTTAGCTGCCAATATTTTGAGGAATTTGGAAAAACAAAAAAACACTCAATTGCACCAAAAATTCACGTCTAAACAAATCTTTTTTAGAAGAGTCGCTAAAAATGACACTTTTTTGACGTTTATGCTGTCGGGGAAGCCAAATAGAAAGTCAATTCGCCACGTGGTAGAGATTTTGGAATAAGATGAATCGACGTTTGAATCCGAACAACTTTTCCTTTGGCGAAGAAATCAGCGCTATGGTAAATGTGAAAATGGAGGTAGTTCGGAGGGTGAGAAAGAGACAAGGACAGAAAGAGAGAGAGAGTTCATGTGTCTTGACCTCGAGGTTGTCCTTAAAATTCTCTTCGATCTCAGTGGTGGTAGATCCAAACGAAACTTCTTCTATTTCACACGCACAAACCCGCGATTCCTCCTCCGTTATATCTCTCAGTTGGGCATTAGTACAGAGGGTAGCGAGTGTTTTATTCCCCGGGGACGAACGAGCGAGACACGGGGCAACGTCACGAACACCAAAAAAAAAAAAAAAATCGACCATACTGTCCCGATATACAGCGTGTGTCAAAAGTGTAAACAATACATTCTGAGTCGATAATTAATTATCGACAAAAAACTTATTAGCCGTTTCATTCTGCGTTTCGGCCCTGACGAGATTTCGATGATCCTTTTGTCCCTCGAAAATGGCAGGCAAGCCCTGGATAAAGCTAAAAAAATGATCCAATTCCGTTCCAATGCAAAGATCTGAGCTCACCTGCACACGATGATTATAATTTTCCCAGTAATTCGGCCAAATATGGATAAAAAATCGTGGTCCAGTAAGGACATCATCGACGGAGCTAAAACTCAAGCAAATTTAGTGCATCGTACGTCGTTTTGACATTCTGGTCGTATATGTTGTCCGGATTGTATAAACATTTCTCCATGGGTACGGAGAGTCAAGTTTATGAAGGTGAGAGAGGGGGATGAAGAGTGAGTCGGTCGGAAAGGTACTGGAGCAGGACGCAAAACGAGAAATGTGAAGATGCGAGAGATACAGAGAGTGAGGTTGAGGCTGCGATGTTGTTTGGCGGAGAGCTCGAAGGTGATCGAGAATCGTGTGTTTGTGGGGTGTTCCTGGCTTTGTCTTCGTGTTTCATTGTGTTTGAATATCATTGTATACGTGTGTGTGTTTTGTGTGTGTCGAGATAGCAAAGAGGGCGCGTGTAACGGAGGGGTAGTGCAGTTTCGTGTTGGCATTACTCTTGATTTCCGCGGTGACGTCGCTACCTCACTTCGCTATATACACCGCCCAACTCGCTCACCCTATCCCACCCCATGTTCTCTATATGGATGATGCTGCCCGTGTCTTGCGTTTTCACGTTACCCCCAGCTACAATATACACGTAGAAATATCTGAGAATACGTGTGGCCTGTTGTCTGTGTCTTGGTATCGTGCCTTGTATCTTGCTCGCGTATATCCGAGTCCTGGAAACCAAAAGGGCTCGAGCAAACCTTATCCAAAGTTCCGAGAAATCAGAACTACGACTTCTTGGCTTTTCTGCATCCTGACACTTGAATATGTCCGTGGAACAACGTCCACTCACCAAATTCTTTGTGCACGTGTAACCAACTCAGAAAAAATTGATCTTTGACGAAATTGCGAGTATGAGTGTCATTGGAAATTGATTGATACTGATCGATGCAGTTGTTGGTGAAAAATTGGATGCCGGAAGTCGAAATCAACACATTCGGGGTTGTAGAAGATTTTTTTAGTTCTCCTGGATTATCTACATTACGCAGGCGTGGGAGATTAAGGCTGTGTGGACCATTCAGAGGCAAATATATTTCATTCACATATTTAGATTTTGGACGATTCTTCTTCGTTGTCTCTATTAGTTGGGGGAGGAAATCATGGGGCTGGTTGTGGATGAAGAGGTGAATGATCCTGCATGTATTTGTTCGATAAGGTGGAAAAACCATTCAGGATTCAATCCTTTATAGAGAATTTCATTCAGACTTTTGATTTTTATACACGCTGATAATTTATATCGACATTTTTCTCTCTCTCTAGTTTCTGGTTTGAATATCGGCCTGCAATCTTTCAGCCACTCGAGTTTTTGCTTCGACTATTGGACTGCACAGCTTTTTTCGATCATTCCTACGGTTACTTTGATTAATACAACCGCGACCAGGACAGACTCTCCCGATATCAAATTAATGGAAAATCCTATCGCCCTCGAAAAGAATCTCGAGGCAGCCGTTCGTGTACCTCGTCTCGTCGATACTAATCTCACTTATTATCGTTTTTTTTTCTTCTAAACATTAATGTTGTATAGAAAAACGTCTCGTCTCTGTGACTAATTTTCGAATATAAATTCTTGACACCCCAAATGCGAAGTCAACGTTAATCACTCGCAATTCTGCATGTTAAACTCATTAATAATAAAAAATGAAATTTTATGGTTACTGAAAGTCTGAGGAAAAATTACAGAGTCGCGAAAGGGGATCGGAGGCTGCATCACGATGCAACATAAGAAAAATCAATGATCTGATAAGTTTTTTTTGGATATTTTTTGCGATCCGGTGAAAAATTCCCACGAGACTCGAATTCGAAATATTTCGCGATATCTCGTCGTCAAATCTTCAGGATAGTCAATTTTTTCATCATTATCTATGAAAATTGATCACGTAACAGGACCGCCGGCTTGAATAGAGTTTTTTGAATTACAGAACTTAATAACGAAGCTTCACGTAGTATCATGATGTAGAAATGGGCAAATGAATTGAAGATCCTTTGATAGGAGGGAACCGATTGCGCAGAGAACGCGTGAGAGCTGAGGTAGCTAAAGATACAGGACTCGGACGTCTAGTCGGTCCCTCCCTGATGGTTACCCCTCATTCCTGTAGAGGTTTATATAGCCCAGAGGCCATGCCATAAACCAAGACATTAAATTTTATAATATTGCGCGGGCGGTGGTTCTCTCCGGTCGCTATACCGCGTGTACACACGCTCTTTGGGAATCCAACCCCTCGAATTGCATCTTTCTCTTTCCAGCCTCGATGAAGCTCGCGCACTATCACTTTTGCTCTTTCTCTCTCTTGTTTGTCGGTCTCTGGCTAGGGATACGAACGCTGCTCGTGCTTTTATTGGCTATTTACAGAGGAAATGGCTTCTAAATTAACTGCAGACTGCCGGATCACTTCCTATTTCGTAACGTGCAAACCTCGCGTCCCCTTCTTTATATTTTCTTTTCCCTCACGACCTCTATCGAATCTTTGCGAATCACCATGAGGCGATCATCTCGCTTTGCGATCGATGTTTATACGCGCACAGGTCAAATCTTGGCAAAATCTGTCAGATTTTTCGTTGATCTTTTTTCATAAAAATAACATTTTTAGCTGCAGGTGCGATAATGGAACTGACGTATTTCCGGTTCATTGACACCCGATCGATTTTTTTTATCGCCATTTACGTTGCTCCACTTTGCAGATGACCAAAGTCTCATTTTCGTTCAAAATTTTTCCCTTTTTCTCAAAATTTCGGGATTTTGCAATTTTCTTGGTAGAAAATTTAAGGGATTTGACTGAAATCCCATGATTATGGGGAAGTGGACAAATTTGATTGAGAATTGATGAGAAAAATAGTTTCTTTGGGACTTTCAAAATTCGTCCCTTTTTCTCAAAATTTCGGGATTTTGGAATTCTAATTTGTATGAAATTCAACAAATTTGTCGGAAATCCCATGATTATGAGGAAGTGGACAAATTTGATTGAGAATTGATGAGAAAAATAGTTTCTTTGGGACTTTCAAAATTCGTCCCTTTTTCTCAAAATTTCGGGATTTTGGAATTCTAATTTGTATGAAATTCAACAAATTTGTCGGAAATCCCATGATTATGAGGAAGTGGACAAATTTGATTGAGAATTGATGAGAAAAATAGTTTCTTTGGTACGTTCAAAAGTCGTCCCTGTTTCTCAAAATTTCAGGATTTTGCAATTTTGATTTTTATGAAATTCAACGAATTTGGCGGAAATCCCATGATTATGGGGAAGTGGACAAATTTGATTGAGAATTGATGAGAAAAATAGTTTCTTCGGTACTCGATCTTGAAAGACAGCTCCGATTTTTTAAATTTCCAATATTTCGCACTCCGGGAGGAGCAAAAAAAATTCTTTCAAGTTATGCAGTTGACGATGAAACGGAAAATCCACATATGCCTCGAACTAAATATAAATAATACTTTGTTTTTCATCGTGGGAAGGTCCGACGTGGCTCTGAACGGGAAACTTCTCTTCTGTGGCTAATTACTCGACTTTCATCTGATTTTTTTTGGTTCACCATCGTTTCTTCCGTCTCACTAACTTCGTTCTCTTCTCATCCCTGGCGTTAAGTAAGTTCGACGGCTGTTGGATATTTAATATTTCCCTCTTGGTGACAGGTATTGCAGGAAGCCGCGTCTCGTGGAAAGTTGATGGCAACTGAATGCTCGCTTGGCGAATCATACGAGCGCGCGGATGCGAATAATTATGCCTATCGGATTTATTGGAAAATATTAATAGACGGTGAAAAATAAGTGTATATTCGAGAACGAATATTTTCCGGAGTGTTATTCGTCGTTCGTGTGTCGGTAAAATCTTTCAAAATAATATCCAGCGTGGTAATATTTTTCCACTTGAAAAATCATCGAGTTTTACATTCGAATGTTGCAAAATTCGACTTTTTTCGGTCTCCATGTATTTCCTGACATTCGCTTCGTAATATTTCGCGTGGCACGTCGTCAATCCATTTGCAGAAGCCAAAAACAGAATTATGTCATTTTCTCGTGTCAAGCGTGACATTCGCATACAAATAGCGTGCAAACGTGCATATTTATCGTGTTTGTTTATACATTTGTACGTTTGCACATCGGTGCTGAGAAGCTCCCGATGCGACAAGTAAATTTCATATCTCAATTAGTTTTCGTTGCCACGCGCCGGCACGTGCACAAACTATATTGGGAGTTTTGGCCAGCCGTCTATGTGCGTAACATCCCTTCTCGTAATTCCCGTAAACCCGAACGCACCCCCTCCCCCTAAACAATCGTACCCGAAATATTCACAGGGGGCGTAATTCAAACTCAAATATACCAAGTTTGTTACACCCGCACGTTTTACATTCGTCGTTATATATATATATATATGTCGCTAAATACCGAACCACTGGTACAACATCCTTTTTATTCATCCACCATTATATCAGTGGAATAGAAGGGGGATGAACATCTTTCGACAGCTGTCCCAGAGCGTCGCTTTTCGGCCGGTGGTCGGTGGTACATGATAATTAAAAGCGACATATTGGAATGACAGTAGCGAAATATCTTTTTCGGAAACTGTGTGTCAACACAGAACAAAATAACGAAAAAAAACGTGCTACGAAAATACGTCGCGAAATAACCGTCTAATTAAATTCCTCGTTGAATTCTTCATCGGTAAGGAGTGTATATTTATTTTATATTCAAATGTCGGTGAAAAAAATAGCAAAAAATCGTTCGCATGATATTTCGTGAACTTTTTGCGGTTAATTGTTATGAAAAAATTACATTTTCACCGGGAATTGCGTTTCATCCGGATTTGGATCGTATATTCGATTTTTCTCCCAACAAAATTTGACTTTTCGATCTAGCATTCGATTTTCGATTTTTTCAACGCAGGCCATTTGAGTGTAAACTTTCTTGACTTCGTCACTGGGTTTTTCGGGTTCTTTTTAGGGAAAAATTTGGCCTTAAAATAAAAAATAAAAATGTCGATTTTTTTGTGCATGAATCGACAGGAGCGACAAAAAAATTAAATTCATGGAGAGTCTGTGAAGAGCGTTTGGCCCACTTAACGAAAGTATAGCAATTGACTTTCAAATGGTACGAATCGACTCCCCGATTGACAGAATTCTTCGTGTTATCCGCAGCAGAGGGTGAGGCTGAAGTGAAGGGGATGGACGATTTGAGATCAATGTACGGTGTGGCACGATTACTCGGGACATATGTTTGCAAGGCTTTGGTAACACATACATGTTTTTTCCGGACGCATCTCATATCGCTTTCTTTTTGCCCCCTCCCCCTAACGCGCTACCCCTCCTCGTGCACTCACTAACACGGGGTCCAACATATTAACGGCTTAGGCCGCGGTAAGCCTTTTATATTACATTTTTCCCTCTATGGGGTTCGGCTAATCCGACGACGAACGGAGCTCCGGCGCGTATACAAGTGTGTATACTTATACCGCATGGTCCATAAGGAATGTTACGTTTCACGAAGGGCCATGCGGAGGTTTATGCTCAGCAAGAAAAGCACGATATGAGAGCTCCGAAAACTTTTCACAGTCTATGAAAACAGCCTCAACGAGTTTAAACAAAAGTCACCGCGCAACCTTCTTAAATACATTTCATTCGAAATTCGCTTCGCATTTTCCGTATCGAAAAAACAGCCACAATCATCGGGAAATTCATCCAAAGAAAGAAGATAATCAATTATTTTGACTCGAACAATGTCACGTTCGTAACATTTTACTCCAGACTTGAGAATAAATTGACGTTTTTTTAAATTTCGAGTTGTAATTTTTTTTAAATTAACTTTTAACTTTTTTAAATTAACACCGACGTATCGACCGTATTTGACTCGCAAAATATCACGTTCGTGACATTTTACTCCAGAATTGAGAGAAAATTGACGTTTTTTAAAATTTCGTGTTGTAATTTTAATTAAATTAACTTTATCACGTCTTTTCGTTGCGAAAAAACACAAAATTGGAGTTTTTTTGAAAAATCACAAACATGTTGTCAATGCAGCAAGAAATATTCTAGAAAATCCCTCTGAAGAGTACAATTTTGTCATTCCAATCGTAAATTTAGTTGACAGTTCCGTTGGAAATAAAAAATATTGTCAAAATTATGAAAATTTTGAAATTATTCAAAAATATTTAGTTCACCACGTTCAACAAAAAATATCGACGTTTTTTGGCAAGATTTTAGTTTTAGTGTGAAGCGCACTTAACGGCACGTTGCAGCTCCGATCCTGATGCACAGCATCAGCGATGTGCATTGATGCAAAGTGCGAAGGATGCGTTATGAGAATGAATAGAAACGAAAAAAGGCGGCAGCGACCGCGTCTTTTGGTGGAGAGCATGAATGACAAGAGAGAAAGAGCAGCGAGGGTGGTGAGTGTGAGAGAAAACGTTTGACGCTGCGGGAGTCAGCAATTAAGTTGAATGACCAGAGTCAAGGCCTCGTGCGCACGGGATTCATGAGAAGGATTATAAAATATAGACCTGAAGTGTATCGACGACTGTTATCGCCAATTAGGACATGACTTTTTCAGTCTATAACCCGCTGGACTCTGATTCTCATATATATGTATATACGAGGCTATATTTGTGTAGAAACTTTCACAGGGTGTGCCCGTTCCGGGCTCGGAGCATTGTTTGCAAAGATAAACACGCAACCCTCCGCAGATCAAACTGGAGCAAGAGAGAAAACAAGAAAATCGTATCCCCCTTTTATTTCCCGGAGGTGATGACTTTTATGTACTCGCTCGGAAGCCAAACACCAAAGTCATGAAGCTTCCGAGGGGAGCGTGCAATGGCGAGACAGTATAGAATGACGATGGCCCGGATTCGACACGTATTTGCGGAGCATTAGTTATTTACACGATTTTCGTACACTCGAGCCAAAAGCGGACTATCAAAAGCCTCGATTTCTTGCTGGGGCCCAGAAATCTTATAATTCGACGATGAAAAAAAAGGATTCACTTAATTTCGAACGTCGATTGCATTTTCGGACATTATGACGAATAAAAGTTTCGGCTGCCGTGACTTTTTTGGATATTGATCAGCAATTAGGCTAATGAGTGCTCGGTTCGACTGCAAGATACGTAAATCTCCTCGTAGTGGTTGGATGCAAGCTTTCGATATCCCGGGATCATCGTGTGTCGCTGCGACCCCGTTAGCTCCTTTGAAAATCGTGAGGTAAAACGTGGCGTCTCGGAGTGATATATACGGCGAGAAAGGAGGGAGCTTGAGGGCATCGGAAGTGTGACAGAGAGCGAAAGAGTGAGGGAGAAGGAAAGGCAAAGAGAAAAAGTATAGGAACCGCGAACGTTATGTCCGTAGAGCGGTGATAAATCTCAAGTTTGGACTCAAGTTTCGGCGTAAATCTTGCCACGTTTTAGCGCTAAGTCCAGCTACTCATCCTGCAGGATCAAGAGGTGCAGGAGTCTCCTTGCACCCTCCTCCGACCCAGAGTTTAGTCGCCAACACCTCTCTTCGATGCTTCGTCTCCCCATGTGATTTTCTCTTTCGGTTTTCATGCTGCACGACTTTTTACCAACGCTGCTTATGTCCGCAAAGTAACACCCGCGTCTTTTTTATTCAACACGATTCTTCCTGCAAGCAACGTGCTCAAAAGCTTCAAATCCACTTGGACACTATTTTAAACATCGTGTATACAGTTTCGAACCCAGCCAGGAATCTCAACACGCTCTCGTGGCCCATGGAATACAAGAATTTACAGCCGCGCCGCGTGACTCGAAAATTCCTCAAAAAATGTCGCAGAGTTTTTTTAACACGACTTTTTTACAATAATTTTCGAAAAGTCATTGTCAAACTCTCCGCACGCGTTTTTTTTCAGAATTCTCCCCGACTTAGTGTCAAATCTCTGCTGAGGCATCGGGAACAATGTCATCACGAAATTATTTTCTTAGCAATTATTCCGAGCTGTAAAAAGACTCATTTCGTTATTGTTACCGGCAACACTTTGTGGACAAGTATTCGCAGGGAGGATCACGTGACTGAGATATCGTATTCTCGTCGTAATAAATTTCAGCGTCTCCATCTCTCAAGAGTTTTCGCTCCAGACTGGAGAATCACTGGATAAACTGCACAACTCGAACCCTAATCCATCCTCGTTAGAGCTGCGAACGAAACCATCGGAAAATAACGCGGGCGTTTTTTTTTTGCTGCTTCGATGGATGTTACCGAAGCGATTTGGTTGGAGGCAAAGCATTTTTGGATTTACAACTTAAACAAATGAAAGAGCGTGATTAATTTTTCATTTTTTGTATATGAGCGAAAATTTTATTATTTTTCCAACATTAATTTAATTTTTCCACAGTTTTTTTTATTTATTTTTCAACGCGAAACGAATTTTCGCATTTCTTCCTTTTTCTCCCGTTCTTCTCCATCCGATCTCTTTGTACAAACGGCCTGCAACGCCTCGTCGTCTCGAGCGTCAGCAAAGTCCAGACAAAATTGAAAAACTTCAAGACAAAATTGTCCCATCCGCGGCAGTACAACTCGCGACGAACTCAACTCCGCTCTGGGCTACGCGCGACCCTACAAATTTTCTCTTGCCCTCGCGCTCGTCGTCGCTTTTCTTCTCTCGTCTTATTTTTTTCTTAAAATTCCAGCGCCAGCGGCATACGTTCTAAAAACTAATTAAACTTTGGACCTACGGAGCATCCGAGCCGACAATGGACTCCGCGCTACCACGTAAGCGCTCCCGGAGATTTTAGCAGCGTGTGCTCGCCCCGGAAAAACAATTCTCCCAAAGTCCTCACATACCCAAAGACACTATTCCCTGAAAACACGTACTTTACCTCATTTCGGTCTTTTATTTACCGGACTTTGTTTCGTTGCTTCGGAGGCTCGAGGAAAAATGGAAAAATCCTCAAGTTCCGTTATCGCGCGACCTCATTTTTTCTCCCCTTCCCAAAGCTCCACGCGATTCTAACTCATTCAACGTCCACGCGTTTTCCTTCATCCTCGACGCAACCAATGACTCAAAACGGCGTTAAAAAAATCGTTCGATCAAAAGGATGTAAAAAAAAAAAACAAAAAATTTTGCATTCCTTTTAGGAATGTCCATTGCAGGAAGAGGAAAAATAATTCTGTCATAAAAATTCCATCCGCGAAGCTAATTTCAGCGAATTGTAAAAATTCCGAAAAAAAAATACAATTTTTGTATTTTTTTGTCTAAATTTCCCAGAATTTATTCGGAACATTTATACACGAGAGACTTTTGGAAATCCTGGAATTTGACAAATTGCTTTGTGCTCGGTCGAATCGGCGTATATAGTTTTTTGATATATGACAAACCAACGAAAACCAGAAATGGTTCGGTTTCCATTAAGGAAGAAACGCAGCTACCGAGCGAGTCATAGAAAGATTCGGCCAAATTTGACTTTAGTAGTAATCGATCTTCCAATGTCACATTTCGTTGACTTGCTATTATATCTGTCAAATTTCGAATTTCGCGCACATTTAACCTCGAATACGTGACGTTGCTATATTTTAGGGAGAGTCGAAAAATAAAATCCACTACAAGTGCTTTTCATAGTTTTTATCATTCCCCTTACAAGTCACCTTCGAACGTTTCTAAGCGTGCTGAATGATTAGGAGGATTTTAATGTCTCTGATGGGTAATTTGCATTTCAATTTATCCATCAATTACGGAGACATGAAGATCAATTGTTGAATTGGTTGTCAAGGCTTGTCAAATATTTAGAAATATCTCGCGTAAAAACCCACCGCAGCCCACAAAAATTGGTACGAGTTATTTTTACATCATTATCTAACATTATTCTGCCAAATTTGAGATTTTTCTATACATTAATTCTATTTCCTGCGTTACTTCCTTAAAGCGAGTGGAAATTGCAAGTGTTCGAAGAATCCATCAATGAATAATTGAACTTTGCCGGGATGAAGATTTCCTGGAAAGTTCATATACACAATTATAAATTTGCGCATATATGAAAAGAGAGCGAATCCGAGAGAGTGGAGATGGCATTGACGATGCGAGATATTTGGCATGAATTCGCACAACTTGTTATAGTATTGGCAAAACCACGGAATGTGAAATATGATCGGAATTCAAGTGCGGTAGAAATGAAGAGGGCGAACGTGAGCTTGTAACCATACAGAATGAAAACAGTAGCGAACTGTTGTTGCAAAGAGATGGAGAGGAGAGAGGATGCAGAGAATCGCCAGTAGCGCTGTTGCCAGAGTGAATTTTCAACCTAGTCCACCGCTTGCAGGTTAACCTGATGATGCTACGGAAAGAGGGTGGAGTGTAGCTTGCCCAAAAGAGGTTCGTGCTCGGATATGGGAGAGAAATAGGGATGCTGGTAGATATTATAGACCTGGAAACGAGGCTTGAGGCAAGTTCTCCGACGTTAAATTGAAACGCTCGATATGGTAATATCTAATGAAAGCATAATACGTGCGGTATCCTCCGCATTTCCAATAGCCACGTATTCGTCTCTATTAACGACCAAACCCCCCATTTCAACTTTCCTATGTACAATTCCTCGCATTCACCCACTCTAATCATTCCACACGTAGAATGTAATAATTTATCGAATGCTACTTCACAATCGAGAATGTGCATCTGTCTCTACAGCAAAGCTTAATCATCGCGAACTAATATAAAAGACTCCTGGTCGCGCAATAGTTATAAAAATTTCATTGATATTTTTACACGGAGAGAATTTTACATCAAAATTTACGATGTTTTTACAGTTCCCTGGAGAAATTTTAGCAAAAACAGTAATTTTTCATTTCTTTTTCCATCAAAATCGCAAAAATCATGAAATTTTTCGCCTTTTTTCAGATGAAAATTTACTATGTTTTTGCTAAATCTTTGGGTCACGAAAGAGAATCGTTTTATCGTCCAGAGCGAATATTTAATAATAATTATGAGCTCTGGTGAATAGAAAATTGCATTTTCGTTGCATTCCAACGATGCAAACTTCAAGATCATATGAAAATTTACTATGTTTTTGCTAAAATTGCTTAGAGGCACGACATGGTCCGAGGAAACTATAATAAAACATAGTAATTTTTAATGTAATATTCTCTCCGTGTATATTTACATAAATAATATCGACATTTTATGTTGAAACGCAAAGATCTGGTTATTAGACTCTCATATTTTGCCCCAGCGAGTGACACTCTGAATTTTTATTCCTGCCCCACACCGTGCGCCGTAATAAACAAACTCAATTGATAACCTTTATTAATATAATTTCGGGTCGTTGTTCCCGCAAAGATTCCAAAAACCCGAACCATCGGTGCCAATAATTTCATCATTTTCTCCGAGCTCTAATTAACTGGGGACATAATTACCACTCGTTTCTCTTTAGCTGTGTCATACGTCGTAACCATAGCGACCAAAAGCCTGTGCTCGTGGTCATCACTATTTTGGATTGGACATGCACACATTCGACAACGTTTCGATGAGCCTGCTCGCTCGCAAGGACGAAAACGTTTCGAAAAACGAATCATATCGACAGAAATCTTTGTCGAACGTCGCTAATCGATCTGGTCAATTTCAACCTCACTTCCGATACAGGAAATGTTTAATATTTCAGACTTTTTAGAGATTTTTGACGGCAAGGATCGAAGAGAAAAAATGGAGAAATAATTATCCAATTTTACGAGCACGTATTTATATCGTTGCATCGTGCAGCTTGCACGAAATTGAGATTGGAACGACGTGTTTCAAATATTCAAAATTATCAAGATGAATGTGTCCCCGAGTGGTAAAATAACGTCATAATCGTGTGACAAAGAATTCAAACCGAAGTTCGTAACGCGATCTTTATTGGGTCAGGATCGTTTAATTTCAAAATGACGTAATTTCATCTGGTTCAATCTGGTAATTTCCTAAATGATTAAACTTGTCGGACTGCATCTGAGGAAGAGAATTTAACTCCGAATTATGGAACTCGCGGTGAGTCGATCGAATCTTGATCGAAATAAAAATGATCGTACTATTTTTTTGTGCACAATGTCGACGTTTTTATTTCGTCGATATTCGGTATTGACGGAAGTCGAGCTTCGTATAAAAAATCTCATAAGTTTATATCGTCCTCGAGATCCAGCTCGTGCGGCTTCCATTGTAACGGCGCAGAGATTTATCGTGCGGAAACAATTTGTTTTCAATTCATTATATCGATAATAAATATTCGGTGAAGTAAAAACAACGCAAGCCAAGTTCAGGGAAGTGTCTTATGGAATATTTCGATCGCAGTCGTTCTCTGCCGCTGTTTCCGATTCCCTCGAATTCGGACGCGCAGTCAAGATCCCGTTCACGGTAAATAAAACAACAAAATGTGCATATTGAGTCTGGAAAACACGAGTTTATTTGCCGTTCGAAATTGCCCCGGAGAGTCGCCGCAGATATTTTATTTCACGATGGTAAATTCAAGTGGCGCTCGCAAAGCCTCGGCGACGAATTCGCGTTTTCCGGCGGTTGATCCACGAGTCAACGGCATGTGAATCGGTTTATTTTTACAACAAAATAAATAGCGAATCAACTTACAGTTTTCATGGTCCGGAAAACTCTTTTGACACCCTCCACGATTTTTATTTATACAACCAAATACCCACGTGTTTTCACACGACCATATAAACGTAACGCTTCTTGCGTACGCGTCGCGAGGAACTCTCGCTCCCCGTTAACACAAATAGTCGCAAATTGAAGAAAATTGAGCTCACAGCTTAACGGAGCAGGAAAACACTAAATCCACAACGCGAGAACGCGAGACCTATCTCAACGATTTAACCGACTTTTCTAACCACGTGAGTGCTCGCTCGTTTCATTCAACACACCGTCGCGAATCACAATCGAGTGCAATTACCGTTATCGTAACAATTTTTCAATCAAGTTTCCCTCGATCTAGTCAATGAGCTCTCAACTATTTTCCTGCTTCCACTGAAACATTTTCTCTTCTCCACATAACCTGAAAAATGAGTCGAAAATCAGAATTTTTCAAACGCGAATGTTCAATTTTAATTGACGTTAAAATCGCATCCGGAATCAAGAATGACGGTAAGTTGGGATAATTTTTCGTTGCTCGTATCGCAGGCAATATATCGAGGTACGAAAATGGAGAAAAGAGTACAAAGGGGCTGCGCTGCATGACCTTTGGATGAGTTTTGTAGGCGAAGCGCGAAAAAGCGAGAAAGGAAGCCGAGAGCGCTGCTGATTTCTCTTTGTATCGTCGTAATAATTTGAGGAATAGGAAAATGCACATACGCATTGGTGTATAATGCAAATACAGCGGTATTGCATACTCTCGGGCGTATATCTGATGCGAAGGGTTGTTGGCTGGTGCTTCGTTGGGAAAGGATGGGGGTGGCAAACGCATGGAGCAAAAGCGAGCGTAAGGGAGAAATAGCCCGAATTCAGGTATGTAATATGAAACATTCCTACCTGTGCTGTCTCCCTGTAAACCCGTCATACCAACCCTCAAAACTCATCCCCCTCGAACTCCGAGTTCTCGCCAACTTGTCAAGTACGCGCATCCTGTATGTGCGGAAAGCTCGTTTGTGACTATCAGAGCTTTTCTCCCTTGAAATTCGACGCACGCTCCTGCCTCTGGAATTCACCGCAGTCACTCGTGCGTCTATATATTTCTCTATATATCTCCGCATATTGCAGAAATGAATATCAACAGCCTATTTACGATCGATCATTTTCCAATGCACGTGAAACCTCGCCCGAAAGTATTTCATTTTTTTATTGAAAAGATTCTTTCATCGGTACTTATTTATGTTACGAAACGAAGCAACATTTTTTGATAATTATAAACAAAGTGCATTGTTTTTTCTTGTTCAGACCATTCTAATGAGAAAATCTCAAATTTGCTTCGTCCACGTGCAAAAGCAACGAGAAAACGAGCCCCAGGAAGTTTTGTTGCTTGAAACTTTTTCCTAAAGGCGAAAAAAAGGGAAAATTAAGAGCGAACGTTCGGTCCAACATCGCGAGCTTCGTAGGCTCGAATGGTCGATAATCTTGGGCACATTTGGGAATCCCCCCGGGTGGAAAATGATGAAGAGTATGCTGTTGAGTTAGACACACGCAACGCGGGAAACTGCGTTCGACAAACTGTCAATTCGTCGTCGATCTCCTCCTACTTCTCGGCATATACATGCTCGATGTATTTGTGGCCCGCGGCTGTTACTCGCACCAAGTCCGTTTAAAATCGATCACGCATAGACAATTCACACGCGCGCTTACTCGTCACAATTTTTTTCCGAGTCTGACAGCACACGCGACGTACAGGAAATTCAGTAAATGTTTTTTTTTCTCTTCTTGTTTACGATAAATTTGGCGAGATGGCTTTGCAACCGCCGATTCGCCTTTTGAATAAATTTCAGCATTTATTTCGGACGTCGGAATTTTTAATTATTCATGATCGTGCAGAGTCCACGGTCTCTGAATCGGAGCGATAGTTTTATTAGAGAAAACACGAAGCGTATTTAGTGTAAGGATCATGAAGAGAGTTTGCGAGTGCAAACGGCCTCAAAAAAGTTGGAGGAATCGTGACAAAACGCGAGGAATCGCGAATTTGACTGTCGCAAGAAAAAAATTGTAGTTTTTTCAATCAATTTCTCATCGCGAGATCATGGTGACAATTTTTGAGACTCCCATGGATCCTCGAAAGTTTGAGCAGGAAAATTGACTCGAAATTTGATGGAATTTTGAAAGATGGAAAACGGGAACGAGTTTTCCTCAAACGTTTGAAAAAAGTTTTTGCTCGGCAGTTTTCCTGCTTGTCGAGCAGCAGCATATGAAGAAAAGGGTTTCAATAATCGTGTGTATAGTCCGAAAAAAACAAAATGCCATTTTTCAATAATATTTGTAGGAAGCTTGAACAAGAAATAAAGTTCAGAGAGACGTGCACACACACACAAGAGTCACGGAAGTAATTTTGCGTCGATGAACGCGCGATGTCGCTCGAGCGTCTAAAAGTTGAACTGCTTTTAGTGCAATATATGAAAAAAATCCCGGGGACTAAAAGTGGCGTAGAACCAAAGAGAGTAAACGAGAGAGAGAAGAAAATAAAACGAGGGTAAGCAGAGGGAGAGAGAAGAATTTGAAAAAAAGTTGAGATTCCATCTCCACGAGTGCAGCAGCACGAGATTCCGAAGAACGTCGCTAGAAACCGGGCGATCTCTATTTCTCTCTGGCATTCGCATAGAAAAAAGGTAGCTATTGAATTAAAAGAAGGTAGAGCGGGAGGTTCGCGACCCTTCTGAGACGGGAAGGGGACGAAAGGGGGTGGTGCGCTGAGGGTACGGAGGAAATAGGATGAGGCGCGAGATCCGGGCACCGAAGACTCGAGAAGAAAGCGAGAACGCGAAGAAGCTAAAAGGGAGGCGAATGAAAAAGAAGGACAAGACCAGTGGGGGGTGGAAAAAGCAGAGGGTGGATGAAAAAAAAGCAAGACCGAGGTGGGTTGGGATGAGAGAGCAATCTTTCGTTTTGCTCTCGTTTTCTTCCTCCTTTTCCTCCCTCTCCGCCTCTCCTCGCAAGGGTGCAATGCGAGAATCGTGGAAACTTGGATTATATATGTAGAGCTTTATATATACAAGTATAAAAAGCTTTGTTCGTATGGCACACAGAGCCAGAGAGCTACACACAGCTTTCGACGTCCATAAAAATAAAATTTCAATAAATCTCCGCGTCTACGTGGAAACCATCCGTGCCAAAGTGGGGAACTCTTGCTCTGCATTGGAGGATCGCTCTTGCTGGGGATACGCCTACCAGCCTAACACAGTGATAACACCGCGAGGCAAAGTCCGCACCAAGAGTAGGGGGAGATCGCGCGAGGCAGTCCGGATAGCACGCGGGCGAAACGAGACGAGACCCAAAATGTTTCCACGCTGGTCCAGACAATCCCAGGCTCTTTCTCTCTCTCTCTCCGTGAAGATTTCGAGGTCTGGGACCAAACGAGAAACTCGCATATGATACTAGACCCTTTACCTTCCATTCGTTTCTCTATTACCAGAGTACCAAAGCCCTTGCCCGTGTACATACACTCTTTTTCTACTTCTCGAGTGCGAGTGAAGAAAAACCGGTTTTACAGCCAGTACCAAACGCTCTCGCTCGTCCTATCTCACGAAAAAGTTGCTTCTCCATCTCAACAACTATTTCTACGCAAAACGAACATTTTATTATCACTCAATATTTATTTTATTCGGTTTTTTTAGATTTTCCTCGCTCCTCAAAGTCTCGAAGTCAACTTGGACATGAATTTAATTAATTATTCCCATTCCGACGTTACGGATGATTTGCTCGAATATTTTTGTCGGACTTGTAAAAATTAAAATTACTAAATAATTAGTTACAAGATTTTGAACGATAAAAAGAAAAATTTTCAGAGTTTAGGGAAAGATTCCGAATCTGAAAACGAACAATTTGACGTTGCGAGATGAAAAATGAAAAGTTTCTAATTTGGGGGGAATGATGAGAATCCTTTGATTCACTTTGAAGGAAATTGCCGCTGGGAATTATTGTTGAATTTGGAAAATGGTGAAAATGAAGGAGCCACAACGGTGCGATTCGATAGCGGGCAAAGCTTCGTGATGAAATTTTTTCGAAATGGCAGTTTGGTATTCTTTACGACAGGTTGATTCGTAATTCAGTCACCCCGTAGGATAATAAAGCCGAGTATACTGCAACGATTCAGGAGGATCAAGTTTAAGGGTTTGATCTTTTTCGCGTTAAAAACTCGTCTCGGGTAACAAAAACGGGCCGTTACGGTCCTGGGGCAAACGGAACAGGAGAGCGATTGAGAGAGTGAGGTGGAGGATCGCGATGCGATTTAATATCACGCCCACAAACCGAATGTAGGGTAGGGAAGGCTGCAGAGGGGATTGGTGCGGTTGGCATCTCTGTCTTGCTCTCTTGAAATCCGTAGAGATACAGAAATATAAGAACGGAAAAGGCTGAGAGTGTTTGCGCATACGGGGGCTCGTTACGCCCTTCCAAATGCAAAGGATCGAGCACAGTCCGTTGTAAAGCGATAGAGACCAACGGCCCAACCCAAACGCAACCCGAACCATTGCCTTTTCCACGATAGCACACACGCGGCCCTCTCGGCTTCGTTACAAATGCGAGGGAGTGAATAAGCTCGACGCTGCTGCTTTTATCCCAACGGTTTATATATATCTCTCTCGCTCGTGGGCGTTCGTTGATGCGATACCAAAGGAAGATGGGAGATTTATATATATGTAGAATGGTGTGGTGGCTGGAAGCCACGTTTGGGAGTCTCGGTGCAGCGGCAAAAGTGGGGAGTTTGGATATGGCAGCCGGGCAGTTCGCTGTTTGCCTTCCGAAGGTGCGGGCCGTTTGTTCGGTTCACGGCTGAAACATCGAGTAACGTGTTTCTTTTTGTTCCTTAATTCGTAAACAATAAACATCGTTTACACTATTCTAATTGTTATGATAACGATTACAAATATTGTCATTAAATCATGATTAATGATAACAACGACATTAATAACAATTATTACAGTTATTAACGTTTGAAAATACAATAAAAGTTCAATATTCATCATTCAATTCGTGATTACTCCATTCTAAACCTGAATAACAATAATCAATCAAATTCATCTGTTGTTGTGAACAATCGGACTAAAGTGAGTTAAAATTGAGCGCAGATTGGCGCGGGGCGTGCAGGAGTATTGCTCCTGGGGAGGGATGCTCAACAATATTTCCGCCGGCGGTTCCCTACATGGCATCTCCGGTAAGACTTCAACTTTATTCCAAAAATCCCATTTTTATATTTCAGCTGAATTAAAAAAACAACAAATTTCTCGCTCGAATAAAAAAATATACAAAAATTAAGCAATTTTCACGTCTTTGCCTGCTCAATGGGCCCGGAAATTGAATCCGGAAGCTGTGGAATTAAAAAAGCTCCAAAGTGCCTTTGGAATTTTTTTAATCAGATTTTTGAATTATTTTTATGCGTCGCTCCAAATTTTGGATTTTGAGGATTTATTAAAATAATGAATTACCTTTTTGAAGTTTTTTGGAATTTTCTAAATTGATTTCGCCCTCGAATAAAAACGAATTTCAATTGTGTGGCGATGATTTTGTATGGAATATCGAAGAATTATTGGATTCGCTAAATTAGGAGCGTTAATGAACACGTGACGGATGGAGTATATTGAGTGTGTTGATTAATTAATTAGTAATTAGCACTGTACACGTGGGGGCTAAGATTTTTGATAATTGGGCTAGACGGACGATTATTTTATTACGAATTTGATTGGTACTCGATAAATTCCGAGGAAACATTTGTTTTTTGCGAATAGCGACATTTATCTGCGTTGAAATTGAAAAAATTGCAACTTTTATCGATTAATTCGGAGTGCAATATCGTCGCCGATGTTGGCGAAAATCCGGAGGCGATTCGCTGCAGTCCGTCGGAGCTTTGCGATCGAAAACGTGCTTGGAATTTATATAATTGTCGATAAACACACGAAACGAATTATTTGTCGAGTAGCTGAAAGAAAATGAATAAATAATTGCACTTTTTGCATCGTTCAGAGGCTCCTTTTTATCGGGGTTGAGCGGCGTGTGTGGCGATCTCGGGATCAAAGAGATTCTGCCGAATTTCGTAGTCCGCCGTACGCTCGTAAACCCTTCTAAACCAACTTTTCTCTTCTCTCTCGTTTTCTCGCTTATCTCACATTTATTTTTCTCACCCACGACAATAAAAGTTAAAAAAAAAGAAGAAAAGACTCGAAAGATGCCGAATGACCGGTGAAAATAAAAACATCTTCACCGAGCCCGCAGTCATAAAATAAAATTCATTCATGCTGGCCCACGTATATGATTTTCTCTACTCCATTGACCGAAGTCCGCTTGGACGAGCCACCATTTACCAAACTTTAGATAAAATCGCTAAATCTTCGCTAAAATCAAATTTATTGAAAAGAAGTTCTAAAAACTTTGGAAACGTGACAAAAGTCGTCCTCGGCAATAATTAGGACGAAAAACAATCAAATGTCTGCAGTTTTTTTTGCTGCATCGTGTAAAATGAATTTCTTAATTAATTAATATAAAAAAAAAACTTTGCGACGATTCAAATGATAGGATGGAGGGATTCGGGAATTGATATTTTTATCACAACAACTCAGGCGCATTTCGAGCGACTTGATACAAAAAACAAATATATATATTCACTCAATATGCACAATATATTGCCCACGGGAAAGCTGAAGTGCTATGGCGAGTAACGTCGCTAACTAAACTAATTTTTTGCGCAACACTACGTCATTCGAAGTTGCGTCGAAATTGCACCACATACACATGCACTTTATGCATATATAACAAGAACACGTGATGGATATTTTTCCACCCATTTTTCGATGGTCTTTATGCGGAAATTTTGTTTGTTCGATCTTGGAAAACGAAAATTTATTGAACTCGAAGTGGAGACTCGGATAATCCGTCGCGCTCGTGCCGACTTCGAGATCCGTCGCTACAAGCGCTCGAATTCGCCACTGAATTACGGAGAAATCGATCTTGAGCTTTTTTCAATGCAACGGTGATTTTTTATTCGAAATTTTTTGAGGGATAAACATTTTTTTGTTTATGTTCATCCATTTATTCCCAAGACAGCCCGTGATGCCTTCGAAGGCGGATGCTAGCGAAACGGTTGGGGATAGAGCAAAAAGTCATAGGACCATTTTTGTAGGAGATGAAATTTCCTGAAAAAAAGTTCCCGGCAGCAATTTTCCATCTCTAGTACTTAAGCCCTGAGAAGGGATCGAAAGAAGCTCTAAAAAAGAGTTCGACTTTCTCGCTAGCCTGACAAACTTTCCAAGCACTGACTAAAATACCGAAGATAGAAAAAATTCGTCCAAACGTTTTTTGTAGAGAATTTCATGCTCTACAAAATCGGTATCTTACGTTTTTACTGTATCTTGAGCCGTTTGGCGAGTGTAAACGGTGAAAGAGTCGGGACCGATCAGAATTTTTTTTAGTGCCTTCCACTCGGGATTCGGCCCCCCAAATTGAAATTCCCATTATTGACTATTCAAACTGAGCCACCCTGTATGTTTATATATATATACTAAAAGTCGGTGGTCTGCACGACGAATGTGGGACTCTCCAGTCGTGGTCTGTCTCATATTCTCCATCGTCTGAGTCTTCATCGTCGCGCGCGACCCTTACTCTCGCATATTCGTACGCTCTCTTGCTCGTTGTATATTTGCTCGCCTAGAAGCGCGGAGGCCGGTGACGATTCTCGCACCTTTGTGCTAAGTGACCCGTGCGCTCGTACACCTCACTCGTCACTGATGCCTCGGACCTCCGCAACCGGCTTCTGCTCCTATACAAATTTATAAACTACATTTCTATATACATCTCCACCATCTTACCGTCAAAAGGGCGTATCAACCATGCACAAAAACCACATCCCAAGATTTTCTGACAGTTGGAACGTTTCGTACGCAGACAGACACAGAACAGAACAGAATCAGGTAATGTCGCGCGTTTAAAGGAATTTTTAAACTTTAACAAATTCTCGATTAACTGCACCAAGATTTAGTCAACCGACTGTCCGAGGCCCTTAAACTCTGAAATCGAA
Source organism: Diadegma fenestrale (assembly GCA_037043255.1). NCBI lineage: Eukaryota > Metazoa > Arthropoda > Insecta > Hymenoptera > Ichneumonidae > Diadegma > Diadegma fenestrale. The sequence continues at coordinate 11,837,197 of CM073312.1, forward strand.
AAAATAACGTGCCGAAGGGTGAAGGGGAATCGATCGAAGGGGAGGAAAGATGATGAAGGGAAAAAATAGCAGATTGAGGTGGAAGAGTTGAAAAAAGTTGGGACGAGCTTCAATAATAAACGGTCAATTAGCAATAAGTATAGCACTGACGAGATATCGAAAGGCGGATGGAAACGAGTCGAAGAATAGAGTCCAGATTTCTCGGTCGGCGAGACGAGGGGGCTCAAAGAATTAAGAGAAAAAGAATATAAAATGATAAAGTGAAGAATTTGGAAGAGGAAAAAACTCGCTGAGACATTGAAGCAATTGTCCTTTGACGTTCGCAGGAACGAAGGACGTTCATGCGCAGGAACTAAAACGCCACGAGAAATTGGACGGTGTACTTGGGGCGAGTTTGGGTGGAGGCCTGTCTGCCGGTGGAGGGCTCACGCTTCATCAGGAATTAATCATGACTATGCCCGGCGCAGGTAGGTCTACCTACTCATCTCGCTACTTTCCTTCAGGCTAGATTTTAAAAAAACACACACACACACAAATTCATGAAACTTCCGGTTCCATAATTCGTCATTCGCTTTATACGAGTTTTACCTTTTTATGACGAGTAGGAAAAGGATTTTCGTTAACAATTGCTTCTACTTCTGCGAGACGAGCAGGTTCGTTTGCTCTTTCAACGAGTCCATAGTATTTAAAAACGTGGCTGTAATTTCTGTTACTTTTGGGGCCTCGCTCGAGAGCCAAGTATCGTTGGCGATTCACAAGGATTTGGCTTCTCGTAATGCGCTTCAAAATGTCCATGAGGCAGCTTTTCAATCGATCCCACGGAGTAAAAAAAAAAAATCTGCATCAGTCGATCGTTTATCTTGCAAGTTTTTTTCCCAAGACCACTCGATCGATTTTTTTCTGTGTGGAAACGTGAAAATCTCTTAGTAATATCGTCTTTTGCGTTATCGTATGCGGAGATTCTCTCCCAGGGCTTCTAATGGAGGAGGAAACTTTTTTTTGGGGGGGGAAATATGGTGGGCAAGAAGTTTCGTAGTTTATGAAAACTGCCCTTGTGGAGGGTGTGTTTAGGTGTTTTTTGGCGAGGAAAAAAATCGATCCGTGGAATGGTTTAGCTCGCTGCGTGTATATATTCCACGAAGGGTCTTTCCCGAACTCTCAGCTCATCACAAATTAACGAGAGGAAATGGAGAGACTCGGCAGGTACGGAGGAAATCGTGGGAGGAAAAGATGGAAGTTATATTTTGGTGCGAGCGCAATGGCGACAGGAAATCCGTCGATTTTGAGATCGTGTCTTTAGACTTTGGAAAGTTCCGAGCTCGAAAGAAATTTCGAGCGTCAAAATCTGCGAAAAACGTTCATTGAATTCAGGATAATAAATTTTATTCGTCGGCGACTATCACGAAATTTAGTCATTTAATAAAATCTCAAAGTTTTTACTGAAATATCAAGATTTTTCTTGAAAATTCACGCTTTAATGCTCACAACGATTCTCAATCTGTTAAGGGAACGCCTCGGCGATTGGTCAAGGCGATGACAAACCTGCAAAACAAAAGCGCCATCGGACGCGGTTTACTCCTGCACAGCTCAACGAGTTGGAAAGGTGTTTCGGTAAAACTCACTATCCCGACATCTTTCTGAGGGAAGAAATCGCCATGAGGATCGGCCTCACCGAGAGCAGAGTCCAGGTAAATTTGTCGATCAATATTTTTTTATCTCACTGCGAAATTTAAATAATTAGCGAACAATTTTTCGTTTAAAAAATGTCCAAATTTTCGGTGCCTCGATCAGAACTTTCAGAAACGAAGTAAAAAGAAAAAAAACAGAGAGTTCGTTACACGGTCAAAGGAAAATTCAAAATCATTTCATCGCAGTCAAATGAATTAAATTTTACGAGCGTTTGTTCAGCCGCGACGACGTTTCCTTCCTCACTCCGAATGTTTCACCGCTAATACCTTGAAGACGGTCTTAGAATCAATTGTCAAGCTCTACACCAAAACCGTGGTGGCTCTCGCGTGGATTAAAGTCAAACTTGGAGTTGCTAAGCCTTCAACGTGGGTAGCCAGTCGTTGTTGTCTATATTTATACAGACAATCTCTTCTGGTTGCGTCTGCTCCCCTTAACTTTCTCCGAGACTTCGACATTCGGTGGGACTCTTCTGCTCCTTTCCGCCAAATATTATCAGACTCGTCTTTTGTATCGTTCGATCAAATGAAAATTGCGATTAAAACGAATTTCACACGAAAATTCCAATTATTTGGCTAATTTTTCTGCTCATAATCGTTTCAGTTATAAAATAGCGAAAATAATGAATTTGGCAAATTGAAAAATGAAAAAGATCGCGTGTAAAACGTAGAAAATGTTGGTACGGTTCCCGGGCCTGTGCATGGAAAAAGCTCTCAATACTTAACGAGACGTGGAGGAATAAAAAAAAATGAGAACCGAAAATCGTCGATGTGTTCGGACAGTCGTAATTTGCAAATTGCAAGGGGAAAAAAGTGGGAAACGAGTGATTTGGGAGGGCGATGTGATAAAATTCACAGTGAGGAAAAGCCACTACGTAAAAACGTAAAAATGTCGAACGATTTAATAATTAATGGACGTAGCTGAGTGAACATTCGCAGATTCACTGTGTGTATAAACGAGAGTGGCCACTTTCCCGAACTTTAGTCATTCATAACTTAGCGCGAATAGCTATTATATAGTAGAGTAGGAATGAAAAACATGCAGGTGTAAAAGTGAGCTTACGAGGCCACAGGTGACGGGGATTCCCGTCGCAAGTGACCAGCATCGTTGAAATTACTCTTTCAATAGTTCGCACTGTCGTCCTCGATGCCAGACCACATCACCAGCCACTTCGTTACAGGAGTAAAGTTTTTTTTCTACCGTACGTTTTTTTTAATTTTAATTATAAAGGACCGAATCGCTCTCGAGGTTGCTGCAATAATTGCGCACGATCTGATGACAAAAACCCACGGGAAAATCGTGTAAAAATCAATTTCGCAAATGAAAATACTGAAAATCTTTGATCATCGTCGCAAGTTATGAAAAAAAAAACAATTCGATGACATTTTTTTGACAATTTTGAATTTTCCTGAAACTTTGTCGAGGGTTTTCTGGACTTTTGCTTAAACGTGAGAAAACGAGAGTGCTGGAGAGTTTGATAGTCTGAAATTCCGCTAGGTGCGGAAGAAGAAAAAGCCCTTGGGCCTAATAGAAATTCATGAAATTTTTATCCGCAAAACTCACAAGCGTCAGTCAAGGGAAACGCGCCACTCCGCATATCAAGCAGAGCAAGACACAGTGAAAAAAGAAGACGAAGAGATGTTTTCTTGATGGTGAATGCAGGAGGCGTTTCGCATGTAGCGATCTTTCATGGTGTGAACCGTTTTGTGACGATGCCCAGGAGCCGTATTCGCACATGTGTATATAGCCAAGCGCGTCCTGAGCACACACGCTCAAGATGGTCCAGATTTTCGTCGCGACTTAAATGAACCCCGCAAATATGTGCACTCGTTCGCGTTTTCGCATCCGCGCAGCATCCCCAGCGAGGACGCGTTTTCAATCTTTGACATTTCATTTATCGACTCTCTCGTCTCTACCGAGTCTCCGCGCCAGTCGAGCCACGTGTGTGCGTGCAAAAGGACATGAAAATGTTTTGCTTCGTTTTTTTTTATCAATTGAATCTTCGCGTATTCTTTCCCCATGCACACAATCCGATTGTCCAAGAAATTATATCCCAGCGCGACCAGTCTCAATATTTCCTGCCAAACGAAATGGCTTCTCGTTAAAAAAGAAGAAAAAGAAAGAAAAAAGCTCGTTGACGCATGTCCCTCGCGTCATTTTCTACCAATCGGCATGATATGGAAAAAATTTCTTCTCCGTTCCTAAATAAATGTCCTAAATGTGTTCAGAGTCTCTCTGGACCCGAATCCTCGACGCTTAGGGCGCTCAGACTCCGATTGTCGATTCATATCGACAAAAATATGGCGCATATTGAAAATTGAGGAATTATTTTCGTCGATGTGATAGGAAGGGAATATCAGGAATGCCAAAAGTCACGTGCGCGGTTAGGACGAGTGTGGCTCAAAGGTTAATGCAGAGGAAATTCGACAAAGGAAAATGCAGGAAATTGACGTGTCTGTGGAAGGCTCGAGCGTTGTTGGAGTTGTGGAATTTGCAACCTTCCGAAAATGTATCTTGAGGACTTGCTGACGAAGCTGCAGACATGGATGCAATAATACACAGACACGAAGTTAACGTGCGGAACGGTTTTGCCAGCAGAAACAGAGAGAGCAGCTTCGTGGATCGAGAATTCCTTGCAGGAGGATAGAAAGACAAAGAGGATGGGGAAAGCACGAAATTTGTGTGTGTGTGCACAAAGTGAAGAAAAGCTGGAGAGAGAGAAGAACGCGATGGTACCGACGCGATGGGCGGAGAGCGAGAGAGAAAGAGAGAGAGGGAGGGTTTTCCAGTCTAATTGAAAGAGGTCTTTCCTTGACAAACGCGGGGGTTGCTATCAGAGGGAACGAAGCGTTTCCAAGGGAACCTGCTCGGAACGGTTACCATCCAGCCAAGTATACGGCATATCCCGAGGCATCTACCACCAATGGGCTTTCGAGTAAGAGCGCCGGCGCTCAACTTCTCTCCGAGCGCTATCGAGCGTCGGCTATCAAAGATTTCTTGTCTTGCCATGGCGGCTCTCTCTCCCTCTCTCAAGCTCCGCTTCCTGTGGTCAAATGAACCATCAAAATACCTACGACGCCAGCGACAAACAAATTTCCAATTTTCATTTACCGTCCCCGACGTTTTCATCGTGAAAATGCTCAGCCAAAACTAAAAAATTACACAAAATTCTTCGGAACTGCGTGGGCGGATAAAACCGAATTTCTCGTTCACGACATCGTAAAATTTTCATCCCCATTTCTTCCTTTCATATTCACACAAAGTTTCAAGATTACAATCGCGTATTTTGCACGCGATTCGTACAAATAATTCGCTTCTGATTAAAATGACTCATCAAATCAACTTTCGAGACACACAATCCCTCCGATCCATATTTATACAAATTTGAATTTTATTCACGCGAAAACAGCGATGAATGAAATAATTATCACAAACGACGTTCATTTGCTATGCAGTTTTTCGGATAATTCGGGTCTAAGAACTCTCGTTCCAATAATTACACGTGTTACCAGTTCGTATCGAGCTCACAAGGTTTTTCGGTACAATCTCGTTACTCATTCATTGCTCATCGTCTATTCCCGGATCTTTCGGAGCGATTTGGACTATCATAATCACGAGCTTATGAATGGAACGAAGAAATGGAGCAAAAAGTGGCGATAAACAACAAAAAATACACAGAAATATCGATGCAGGAGTGGCTGGAGAAATTTGCGAACGTGACAGGTCAGAAATATCTTGAAAATATCGGGTTTCATTATAAAGAAACTCGCGGAGTGATTTAATTGCATCGTATTAATCGAGTGGCCATAAAAGAGCGGGCCAGGACGAAATTTTCCAATAGCCCCGATAGCTCAAAGTTTTTTTGGAAATTTTGTCAGTTTTTTTTACACTACGAATTCGAGATCATGAAGAAATTAGAGAGTTGATGAATTTCTAATTTTCTTTTTGATTAAATTTGATTTTTTTATTTTGGTGAGTCGAGTCTCTGGGCAGGCAGAGCGAGCGTTGAAATATTTGAAGCCTCGAATGACAGTTGGAGTATTTCTCGTTGCAGTGATGACTCTCGGTTCGCGTCTGGGTTGCATACAATTAAGCCAGAGCTCGACTGCGAGCGAACGGGGTTGGAAATGGAGGTGGGGCCTTTTTGCTCCGGGCACGAAATCAATTAAGCATCGCACCGGCAAAATATATATATATACGATTTTTATGGACATATATGTATACGATAAAAATGGTGGGCAGACTATTTTAAAATGTACGATGTGAGCGATAGTATGGAAACTGGATGGAGCTGGCAAAATAAATGTACAAGTTTCGGATGCATCGCGCGCTCGGCCCCGACAGAAAAGGGATGCATATGGGAATGGTGTTGGCGTAAAATCGGCTCGTGTCGAATTAAAAACGTCCGTGACGCCTGCAAAACCGATGAGACCGTTCGGATTTTTTTCTCTCTCGTTTTTTTTTTTTTTTCATCTCCACACCAGCATTTTTTCTCTTCGCCACCGCATTTATCAATTCCACCCGCTACGTTGTAACGAGACCCGTCCATTTGTGAATAAAAATAAATAACTCGAAAGATTCTTGCAGCTGCATCGACTAAAATCCACAGCAACGCTCCCATTCTGCTCTTTGCCAAAAGTATATTTTCTTTTTTTACTTTCAAATCGAGTCTCATTCGCCCACCCAAAATTTCGACAGACTGTAACAATGGAATATTCATTTGAATACTGCAGAATATTGTTTTTTTAATGATCCAGTAAATGTCTTAAGAAAGACTCGATAATTTGACTGCACGGTCAACATTTCTCCCGATTTTTCGCCTCCGATACTGCGGGAAACAATTTGAAGCTCACGGCATTGATGATTCTGCATCTTTTTTCCTCGACACCTCAGGAGATGAGGGACGTTTTTATTTTTGCAGAAATAATTACATAATCGCGGGAAATTACTTTGGCGGATTGCGACCCGTTTAATTTCGATTGCTCATCGAAGATTCGTTTATTTTTGTTTCCGATAAAAGAGGTTTGTTCGATTAAGTAGAATCGGGCACGAGTCATTCGACACAACACGTATGAGCACTTAACGTTTTTAATTTCGCGTGTTATTCGTGGGGAAATGAATACGCGAACGTGTCACAGTGAGTGCGAGAGCGTTTCGACGAAGTGTGTTCACGCTGCAAAAACGTTTTTTCTTGTTTTTCATTCGTGTTGATTTTTCCCATTCGCTTTGGAGCTTCGATTCGGTCGTGTCGCGAAAAAAGCTTCGTTAAACTTTTATCTCCGCGCACGAACTTACGCTCTCCGCACAGTTTTAATCACGAAAAAACTTTATTAGAGTTCGGATGCAGAAAAGATTCTAATGCCACGTACACGTCCGTCCATATGGACAATGCACGCTCCAACGATTTAATTTTCATCGGTAATTACCTCTTCCGATTAAAACTGCAGTGGTTCAAATGCACGCGACGTGGCTCCGATACGAGCGCAGCATTTGCTCGCGCGTCCGTCGGCATTTTTGACCCGCATCGTCCCGCAACCAAACTGCACAATATATACGTATTTATATACATATTATGTGTGTATTGAAAGCACATATATGTATAGCCAAGTATATCGCGGTGCACAGACGAGCGCAAGAGCAGTTAATGTCTGCTAACAGGCATTTAAGTTAACTGCACGAGGTAACTGCTCGTTCGTAGGCTTGAAGGGTCCTTTCGATTACTCCCGACGATTCGGAACCTCGAATGAACCGCAATTCGCACCGAATGTGCGCAGTTTTATGGAATACGATCTTGCCATCATATATACGTGCATCTTCCCATATATATAGACATATAAACGCCATGGGAAAAGAGCTTTTGTGTCGTGGTGGAAACGACGCGACTAAGCAGGATCAAAATCATTCAGGAATAGTGTGGAACGAGAATACAGCGATCTCAAAGTCGTTACAACTTTTTAAAGAGACGGAAACGATTTTCCGAATGTTACTATAAACGTCGACAAAGTTTCTTTCTCGAATTCGACCCAAACTCTCCCTTATTGCGGTCGCTGGAGTTTTTTTGAGACTCTTTGCAATAATTAGTACGAAAAAAACGTTTTTTTCCTGTTGTCAACATTTTTGCTGGGCGTTTCGCCCGAGCTGCAGGCGTTTAAAAATTAAAGAGCGGTGTATTTTTTGAAATCGATTGATTTTTCTGCATTTTTTGATACGATTTCCGGCGTGTGTATCGCAACGAGAGCGACAGTCGCGAATGGTCTCGGATCATTTGTCCCTGAGTAAGGATAAAATCGTGGGGTCTGTTGAGTCGGTGAATCTTGGCCGGGGGGGCAAAAGAGAGTGAGTAAAAGGACCGGGGTCGAGAAAAGGGATATGCATCGAAGAAAAATGGAGAGGAGAATTGGCTTCGTAGAGACAGAGACTTTTGGGAGGGGGGGACGAAAGTCAGCCCATATGGGTTGGGAGAGGCTGGTGGCTGGGGCGAACGCAGCATTGCTTTCAAAGCATCCCGAGGGAACCGGAGCACCGACGGACTGATGGTCCACGTTACCGATCCTGTCTCTTTCGCTTCGTGTCCTTCGGGACGAACAAGTGCCACCTCTACATTTTCTGTATATGTGGATAAACATGTATGTATATAAATATATTTATGAACGTGGGACCACAAGGTCTGTGGTGTTGGATTATCCATATAAATACAAGTTTCAGTCCACGTGCCGAAAATACGATCCGTTTTATTGCCTTTTATCGTAAAAATGACTTTTACTACTTCCTTAAAAGGCATCAATACGTTATTACGTTAATCACCAAACGCCATTTAATTGCGTAAACGAAAAGACGCTGATGATCCTTCCAATTAATTAGAACTGAAAAAAATTAATGGACAAATCTGTGAGATTATTTTTAAATTTTGTATTTTGTAAATTTCGACGTATCTCGCGAAAGTTCATCGTCTTCATGAAATTTTCCTCGTCCATCCGGGCCTCCCGAGCTTGTGTTCTCATTTTTGCAATGAAAAATAAAAAAAGGAAAGAAATTCACGGAGCGGATGCATGAAAAAGAAGCGGAAAACCGAGAGCAGCCCCATAGAATTATGGAATGACAAGCAGGGCGCGAGCGAAAAAGAGAGAGAGGAAAAAAGCTTCAGAACACACGCCTTGGCTATGCAATGCTCTATGCATTTTAAGGGAGGGTGATTTTTAATGCGGTATAAATATGCATGGGTTATGATATTAGCTCTTAGGTGTCCTCGTCGTCGTTCTATACCAGGAGCAACAAAAAATGTATATAGACAGTCCGTACGAGGCAGCAAGTGTATAACATCCCTTTTGCAATATATCAGCTTCCAGAGAGTGAACAAAAGGACCCAACCTGCATTACCTTACCATTGAAATTATTCGTGACCCGTGCCCTTTTGCTTCTACGAAACTTAATGTATGTTTGCTCGCTGTGTAGAATGCCCAGGCTTGTCGCCGGTTTTCAAGCCACATTTCGGGGGTGCATGGCGTTTCGAACGTCCACCCAAATGTATTCCCTTATACACCAGGCAAACCGAGCGAGAGAGACGGAGGGTGGAAAAGCGTCCCTGGCAATATGGGGTTCTCAATGGATAAGCTGTGTCGTCCCAGTCACCCAAGGGAGCATCATCCAACGCCCATTTGGTTATGATGTCGCACCTACTCCCCAACACACTCTGAATCCTCCATTGACGCATCACTATACGTTCATATTTATACACATCGATGTGTACACGCAGCTGTCAAGTATAACGAGGCGTCGAAAATGCTCGACGTACTACCAAAGCTCGAAGACTTTACGCCCTTTTGTTTTTCACTGCGACGACAAAAATCTCGAAAAACACGCTCCGCTCGTCCCAATCGACTTTTGACCACAAGAGATCGAAGGGTTTCGGTTCGTTGCTCCTGAATCCCGGCATTCCGAGTCGTATTTAGACGGAAATTTAACGTATCGCGTTTTTTTATTATTTTGGAGCTTCAAAGTCAAACGCTGTCCGAATCGATCCAAGATCGCGCGTCAATGCGTTCAATTAAATCGTTTCGCAAGCGATTCAGTTGTAATCAACGGCAACGTTGCTGGAAAAAAGTTTTTCCCAGCTTTGAGGGAAAAAAGCTCGGAATTTAATCGTACGACTTCGTTGCATTTACAAGTGTTCGTTTTTATACTGGCGCACAGATTTTTAAGTAGATTCTACGAGGGTGGTGTGTGCAATTTAGTGGAGAGAAAAAAAATGACGATAGTGCGTTGCGCCGTGAAGCTTATAGCATTTCTGGCTTGGCTGTCGGTAAATCTAGTTCCACGAGCAGTTTTAGCTAATTTGACGACGTTGTGAGCCAGCGGTGAGTTTTGCAGGACGGAACACGCAGCCGTGCCAACGATATTGCCGGCGTGAAATAATAATAAAGTATAAAAGGATCACGTTTACGATCTGCGTCCTGCATGGCGTTGTGTTCCTGGGACCACGCGAAATTGCCGCGCAGCCCCGTGGAAAGCTTCGCCGCTGGAGGATTCTTTTAACGAGACGAACAAATTCTCCAGAAAAAATCTTCAAACCCTGACAATTTTGCGGTTTTCGCCGCGATTCCGACGATTTTACAAACGCCCTAGCTGCTTAGGAAAACTTCGCGTGTATTCGGATCCTCGGGCGGACTTTAATTCTTCAAACCACAAGCCGGAAATTCGCGCGGGGTTCGCAACGACGATACGATATCCACAGGGATTTCAACCTCTTTCCCGTGGTTAAATGCGAACCGAGAGAAATCGATGAGGGTCTCGGGATCGTGCGGTTGACCTTCAAGTTTAGAGACTCTCTCGCGTAAACCACCGAAAGTCCAGCCTATGTATTAAGGGTTCATTCGAGGGATCTAATTGTTCGATCATCCCATCACCGTTCAGATAGTATTAATTCCAACGGTCGTTAAAAACGAAACTTCATACGAAAAAAGTCGTTTTCGTTGCTGGAAACAAAAAAAAACTCAATAAATTTATCGTTAATAATAATTTTTCAAATTCTCTTGATCAATTCGACTCGATTTTTTTCGCAGTCACGAAAGAAATACTTTTCAGTCCTCAAAATTCATCATTTTGTTATTATTTCGTCGAAAATGGATGAAGAAAATTAAAAAACATTTTAAACTAAATAAATTCATCGTTCATAATAATTTTTCATATTTTCTTGATCAATTTGACTCGATTTTTTCCGTAGTTACCAAAATATATATTTTTGATTCCTGAAAATTCATCATTTTGTTATTATTTCGTCGAAAATGGATGAAGAAAATTAAAAAACATTTTAACCAAATAAATTCATCGTTAATGATAATTTTTTCAATTCTCTTGATCAATTCGATTCGATTTTGTTTCGTAGTCATAAAAGAAATACTTTTCATTCCCTAAAATTCCTAATTTTGTTTTGACTTCGTCGAAAATGGATGAAAAAAAATTGAAAAAACATTATAAACTAAATAAATTCATCGTTGATAATAATTTTTCAAATTCTCTTGATCAATTCGACTCGATTTTTTTTCGTAGTCACGAAAGAACTATTTTTCATTTCTGAAAATTCATCATTATGTTTTTATATCGTCGAAAATGGATGAAGAAAATTGAAAAAAACATTCTAAACTAAATAAATTCATCGTTAACAATAATTTTTCGAATTCTCTTAATGAATTCGACTCGACTTTTTGTTGTACTCGCCAAAACACGTAATTTTGCTTCTTCAAATCTGATCAATTTTTATTTCTACTTTGTTGGAAATGGACGAAGAAAATTCAACAACATTCTGAACGGATTATAATCGTCATCAGATTCGCAAATGCATTTGGAAGGCGCGACAATATCGTGTAAACAAATGACGAGCTAAAAATCGTATTTATAAACGCAACTGCGTGTAGAATTGCTGCTTAGTATCTTGGCGAAGAATATCGGTAGGTGGTCCAAATAATGCGATCGGAGGACCCTCCGACGGGACGCGAGATCCCCCCGTCCGTTGGCTCCCCTGGAACATCATCATCAATCTTTTGCTCCAAATCGCAGCACCCTAGCAACTTTATGCAATATTTATTCTCATTAAATCTGGCTTTTGTCGTCCCACATCGATCCTAAACTCGATCGCTTTGAAAACGTAATAATGTGGTTCAGATTTGCCCACTAAATCGTTTTTTTTTTTCAATTTTATTCCGAGTCTAAAATCATTTGTGACTTTTTCGTTTTTTAATGAAATTTAGAATCGATCCTGCAGTTTTTGCGATTGTTTTCCATGTGCACGGCGACGTTTTCATTCGTGATTCATTAAGCAAAAAAAAAATGTAAGACTTTTGACTAAAATTGTCAATTTCTCGTATTAATTTCGATAATTTTTATGGAAGAGACAATTTTTTTTATTTTGCAATAAGAATCGATCGCGAAAATAGAGAAAAAAGCTAAAAACGCCGACGATCCCTCAATGAACGTTGTTCAAATCACTCTCCTTTATACATATACATTTTCCCGTCAGTGTGTTAACCCGATGATGGCTTTTTGCCCCGTTGCTCGCCTCCGTAGTCTCCGAACACAGAGAGCCACAGAGATCCCTGCCGCTTGCCTTGATGGCAAGCTCAATTTATATCAGCACCTTCTGAAACCCCCTTTACGAGCGTCTCTTCTCACTTTTCGCCCCGCGCGCCGTCTCTGCCTTTCGCACAAAATAAGTTTCCCAACAGTCATTGGCATACGATCGATCTCATTGTAAATTATCGCGTGAAATTCGCACGGAAACGTGTTGCTTGGCCCGAAATTGAGGCAAAGAATAATTGGAAATTCTGTCGAATACGATTGACCGAAAATTAAAACTGAAAAGTATCATTTAGCGTTTTTAATTCAATCCCCGTCCCTTTAATCAATTGGATATTTATTTTTGAAACAAAATCGGAAAAATGAAAATAAAACACGTGATCATGACAATTTTATACACAATAATCAAATTTTCATCTCTTTCTACTTATTAATGTCAATTCAAGAAAACTTTGACAAGCTCCATTTGCCCCAGCCATTACAATCTGATGTAATTACTACGATAACATGCTCCAAATTTGTCATATCGAATAAACGATCGAATTCAGTGTGTTCTTCAATCGGCCGAAGACCCGGCGAGTAATGGGCAGAATTCTTGCCTGTCAGGTTTACGGAAATAGAGAGGAGAGCAAATTTTCAACTTCAGCCCATTTTGGAGAATATTCATAAAGCCTTGAATAGAGTTCAGCGTCCAAGATTCTATGAAGTCGTGAAAACGGAACCTCGATCGTAATGCACTTGGGAAATTCTTAATTTATTTCAGTCGCTCAACCATTTGGCCTGCGGAGAATCAATTTCTTCCAATTGCGACGACGTTCGAGGAGAATCGAAGTTTTGGAGCCAAAGAAATGAAATTGACGTTATGAGCTTTCTCGAACGTAAAAATTTGTTCGTTATTTTTTTTTGCCATCTTCAATCTGCCAATCACTGTCTTTTTGGCTTGAGAACTATCCTCGCCGACCCTTTTTTCGGGGCTTCGTCACTCGGAATCAAGCTTCGGCCCTGAACGTCTTTTCAGAGCTCCGTAAGAATCCGTTTTCTCTTGGTCTTTTCTTTTCGATTCTCTCAAACGTCTTTATCTTCCCTATACAGCAGTCTCTTGCCACACTTGGGCCATACGAGTTCGATCTCTTTTTGCCCTTGGTACGCAGTCGTTTGGATCTTGTACGTGAAAAGACGTCTACGATTCCCCAAAAAGCCTGGATCCACTTTCCTCTACGATGCCATTCAATTTTGTTCCTTCAACCTTCCGAAAGACTCTGCAGAAGAGAATTCTCGTTGAGGATCCAACGATATTTGACTTTTAGCGATTGAATCGAAATTCCGATTGATCGATCTTGTCCAGACGATTTTGCACGATAAGAATCAGCGTCTTCAAACCCAGTTTTGCAAAATTTTCGTTTTTATATAAAAAAAAAAAAACAATCATAAAAATTAAATACTTTGCCCCAGCACGAATTATTTGATTTCTGCAAATTTGACAAAAAAAGTCCATTTTTGTGAGATACAATCTCGGAAAGTTTGAAACTCGTAAGTGGACGAGCTCCAGGTGTGTGGATGGCACGAGCTTATTGGAAAGTATTTAAGAAACAGCTGCACGAAGGAGGAAGACGTGGGTGCGTTTCGATGCGAAGAATGATGGATCATATTTTGAAAAGCAATTTTTCTAATTGGCCTAGAACGCACAGGAGAACGATTCTTTCGAGTGGTCGAAAGGTGGTTTTTTTTTCAGAGTATATGATCCATCGACGTATCGAGGAAGTCTTAGTCATCGAAAGGTGTGTTCGTCGCTTTTAAATCTGACCTTTCATCCGATCGAACAATATTTCACTGTTTGATCGACCACTCTCGTGTATTTATGAATCGTGGCCACAATTTTAAGGAAATAAAAAGTATGAAAGGAATTTGACGGGGGTGCGAGTTGGAAAAAGGTCGTTTAAATTAATCAAGTCATTTCTGACACTTTTAAAAATTCTTTTTCAGGATTGCCTGTATTTTTACTTCCCACCATCAAATCATTAATTGCCGTGCATCCTTTTTTATTACAAAGTCATAATTAGCACCTCGTTAAGGTTCCGGCCAAGTGTCCATATCAATTTATTTTTTTTGCCACCAAATTCTTCGTAATTCCTCGCTTTTTACACACGAAATATTGGGAATCGTTCAAAACTACGCGAATAAATGTCGAAGTGATGAAATTCCAAAAAAAAAGAAAATTAAATATCAAAATTACGAAGAAACAAATTTATCTCGACGATTTATGTCATTTTTTGGACAGCCAATATTTTAGGAAACGAGCAATTGCGATATTTCCGGATAATCATGACGAATAATTTCTCGACAAATTTCCACCGTCCAAATGTTCGATAATTATTTAGAATTTTGCGATCTTGATTTTCTTAATAAAATGATCAAATTCTGATGAAAAATTATTTTCATAATTCCGATAACAAAAATTATACGAAAAACACGAATTGTTACATTTATTTAAATAATAAAAACGTATTTATAATAATAATATGGAAAATTGGTTGAAAAATTGATAAAATTGATTTAACGAGTCGCGGATTTATTTGTCGGTGTCAAGAGGCGAAAAAATGGGCTTTCGGTATGGATATTCATTCGAAAGTACGGGAGGGTGAAAAGACGGAGTAAAAAAAACGAAAAGCAAGAAGCGGTGAATTATCCACGAGCTCTTAGCCTTAACTCTGGCGTGAAATCGTCGAGACCGCACCCAGGAGCGAGCCGAAAAAGAGAGAGACACGCTGAAACGTACGTGCACGCGCGACCACCCGAACCGCAGCAGAGAGAAGGGTGTGCGAACAGGGTGAGAATAAAAGTGAGAGCGCGCGAGGGTGTGAAAATGCGCGGGGGAGATGGCAGACGGAAACCATCGTGCGAGAGCGAATGTATAGTCATATGCATTATGCTTTTAAACCAGACGATAATGTATATAATGTGCGATGAATCCGGGCACGATGGGTTTGAAAAAAAAAGGGAAAGGGCTGTGTTAGTTTCATCCTCTGCATAAGGGAATCTCATGTATGAAATATGTATGAAACTAAGTAGCAAGCTCGTCCAATAGGCTTTGTTTAATCAGCAGAAAAAAACGATTTTTCCTAATGCGACTAACACGTTTCTTTATGGATACGAAAACTTGATCCAGCGGATAATTTAATCCGAATTTATTCCCACAAATTTATTGCATGCAAATTCATGGAAAATCGTATTTATTGGAATTCAACGAATTGACGTTATCGGCGTTTATTTTTATTTTTTTGTTATTATAGAAAATCGAGTTCAAATTCAACCTGAAAAAACGCGACCCTCGCGAGATCCTGGTCGGGACCGAATTAGGTTCGAGATCAAGGAGACGAAATTTATACAAAAGAATGCGACAATTTTCACTCGATCGGGGTCCGTTCGGGTCCAGGACAATCGTGAGCTCAGAAATCTTATCGAGACCAAGTGAAAAAACGATCCTGGTTTGGTCTCGATGTTGAATTTTCATCAGGCGTTCGAATGCAATTCAGATTCGAGTGGCGTGGGAATTTTATGGAAAATTTGATTATGAGCCAGTTCTAAATGCATAAGGAAGAGAAAAAAGGTGAAGGAATCTACTTTGGGATTGAGCTAGGTCCTGGATAGCCCGCATGAGATACAGAGAGCTTTCATCCTTCGAGGAAATAAGGCCACGAGAATGCGCTGTATATGCGTTTGTACTATATGGCTCATTGTAAATCTCGTGTATCCAATTAGACTCGTATAATCCCGGAGCGTTAGTTGTAGGGTTGGTATATTTTAGTCGTCCTCACTCTCCCTGTAAACACGTGCGTAGTCAACTGCGTGCTCGTATTCTCGTGTACTCTAATGCCAAAGTACTAATTTATGGTTATACACAATATATCTATATAATCGCATGCTGCATATACATGTCAACTGCACCAAATAGAGTTGCAAGCAAACGAGCAACTTGGTCGTTCTCCAGTTCACGAAATATCTCGTCGCTGACAAAATTCATTCGCTGGCATTATTCGAGTGACCAAAAAACTTGAAGTTTTCACCAAATCAATTTTTTTAATTCCGGTGCATCATCAATTCCAAATTATTTCCGAGGGAATTAATTGAGCGAATTGAGGTCCTTGAACGTCCTAAAATTGTTTTAAAAGCAGCCTAAATGAATTGAGCTTTGCCAACGAGTGCTGATCGGAAATATTGGCAACTGGCAGAGCCTGGAATTGGAAAATATAAATAAACAATTTGCCTGATCGATAGGTGAGTGAAATGTACGAAATATCGACTCGCCTGCGCTCCAGTTCGTCAGGGATGCAAAATCGTCGATAAACTATTGACGTGTAAAAAAAATGCACCATTTGCTGCATTTTCACAGCCCCGGAATAAACACAGCTCGTTTTCATTCTCCTACACATTATGTGGACGTATAAATCATAGATACTTTCTCGATTTCTGGTCAAAGTACGTCCGTACAGTGTGTATTGTTGATATAGAGAACAGAAGCTGGTTCCTAGTGGTTCTGGCAAGCTCTCTATCGCTTATATAGCTTCCAACTCCATGAACATGTATTTGTATGTGTATATATTGGCGCAAGACCCCGAGACGGGCTTTGCATGCGATATCAATAAATCAAGTCCCCGTGAACCCCAGGCAGCTTAGGGCTGGGCCACACTACGTGGCCAGAATCAACAGCTCATAACGTCGGCTAATAGCTACCCATGGAGGCAGCCAGCAATGTTATAACGGCCGTACAGCCTGGAATAAGCGAGAGAGAGAAAGCTCTTGGAAATCCAAGTATATACGTAGTTGTGTTCTCTATATATATTGAGATGCTTGCTGGGCTCCAAGATATTGGAGCAACGCCGAGGGACACCTTATCGTTTCACGTGAAACCTTATATAAATGTGCCCAGGCAAACCGTGCACACGCGTCTGTCTTATGGCTATTAGGCTTTTCGTCACAGACATATTCGCACCTAATTTCAAAGGCCCTTTTGCGCAAACGTTGTTATTAATATAATTTGCGATATTCTTCGTCTTTTTTTTGACATTTTAATTCTATGGTCAAGTAAATCTGAAACCGAGCTTTTGGCAATGCATAGAAAATTCGCCATCAAAAAGTACGTGAAGTTTTGAACAATAATTGTGCAGCACAGGTTTTCAAATTGAAATTCGTCCGAAAATTAACTACTTTGTGTTTTTTTTGTTTTCTTTGAATTTTAGCATTAACCCTTCGTGGTCACACTTCCGCCCCCGATCTCGGTGGTCACACTGGGTTGATTCTACCCAGTCCATTTTCGAACCCGTATTGTGACCGATCTATCGGCCCGAAAATTCTCAAAAAATTACTCAACAACCCTTGGAAATTCCAGTTTAGATACGAAAAACTTCTCTGAAAGAAATCCAAGGCTAACATTTTTTTAAAATGCAAAATGAAGAAAATAAACGGGAAAAAAAAGTTTTTTCACTAAAATAATCGTCACTTTGTGGATTTTCAATATTTTTGCCTAAAATTTGGACCTGATATTCATCAGATCTGGTTCTTTTGGGAAAAAAATAGTAGGATAGCGCGCGTTTGAAAAAACATATCAATTCCGTTATTGGAAGTGGGTTGATTTCAGAGTGGATGTTAGAGATTTAGCGTTAGCGGCGGTAATACTTATCGCCGTCAACGCGTAATGGACACTACAAACTGTCGGTAAATGACGATTACAGCCCCATTCATTACCGGGAACTAGGAGATATTTACGTCACAAGTTGGTCACTGGGTGGTTTCTACCCACAGTGACCACGAAGGGTTAATGAGGGTGTTGATTGAGGATTTTTTAAACAGTCTGATTAACGGATTTTGGTCTGATGTTGCTTTCTAGGTCTGGTTTCAAAATCGTCGTGCTAAGTGGAAGAAACGCAAGAAGACTACAAACGTGTTCAGAACACCCGGTGCGTTGCTACCGTCGCACGGACTTCCGCCGTTCGGCGCAATGAGCTCGGATCTTTGCGGGGCTGCTGGAATGTTTCACGCACCAACGGACCGATGGGGTATGGGTCCTGGACTTGGACAGCTTGGCCAAGGGAGCATGGGGATGACAAGTTTTGGACAGAGTCTCGGACAACTCGGACAGCAAAATTCTGGAAGTCTCGGTTCCAGTCTCGGTCTTGGAAATTCCGGACTACCGATTAGCAGCCCGTCGCAAACTGTCTATCAAGCCAGTTACGGTCTCAATTCTCTCGGTACGTCACACTCATCGATTTTTCAAATTATATTTATTCACTCTCCACGTCGAAACTTTATTTTCCTGCAAAAGATTCTCGTCCATACGCGAAAACGTTTATTCAGCAATAAAATCAAGAAATTTCTCAGATTCCCATTACTTTTGCCTTCCGCGTGTCAATTTATTTCCGTCAGAATCCCAAGCAAACATCTCGACGCACATTTTACCCAAAAACTAAAATTCCGTACAAATTGATAATAAATCGCCCAAATTTTGTTTTTCGAACAAATTTCGATCTTATTGCCTACAATTTTCAAAAAAAAAGTGACGGACAAATTTTCGATCGCAGTCAATTGATTCAAAATATAAAAAATCTGGTTCGCGCTACTCTAATTAACGTTGAATTCCCTAAAAAGTTCCCTACGAAGTCTAATGCAATGAATAATTTAAAAAAACATTAAATCGAGAGAATTTGTCGAAGTTTGATCCGCAACTTTTCAAAGATTCTGACCGACAATCGCTCATTTTGCTCCTCGAACGATTTACAATAAACAGCTCGCGCGTCATCAACTTTGCGCTCAGCCTGGACAATTAAAATTAAGTGAATTAGTCGGGAATCTCTTGACATCCGAACAGCACAAAAATTAGGGAACAATCTCTTAAAAACAGACAGAAAATCTGTCATCGTCGCATTTCACGATTACCGGTCCGAGTCAAACGTCGATCCGATTGAAACGAATATTGTTAAATTTACATTCGTTATGGCAAAATGGTAAAGACGGAATAATCACGAAGTGTAATGTTTAGCCTTGCGGATAAAAAGAGAATCCGATAGCCCTGTAGTTACACATAAGTGGATGTTTTATTTATTTTATAAAAACATACATGTACGTCGAAGGTATAGTTCGGGAGACAAAAGACGAGATGAAATTGACTGCGAGCCAGCGCGTAAAGAATTTGAGACAGAAACATAAAGGCCGGCGGCCTCGGGTGTTTGCACACCGAAGAACCTCCAAGGCACTCGCACCTAGGTGCGAGATCTTTCTCGCTGCTTGCTCCTCTGTTTACCATAACGTATATACTTATATTTATACATGCATCTCACTGTTTTTACCCATTTTTTTCTTCTCTCTTTTCGGTGCCCCCCTCGTTTTTCTCTCGATCCTGTGGAGCACAGTTTCGCTGTGCCTTTTCTCTTTTCGAACTCGAAAGACTCCTCGTAACTTCCACCAGAACTAAAATCTCATGGAGAAAAATTCAAATCGCGATTTTTTGGTCCAGAGCCAAAGAGAGTTTTGTATTTTCCATTTTCTCCATCTAACCGATGAATTTATCGCTGCATCTTGTTTTTGCATTCAATCAAAATCGTAAAATGGTAAAAAAAATTATGCCCGGACCTTTTTGTATTTTCCGAACCCACGGCAAAGTTTACGAAACCGAAAATGTCCAAGTGTCGAGAAAAAAGTTTTGGAAAAGTTCGTGTTTGCTTAGAAAATCAAGAATTTTGTTATAATTTCGAAAAATGTTTGATTTGCCAGTGCGGACGTATCGTCACACGTACGAAAGCAAGTTTCGTGTCAACAGGAAAGCAAAGTGCACAAAAAATCAATGTGGATGATGGAAGTTTACGAAGAAACTTGAAAAAGGAGTGAAAAGTGCAATTTCTTGATAAATATTGAGTGGGGAAAAAATTCCGAGAGAAAAATATGCTGGATGCACCGGTTTGCATGAATTCTGAAACTTTATACCTGAGACACTTGTGTGTTTACGTATACCGATGCGTAATATACATACTGCCATGTCATTGTTTCTATACAGACATATATAACGCACGTAACCGGTCGTGAAGTGCGAATTACCGCGCATTATCGCCCCTGTCGTACGTCCGAGCACACCGTTGACTCGAGCTCCTTAAAAATGAGCCTCTTGGACTCTCGCGACGATACGTTGAGCCTGTGGACTCGTACACTCGTAATTATAATAGCCAACACGTTTTACAACGACACTGCATTGCAGAGCAAAAAAAAGTTCATTTTTACTATCACGACGAATTAAAAAACGAAATGAAAAACGATCCTTTGAAGTTTCGACACATTTTCAAGCAAATTCAATTAGTTCGATAATCATTATGGAACGAAAGTTTCATGACGTTTTCGAGAAAGAACCAAATGAAAGTGAATTCATTGGAAATTTCGGAATTCCACATCGTTTTGATCGTCGCACACGTTAATGAAAGAAAAATTAATCGTTCCGACAAAGGTTTTTCGTTGAATTGGCAAAACTCATGAAATTCGTTTCGCCGAAGCGTCAAATTTGTGATAATTCATCAATCGTACTGGATAATTGCTGTTGCCTCCACGACCGAATGAAAAAAATGGCGGCGAATCAAACTCCCACAATTTCCACCCCCCGCCAACTCTCAGCGCCTCATGCCAACTTTTGGAAATGATTTTACAGGCAGAAAGAGAGGAAAAAAGTTGGCGTAACCCGCGAGACTCGCATAACTACTCTTGTAAACAGCTTTTAGAATGGGCCTTAAATATATATCTATACGTGTGTTCCTTCAGTTCATTACTATCTCGCTACGAGCAATGCTTTTCTCATACGCTTCGAACATTCGGTTTTCAATGCGATGATTAGCACTTGGCAGGAAGCTGTGAACAGCTATGAGCACCCAACGTTCATTTTTCTCAACGACAACGTAATATCGCGCGTCCAAAACATTATTTACGATTCGCGTACATAAAAAACAATTATTGGCCACTTTGACGGAGATCGACGTTCGTTGCCGCTTGCAAATGCGAAAAACATTCAAATTAATCGTCTCTTTATTTTTTATTATTACTTTTTCAATCCTTACACATTTTAGTGACTGCGTACGAGAGTTTTGCTTTCGATGCAAAGAAAAAACAGAAATTCCGTGTTTACTTGTTTCTGAATCGTAATTTTACGAGCTTCCAAAATATCAAATTGAACTTTTCGCGTTTATACTCGAATTATAGGACGTTCAGTACGCCTTTGCGACTCCCTCAAAATTACGAGTTTGCCTGCGGTGCAGCTCGACATTTTTCGTCTTTGAATTCAGAAGAAATCGTCGAGGAAATTTCTTCCATGTCTAGCCAAAAATCGCATCATTAAAATTGCACGTAAGAAAAAAAAGTTTGTACAATTTTTCGTCAACTTTTTGGGAACGATCCTGGAAAAATTTCATTGCTCAATCATTTTTTTTTTCTCAACTTCCAATTGAAAATCTCAATGCAGATTCCTTTCGCGATTTTTTGGCGAATTTCTAAATTTTCCGGCTGATTGTGCCCTTGCGAATTACGAAGAATAATTAATTCGAATAATTAATTTGTAAGCTTTGCCCAAAACCACGAATTTGCCAGTTTCAACTCCCGTTTCACGGGGAGATCGCGAGAGAAGCAACGAGTGTGTTCCCATCCGTTTAACGGCTTATACCGATGGTTTGTTCATGATCAATTCGAAAAGTCGGCACATCGAGAGCTGTAATAAGGAGCGGCGATGCGAAGATCGTATCGACGTAAACTGAGCATGGACACGGTATATGTAAAGTCCCAATTAACACTCTGAAAAAGGAATACTGACCGATTTAATGTTGCCCAACCTTTAAGAGTCTTTTTTCCGTTTCCGAAGCCG
The DNA here is from genome assembly GCA_037043255.1 of Diadegma fenestrale. Lineage (NCBI taxonomy): Eukaryota > Metazoa > Arthropoda > Insecta > Hymenoptera > Ichneumonidae > Diadegma > Diadegma fenestrale. Next base: position 11,859,335 of record CM073312.1, read on the forward strand.
AATTTTTCTATTTTTTGTAGCATTTAAGTTGAAAATGGCGCGAGAGTACATTTTGTAGATTGTTACACGCACGTGTGTGCTTTGGGTCGCGGGTGTCTTTTGAATTTTTCACGCGCGTTGCATCGAACGAAAAAGAGAAACTTGTGGCTTTAGTATTTTTTCTAATGGTTCGTTTTTTTTTGTTATTTACTCGAAACCGAAGATCGTAATCATCGTCATTATTTTTTTCATAAAGATATATTGAGGCTTGAACGGCCGCGGGAATCGGGATGCTTTAGAAGCGCGTCTTCAACTTCGTCTTTCATCCTCGGCAAACACCGACTCGTCTCTCGATGGTAGCTCGTAAAGCTCGCACTATGGACGAAAGAATAGAAACCCTTATAACATCCATAGATATAGAATTCATTCACGAGTTTTACAGGAGCCCACCTAAGTAGACGATAGATGGAAACGACTTTACGATCGCCGGTAGCTCAGCCATTCCTTCGTATACTTTTCAACCGACAATAGTACATTTGTGTGTGTTTATATTGTTTCTATACAGGAGATAAAACCGAAAGACTTTCTGTAGCGAAGATTGTTGTTTTTTCGATCGTGTGGTCCGGAGAAAACTTGTGCAACGTTTTTTCATTAAGTCGAACATTCGAATGCAATATTTGATCATTTTGTGTCTCGATATAACGCGGAGAAGTATTTAGAACGATTTCATTTGAATTGTTTTGCATGTTTCAGGTGGAGTGCACGTTTCAGCCGCTCGCGGTTCGCCTCCGGGTGCATCGTCCGTCGGCGGGGGTGGAGGTCAAGCCAGCGGACTGGGAAATGGTGGACTCAACTGCGGTCAGGGCTCACCGGGTGCGGCGACCGGAAGCGGAGGTGCCGGCGGCGCTTCCGGTGTCTCGTGCGTCGGCGGCGGGGATGGTAGCGGCGGTGCCGAGACGTCCGACTGGAGAGGCGTCCACAGTATCGCCGCCCTCAGACGTCGAGCCTCTGACGCGTCTCAACAATACAGCCCTCAGCCTCCACCCCCACCGGGGCCTCCCCAATATTCCCACGATCTCGAGTACAGTTCGGTTTATTGAATGCGCCAATAAAAACCAATTTCCACAGCTAAACAGACGAAAAAAAAAAACAAAAAACTGGAGAAACTCGAAATCAGATTATCGGAAATAAAAAATTTGGCCTCGAGCCGAATTCTCGCATTTCCCTGGACATTGTCGTCGACCGAAAAGTCTGAAATAATTGGAAATCGTTTTTATTCGCAAAAAAAACAAAAAAAATTCGATGTTTGTCATTAAAATATCGAAAAACTCTGCTCCACACCGAAAAGTCGATAACTCTTAAAAAATTTCGGACTTTTCGTTGGACGATAACTGGCCAGAATCTGAAAGAGCTTCGGATGGTAACGAAAGAGATTCCGAAGTCGGTGCAAATGGGAATTAATCAATAATACGTTTTCCGAGGGCCCAACTGTGGGTCAACGAACGTGCTCGCGCGGTTATTTCGGTCGACAGCCAATCGACGTGGAAACGGTTGTCAGAACAAAAAGAATCACGTTTTCGCACTCAAGTTTTTTTTTTCTCCCATTTTAATCGCTGAAAAGTGGGCAAAATCGGTCCAGGGGAAGAAAATGAAATGGGATTTTGAAGCACGAAAAAAAAACAACAAGTATACGATCAGAAATTATCATCCTATAGCGCAGGCTCTATTACATGGTATATTGTAAATATAAAATATAAAATATGATCGAAAATGAACCCATAACGTCGCTATTGATTAAGTATTATACATATAAATATATATTAAATATATCGTTTAGATAATCGATATATTATAGCGTAATATCGTGCGTGGAAGATCGTTGTAATAATGAGAAAAATTGAGTCGATCGTGCTTCGTATCTTTAGCAGCGAATCGCGTTGTTTTTATATTTATTCCGTCTTTTTTGTTCCTTTTTGTTATCAAGTTTATAAAATAAAATGGCAAAACCTGCGAAACGAATTGGAATTGGAGTAAAAATTGAAAAACTGATGGAAAAAAAAAAAGCTGATGATGATTTTAGAAACGAAATGCTCGATTGATGTTCAAACGGATCAATTTTTAAAACAGGAACGAACGATTGGAGAAAAAATGAGAAAATTTAGTTAGTGCTGATTTTTTCGCGAATTCATAAGTTTTGTAAATAAATACGTTTTCGTCTAGAGACACACGTAATAACGGATATCAATAAACGAAAAAGAATAAATAAATTATAAATATATATAGGTATATTATTGAGTACGAATTGTAAACGAATATACGAGAATGAAAGAGACAGAAAAAAGAAAGAAAATGTGTTTTTTCTTTGATCGAGATTGAGCATAATCCGTAGTTTTAAGAGATTTTAGAGACAGTAAGAAAACGCGAAGTATACTTGGACATTGTGATATTAAATGGGTACGACGCTGTTCCTTTTGCCCGATCGACGTCTCCTGTTAACGATATTGCAGAATAAGTGTGCGAATGTTGCTCGAAATAAAAAAAACACGAACAATACGCGATCCTATTGGCGAGAATTGAACTCGAAAAAAAAATCCATTTTGACGTTTCCTCGATCTTTCAAAATATTTCCTGCTGTCGTTTTATTTACTCAAAATTTTCTCGGATATTTTGAGTTTTTTAATTTGCAGCATTTTATCAGTTCGCGAAATTATTATTGAACTTTTTGCAAGTTTAATTAAATGGCGATCGAGGCAACGTCGAAACGGCCCTTTGGGCTGCTTGAGCTTTTGGAAAAAGTCAAGAGCGAGCGACGGAGAAAGGAGGACGAGCAGAAATTCCGCTGAAAGGATAATTCAATACCAGCATCGCATTATATTCTAGTTACGAATTTACCCGGTAGTTTGTGAACGTAAAGAAGAAAAAAAATCACGCAACTAATGGATCACCGTGAAAGGTGAATCTTAAATTTTAGGCATTTTTTGGTCGATGTAACAATTACGAACGTATACGATTTTTAATGTACAAAAAAAACATGGACGATTGGGTATTTTAGACGGGAGAGATAAGAGAAAGGGATATGAAGATTAACATCTCGATGGTACGACGTTTTTGCCATTAGAGATCGAAATATTTGGCACCGAGACAAAAATACTCCCACTCTTGCAATTATTCTACTTAATTGATATTATTATTAGCATTATTATAATTAAATCATCAAATTGTTCCATGGGTAAAACTTTTCTTTTATCCTCCGAGTTTACCACGATTAAGTGAAAATATTTTATTACTAAATGTCAAATTGTTACTCAATCTTTCAACTTTCATTTTCCTACGAATCGAAATGTTTTTCCTATCATCTCGTCAACTGTCTTGAAACCGAAAGAAATGATGAGTCTCGCCTGCTGTGGACTCGTGACCCAAAAATCTTCAGAGTTCGACTCATCTTCGTTTTCTTTTTTTTTCCTTTTTTTTCATCGTTGTATAGTTGTGTATAGAAATCAGCTAAGTGTGTAAAATAAACCATTATCAAAACATTGAACTTGAAATACCATTTTTATGCACATTCACCCAAAATTCTTGTCAAGACTTTGTTTTTTTTTCTATTTTTATTTAAAAAAAAAAAAACGTCGAAGACAGAGGAAAAAAATTGCGAAAGTGTCTGCACGTTGTTTTGGGGCCAATCGATTCGTGATTGTTTTGAAATTTTCTCACGAAACGCGAAGAAAAATGGAAAATTAGTGACAAAATGTTTTTTTTTTTTAAGAATTTTTAAACGATTTGATGGATCCGGAAAGTTTTCGTCATGCGTTCCTGTCGAAAATTGACTAATTGTCTGTTTATAATGTTTGACAGAAACGCACTAAACGATCCCTCTTCCCACCTTTTTTCCCTACAGGCGTAATCGTCGTTTAACTCGACTGTGAGCTTTTCACATTATACACAAAGCTATATACATAATAGGATAATCATCGAGTCACTTAACGCTATTTTGCATTAGTTAACTTGACGAGAAACGATATATGACCAAGAAACCCCCTCCCCCTCGCTGTTCCTTCTTGTTATCGGCTCGTGCATCGTGAAATCACGAAAAATGCACGAAGAAATGTATAATAGCCGAATAAGTTGTCATTACGCACTGGAATCACGGAATGAGCTTGAATTCATCAAAAAAAAAAATGATCAAATTTGCTGTCATTACGTTTTCGCAATTTTCGTTCATTTTTATCCAAATTTACATTCCGCACTGTGAAAATTGCTATTCAAGGGCCTTTTTTGCATTTTATCCTGTACGGATGAATCTCGTTGTTGATAATCATTAGAAATTCGTGAAATATCGAAAAAATAGTTGCAACGGTACAAAGAGTCATTTGACTTTATTTAAAACAATGGAGATCACGCGACAATAACGATTGCAACAAAATCGAATTTATATTTGGGAGAATAAATAATTATTTGTAATTTTATTCATTTTATAATTAAATTATTCATGGATGAAACACAACATGTTTATTATTTTCATCATTTCACACATTTTCGATCCACAATCGGCATTCTTTCGAAAATTAAATACAAAAGAAAAAAAAAATTTCGTTACATTGCAGATTCGTTAAGGCTGTTTAATTATTTCATTAACTTTGATCAAAGGAATGTGAGAGTAATTGTCACCGAGAATTAAATTGATTTTTTCCACTCCCTGGAAAACTCCACTCTTTGCAATTTGATCGGTACTGGAAAAGCAATTCTTTCCACTTTTGCAGGATTTTTTGATTGAAAATCGAACTCTTGATTCGAGAACTTTGAAAAACTTGAAGAAAACTCGTACCAACCGAGCTCCGGTCGATCATCTTTCCATTAATCGTGTTTTTTTTTTTTTTTTTTTACCTCACAGATCAAAGGAATTCGATCAAATTGAACAAACATCGTTACTGATTGTTTCTTGTTTCCTGTAAATGGTAAAGACACGTAGGCACGGCTGATCGTTTGGAAACCTCTCGATGGTTTCAGACTTTTTCATAACTTTAAAACGTTTTGCTCAATTCAAACAATCATACGTTGCATTCTTTACGTTACAAACCATTTTTTTTGAGTAATCGAGATCTTAAGAGAGAAAACACGTTTTTCGACGTGCCCAAAAGTGGCCTCGACTTGCTCAAACGTGTGGCTAAAGATTTGATTGAAAATTTGTATGTTTTGTAAGGATTGTCAAAAATATTGAATCATTTGTTGGAGAGAAAGTTTCACATGCTTGGCTCAGACTTTTGTAAGGTTTTTAGAACGTCGTCAATCACTGAAAAGTCTGGTGGAATGTTGAGCTGTGAACGTGAGTAAAATATCCTCAAATTCGTCGACAATTAGTGCATTTTCCCAGGCTCGCAATCAGCAATACAAATATATACGGTAAATACGTATAAATATATTTTAATCGATATGTTATTGGACACAAACGTTTGGGAAATTGAATTTGACTAATTCGTAACGATTGGATACTAATCAGGATAAAAATGGAATGATCGTAACGAGAGTGTGAAGTAGAGAGATTCAAATTTCAATGAGAATTTGTTTCGGCTTTTTTTTTACTTGGAAGAGTACGAAAAGTTAGATTGACTTTTTGAACCGTGTGTCTCGCTGCATTCCGATTGATTATTTCACTGAATTCATTGGGCGTCTCGTAAATTTTGGAATTGGAGGAAAATATTATCAGAAAAATAGCAATTCCAGTTGTACTGACTTTTCTTGTTAACTTGGTTCTCATAGTTTAGCGATTCTTTTCATATAGACGAATATAGTGAAGGTACGAGCTATCGAAAGCACATTTTCATTTTTCCTGTTGCCATATTCGTTAAGATCAAATAACAAGACTGTCGTCGACTCGTTCGTCCTCCGAAGTCTCAGGTTCTGTGCTGAGCTTGCTGAAGTCACGTGTGTTGGGCCTTTTGTCCAACGACTTGAAACCCTTGCCTTGTTTCGTCTCGAGCAAACTCGACAGCTTAAAGTTTTCTCTCCTCTCGGCCTCCCAGTAAGCTCGTTTTCGCACTGACAATAAACATCCTGTTGCGACCAAAAACACAATCAACGGAGTCTCCAAATTTTCACATTCCATTTTTCCATCAAGTCGTCACAAACAAATACAATTAAAAAATCAACGATTTACTCGTTTTTCAAAATCTTCATCCCATCGAGAAGCAACGAACGCACGAACATTGAATTTTCCACACAAATGAAAAACACTCGAGAAAACTGAACGAATAAAACAAGCAAAATGTCGAAAATCGTTCAGTCGAGCTGAAACAATTGCGAAATGAGGCGACAACATTTCTCAGGACTTCGTGGTCGTTTCAGTCGAGTTGAAAAATGAAAAATTACTGAAAACCACGAAAAACCGACCGATGGTCATTTAATTTCCCACAATTCCACACATTTCGCAATCACGAATTGGAGATGAAAATGAAATTGACCCTTTTTTTGAAAAAGCTGCAAAAAAACCAAAATTTAGGACTCGCAGTCAAATCATGCAATTTCAATCAAACATCCTTTTATTTTTCAATCAAAAAAATACAACAAGAATGTCGATACCACAAAAAAAAAGATTACGAATTATGCTTGTACTCGGTACGAGGCAGGAACAGAATTCCCGAATCTCCGAGACTTTGCAGCTTTTGTCCCGAATATCGTGTATGAATAAACATTAAAAAGTGCAATAAATAATCCATTACTATGAAAATCCGAAAAAAATAACAATTTTTTCGGAATTGACGTAAAATTTTACGTAAAGAAACGCGAGACAAGAATTCTAATAAAATTTCGACGTTTCGATCACATCAGCGCCATTTTTAACGTAAACAATACAAAAAAAAACTCATGCAATTCGACAAATAATGAGTGCAGTGAATGATTCTCCGCAAGGGCGATCTGAGTTACTCAACGAATTTGCAAAATGTGCAATAATCGACGACGTCAGCGACGATTTAGCGTATATACAAAAAATTTTAAACGATTTTTCAAATATCGTATTTTTTCTTTAAAATTTCAGCCTTTTTTTGAGATTCGAATTTTTTTTTCCGAAGCAATTTGAAAAACGTGCGTTATAAACTAAACAGATGACTGGACTTTGAGTCGAGTAACTTGTAATTCCGTGTAACCATAAACGACTTGGGCCACGAGCGACAAAAAAGTCTGGAATTAGAATAATCGCAAAGTTTGGCGATTCTTTGCAGCGAAATTATGATACGATTGGAATTTCTATGGACAATTGTCAATTGGAATTTCAGAGTAATTATTCCACGCGGCTGAATAAAAAAAACCAGAATCACGAATTTTCTCCAAAACACGCATTTTTCAACGATCGGAAACGTGACTCGTAGATTTTTTAACTAGGATCTCCAAAAAAAATCGCAAAATGCCTAAGCGCCGACAACGATGCGGAATCTTTTGATGATCTTGAAGTTTGCATCGTCTGAATGCAACGAAATTCCATTTTTTATTTACCAGAGCTCATAATTATTATTAAATATTCGCTCTGGACGATAAAACGATCCTCTTTCGCGACCCAAAGATTGAATCGATACAAAAAATTGCCATGATGTCCAAAAATTAATAAATAATTGATAAAACAAATATTTTTCGTTGAATCTCAACGTTGCAAACTTCAGAGTCATATATTTTGCTCAGCTCGAGTGACTAGTCCCGTAAATAAATTTTTTCCCTTGCAATTATAAACGTTAAATTGTAAAATTCATCTAAATTATACGTAGAAAATAAAAATCTAATATGAAACTTTTTTGTCTTTCCGTTTTCCCGTAAAAACGATTTAAAGTTTCCGTGACGTCATAAAACGCCTATTTTACTGTATAAATAAGAGTGCGGCGGGCTCGCGCTACGCTTTTTTCTCTTAATACTCGGCGTCGAGCCGTTGCCGCGACTCTTGATAATTCTCAGTAACTAATTTGTCAAATTCTTGATTCTCTTAATTTATTCACTGGGATAAAATTGATTGTTCAATCGTATAAAAAGTAAAAAAGCAGCACGACCTTGTCAATCTTTGTCAATGAATCGATAAAGCCAGTGCATCACGGTTTTTCGTATTTTTTCTCAACCCCGTACAAACGCGATGTCTGAGGAAGCAGTCACTGGCATAAGAGTTTATGGGGAACTCACAGAGACGCGAGAATTGGTAAAAATCGGGGGGAAACTATTTTGTGTACGTAAAAAAACGTCTGCGGGTTTTGGCTGGAGAAATTTGATTGTTTTCATGAAAATATCGACGACTCGTTATTCTCGTAACGTGAGAAACGAATTTGTCAATTTTGGACTCGCGAAACGTCAAGGATCGCCTCGATGATGGAATGAAAGTCGAAAGAGACGAACGACAAATTGTGGGAAAAGGACGAAAAATAATAGAGGAAACACAGAACGTGCATTAATCGACAAACTTTTCCCATTCAATGTCGGACGAACGCCTGTTACCTCTTTTTTGACATCTCGCTACAACCGCCGCCACAGCGAGGCACAAACCAATGAGGGTAACCGCGCTGGTAATTATTGACAATACGACTGCACCGTTTCCACTTTTTCTCGAAGATTCGTCGCTCGGACTGTCATCCGTTAAGGGCGAAAGCTCGTGATGCCGTAAATACGACGTTCCATTTCCACCCAGTGTCGTATTCGTCTTGCTCGATACTTGTTTACTCGTGTCTGCCGAGGAGCGAATAAAAATGAATTGTTTGAATCAAAATTTGATAAAAATTTCTATTTTTTCTTCGGATAAATTCAAATTTTCATTTTTTTTCGTGAAAATTACGGAAATTATGCGGGGATGAATTTTTTTTCATCAAAATTGATAAAATTATCAGCGAATCGGATAAAAATTGGTTGTTTTATTTTATTTTGGAAAAATTTCGTGAATTATTTCATATTTTGAGGATTTTCGCATGATCCGTCGATTCGCTTCATTGACGACGAGTTTCCGTCGATTATTGTATTTATTTGAAGAAATAACGAATTTGGGAAAATTTGAATCGAAAATTCGCTTCGCTTACCTTGAACGAACCGATAAACTTTGTGAGCGTCCAGTTCAACGACATAAATTTCTGATCCATCGTCCGAGACAGCGATATCATGAGGCGCGAGCATGTCTTTGGCTGGTCCGAATTGCGAGACAATATTTCCGGTGTTGGTGTCGAGAACGAAACCTCTCACGTGGAAATAATGGGATTTGAAAGCTTCGGGACCGTTGACGAGATAAATCTTTTCACGGGCATAGGCAATCGCGTAAATTTTCGTCCCCAAAACCGGATGCTTGTATTCACGGTGGAATGTTCCGTTCTGGGCGTTGTAAGACATCACTCGGCCATCCTCGCGATCCGCAACGTATATCAAATTTTGATCCTCCGCCAAGGCCAGCGAATGCGGGACGAAGAGAGCGTAAGAAGGCGGCGATTTGTTGAATGTATCTTCAATAATAAAAATGATTATGATGACGAAGAAAAAATGGATAATTATCGGTCAAATTAATTTTAACCCTTCGTGGTCACTGTGGGTAGAATCCACCCAGTGACCAACTTGTGACGTAAATATCTCCTAGTTCCCGGTAATGAATGGGGCTGTAATCATCATTTAACGACAGTTTGTAGTGTCCATTGCGCGTTGCCGGCGATAAGTATTACCGCCGCTAACGCTAAATCTCTAACATCCACTTTGAAATCGACCCACTTCCAATAACGGAATTGATATGTTTTTTCAAACGCGCGCTATCCTACTATTTTTTCACAAAAGAACCAGATCTGATGAATATCAGGTCCAAATTTTAGGCAAAAATATTGAAAATCCACAAAGTGACGATTATTTTAGTGAAAAAACATTTTTTTTCCATTTTTTTTCTTCATTTTGCATTTAAAAAAATATGTTAGCCTTGGATTTCTTTCAGGAAAGTTTCTCGTATCTGAACTGGAATGTTCAAGGGTTGTTCAGTAATTTTTTGAGAATTTTCCCAGGGGAAAATTTCCAGAGGGTTAATACTACGAAATGGAGATTGCGAAGGTGGATAATGAAATCTTGAATATTTTTACCTGAAGATGACCAAGATCGACCCCAATGGAGAATCCTTTCTCCATTTTTGTTGAATTTAATGACCCTGGAGTTGCAATAACCATCGCTAACGAAAAAGTCTCCATTTTGTGCGACTGCAACAGCAGTGGGTTTGCAAAACCTTCGATTATCGTTGCCAGGTTCAAAAGCTTCCCCCAGTACGAGCGCAGGTTTGATGATACTTTGTGCAAAGCGATTTTCGTAATCATCGACGTTATCGAGGCCCCTGATCGTTTCGGTCTCGGCGTTTTTCAATAAATTCCAATTCTCTTTTATGTCCTTGGCCTCGAACTTGAAAACCTGATGCAAAGCCACGTCCGTCATCCAATAATTACCCTCGTGGTCTATCGTCAAACCATGAGGCAAATAAAACATGTTTCTACCCCATTGCAAAACTTTTCTGCCCGCTTTGTCGTACAACAATATCGTGTCGTGCTCCAATGGACCGTTCTTGTGATCGAACTTATTACTGTAGTCAAATGTCGTCAAACCCCACACTCTCTCGCGTCTACTAAATATCGCAATTCTCCCTTCAGGGTCCGTGTCCACCGCCGACAATTGACCCATTTTGCTCATATCCGTCATCCAATGTGGATCCCATGCGATGTCTGTTCATCAGCAAAAACCACAGCCACAAGTTATTGACCCAAAATCAATCGTTTTCCCATAAAAAATTACATTAAAAATGTTCTGCACGCATTACGAAAAAGCATTTACAAATTTCCTCATTAGCCTTGAAACATTTTCTCCGACCATCTGGACATACATGGGAAAAAATTTAAAAATCGACTTCAAAAAGTAAAATCCCGAATTTCGAAACATCAAATTCTTTTGAGTTTAGAAATTCACTCGAAAAAATTTCATAATTTCGACAGTATGGATTTTTTCGATAATCCAATCGAAGTTGTTTTGATCAATTTCCTGATTTTCGTATAGTTTATAGTGGCCAATGCAGGAAATTCGAACTTTAGAATAATTTTATTGCAGTAATGAAAAAAAAGTAAAAAATGATGATTAAAAGAATTTCAAGGAATTATTTTGCAGCTTTTTGGCTGTACAGAGAAATAAATTTCATCACGAATAAACAAATTTGATTTGCGTCGTTGAGATTCTGGATTCGCATGGATTTTTTTATGACCCTGAAGTTTGCATCGTTGGAATGCAACGAAATTCTTTTGAATCTTTGGCAAAACTTATTATTTACATGCAGAATGTAATCACGATGAAATAATCGAATTTCACCACCCGAAAAGCATATCGATTCGAAAAATTTGGTTAAAATTGAAAATTTAACGAATCATCATTAAAATGAAATATTTTGCGTTGCATTCCAACGTTGCAAACTTCAGCATCATTTTTTTTTGTGCGTTACTGACTTGGATCAAACGCATCTGAAAGTTTTCCAGGAGTTTCCGTCTGCGTGTGACTGTGTCTGGGGGGTTGAATGTTCCGCTGGGGTATTCGATCCCACGCAGCCTCCGGCCCATGGTTTCCCGTTTCCTCATTTTCCGGGTATTCAGAATATTCTCCATAGCCAAATTTTTTATCGGGTAAATGAGATCTCGGGTGCTGAAATGATAAAATAATGACTCTCTGTGTGTAAGATCGTGATTTTATTAATTTCTCCGAAAAATAATTGATGCTGGAGAAATTTAGAAAGAGCCGAGTCAGTTTTTTGATTTGATAGCGATTTGGAATGATTGACTAAAAAGCAGAAAGCAATTTTCCTTAATTAGCGAAAGTCCAAATTGACACACGCGATACAAATGGAAAGAAAAAACGAATCTATAAATATATTCAATTAAAGAGGAAAAAAAAATGTTTTCTTGACTTATTTCGATGGAAACGTCATCGCAACATCGTAATCGATAGTACTTACTTGAAGATTCATAAAATCTTGAAAAACTGCATCGATCGTAGTGACAATTGTCAACAAAACAATCGTCCAAGCTTTGAAACCCACGCGCGTCATTCTATCAGCATTCTTTAAACCGAAAAGAAAACACTGGCTGCGATTGAGTTTATTTTGATGTGTACGTTTAATTAAATTATTTTTCACTACTTAATGTAAAAAATTCACTATTTCCCATGGCTTTTCCGGAATAAATTGAGAATATTAAAAAGCCCGAACATTGTTGTAAAATTGAATTTTTCCTCGAGAAGTCTTAATGATTAGTACAAACAAAACATATGTGTGAAATTTTTGACGTGTGAATGAACAAACGTGAAGTATTTGGTGCATTTGGTGACAGCTGTGACGCTCGTGGCAAGTTGGATTTTTCGTCGCTCGTGGCGCTGCGTTCGCCGAAGATAAATCTCGGAATATTTTTGTTGTTCACACACTCTAACTCCAAAACAATTTAACTTGAAAATAATTGACAATAACGACAATTACCTACGGAATAAAATTTGTATCTAAACACCGATTTTTTGACTGTAGAAATAAAAAACTGTCATGGCGTTTCTTGCAACACGTTGTAATTCGCGATTACTTTTTGATAGGTTATTAACCCGTTCGCTTATATCACTCAATCCCGAACGCACAGTCGTCGTTAAATCTAAACAATTTCCGGAATATTCGCTGCTTTACGATTTTGAAAAAATCAAAACCGCCAGTAAAGTAAACAGAGCCAAATACATGTCAACCGTTTTTTATGCCTGCGCTTCGCCGACCTTGATTGCTGCACAAAGTTTGACTGGCATGATCCCCCCGGATTATGTCGGCAGTTTTCTATTCTACGGTAAGTCGTTCCACCCCAAAAATATCGAATTCAGTCCATTTAAAATTGCGGATCTCCGGCCTCGTGTCTTTTTCGATCTATCGATAAAAATCCACGACAACAAAAAACATTTTTCAGCTAAATTCGCGTTTTGAATCTCCATTTAATATTTCCAGGCGGATTCATCACCGTTTTCCTTCACTCCATTGGTTTTTTGTTCAACAACGCAATCGGTTACATTTACATCAAGGACGACAACGAGAGCGTAAAATTTTCGTGCGTCGGCTACTGGGGAGAGAGAGTCGACGTAGACACGAGCGTCGATAAGATTTGTGCGTTCGAAGACGAGCCGTCAAAGCTCAACAATCCGTGGTATCGAAAAGTTCGACTCACCGATTCAAAAACTGTTTACAAAATGTACGACTCGGTCGGCGAAGTCCTCGATCCCAAACTTTTTGCTTACATATTCGGAGGACTAGCCGCAGTGAAAAAATGTGATTGAACGTTGTATTTGCGTGATTAGATTTATTTACAGAAATTTCGTGACATTATTTACTCGTCAAACACTTTACAACCATCTGTAGTGAGCGTACGCTCGATTCGCCTCGCACTGTTTGTGCAGTTCTTGCTTTCTCTTTACCACGCGACCCTGAAACAAACGAAAATCGTCGAATTATTGGTTTTACGAAAAAGTACGTGAGTTTCGTGCTCGATTCGAGAAAAACATCGATTTTTTTGGAATTTCACGTTCAACAGCGTTTTTTTGTCACTTAATCGTGAGTTTTTCGCTGGAAAGTTTATTCCGGAACTGTTTTTCAACATAAACGACTTTTTCGTACATTTTTTCAGCTTAAAACTGCTGAATTTCTTTCTTTCCTGTACCTGATTGTAAGAAGCGTCCACGAGTTCCTTGGCCAAAGTTTCTGGCAAGTGAACTTTCTTCTCCTTGTCCTTTGCGGCTTGGATGATCCAGTTCATGGCGAGAAAACGTTGGCGTTTCTCGAGAATGGGGACCGGCACCTGAAACGAAAATCATGAGTTAATTGGCGAGTTCCCCGGGTGCTGAGAGTCTTGAACCCTCGTCTGAGCTCACCGGATAAGATACGCCTCCTCGTTTCATTTTCAACAGTTCCATAACGGGCGTTGCATTCTCTACAGCTTTGTGGAAAATCTTGATAGGGTCAAGCTCGATTTTGTCTCTGTTTTCTGGTTTTGCCGCGTGGTAACTTTTCAGCTGGATGCGTTTCACATTCGCGAATGCTTTTTCCAACAAATCTCTGGCTAATTCTTTCCGACCTTTCCTCATGATGAAGTTGATGAATTTTCTGAAGGTTACAACGTTTTTACCATTTTAGCCGATAAAATTACTGAAGAGTTTATTAAAATCACGGACGGGTCTCGAGAAATGCATAAGATCGATTTTTTTATGTCAACGCAGGATTTTTTGGAGTTGAAACTCTTTACGGACGTTTTTTTATTATTCTGAATGCGGAAAATTCAAACTCACGTTAGTTCAGCATCGTGAAATTCGGACGAAGTATCATTTGTTCGCGCAGGTAATATCGGGCTGTGCTCGATCTCCAGAGCTTCACCAGTTTCAATGAGTTTGGCAATTTCCTCTTTTTTGTAAGTCGGCTTTATGAAAGATGGTGGAAAAATACTGTAGTATCTCGTCGAGATGGTCTTTGCCAAGCTAGAAAGATGATTTTTATTGTCACAGAAGTTTATCAATTAAAACGTAAGGGAATCGGCAGGAAAATCGTATTTTGTAGGTTATGTTTCGTCGGTGCAATTCGTTGCGTTTTATACCAAGAATTTCGGTCTCACTTGTAATATAATTTGACAATAATGAACTAAGGTGAGGAATTGGAAATTTTACGATACCTGACAGGTATCGCAGCCTTGGAAATACACGAAAAACTGCCCGTAAGGGCAGAGACGTTGACCATTTTCACAAGAACCAAAAGTTTCAACTTGTGAGAAAACCGACGACTGACGATGAGAATCAGCTGCTCAGTTCGCTCCACACGAGAGTTGTCTGCTTGCCTCGGATCTCAAAGTTTTATCAAATTGTCGCGAAAATATTGTACAGTCCGTATTTTTTCGATGTTGAAAACAAATGTCAAATAAAACGAACAATTATTAGCAGAAAACAAGAACGTAGGAGAAAAAAATACCCAGGACAATTATTCGTATGCATTCGTACTCGCACATAATCTAAATCAAAATTAATATGAATTGTTTTTTCGAATTTGTGGTATAAATAGAAGAAACATAGAAAATCAGGGCATCTCAGGCGTTCTTGAAAACATCGCGGCATTGACTAATCAAAAATAAAAGTTCACCCACGATGCAGTTACATTTCAAAAAGATTTTCATCCCGCGCTCATTTCTACGGCCAATAAAAACTGGGATGAAAGGGCGAGCAGCAGGGAGAGAGTTTCAGTTTTTGGACCGCGTAGTCGTTCGAGGAACTGAAAGAAAAATAACAACATCGCGACTGACGTCTGTCATGTCAGCGAACAATAATTGTTTTAGTATTTAAACAGTGTGCAGGTTGAAACAATCAGGACGGAAGCGTTCCGTAGTGAAATCGTTTTATTAGGAAAAATGGCAGCCAAAGTTTACCAACCCGATCAGGAGCTTGAAACCAGAGTTAAAAAAGGTTAGTTTTTACGAAATTTTACAACTGAGTTATTTCCCTACCAAAAAATCGTTTTTATTAGCACGATAATAATCATTTACTGTTAGCTGAATAATAAATCGTCCGCGACCTGTCTCGACCCATAAAAAAGCGTGTTATAGTGTGTGCAGGATCCATAACCGTGCCTTGCACACACTGGGTCCCACGGACCCCGAAAATTGATGAATTTCAAGCTGAAAATGTGCCTAATTAGTGTTTTTTTTCAATTAATTGAAAAATTGTCTTTCCAGCCACGGAAAGAATTTCGGAAAACATGCACATTGTTGCGAACGAGCCGTCTCTCGCGTTTTACCGACTCCAGGAGCACGTGCGAAAAGCTTTGCCTCCGATGGTTGAAAAACGCGTGGAAGTCCTTGCGCTCCAGCACCAACTCCAGGGTCGTTGCTACGACGTCGAATACGCCGTCAGCGCGGTAAAAACGATGCAAGGAGCGGAAAAAAGTTTCGACAATACCCTGGAATTCATAAAAAACGCAATTTTCTTTAAACAACAATTGAAGTACGAGGAACAGAGACGACACAAAAAAGATAGCAACAGAGACAGCGTGTACAAAAGATTGTCCGCTCACATTCCGACTCTGGACCATTTGCCGGATGATATTTCCGAAGTCGTTAGAGAAACTGCCAATCGAGTCGAATCGATGATGAATCATGCCAGAAATTCCAACGAACTTCAAAGATCCAACACAACGCATAATTAATCCAATCCCAAAAATACTCATTGGTCCACAAAACTTTTTTAACCAGACTTTACATCACGTGTTTTTGTTTGACAATTAAGTTGCTAAATTATTCGATAATCGACGCTAATTTCCGTGTAATGGAACGCCTTTTGTCCCTCGAAGAAATAATCGCTTTTTTTATCATTTCGATCGTAATTTAATTGAGAAAATGGTCATAATAATCGTTTAGTCTTCAATTTTTAAACATTTCGTCCCCCTTTAACGTTACACGGGAGTGATAAGCGTTTTGTCCAAATTGTTTGTTTCTGTTAGTCAAGTATCAAGATTTAGGACAAGTTTTCAAAAGGAGAAATCTCGTTTGAGCTGTCAAAAACTTGTAGGATTGATACGCAAACGGAGGGATTTTTTGAGCTTGTTGAATTATTTCCTGTTGACGTTTTTAATGTAAATGACTAGTCAAAAGTTGGTAGGAAAATTATTGTAAATTATTGTCGTCGCCTTAACGCATAATAACTATAAATATAAATATAATTAAATAATTATATAAAAAACTGGGACTGAATCGACGAAAAGCCCTTTGAGCAGCTTTGAGGGCTTTTTTTATAATTATATAATTATATAAATACAAATAATTGAGGGCCTCAAAGTTGAGGGCTTTTCGGGGACTAATTCGCCCCAGTTTCGTGAATCGGGGTCTCCGTGCCCGCAATTATAATGAAAAAAATGCAAAAAAACGAATGATCAATTTTAAGATTGTAATTTTAGAGAAAAAATAAAAAATGTCCTTATTTTCAATAATTTTTTTTCGTTTTCGTAAAAGATCCAGCAGCTCGTGACCCCGGTTGAGGGGTTGAGGGTTAAAATTCCGTCGATCGTGATTTTTACCATGGCGAATCGTTGCTTCGTAAATGCGCGAAAGATGTAAAAATGATGGGTAAAAAAAAGTGAGTAAAGAGGAAAAGAACTGGAGCAAAAATATCCCATAGTCGTTTCTATATTTCCCATAACTTTTGGTTTATGTTTTTCGCTTCAACTATACAGTTTTGTTTCGTTTTCTTTCAACTATGAATACAAATGATACATAATGCGTATGACTATTATTTAAAATTGGAAATAAAGAGTTTGTTCGTCGTTGTATCGAGGGAAATTGTTGCCTCGTGGTCGCTCGATCGTTCTTTTAAACACTAAGTTGGTAATAATTGTCTCGATATCGTAAAAAGGCACGTTAAATATTTTCATTCGTTAAAATACTTAAAAATGATTTATCATACGTTTACACAATGAAATACTTAGTCGTTTGTCAACGAATCTGAGAATCTTAATTCTAAAGACTTTGTTTGGACGGATATTTGAAAAGGCGTGAATCGGAGAACGAAAACGCACGCACACTCACACTGTCAAATAATATATCACACTTTTTCGTCTCGATTCTAAAAATATTGTTTATATATTAAATCTTTTGTGTATATATGCAGATTTTGTGATTATTCGTATAATTTCGTATTATCTACGGTAAATGTACATTTAAATGAAAAAGTTGAATTGCTCGGACGTTCTAGGACGTTTGTAAGAATCTACAATACTTATCATAATAATTGGTAATAATCTTAACATTATTTTCAACATCTTTCTCCGATTTATCGTCCCAATGATCATTTTTTTGTCTCGTCATCATTTTCCTTTACTCCGACACGCGTCCATTGACTGTTTGGTCATTTTTTCAATTTGTCGAGGAATGATTATGAGTTCGTGCACAATTTCACTTTCTTGAGCCTTCGTTAAATATTTACAATTAATACCTTTGATGCTGTTGAGAAAAAACCTTCAAAATTGCCCTTTTTTCATCAATTTTCAACGTTCCAAAATTTTATCAAGTCTCCAGCCTCAACGATCGATGCACATTTGAGTCTTTGCTCGGTTCAGTTACTTTTTATGTCAAGGCACAATTTGCTTGCAGGACTTTTTATCATCCTGCGTTAAAAATTCAAACTCAAATCATTCATGATATTTTTTTAATATTCGTCCGTTCTGGCGACTCGGTTCGAGGCGATTCTACGTAAAAATCGCATTTTTTTTCAATCATTAATCGTTTTTGAGCCAAGAAACGAATTTGCTTGAGTTCAATTTTTCGTGCGGAATCTCGAATTGAGTGGCTCGCGAAAAATTCTCATAAATTTGCGAGTTAAAAACTTTTTTCCTTTTTTCATTATTCGTTCGATCCAGAAATGCAGTTTTTAACGATTAGAAACTTTTTTTTTTTTCAAAATTTGCCGCTCGTTTTCTTTATCATGAAAATCGAAAGGCATCGAGTTGATTTTTTTGGGATTTGTTTTCAAATCGAAATGCAAATTTTTCTTGATTTTCTGCTCTCGGTTTTTTTTGTTCACATAATTTTTGAGCGATTTTTTTTCTGTTTTTGTTTTTTTACAGCGAATCCAATAAAGAATCCAAAAGGTCGAGTTGATTTTCGTCCCAGCCGACGGTGGCGATCAATAGTCCCGTGAGATCGTCTTCGGTGAGGCTGACCTGAACGGATTCCGGCACTTCTGGCAGGCTGTCCGGAATAGGCGGCGAGACACTACTCGGCGGAGTCTCGTAAAGTGCGATTCTCGATTTTTTCGACTCGCAATTGATGATTTCGCTGTCATTCGTCGGCAGGATTTTCTTCGTTGCTCGACTTCGTCGCGAAGCTGATGCGCGCCTTCGAGTCCTTTTACCTTCTTCCAAACGCTCCAAATCCAATTTCCAGAAGCCACCCTTGCCCGGCTCGTCTTTCGACCTTGGCAGCTTCACGAAACATTTGTTCAACGACAAATTGTGTCGTATCGAATTCTGCGAAACGTAAAAAAAATTAAAATTCCATCAAATGTTGTGAATTTTTCAAAATTTACGCGATTTTGTTGATTTTTAATATTTTAATCATTTCGAACAATTTAATTAGCGTACAAAAAGTATAGCAAAAAGTCTTCGTTTAAATTTGGAAAGAAAATTTAAAAAAAAGGATTTTGACCTTGAAAATCTCGATTCAACTTCGGATTTTCGACGATTTGATAATTCCTTGATTAAAAATCAAATAAAATTTATTTCTTAAACTCTTTCAAACGTTTACCTGCCACGCTGGATCGGCATGTTTGTAAAACATGAAATTCTCTCGTATCCATGCGTAAATGTTTGACAACGTGAGTTTGTTGTTGTTGGCTCTCATAGCCAGACAAATGAGAGTCGCGTACGAAAATGGAGGCTTCGCGTCCGGATTCCTCTGATATTTTTCCGCATTTTCTGCCAAGTCTTTTGGGCAAATTGGAACGATTAAAAATAGGAAAAACTATATCGAGGGATTGCGTGCTCAAACTTTTTTTTTTATTCGCAATTCTTGCACGTTTTCTCGCAATTATGAATGATTATTAATTAACGCGAATTATAATCGATTAATCTTGTCAATATTTCTGTTAATTACGAAACGGAAGAAAATTGAAAACTTTTCGTGGAATGGAGTTAAAAAAAATTGGCCATTGGAGGAGGCGAAAAGTTTTCAAAAAATTTTATAAATCAATTCGATTTTTAATTAAATTTAATGTTTGGGCCAATGGAGGGAAAAAATGAAGAAAAAAAACTTCAAATTTGCCATTTCCGAGCCCGAAAATTTGCCCAACGAACACAAATTTATAAAATTGGCTGATTGAAAGGAATCGACTCAATGGATTTTGATTGAATGACAAAAATTCGATTGTACCGAGTTCAGCCTTGAGAAGTGGTGACATTTTTTTGTTGGGTCGACGCAGGACCGGTGGCGGCGAGGGCGAGCATGGTGGCGTTGGAAGGCTCGAGGCGCTTGTAATGTCGAGAGATTGTAGCCACGAGAGGCTGGTGAGTTCAGCCTCGACTCCGAAATTATCATGGCACTCCATGCTGTTGGCGCTGAGGTGGATGGTGCTTGTGGCCGAGTAATGATGATCCATCGGCGCATCAAGCCCGACCCCTTCGTCCGTTCTCATTTTCACCATCGCTCATATTTTCCAAAATCTTCTAAAAATCCAACAGCACGAATTAGCAAGCAACCAATATCCTTGGAATTTTCATTTTTACGAAAAAAAAATTCATTTCAAACGTTTTTTTCCTCAGTTCCATCGATTATTTAATTGTTAGTGAGCGAATAACTCTGGGAAATTCCAGTGAGAGAAAAAAACGCGTGACGTGTCCTTGAACCGATCGATTATTTATTTTAATAAATTTCCCAACCGAATATCCGCAGGAAACCGAGCATAAAAAAGATTTTCTCAAAAAATTTCCCTGCAAGATAATCCCCAGCAAAAATGTCAAAAAAGCTGAGAATCTTTTCTGAAAAAAACTCACTGGCGAATTTGGAACCCCGTGAAAAGCCAAGAACTCCAATCCAGCCTGCACGTGTCAGGCGAATAAATAAAAACGATTCATTCACCGAGTCCAGAATCCAGCTCACTCGGTCAGAAGAAAATCTCACAGAAATAAACAGCAAAAAAATCTATAACTTGACGCGGGGGCACTTGTGAGGTAGAAAAATAACGAAGCAGGTTGCACGACGTAACGAAATAACGAGTCGAGTTCACAGTTTGCCACCTCGCGATAACTATATTGCGCCGTTGTTCCTGGACACTGAAAACCGGAGTGGGGAAAAAAAAGATCGAAATTTGAGTGGAATTTACGAATCGATGGAAACGGATCGAGCACGATTAATTGATCGAGGGGAATGCAATTCGAAAATGTTAAAAAAACAACGTTACGGGCGTTTTTTGAAATCTTTCGCGTTCACCGGTGTGTCCTCTGATACCAGGGGTGCCCCGAGACCAACTGGTCACAGGGGTAGCTGCGAAGGCTCCAACCGCCTACCCCTGCGTCGTTATATATAAAGTGGACGTCTATACTAGCCGTATGGACTTTACACACACTATATATGTATATAAACACCAAAGGCTTGTATATATGTATATAAATATGGTCCGAACGAGTAGCCTGCGCGTGTGTGACGACAGGTGCTCAGTTCGTTCGCAGGTGGACCATATACCAGGCCGTTGTACGCCGCCCTCCCTCAGGCTCCCAACTTGGCTCGCCCTCCAATTAAACTTTTCCTTTTTTTTTCCTCACTCTCGCCTCGCTTTCTCGATTTTTACCAACTTTCCAGCACAACCCTCCGCGTTTTCCCTCAGTCTCCCTTCTCGAAGGGGACGATCGCCCGGAGAAGTGCTGCATCGCAGCCACGAATTACGTTTATTGCTTCATCGATGCAACCACCATCAAGTTTTTCCCTCCAACGCGAGCAACTTTGTTCTCTAAAACGTACAAACTTCGCCTTCTCGTCTCTCGTGCACAACTTTGTATAATTATTACGCGTTCTGAGAAATGGAAAAATTGCACACTTCCAGATACGAGCTTCGTTTTAATTGCGAGGCATCCATGAAACTCGGTGGCAAACATTTTTTTTTTCAATGTTTTACCATTTTTGAGATTTTACCAAGTTTCTGTCTGTGTAGCGATCGGTTCCCAATAATTTTGCGACTTTTTCAAAATTGCAATTCTTACGATCGCGTCAGAAATTACTCAAAAAAAAATTTCCCTCGGAAAGGATCGATTTTTTTTTGTATACGTTCGACTAATCGTTTTTATTGAAAAATCACAAAAATGTTGTCGTTGCAGTAAGAAATATTCTTGAAAGTTGCTCCGAAAAGTCAATTTTTGTCATTCCAACCGTAAATTTTGCTGACAATTGGATTAGAAATCAAAAATATTGTCGAAATAACGAAAATTTTGAAATCATCCAAAAATATCGAGTTTTTTTCGACAAAATTCAATTTTCAGTCAACATTTGGGATCAGGAAAAGTTGGACAAATTTTTGTTTGTCGCGTTCGCGGTCTGGGCTGCTGATTTTCGTACAATTGAATGAATGGCAGTGGAAAAATCTCCATTGATTTGGTATTCTATTTCTTTTTTCTTTTGCTTATTGCGATACGGAGTCTTTCGTAATGTGCGCCGGCTTATAGACTCTCAGAATTTATTCCTTCTCATTTCTCGTGATTATTTACACAGACACGTGTCCGCATATAAAAATACATAACTGTATGTAAAGCGAGGGAAAAGCTGAGGCATGTATTAAAGTTTGCGTGTTATTCGAAAAGATCGATCCCAAACGATGAACCTCTTTGCTTTCACGTCGTGGTGTTTGTCAACGTATGAGTGTTGATATAAAGATAAATATTTCAGCTCTACCTCATCTGCCTATAGTAAGAATCGTACCGATTGATGATTGGAATATCGATGCGTCACTGGGTCAATCCATTTCTCATGAAATTTTGCTGGCTCGATTATTCGAGTCTCTAATTACTTTTCGAATTAAACTTTTTTTAGGGAGTTCGATCGAGAATCGCGGTCGTTGTCACAGGCCTCGATGTTGATCACAATTTTCGTATTCCGGAAAATGTTTAAATAATCGAATTTGGAGCAGAATTTTTCTGACAGCGTTAGGCTGAGATTTTTTTACCTGCCACGTGCACGTAAATCCGCAAATTCCGTAAATTGTGATGAAAAAAATTTATTTTCTCTCAAGATACTTGGAACATCGAACTGAAAATTTTTTCAAGGGTTGTTTGAGCTCCGTAGAGATCATGCGAATTTAATCAGAATTTTTCGTACGGCAGTTTTGGTGAAAAAATTTGCAAATGATTAATTTATTAATTTCGCTGAACGTCGCTACGTAACGAAATTATTAATTAACGAAATTTATTAAACAGTCAAGTTTCCACGAGCTTGATTACTAAATTTATTAAAAAGTCAATTTTCCACGAGCTTGATTACTGAATTTGTTAAAAAATCAATTTTTCACGAGCTTGATTACTAAATTTGTTAAAAAATCAATTTTTCACGAGCTTAATTACTAAATTTATTGAAAAATCAATTTTCCACGAGCTGGATTGCTAAATTTGTTAAAAAATCACTTTTCCACGAGCTGGATTGCTAAAATTGTTAAAAAATCCATTTTCCACGAGCTTGATTACTAAATTTATGAAAAGATCAATTTTCCACGAGCTTGATTACTAAATTTATCAAAAAATCAATCTTCCACGAGCTTGATTGCTAAATTTATTAAAAAAATCAATTTTCCACGAGCTTGATTACCAAATTTATTTGAAAAATCAATTTTCCACGAGCTTGATTACTAAATTTATTGAAAAAGTCAATTTTCCACGAGCTTGATGGCTAATTTTATTAAAAAATCAATTTTCCACGAGCTTGATTGCCAAATTTATTTAAAAAATCAATTTTCCGCGAGCTTGATTGCTAAATTTGTCAAAAAATCAACTTTCCACGAGCTTGATTACTAAATTTGTTAGAAAAATCAATTTTCCACGAGCTTAATCACGAAATTCATTAAAGAATCAATTTTACACGAGCTTGATTACTAAATTTGTTAAAAAATCAATTTTCCATGAGCTTGATTTGTTTATTCACAAAAATACTGACTCTAAAATGGAATGAAAAGGAAGACGAAGAATCGGCGATGCGTGTCGAGTTGTAAAGTGCATTTGAAACAGTAATTCTACGCATTGGAGCATGAGTCGGTTAAGGAGACGAGAACGCAGTTGTCCTGTCCAGGTGGTTAACCGGAACCCGCGCGAAACGGGCGCCCACCGAAGGACCGGAAGTGAGAGACACTGGGGAGAAAAAAAGAGAGACAGAGAGGAGGAACAACGGCATTGAAAGCTGTACAGTTGTGGCACGCGCCCGAGACTTCCTTTCCTCTTTACATTTCTTTCTGTCTTTACCTTTTTTTTTATATATATTTTCGCTCCGATATGTTACTACAGCTTTTGTATAGTTTCGCTCCGATGAGCAGCCGACACGTGGTCTCGCACTATTCGACGCGATAACCTCCACGTCCATGGAAATGCGGAATTGTCCATCAATGTGCACGCGTTAGCGCGTTAGAGAATACATGAAAAATTCCGTTTAAAGTATTACCGTCGGTTTTAAACATAACCTCCAGAATAAAATGGAATTTGGTGCAGTAGTAAATTATAATAAGAAATTATTGAAGTCAAATTTTCAAGAGGCTGCAAAAAACCAGAAAAAATATATTTGTGATCGTAATTTCATGAATTTAACATCGATTTCATACATTTCATTGTATTTTATAATGAAAACTGTGATTTCTGCAAAAAATGTATACGAATTCATTGCAAAATGCCATGAAACTTGAAATTTATCGTAAAACTCAATGTTAAATCTTCGAAACTACCAATGACTTTTGAACTCTTGAAAATTGCGATGTTCGGTTTTTTCTCGAGCAAAACTCATAAATTTTATTCGATACTTGAATCAGGACGATAAAACGATCGTTTTTCAGGATTAAAACACAAAATTGATACGAAAACTGGTTTTTTTTTGTTAATTTAACGAAAAATTAAGGGAAAAAGTATTTTTCGTTGGATGCCAACGTTGCGAACTTCAGTGTCATTGAAAATTTGACTGATTTTTTTTTAATTTTGATCCACCACGGTCCCAAATTTCATTTTATTCTCAAAGCTAATTCTAAAACTGACTGTACTATCCAGAAAAATCGTAAAAAATGGAACTTGGCTCGTTGAAAATGAGGCACATGAATTTTTATGACTCTGGAGTTTGCAACGTTGAGATTCAACGAAAAATATTTATCCCATCAATTATTTATTAATTTTCGAACGTCATGGCAATTTCTCGTATCGATTCAATCTTTGGGTCGCGAAAGAGAATCGTTTTATCGTCCAGAGCGAATATTGAATAATAATTACGAGCTCTGGTGAATAAAAAATGGAATTTTGTTGCATTCCAACGATGCAAACTTCAAGATCATGAATTTTTGCCTTCGCAATGGAACAAGAGACAACAAACTCGTTGCGTTTTATTCTTAATCTTGAATGCAAGAGACGCAAAGCGCGAAATTGCAATAAAATGACACGAGGAACAAAATTTCGAATAAACGATCGGGGGAAAATGAGAAAATAAATTTTTTATCCGTGGCGTTGGGGATTCGAGTTGCAGGTCATAAAAGTCTCCCGAGAATTCGTGTTTTTATGAATAAAATTAAAAAAACGAGGGACAAATATGGGAAAGCTCAGTCGCAGCTCCTTTTCGCCTCCATTGATCGAACCTGCGGAGTAAATGTCTGGAGCTCGCGGGGGGGAGAACGACATTCGCCACGCACAGGGTGTGATACATCCCTGTGGGGGAGAGAGGGTAGAAACTGGGTGGGCGAGCTCTCTGTCCATTTTACGACGGGACGAATAGCGACGAGACACTTCCTGAAGCTTCTTCGTCATTGGTCGACACGATAAGCTCGCTTTATCTATCGAGAATCGAAGTCTCCGAGATATATTCGCCCTCTTTCTCCCATACATCGTGTCGCATACGCGTACAATGTCTCGCAATTACGTGGGGCTGGAGGGGAGCGAAAATGGTGACCATGTGTGGAGTAAATCACCAGTGAATGGACGAGGAGACCAGTGAATGGACACGACATTCGTGTCATATTTCAAATTCGCGAGTTTCCTTTAATTCTCACCCAAAATCTCGATCGTCGAGTCGTTGCCAGAAAAAAAAACATCGACTTTTCTTTAGAATTAATTTCACAAAATCCACTCGATCCATTCGCTCCAATCGAATTAAAAAATAAAAACTCATCGTTCCCCTGGATTCACTGAATTTATCAATTTCATGAAATTCAGTCCAGTCGTAATGACAATTTAACGATTTTTGTACAATAAATTTGCTCAATTTCACTAAATTTTGTATTTTCGAAATCTTTCGAGTTCACAAATGAATTTTCTTTTTTTTTGGGCTCGCGGAATCTTCTGGATTTCCCAATTTATTTGCCTCCATTTTACGAAACGTTTATGCAATTTATTTAATTTCCACATGACTCGAAACGTCACGAGTCAATTTCCATTTCATAATTCACAGAAATATTGATAAAGAATTATAATTTGCCATGACGAGTGGAATGAACTGGTGATTGGTCATCGGTCTCAAATATAAATGACTCTGAAGTTTGCAACGTTGAGATTCAACGAAAAATATTTATTTCATCAATTATTTATTCATTTTTGAAAATCATGGCAATTTTTCGTATCGATTCAATCTTTGGGTCGCGAAAGAGAATCGTTTTATCTACCAGAGCGAAAATTGAATAATAATTATGAGCTCTGGTGAATAAAAAATGGAATTTCGTTGCATTCCAACGATGCAAACTTCAAGATCATAAATATAAGCGAAGTTTATAAATTATCCTTATAAAGTTTATTCGTTAAATTATTCGCCAAAAAACTTCATGATAGACGATAATAAAAATCATAAAAAACCGACAGGGCGACTCGATTATTTCAATTTTTCAACACGTCTCGGTTTATGCCCCGTTTCTTCAAAGAATTATTCATAAGATTGGCTCAGCCAAGACGTATATTACGACTCGAGTACTCGTTTAAATATTTAGGAACAAATAGCCCTCGTCAGAAACTAATAAACGAGTGGATTCTTTGGCGAATATTTTCATGCAAATGTTTCTCTTTGTTTTTCAAACGAATAATTCAATTATTTGCCTTTATTGATTGTTAATTGATGAATTATCAAAAATTTCTACGATCTTAACGAAACCAACATTATAAAAATCGCAACGATGCAGACTTCGTCACTGTAGATTGAAAATTTTCGTTAAAGAGCGAAAGAAAATCGTCTCGTTGGGAAAAAAAATTGTCCAAACAGTTTCAGCCACACTCGTGGACGTGAAGGAAGAATCTGGAAACTTTGATGCACACTCACGAATTTCGGGAGCTTAAAAAGTCACTTATTGCAGTTTCAAGGGCGCATAGCTATACGATATGAATAATCGACGTGTCGGGGTCATAAAAAAATGATGGAACTTCAAGCACGAGTGTGAGACCGTCTCGTGCGGTTGGTGACGAGTAAATCGAAGCGATCGTTGCTTTTCAGTTGCAGATTCGTTTCGATTTTTTTTTTTTTTTAATTATTTCCTCGTTTTTTTTTGACCGTACGAAACTACGGTAAGGGCAAGACAAACTTTTGAGGTGATCGGTTGATTTTTTCTTAACCAGAGCTCATAATTATTGTTCGATATTTGCTCTGGACGATAAAACGATCTCCGCGACCCAAAAATCGAATCGAAACGAAAAATTGCCATGATTTTCAAAATTTAATAAATAATTGATAGAAAATATATTTTTCGTTGAATCTTAACGTTGCAAACGTCAGAGTCATTCGTTTTTTAGTGGCTGGACGAGCACAAAATAATTTTGAGAAAAAACTTCGTGGAATTCTCCGGATTTCAGAGTGTCAAGGGCAAAAGTTTCGATCCAAAAGTTTAAGCACAAGAAATCTTGATCCCAGCGAGAATCGAACGCCATGGAGGGGCGTCGCTTCGGAGGGTTGTACCAAAAGCTCCCGTGACGACGCGAGCCGGACGCCACGTGCTTGAACGCGCGGGGGAGTCGAAGGCCAGCAGGAAGAGGATAAAGCGAGAGATACCCTGGGAAAACGATTGCTAAGAAACAAAATGGCGTTGACCGAGCAAGTTTTTGTATTCGGCAGATCGAGAAACGTCATTTTGACATTTGGACCCAAAAAACGCCTGCGTACGTAATTAATTAACGTGCAAAGAATTCTGAGTACGAATTGGCCTTGCGAGTCCAACGAACCAAGAGTCTCGACCAAGGAAACTTTCCCTTTCGTCCCTACAAACGCTCGTTTCGAGTTTTTCATTTAAAAAATCGTCGCCCCCCCCAAATCTCTGCAGCCGAACCGAACGGAAAATAATTTTCCGAACCTACTCGCAGTCCCTTTTCGTGTCCCCATGCCAGGGAGTCTGCGAACGAGGCGACCACGGAGCTTTTGCCATTGGCGTTCCGTTTTATTGGTTAAGCTCCGCAGCCTTTTCTCTCACTCTCTCCGACTCACCGCGTTCGTCCTTGTCGCGTTCACCCCGTCGTCAAAGTGGAAGTATCTGCGAGGCCGATCAATAATCTCCTGGGAACATCCATCCCCTCCCTCTCCACCCTCGCAGAGTCCGCTCTGCGTCGTACACCGGTCATTTACTGACCAGGTGTTACCGTCCTTGGCCATTTGCCTACTAAAGCGACGTATTTTTTATCCCGATGCACGATTCACTTGACCCTCTCGATTCTAAATCGTTTTTACTCGTTTTTACCACCCCATGGATCAAATTTTATATAAAAATTACTCTCCCACAGTTCGCTGGCCAAATCTCGTCACTTTGAGAGATTTTAATCGACACTGAACTTCGCATCGTCCAGGTCCAACAAAATTCTCTTAATTCTCGAGCGAAACTCAAAATTCTTATTCAACATTTGGTCAGGAAAATAAAACGATATTTTTTTTAGATTCCAAACTCAAAATCGGTAGCAAAATTGTCATGGTTCTTGAAATTGAACAAAAAATTAATTCCAAAAGCATTTTTCCTTGTGCCCCAACCCTGCGAACTTTGGTCTCCATGATTTTAGAAAATCGACAGTAATTTTTTGTTTGAAATTGGACGAAAAAATTCAGAATTTGGAGAAAAAAGTTTGTTGGTAATTTTTCGTGTGATTTCCTTTCCGTGCAGATGAAATAATTCTGGAAAGAATCTTCGTACGGACACGAATGCGTGGAGAAGGACGTACGAAATAAAATTCTCATTTTTTTCTAAATTCTTTCTGACTTAATTATTTTTCGAAGGATTTCAAAGTCCAAAAACTTCGAAAATTGACTCTTTCCAATATTTTCGAAGCCGGAAACTCGGGTGGAATGTAGAAATTTGAAAAAATCAGAAACTTCAAAGAAAAACTTTTGTTCCTGCGATCGAAATAAAAAAATTTCGATCGCAGGACAAAAACGTCCATTATTTTTGGTCCATTTACCTCATTAATTTAATAACTTAATAATTCAATCGAAATATTTATTAAATAATTTGATATTCATTAAAATTTTAATTATTTTCATATTATTAATCATTAATTATTGATTAACATTTATTAATTCAATCGAAATATTTATTAAATTAACAATTAATTGATAATGATTCAATAATTTAATTGAAATATTTATTAAATTGATGATTTATTAATAATTTATTGAAAAATTTAATAATTTAATTGAATTAAATGAATTTTCTAATTCGATTTCGCTCCCAAATCATGCAAATTCCGACGTTGCTTTTTTTTTAAATTATTTTTTGGTGATAAAAGTTCTGAGCTCGAGGATCGCTCGCTATACGAGTGTTGATTCGTATACCTGAGCCCTGCTGGACACCAAGGGTAGCAGCACCTGTCAGTGATCGTGGTTCCTGCTACCAGTCGCAGGTTGTATGACTCATTACTTCGCCACCACGATAGTCTCTTATGTATACACTGGAGCAGCCTGTTATGTACATACATGGACGTCAAGAGGTCTGGTATTTGGCGAGGCACCCCAAATCAACGTCATTACGGCCCCCCTCGGACTGGAGGGTGCACACATCGCCATGTATATAAATTCTGTAAGGCTCGTTGAAAAAGGGGCACAGGTGCTTCAAAAAAAAAAAATGGGCTCGTCAAATAACATTCGGCACGCGTTTTTTTCACTTCCGAACGATTAAAATCCAAAAATTAATTTCTCGCTTGAGAAATTTTCGTTTTATGGTCGCGAAACTTTTTTCTTTACGAAAAACGCGTGAGAGAATTTTTTTTAAATGCTGCGAAGAATTTATAAAGTTTCGGTATCAAAAAAAGAAATTTAGATCGAAAAATTACGATTCATGGGGAAAAAAAAGTTGAAATCGAAGTTTTCGGGCTGCATTCATTCGAAATGTCGGATGGAAATTATAGGGAGAATGAAACTTGGAATCTTGACAGGCTCGCACTTCGTGGAAAAATGTCAAGATTTTTCTAGAGTTTGATTCTCGAGCTCGTGTCTCTTTTTTTGAGGGAAACTGTTTTGTCCTTGAAGCAGGTGACAAGCTAAAGACAAAGTAGAACGTTCGGAATATGTCAGTAGCAAAAGTTTCTCGTATTTATACGTAGTATCGAATCTCATGTATTCTCAAACGATAGAATTGGACACAGCAATAGGTCAGACTCGAGGGATGATGTGGACATATTCTAGTGGACGCGAAAGAGCGAGTTACGTCTGGGGTACATCGAGGACGGATATAAACTTGGCGAGCAACACGAGCGTATAGTTTTCCGGTAGGGCGTACAGACTTTATCAAATATTCACGAGAATTGATCCGGTACGAACCGCAGCAGCATTCTGCATCATTCTCCATTGCTGCCTCGTCATCATCGCCCTACGATCGAGAATTCAACCTTTTTTTCAAGCTTCTCTCACATCCTCGAAAAAGGATTTCAGAATCCCGAAAAATTCAGTTTCGTAAATCGTTTCGCGATCTCGCGTCTCGGAATTGATTGCGAGAATTTTTTAACCTTAAAACTGCAGTCAGAATTTTCCGAATTGCTTTTCTGAATTAGAAATTTTTCGATTTTTTAACAGGCAATTTTTGAGTTTGTTATCAAATTTTTGTCAGGGCTTTCGAAGCGGATTTCGCGGATTTTTGATGAATCACGTTTCTCGTATTTTGACACATTTGGTTGTCGAAAAATCACGAAAATGGCCGACCCTGTTGGTCATTTTTTGAAAAGTTATGAGGTTAATCGAGGACGATGTTTTATTTTTCGATTTTCGAGGTTCGACGCAATAATTTACTCGCGACAATAATTTACGATAGTTTGAAAATATGTTTACGAAGATTTCATGGAAAAAACGTTCGCAAGTCCGTGGCCAAGGTCACGGAACGTCTCTGTTGTATTTTCAATGTTTTAGTTGACGAAAATGCACCAGAAAAAAAAGAAAAAACTCTTACCTGTCGAATCTGACGTTTTTTTTCACTGCCAAAGAAAATCCGAAGGCGTCACGAAGAATCAGAATTGTTGGGTGCGTGAAGGTTTATTAACGAATGGAAAATTTCGCGAAAATAAATAAACTCGTCGATTTCATTGCAATTTTTTATTTACTTTATTCGGTTATGATTCTATGGGGTTTTATGGGAACAAAGAACAGCAATGGCAATTCAGGGGGACAGCAACTCTACGAGACCTGCGAGAGAGTCGGGTCGACACGTCCGTCACGAAAACCATCCCTTTGGTCACTGACTTGAACGTTCTCCTGGTTTCCGTCTCTCTAGCCTCGCACCGCCATTTTTTTTATCACTCGTGCATTGTGAGCCCGCCGGCTGCCGGGCCCGTTGTCCTCTCACCCGCAGAAATGAGCGACGAACCACATAACCAGAAATTTTTTCTACCACAATTCATTTGTTTTTTAGCACCTGGTGATTGCAAATTTTCGTCATGCCCTTGAAACGCGATTTTCGTTTTTTTTGAGATCCTTGCACAAGTGACGAAAACGGAATGACAAAAATTTGTCGATTCGTTTCGTGCGATTAATAAAAATAAAACGAGCAAGGATTTTATTGTAAAACTGAAAGTTTCCACTAAATTTTCTCACATTATCGAATAACGAACCGAAATTTGATTACGACGCGAGACAATTCGAAGTAAAAACTAAATCCAGTGTTGCTGCGAATTCTTGTTTACGTTTTACGTCGCCTCGAAAACAACGAATTTGAAAGAGAAGCGACAATAACACTCGCGATCATCACGCCTCTGTCGGCAATCGGAATCACTAGCAAAATTACGGTTCGTTGACTCTAAATTCTCTAAATTATATGCCGCTCGCCTACCCGCAGTTTTTTTTTGCAAATCGAGTACGATTGCGAGAATCCGCTGCTGAAAACGTGTGACCGCGATAAGACGGAAACGTTGGCAAAGAACGATAGTTCAAACATTTTCAAGGTTTCTTTTTTCGATTCGCTCCAGAGTCAAAAACTTCAACTACGAAGGAAAAACTACTCGAAACTTTTCGTGTAACTTCATCCTTTTAATAAAATCGAATCTCTGCGAAAAAATTCGGGAAACGCAAAAAATATGCAAAATTCTCTTAACGTTTCGTATAAAATGAAATTAATCACTGAAAATGCCGTTCGGTCGACGATCCCGAAGCATGACGTCGATTTTTACGTGTTTTTACGCGAATAACGAGTTCGTTTCGGTCTGCGAACGTCTTTTTCGTTTTTTTCTTCGACCACGAACTCTTTGACTTCAAATTTAAATTCGATGCCAAGGGTATGAACGATCGATTTTAAATTTCCCGGTCATTTTGACTAAGAAACGCGAAGAATATTCTGAATAAAAATCACAAATACATGTTGAAATTGAATGTCCCGAAACTCCATTAAAAAATGCCGATAAAATTGATAAAACAAAAAAATGGCTCCAAATAAAAATTCCGTCCTTGAAAAGGAAGTTTTGGGCATGCACTTGGCGAAATATTTCGAAAGGCAAATTTACAATCACAAATTGCAATGAATGTTTTATTATTTTGAATTATTCCTTACATTACATAATTTTTTTCGTCTTTTCTTTCTTTTTTTTCATCCTATTTAATTCTGGTACAAGCTTGTCCTAAAAGATTGGCCAAAAATAGGGGCGAGCGAAAGCGACGAGTGCATTATTGAGTCCTCGTCCTTGCGGAGTTGCACGTAATTGCAAAATTTTCAAAGAAAATTCTCTCCATTCGCTGCACCAAAATTTTCTGCATATTTTATTCTCGATATTTCTTTTATCATTGTTGCTTAAAAAATGTGTGAATTTGGAGAAGTTGAAAAGTCGTTTTCTTGCTTTTTTTTCTCCTCCTCTTTAGGACATGCACAGCTTTTGCAATGACAAATACGCGTTCGGTTATCCTCGCTATTTCTTTATTTCTTTCTTCGCGACTTTTTTTTACCACACGTAGTAATTACAGCGAGAACTACGAGATGAACGAAATCGTTTTGTTGAAAATATCTAGTTTTTCTATTCTGAGGGATCGCGAACATTTTCCAACGCGCCCGGAAACGTTCGTTCGGGAAAATCCGGGAAAATGCTAAACAGGAAATTTTCGGCGGTGCTTTACGGTTCGTTCGAGTGATCTTGATTGCGACGAAAAACGCTCGACAATTAAGCGCGAACGACATTTTTCGTGTATTCGAAAAAAATGCATTTTGGAGCTTCATTTTGAAAAAGCGTCCGGAATTTTTCTCGTTCGAGCAACGAAAATTCGAATCTGTCTAGTCCAGAAAAAAAATTCGTCCACGACGGTCTCATTTTTAATGAAATTAATAACTTGATTAATGAAAATGAAACGGGGCGACAAAAAAATGTTGGATTTTCAAAATTTTCATTCGAGCTTCCTTGCGTATTTTGCTTTTCGACGA
Organism: Diadegma fenestrale; assembly: GCA_037043255.1. Lineage (NCBI taxonomy): Eukaryota > Metazoa > Arthropoda > Insecta > Hymenoptera > Ichneumonidae > Diadegma > Diadegma fenestrale. The sequence continues at coordinate 11,892,863 of CM073312.1, forward strand.
AATAATTGTAAAAATCGATAAATTCATTGAAAATCGTTTTTCGCTCGATTTTTCGTTCAGATTCACTCACGAATCCGTTTCGTGGGTTTTTTGTTCGCCAAATAAAATGGAACGATGAGACACGAGGACCGAGTCGCTCGAGCAGGAAAGTGTAAGAAGTAACGAACGATTCTCATTTACTATCATGATCGAAACGCCGTCGCGTTTTTTTCCGTTTCTACATGTAACTCGACTTTTCTTGAAATGTTTCATTGGAATTATCGCTGTAACGAAGAAACGAATTCTATTTTAATCTTTCTCTTTAAATCCTCATTATGATCCAATTTTCAAAATCTTTTATCTTCCGCTTAATCAGTTAGTCTCGATTTTACTTTAAGGCTGATTGGTGGTGAAAGGCGTTATCCCGTTTTGCTCCATATTGTCGAGGATCCCGCCTATGTACGCGGCCACGTCGATCTGCGCCTCTTCCGATCTTCTTATGAACGGATGCTCCAACAACTTGTTGTACTTTGGACGCTGGGTTTCCTCTTTGATGAGGCTGAGAACGAAAATCAGCAAAATTGGAAAATTTATTCACGACGTTTGACGTTTCGCACGACAAAAAAACTTGCACGATATTTTTCAATGTCAAAATCGTGCGGCCGATATTTCCGGACGAAAATGCTCACCAGGTATTGACAAAATTCACAAAATCCATTGTAAACGTGTTGCCGTTCTCGTTTGGAGACAAACGTGGCGGCTCGCCCTGCACGACTTGGTAAAGCTGCTCGAAAACGGAATTCCACTTTGGATATGGAAAATAGCCGGTGGCTACTTCCATCAACGTTATGCCCAGCGACCATACGTCGCTGCGCACGTCGTAGCCACGTGCTCGTTGAGGATCTATTCGTTCGGGCTGGAAAATAAAAGAAAAAAAATTGTTTAGCGCCATTTTTATTCGATTTATCGAATAATTGATACCGAAATCCAATAATTAACTAAGATTCTTCAATTTAATTGATGAATTTCAATCGAAAATTCACATTTTAATGAAATTTTGGAATTTCAATCTAATTTAAAAAGAAACAAACTGAATTTTTAATAATTAATTTACTTTTTATTATTATTTAATTTAATTTCGATAAAATTCAATTTAGTTCAATCAATTTTTTTTTCCATATTTCATGATTCAATTTAATTGATGAATTTCAATCAAAAATTCACATTTTCATGAAATTTTGGAATTTCAATCGAATTTCAAAGGAAACAAACTGAATTTTTAATAATTAATTTACTTTTTATTATTATTTCATTTAATTTCAATAAAATTCAATTTAGTTCAATTATTTTTTTTTTCAACATTTCGTGGTTTGTTCAGAAAAACGTTGTTGACTAATTTTGTTAATAATTTGACTCACAGCCATGTATGGCCGACATCCAGCGTCCCGAGTCCGGGCGATGGAGTCGACCAGTTGTCCAGAAATACCAAAATCGCAGAGTTTGATATTGCCACGACGATCGAGCAGAATATTGCTCGGTTTGACATCCCGATGGATAATTCTTAATTCTTCCTTGAGATAATTGAGCGCCTTGACTGTTGCGACTGTTATCTTGCCAAGGATATGCTCCGGTATCCTTTTATTCAATTTCTCGTAAATAAACTTGTAAAACTTGTCTAGCGAGGTATCCATGAGTTCCATACAGATCCAACAATCTCCCTGTAACGGAAACGACAAAAAAACGTTCGTAACTCGTCAACGATACGGAAAACAAAAATATTTTCCTGTGCAATGTTAGTTCGTGATCGTACCTCCTTAAATAAAGCTCCATAAAATTGCACAATGCACGGACACTCGTTGGATTTCATGACAACTTCGAGATCCATCAGTAATTGATTCTGCTCCCTCTCGTCGACGGTCGAGCGAATTCTCTGAAAACACACAAACACCAAAAATCATCAAATTGAGAAAAAAAAACTACGTCTCAAATTTTTTTTACCGATTTTTGGTATTTTTTTCAATAATAATTCGCAATTAATTGAATAAAACTTAATTAATTCGCAATTAATTGCATCAAACTTAATTAATTCGCAATTAATTCAATAAATATAAATAAATTCGCAATCAATTCAATTAAACTCAATTAATTCAATTTAATTTAATTAATTCGCAATTAATTAAATAAAACTTAATTGATTTGCAATTAATTGAATTAAACTCAATTAATTCGCAATTAATTAAGTAGAACTTAATTAATTCGCAATTAATTCGATTAAACTTCATTAATTCGTGATTAATTCAATGAAACGGAATTAATTCGCAATTAATTCGCAATTACTTCAATAAAAAAATTGGAAAATGTGGGAAAATGTTGTTGTTGTTTTTTTTGCTCACCTTCACAGCCATGCAGGTATCGCTTACCCTATGAATCATCTTATTTACAGTACCAAAACCACCTCTCCCGATTTCTCCCTGATCCTGAAGATCTTCACTCGTGAAATCGTACACGCAATCGGGTGATAATTGTAGTTTACCGGTGGATTGCATCGACTGGCACATTCTCAGTTTGTCACGAGCTTTGTCAGGAAAATGTGTCTGACGTTGAGTTATCGGTCGGGGCCTCGAGCTCAATTTCGGCAGAGGTAACGGTGGCAAAGGCATTGGTGATACGGATGCGGGAGGCGGAGTACAATTTGGCCGTGATAAATTGCTGCAGATTGAAAAAAAATACCCAAAATCTTAATAAATAACGCCTGACGTTGGGAAAAATCGTTTTTAGTTGCAATTTTCCTTGCCGATCGACGATTCACAATCAAACTTGAAATTTATAAATAATTTTGATGTGATTGAAATTATTTTCACTTTTTTTTCTTCTCTTTCGAATCATTGTTACAAAAATTAAACTTTCCCAGCGATTTTCGTTGCATGATCATTCGTTTTTTTTTGTTCTTACCCTAAGGAAGGACGCGCAGTCGCTCCAGTGGAATTTGAGTATGTAGAGTTTGGTGAATTTGTTGAATTTGTTGTACTAGTCGTATTCGATAACGACACTCGGCTACTCTGAGATGGAAAGCTGAGCTTGAGCTGCCGTCGATTCTCAGCTTGAAACCAACAAAAATACAGAAATTTTATGATCCTGAAGTTTCCATCGTTGGAATGCAACGAAATTTTGTTATTTGTTCAGCAGAGCCAACAATTATTATTGAATATTTGGTCTGGCCAATAAAACGATTCTCTCTTGTGACCAAAAAACTCAATCGACTCAAAAAATTGCCACGATTTTCAAAATTCAATAAATAATCAATAAAAAAAATGTTTTTCGTCGAATCTCAACGTTGCAAACTTCAGAGTCATGAAATTTTATGTCAATTTCGTAACTATTAAGGTCACACGATCGTGAGAACCGATTCGAGTCCACAAACACGAAAATACGTAAAACACCAGCAGACGTTTCTCATAAATTATTAAATTTCGATATTAAAAATCGAGAGCAAAAACGAGTTGAGTCGTGATGAATTTTTTGCAAGAATGAAACTTCTGAATGTTCACAAAACTGGGCTGAACGAAAATTCCAAAATTTTCATTTCCACAGTCGTTAACGAAGATTTAACTTTTTCCATCTGATTCTTGAGAGAATTTTCGGATGGAATAACAATGAGGATTGGTCGTTATAAAGATGATTCGAAAATCGAGAATACAAGCAGAAATTGTGCCTTTGATTTTGCAGAAAAACGAAGTTTTGTCAATTACGTAAAATATTCCTTTTCAGAGGTTTACTCCAAAGTGCAGAGTGTCTCTTTCCTCCAGAGTGTCTGTCTCTGGGCCTACACAACGATAAATTTGTTTTCCAACGACCAAAAATCTCCATAACTGTGAATTTCAGGGTGCAGGCTGTCCAACAAGTTTTATGATGTGTACGTTTTGTCATTGCCATTGTATGGGCAAGGAAAAACATGCAGCTTTCGTGAATGGAGACAAAAGTTTTGTATTTCAGAAAAAAAAAACGTTTTTGTACTGCCAACTGGAGAGTTTGGAGACAGTGGAAAATGCAGTGTAACAAATTGTACCAAAAATGGAGATTTATCGTGTTTATACCTGACATTTCTTCCTGCACGTCATTGTTGGATCGAAAATCCAGGCGTTGGAAATTGAACGCGCGACCGGAACCTGCGATAAATTAAAAATATTCATAAACGACAACTCTCCGACGCGGAGAATTCTTGTGCTTCGTTTATGAGATTACGGAGACAATTTTTTTTGTCCGTTGCATCCTGACAAAGCGGAATTGCGTGGAATTTGGGAAAATTGTCAAATTGGAGCGATTCTTGATTCGTTATGGAAAATTTTGAGGGTCGGGTTTTGGGTAATAAAAATTGATCGATTTAAAACGAAAATCGAATATGTTAATAATTGTTTAAAGGAAAAAATGTTCGTGGTGATGCGAAAAATGAAAAAAAAAACGCGATTCACGTGTTTTGGGTTGATGGCGTTTTTTGAAGCGCGGAAATATCGAACGTGCAGAGAGATTTTTCGGTGTGATGGGAAAAAAAATGAGGAACGTGCGGAATTTGACAACTGGCAAATGTCAAAGTTCGATCGTGCGGGACAGTCTACCGGAAAATCGTGAATATCGACGAGGTTAGGATCGTCGATACTGATACTGCACGGAGATGGATGGCAAGAGGGGGAGGAGGGTGATTCTTGGCGATAGTAAATTTTGAATAATGAAAAGTATGATTTAGTTGGATTTGTACCTTGATTCAGTTGATTCGATGAATTTCCTTGGCTCTCTGCCATTTTGAGGCTTCGCTAAGAATTCACTTGGCAATTCTCGCGCGCCGCGATTTATGAGGGAACGGAAAAAATGATGAAAAAAATGTTAACAAAAACAAAAAAAGGAATAACCGAGACCACTTGTCAAAAGGTGCTCCTTTTTTTAGGAGACCTTACCGCAGGAGCTTATCAACCTGGCATACGCGTTTGACGACGTGAGCATCGTCGCTTTTCCTCGCTTATTTATTATTTTTCAATTTATTTCCACTTCTACGATATCTGTAATTTCACTTCGCTTCACTATCGCCTATGTTTTCGTTTTCGCCGCCATTTAATTTCATGAACATCTATACCAACGAATTCGCACGTACATAGAACGTTGACACTGCTTTTGGGACGACTTGAGCACGACTGAAGACACCGGGCGATCGAAACTGCCGCCTGGTGGCGTGGCAATCGCTCTGGACCGCGAGGTGGGGGAATACGGCATGGGGCAGCTGTCTCTGTCTTACACATTGAAAGACGAAAACGCGCATGCGACGTCGAGGGATCAAAACCGACTGTTTACATTTTTTTTTTTTCAAATCAATTTGCAAAGTTTTGCTCAATCATTTGCATTGGAGAAAAAACAGAGCAAGTTGGTTTGAGGAATTCGAACGGAAAACGGTTATTCAGATTTTTCTACCGTATTTGACAACAAAATCCGCAACATGTCATTTTCCGGGACTGCGTGTCAATTTGGAAAAGGCAGGAAAAAGGAGATAAACGTGTCTCGAATATACGAAATTACGAACTGGAGCTAAAGATCGAAAATGATGCATCGCTATCAGCGCCGCAGATAAAAAACTATCGCCGGAGCCATGTCCCCCACTAAAGTTTTGGTGCTTGAATATGGAAAACCCTCTGCAAGCAGCTGTCAAAAAATAAGACGGGAAGTTGCGCGGGCGCAGTGCGTTGCTCGCGTTAACGTGACCGGAAATGACGTTACGGTGATGTTTGAGTGGCCGCCGAAACGTGGCAGTGAACGCGGGCGCTGTTGGCACTTTTTTCATTACAAATTATTTCAGAAGTCTCCGCTTCGCGTATCGTTCCGGCGACGATACAGTGAGTGTCGTTCAGTTTATACGTGATTTTTCGAAAGGTTATATCCTCCGTCGAACAGGTGAGTTTACAAAAATCATCTCGTGTCCCAAAAGCTTTTGAATAACTTTATCGAATCATAATCGAAAATAATTCTCTCCATTTTCCTTTTTGACTCAAAAACTTTCCCAAATAAATATACGAATCGTTCGTGACGCTTGAAACTTGAAAATCCTCTCGTGTTCTCAACCCTCAACATATGACATTCCGTCTGATGGAATTATACACAGAAATTCCAGTGTTTTTCATCATTTTTCTCACCGCTCGACCACATTTTAAATCCCACACGTGAATTTCACTTTTGCAATTAATCGTTTCTGTCAAAACTTCAGTTCGCGGACCGTGTCCTCGATTTCCACTGACCTCTGTTAAAATTTCCCACATCGTATTTCTAAACCCAATTCGTCGCGACAAAATCGTTCAGTCAACAAACTCTGCGCAAAATTCCGACTAAAATTCATTCACAACATTCCCCAATACTCGTAATTCAGTTCAAAGGGAAAAAAAAACAGCTGATTTCCGTTCCATCCTTTGATTTTATCCCGTGACTTTGTTTTTAAAAGGTTTTTATCAAATTTCGCGATGTTTTTCACAGAATGAAGTTGCTAATTTTGTGCCTGGCCGTCGCGGCCTTCCTGGCGACCATCTGCGCGGAAGAAGCAGAACCCGAGGCTGCGAGACTTTTGGTCTCGAAGCACATATTGAACAAATATTTAGTCGAGAATATGGACATCATCGTTAAGGTTCGTCAAGTTCCAAGAAAAATCGATTCTTCAATTAATTTCGTCAGTTTTTCGTAACGGAGTGTTTGAAAATCAACGAAATGAGAAAAAAAGCAACGCCATCGCAAATTCTCCCAGCACTGACGTTTTTCTGAATTTTCCAGTACACGGTACACAATGTCGGCAGCGCGGCGGCTCTTGAAGTTGAAATAACCGACAACTCGTTCCACCCTGACCACTTTTCGCACGTCAGCGGAGAATTGAACGCGAGAATCGACCGCGTTGCTCCGTTCACAAACGTCTCGCACACCGTCATTGTCAGACCCCGAAAACACGGATACTTCAACTTCACTTCGGCTGAAGTTTTGTACCGCCGGACGGAAGATGCTCCGAGGCTGCAGGTCGCCGTCAGCAGCTCGCCAGGGGAAGGTCTCATCGTTTCCTTCAGAGACTACGCCAAGAAATTCTCCTCTCACGTGGTACGTATTTTTTTTGACCTCAATGACCTCAAATCGTGAATTTTCCGCTCAAATTTTTTCTCTCGATCGCCGGAAAAACTCGCTAAACGAACGGGACAATTTTCTACAGATTTTTTCTCATTAAAAAGAAAAAATCCCACAAAAATGACGAACGAGCGATGAATAATGAAAATTCTGATTTTGTCATGTTTACCAGGTCGATTGGGCAGCATTTGCAGTGATGACGCTCCCGCCCTTGGCAATCCCGTTCGCGCTTTGGTACTCGAGTAAAAGTAAATACGAAAAATTGTCAAAAAATACAAAGAAGCACTAAAAAACCATGAAGAATCGTGTAAAATTCTAGAAGAAGCAAAAAAAACCAACAAACGAATGCAAGAAGAACAGAAAAGTTTGATCGAGACTAAAGTGCGTTTGATAAATCAATGAAACTCTTCTTGGTTGACTGCGTGACGCGTGAATGATGGATGGAAAAAAATGTCTCATTTTTTAAATAAACATTATTTATAAAAAAAACTGGAAAATATTTTTTTTTCATTCGAAAAATAAACAATCATTTCATTGAAAAATCCCACCATACTTTTTTTTTTCTTTTCATTGAACGATACAAGAGTGTACAACAATTTTAACGCAGTTGTGCCCACGTTGACGAAACAAACTCGCGACGAGAACGTCGTGATCTGATTCGAGGGCGAGTTTAAAAAAAAAACACACACACGACCTTGATAAGAGTTTTTTTTTCCGAAGGCACTTACATTAACGAAAAAGTTTCGAATTACGTTAAAACGAAAATGAAACTTACAATCATTCGTCGCTTCGTTTCACGCGGACTTGTTTCCATTATTTCATTAATGTTAATTAAATCGAAGGATCTAATTAGTTCTCACATTCACACATTCTCGATTTCATGGAAAAAAAAAACAACTTTTCTCTTGACTGTATCGTTTAAGTACAACGAACACTCCGTTTTTTTTTGTGCGTTATCATCTCGCGATACGAAATTCGCTTCTTTACTCCATTTTTGCATTTCTCACTTTCTTTTGTGATAAAAATAGATTTTTGATGCAATTGATGTACAAAAATTGAGCGAGCACACGCTGGGATGGAATTTATTCAGCTGAGAAGTTGATTCGTGCGGAAAATCGTTCAAGTTATTTCGAAAAAACACATTCGATTCGTCGTTTCCGGATTGAAATTTCATTGGGACTCGGAAAATGTGTTTTTTGGGCAGGAACAAAGTTTTCTTTCACATTTTCGACGTGTTAATCATTCATACACCTTATTCGACTATTCTTAAGCACTCACGACGGTACAAAAAACCGAAGAAAAATACTCGGTGAAAAAAAGAGTTTGTAATAGAAATCGCAAGTATTATCAAAAATATTTAGGACTAGTCTGTACGTGGAAATCGGCTTAGCGAGCTTTTCGTTTTCTATTTTACGGAAGTACGAAAATTCTCGAATCCAAAAAAAAATCGTCTCAGTGGCGAGAGTTTACGTTCGACGAAACGGTTGCGAAAAAAAATGTCTCTGTGCGTCCCCGTGACCCTAATACGGGTCGGTCTATTTTTTAGAAATTAAAAGAAAAACGATGGCAGTGAAGAAACAGAGAGAGAGTCGGCTTAATTATTGTTTCAAAATAATTACAATTATGTACACTTTTCGGTGTTCGAGCGAGCACAAAATTAGGATTCCCCGTTAAGTTTTTTCCGAGGAAAAGATAATCTCGATCTTTATTTATTTACATACAAAACAGACAACTTTGACTTTTCTCTCAAAGGAGATATTTCAAAAAAAAAACAACGTTTTTGTGCTCACTCGATGCACCGGACATTGGCACTTTTGCGTCAAGTTAACGAACAAACAAAAAAGGCATATTTTAGTTTTTTTTCAATTCTTTCTTTAGGAATGAAAAAACGATCGATGGTAAACTTGAAAATGAGACGAGATTTCGATCTTGTTTTGATAGTATGAAAATAATTACGCTTCCTTAATTGACTTTGCTCGAGGAAAGGAAACGCGTGTCTTTCTTCGCAATAATTTGCATTTCTTGCGTTTGCATCGCTCTGGATTTCGCTTTTTCGTTGCTATTTCTTTTATGACCTCAAAGTACGATATTATCACAACGGGCTGGGCTTGTCTTGACGAAGAGCACGAACAATAAATCGGTGAAAAATCTAAATAATGTTCGTCTCTTGGCAAAATGTTACATCGCTAATTTTTTCGATGTTTGTCGTTTTGCTTCCGCTCTCGGGAAGCTCTAAACTTTGAGTCTCTCGCCCATTTAACTAGGGACTTTGGAAAGAATAGTTTCTTCGTGTATTCGGCGTGTAAAAACCACGCGGGTCTCCGTACACAAGCTCGAAAGCTGAAAATGGTCGCAAGGGCGACGGAGAGCCAGGACTTCGCGAAGTCGAGGCGTTCAGACTGCTGTTTAGTGTCGTTGAATTCAACGTCGGCGATTTTTTCATTGGTGGTGGACACCTGTCCGCTGGAAATGATTAAAAATTCGGATTAACTCTTCGTGGTCACACTTCCGCCACCGATCTCGGTGGTCACACTGGGTTGATTCTACCCAGTCCAGTTTCGAACCCGTATTGTGACCAATCTATCGGCCCGAAAATTCTCAAAAAATTACTGAACAACTCTTGGACATTCCAGTTTAGATACGACAAACTTTTCCGAAAGAAATCCAAGGCTAACATATTTTTTTAAATGCAAAATGAAGGAAAAAAACGGGAAAAAAAGTTTTTTCACTAAAATAATCGTCACTTCGTGAATTTTCAATATTTTTGCCTAAAATTTGGACCTGATATTCATCAGATCTGGTTCTTTTGTGAAAAAAATAGTAGGACAGCGCGCGTTTGAAAAAACATATTAATTCCGTTATTGGAAGTGAGTCGATTTCAAAGTGGATGTTAGAGATTTAGCGTTAGCGGCGGTAATACTTATCGCCGCCAACGCGCAATGGACACTGCAAACTGTCGTTAAATGACGATTACAGCCCCATTAATTACCGGGAACTAGGAGATATTTACGTCACAAGTCGGTCACTGGGTGGATTCCACCCACAGTGACCACGAAGGGTTAATGACATTTTTTTCGCACACTCGACAATGATTCGTGTCAAAATCATGAATAATCGTTCACTTACCGAAAACACTATTGTTCCCCACCGACAACGTCACAGTGGACACTTTGTTTTTCCAGACTACGGAAAAAAATCAATTTTTTTTGTCGTGAATATCATTCTTTTTTGTTTTAACTCGTTAAAATTGTTAATTAGTAATTAATGGCGGATGGAGAAGCGAACTTACGGTAGAAGAAAGTTATCATGAGCACGGCCAGAGTGCCGAACGTGTAACGATGGAAATAAATGTAATCGACCCAGTGGACCCCGGAAAATTGGACGTAAGCATCGTGTTTTGAAATCCTGATGAGAATCTATGAAAAAAAAAATCATAATTTTGAGTAAATAGAAAAAAAAACCAGTGTCACGAGATTTTTTTTTGCTTAAATCGAAATAAAAATGAAGATTTTTGTACTCACAGAAATATTCTGCTTCGTGAGCTCATTCAGTACAGTGACTTTTTGACCTTGAATCTCATTGTGATCTTGGATCAAACGTAATTTATAGTTGACGCAATTTCTTGTCACGAATTGCCGGGAACTGACGACAGCAGCTTCAGGCACGTCGACCTGGAAATGAATTTTTCCATGAATTACCCAAAACCTTTTCCCTCAATTTTATAAATCGAATGAAAAAATTGATGATTTTGAAGTTTGCATCATTGGAATGCAACGAAATTCTATTTTTTCTTAAGCAGAGCTCATAATTATTATTCGATATTTGCTCCGGACGATAAAACTCGCTCGGCGACCGAAAAATTGAATCGAAACGAAAAATTGCCATGATTTCCAAAATTTGATAAATAATTGATGGAAAAAACATATTTTTCGTTGCATCTCAACGTTGCAAACTTCAGAGTCATAAAAATTGAGAAATTTGCGAATTGAGAAATTTGAGCTTCGATTTACCGTGACTTGTTCCAACACCATGGGCAATCCATGGATCTCGAGGACAGCCGTTGATGGAGATTGATTCGATAATTGTACAAATACAATTTCTTTTGTACTGACGTAAATTGGAGGGAGGTACGCAACTTCTAATGGCGTTCCCTCAATTTCACGACTTTGAGCGTTTACCACAACTCTGGTTTCCAGCGTGCTCGTTACGATCGTTGGCGCTCCCATGGGAATTATGTCGCAGTAGTAAAAGCCTGCGGCCAATCGAAAACAATTTTCGATTTTTAAAATGACGTTCGGGATTATAAATTAAAAGATTTTTCCCCAAAGATCAAGACAAAATTGAACATTTTTTCAATTCTGATCGAAATTGATTTTAATTACAAATTACCAGCGGGACGTTCATTCGCATGAGCGAATTTCAGTCTTTCATAAAATTTTGCCGTTTTGTTGTGTGAAAATAATAAAATTCGGACTGTAAGAAATTTTGACTCACCAGTCACGATGTCGAACCTCGGTTTAGTCAAAAATATGTCCTTGATATTGATGGAAGGAATCGGCGCTGCGAATTCAATGTTACAAGTGAATGGGAACGAGCCGAGACTGAAGGACGTATGAGTCCGACATCCGCTCAAGCCACGAGCGAGGACATTATTTTCCTTGATTCCTTCGTCTTTGCTTTTGAGCACGAGCGGTACGCTGAACGTCTCGGTTCCAGTGAAATTTTTTCCTTTCAGTAGCACCAGCGAAATCTGTTGAACGATAAATTCAAAAATTCCAATTTATCTTTCAATATAGCAGAAATAATGAGGAGCTCAATGTTTGCAGGAACTTCAGAGCGGAAGAAAAGTCGAAAATCTTTTGTAAAAAATCAATTTTCTCACCTTGGCAATTGGCTGCACGTTAACTTCGATTTCTCCTTGTTTGTGAGTCGTTAAACTGTGCTTAACGATAGTATGGCCAGGATTTTTGGCTCTCCCGATGCCGGTGATGGAATCGACCGATAAAATCTCTGGTGCCAAGGACTGCCAGGATCCCGGTTCGCCAGTTTGCGAGGATAGCAAAGGCATCGAGAAACAAACGACGTCGCCGACCGTCAGGGAAGTCTAAAACGTTGAATTATCGATTTTTATTGAAATTGAATTAACAAAAAAAATAAAAATTCTCAAAAAATTACTGAAAAACCCTTGGACACTCCAGTTTAGATACGAAAAACTTTCCTGAAAGAAATCCAAGGCTAACATATTTTTTTAAATGCAAAATGAAGAAAAAAAACGGGAAAAAAAAGTTTTTTCACTAAAATAATCGTCACTTCGTGGATTTTCAATATTTTTGCCTAAAATTTGGACCTGATATTCATCAGATCTGGTTCTTTTGTGAAAAAAATAGTAGGACAGCGCGCGTTTGAAGAAACATATTAATTCCGTTATTGGAAGTGGGTCGATTTCAAAGTGGATTTTAGAGATTTAGCGTTAGCGGCGTTAATACTTATCGCCGGCAACGCGCAACGGACACTGCAAACTGTCGTTAAATGACGATTACAGCCCGATTCATTACCGGGAACTAGGAAATATTTACGTCACAAGTTGGTCACTGGGTGGATTCTACCCACAGTGACCACGAAGGATTAATTGCTTGAAATTTCAATCACTTAATTATCTCATAATTAATAAATCGTGACTTCAGGAAGAAAAATTGTCCACAAAATTATTAAGGACCATGCATTTTCGTAATAATCGTAGCGCAAACTTGCCTTGGTTGGGAAAATGATATCCCCGATCGTCATATGAACGTAATCGAACATTCCGTTGGGATATTTGTCGCTATGGATTTTAGCGACGAGTTCGCCGTCCTCGTGGAATTTAGCGACCAGAATATTGTCCGGTCCATGGGCAAAAGACACGAGATCCGAACGGCTCGTAGCTGTCGCGAACTTGGTATTCGTTGCGTGGAATTTGTTGCCTACGCTGTCAAAGTATTCGACGACGTAACTGAGCTCCATGCCTTTTGGCAACATGTTCAATTCTTCGCCGCTCCTTATGCGGATGTTCGAGTTTAATGACAGCATCAAATAGTGAATTGGTTTGACCTGAAAGGAAATTATTTTCAGCTACTTTCGAAGCGGTAAAACGAGCCATCGAGCTTTTCAATATTTCGGTAACAAAAAATCCGTTCGCTAGGAAACGAAAAGCAAAATTTCTCGTGGTCTAGAAAGGCCGAGCGATAACAAAACTTACATCGATTATGACAGTGACGGTTTGCTTAAAATTGTAGGATTCCACATTAGTGACAGAGATGATTGTTCGTCCGTAACTGTCGCCAGACTTGACAACGCCTTCTTTGTCAATCCTGACAGTTTTGAGAGCCTGAGTGAGACCATTAGGATCTTCGGACTCGTTGCTGCCATTAGCAAGAATTTTGTAGCTGGTGACGCCGTGTTTTTCGCGATTAGTTTTGATTTTGAGAAGGGAATTTGGTTGCATAATGAAAATGGGAATGCCAGTGGTGGCGGGCGAGGGTTGGACGATGGCGAGTTGTTCGAAAATTTCGATTTTTGCAAAAGTGCCAAAGCTCACTTGGTCCTCGTAGCCGGCGATGATTTTCGAGGGGATTGTGACGTTTAGGTAAATCGTGGCGAGGCCAGCTGCATGGGCTTTGGCTCGTAAAGTCACTTGGTTTTGATAACGAATGTTGATGCCAGTGCCTTCGTACATATTGTGCAAACTCAGCAAACTCGAGTCGCTCGTGTACCAAGTAAACGAGAGCAAAGATTTCGTCGATCCGATAATCAGAGGCGTCAAATTATCGGGAATTCCGAATGCCCAGACTGGAATCGTCGCTCCGACTTTTATTCTCGTCGTCGGAGCCACGATTCTTATGCCTTGCAATGGTGTTACGTGCACGTCGATGTGATCCTGGGAATAAACGATCCTTTGGCCTCTGATACTCGGGCCTACCGCGCGCGCAATCACTCTCGCTTTTCCTACGGCTTTGCCCTCGAGTATACCGCGTTTTTCGATGCTCAGGATATTTGTATTTTCAACAGAAAATTCAATCTCTCCGTCGCTCGGCCCGCCGCTCGTTTCGATTTGGCAAACCGTGCCAACGAGTATCGTCAAGTTTCTTTCGTTTATTTTGAGCGGTGTAAAAACTTGGATTATCGCTGTTCCGCTTCGAATTTCTTTGTCGCCACGTCCACTGGAGAAAAATATTCTCGCCTCGCCTTCCTCGACCCCGTGGATCATGTACAAGATTCTCGAATACGGTGCGTCGTCCTGTTCGCCGACCGGCAACCGCCTGACCTCGATGTGATTCTCGTCGCTGTCGAAACTCAAATCCAAAGCGTCGAGACTCGGCAATTCCATCAAATTACCGTTCGTATCGAATAATTTAATGGTCGCGAGTATGCATTTGCCTTTCTCCACTTTGTCGATAGTTTCGATCTCGATTCCAGCCAATTGTTGGACTTCGATTTCCGCCTCGGCGGGAGAAGAGACGAGACAAAGATCGACCAACCCCAAGCGCAGCGAACCCGCTTTTTTCGGCACGATGCTTATCGTTTTTGTTGGCTCGACGTAACGAATGTCAGCGATTTCTTCGCTGCTCAATACAAACTCGTAATAACCGGAGCCTTGACTAACTTGCAGAGAATATTTGCTCGTCGGGTCGTTGAGGACTTTGATTTTTCGAGGAGTTATCGTTGTATCGTTTACCAAGTAAATTGTCATTTCCGCTTCGATCAGAGGCGTCCTGAGGACGTCGCGTTCGTTGAGAATCCCGAACGGTGGCCATTCCGGCGATATTTTCAATTTATTCAGTACGGAATTTTGGTAACCGACGATCTTTGCGGAAACTATGAGCGAGCCCGTGTGTCTTTTTGGTACGAATATTTGGTAATGACTCCGCGGCAAGACGACGTTCATGTCAGTGAATGTTTCTTCGGCCGTGCCGCTCGCAATTTCCACAGAACCGCTGTCCTGCGGTTTCAAATTCCAGACAACATCCAAGCTCGTGAAATTATCAAAACGTCTTCCATCCTCGTCTTTGACTGTTACAACGAGACGAAGAGGTTTGTCGCTGTGCGCCATAACGCGCTCGCTGCTCTGGCCGATCGGGCAATTTTCACTGTCTTTGAATTCCGGTGCCAAGTGGACGTAACGCGGTTTTCCGCAGATAACTCGCACGCTCGCTGTCGCGTCGTTGCTTCGGCAATTGGGCAGCAGAGGCGTGTTGGAAATCTTGTAAGTGACCAAAACGTCGCCGAGCGACCGACAAATAACTTCGTAAACCGCGATTTCTGGACTGTCCGGGATTTTTCGCTCGATTACTCTCGCAACGTCGGAATCGCTCGAGGATATTTCGCGCTTGTAGCCTTGCGGCTTTCCCGGCCAGGCGTGAGGACCTCCTTTGAAAATAATCTTTCGGGAGGAACCGACGGCCAACAGAGTCTCCCCGTTGGAGGGATGCACCGCGACGAGTCTCTCGTAAGCGGCGATCGTTATGTTGTCCATTAAATATTGTCCGTTCGAGCTGTGAGCGACGGTGATGCTCGAAGTGCCAACGTCGAGGCCAATCAGTCGAATCGTCGCGCAAGATATTCCGACGGGGGCTAAATTTTCGCTGGTATTTTGTACGAAATTGCCGTCGGGGATGTAAACCTCGAAGGGAATTTCGCGGCAATCGTTGAACGGTATTTCTTTCGAGTCTGGAGCTTCGCCGATTTTACCGTAAAGAGCAACGTGCAGGTCGATCGGTTCGCCGATCGCCGCGTCAATATTGTACTGGACGATCTCGAGACGCGATGGCAAAAGCACGTGAACGCGAGCACGATCTTTGTTGTGAGGATTTCGTGACATCGAGACAACAACGTCGGTGCTGCCTTGATTCAAAATCCTCACGACACCGTTTTGCGAGACCGTGACGATCGATGGTTGCCGCGAATTCCACACGTATTTGCCGTCTCCCCCGATCGCTTTCAACGCGATATCGAAGCGCGTTTTACTCTTTGGATCCCAAGGCACAGCCAAAACTCTCGGACTTATCGTCACCGGAGTGTGAATAACTAATTCGGCCTTTGCCGAAAGTTTACGAGTCAGAGATATTTTTTTTCCTTCTTTGTTTATCACTCCGTGCAAACGAGCCTCGGCCACGGTCGTTCCACATGTCGTTGGCACCACGACCACGTGGCTACCGTTTTGCGTCGACGAGATCGTCTCGAAAAATTGCGAATCTACGCTCAGCGACACTTCGACGCCTTCGCCTATGTGGAATTTGTGCTCTTTGCTGTCAAACAACTCGACCACCAACTCGTGACGCTCCCCAAGGATCAAACCTGAATTCCTATTCGGCAAAACTGTTATCGTTATGTACGACACTTCGTTGATGTTTATCGTTGCTGTTGGCAACACCACGCCGTATTCCTCGTGCACGTTCTTGTCGTGAAGCAACACTTTCGTCTTCCCTTTGCCAAGCGCGTAAGCCGAGTGACGCTCGTTGTTTATCTCCAGGATCGTCGGGTTTTCAGCCTCCAGATAATATTGAGTCGATGGCAAACTTATCTCCTCCAAACGACCTTGATGCACCTGAGAATTCGAATTTACAGCCTCAATCCCCAACTCTTTCCCTTTTTTCACTCTATTTCGTGCAACAAATTCTACAATTATTCTTTACCTGCATTATTCTGTACTTGAAACTATCGTACGCCATCATCGTCACGTCCGTTGGAAGAATTATCAAATTCGCTACTACAATCAGCTCCACTTCTACCGCTGGCACGTGCTTGTATTCCGGGTGTGGTAATCTCACAGAAACCTTGCAATGTTCGTTTCAATTATTAACATTTTATTGTTTATCATTAATTAATGAATTGTAATTAATTAATTAATAATAATTATTTATGAATTATTAATTAATTGTTCATTAAAATTAATGAATTAACTATTAATCAATAATTATTAATAATAAATAATTGTATGATATATATAATTAATAAATTATATAATAAATAAATATATTTTTATTATTCATTAGGGTGCTTTTTTTTTTGGCGACATTTTTTTTTTTTCACTCCCATCTCGCATTTTTATAGGGAATACCTTAAAGAAAATTCCCTGAAAATTTGAGCCCTTAATATTAATTTTAAGTACTCGCCCAAGGCGTCCAATGATTTCCCCTTTAAAATACACGTAAAGTTCGATTTTTCTTCTTAAAAGTTCTACAGATCAGAGGCATTTGAAGGTACGATCTTGGTCGACGAACCGATTTATTCATAATTGAATGCTCTACAAAAGTGTCCATTGTGACGTGATTGTAACTCGAACTGGCGAGGTCGTACGGGTCACTAAACCCAATTTTTTCATGAAATTCTCGGTTTTTTACCTCTATCTCGTAAATGAAAAGAGCTACAGAAAAAATAAGAATGACAAACTTGGAGGAAATTCAATTTCCTACAAAAAAGTATTGAAGCACTAAATCGCCAACATTGATATTTCTTGAGATATTGGGCTTTCAAGTTGAGGTAGTATGGAATTTTCGTGGATTATTGAGCTAAATTGTATAAGTTGTTAATTTACGATTCTTTATTGTGATTCAAATCATCAAATATTTATTTGTTAAGTTTCAAATGATTGAAAAGTTGAATAACTGAACGTTTTGAAACTGGAATTCGAGAAAAAAACACATTTTCAAAGTGCCCAAAATTGTTTTTTTTTACTTTTCACGAATTTTTCGATTGACTTTCCCCTGATTATTCTAATTTACTTACCAGTAATTGAATACCTATACATTTCTACTTACAAGTATGTTGTAAATTTACAAAAATTTTGTAAAATTTGTAAATTTCTAGTTGAAAATTTTGTAAATTTACAACATATTTTCAACTAGAAATTCATAGGTATTCAATTACTGGTAAGTAAATTAGAAGAATCGGGAGAAAATCAATTGAAAAATTCGTGAAAAGTGAAAAAAATAATTTTAAGCACTTTGAAAATGTGTTTTTTTCTCGAATTTCAGTTTCAAAACGTTCAATTATTCAACTTTCCAATCATTTGCAACTCAACGAATAAATATTTGATGATTTAAATTACAATAAAGAATAATAAATTAACAACTTATACAGTTTAGCTCAATAATTCATGAAAATTCCATACTACCTCAACTTAAAAGCCCAATATCTCAAGAAACATCGATGTTAGCGATTTGGTGCTTCAATACTTTTTTGTAGAAAATTGAATTTCCTCCAAGTTTGTCATTCTTATTTTTTCTGTAGCTCTTGTCATTTACGAAATAGAGGTAAAAAAACGAGAATTTCATGAAAAAATTGGGTTTAGTGACCCGTACGACCTCGCCAGTTCGAGTTACAATCACGTCACAATGGACACTTTTGTAGAGCATTCAATTATGAATAAATCGGTTCGTCGACCAAGATCGTACCTTTAAATGCCTCTGATCTGTAGAACTTTTAAGAAGAAAAATCGAACTTTACGTGTATTTTAAAGGGGAAATCATTGGACGCCTTGGGCGAGTACTTAAAATTAATATTAAGGGCTCAAATTTTCAGGGAATTTTCTTTAAGGTATTCCCCACAAAAATGCGAGATGGGAGTGCAAAAAAAAAAATGTCGCCAAAAAAAAAAGCACCCTATTATTCATTTATTATTTCTCAATTTTTTTGATAGACTGTCTGCCTAATCAATTTCTGCCTATTAATTATTAATTAATAATTATTAATAATAAATAATTATATGATATACATAATAAATAAATAAATTATATAATAAATAAAAATATTTTTACTATTCATTTATTATTTCTCATTTTTTTGATAGACAGTCTGCCTAATTTTCTTTCTTGGCTTTCGTTCGCTTGCTCTTCAAGTACAGCGCGTACGTGGGTTCAAGTTAAGAAAAAAAAAATCTTTTTTAACGACAAATCTGAACGAGAAATCGATACAAATGGTGAGTTTGAGAAATTTTGCAGAAAATTCGCCGAATTTTTCTGCAATTATGTTCGTTTCGTATTTCGCGATGATTCTCGATATTTTTTTGGATCCTGTTTTTCTTGTTTTATGGAAATTTTTCATTTTCTAAGCATAGACAGCAAATTTTTTGCGAAAAATGGAAATGTGGCTGGGTAAAAAGAAAGAGGATTGATTCTTTTGATTTTGGCTTCTTAGTTTTTGCATTTTTGGGATTTTTGAAATGGTTTTTTGGAGTGGGACAAATTTTGTATGTTTTTTTATCAATTACCTTGGCTGTACCGGTTTTAATTCCCTCGAGAAGAATTATGTGTCCTTTTTTGCCAGTGTTGTCCAGTGTCACCATGGTCGGTGGAGTCTCGTAGGGAGATTCTTGGAACGTCATAAACCGCAATATACTGTTGTACTCATTTTCCAACTGAGCTCCGCGTTTGTCGCCGCTACCGATCGACCACACAAATTCTACGCCGGCCAAGGTCGTAAATTCGTTTCCTGAATATCAAAAAATCGATTTAGCCACGCATCAGGAAATTTTAAGTCGTTGGATCAGTCGGAGAGGAAGACGATTCTGATTTTTCTCAGGAAAGCTCGGGAAAGCTTAAAATTTCGGGACGCAAAGGTTTTTCGCGGGCAAAGAGTCTCAAAGTTGGATTTTCGGGCAAAAAGCAATTTTTCGAGTCGATTTCCTCGATGGACGATTTTTGGGAGTAAAATTCAGAAAATTTATGCAACTTGAAACATTTTTTATCGTTTACCCTGTTCGTCGTAGGCGCGAACTTCAAAAGCTTCGGGCGCCTCTTCGATGAATAATTCTCGTGAGGTGGTGACGAGATTGAGCGAGAAAATGGCATCGACGATGACGTCGCATCGTAGGAATTGGCCAGTGTTTATGTCCTCGGCGAGGACAATTGCGGTATTTCTCATGGGATCTCGGGTGACGCTTTGCACCATAACCGCGGAGGAGCATGTTCGATCAGGATTTTCATTGATTGGAATTAAGTGAATGACGTCTAGACGAGACGTTGACCTGAAAGACGAAGAATAGCGAAGAAACTGGAAATTAGTGAATTTTCATGGCCAGTGCGAAAAACACGCCGGAAAGTTAACCTCTAAGCGAACGCGTTTTGCACATTTTATGACGGTCGCAAAGATGCGCGCGATCGTGCGATGAGCGAAAATATTCGAAATGTTGTTGGAAAATAAATATTTCCATCGATTTTCGGTCTATCAGAGATTTTTCGACATTTTTCACTACAAATAGAAATGACGTGAGACTTACCACTGGTAACAACCACCCTCAGTCACTTCAAGCGTAAAATTAACCGGGAAATCATTGAAAACCGGTAACAAAACTCTCGGAACATTCAAACGCGATGCTTCTACTAATTTCGGGATGGATATTAATGCCGAACACAATATTAACACGATTATTTCTAATGAAACTCTCGATCCCGCCATAACTTATTTTTTACTCTCTTCTACATGTGTTTTTTTATTGCGGAACAAACTTTGCGCCTCTTGCCGACTTGTCTCGTCGTCGGTTGACTACTATTTCGGAATTTGCATTTTTCGAGCTCCCCGAGTTTACACTCGAAACTGTGTGACAATCAGATTCAAATTTGTCCGCCAGAGTGCGTGTCTTGTGCGTTCTACGCGTGAAAGTTGATAAAAAGTGAGAAAATTTTCGTTGTTTCATGCCTTTTGGGTAGAAAATAATGTGAATTCGTGCTAAATAAGTAACTCGTGTAAAAACTTTTGAAGGATTTTGTATTTTCATCATTCTGCTTTTACAATCGAGAAAACACATTCCTCAGCTCGTTTGAATTTCCCGCTTTGGGAGGCTGCGAGCGTTGGAACTGGAGAGTGGCGCCATCGGGCATCTCGTGGAGGAATGAATTGTCTGGTATAAATAGGGGGGAAAGTGAATTCCCAAAATCGTGTAAATCGTTAGACGAGCAACTGGACCGAAGCCTCGAAATTTTCACAAATCCATAGTACGAGAATTATAACCTACTCGGAAAGGAAGAGAAAAAGCAAAGAGCCAGTGGGTTTGGCGATTTGAGATTTTTTTATTATTCGTTTGCATTTATAAAAGCGGAATTAATCCAGTTGCGATAAAAGCTTTGGATAATAAACACAAAGTGAGCAGCGGAATCAACATATAAAAACCCTCGCGGCGCTTGAATGCTGAAAACAAAGAATAAAAAAAAGTAAACAAAATAAATGAGTGACAGATTGAGATAAAAAAGAAAAACAAGAGAGAAAAAAAAGTTAGTGTTGTGCGTGTGAGTGCATATATTATGGTACTAAAGCCATCTGTCATACGAAACTTTATTTTCGTTCTCTCTCGTGTCTAATCATCATTTAAATATAGTAACAACGCGAAATCAAACAAAAAGAAAAATCCGCGACGTTTTTCTTGTGGTCGAGAAATAATCCGAAAGTGATACAAAATTTCGTTTAAATTCCAACTATTTTTAAGACCGAACGAGCGCACTAAAGTGTTCTGATTAGCCTCTGATTACGAAGCTTACAAGACATTGTATCTTTTTACGTTTTTTTTTCATTTTATTTCGAGCTTCTATTTACGTACCAACATCTGCAATCGTCAGATGCTAATGAATTTGCTCTTGATCTCATTGTAACACTGATTCTCGCTCGCGTTCGATACAACATCGGTTTACTCGAGTTTTCCACAGCATTTCGATCTCAGACGAAAAAATAACCTTTTCGTACTTGTTCGGCTTGACAAGAATCCGCCAAATATTCGAAAGCAATGTCACATTGTTGAAGACGAAAGCGAAAGGTAAGCAGCATCATTGTTATTGGTTATTGTTATTATCGTGATTGTATGTAAACAAAAGTGCTAGTGTTGGAATTTTTTGACAGCCTCTTTCAGAGTCTTCAGTCGTTTGTTCCCTTTTTTTTTCCATTCATCTTTTATTTCTGTGCTTTTTTTTTTTATCTCGTCTTGACGTAACTTTGAAACTTAGGCTAGTTAACCTTCGGTATCTCCTCGCGCTACGCAGACTGTTCGCCACACAAAGCACCAAATATTAACATCGCAGCAATGTCGAGCAAAGGAAGAACCGCCAATTGCAATTCCTGGAAATTTTACTTTGATTGTAATTCAATAATTAACCATGACCAATTTTTTGCCATATGTTTTTGTCTTCTTGCCATTTTGTTCCGGAAACCAATCCTTTTCGCTTTTCCATCAATAAATTGTTTTTTCCCACAATTTAAACGTTAAATATCCAAAAATTGATCGATTTAATGATAAAAATGTTGATTTTTTTTTGGTTTCAAAAAATTTGCTGGAATTTGCGTTAAAATTTAAAAAATTGCAAATAAATTGATTTCCTCAACCAAAGT
The DNA here is from genome assembly GCA_037043255.1 of Diadegma fenestrale. Taxonomy (NCBI): domain Eukaryota; kingdom Metazoa; phylum Arthropoda; class Insecta; order Hymenoptera; family Ichneumonidae; genus Diadegma; species Diadegma fenestrale. The sequence continues at coordinate 11,915,326 of CM073312.1, forward strand.
GCGATTTTCTAATTATAAAAATGTGGCACAATTCGAGAAATCGGAATTAATTGAGAAAATTTCATTCCAATTGATTTTTTTTGGATAAATTTCTTTGGAAAATAAGGATTTTTAGTTGTTTTGGTAAAAAATAGTTTTTGATAGACACGGAATGATAAAATTGGTAGTCGATTAAGAACACAGTGCTTGAACATGTTGTTGCGAATCGGAGTCTGTCGGTAAAGCTGCCCTAGTTTGGTGATATTTGTCGTTGAGAGCAGAGTAACTAGAAAATGGTATTTGCTTATTAGGTGCTCTGGAACTTAGATAGCGCTCCGTCGGTCAACTGTTCAGGTACAAAGTATCTCTGTGATGTTTTCGTCAGGTCTTGGCTGTAATCTCTCGTTTCCCAGTTGTCTGGGTTACCCTCAAGATAGCGAAGAGCTTATTCCGAAGATGGCGCGCGAGCCGATCGTCCTCAATGTTTACGATATGGTAAGAGCAACAATTTCCCTGCGAGTTTACAAACAATTTTTCTTTATTTCTAGAAAATCTTTTCGCTATGACTAGAATAACTTTTTTTTTCCTGTCTCTCATTTTAATAGTATTGGATCAATGAATACACAACGCCCATCGGGTTGGGAGTCTTCCATTCGGGTGTCGAAATTTATGGAGTAGGTGCGTACGAAAATGTCCAATGAACTGGAAATAAAATTGAAAACGAGAGTGATTTTTGTTCTCTGTTATTCAAAACTCTGGACGTTTTTGCAGAATACGCGTACGGCGGTCACGCTCTTCCCATTTCTGGAATCTTTGAAATTGTGCCCAGAGACACGGTCGAGCTTGGAGAACAATTTAGATTCAGGTGAGAATTTATGAATTTTTATTAATAAGCCATGTTGAAAAACTCACGATTTTGAAGTTTGACTCGTTGGATGGAATTCTGTTTTTTTTTGTGGAGAGCTCATGATGCTTATTCGATATTTGGTCAGGACAATAAAAAATCGTCATGGTTTTTAACCCTCCGTGGTCACTGTGGGTAGAATCCATCCAGTGACCAACTTGTGACGTAAATATCTCCTAGTTCTCGGTAATTAATGGGGCTGTAATCGTCATTTAACGACAGTTTGTAGTGTCCATTGCGCGTTGCCGGCGATAAGTATTACCGCCGTTAACGCTAAATCTCTAACATCCACTCTGAAATCGACCCACTTCCAATAACGGAATTAACATGTTTTTTCAAACGCGCGCTATCCTACTATTTTTTTCACAAAAGAACCAGATCTGATAAATATCAGGTCCAAATTTTAGGCAAAAATATTGAAAATCCACGAAGTGACGATTATTTTAGTGAAAAAACTTTTTTTTCCCGTTTCTTTCTTCATTTTGCATTTCAAAAAATATGTTAGCCTTCGATTCCTTTCAGGAAAGTTTTTCGTATCTAAACTGTAATGTCCGAGGGTTGTTCAGTAATTTTTTGAGAATTTTCGGGCCGATAGATTGGTCACAATACGGATTCGAAAATGGTCTGGGGAGAATCAACCCAGTGTGACCACCGAGATCGGTGGCGGAAGTGCGACCACGTAGGGTTAAAATTGAACAAACGATGAATAGAGAAAATACTTTTCGTTGGACCTCAACGTCGTGAACTTCAATGTCATAAAAACTCAAAGGCCACAGCTATACGTTGTTTTTTTGATTTCAGACAATCCGTGCACATTGGATACACGGATTTCACTGAAGAAGACGTGACTAGAATCGTGAGTGAACTGGGCAAAGATTTTCGAGGAGATCGCTATCATCTTATGAACAAGAATTGCAATCACTTTAGTAGCCAACTGACGCAGGTATTGAATAGTGATTTTTGTACTTTCAGCACATAGAAAATCTCGAGAAAACACAAAAATGAAGTGGATTTAAGAAATTTTCCCATTATTTTCACTGGAATAAAGAAAATGTGATTTTCATTTGCAGATTCTGTGCGGACAGGAAATTCCTGGCTGGGTGAATCGATTAGCCTATTTCAGTTCGTGCGTACCGTTTCTTCAGAGATGCCTGCCAAAAGAGTGGTTAACACCAGACGCGCTTCAGCATTCGTTGAGCCACGTAAGTCACCAAGAAAGTACACCGTCGTCGGACACGTCGTTGTAACATTCAGCCAACCGCGATGACAGCAAGGCAAACATATTGAAATGTCGCAGAAGTCATACGTTTTGAATGTTGAAAAAATTGGGGGCCCGAGTACGAAGCGAGTCGGAGTGGGAAAAACTTTAAATAATGACGGAGTCAAAATAACTAAAAGGATAAATAATAAATAAACAGCAAAGTGTTTACATGATGAAAACGAGTTGAAAAAATACGATGTCTTCGAAAGAGTCTCGCGATGAATTTGTAAACGCGTTGATCGAGTTGAAACGAGAAAAAAAGAAAAAAAAACGCTAAAAAATGCCTGCACGAGATTCGATCGCGAACGCGTTTACAAAGCACAAACCAAGAGAACGAAAAACGAGATAAAATGCCTTCCTTGTAACGCTGCTCCTTTTTAAATTGAGCAGCGCGTACCTTAAATAAGAGTTTAGAGAAATGGAGAAACAAAACAAACAAAACAAATAGTGAAATGAAAAAAAAAGCGATGAACAGATGACAAAATTAACCGCAAGAAAAACGTCGTTGAATAAAAAAGAAAATGAGCAACGCGGGCGAACACAAATGACAAAAATAAAACTAAAAAACGTGAATTTGTCGTTTGTATTCGTCGGTATTGCCGAATAATGCCTACGCGTTGAAACGGCGAGGAGACTGAAACGAGGCGAAGGGGCAAAATCTAGAAAATTCAAAGTTTCCAATCGAGATGAATCGCGTCAAGATCTTTGTGGGATTTGTTCAGTTCGACAGGAAAAAAAACGAGGAGTAAACGTGAAAGAGAGAAAAAAATGAAGAGAGAAAAATATAAAAACGATAATAACGCTGTTGTACTTTGTTTTACATCTTGTTATCGAAATTCAAGATTCTGGCGATATAAACATTGAATCGTAGTAATAATGATAAAACACTAACGCTACTATAAAAATAATAATAATGATAATTATGTAATAATAGTATGAATAATAGTAATAATGGTGATGATAATTATTATATAATATTAGTCTTAATTATTATTAATAGATCGATATAGAGCTCATCACACACGTCCATGACAACAAGCTGCGAGTAGATCTTCAGATAAATTTACATAACAAAATCGCTATTGATTTGCATCACAAAACAATTTCGTTTCAAAAAATTTCATTTTTTTCATCGCCTCAATCATGTAACGATTTTTTTCTCCCTGGGCAGCTGTTCTCGTTTTTTGTTTTGTCTTATTCCCATTTTTTCGCGCTCACGATCTCTCAACAACTTAAAAGTCCTGTGAATTTTTTGAAATTCGGTCTCGATATTATTCTCCGACGTTGTTACTCAAAAGTTCTCAATTCCGACGATTTTTCTTCCACTTTTTAAACAATATTGAAAAACTGAGAGAGGAACGAGTTTGGAGGATCCTCGAGATCCAAAATACAAGGTCGAACTGGACTTTTTGTCTTCGCGGCTGTTTCTACGTGTTTATTATTTTTTACAATAGTCGCGACATTCAAAAAGTCGAGTTCGTAATAAACATCATGACGTAATTTGTATTTTGGTTTTTGCGTCTTCGTTTTGTCCCGAATTTAGCAAAATTCGAATTTTTCGTGAACCGAAAGTTTCCGTACGCTTTCCTCCTCTGCTCTCTATCGTAAAAAACAAAACAAATCTTTACTCTTCTCAAATTATAGAAATTCTGTCGTAACGGAAAAAAACCTAGTCAAATTGAAAAATTGGATCGAGTGTTAGCGAACTACGAGACACGATTACGAAATCTGCAGTTCATTTTTATTCCGGCTCCGATATTAATAACCACTGATTTTTTGTCTTCACGGTAATCGCGATATCGGAGTTTGCATCGTTGCGGGAAAAAGCGAAAGTCTTTTTCGCACGTTCGATTTTTTGATCGAGTGGAAATCAAACAGACAAGGATGCAAATGATTTTTCTGCCCGGCGATGCAAACTTTGACGTCCTTTTTATTTGCATTTATATTTACGCTGCGATATTTTTTTGCTACGTACTTCCGGACTATCGCACACTGTACAGTCAATTAAATAACGCCTCTTATGCTCTAGATTCTTGAAATCAATCTCGAGAAACGTGTGACTGGTCAAATGATTCATAAAGTTCGAATGAGTAGAAAAAAAAAAATGAAACACTCAACGCGGCTAATTGCCGACTCGCCCGATTAATTTTCGTAACTGCGAACAAATACTTTTAGAGCCGTAATAATTTAGAGTCAGAAAAAATTAGTGTCGATTTGTGTTGGGCCTGCGATTCTGGCTTAATTTATTATTATTTTTTATTCTAACAAAAACGCGCCATTATTTTCGATCGTAAATCATGTGTTAACGCGAAGCATGCATATTAATTATTGTTATATTCTTGGAAGCACGATGTACCATTTAAGAGGATATACGTAATGAAGAACGTTAAAAAATGTTGAAAAACGTCGAATTTAAATGAAAACAAAAACGAATAGGGTAACTATGAAATAAAAAACATAATTTAATTCAACTTTTCGAAATTCGTTTAATTTCATTAAAGAAAAATGAAATTATTTGAGTGTACTTAGACGCCTAAATTAATCGTTGAAATACTCGCACACTTTAATTAATAAACAACATTTTCTATATAAAACAAAATAAATAAAACAAATCGTATTTTCATCAAAGTGTCAAAATCTTTTATTTGTAATATAATATATTTTTTACTAATCAACAAAAACTCGATGAGAATAGTGTTGGCGCACTAAGAAAAGCGTAAAAATTCACAAAGTATGCCCCACGAAACGTAAATGTTGAATTGCGACAGGAAAAGTAATAAAAATTGTGCAAATCAGCGAATGAAAAGTTTCTCTTCGTTCCCCAAAATTGTAGCCATATTTTGCTGTCAACTTTGGCTGTCAAACTACTGATTTTTTCTACATGAAAACGAGAATAAACGATACAACACAAAGATTCGTATTCGCTGAGTAAATTCATTTCGAAGACGAAGATTTAAAAAAAAAAACAATATAAAAATTATTCGTCGCGCCTGAGATGTTTTTTTCGTACGTTTTGGAGTAACGATTAATGGATGAACGAAAGACTGCCATTTACTCGTGTACTAGGAGTATTAAATGTCGTTGACAATATAGAAAATTATATTTTAAAGAGAATATCGACGAAAAAAGGCAACAACTAAAAACCCTTGGCCAATAATACTGAAAATTGCATCGTCCAAGTGCAAGGGAAAATATATTTTTCGATGCTTCAATTTTTCAAATTTCCACACCCTCCCAATTTCGTCACTGTGATTTTCTTCCCGAGCACAGGCAAAAATGTTCGAGACCCAATACTGCGAACAATTTCGAATATTATTAAAAAGCAAAGCAGCCAAAATTTTGGTTGCACTTTGACGATGCAAACTTCGACATTATTCCGGAGGAAAATCGTTTGTAGAAAACTGTCGATGAATGTATTATTCTTTGCTCGACGTAAGTTTGTGCGAAGCCCTGTTAACGTAAAGAAGAAAAAATTTGAAAAAAACGCATATTATCTGAAAAAAAAAAGTAAATTGTCTATAAATATTGATTAACAGGTACGCGAAAGTAATTTGTTACGATTGTGTATGTATCTATTCCTAAAAAAAGCGATAGCAATAAAAAGGAATAAAAATAAGAGAATAAAAAGTTATTAAACGTCGACGACGGCTCAGACTGTAAATAGTCCAAACGGTCTAACGACCCCCCGATTTTTTATCTCCACCCTTGAATCTCGCGTAGGAAAAATAGGAGGGTGTTGAAAAAAAATACAACCTTTTGCGTGTTTTAAGATATAATTTGTCTGTGCAGCATATTAAATGACGTAACTTAAAAAATTGAACAGAAGAAGAAATTTCGTGGGTATTCGCGCATATTTTTTAGTTTACACCGCGTAGGACGCTAATTCTCCACAACGAAGGAGCGACGAGGACGATTAGGGAGGAAGGAAAAGAGGAGCGAGGAAAAAACGGATAAAAATCATATATAAATACTACGAGAAGAAAAAAAAATCTACAATTACGCAAACTTACAATTAAAATACAATATTTGATTAGATACTTTGTTATTTATAGTCTCGGATCAATAAATACTTGAAAACAATGCACAAGAGTCATAAATAAGTTTATTCGTAGATCTCCTAAACTAATATGCTTTTGTTTCTTTAATCATATTATTTTTTTCTCCCTCTTTTAGTCATTTTTCGAAATGCTGGATAAAGGGACCAGATTCATTGTTTATTATTAATATTAATATTATATTACACTGGTGTGAGAATGTGTACCAGCAATAAAACAATAAGAAATGCTTTATCATTGTAACGAGCGCATTGATGAATTGATCGTTCAAGTTTTCAGTTTTCGGACAAAGTGAATGTGTTGAATTAATCAATAATTATAATTTTTATCCTACAAAATGATCGCTCGCGTAGAAATTTGTTAACCTACTGTCGGATAATACGATTTTAAATTAGGACAATCTTTACAAACTTTTCTTTCAGTTAATCTTCCTGATAAAATAATAATAATAATAATAATAATATTATGCACTTGCCAGACTTTGATAATTGCGGGTGTTTGAGGTTCGTAATAAAAAAATTGTAGTACAAAACGAAATAATAAACGAAAGTGACTAACGTTAAGTTTTCTCCGAGCCTGCTAAACGACGCTTCGAGCGATTTGAGACACCTCCGGGCAGTAGAATTATTTACACAATAATACATGGACAATTAACAACAACAAAAAAGAAAAATATTCAATTTATCATCGTTTTTTAATGATTCAGGGACAACTTTCGTGTGGTTTTGTGAATTAAACGAAGGAATGATGTTTTTTTTTGCTGTTGATTGGATTTTTTTTCAGTATTTCGGTTTCATTACCTTTTTTTCTTGTCGGATTTTTGATTGATGGAATCCAGTACTTTTTTCATTGGACGACGTGGTTCGGTAGGAATCTCGCTAGAAGTACATCAACTGCTCGCGACTCGATCGCTGACTAAAATCGATCGATTCCGCCTCTCTCGCACTACATCTCGTTAATTTTCATCTGGCCGTTTTTTCACTTTGCTCTCCGAGCTCGTTATGACGCGAATTAGTCAGCGATTATACATTCTCGATTAGTTTACTTTGAATTTTATCTTTTTTTTCATTCGTATCAACGCCTCGAACGAATGTGGAGTATTTTCTCTCAACTCTTTGCCTATCTTCTCGTCAACTTTAGCTTTTTCATTATACAATGTTAATGGGTAGCGCAATATACGTAGCATTACATTTTCATATAATAACATTAACATATTTGATCTATCAACGGCTTTTCTATATCTTCGATACAAGACTGTTAGATCCGATTGGGTAATTCAGTAATAATGATTTACAGGGCACAGTTTCCTTTTTTTTTTCATCTTTCAGTTTTTTTTTTTCATCTGCCTTCCTTATCGATACTAAATCCGTCACGTGTGCTCATTATTCGTCGACCAAGAAACTCGAACGACAGATTTTTTTCGGATTCATTAAAAATTTCGTAGAAAGTTCATTTTTTATGGTGTTTTTGTCTTTTTATTTTGCCGATTCCCACAGCTTGTGGCGAAGCGATTTGAAAAGTGATCATGAGAGGAATGAGCAGATTTCTTAGTCGACGAACAAATTCGTACACGCGATCAACCTGATTATATAGTAATAAAAACTGCTTTAATTGATTTCATTAAATTTCCATTCTCAAACTCAATAACGTTCGGTTTACGTACGTGTACGTAATCGATAGGATTTCGTTTCTGAACGAATCGAGTTTGAGGGAAAATAGAATAGATTTCGTTGACGTTATCGCCGAGAAATTCGATAAAGATTTAGCCCGAAAGTCAACCAAGTGTCGCTCGAATTTGCAGCTCGTTTTCGCGCCCAGTTATTTTGTCCGGATCGTAAAAAAATGGCAAATGTTGAGCCTTTTCTTGATAAAACCATCGAATCAAATTTTTTTTCGGGTTCTGTTCTGCTCCGATTTGGTTTTTTTGCTCAATTTGAACGACGCTTCGTTGCTCTCGGATTATTGCATGGATTCATCGCATTTATGGTTATTCGCGTCCATTTGTTTATACTCAGATAGGCCAAGACGTTATTATTTTAATTGTACTCTAACATCGTGGAAAGACACGTACTTCGAAGGACTACGAGTATTGTAAATTTCTTATCGTTTCTTTTCATTCGGAAGCCACATTATTAAACGTTTCTTATAGTCGATCGTTTCGACACAAAGTGTTTCCTTTTTTGTTGATCGTAACAATGGGTATTTTTAAAATTCATAAACACTATTTCATATTTCCATTTATTCGAGCTGTTTTATAAACCATGTGTAGAAAATTCTCATTTCTTCCACGCGTATACACATAAACGGATGAGTTACGACATGGATTCGATGTAGAGACAAGCATCTGAGCGTGTAAAAAACATGATTCATTGTGGGAAGGTAAAAAAACATTTAAATGAGGATTCGAATGACGTTTGTCGATAAACGAAGCAAATTTTCAGAGACTTACGATTACCACGGTAACGAAAAGAGAGCTACGCGATTTCCGTACAAAATTTCCCAATAAAATCGTATTAAAATAAAAAATTCTACAGTTCTTTCGGTTTTGCGGTTTTAAAAACAAAACATAAATCTGGAACGTACGATTATCCAGAATTTTTCTAATCCTAAACGGTCTTGATTATTTTCGTGAATAAAATCACGTTCGGCACTCATTTCAAAGACCATTGGGGCGATCGTTATTGACTCGTTTTTTCTTTTTATTTCTTTTATGATTCTTTAATCGATTTTTTCTACGCGGTTCCGTTTTTTTTCTGCGAGCGACGTAAATGCCCGACGACGTGCCTTCCAAGTCGCTAAAACTTTATCGCCGCTCGATTTTTGTTGGTTTCTATCCCGATTCACTTTTTTGCTGTTTTCGTTTTTTTATTTTTTAGTTTTTATTCAATCATAAGGCGTGCAATGAATTTATTTTCATTTAATTTATTACTTTTCTAAGAATTGGCGAATTTTCGTTAGATTTACGAAAAAAACGAAGACTTGGGGAGCAAATATTTGTCTGTTGAAATATTTCATACCTAGGCTCGCGAGAAGTAGGTAAAATCGAGTAAAATTTTGTTTTTTTTTCATTCCTTCTCCTTGCTCTGCTTTTGCCCTTTATTTTATATTGCTAAATATATAATTTGACTGGTATTTGAATCCGAACACGTTGCTTCATTCTACGCCTTTCGAAGCTCCGAGTATCGAATTCAAACGAAATTTTCAGCTTCAATTGTGACGAGAAAAAAACAACAAGAGACGTCAAGATAAGCGGACGTGACAAAAACGAAATTTCAGTGCCGAATTTTCTTCGTTCTTCGATTTTTTTAAGTTTATCAATTATTTACAATCACTGTTTATTCATCATTTTGATTAATTCGACACCAGAACGTCGAACTGAACGAAACCAACAAAAGTCTGAAAGTAACGCCGAAAAAATTAAACTTTTCGATCTCGCGATGCGAGGATTCGGAATTTTACAATTTTGGTTGATTTATGCGGTTTTTGGACCACCGAAACTTTCCCACTTTACAAAAAGCGCTGACGGGCCATTTTATCGCGCGCGTTTGTCGAGAATTCAATTCGGAGACTTTAAAAAAAGGCATCGACGTTAATATCGTTGGAACGCGACGAAATTTCATAATTTCCCCCAATTTTCCACTCATTTTGTCGTTGGAAATCTGGAAATTCAGAAATATCTCAAAAAGTTTCTGTCGCCCAAGTTCAGGTGAAAATTTTGACCAGAAAAACGGAACTTCACCGCGTTGCAACGATGCAAACGCGAGCACGTTAAAAAAACGATAAATAAAAAAAAAAACTACGCCTAAATGTTCTCGTTGTGTGTCGGGAATGGAAAACAACAAATAAATAAAAAAGACAAGAGAACGAGGAATCGTGAGACTTTAAAAAAAGTTTTGGTTCCTCGTGATTTTGTCGCGAACGGTCACTACGATTCTGATTCCGTCACAGTCGCAAGAGATTAAAGAGATAAAAAAAGTCTGCACTGGTCACACGCTGGAGAATTTCGTTCGGAGGATATCGTGGCAGTCTCTCGAAAAAGCGGGAAAAACTGCACACGACCTCGAGATCCTACGTCGTTATATATAGATTTATATAATATATATAATATTTTATCTTTTTTGTTTGTCGTAATGTTTTTTCTTAATAATTCTTCTCTCCTTTTCCATGCTAGTCGGAGCCGTAGATATATTTGGTCAAAAAATTAAATTAAATTAAAAATTGCTGTCCACGGACTTTGTCCGGGCTCGTAATAAAAACGATGATTATTATTTTTAGTCTTGACAGCATTTTTCGCATCTTTTTGCTCTTTTCTCCGAACAAACGAGAGGCTTGCCCGGTTTTTAGGAGTCGTAAGACGACGAGCCGTGATCGTGGGCCGGACTCGGCGGTGTCGATGGATTTGAACTATTATTCGAGGCTATCGAGTGACGAGGACTTCCGCCAGAAGTATGCTCTTGCTGTGAAATGCAAAATAATCGTCTTGATCCCATTTCTCGTCAAAATACAAAATAAATTGTTTCTAAATATTTTTATAATAAAATTGGAGCGAATTTACATTTCCCTGAAAAATCAAGAGGCTGCACGCACTTTATGAGCGTGCCAAGAAGAAATTTGATGAGATCGATTTGAAAAAAACGAGAGGAAATTCGTTTTTAATTAACAATTTATCGTTTTTTTGGCTTCTTGTTATTGTGTCAATTATGAATAACGTGATTGTGTTATTTGGGTGAGGAAAAATGTGCCGCCAACCTTTTCTTGTAAAGATGCAATGCTGCCGAGGGAGAGTGGAGTGTGCGATCGCACGTGCAGTGACTCCGAATCAACTTGGTCCACGGGAGTGCGCGGTAATGAGGGAGGTGTAGCAGTTGGTCGTGGTGGGGCTGGGCCTCTTCTGGACGACGTTGAACCTTGGAATTGAGTTGTTACATTTTAATAATCCCGATATTTCAAGATCCAACAAAATTATTCAAGTGGCAATGAAAATTCGACATTTCACGCGAGTAAAGGGACGTTTGAACCTTCGTGGTCACTGTGGGGAGAATCCACCCAGTGACCAACTCGTGACGTAAATATCTCTTAGTTCCCGGTAATTAATGGGGCTGTAATCGTCATTTAACGACAGTTTGGAGTGTCCATTGCGCGTTGGCGGCGATAAGTATTACCGCCGCTAACGCTAAATCGCTAACATCCACTTTGAAATCGATCCACTTCCAATAACGGAATTAATATGTTTTTTCAACGCGCGCTGTCCTACTATTTTTTTCACGAAAGAACCAGATCTGATGAATATCAGGTCCAAATTTTAGGCAAAAATATTGAAAATTCACGAAGTGACGATTATTTTAGTGAAAAAACTTTTTTTTCCCGTTTTTTTTCTTCATTTTGCATTTGAAAAAATATGTTAGCCTTGGATTTCTTTCGGGAAAGTTTTTCGTATCTAAACTGGAATGTCCAAGGGTTGTTCAGTAATTTTTTGAGAATTTTCGGGCCGATAGATTGGTCACAATACGGATTCGAAAATGGTCTGGGGAGAATCAACCCAGTGTGACCACCGAGATCGGTGGCGAAAGTGAGACCACAAAGAGTTAATTACCATTTTGTGGTGAGTATCCAGAATTTCGAGTCATATGAGAGCTCAGACGTCTCGTGTCCGACGGCGGATGCCTCGGAGGCAGTGGAGCAGGTTTTGATGGTGCCTGAATCGCCGAGCCATAAAACTGCCGAAAAATCAATTCCGATTCGTAAAAAATTAGCATTTGGCGCAAGAAAAAAAAAAGTTTTGTCATAAAAAAATAAATTAAAAGTGCAAAACTGAATTTTTCGAGCAATAATCTTATGAAATATTTTTTTTACTTACACGTTGCGGCGCATTGGAGTGTAAATGAGTTCCGCTGTGATGGCCCGAATACTGTTGTTGGTCCGCGGTTTCCAGGGTCGTTGGCAAATCCAACAGTCTTTGAATCTACAAGAAAATGCAATAAATAAATTCTCCGAATTATTTTGGCAGTATTTTTCGTCGGATTGATTTTTATCGGAAATGATGCAAGTGCCAGTGAAATTTTTCAATTTGGCCGGAGATTTCTTACTTGAATTCCATTGCCAGGTCCCATGTGACTGATGTGATTGAAATTCGTGGGTGCCGAAATCATTTTGGACCGTCGGTCGGTGGGTCGAGCGCCTCGGTTGCCTTCGCGAAGCGAGAATCGTCTCCTGGGTCTCGTCATTTGTCTACCGCTCGCGTCTAATGGCGTAAGATTCAGTAATTCCCCTGGAAAATAAAAAAAAATCGTTTTTTCGTATTTTTCGAGCTGGAATCAGGAAAATAATGATTTTTTCGGTGACTTACGTTGATGCAAATTGCTCAGATATATAACATGTGGCATGTCGTTGATCATGCACGTGGTCAACGAGCCCGAAGTGTTTAAAGGCCTCGCTTTTTTGACGTTGAGCGTTTGCAGCCAATCGCCGCTCGTGCAATCGAAAACATCGACGTGAGTTTCACTGTAGACTAGAAGGTAGCCTTCGCAATAGCCTGGCAAAATAATGTCAACAATTTTCAATAAAATCTCTTGAAGAAAAAAAAATCCTAATTTTCACTAATTCATGGATTAAAAATCATTTTTTCAATTAAAATCATTACCAAACCATTAAAAATCGATCTAAATGAATAAATAATTGAATTATTTATTATTCATTATTTATTTATTGTTTATTTATTATTCATTTATTATTTATTAATTATTTAATTAATTAAAGGACTAAAAATCGTGTTTTGTTGGTAAATTCGATGGCGCGATTTACTTACTGACTGCGGTCGGAACTGCGGGATACATGATTTCGCGATCTCGACTTTTTCTTCCCTGACTGTCGACGTAGACTGCGAGGGTATGAAAAACCAGCAAAAATTCACCGCGAGGCAATTCAATGCATCGCAACGCCTCCACGGCACTGTACGTTAAAAATCCCAGCAAACTGTTATCTTGATGGACCAATGCTGATAAAAATAATAATTAATTAATCTCGATATCTTACAAAAAAACAAAAAACAATGCACATAAACAATGAATTCTCACGTGTTCGACTTACATATCGGGTGATGGTCGCCTAATATACTGTAGATTGAAAAACCGGAAGGATAACCGACGCAGAGTCGTCCCTCCGAAAGTACTTGTAGCGTTTGTGCGTGGCATGGTAACATCAATTCGTGAATTCGTTTGTGTCGGGTCTTGGTTCGCGTAACTTCGTAAATCATGACGTGCGAAGCGTTCTTAAAGAAATTCCCATCATCATTTGTTTTTTTCGCCACGAAAATTAGACATTTTTTGACTTTTCTCATTCGTGCATGGAAAAATCGATATTTTTTTGATTTTTTACCTGTTTTTTTATTGCGACACAGAGGCAGTAAGTCAGAGGGCTTCGTCGGACAATGCCCGTAGTAAGAGTTATGCAGCCTTTGGTTTCAGCCACTTTGATCCACTCGACCTCGTCCCCGTCCAACGCTCTCACCGGCACAAGTCGTACGTGACGTTGCTTGCCGCTCAAAACAACAATCAATTGTTCCTCCGTAATGTACTCGAGGAGATAAATCTTTTTTCCTTCGCCGACCCGCGCAATTTCTTGAAAAATGAATAAAAACAAATGAAAATTGTATGTCAAAAGCGCAGACAACTTTGAAACGACGAAACTAAAAATTACATTGAAAATTGCGAAAAATAAACTTCAGACCACGGGGACACAAGGGAAAAACTGATAAAAACACTGAAGGGAAAAGTTGCAAGTAAACTACGCCAATTGCATAGAGAAATAGAGGAAAAAAAGGAAAAATCGTGGCAACGGAATTCAATGAAGAATGAAAATGCGAAAAAAAACTGAATAAAAAATTCTATAAAATTGTGGAGAATAAATTTTTAGTTTCTGGTGAATTTCCGGCGTTGCCGCGTGTCCGAAACACTTACCGCTACGATCTAAATCTAAACAGAAAAGTCCCTCCTCGGTGCCAATGACTAGACGATCGGGATCTATTATCGCTCCTGACATTACGTTTTTGACAATCGCTAGCGTATTGTCCAGCAATTCTTTCGCTCGGAAAATCTGAAAACAAAATCACATTTCCCGTTAAAAAACTTTCCTAGACGTTTTTTTTAAATTTCCTCATTAAAAGTCGATTTTTTATCGTTTTTTTCTGTTAGAAAATCGAAACGCCATGCGTAAACTTATTATAGACAATTTTCTTATCTTGTAAACAAAAAAAAATGATAATTCGGCTAATTATTGACAAATTACGATATTGGATATTTCTTCAAATATTCGTAGCTCGTGCAATCGTCATTTTTGACTTCATACGAAATTTGAGAGTCGTCACGTGGAAAACTTTGATTTAAAAATAAAAAAGATCGTGAATCGTGATGGAAAGTTTGCCGGACATTTTAATATTCAATTTTGTATCGTTGAGAGTGTGAGGAAAAATTTTATGGGGTTTTTTGAATTCGCAATCGCTCACCGTCGTGTTTGGAAGATTATTTCGCTTCAAGATACGATGAAGCTCGTTAAGCGCTACGACCCACTTTGTTTTTTCGCTTTCGGTGTCGGCAAGCATCAACGTGTGATTCCGCAAGCCTGGTGGCTCGAGCAGTGACGTAGTAATCTGGAAAATGAGGATTTTTTTTTAAGAATACGAATTTATGAGATTTTTTTTTGGTTTTTATTATTATTATTATTTTTTTTTTATTGGAATGGCGAACTCGTCGACTCACCCTAAATATACATGGAATGTCCTTCTTGGTCGCGTGAATGACATCCGAGTCGCGCACACAACTGACACTAAATTCTTCGTCCCGCATGTCCAATACTTGGGAAACGTAAACTGAGGGTAAGGCGTTACGATCGGGCGATATATCGTACAAAAAGAGTTTAAAGTCACAAACAACGACGAATTGTCGGACCCAACCCTTTTTGACACCCCCCATTTTTGGTACTTTTACGTAACCCTCGTAGGCGGTGCCGATTCCTCTCGTCGGATCGATTCCGAGCGGCCGTTTGGCTGTGTCGAGAAAAAAAACAAATGAGCAAAAGCAACCAATAAAAACGGAGTCGTCTCGCGAAATACAACGAGAAAAACTTGATTAATTACTGCAGGATTTTTGGACTGGAAAAAAGGCTGAGACTCACTTTTGTCGTGAGGAACCGGACACATGGCGGGAACCTTATCACAGCATGGCATGTGACAAGCGAAACCACAAACTTCGCAAACAACACCCTGTCTCGTTAGACCGACCATCAGCGATGTACAGTGGTTGCATTTCGTCGGTGCTGAGAATGTACGGACGAGAAACTGATGGGACTTTGGTTTCGGCTGTATGCTCGTTTGTCCGTGGGACGCGGACGATTTGTTCAATAACTCGTGTGACAATGGGGACGTTGGATCCTGCAAAAACAACAAGAGCAACCGACTCTGAATAAATTGCACCATTTCGAAAAATAAGTGACAAAAGCTCGAGATTAATTAGTAGAAAAACGACTCGAAAGAATTTCAGTCATTTTGTGAAACGATTTTGTCACTTTTTTGCATGATTAATTAACTAATTAAATATAATAATTAATTAATCAATTATTATATTAATTAATAACTTTTTTAAATAATTAATAATATCAATTAATAACAATAAATAAATAATTGACAAAAGGTTGAAAATAATTAGTCGAAAAACAACTCGAAAGAATTTCATTCATTTTATGAAACGATTTTGTCACTTTTTTGCATGATTAATTAATTAATTAAATATAATAATTAATTAATCAATTATTATATTAATTAATTATGATGAATTTAGAATTTCAGTTAATCAATTAATTATAATTAATTTAGAATTTTAATTAATTCATTAATTATAATTGATTCAGAATTTTAATTAAATGATAAAAAATTTTGAACTTGCTCGAAATTAAATTAAATTAATTATTTAAGTATTTACTCGTTTTGACAAAAAAATAAGAAACATTCGACTCGGATGGATCCAAAATTTGAATAGAAAGGAGAAAAAAAGATAAAAGTACTCACGATACTCAGTTCGGAAAGATTGCTCTTGCTACTGGCGATGCTCGGGGCTCTGTTATCCTCAATATCACCTTCAACACTGTCGACACTTCCGTGACGAGTGGTGCTTGCCGTTTCCTTCAGGAAATGCTCCAGGTATGACATTTGCGAGGTAGGACGTTCCAGAACTGAAAAGAGTCGAAATAAGAGTCATTGTTTCCGAAGAACGTTGAATAAGGAGAATAAGCATTTCGAATATTGTGACATTGATATTTTAGCGGAAGCGAAGAAGAGTCGAACGACGAAATAATTTAAAAATTCTCAACTGCGAACAAAGCTTGAAAAATACGAATTTCGTATCGTTCGACTCTGGATTCGCGATGTTAAATTAATGAAGAAAATTCATTACGTCTTCACTACCCTAAACCTCACAAAACGGATTATGTAGCATGGAAATTCATCGCACACACTGTTAACAACGCCAATCGAATGAAACGTCATCGATGTGAATGAAAAAAAAACAGATAATTTTTTTTTCGTCGGTTTAAACGATAAAATTAATGACTGAGCACGTCGACGTCGATTAATCATTACAAACACTAGACTAATAAATATTAGACACTAGAAATTAAGGCTGAAAGCAACTAGCGCCATAAATTCGCAAACGTCGTATCGTTTTCAAGAAAAATTCAGAGATGCAGTCAGGTCATTGATTTCTTGTCGATTTTCATAAATTCTGCTACGAGGACCGATCGAGGCTCATCATCCCTTAAATTTTCGTCTGTTTTTTTCTCGGATGAAGAGAATTAGTCAAAATTCAATTTTTCCTGACTGCACAATGGAATTTTCTCAAGGGAAACACTGCAATCACATAATTTGAATAAACAGCATGCCAGTCTACAATTTTCTAAGTTTTGTAATGATAAAACTATGAACGAAGAATCACACGATGTTTAGGCGAATGAATGTAGTTTTTTGGGCTTGGCCTTAAGGTTGGCAAACCTACGCACACGCTCGCACATGGACACACACACGGACGAACTCGAAGGAGGAAAAAAAGCCTCTCGCCGAGCATAAACGCACAAAGTCTCTGTGTACTTACAGAATTTTCGAAATGGGAAAGTTTCGTATGGTCACGAATCGTTAGAAAGTTTTTATGTATTTTAAAAAATCGAATTGTTGGATTTTTTGCCGTTTTCGCGACCGGGAAAAGCAAAAAACCATTTTTTTCGCACTCTCGAAGTTTGGGCGAGTACGAGTGCACGGTGGTGTGCAAAAATGGCATCGAATCAAAGTCATGATGTTGAAGATTGCATCGTTGCAATGTGGAGAGTCTGTCGATTGTATTTTTGACGGAAATAAAAATTTTGACGAGTGAGTTTGAACGATGCAAGCTTCGTCGATTTCGCGACGATTCACTTTTGTTTTTTTGGGGTCGAGTTATCACGAGATTTCGGAATGAGACACGGGAAACAGAAAAAACCACACCAGTTTTGTTGTTGCTTTGTTAATTGGCCATTTAACAATCGACCAGCGTGTGTAAAAATGAAAGGAAAAATAAAAAAACAAATGGATAAAAATTCACGACAAAATTTGCACTCTCGCAATCGTGGGATTCTGTTGTTGTTGCTGTTTTAATATTGTTGTTGTTGTTTTGATTTGTATGCATCTTGGTTTGCTTTATTTTTGTTGCTGTTTTGTTGTTGTTGGGTAATTTACCGGGCGACGAAACGATGGAAACGGCATTGCGATTGATGATCGAGTTGACCGGAGCGAATCTAGTTAATAAGCGACATGTTGTGATTCGGGGAGAACGCATTACTGGTAAAGGTGATGACGGCTGGTGTACGATGATACGTTGGGGCTTTGTCGTTACGATGTTGTTGGTTGTTTTGCTTGATGTTTTGTAGATTGGCAGAACAGCTGTCACAAATACAGTTTGATGATGAGCAACAAGAGGCCCCACACGCAGCTCGTTGCCCCAATAAACAGAGGCACTTTGTAGTCTAGAAATCAGAATTGCATACCGTACCGAGACATCGGGTTACTATGCTGGTATTACCAGTAGCAACAATCGCAGTATTTTCTGTCCGTTCCTTCTTTTTTTTTACCTCATTTCATTCCGGCCCCAAAATCGCTAGATTTTTTTCCCCCACGACCAATCACGACATTTCATCTTCGCAGATAATTCTTAACGTGTCTCCCGAATTGATTAAACTCTCGCAATTAATTTGATACGAAAAATTCGTTCGATCAAAATTTCCGCCTGTAACGTTTTCCGTAAAAATTGAAAAAATTCAGCCACTCTCGGGAACTGCCGTAACGAAATAATCGAAAAAAAAATTGTCGTCGTTTATGAAAATTCAAAACGGGCGGAATTTTTTCGGAATTGTTCACCGATTAGGAAATTTCGATATTTCAATTCAATGGAAATTCTGACTCCCAATACGGCTCTCAATTTTGATCCGATTCTTGCTCCGGAACCTCGAAAATTTTACTCTCGACTACGATTTCTAAAATCGAAGCCTCAATTTAGTTTTTTTCCTGCTCTCATGCCTTGGCCTCGTTTCTCGGGTCAGGTAAATTTACTCCATCACGATAATAGCGAATGATAGCTCAATCCTCATTTATTTGCGACATAAAGATTAGTATCGAATTTTTAGCATAAACACAAGCGCCATATTTTGTCCGTGTCTAAACAATTGGAAAATTGTAATAAAAAAATTGCGACAAGCATTGACGACGACTTGTCGTTAAAACGCTGAGTCAAAATTGGCCAATTGTTCATCGAAAATACAGCAACTGAAATTTCAGAGCACTCTCGAGGTACTAAATCGTGATTTAATGACTCTGAAGTTTGCAACGTTGAGATTCAACGAAAAATATTTATTCCATCAATTATTTAATCATTTTTGAACATCATGGCAATTTTTCGTATCGATTCAACTTTTGGGTCGCGAAAGGGGATCGTTTTATCGTCTAGAGCGAATATTTAATAATAATTATGAGCTCTGGTGAATAAAAAATGCAATTTCGTTGCATTCCAACGATGCAAACTTCAAGATCATGTGATTTCCATTTTTGAGATACTTTTATTGCTGTACTTTGTTTGGATCATTCGCAGCAGCGAATCGATCTCGATATAATGGAAATTTGACCTGAAAATTGAACGTTTTTCGCTGCATCAGTTTGTCCCACCGCAAGATTTCTTACCATCAGTAAAATTCACCCACTTGAGACGACACAACGAGTATATTTTCGTCGCGTCAACGACGATGTGCGTTATCAAAGAAAAAAAAAACACTTTTCCTAAATACACTTGCAATAAACGATACAACCGACACGTAATTTACTTTTTTACACTAATTTTGCTACAAAAAAAAAGAAAAATAAAAGTTCATGCAACAACTAATCTTAATTGTTTAAACCACCGATAAACGTTGGATTGTCAACGAGATACAAAACCATATGGGAGAAATTGCCTCGTCGACGTATGTCGCATGCGTTAAGATTCGCAACAAGCTCAACAACGATTTGCTCTCTGAAGGGAAAAGGAGAAAATGGAAAAATCTCGAAATGATCGATTTGAGCAAATTTCCAGTCCGGAATCATAAAAAAAAAAAATGATAAACGTGGAGCGAGTCGCACGAAACCTTTTTTTGATTCATTGATCGAGTGCGGATTAAAAAATTGACGAAAATTGCGAGCGACGTACAGATTTTTTCAGCTCGTTGCAAATCTTTGGACTGACAAGTTTGGTACAAACTTTTGGATGTGATAAAACTGATATTTTATTGTTTTATTTTTCTAACGAAAGCAGAAAGAGACAGAAGAGTTAAAAGACAAAAGAATCTACCTCCGAAATAGCCAACTGGAGAAACCAAGATTTTTCAATATTGCATAAACAGCGTGAACAGCTGCTGCTCGTGTAACAACAATAAATACGACATTCTCGTAAATCTTTAGTTTTTTCTTTCTCATTCCTGATAACACGAATTTTCTTTCAACTTTACAACTATTTTTCTTTTTATTGTACTTACAACCATCCCCAGAGTCGAGACGTGACTGCAATTCTTTTATCTGGATTTCCTTCCTCTTCATGTCGTGGGACATCGAGTCCAACCGTTGCCTCGAGTCTCGAAGTTCCCTGAAGGAAAAAAACGCAAATTCCCATTGTTTTTCGTTGCAAATTTGAGCCGCTACATATTTTCGCCAGGGGAAACGAATTGGAACGTGAAATAGTTGCGAAAAAATACAAACTTTTGAGCAGCGATCAAATCCGATCGCGTTTTCGTCAGCTCTTCCGATATCGCTTGTTTCGCTTGGATTTCGCTCTGCAGCGAACTCTGAAGATTCAGCAATTCCATTTTATCCAACTTTTGGGATCTTCGGTTTCGCCAATTTTTGTCAGTCATCGTTGAACTGCTGCCGACCCCGCCAACCCCGCCCGAATGTTTGAGGAACTCGAGTTCTTCGGTCATTTTTGTAGCCAGTGCCTTGAAAATTTTGATTTTCCGATGATTATTTCAAAAAATTCAAAATTGTCACGAAATTTGTGTTTTTTCACGATAAAACGAGAGAAATTTGTCGACTTTACCTGCAAATATCCTCTGGCATCTTTTTCGTCCGAGACCCATTGAATTATTTCGGTAATTTGAGCTTCCCATTGGGCAATAGCTTCTTTCTTGTTTCTCAATTCTTCGTATTCTTCCTCGAGTTGTCGTCTCTCGGCCTGGATTCGATTGACACTGTCGTTGACAGAGCCGAGCTCGATCAAAAGTTTTTTGTTTTCTTCAGCGAGCATGATTTTTTCTCTCTCGTGTCGTCGATTCAGTTCGTTGATCGTTTCTTCGCTGTCGGTTATATTTTCGAGTCTGGCGGCGTCCAGTTTTTCCTTGCTCAATTGCACTTCGCGTTCGAGCAACTCGCGCCGGTTGTCGCTCTCGTGCAACTGCTCTTGGAGGCTGCGAATTTCGATGTTGTATCGCGATTGTTGTTGATTCAAATTCTCGTTGTACTGGACCTCGAGCTTTTCCACTTCGGCTTTGAGTCTGTTGATTTCTTGGGTCGCCAAGGCGTGATTCGTGCTCGCGTCGTTGCCAGATGTTCGCTGCCGTATTTTCTCAGTTTCCTCTTGCATTTGCTTGCAATATTCTTCGCTACGCTCACGCAATTTTCGTTCTTTGCTCGTTTCGGCCATCGCTTCCTCCACCCGATTTTCCAGCTCCCGTCGCAATTTCTCCGCTTTCCTGATGTCGTGCCGCAAACTGTCAACTTTTTGCATCACCACCTCCAATTCTTCCTCCTTGTCGCGCACGTGTCTCGACAATTTTTGCTTCTGCTGTCTCAATTCCGATAATTTGTCCGTCACTTCCGTGTACTCGGCCATCGCCAACTTCCGCTGCGTCAATGCGTCCTTCAATTCTTTGTCCTGCTGCTTCAACTTTTCCTGGTAATCCAGCTTGTCCTTTATCGCGTCTTCCTTCTCCAATCTCAACACACGAACCAGCCTCTCGAGATCGTGCAATTTCGTCAAATCTCCGTTGTCCATTATTTTTATCTCACGTGGCAATTCCATCGATTTCAATTGAGTCTCCAATTCTGAAGCAAACACAACGAAAGCCGTTGATAAAAATGTCATTTTTACGGATTGCCAAGTGAAAATATTTTTTTTTCCAACCACGTCGGGCGTTCAATTTTACTTTCAGGGTCACGGAGTGAAAAATTTCAATTCAATTCGATTAATTCGTTCATTATTTTTATCTCACGTGGCAATTCCATCGATTTCAATTGATTCTCCAATTCTGAAGCAAACACAACGAAAGCCGTAGATAAAAATGTAATTTTTACGGATTGCCAAGTGAAAATATTTTTTTTTTCCAACTACGTCGGGCGTTCAATTTTACTTTCGGGATCACGAAGTGAAAAAATTCAATTTAATTCAATTCAATTTTACTTTTCCTAAAAAAAACTGATTTTTTTTCTACAAATTTCTATAAATATGCGAAATAAAATAATTTGCACACGTTTCAGGGTCTTTTTTTGGCGAAAATTTCAATTTCATCAATCTTGCTGATTTTTTCTGTCCAGTTGAATAAAAAGGACGATGGATGGCTTTCAAGATTCTCCGACACACTGATCGAGTTCCGTTCACATCGGATTTGACGTTTATGCGAAATAAAATAATTTGCACACGTTTCAGCGTCTTTTTTTGGCAAAAATTCATATTTTATGAATCTCGCTAATTTTTTTTCTGTTCAATTGTTAAAAAAGGACGATGGATGGCTTTCAAGATTCTCCGACACACTGATCGAGTTCCGTTCATATCGGATTTGACGTTTATGCGAAGAAAAGTGAAACTTACCGCCGTTTCTTTTGGTCAGCGTGTTAATTTCGTCCTGAAGTTTCCTCGTCGCGTTGTTAGAGTCCGGCGATATGGTCGGCGAAATAGTAACACCGACGCCGATTTGATTCTTGAGATCCTCGATCGTTTCCAACAGTCGGGCGTTCTCTTCTTCCAGAATTTTCATACTCTTGTCCTTTTGCGGTAAAACGGGTAAGGAGCCAAGGTCCGAAATGCAACTGTCGAGACCGAAGACATGAGTTTAGTTTCCGTCTCGAAAACTGAAGGAATTTGCAAGTTTTTCGAAAAAATGGCAAACATTTTTTACCTGCCCTGCGTAAAGCTAAACCCAACGAACGGTAAATGGAGCGCCGAAAATGCTGAATTTGCCGCGGGCGGGACAGCGTCCGAGCTCCGAACGTCCGTGTCGTCAACGTCGAAATTCGACGTGTCGGTTGGCGAAGATACTTCGGGAATATAAGGCGCTGTACTGTCCCTGAGAGTCTCCCAATTAACTCCCTCGAACCAAGGATGTTTCTGAGAAGAAAAAAAATAAGTGATTTTTTCTTTTTTTCTTTAACCCTTCGTGGTCACACTTCCGCCCCCGATCTCGGTGGTCACACTGGGTTGATTCTACCCAGTCCATTTTTGAACCCGTATTGTGACCAATCTATCGGCCCGAAAATTCTCAAAAAATTACTGAACAACCCTTGGACATTCCAGTTTAGATACGAAAAACTTTCCTGAAAGAAATCCAAGGCTAACATATTTTTTTAAATGCGAAATGAAGAAAAAAAAACGGGAAAAAAAGTTTTTTCACTAAAATAATCGTCACTTCGTGAATTTTCAATATTTTTGCCTAAAATTTGGACCTGATATTCATCAGATCTGGTTCTTTTGTGAGAAAAATAGTAGGATAGCGCGCGTTTGAAAAAACATATTAATTCCGTTATTGGAAGTGGGTCGATTTCAAAGTGGATTTTAGAGATTTAGCGTTAGCGGCGGTAATACTTATTGCCGGCAACGCGCAATGGACACTGCAAACTGTCGTTAAATGACGATTAGAGCCACATTCATTACCGGGAACTAGGAGATATTTACGTCACAAATTGTTCACTGGGTGAATTCTACCCACAGTGACCACGAAGGGTTACTTTTCAATTTTTTTTCAATAAATCAGGAGGAATATTCACCTTAAAATCATCAATTCCATTTTGTCCCAGTCTCATTTCCGAGCTGCATATCAATTTCCTCATGAGATCCTTCGCTTCTTCAGAAACATTGTAAATATCTTCCGTCGGGAAGTCAAAACAATTCTGAAATCATGGTAAACGTCATTAAGTAAAAAATTTCCAAAATTCATAAAAATCCGAAAAAAAATCCGGCTCGTTTCGAATTTTTATCAAATTCTCAAATTTTTTTGGTCCTAATTCATAAAGTTTGTGAATTTCCAGCACTCTGAGCTACGAAAATGAAACAATCGAGTCGATTTCGAGCGCTTTGCGCCATTTCTGGCCCTCGTAATTTTGTTAATTATGGAAAAATTGATAAATTTGTTGGATTCGAATGATAAAAACTTGGAAATTATTTTTTGGTATTGAGATTTTTGGTTTTTGGCTCACCTTATGATTCATGATTCGTCCATAAGTTTCGACTAGAGATTCAGCATAAAAGGGCGTTTCTCCGTAGAGCATTTCGTACATGCAAACTCCGAGGGACCACCAGTCGCACTCGGGGCCATATCGGCCTTGTCCGTCTTCCATGGCGCGCAAGATTTCGGGTGAAATGTAATCGGGAGTGCCAACAGCGACGTTGCTCTGTACAGTCCCGTCCTCGAAGAGCCTGAGACACGAGCCAAAATCGGCGAGCCGTATATGCCCATGAGCATCGAGCAACACATTGTCCGGTTTAATGTCCCGATGAACGTATCGCAAATCGTGTATCGAGCCGATCGCCAGAACCATTTCGGCTATGTAAAAACGTGCCATATCCTCCGGTAATCTGTCCTCGAACTTGCTCAGCAATGTTAACAAATCGCCACCGCAATAGTAATCCATTACCAGATACTACAACAACAAAAAAACAGACCACGAACTTCAAAATTTAACTCCCGCTCGGTTTATCAAAATCAATCAATTTCTCAATTTTGCAAAATACTTGGAAATTATTTACGGACTTTTTCTGTTTCTCGATGAAAAGCTTGAATTCATTTTTCATATTTTTCAATATTTATACCCATTTTCATAATTATATATAATTATAAATAATAATAAATATAAATTAATAATAAATAATAAATAAATAAACAATAAAGCAAATAATTTAGAATTGTTATAATTATAAATTAATAATTTACAATTATTATAATTATAAATTAATAATTTAGAATGATTATAATTATAAATTAATCATTTAGAATTATTATAATTATAAATTATTAAATTATTTGCTTTAATAATTATAATTATAATTATTTAATTGAATAATTATTCGCTTCAATAATTATAATTATAATTAATGTAAATTTGTATATATTTCAGAAATAATGAAAATACTGAAAGAACGAACCAGATTATTGTCATCCTGAAAGGCATAATGAAGATTGGTGATCCATCTTCGATCTCCGTAGACCAAAACGTCCCTTTCCTCCCTGAAGCAAGCGGTTTCAGCTCTCTTGAGCATTTCCCACTTGTTAAGTATTTTCATTGCAAAGACTTTGTCGGATCCTCGCATTTTAACGACGCATACTTCGCCGAATGCTCCTCTTCCGATCACTTTTACAATCTCAAAGTCTTCGCGGGCCAGTTGCAAACCCTTTATGCAAGTTGCTACCGGTTTTACTGGAAATAATACGCACAGAAATTAGATTCGTGGAAAATATTGCAGCGAAATTATTTTATTTTGCATGCTATACGAATTTACGTCGTTCTTTTTTATTGCCAGGCGAATGAGACAAAACTTTTCGTCCTATTTGAATAGTTAATGCATCAGAAAAATTGGGACGAGTGGAAAATTGAAAAGATACAAATTTCAGGAGAAATTCTTCACTTACCAAATTCAATAAAATCCGATACAGTCTTTTCACGACGCAGGGAAGAATTGCAACATTCGTCGTACAGGATTAAGAGTATATCGATGAGAGTTTCGATCGAAAATGTATGTCCGACGCGACCACCTTGTACCGGACCACTAGTAAACAATGTTTCCAGTTGTCTGAGCCTGCCTGCTACCCCTAGAAATAAAACGATGAAACAAATTGCCACAATAATTATAAAAAACAAATTAATCAGGAAGAAAAGTGAATTCTGCAAAATTGTTATTTAAGAAAATCGCATTTTTCCGCTCATTTTTCAAGATTGAGAGTTTACCATTGTTAGCCAGTCCCTTAGGCATTATGTCGGGCGGCGGAAGGCCAAAGTTGTGAGTCGGATTGGCCATTATGCCCAATTGATGAGGCGCTGCGTCGCCTCGATTTTTTGATGAAACTTCAGCCATTATTGTTATGGCTTGTTGCTCGGTTAGTAACGCACCGCGGCATTACGCAACAGCGTTAACTCTGTAACCAAATAACGTAAAGGTTAGCGACAAAAAATCGTGCCGCAGGCGTAAAAACCCTTCGAACAAACTTTCAAAATGCCACACTTGGAATTTCTTTTCTCCCCGTCCTCGCCGCGACAGAAAAATTGCGAATAACGAAAAGAAATTGATTTTCAACGCGTTGGAAATGAAATTGACAACCGTCGAGAAATTACGAAAAGGAAAATTTGTAAAATTCAACAATTTCAACCACTCGGATCGCCGATTGACAAAACTCGAAAAATATCGTGTGAGCAATAATTTTTTTCACAAAAAATGAACCAGAAACTTCTGGCGTGCGTAAAAACGGAAAATTCTCAAGCCGAACGAGAAATGGAATGCATTAAATTGGCGTCTTTACCCCTCGGCCGGATAGCGAGGTTGGGAGAGAAATTTCCTGGCGCAATCAGCGATAACATTGTTTACAAACTGTTGGCTACTCGGAAGATTTATTTGCCATGTGATAAAGCCGCGTAGATGAAATTATCTGTGCGAGATAAAAAAAATGGACTGGAACGAGATGGTTGCGATTTCGCGATGAAATAAACGGAAGGGTGTAAAAAAAAGGAGTGTAAAAACACGATAATGTAGGAAAAATAATAAAGTCGGTGTGGACGAGAGTCGCGGATGGAGGAAAAACGCACACGCGATTGTGATGGACGTGAGAGGCAAATTACGTAACGTTTTGCGGTTTGCAAGTTATTTAAAAAGTGTATAAATATATATAGGAGGAAAATACATGGAGAGTTCAGGATCAAGTTGTATCGCGGGTATAGTTTTCGCGTAGTGCAGTCTCGGCGAGCGATTGCACCGATTTTGCACGTATATGTGCATAATACATGTGAATAAATGATATAGATATAGATATATAGTAATAAAAATAGTTTGAACGGGGTAGGGCCTACAATTGCGTGCACTCTTGGCCAATTGCATCGTGTGTGTGTGCGTATATAGAGATATGATGGGATATAGCTATATATAGTGAATCGAAGAAGGTGAAAAACACATTCGATCTCGGGCCAACCCGAAAATAGATTGATTCGGCGATGTAGAAGGAGAAAAAACGTTGATATGTAAATGCGAGAAAGAGAAAGAGAGAGAGAGATAAAAAAATGCCACACTTGCACTTTGGTTTATGCGTTTATAACCTTTATTATAACGAACGATGCAACGGGATCGTCTATCATGGTGAATGACAAAACAGCGCGACACGACGTGTGCCATTGAGGCTGCTTTTTCGTGTTTATTTGCCGAAACGAAAAAAAAAAACGGAGTGAGTCTCTCGCGGGATACAAGTCGAGAATGCGGGGGATAATCGGCGAGTAAAAAACACACAGACACGCGCGCACACACATACACTGATGACGAGAACACACGGTGTCAAACGCGAGAAGCAAAGTTTGAAGGAAGATTGAGTGAAAATAATATTGATGAAGAATGAGTCGTTGGTAAGCGCACCATTTAATTATCACAAAACAACATTTCGCCGACTCCCGAGATCCCCCAGTACTTCTTGCTTTGACCCCCTGGCAGGCCCCATACAAAAAAAAAATATGGCAGCCCTACGTCACTCTGGTGGGTGGCTCTCTCTCACTCGAAACTCTCTCTCCCCCCTCCTGCCCCTTCCAAACTCCTCCCCCACCTTCTTTCAACTCTCTACGCTCTTTCGGGAGCGACGCCAGCGTCGTCTTTACCACTGGCGGCTAGGTGCACCAACTTCCAAGAATTCCTCACTTTGCTTTTTTTTCCTTATTATTTTTTATTTTTAACTCCCGTATATACACAAATAAACTCCGCCGCGGCGAACCGATGACTCGAAAGTTCACGTACATTTTTACCACCCCGAATTCGTGTGCTCCGAAAATGATTTTCGGTTTTTATTCATCAAATTGTTTTGCTCGATTTGTTGTTGTTGCCAGACTATGCGAAAATGCTGCTGTCACTTTTGACATTATCGATAATATCGATTTGAAATGTTGGCTGTCATTTTTCCGTCGTATTTTTTACCTCGTGCTTTTTTTCTATTTCCTTCTAACTGTCGGTCCACTCACGCGATTCGATTAGGAAATAAATTTTACTCCAAACTTCCCAAGCATTGTGTAGCAAATGATCTTTTAATGTCGTTGCGCGTTTTAGCATCGCGTGTCTCTAAAAAGTATTCACGATGGATATACGACATGCTCCAGTGGCCAAGGACGACCTAGGCATTTCCGAGATTAGAATATTATCCTCACTCTCCCTCGCGACCCCTTCTCTCTCCCCTCTTTCTATTTTTCCCCACTTTCGAGTCACTCTGTCTCGCTCGAAATGTGTATAATGATCCGCCATTTCCCGACATGCACCTTCTCTCTCTCTCTCTCTCTCTCTCTTTCCAGCTCTCGCCCTCTCTTTCTCCCTCTACGATGCCGAAAATTCGGCTCAATAATTAGATTCCTTATCATTTCGTTAAGCCACTCTTTTCGCCCATTATTACTCAAACGTTATCGCAGAAATCGATGAGAGATACGAGAACCTCGATGATTCAACAAAATTGCAACCACGTAATACGATCGATGACTCATTCCAATGATTTGAATAAAAAACTTTCATAAAAATCCCTCGCAATGTGTCGACTTTTTTTTCATTATTTCTACCATGTAATTCGCATTTTTGTTCCTGCGTTGAAATATTCTTCATCGTCGATTATCGAGGCATCATCTCCGCGCGATTATAACTTTGTGCAACATCTAGAAAATCAATATTTTTATTTCCGGTTTCTTCAGGAGCTCGCGTTTTGTCACTTTTGTGATAACAATAACATATATATATGTTTCAACTCTCACGCGGAGAAATGACCGATTCGAAATTACCGACCGATGGTAATAAATATTACCGGCAGTTGGTAAACCGTTTTTTCTCGCAATTGACCTTGAAATTCTGCCAATTTTTTTGTGAAACGTTTCTGTTTATTATCACGTGCTGTACGAAATGAATTGTTTATTGCCATTACTTGATAAGCTCGCGTCCAGATGTCTCAATCGTTTCGGGTAGTGGCGCCCTCGACGAGAACTCGATTGACTAAAACGTGCCAAGAGAAAGTGTCTAAAAATAATGAAAAAATACATCGAGGCTTTTTATTGTTGTGTATACATCTGAGCAGATGAATTCGTACACGATGAAAACGTTCAAATTGCGCGAGATTTAATTACGAAAGAAATTTTGGGCAATTGGAACTTCGGCCATGAAAGAAAAACCGGACTAATTTTTATTTTGTGTGACATGTCACGTGGTGTTTGACGTTTCTGGGTGTAACTCGTTAAATTTAAAAGTTGTGGAAAAACAATTCAACGAATTTTACGATAACGCTGAGGTTTTGCAACAACAATTAATGAAATTCCCGCGTTTGGCCGTGCTGAAGCGGGTGGCGCGATGCATTGAACACTGATTTATCGTAAATTGTGTACGCCAACGACTGCTATGACATGTATCAGGTCTCAATTAGCGGTTATCGCCTCGCTGAGGTCACGCACGGAAAACGATTTTACGTTTACAGCATCGAAGTAAAGGACACCAGAGGCGGTGCTCAATATTCAATTAATCGACGGTACAGCGAATTCAATGCTCTACATCGTGCGGTAATTATTTCTTCACATTAATTCCAACCGTGAATTCCAAGCTCGTTTTTTTCTGCTGACACCTGACGAAAAATTCGTCATTTTATTCGTTCCGATCCGCGATCTTATTTCCCGATGAAAAAAAAATCGGCCACGCAAGAGACTAAAACGAAAAATCGCATCAATTAATTAAAATCCTCATTTTTCTTGCCTGTCGTCTCGAAAAAAATGAAATGTCAATCGTAAATTTAAAAATAACTCGAAATTCTTCTCAATAGAGATTAAAAAATTTTTGCACTGCGTGACGATTCAAAAATCAGAATATTTCTGCCGCAAATCAAACTTGAAATAATTTTTTATAAATTGTAGTTAAAAAAGGAATGCGACACGGCTCCGTTTCCGCCAAAGCGAGTGAGAAATTCTCAGCCCAAAGTTTTGGAACAGAGAAGAATAGCTTTAGAGCAATACGTGCAAAAAATGTTGAGGCTCGAGACAACAAAGAAACAAGTGTTGGAGTTTTTGGGAATCGAAGGCGTTCGCCAGTCGGACATTATAAGGAAAAGGTTTTTATCGCTATGTTTGTCGTTTAAGGAGGAAATTGGAGTTGAAACTTTAATTTAAATTGTTTGTGTCGCAGGACGGTGAGGGAATCGGAGGCAAGTCGAAACAGCCAAATTTTTGACTGTCGTTCCATCGGGCACCATCCGATAATGACCTTCAAGCAAGATCCGTACGTCGAGCCACGCAGCGACACCAGTTTGCCGGATATCGTAACTCAGGGAGTCCTCTTAGGTATTTACAAGACGGCAAATTATTAGCTATGGAAGAATTTCCTACATGTAAATAGTTTTAATTATATCGTTGTTGATTTGTATTTTTATACGCGCAATCTCGTTGGATTGTTCAAACTTTTTATCGGTACCTGACATAATTCTGCGACGCTGTCAATATTTATGCCTCGAGATGAAATCTCGTAACGCTCGATTCACAAATCGTTGCAGCGTGTTTGGAATCGATTTTTAGGAGCTAATAAAGTATTGGGCGAAAAAAAAAGTGGCTGGAGTCGATTCAGTGGTTTGTCGCCTTTCCATTTCCATCTCCCAGCAAAAACTCAGTCATGGAAATTGTAAAAGATCAGAAAACTAAGTCTGAGCTTGTTGGGAGCGTTTTTAAACTGTCGCTGAATTTGGAACACCAAATGGCGGAGTTTGGGGGAAAAAATTCTGGATTTTCAGAGATTCGTTGGCGAGCCAACACTTTTTTGCTCACTTTTCAACAATTTGCTCGATTTTTTAGGTATTTTGAGTAAATCCGAACGTTCGCTAAGACGAAAAATATTTATTTCATCAATTATTTATTGATTTTTGTGAATTTTTGAAATTCACGATCGGGAGCAAGAATATATGAGTGTGAGAGAACGTGGCAAATCTAAATCCGTGGATGGAACAAAATTGGGTGAAAGATTTTCGAGACTCGGAGGTTGGAGGAAAATTAAAAAAAAAATCAGAAGGATTCCTGAAACTTGACGAAAAATGCGATTTTGAAAAGTTGGCAGCAAATTTTTTAAATGAAAAATTTTCCCACGAATTATGCGACGATTTTTTTCGTTTAATGACTCTGACGTTTGCGACGTTGAGATTCGACGAAAAATATTTCTCTATCAATTATTTGGTAAATTTTGAAAATCATGGCAATTTTTCGTATCGATTCAATCTTTGGGTTGCGTTTTATCGTCCAGAGCGAATGTTGAATAATAATTATGAGCTCTGGTGAATAAAAAATGGAATTTCGTTGCATTCCAACGATGCAAACTTCAAGACCATAAACGTCATCCGATCTGAGAGACCCACGAGAATGGATGCAGGGTTTGGGCTTTCATGAAAAGTTGTGAAAGACACGCAAGCTCAATTTTATTATCTTATTTATTTAATCTCTGTATTTTTTGTGGCATTGTTTTTTTTTCGGAGGAAAGGATGGGGCAGGAAGGATATTACATAATTTGTGACATTAATACTTATAATCGTCTATTAAACTTATCGTACGACTATCGGGATCGTAAAGGTGTGTGTTATTGTTTTTATAAACTCTCGGACGAGTTCAACGGAGTACGATGGCGAATACTTGTTTTTATTTTTCTTCTAGCACGTGTTATTTACTCCCTAAGTTTTAGGCATCATGACCCAATATCATGTCGTAGAAAAAAAAGGTTTTCTTGTTTCTTTTGACGGTTTCCTAGTGTTTTTTTCTCTCATGCTCGCCCGATTATTATTAACCTTGTCTCGCGTTTTTATTCAATGGAAATCGTTCGAATAAACTACGCGAGGAGTCGTGAGAAAAAAAAACAATAATTAGACGTCGAGGAATCGTCGCGTCGTAACTTTGCGGAGATTCGAGTCTTTGACAGATTTTCCTTTCTGAATTCTTGCTTTTATTTGATTTTTCGAAAAATAGAAGAAAAAACTCGCTCGCTGCTACTTTGTTGATGAAAAACTACGAAAATTTCTCGTATAAAAAAATGACTGATGCATTTTTGCACTTTCCACAAGCCGCAAGTAGTTTGGAATTTTATTTGAAACAAAAACTTTGAAGTTTTGACGAAGTTGACGAATCATCGGGCAAAGTTACGATCGTGCGATTCACGCAACTTGTTTGTTTTCTCGTCTTACGTGGAAGAAATACGAAATTCTAAAATGCTGTCATGATATCGCGATAATTAATAATTAATATTGTACAACTCTTTCATCCATTTGTTCATTCGCCAAGCAAGTGATTGCTCGTTCATTCGGATTATAAGTTTATATATACATTTCACGGAGTCGCAAGAAAGTTGAGAGATGGAAAAATAAAAATAATGAAAAGAACGCGAGTTGTGGGATCGCGCGCGTCTACATGGCCCTTCGCCTCTTTTGGGAATTCTATAATCTTCGGTAAGTATATATATATCTATATATAGCATTGTGTTTATTTTCTCCATCGTTTTTCTTATTCTTTTATTTATTTATAATATGCTTCGCGTTCAAACTATCGATACCTATTTTTCCATATTTTCTTCTTCTTTTCGTGTTCGCTTTTTTTTTTATATATATATACAAGCTCCTCAGTCTTGCGCGCAAAGTCCCGAGTAATTTTCTACACGTACATGCTTTCGTTTTCTTTTTTCTTTTCATTTTCGCGACTGGTCGTCACGTGAGGAATCTCGTCGATGCGCATTGATTTTTATTCGGTTTCAAACTCTCTTTTATTCTTCGTTAACTTTTTCTTTCAAACGGCAGTCGATGAAGCGTTAGGTAAACGTATTATCGGTTCTTTATTCTCGTTTCTGTATAGGCAATCGAAGAAACGGATGTCGAGGCGGGACTTTGATTGTTTTTCAAGATTTCGAGACATTTTTTTATTATTTTGGTGGCCAGAATTTTTTTAGCTGCCGGAAGTGACAAATTTTCCAATTCGTATCAAATTATTTTCGAATATTATCCCGTGGGACGAATTTAGAGAAATGAAACGTAAAAATTCTGGTTGTGAACGTTCAGATCGACGTGTCAACTCGTGTCCCTGGTTTTTTAATCCGTTTCCTCGATTGCCATTAATTGAATGGTCGCACCAAACGCGTTAGTAACTGTTTTTCATTGATTGACTCAATGAATAAAGAATCAATTGACATGGCGAGATAAAAATGTTTTATCGACGTTTTTAATACGAAATCTCAACACGCTCACATTTTATTCCGTATATTTTTGTTTATTACGACGATTATCATTATTATTATCACTAAATTATTATTTTTATTACATAATGTTTAATATTGTTGCTTAGCGTACTATTTTATTTGTTTTTCGTCTTACATTTTACTATATTACAACCTCGGTGTCATGGATGACGTAATACGAAACGTACCGTTTCATTTGATCGTGAAACATTACAAGCCTACGATGTTTTTTCTTCTTCTTTTCTTCCAATACAGAGAAAGCGCGAGATCAAAGGTTTAGAAAATTAAACAAAAAAAAAGAGAGTGCAATTAAGGATGTTCTATCGATCAAAGCAATTTGTACAGTTAAAAATTCTGTCCCGACAAAATTTCGAGTTTCAGAAGTTTGCCAAAAATTGTACAAAAGCAACGTATTTTAATTTAGCATTTCAGCTTCGGTAAAAATGATCCAATTGCGCGAATCGAGACTCATTACGTTTTGCGATCGTCACAAAAAATAAATGCGAGTAAAAAAGGTGAAAGATTTATCGAGAAATTCGATAAATCGTCAAATTTTGATGCATCGCAAACTCGAGCGTGCAAAACCAACGCAGAACATCCTTAATCGCGTTCGTTATGGACTTACGAGCTAAAACCGATTGGGCGGTCGATGGGGAAGAGAAAAAAAATATATATCTATTTATTTTATGCGTAAGATGGAAATTGATAGATTTTTTTAAAAAATGAGGTTTGCACGCCGTCGTTTATGCGCACATTGTGTAACACACTCAGCCACACACACGCAGATGCACACACTTAAGAGTTAGGCGGAATATAGCGTTTGCGAGAATCATTGGTCGATCGAATCCTAACACGAGGATCTTGTAATTTTTGATACCCAATCGCTACAAAAAATTATACATAGATTCTCAGATATATATATGAATATGTGATTTTTTTCCTTCATTTGTTTATTTATCTCTATTTATATTATGTATAATAATGTGTGTAGAAATTGTTGTTATGTACAGTGTTTTTTCGCATGTTCGATCGACCAGCGTTTGTTTTAGTCTTACGTTGATAATCAATGATTTAAAAATTCTAATTAACAATCGCAAAATTCATAATGCGCGCAAAAACAGGGCATTCGGAAATTTTTTCTTCATTCGGCGATTATACGAAGAATAATTTTGACATTTGACATGATAAAAATAATCCAGCGAACTGTCAAACGTAAAAAAAAAAAAAATTACGTTTCAGAATTTTCCTCTTGATTTCGATTTGATATTTTATCGTGATTGATGGAAAAACTATCGACAACGAAGGATTTTTAACCAGTGACTCGTTTTTTTTCTTTCAGCGTTTCATTAGACATTACGATCGAACAAATGTTGTGTTTTTTGTTTGTTTTTAATACTATACCAATATTCGCTTTTATCGACCTCGAGTTTCGTTCTATTTACACAAAATACATCGCATTGGCACCAGATGAATCGTGCGTGTGCCTAAACTGCCATCGTCAATATTTTCCAACACAATTCTTTCGCTTTTCATCCAGTTTTTCTTCTTATTGTTTGTTAATGTTCTTCCTATGTTATTAACGCGAATCGGTACAGTACATGGAACAATCATTCGTTACTTATGCATATAAGAGCTTATAACGTACACGATAACGTTTTATTTTCGTCTATATCTCTAAATATATATACGATACTATGAAACCCCGATTAACAGCCTGGAAGAACATATAAATATTCTCTTTTACCAATAAATTTTCCATCTTTATTCTCTCCCAACGTTTTCCCTCGCTCTTAATATTTCCTGCAAGCTTTTTTTCTCTTAACCTTCCTAAATAATATTATCCCACGTCTCTGAGACGAGTTACAACGACGCGAAGAAATCGTGAGGTCCACGCCTCACGATGTCCCCCAAATTCATTCCCAAACTCTTCTTCTTATATTTTTTTGTTGTCGTTTCTCAGCAACACTTTCCATTCCAACGT
Organism: Diadegma fenestrale; assembly: GCA_037043255.1. Lineage (NCBI taxonomy): Eukaryota > Metazoa > Arthropoda > Insecta > Hymenoptera > Ichneumonidae > Diadegma > Diadegma fenestrale. The sequence goes on from CM073312.1 coordinate 11,950,757, forward strand.
TTCGAAAATATATAGGTACATCTACGAAAAGGCCACTAAAATATTTCAGATTTCGTCCTCACGCTTTATCCCTCTTTCCCTCTATTATTTTTCTCTTTCTCGCATCCTTCTGCACTTTTTTCTATCGATCGTCCAATCAGCTTGCCTTGAAAATTGTATTTTAAGCAAAAATTTCGCTCAAAGCAAGTTGATTCTTCGGATTATTGATCAGTTGGCAGCCCCGGCATCAATGGAATGTAAATGATTGAAAAAATAAAATGAAAATGTAAAAAAAACGTCGTGAGACAAAATAAATATTTTTCGCTGTGTCTAAACGAGCCGATTTCTTTCGAGTCAATTTTTATTATTTTCCGTCAAGGCGTTGATTAATTTTATTAATTTTAATTCTCATTAGAGTTTCATTAATTTTTGCTGCATTCCAAATAAATATTTCAATAATAACATTCATCGGAAACGTCGTTCCCGAATTTTTCCGACTATTCGATAATTTATTCCTCCGTTAAAAATTTACATTTCCAAATTATTTTCTTCTCGAATAATTATTTTTCTCTCTTCATTCCTACGCAACAGAAACGACTACGAATTTTAAATTCTTTCTAACAATCGTCATCATATAAAAAAACTCTTTTCTCCATCACATGCCGAACGAAAGCTCCAAAACGAGTATATAAATGTGAAAGTTTTACGAATCGAAACGCGAGCGATGCGAAGCCAATACGAATTTTTCGTACATTCGATCCTTCATCTCGTTCCATTTATCGTATAGTTATGAATAATAATAATCCTCTCAAAATCGCCGAAGAAAATGTTGCTCATTATATTCCGAAACCCAAACATTTCTTCGCGTGGTATTAAAAAAAATGGCAAAAAATGTTAATTCTCGTATAAATCGGATCAGGATTCAACTCTAAAAAAAAAAATCGTAATTCCGTTGTACATGTATAGCTGCCATGATGCGTTATAATATAAACATTTGATGGCTCTGACGTTTGCAACGTTGAGACTCAACGAAAAACATTTTTTCAATCGATTATTTATTAAATTTTGAAAATCATGTCAATTTTTCGTATCGATGAGATTTTTCGATAGCGAGCGATCGTTTTATCGGCCAGAGCCAATATTGAATAATAATTAAAATCTCTGGGTAAGAAAAATGGAATTTTGTTGCATTCCAACGATGCAAACTTCAACGTCATCACATTTTGCCCGACCCTTCGCACACTATTCCTTTCGCGTTAATAATAAAAATACTAGAAATAATAATAATAATAATAATTTCTCTATAGTAAATGAAAGTGAAAGAAAAGCATTTACGTATACAAATCGATTGCGAGCACATAGCGCTATTTACCTATCGCCATCGCTACTGCCGTTGGGACTCTCTTTATCTCATTTTTATTCAATTTGTTTAAATCGTATTTACAATATACGCTTGATAAATTGTATTATCCGTTTATTCCGCAGTGGCAATTTATCGAGAACTCGTCGCTTCGAAGACGATGATAATTATTAAATCGTAATGATACTAAAACGTAATAATAATAATAATAATATCAATATTTACAATATCTCGTAATAGTTTTGTCACACTTGGCAGTTCAGCTTGGGCGAATTTGTTGATTTTGTGTTTATTTAACGAGTTTGCACAATCGAAGAAGCAACGAAATCGTTTTCTTTCGAGTTTCAACGATTTTTCTCCGGTCTCGCTGGAAATAAATGTTGAAGAATCGAATGAAACGATGTCGTTGCTTCTCGGCCGTGCCAACTTTGACGCAGTTTTAGTTTGTCAATATTTCTGTGTCAGGTTTCTTGTGTATGAGCCTCGCGTGAATGACTCGACGACCAACTATTTGACGCGTCGTCAAAACTACCTCAACAGCATAAACAAGTGCGAAAAAACGTTGTTTCTTGTCACGTTTTCACGTCTTCCAGAAAAATCATCCAGGATAATGACTCGAATCGATTTTTTTGTTGTTTAAAACATACTGTTGTTTTTGTTTCGTATAAAAAAAAGTCTCTCGTGAGTATTCGCAAGTTTTTCGTCGTAGCAACGAGCCGGATTTTGCTCTACGACGCTTTTCCTTCTGGCTCTGCGATTTTTTGTCTGCCTATCTCAATCAACTTCGTGTTCATCTCTCTGTATATAACGAAGAAAACGGAACAACTTAATTGCCAACAAAAATACATGGAAGGCACGCCTCATCTGCTGAGAATGCTTATGTCTATATCGCAAAGGTTTTTCCTCATTTCTTTAATGTTATTATTTTCAAAATTTGCGTAATTTTATCATTCAATCTCTCCCTACGTTTCGGTGGATCTTGCTCGCATGTTTTTTGTTTGTTTATATTGTGTTTTGGATTTTTTAGGTTGGTTTTCTTGATTAAATCGAGAGAATCTCGTTCACACATTCCTAAGCACCTAAACAGGCCGCACTAGTTAAGAACACAGTCGTCCTCCAGTCGTATCACATTTGACAAAACTATATTCGGAATCTATCGGTCTCATCGAACGTAGCAAAAGACATTTATACACATTTATATGGGGAAAGAGAGGCAGGGGAGAAAATAAGCATTCGAAGCTTTTTTCTCTCCTGTGTTTTAGCTTTCTAGAATGTAACACACAAATTAGCCAAATATTGGTGACATTTGTTCGTTCAGAGTCTGTGGTGTATTGTTGATTCAGTGTCTTATTTAGTTAAACACGATTGATCAAAACTCAACAGTCAAAATCGTTTGTTGGTTGGCTCTTGAATCCCTGAAAGCCTACAGGAGCATAAATATTCTCGCAGTCTTGTTCTCTCTGATCTCGTACGTCGAGGACCATTTGACGGATACTCGCGTAATGAGGTTCTTGTTCGAGATTGTAAGGATCACCGCAAGAAGATTCGTCGTCGGGAGGATCGTTGCAGTCGTAAATGTTTGACGAACGATCATGGACGATCGAGCTGTTTGCTTCGTTGTTGGACCATTCGTTAGGGTCGACGTTGCAACGATAATAATCACGTTCACTAGTTATTCCCGTGTGACCGACGTACATGAGCATGTCATTGAAATTCGGTAAAAAATCAGGATTGAAGAGAGACATTGTACGCTTGTCGTTCGAACGGTTTGGCTCGTGCGTGGGTATCATGTAATGTTCGTGACGACCTTTGTGCTCCATTGTAAGATGCCGACGTCCAGTGCCAGGTGGAGCTTCACGATACTCGTACGAATTGACCGATTTCAGAGAAGCCGGACGCTGGAACGTTCTTTTTAAACGTTGTTGCTGTTGTTTTTGTTGTTCGTCGATGAAATAACGATCGTGCAATCGCAAGTTTCGTTCGATGCAATCTATGCCGTTGTTTTCTCGCAAGAAATCAAGATCCTGGTACAAAACTTCACCACGAATTGGCGCTTCGTCGTATGGATCTGAGACACGTGACGTTTCGTTCTTCAGCCTCTTTTCCTCTTCCTCCTCGTCCTCCCCCTCCTCCTCCTCCTCCTTATTTTTATCTTCTCCTTCCCCTTTATCTTCGTTTTTACTTTTCTGCTTTATTTTGTTACAAGGCATCGTAGATTTCTTCTCATAATCGTAACGTTCGTTGCACGAATTTTCCGACTCTGTAGCTTCGGATGAGCTCGAGCCGATTCCCGTTGGATCCATCGACGTCGCCAAGCCTCAGACGGCTCGTCGTCTTCTGTATCATATATATGTCTTTTTGACCTTTTGCATCGGCTTGTTCTCCGCCGAGGAATTTGCGTTTTTTCCATTAGGATTTTTCGGCGGCACGTTCAGCACGAGATTGATCGATTTGTTGTTGAAACCCGCTGGCGATTCGGAGCTTTCCGTTAAGCGATTCAACTGCTGTCTCTGCTCCGGGGGTTCCGGATATGGGGCTCCGCGCAATCTTTGCGAAAACCAAAATCCCGACGCGAAGCCAGCGATCAGGGAGAAGAAACACGTGCCGATCAGCGCACCGGTCAATGTCTGCGCCGAGTAAACCACCGGCGTCACGATCACACCTGTGAAAATTGAAGAAAAACAAAAAAAAAACCAACATAATTTTTTGTTTCATTTTCAATCCAATAAATCAAAATTTCTATCAATTTTTTGCCCTCATTTTCTAACGCCAACTTGTTTATTCACGTAAAAAAGAAAAATTCGCATTTTTCTTTATCGCAAACGTACAAATCGGAGCAGAAACGTCAATTATTTCGGTCGGGACTAACTACGAAATTCTGCACGTCAAAATCAAACAAATATAGCGATCGCTTGGAATATTTCGATCGTACAGTACAGGACACAATTTTCATTATTTACTGGACACGAATTTGGGTCATTGCGGGATTTCTCGAGTTCCCTTAAATCGCTAGCACCCCAGATTGACTCAAATTTTCGTACATTAATAAAATAATCACAATAATATATGAAAATAATGATGAAAATAATTATTTTGTGTAATTAGACCAGCGTGGACTTTGCACAAAATCCGTTTTTGCTATGCAAGTCCTACTCGTAAACCTCCGAACAAAAGTATAAAAATCGGATAAATAAATAAATTATAATGATGAGAATAATTGAGATAAAAACATGCTCGATGCGGTACCGAGAGGAACCTCATCGCGAAACGTTAGTAAAGAATAATGGAGAGTACTTTTTTCACGTTCTCTTTTATTTCCAAATGAAACATATAGCTTTCACCGTGATTGCGTTATGACGATGCAAACGAACATGTATTTGCGTGTGTATGTTTGTTTTGGTCGATTAACACAGAGTGGAGTGACGAGTGGATTTTTTTTGAATTACCAAAATGTCTCTGGTTGATGAATTTTTTTGGAGTGTGAAAAAAGGAAGGGGGAGATTTTTTTTTTCAAATAGCGTTGAAGAGGATCGAATGCCCAAGTTTGCTTGAAATTGCTGTCAACACGTTGGAGCTTCACTTTGAAAATTGGCTCCTACGAGCATTCGCAATATTCCGTCATTTTTCATAAAACTGCGAATTCGGTGCAGCGATTTTTTTTTTTTTTTCTAGAGAAATATTCTATTTGACAGTTTATGGAGTTTTTTTTTGCGTGAGATAGAAATCGGGCTGACAGACAGGAGCGAGAATTTGTGTTATGACGCGGATCCATTTCGCTCTGCCTCCAATATTATTCCGAGCCACGAACTGTTGAGGCAATCACTTTGCAATTGGCACTGGAGTGAAACAACTAATAGAGAGAATAATACGAGTTGTTGCTTCCGCGAAATTGATAAGCAAATATAGAGGGATTTGATTTTGTGGCTAATTAATTAATTGCTGTTGTAGAGAGGCTTGTTTAATTATGAGAAACTGTTTCACTTGCCATGGACATTTGTGCGGTTGATTAAAATTTTTCAAAATAGTTTTTGGGAGTGAAATTCGGAGAAAATTTCATGGGATAATGAATTTTCTTATTTTCTCCATTTGATGTTGTAAAATGTTCGTAAAAATTGAGTTTATCTGTTGACTTTGTTTTTTCTTTGAGTTTATCGTCATTTTTTTTCACACTTGGAAGATTGTTGTTTTCTGTTGTTTTTCTGTGCTCGTTGCTCGTGTTTTTCGGGTTTTTTTTTTGTTATTTCATTACCTTGAGGTTCATTAGCCCTTGGCTGCGTGCGACTGTATTGATTTTCTCGATCCAACTCGATGACGATTTCATTGTCTCGCTCGTCAGGCTGCTCGCCTACACGCCCGATTCGTGGCGGTACAGCTGCTGGCACAGGCTTCGCCATCTCCGAGGCAACATTAGCTAATCGACAATTACAGACACGGGTTGGTAACACAGACACAGGAAATGATCCACATTTTACGAGCCATTTTTTCACACCATTCTCATCCTTTTTTTCTCTCTCCCTCTTCGTTCGCCATTCCAAAAGCGATTTTTCTTTTTCTGTACACCGTAAGAAAATGCAATTCAAATTGCATTCGCTGACTAATCAAAAATCCCCGAGAACTGCAGTTTCGATTATTTTTATTGTCTGATCGGGAAAAACGACCAAAATACGAAAAAAAAATGAACCAAAGAATTGTGAATAAATTTTTCATTCTTGTTCACGATATTTTGTCATGAATTGCCGAGAATTTGATTTTTAATAGCAATTGAAATTGAGTCGACGAAATTCTGTTCGAATCCACGCGATTTTTTGAACAAAAATTCTTTCGGTGTACAGTTGACGATGCGACCAGAGAATTAATTGAGTGAATGCCAACAAAAACGGATAAAAGTCACGAATTTTCAATATAATTTAAAATTCCGAAAAATATTATTCGAAAAACGGAACTAAAAATTGAGCCACTTAAAAAATCATTTGAATATTGAAATCTTGGAACTCTCTCAGACGTTTTAAAATTTATTCTAACGGACGTAGAAAATGAAAAAAAAAAACAATCAAAAGTGAAAAAATAGCAAAGAAATGGAAATAATTAAGTCAATTATTGTTTCCAACAGTTATTTCGGTTCGAGTGCTATAAATCCTGAGGTCCGACGTCACGAAAACATCACTGGCAGTGATAAGCGAGATTATTTGAAAAAAAATAGTGCATCAATAAAAGAGGTCGTACGGGAAAAATATACATATAGTTTTTGTTGGTTGGCAAAGTAGTGTGAGGATGACGCATAGAGGAAGAGAGAAAAAAATCCTCGGACGACACGCAATAAATATTCTCTCACTTTGCTTCCGCTGTTTTTTATTTTTTTTTCAGGTATGCGAACAGAAACACACACGGTCGAGACACAGAGACAGACGAACAAAAAAGTGATATTCAAGTTGGTTACAAGCTCGTGAAGGCGAGATAAAAATATTGTTTTTTGTTGTCGATCGAAAACGTTAACAGGCTCTAAATAGAGGAGGCTCAATAATGACAGAGTTTTTATTGGTCCATCACATAAAAACTCAACTATTGGCTGTAATGCGATTAAGTGAGAGATTTTGGTTTGCTAATGAGATGCTTTTTATGTGAAAATTGAGGTATTAAGTTTTTTACAGGCTTTCACAGGCATGAGAGTTCCCAAAGCAAGCAACGTTGAGGCAATGTGCGAAAAGAAGAAGAAACGAATTAATGAAAATGAATTTTTTATAGAGTTTGATAAGAAGCGGCTAAGGAAAAAGTTCCATGGTGTTAGTCGGGCTGTGCTGGGAGGCTGGCGATTCGGGGTGGTAAGGTCGAAACCAGCTCGAATGATCACGACAATTGACACATTTTTCAAAAAATTCATTACTCAATGAAAATATTTATCGAATGATTTTGTTTTTGTGACCTCATCGCAATTCATATTTCTATTAAATACTCCAAAAATCGATTGCAATGCGAAGTGTTTCTTTGCGAACACGTTTTCTTGCTTGATTTTATTTTTATTGAACGTTTTTGGCTCGAATTAAATCGCGAGTTTCAGTCGTTGGAAAAATCTGTGATTTGAATGTTTTTTTTTTTTTACGATGATTCGATTTATCCGCGAAATTGCAGTTCAATGATTTGATTAAATCGAGATCGAAATTGTTTTGAGGAATTTTTTTTACTCGATTTTCGTGACATTCCTTTCGGAATGGAATTCTGGACCGAGTTTTTTGCACGAAATTTTTATACGGATTCATAAAAAGTGGGAATTTTCATTTTCGACAGAAAATCAAAAAATTCCTGGATAAGCTTAGCGCAGCTTGTCGTTTCCTTCCGGACCTGCCAATATTACGTGTCATTCGCGATCTTACGAGAAGGAAAAGTAAAAAAAAAAGAAAAAAGACGATCATTTTGTTTTTATGAAATCACAAGATTCTGCGCCTTACCTTGCTCGTAACCACAGCCTTTGTGTTTGCCGTTGAGAATGTCCTGGAAAAGTGTTTTTCCGGCGTCGTTGTCGTGCAATTTCGTTGGCACTGCGACGCACAGATCCGTCGTTGCATCCCAAGCGCAATGGGGATCCTGGAGAGCTACACAAGCCACGCAAGAATTCGCATTCACGCTGTCGCAATGATGCAACGGCACTGCACGTATTTCCGAATCCGCAATCACCACCAATTTACTCGCTTCACCGGCAAGATGCACCACTTGCAGATCTTTTACTGCTTGACCTGCGCACGACAGAATTTCGTCATTTCATTTTATCATCGAATCCAAATCTTTTTTACAACCGTCGTCCACAAAATTCTTTCCAACTCAAAAAAACCCCAAAAAAAACTGACTCTGAAGTTCGCAACGTTGAGATTCAACGAAAAATATTTTTTCTATCAATTATTCATTAAATTCCGAAAATCATGGCAATTTTTCGTATCGATTCTATTTTTGGGTTGCCAGGGACGATCGTTTTATCGTCCAGAGCAAATATTGAATAATAATTGTGAGCTCTGCTTGGATAAATGGAATTTCGTTGCATTCCAACGATGCAAACTTCAACATCATAAGAAAAATCGTTTCTTCATCACTCCAACGTCGAAGAAATCAAAATTATTCAAATAAACAAGAAAAATATTTTCTCTCTTCCGGATTTTCCGCTTGAGATTACGTGAAAAGAAAAAAAATCAATCGAACGATGACTCCGACGTTCGCAACGTTGAGATTCAACGAAAAATATTTTTTCTCTCAATTATTTATTAAATTTTGAAAATCATGGCAATTTTTCGTATCGATGAAATTTTTCGATACCGAGAGACGATCGTTTTATCGTCTAGAGCAAATATTAAATAATAATTATGAGCTCTGGTCAAGAAAAAATGGAATTTCGCTGCATCCCAACGATGCAAACTTGAACGTCACATCGAATGTTTCGTGAAAATAAAAAATGAGTTAAAAAAGCACAGAAATTGAGAGTTGAAACGAATTTGAATGCATTCACTGACCGTATTTGAGGACCTGCACGTCACTGACTATGACCTGACCGACCTCGGTGAGCGAGTCTGGTGACCTCGTGTTGAGCGCTTTTAGAACTCGTCCATCGTCTGTAATTACATTTAAATGGATTTGCTTAACGAGCTACAAAGCCCCTAATGAATACTCATTATATATTACGAGCGACGTTATTCTTTTTAGAAAATTTCACTTTTTTATGTCTCTCCGTTTTTCTCTTTCGACTGTAGTTACATTTTTTTTAATCCTTTGCACTAACCTGTTCCTATGTACAGAATATCGTAAGTTCTGCCGTCCAGAGCTTTGACTTGTGGGTCGACTGCGACCTTCGTGAATTTGTAACTGTAAATAAAAATTTTCGTTACAAATTCGTAAATTACTCGACACTTTCGTTGAGTAATTTTGACCAGTTTATTTTTCAATGACTATCAATTTCGTGGTGAAAAAAAAACGTAACGAAATTATCGATTTTTTTTCACTCCCTTCTAATACCTTTTAAAAATTTGGGCTTTTAAATGGGCCAGGAATATTTAATTATGCAGCGAATTTTGTGAATTTTTGAAATTCACGATCGAGCGCAAAAATATGTGAGCGTGGCAAATCTAAATCGGTGAATAGAATAAAATTCAGTAGAAAGATTTTCGAGACTCGGAGGTTGGAGAAAAATTTAAAAAAAAATCGGAAAGATTCCTGAAACTTGACGAAAATTGCGATTTTGAAAAGTTGGCAGCATCTTTTTTAAATGAAAAATTTTCCCACGAATTATGCGACGATTTTTTTTTCATTAATGACTCTGACGTTTGCAACGTTGAGATTCGACGAAAAATATTTTTCTATCAATTATTTGGTAAATTTTGAAAATCATGGCAATTTTTCGTATCGATTCAATCTTTGGGTCGCGTTTTATCGTCCAGAGCGAATTATGAATAATAATTGAGAGCTCTGGCTAAGAAAAAATGGAATTTCGTTGCATCCCAACGTTGCAAACTTCAACATAATAAATTTTAACAAAAAACTCACTTGAAGCTGACTTTGGTGATGACCGGCAGTGCGAAAAAGGCCTGCACGGCATTGTCCATGAGAGGATGAGTTTTCACAAAGTTGACAGTGATGTCGGGCAAAGTTCTCGAGTCATTGACGCAAGCCCCGGGTCTGGGCTCGGGTACTTTTTCCGGGAGTACGCGTAGCCAATTGCTGTTGATGGTCTCTTGTTCTTTGAACGCTCCCTGGAATACATCGAGTACGCTGCTCATGGAAAACGCGCAAATGGCCGAGCCACCGATCGAATTAACCGGCGTTGTAAAAACTCCGTAAATCAATTGGTTGTGTTGTCCGGCGTACAAACCCTCTGTGACGTCACTCGTCGATTCTGTAAAGCACAAAAACGATCGTTTGGGTGGCTGTTACGAGAAAGTCTTCAATTTCGACTCGAGATCGCGCGGACCTGGAGTAAAAATCGTGCATAAAAACGCGGCCCACACTCGCCAATTTTCCTCTCAATAATTTTTCGATTCTCCAAAGAAAACTCATGAAAAAAAAACGAGAAAAAAATGCGACTGGCTTGTTCGGTTTTGTGACTGAAGTTTTCAACGTTGAGATCCGACGAAAAATATTTTTCGGTCAATTCAAAAAATCATGCTCAAGAAAAAAACGGAATTTCGTTGCTTTGCAACGATGCGAACTTGAACGATGCGAAGTTGCAAAGCAACTTAAACATTTGTCGTTGGAATGCAACGAAATTCGGTTTTTTCTTGAGTAAAACTCATGAATTTTATTCGATATTTAATCAGGACGATAAAACGATCGTTTTTCAGGATTCAAACACAAAATTGATACGAAAATTGGCTTTTTTTTTATAATTTAACGAAAAATTAAGGGAAAAAGTATTTTTCGTCGGATTCCAACGTTGCGAACTTCAGTGTCATGGAACGGAGTGTGTCAAAGTAAACGATGAATTTCGGAGTAAAATTTACTTTACAATGCTAACCGCGTGTGTTGATGCATTAATTCTTGTTTCAGGTTCACGCGGCAATGGTTTCCATTTTCTCATTTTGGCTTTATATGACTTTTATCTTTATAACTATTGGCCTCTATAGCGAATGTTATGGCTGGGGTAAAAAACAAATTGAAAATGGAACGTGTTTCGGTTTATTTGTCCATAAATATATATTTATATCGATAACGGTGGCATTCGACGTTGGCGAGATGGTGAGAAAGAAAAAAAGAGGAGGAGGAGAGAAATGCCGCACTGGGCGCGCGCGGGTGGTGCGAGTTTCCTTGCAGTTTTGTCGTGTTCGAGGTCTGGAAAACTTTTCCAACAATTTCCGATATTTCGCGTATCCGGCTGAAAATCCAACTGGCAGGATGTCGCACGTTTGGCTTATATTTATGTATAGAAAATGTATATACGCACGTTAAAATTCGAAAGGGCGTCGCGCTCTGTGTCATTCCCACGCCAGCAACATACGCGAGATGCCCTTTCGATTTTCCTGCCCGATTAACGTCAATTTCTTCACCAAAATATCTCCAGTACATATTTTTCTTATATCAACCTACGAGTCTTCATACATTATATATTTTTCTCTATATACATCGGAGATATATATCGCTGCTGTCAGTGGTTCGACGTGGGGAATAGAGAAAACGATTGCGGCTTTTCCAAGATAAGAAAAAAGGAAAAATGTACCGAGAGATAAACGGAGTAAGATCGAGCGTCCAAGTTTCAAGCTTTTCGCAGCTGCAAAAACTTTTCTCGCCTAAGAAGGGTCAGCCAAAATCCGATACCCTGAATTTTCTTAAATCTTTTCCCCTGATCCGCCATTTAAACTCAGTCTTTATGCCGCTTCGACAGATTCCGTAGGCGTCATCACTTTTTTAAACGTTTTTTTTTTCCCTCGTTCTGTATATTTTCGATGAATTTTCTCGTTTCACTCGCTCGAATTCTTCGCCAGTGAAAATCGTTATTACTCACGACCCTTTCACGTAATTCCGTTCGTTTGTTCGACATTTTCAACCGTGAAACGACAAAGTTTCCTCTTTCGAAATGAATCATTGGATTGTCATGAAGAAAATTCCATCGCTTTTAATTTTATAACGGAATAAAATTCAACGTAAAGAGACAAATTACACGGAGATTTAAAATCAACCATTTTTTGAGAAGAGAAACACCAAGAGATAAGAAAATGCGACACGCTGCAGGCATATTTTATAGCAACCGGTGGAGAAGCGGAGCACGCGGGGCTTCTCTTCTAATTAGTGACTCTTAATTACTTCAGTACCAAAGTCAAAGGGCCGCTGCTATTCGGATTTCTATATATTGGAATGTACCGGAGGATTCTCTTTTCTTAGTTCGCCATTATTTATCATGCTTTGCAGACTGAGAGAGCAAACTCGTAATTCACAATAGTGCAAAGTCCAGAGAAATCGTAATGGCTCTACGCGCAACTTGAGAAAAATTCGTCATAATTTAAAAATCTCGATTCATTTGTTCTCGATTCGTTGAACGCACGATGGAAAATTTAATTCAGCGCCACTGCGACATAATATTTGAACTGGTGAAATGTATTCACTGGAGATTTGACGTTTCTTCGTCTCTTTCGTCCTTGTGTCCTCGTATTTCATTAATTATTTACTGTCATTTGCTAATTAGCGAGTCGCAATGAAATCTGAAGAGATTTCGTCTCCAGTCTCGTTTCTATAAGTTATACAGAATTACGTTGACTCTCGCGTTTCATTGTCGTCGGATCTGACAAGTCTCTCGTGTGCGCATTGTTGATCAATAAACAATTGAGATGCAATCGCTTTTCTGTTTATAAGCTAAGCATCGCCGAGTTATTTATTTAGAAACAAGAGTCGTCAGTCTTTTTGACATGTGTTGGTTGCCGCGCACACGGATACGTGCGACAAAATAAATTCGAATTGCGTAGCAACGAGTCAAGAAAGATTTAATCGAATCCTCGAAGCTCGCGCTAAGAAGCAATGAATGTCACATCAGCGAAATTATTCAACCGGCTGCATTGATCTCACGTTATTATATTCAAATTAATTCAACACACACTTGACTCGATTTACTCGAGCGAAACTGCTGTCGTTGCTTTAGCGACCATTCGTCATCCCAGTGTGCGGAATATCTTTCACGAGCTTACCGCAATGGTTCGTCCTTGCCTTGATTTAATTGATGCAATTAATTCTTCATCGGTCGACGTTGGGACGCGAAGATTTCGATCAAAAGAATTTACGTCTCCGTTCGTAAAGTGTTTTCAAAAATTAATCATGTTCGTTCTTGCCAAGAATTTTCTTTCTTCATGAAACGAGATGCTTCGACAATTAAGGAGGTTCCGTTAGCGGAGCGACGATTAGATTAAAATTTGAAAACGAAATATGTTGTTATTCAGGCAGCAAACTTTAATCTCGTTCAAAATCATCCTGGGTCAACGAAGTTTTGCTCCATATTTTCCAAGTCGAAAGTCACTTGATTCAACATTGGCTTTACGGAAATTTCTTACACTCATGAAATCAGAAAAATATTAAAAATACTTCCCGATTAGATAAAACGCGTATTAAAATCTCAATTTATAAAAAAAACTCCAAGGGTTTCGAACCAATAAAAAAATAGTGGGGTCAACGAATGTTTGGAGGAGATATTTCTAGTTAAAATCGACAGAACGCTCGGAACTTCTCATTTTTTAGGAGTTTGGCAACGGATCGCTTGCCAAACGAAAAGCAGATCGTCATTTTTTCTTGAAAATCGTGCCTCACTTTGATACAGTAAATAAATAAAATCCATTCAAACATTGAACATCTTAGGATGCAAATGTCTACATAATCGAGGAGTTTCAAGTCCAAAAGTGTTATCCGTCGTAAGACTTGATGCTCCTTAACGAAAGATGCAAATGCGCTTGAAATTTCGTGACAAACGGAACAATAACGAGGGAATTCAAAATTTCTATGAAATATTTTGAATCGTCCGAATGAAAATCATAAATAGTAGAAAAACGAGTTTATTTGATAAAGGAGAATTAATGCAGATGAAAAAGAATGAGGTTTGGATGAATGTGGCTTGAAATTGAAAGCTGAAATTGAAGAGCCCGATTGCAGTTGCTTTTCGTTCTTCGTTGTCAGTTTTTGTTTGTTTGTTTTTTTTTTTTTTTTTCAATTATTGCAACTTTTTGGGGGAGTAAATCCCTTGCCAAGTGCAATGAATGGAGGAAAAATAGTGATCCGAGCCTACGGGGTGAATTTTTTTTGTTCGTTCTCCGCCAGAGCAGACGAGAGACAGAGACGGACGGAAAAAGAGTGATACGAGTCAACGTACGAACCGACGTTCGGTTTGCCACCCTCGTCTGCATCTCGAATCTCGGCAATGTGCCAGATATCTCGTTTTAAAGTACGGAGATTTCGATTTTACAAGTATCCATCTGTATGTGTGCGTGAGTTTGCGGACGCTTGTGTGCAAGCATCGCAATGCCATATCAGCAGAGCGCCATATCCGTCGAGCTTCCCTCGACGCCCGATATTACACGTTTTTACGATCCGACGGAGCGTGCTCTCTCCACTCGCCTTTTCTATCCCCTTCAATCGTACCTGCCAAACTACCCTCCCACCCCCTCCCTCTACTTCACCCTGCCAACCAATGAATGATACATTGATTGGTCGATTTTGGGCAAACAAAAAAGCAAAAAAAAGTCAACAATCTTTTTGAAATTCCGGAGAAATGAAAATTCACGAAATTTTTCTTCACACCTCGTGTCGCTTGTCGCCAATAAAGTCCCGAATATTGCAAATGACAATTTGGAGCTAATTTTCTTTGTTTTCCACTGGAGAGCGTCAGAGATTTTTTGTGTAGACTTTTAAATTAGAGAGAAACGTTGAAATAATGTTTTTAAATGTTCCTGGAAAATGGTCGGAAAAAACGGAACCAACGCGAGGATTTTCTTCGGTTTACATCGTTGAAATTCGTTGAGAATTGCCATGAACGAAAAATACGTGGGAAAATTGGTGAAAAATTGGAGAAAAGTAATGAGTGCCTGGAGTTGAGTAATTCGGGATGAAATAATGGATCTTGGCGCATTCAGAGTTATTAAGGCGACGCATTCATATATGGGAAATGCATAAATTATAGTACTCACGTATCTCGTTGAAATAGAAGGGATAATCCCCTGGGACGGAGCAATTGAGTCTCGCTTTCAGGAAACTCGTCCATCTGTCGCTAAAGGCGTGAGGTCCACCTTTATCGTGTTGGCACACTCTACCGACCCGCGAATAAACGGCCTGCGAAAATCGAGAATAAAAGAATCGTTTGAGCGAATAGTTTTTCGAAAGCCAGCTAAATTTCTACGTCGAGAAAGGAATTACGTAATTTCTCAATGTGTTCACAATCCACGCCATATTTCTGGCACGAATTCTTCGACGAATCCGACGGCCTATATTTAGCGAGTTTGTCAAATTTCGTAAAAATTAGCTGGCTCTGGTTACTTCGAAATCGCTGAAGCGAAAATCGAAAAAAAAATTTGTTCCAGTTTTTTAACGACGCTGAAGTTTGCAACGTTGAAATGCATCGAAAAATATTTAATTTTATTGAAAATTCGTTTAATTTTCAATGTCATCCAAATTTTTCGAGCCGATATGCTTTTCGAATGGCAAAAATGGATCATTTTATCATCGTAATTACGTTCTGCATTTGAATAATTATTTTTGTCGAAAAAAAATGAATTTCGTCGCATGTCAACGATGCAAACGTCAGAGTCATGTTTTTTAAGAAATTTCATCAAATTCGCGATAATCCAGCGCAATTTTCATCAAAAAAAATAATTCTTGTAAACATTCAGCGTTCCGGAGCTTAATTCCGTGAATGTTGGAACAAAATTTCGCATTTTTCGAAAATTATCCAAATTTGAGCAACGGCGAGGAGAAGAAATCGAATTTTTTGCGTTACTGCAATTTTTGATAAATAAATAAAGACTCATGACAAAAAAAGAAACCGAAATTTACAATAATGACGAAAGGATTAGAGCCGGAGTTTTCAATTATCGAAAGAATAAGCGATTGATTAAAATTGTCGCAAAAATATCGAAGGAAATGAAAAAGTAAAGATTCCTTGCGAGAAAAGTTCTTTCCTGATTCGATAATCGTAAGATCCTCGTGATTGCTGAAAATTGCTCAGCTCCTGGCACATTATGAATTAAATAGAAACGACGGAGGCACGTACGAGGAATTATTGGGGTTTGAAAGGATCACTCACCTTGCCGCAGTTCATATATTCGACGGCGGTTTCTCGATAAAAGAAGAATACGTAATCCCCGTATCCAAAGGAACTGACGAAGTTTGGACCTAAAAATAAGCGAATGACAATGAGAAATGTGCGAGGCAGTTTCTGTTGTCGTAATTTGGTTCGAATTCTTGAAATAACAAAAGCCCAAATAAGCTCAATTGATTTTTGCTTGCAAAAACGGAGCAAAAAGTAACATTCCAGAAACGTTGAGATATTTTTGGCTATTAACGAATTCAGCAAAGACAGAAACTGTCATCCCCGCGTGTTCCAAGCAACGTATACGAATTCGTCGTTGGAAAACCAATATTTCTAGTTTAATTGTCACGTGGATAAAAATAAAGACAAAAACTATCGACAAAATCGTGTCGACTCGCGACCTCGAATAGAATTTTACACGAAACTTGCAGTTTTGCATCAATTTTCGTTTCAACGATAATAAATCGATAGAATCTCGAAATAATTGACATTATATGAAAAGTCATTGTTTTATTTACCGTTTAGTTGATTAAGATCGGATCTTTCGGTACGAATTTTTTCCCTGTGGATCAAGGGTTCACCGCCCGAGAAATCAGCCACAGTTGCTGCATACAATTGCCCACCTGTTTAGTCACACAATAAGGAATACAAAGATCCGTTAATACGCATGACTAAGTAATGAAAAAGCATTTACGAAACGTGTACCAAATGTGAAGTCGTATTTCAAGATTTATCGAGCAAAAATCCTCGTTTTTTTCCTCGGGTTTTAAAAACCCATAAACGAGTGGAATTATTTTAAAAATTCTGACGACCCAACAAAGTAGGGATAATAAAAGTCGAGTGCCTATAAATTAGCTGAAATGAGTTAATTTTAGAGCCGCACAGATTCGTAGCACGGACGTTATTTTGGTCCTGAATTTTTGCAGTTCGTGGACAGCCAAGTACTGCGTTTATTAATTCGTTTATTCGTCAAAAAAAAAGATTTTTGCTTAAGCTCGACATGATAACGATTGCAGAATGATTTGCAAGATTTTTTAACAATTTAATCGATTCTTTTACAATGATAATTATTCAGCTCTCGAAACGATTGCTTTTTTGGTAAAAGTTGAGACTTGAAAAGCCTTTAGAAAGTAAAGCTCGTATATTAAGCTCTCGAGCAGATCCAGGAGTCCGGAAAACGTTCACGTAGCAAAGGGTGTCGTACACTCGGTGCATTTCGCGTGGGGTTGGACTAGGTCGGACTTAGCAGGCCACAAATCTACCTTGAGCCGAGCTCTTAGCCCCGCCAAGGTATATTCCAGCACCCGCGAGCAACGACTCACGAGGCATTGCAACACAGAGGCCCCGAAACATCCCCGAAAGTATAAAAAAATGATAAAAAATATGGAATTCGTTCCGTGCGAATGAAAATTAAAAAAAAACAGTTTTTTTTCTTATCAATTAAATAATTTGTTATCGCGTCGTCAAAAGCCGACGAAATTTCGCCTCGCGTTTCGATCGATTGGCACGAAATTTAATCGAGTTTGGCTGCTTCACGTGGAACAGCTTTTGTGCGTCTTTGAATATAGCAAAAGCAAGTTCTCGCGAAAGAGAAACACACGCGAATGGCGTATAGTTTTGGAAGGAGCAAAAGAGGGCTTCATCGCTCATCCGGGAGAGCTCCGATCCCGTGTTACACGTCGCCGACGACGCGAAACCCGAGGAAATTTCGTAGTAAACTAGATTCCAGTCAGCCGCAAGACACATGTGTTTTAAGTCTCTCCGTCTCTATTGTAGAGCTCGAGAAAGCGGCAGAGAGGCGCGGGTCAAAAGTGACGCGAATATCCCAAAGAATTATTGTTATCATCGTTACATTTGCGACCGTGTTTTCTGTTGCGAATGCTGAATAAAAAAAGAATGAGGCACGGGGAAAAACGAGCGAGTGAGAATGTTTAGAGAGGAAAATGGTTCGTGCGGTGTACGTTACGATCTCGCAGGCTTTTTACGTGGCACACCAGAATTATCACGATAATTTATTGCTCGTGGTCTTAAAATGTGATTTATATCATTCGAGAGAAACAAATTATAGTTTTATTTATCCTCACCGCGTAGCCCGACAATTATGAGTATTTATCGCCATTACTTTTACGCCATAATTACCATTTTGATGAAATGTTTATTTACTTTATTCCCAATCGTGCAATCCGCTTGATTTTTCGTCGACAAGTTTGACCAGATCGCGAATAATTGATGAAGAGCAAAAACGAAGGTCCGCGGAGTTTGTTTTAGTGTAGAAAATTAAATAAATTGAGCCACTCACCAGCAAAAACTGCTGTGCTGTTGTGAAGAGGGTCGTAGGGACAGAGCCCCAAGCCGTCCGTCTCGCGATCACTCCCCACGTAAACTCCGTCCTAGAAAAGGCGACAGAAAAAAAACGAAACATTGAGAGTTAACATAAAGCTATGAAACTCGAGTATAAGAAAAATCGGTGGCAAAGGAGCAAGAAAATAAATGGGAGAAATGGACGAAAGGGACGCTGCGGGAAAGCGCCACGGAAAAAGAGTTACACGCGACAGACGCTCTCGTACAAGAAGTTGGAGCGCGACGCTCCTTCGGCGAAGCAGCTTTTCTATAGACTCGTACAAAGCTCGTTGACCCGCTGCTTCTTCGTCTTTGCTCCACCTTTTTTTTCTCATTCTTTTCTTACTCCTTCACCTTTTTTCTCGCCAACGCGTTCGCACGAGAAATGAGAAAGATAAAAGAGAGACAGCAGCACGTGAGAGCGTACGAGTCTCATCCGAGAAGTGATAGCGATACGTCGACAGTCTCTCTCGCCAATAGATCGTAAAACGCGCAAAGTGCGAGGACTACCAACAAGAAAAAGGCAGAGAGTCTTGCCAATGAATACGAAATTTGCTTTTCAAACTGGGCTCCTGCGATCTGGAACCTTGACACGTCATTCCTTTTTTTCCTCGTCCTTTTTTTTGCGTATCAAACTTTTCCGGTTTCCGATTATCTTTGAAATTATTAGTTTGTCCTGAAAATTTCGAAAACTACGAGATTTTTTGCATTTTTCACGCTCATTCGAGTAGAGACGAAATTATTTCTCTTCCGGAAGTTCCCACGAACAATAAACCATCGATGATGGAGCGAACGTGTTTACGAAATAAGTCATCGTTCCTAACACGAATTTACAGCGTGAACGAACAAACTGTAAATCGGTAAATTCGGCAAGTCGACAAGTGCAAAATCCGAAGCTCCTGGATTTATTTATTTGGTGTAAACAGTTCTCGCTAATCTTGCGCTTGTGTTTCCACATTATTTATAGCGCATAAAACATCCGATAATCCTATACCGCCTAATGGTATAAGATTAATTCTGTGCCAATAGGGCAACGCTATAAATTCACGACTATTGATAAACTGGCCGCGGCCTTAAATCATAAACTACGATCGTTGGCCTACGCGAAAATATGAATAGAAAATAGAAGAATTTATGAAATTTCGTTAATAATTATCAGCCTCGTTACTAAACTGGACGTGGCTCGTATAAATTCTACTCTAAAAACAGACTTCCAATAGAATATTCAAAATTACGAGTTTCTGAAATTCTGCCACTTTCATAATTTCACGAAAATGTCTTCTCCGCTCTATGCATTTTAAACCTGCGCTCGTTTTCGTTGCTTGAGAATTATCTAAGAATTTGTACTCCGAGTTTCCCATCGATTCGAGTTTTTCAATCATTCTGATCAATTTTCCAAGCTGGAATTCAGGATTTTCAGTGAAAAGTATCGCCATTTCGTGAAAAATAATTTATCAGCAATTTTTCTCGCGCCATTATTCGAATATAAATATTTTTTGTACATTAAATTTGAGTCAGTTGAAAAAAATGCGATTCGTGCTTGCAGCGATGAATATTCAGGGCTTTTCGTATCAGAAAACATCTCACATCTGTCGAGATATGGTGTAAATAAAAAAGGATGCATAAATCCATACATGAATGTATTGACGTGTGCGGAGAGAAAGCTGAAATTCGCTAAGGAATTTTTATCGCCTTGGCGTTGTTTTTTGCAATAACGTAGCGCTGGCCTGCATACGCAGAGTAACGATTGGAAAAGGCGGAGTGTAGAAAAGAAACGTGAGGAGTGCAAAGATTAGAGAACAATCGGCGTTTATTGGCAATCGATTTTCACGAGTCAAGTTCTATATCCGTATATCGTGCAGAGAGCGAGAGAGAGAGAGAAAGAAATATAAATATATACATATATGTATGTTGTAAGGTGCCGCGTTGAATAAAATATTCGAGTTCTCGTCGGCGAAATGAGTTTTCCTCGACGTTGAATAGAAACGCGAGAAAAGAGCGTTGCGAATTGATCGATCAAATTTCTTATTGATCTTACCAAGTTTTTTTTGCGATAGTTATTGGAGAATCAGAGCGAGACGATCTCCTTCTGACGATATATATATATTTTCACTAGCAAACAGCCAACCAGTGTACGTTTGACGTGAGATTTCATTTTCATTCGTATATCGCACTATTTTTTATGCAAACGCGATAAAATGATTTTTTTTCCACGTTTGTCTATCTTGGAGGCGGAATTTTGATGGAAGGCGCAGAGTTGGAGAGTAAAGTGAAATTTTGCAGGAGAATCGCAGGAAGAATCGAAAAATTCATCAACTTTATAAACTGCGTCTAAAAAAAAAATAATTGACTTTTATTTGGTTTGCAAAAAAAGAGCGAGAGAGAGTGGAAAATTGATGGGCTAATGGGACGAAGTTGATTATTTTAATCGAAGATAATAGAATTCTTTATTTACCGAGCTGATGAAAAGTTTACAGAGCCGATTGATTAATTCGCGACCTGATTGCCACGAATGGAAAAGAGGATTAAAATGCCACGTCAATTAGTTAATAATCAGGTTTCAATAGGCGACGGAAATGAGGACGACAGAATCGCTTCGATTTTCATCGTTGGATAAACGTCAATAGCCCACACATTTAACAATAATGTATGTGCATAGTGTCCTCGTTAAATGAGCAACAAAATTGTGTTGCTTGGGATGGAAGCCGCGCGCGCGTATAATACGTAAGAAGTTGAGGGACAAACGAGCCGCAGAGCGAAAAGGCAAGGAAAAAGAGTAAGGGAACGACTGAGTCACTCGCTATCTCGGTATACCAAAACTTTTCAGCTAATTATCATTAATTAGAAAAGTTTAGGAAACCGGTGAGTAGAAGCCTGCAGGAGTCTGGGTGTGCGGATGGCGGCGCTTGGAACGAGCAACGACTCTCTTCTTATGGCTACATATAGCATCCCAAGTCAGGGTGTGATACGTATTGCAACGCTTTGCAGCACAACTGGTTCAACCTTAAAACTTTGAGGCAAGAACCTCCAACTCGTAAATCCACACTGCAAAACAATCACGTGCCAAGATAGCGAGTGCCAGTTGTGTAACGTTTATAATCGGTTGCATTTTTCGGGCTCCGATGATAAATTTTCAAAAACCAATAAAAAAACCAATTTTTCAAAAATTTCTTGAATGAAAAAAATGTAAAAATTCATTTCGTTTCCGTAAATTTTCATTTTTCCGGAATTTCCAAAGTTCGTCAAATTCCAGTCGTAAAGAGACGACAATTTCGTCATAATTGAAAAAAATTGTAATTTACGATTTTTTTTTTTCGAATATTTTACAACGCGAAAAAACTCTCTTTGGATGGCGAATGTTTTCACACGTTAATCGAGTATGGCTTTTCGTTGCGGTTGAATTATTCCGAGAGCAGCTTCCAGCAGCAAAAGTTTGCACGGAAACTCTCGAATTAGTGTATGAATCTCGATTACGTTTTGATTAGTTGGAACGGCCGCGCCGAAAAGAGAATGAAGCAAAAGTTGATACAGAAAATTGCGATGGATTTTGCAAACGCTGGAATTTTTGAAAATTAATTTCTCTCATAACGGATTTGTAAATGCGCGGAGCGTCTAAAGTGACCGCACTTCTTTATGGTTATCGCAGCTGTGGAACGTTGTGGCTTGTGTATTGAAAATGGTTGCTTTTGTGCATCGGGTTTGGCACGAATAATAAATGAGATTTGCCCTAGGGCCAAATAATTAATAGAACCTGTCGATAATGAAACTAATTTGTGTACCGCGTGCTTTTCTCAGTGCACTATGATTACAGACGCTTATGGAAAGTGCTTCCAGATTCCAATAATTGATTAGCTCGATTAGCGAGACCGATTAAAAGCGGTTGAAAACAAAAAGCATCGCAGCAGTTATCGCGATAGTGCAATTGGAAGTTTCATTATTCCTGCTGGCTCGGGGTCTGGGAGACCCAAAAAAAAAAAAAAAAAATGATCTCTCGTGACGTCTGAATGTAAAAATAAACGGAGAAGAGTCGTTCACGCGAACGGAGCTTCTGGCGTCGTTCCCTCCCCTCCTTTGACAAGACTTTTCGGGACGATAAAGCCTCTCAAAAGGATACAGAGGACAAAAAAGAGGAAAGGATTAACTTATCGGAGTTTGAGGTTTCAATTTCGTAGCCGCGAGGCCTGAAAGCCGAGCGATTAAGATGAACAACCTCTCGCTTACGATCCAGCGTGTCAAACTTTGAATATTAATGGGAAAGCACTGGATTAAACGAACAAGATCAACCGTGCCCTTTCGCCCTGCCGTCCCTTGTCCCGGGCTTCCGTGTCGCCCTCTCGCCCCATTCGCGACATCGCGGAGAAGGGCGAATCGAATATCGCGGGTGGAAATTCCTATCCCTGGTGGTTATGGCGCGGTCGAGACCCTGGAAACGATGCTGCGCGAGGCCCCAAATAAGGGTTAGTGGGTGGATGAGGCTGAACGTCGTATCTTATCTGCAGCTTCCGGAAGTTCCGTAAATCATTCGGGCCGAGCGCGCGCCAACAAGCGAAAGAGAAAGAGTAGATCGCGCGCTGCATCGTCTAATGGACCGTTGCACGGAATTCCATCCACATTTATATTCATATATGTCTATGTGCGCGTGTGCTACGAAAGCAGCAAAGTCACATTTTTCCTTGAAGACGAGAACGTTAGCGAGCGCTGAGGGGCGCGGGGACGGGGCCGATTTATAGAAAAATGAAAGACCCCAGGGAGAAACGATTTTCCTGCTTTAACCCCGTTATACACGCTTTGCTTCACTAGCCCGTTCGGAAAAATCCATAAAACGATATGAAATAACCCACAATGATGTTAAGCACGCGATATATTGCAAAATCTCCCTGACCCTCTCGATCGATAATCGTTTAGTTAGGACAAACGATGACGCGAGATAAATTCAATCACGACGATATTTATACAGCGATGCCAACAGCGTAAACTCGCAATAAAGCCCAATCAAAATTCCTGCTTCCAAATCAATATTTCTGCGATTTAATTAACCGACATATACATATTAATCATATGAATAATTAACCTACAATTTATTGTTGAGCTATAAAAATTTTCCATACACGCTTCGCGTCGCTATGGAAATTGTTATTGAAAATGAATTTGCACGAGACTTCGCCGATCCTCCTTTGACCTGTTTAATTTTCATCATTCCTGGCATATTTTGATTGGATTTTCAATCGCGGTTGTCGAATTATAAAATCATTCTAGACTGAAATTTCTACAATTCACTGACTATACGAAATTCGAGGGACACGAAGCAAACGCGATCGATTCTCCATAATGCTCCAGCGACCAGGCGAATCAAGTTTCGTATAAACATTGATAATGGACTCGATTATTTACAATCAGGTTCAAGCTCCAAAAAAAATTCAACACTCGCGAATTTGTTTCACGCGCATACGAAGGCGAAGTGTTACGAAAGAAAAATTTACTATTAAATATTATCCGCGATGAGTATAGAACGACGTACTAATTCCAACCGAACGCACATCGTGATTGGAAATGGAAAATCGAAAAACGTTTATGCATACATCGCGCGTTCGAGCCGCGAGCAGACGCGCGACCTCGGATTTTTGTTTCGCCATTTACGGATTCGGCGCGATATCGTATCGCGAGGACATTCCATTATTTTTATGTACGATTGCAACTTTGGACAATCCAACCGGAATGTCGAATATAAACCATCGCGGTTTTCGCGCTCGCTCTGTACATTTCGGTGTGTACGTGACAAAATTCAACCTCGTCGAGTGTCGCAACCGAGCGGCGCTTTAAAAACGTCATAGGAAATGTGCAGACACGCGAATATGCCTGGTAAACCAAAAGAATTGTCATTCAAAAACTGCGTATAAAAAGCTCAAGGACGAGACTCGAGGTTCTAATTACAAGTCGCGCCGTTAATGACTCGGAATTACGTCCAAAGATTTCTTACACGCACGATTAACGATGAATACGCAATTCTTTTCATCGCGTGAATTTCCTCGTAGATTTAAACCGTGAAATTTGCTGCATAATTCTTGCGATCCACAAACCAACGGGCGTGTTTTCCACTCGGAATAAAAAACAAACATTTGCGTAAACGCTTTCATTCGCAGCGGTAGCAAACTCGAAGGGAAAAATTCAATCGTATTTCAGGCTGTTCACATTGCAAGTATAAAACGCCAGAAAAAAATATGTTTAAAACCGTTTTTCCGCGCGCGCGCGCGGAGCTCAGATTACTCGGACACGAAACAGCCCCCGAGGCATACGATTATCTGTTAGTAGATTATAGATGTGTGCAGAGAGTTCATATAGAAGCATGTCGTTAGTCGTGCGAAATCCAGCAAACACCAGGGAGATGGATGGAGAGCCACGCCCCAGCTCTCCAACCTAATTATCGTTACGCTGGACGAGCATTCCTATAACTATCCGGTCAACCTGCTGGACAAGCGTTCTCTACATTCATATGCCCGCATATCCCATATATTTATACCCATAAATACATGTATTCCAGGTCCCCTAGAACGTCAGCTGTACTATGCTACACGTGTATCATAACGCAACCCGACAGTGCGTACTCGACGGATTGCAATTCGTGCACTATTATGGAGCGATAAAAAATTGATAAAAATTCAATATTAAGAAATTTGGAATTCTCGGTCCAGCCGTTTATCCATAAAAACGATTTCAAGTCGACGTGACGTCATTAAATCGACATATTCGCATGAATAAAAGTCTAGCAGACTTTGCGTCGCTCCTGCCTTTCAATATTCGGCGCTGAGTCCTTAAAATAACCCAATTTAACATTTGCAACTTTAGACGTTTGTCGAACTGTGTGCAACGATCATTTGGATTTTTTTGGACCCAAAACGCGGAGGCTGCGATGGCATTTTTTCGATTTTGTGCCTAAAGCTTGAAGGGGATTTTATTAAGGAGGTTCCGCTATGGCGCAAGGGAATAACGAATGAAGTGAGGCACAATTCCCAAAAAAATGACGATCTGCTTTTCGTTTCGCAAGCGATCCGTTGCCGAACTCCTAAAAAATGAGATGTTCCGAGCATTCTGTCGATTTTAACCAGAAATATCTCCTCCAAACATTCGTTGACCCCACTATTTTTTGATTGATTCGGAACCCTTGGAGTTTTTTTTATAAATTGAGATTTTAATACGCGTTTTGTCTAATCGGGAAGTATTTTTAATATTTTTCCGATTTCATAAGGGTAAGAAATTTGCGTAAAGCCAATGTTAAATCAAGTGACTTTCGACTTGGAAAATATGCAGTAAAACTTCGTTGGCCTAGGATGATTTTGAAAGAGATTAAAGTTTGCTGCCTAAATAACAACATATTTCGTTTTCAGATTTTAATCTAATGATCGCTCTACTAACGGAACCTCCTTAAGTGTCATTGAAGCAGGACAATTATTAAAGATTTCCAGACACGGCAGAGCAAGATGGATTTGCGTTTGATGATCGAAGGGATTGTTTAGTACGTGCGTGTGTGTTGCAAGGGCAAAGGTCACGTTGGTCAAGTTGAGGCGACGAGGATGAGATCCGGAAGTTGGAGAGCGTGCATTGCAGCAGCAGGAGGGTTTACGAGGGAAGCCTCAAGAGTGCGATACTGTAGACGAAGCGAGTGCATGCAGTTCACCTTGCAAGTACACTTGTTCAGTACGGTTTGTGTATGTTTGTATCGAGCACAGTTAACAGTTGCAAGGATGGTAAAGTACGACAGAGTACGAGAGAGTTAATGGGAAACCAGAGATTCCCTTCCCGACGGAGCATCCGACCTAAGATTTATCGCTATTCGACCTTCCACTTGGCACCAAAACACCAGCGCAACTACAAAAGTAAGAAGCTCACTTCCCCGAGTTTTTGGTTACGAGCTTCTCACTATTTACACCTGTACCTTCGTACACAACTATGCTCGAGAGTTACTCAATCGTTGCACCAAAGCGCAGATCCTTCACGCCTCAGTTGTTTTCCCTTCATCCATAAATTTGATAAAACAAACAAAACGTGCATGCAAATTCGATGTAAATCAAATGAAATGTAAACGAAGCATTTGGCTACCGTGAGAAACGACATTTTACGAAAATTCTCTTATCGTTCAAGGTGCACGCGATAAAAAAAAAACAAAAAAACAAAAAAAAAAAACAGCGTGCACTGAAAAAAAAATCTTGTTGAATACGTTTGACTAAATTTTCTTTCGAACAATCACAAAAATTTTGTCATCCGGCAAGAAATATTCAAAAAAGTCTCTCCACGAAGTAAATTTTTGTCATTTCGATCGAAATTTCGCTGACAGTTGCGTTGGGAATCAAAAATATTGTCAAAACTACGAAAAATTATGACTCTGAAGTTTGCAACGTTGAGATTCAACGAAAAACATTTTTTTTTTATTGATTATTTATTGAATTTTGAAAATCGTCGCGATTTTTTGAGTCGATTGAGTTTTTTGGTCGCAATATTCAATTATTATTATTGGCTCTGCTGAAGAAATAACAGAATTTCGTTGCATTCCAACGATGGAAACTTCAGGATCATGAAAAATTTTGAAATTAGCCAAAAATATTTAGTTTAACGTGTTCAACAAATTATCGACGTTTTTTAACAAAATTTTATTTTTAGTGCGGTTCAAAAGTTTCCAATTATTTTTTAAAGTCACGCCGTTTCGTGGAGCTTCATTTTTTACTGAATATTTGACACAAAAAGGGGAAAAAATACATTGTAAAAATGATGGCGGAAATAATGAGGGGATAACACGGAGGAAATAATTATTAAGCATGGGCATTTGTGGTGTTGACCATATCGTGAATTTTGTATGGTATAATTAGCGTTGAATTGGTGTAGATTGTATTGCAGTAAGCAAATGCATACCGCACAATAGTTATTGGATCGGATAAACCGAGATAGATATAGCGGCGCAAAAGTCCCAGTAGATGTGGGTCGAACATGGCCATAGTGTGTGCTCGTCAGAATGGCAAAGCGCAAAAGGCCCACCACCACGTGAACAGCATTAATCGACGACCACCGTGTCCGTTTCAGTTCGTTTCAGTCCGTTAAAGATCGCGTATTCGCTTCCGCCGGAACTAACTGAGAGCGAGAAAGACAGACCGAGAGAGTCTGCGGCCTCTTGCATTCCCAGCCGAGTGTTTAACCCTGTCCTGTAGTTCACGTCAGTTCACTATGCCATGCTCACTAAATCGTACCCTTACTTGGCCGTCATTGCAAGACTCGATCGTGCGCGTATATCCATACCGAAACGGCAAAACGACATCGTCAGTCTTGACTGGCAGCGCCAAATCGCTGCATTATTATTCCCCACGAACAAAGCCATCGCGGACATCACAAAACCCTGCGAATCCAGTTCGTGCATACGAATCGAAAAAAAACAAACAAAAGAAAAGAAAATTGTGTTGAAAAAAATTGATATTTCGTTGGACTGAACATTTTTTCGGAAAATCACAAAAATGTTGCCATTGCAGCAAGAAATATTCTGGAAAGTCTCTTGGAAAAGGAAATTTTTGTCATTGCAATCGTAAATTTTGCGGACCGTTGCGTTAAAGATGAAAAATATCGTCAAAATAACGAAAATTTTGAAATTGTCCAAAAATATTTAGTGTTTAACAAAATCTCGCCGTTTTTTGACACAATTTAATTTTCAGTGCAATACTTTGCAGAACAACGACGAGTATTTACGTCGAGGCGTCAAAATTTTGATATATGAGTCGTGATTATTATTCCGAGAAGTATTTTGAATGTCCAAACGATGCTGCTGGTTCTTGATTCGCCCGAAGGAATTATTAATCTCTATGGTGAAGACGAGCATGATTGTCGACTGATGCGAAAAGAAGTTCAAAGTCTGAAGGCAAGTGGGCGAAGTTTGTTGATGAAATTTCTGCGCCGTCTGCGAGAGATCTTTAGAAAGTTTTTGACAACTTTCTTCGTGTCTCGAATACCGTTGCGATATCCGAAAGCGTGAGAATGACGAATTATTCACAAAGCGTCAACAGAAATATAAAGAACGTGATTCTTTTGTCGATATTATATCGTCACGACGTATAATCTCGAAACTTTTCAACAGTGAGGTCAAAATGAATGATTTTTTTTTGTTTAATCTGCGGGCAAATTGTTAAAGAGACTTGTTTCTTTTTTGAGACTTTCCTTCGTCTTGATCTCTCAATTTGTAAGTTTATTCGGCAACTCCCAGGATTGCGATTGGGATTAAAGAATTGCCATGAAAAGTAATTTCCTCCTCCGAGGATCGGAGGGTCCAGGAAGATCATCTTGCCCGCTCGCTGTCAAACTTTAGCAATTTTTTTATTCGGCCGATTTGTTCATTTTGTTTCTTCTTGCAGAGCATCAATTTTTTTTTGTTCTCAACTCTTTCTCCGCACCAGGTCACCGGCTCATTCTCTCGTTCATGTCCCAACGGTGTTCACCCTTCGACGGAGCATGAATTCACCGGGGAAATTACTTGCGTCGTTGCAAGCCTCCAAGGTCCCATGAGCCAGCGCACTCTGTATACATGGGATTTATACTTGTATGTCTGGAGGGCTGTGTCGGTGTGTTACAAGTTGGAATCTATTCGGAGATTGACGGCGCTGACGTTGGTGTCCGGTCGCCCGGTTCATTGGACACGTGCTATATTTATTAGCCACTTCGCAGTGATTGATAACATTTTTTTCGGCAACTATATGCGCTCCAAGTGCCAATGAACTCTTGTTTCTTTTCTCATCAGATTTCGGAGCCAATTATCGTGCCAATTTTCTTCCCCGTGAATATCATCCAAGGGCAGTGGAGTCTGACGATCTTTTTTTTTCTTCTCGTCTCTCTTTTCAAGCATCGCAAGACTCCCAGATTCTTTCTTCATGCTCCTGCGCCGCGGAGCTCAGACTGCCATTTCTTCATCGTCTTTATATGTCCGTCCATTACTTCTACTCTGTGAGGCTAGCGAGGATTCTAAAGTATTGGACTCCTGGGGTCCCCGTGCCTTGCTGGCATGGCTCTATGATCCGGCTCCTCTCGTATCTTAGATAAAAACGATCGCCTACACACGCAAGAGCTTTTTTATATCCTGCTCGGTTTTGGTCACGTCAATTGTGAAAAAACCTTTGACCAAGCTTCTCGAGCAACGTCCATGAAACGTTTTGTGCCAATACGACAAATCCAGGATCCCGATACGCCTGGATTTGGCACATGATTTATTTTGGCATTGCTCGCTGCTTTCATAAGAGCAACGTCTCGTATTTCTTTTTTTTTTTCATTTCTTTCACGAGTATTGTTCGATATCACGTTCTCTTAAAATTACCGTTTTGGTGCGGAGGTTTTCTGACGTTTGTTTCGTTCCCATTTATCGAGTGAGGCAAATTAATCGGAAAAAATTATTCGTCGGCCGAAAGTTTCTTTGGAACGAAATATTTCCTCAAAATTTAGAAACCTGCTCAGTTTTTTTTGTTGTGGTGAAGCAATGAGGCTAAAATAAAATAACAAATCGATAAAGTCAATTTCCAGGCTTTGGGAAGGTCAGATTTCGATGGACAGCGTATGAAATGGCTTTCGTTAGTGATCTGCAACGCTGTCGTTTATGCAGCAACGTTGGCAAGTTGAAATCGACGAGAACGATCGAGAGAAACGCGTACAAACACTTTTCAGTGGCGTTTTTTTTCAAGAAGGAAACGGAAATGGGAGAAATGAGGGGGGGGGGGGGGGGGCGAGTGGGAGGATGACATGGAGAGTTGTCCGGTTGTTACAGTTTGGCCTGCACAGTCGAGGCGGTTTGAGACTGACGTTATCAAGAAAACTCGAGCGCAGTGGGTGAAGCCGCGGGTTTATATAGCTCGTCGTCAGACTTTTCCAATCGAGCTTCAAGCCCCAATGCTCTCTGCTCTTTCCTTCTGCCCCTTCCCGCGACACAATCCGTAATCGTTATCGGTTTGCGACCTGCAGAGCTTGCTGCTCGCGATTACTCCAGTCACAGAGACTTCAGACCCGGAGACATGGGACAGAGCAGTGAGCAGTTCCATTCTTGATTATCGACGCGACTTGTCGATTTATCGCAACACACACACACACACACGCGATTCTCGTATCAAGCCTGCGAATCTCTCCGCAGTATATCGATGTCACGTGAGAGACTGTTTGCATCAAAACTTCCCGTTCGTTCAAAAAAAAAAACAAAAAAATTTACTCTGTCGCGTCCGTATCGTGAATTCATCGTCGATGTGTTTGATTTCCGGAAAACTAATACATCGAAGATCTTTCACTTTTTTTACGAAATAACGTCAAATTTCCTCGTCCAAAAGTTTCCAAAACTAAAAATTCCACTTGCGATGAAAAAAAAGAGGAAAAATTTCGCTTTTACGATTTTCTTAGCTACGACAGCAGTCGACAAATAAATCGGGTTGAAAAAACGATAATTATGGGCGTCGATTCATGGCTGAATTGCAAAGATATGCAAATGATCTGTGACACAAAGAATGGTCCACTTATATTTGGAATGCGGTTGAACAGAGGCGAAAATAAAATGTGACGCGAGCGCAGTAACGAAGCATAGAGAATCGTCGATGAAAATTTATCGCGGTGAATAGTTGCCATACGATTTATGAAGACACAAACGAATATCCATGTGTGGGAGGATTGAAATTCCTATAAAATCAGTAAGTCACATGGTACAGACAGCCACGCACGATATAACGATCTAAAACCAAGTTGGCTTATGTGCGGTACCACGATGTGCCATACGAGAGTTTCGAGCAACCGCGACCGATCCCCTGGCACGATGAATTCGTATACGTACGTGTCTCTCGTATATAAGCCAACACATGTGTTTGTTAACGTTTCATACGATGAGCGTGAGCTTCGAGACACTCTAGTGCGGGACAGTGTACACCGAGAGAGCATTGAGACACATTCCATTCCGTCCTATTAACGATCGTTAAGGAACGCGAGAAACGCCCGGACACACATACGTTCCCGAGCTAATACGAACAATTCGCATTGCCCGAAAGGAAAACGAAAGCACGTATTCGATGCACCAACATATATATCGACTCGCGTTTATATACGTTCCGAAATGTTGTTACACCTGGCGCGAGATGGGAACCGCATGCTATGGCCATTCCACACACTCTGCTACACACTTTCCTATATTTCAATCAACACCAACACGTCTCTATGTCACCGCAGTTATATCCTATCGAAAAACAATGAAATTCTTCCAGCCAAACTGTTCAGAATTCTCGATCGGAAATGTCGCGGTTATTTCGATAATCTTAGAATCGACCTATTTTCTATTTCGCCTCTTATCGTTCCTGCACTTTACACTCGAGAGGCTCGCGATCATTTCTGGCCTAACAATTTACTGTCCAGCTCCACGTCGAGACGTTTCACGTTCCACGATTTCGTTCGATCGTAATTGACACAAACGATTACACTGAAAATCCAATTTTGCCAATAAACGTCAATATTTTCACGGAGAACTGAATATTTTTGGATAATTTTGAAATTTTCGTTATTTTGACGATATTTTTCAATTCTAACGAAATTCTCATTCAAATTTGGCGTTGGAATGACTTTTTGAAGAGATTTTCTAGAATATTTCTGATTTTAAAAAAAAAAAACGTTTAGTCGAACGTTTCCAACAAAAATTTCTACTTCCTGCCCGTGAATTTGGTCCAGCATCTCTTGCCGAGAAGCCTCAAGAGAAAATCTTCATGTTGAAATATATTTACAGAGATTTCCTGCAGCTTTGAACTTTGCGGAAGCGAAATGTCCGATCGTTTGTTCATATTGCGACCGTCCCATATTTCAATGAAGCAGTTTGGACAGAGGTCCAAAGGCTCGAGACCGTGTCGACGAGAATTGCTGCTGCGATGTCGTGCCATGGTCTTTGAATAATATTCAAGTGATGGGCATTGATTTGCATGGCATGTTCTCGGTGCATCGCTCGGTGTCCGCATGAATAGGAGCAGGACGGGGTTAAACGGATCTTGAGAAACATTAGACACGGTATATGTTTATATATGTGGATATTTGTACGTTTACCGCAGTCAGATATGTGCTGAGATCAACACCCGCCAGTGTAGACGCGGTTATGTACAAGTGCTTGTGAGTCCTGAATCCTGTTGGGTTCGGGTTGCCTGGCGAGCTTCCAAACTACCATCCTGCTTCCTGACATTCGAACTACCCTTTTCTCTCTATGTACATACTAAACTTAGTACGTGAGTGTTGAATAAATACGCGTGTATAGAAAATTGAACGTATAGATATATAAATCGTCAACGAGTCTATCTCCACGAGGATTCGCCGTCTCCGGCAGCTTGACTCGAGCCACGATATTGCATCGTGCTGCTCGCGTTTGCTCTCACACAACCCGAATAAACCGAGAGCTAGCTCGTACGGAGAGAATTTAAAAAAAGAAGAAAAAACTCAATCGAAATTGGAAAAAAACGTCTTTTTATGCTTCACTTATACACCGGCCGACACGTTACTCTCTGCGATATACTCTCGAGTCTCCACAAAACGATGAAATACCGATAGATTCTTGAGGAACAAGTGGAATATCGATTCGACCCTATCGCAGCATAAAGTACGCTCCGGAAATTCCGATCGAAGACATCATCGTGTAACGAAATGATTAATTTTGACGGATAAGGGTCAAGTCTGTTTTTATCAAAGTAAATTTTCGTCACTGACAGCGGATTCGAATCGGAGGAGACAAATGGCAAGAATTTTCACTTCGCGGTTGTTTTTTTTATTTTTTATTCATGATCGCGGGTACGAAAATGTCGAGATCCAGGATTGGGAATAGAATAAACGTTCTAGTTTTCACTGTATAAATATATGTGAATATTCATGATTATTCGATTCTCACGACCTGATTTCTATACGGTTTCTAGTCCACTCTCAACTTTTCTCCTCTCTCTCTCTCGCATCTCGTTCGTCCCTCACTAGCTCTGACTGGCTCGTATTTACCTCATTAATTCATATTCAATGAATCACACGTATAGGTACGATTACTAATCTATAAGCGATTCGAGGCATCATCGCTTTTGAGGAACGTTCAATCGAGGCGTGATCTTGACAGTGAGGGAAGCGATTATCGATTCTGTCATGTATGGATATAGATTTACGTCTATCGCGCTAATATAATCGTGTTAATTTGGCCATTCGTGTATTTCTGACGGTTGTGTTTATTACTCGATGATGCAGAACGGTTAACCAGCCGCATGACCGAGTTCTCGATATCATAATTTTATTATTAAAAGTTACAAAATATTTCAATTAATCGGAAATACTGCTGCGATAAAAAAAAAATCGATTTCGGCGATTGAAATCGAGACTTTATTTTTGAAAACAATTTTCATTCGATCGGAGCTCGATCTCGCAGCAATAAAATTGCCGGCCAGATAAAACATTTACGTTCCAAAAGGCGGTTTATTTCATAGTAAAAAATTTGTTATAAAAAACACAGAAAAAATGAGGTTTAGCAAAGTTTCACCTGCGCGCATATAAATTGCACATATATCTCGGTTTATTGGAGTTTCCGATCGCGCGAGAGAAACACACATTGTTGTTGTCCGTCGATTATACAATTATTCAATCCCGCATGCGAGTTGAAAATGTATACGAGAAAGGAATGGCGGGATATGTTGATCTCGCGCGTTCGCGTACAATATATGTATATGGGGGTCGGGAACGAGATGGTCGTTACGCAACTCCACGATCCAAAATAACGATCAAACGGTGTGCAAAACGCCGATCCGGTACACATATTTGCGTGTTCTATATATTTAATACAAACGCGTATATACGGAACATGATCGTATGCCATTTAACAAACGTTATACGTGCGAGTTTACAGCGAAATTTATAAATACATGTATATTTTGTACTGGCCAAGTGCAGAGAGATATACGTGGGAACATGAACGGCCGGTGGCGAGAGATCTCGCCGAGTTTAGACCAGACCAAGAGGGATTGAAGGGAGCAATACTCGTGGTTACATTTCTATTTATATATATATATATATATATATAAATGTCAACATATATAGTTGGCCCGTTTAACCGAATAGCAATCGATCCCGAGGGAGAGAACGCCGAATGTTTGCCCTCAACGGTCCGAGGGGTAAATGCACCAGCAGCGTCCAGTTCAGTTGAGATTGAGAGTGCGAGATAGGAGTTTTGCGACGTCACTCTACAACACACGTTCCTCTCGTTCAAGAGATTATTCCTTCCTCCTATAGTTCACCACTCCCTCAATTCACATCTGTGTGTATCACACACAACCACACACACAGAGATTATCCTCTGATCTCTGTAGCAATCAGCTCCCATCGGTCAGAACATTCACCACTTACACTCGATCCACTCTGACCACGTATTTACCTCCACGCCATATTCTTCCTAATGAGATTAGGCCACTTGGGAAAAGCCTCGCTCGGAATAATCACGAGAATACGTTTTTTTCCGGATATTCGAAATTTCATCAATTTTCACGTTTACATTATTAAACTCTTGCGGTTAATTCAATAATTATCAATTCACTGTCTGTGTGCAGATTGAAGATTTTCATCGGAAATTCATTCCGTCTGCTCTCGTTTTTTTGGATCGAAAGATTATTTTTTAAGGCTCACAACCCCGAGGCGAGTCAATCTAAAAAATTGAGCCTTCGATTTCGATGAAAAATACAAAGATTCAAAAAAATCAATTAGTCAAGCTCTTTTCAACTAACTTTGAACCATCGAATTTAGTTTTAACGAGGATTTACGTGTGAAAAGAATCGACGTTTGGGTCAAAGGTCTAATGAACGAAAATAATTAACAAGTTTTTTTTCAACTGGGGAAAAAAATTCATGATTCATTAGAGACGATTAGTTATTTTTCTCTTCGAATTTCATCCGGGAATATTGATCGTCGAGCGAGCCTTAATGACGGACTGACACACGCGCGTGAAACCCCGAGATTTTTTCGTCACGACCGTTTGGCCTCGACTTTCTAATGACTGTGAAATCTAATCTATCACGTCAAATCTGCCTCTACCGAGCGGGTACAGTTATCATTTGGCTATTAAAGATTCTGTAATGGATTTTGTCATGTTTTGTAACTCGTGTTAATTCCTTCCTGGTAACGCGCGTGTTACAACCGTCAAAATCTTCTCGCGATTCTCCATCCGATCTTTCGGAGCAATCGCCATTATTGATTTGTGACGCTCGAAATCACTTTGACTTGTATTTTTTCCACTTCCCATAAACAGTCTGTGTCGACGACTCATCGTTACATGTTGGACACGGCGAATAAATGTTTCGGTGGAATTGAATCGATTTAAAAACCTGATGATTCATTCGCGATATTCCGAACGTTCATCAATTTCGAGACCTTGATTTGAAACGTTCAATTTTTTTTTTTAACTGCTTGAAACAGGAAGTTGCAGTAAAATTTTCATGATAATGATCGCGTTTTAAAGATTCAGCGAATTTATTAAGTTGCTAAATCATGATGTTGAAGTTTGCATCGTTGGGATGCAACGAAATTCCGCTTTTTCTTTAATTATTATTCAGAATTTGCTGTGGACGATAAAACGATCGCTCGCTATCAAAAAATGTCATCGATACGAAAAATTGATAGAAAAAACATTTTTCGTTGAATCTCAACGTTGCAAACGTCAGAGTCATCCAAAATCGATGATTTTTCTGGTCCTCGACTCAACAAGTCTCATTCACCATGAGAAAACTTGAATTGCACACGAATTTGTAAACAACAATTAACGAGGTTAAAACGTTAAGGAAAATGGCGAATTTTCGCCTGTGGTTTAATTTTATCCTCGTCGCTCTAAACGCCTCGTAACCCCTTGTACATTATACACATGTAAATCATTCGGTGAAAACCCTCTGGGTGGCGGGCTTGATAGGCCCAGTGGGATTGTTCTCGTACCCACAGCGCCGATGTATCACACCTGTTAATTTACTATGCAACTGCACACACTCGACATTGGGCATTTTTTTAAATTTGCAAACCGTGTGATCACAATTATTGCATCGGCAAATCGTAAAAAAATTGAGAGCACGTTTTTGGTGAACCGTATCGATCGAATTTTGGTTGGAAAAAATTGTCTGGAATGCATTTT
Organism: Diadegma fenestrale; assembly: GCA_037043255.1. Lineage (NCBI taxonomy): Eukaryota > Metazoa > Arthropoda > Insecta > Hymenoptera > Ichneumonidae > Diadegma > Diadegma fenestrale. The sequence continues at coordinate 11,987,333 of CM073312.1, forward strand.
TTTGGAAAAATGAAAAGCTCTACCAAAATGTTTGTTAATTTTGCATTTGCCAATATTTTTGCTTCGATTTAAATCTCGAAAATAAATGAGCAAACTTTACAATTCATGAACAGTTTTTATGCTAAATTTTTACACGATATGAATTATTTAAAATGGACACAATTATTCATAAATACTTCATGGCGAAGCTTTCCTCCAATTTTTTCCTGCAAAGTCCATCTTTCATTGCGCGCTCTCGGTTTTATGGGATATATTTAGTCATTATTCAAGCGATCTATGTAGCGAAGACATCTCGTCTCCTCGATTTTTTGCTCCCTTCCTGCTCTTCGAGCGATAAGGGGAAAGACGAGAAGACCCGCTTTTTACGCGTACAAGAAAATGTTAAAGAGGAAGTATTCAAGAGCGTACGGACTGAAAATGATAAAAAAGCCAAGAATACATCGTGCGCCGAGGTATAAATCGAGGAAAAAAATTGTGCAAGTGGACAACGCCGGAAATGGTTAAAAGAAAGTGCTCCGGAAATAGGGAAAAGGTGAGAAAAGACAAATCCTCGTGGAACGTGATGATTTTTGTGGTCACCAGATTCTTCTACGGTAAAGGCAAACGCGAAGATTGTGAGTCAAGGTCAAATTTGAGTTTTCTCGAAATCGAATCAATCCCAGAACAGAAAATGGCAAATAAATTCACAATTTCGAGTCCAATAAATCGTGATTAATAATCAGCAGCTCCTAATTTTCAATTATTCCTATTTTTGCCCTGCTAATTGTGAAAAATTTCAAACATCTCGAAATAGTGCAAAAAAAACATCGAAATGGAAATTTTTATGAAAAATAAAATTCAAATAATCAAATAATCAAATTAGATTATTGTGGCAATTGTAAAATTATTCATAATTGTGTAATGGATTAGGAAAAAAATGGAATCGTGGCTGGAGAAAGAAAAATTTATCAAATAATTTGGGAGAAAAAAAATCGATTGCTGATCTGATTGAGTTTCAATAATTACAGTTTAGCTTTGTAACGGAGCTCTTGAAAACGCTAATTTTCCGGGCTCTCCTTTCCTCGCTAATCGTGTCTTATCCAGCGTAATTCTTCGCATGCCATTTAAACTCGTTTTGTCAATAGCTCGCGCTCTTTTAATTGTCCCTTAGTTTTCCAATTAAGCAGAGAAATTTCGTTTGTGACTGAGCGCCAGCGTTTGGAACGATCGCATCTCGCGTAATTAACTTAATCGGTGGTTAAACTGGATTAGCGCTTTGCAAGAGAGGCTTATCGATGTATGTCTGTATATATATTGGATGAGTCCATTAGATCCGAAGGCGACACAATTGTGACAATGAAGACGAAATTAAATTCCAATATCGTCTTTTGCAGGGTTATGAAATTGTTCTCGGAATAAATAAATTCCAATACCTTCCTGCGTTGGTAAAATTAATCGAATTTCGGAATTTCCCGAGTCATTCATTATTATCGAATATTATTAATTACCATTAGTACACGATTTCCGGTGAATTTTCGTTTATACGAGAAGTTTCTTAAATGCGAATGATTCGTTGCAAGAAAATTGGTGGAAAAATGTAAAAATTATTCGTACGACGCGGTATTTTGCAAAAGTGGGTTAGAACACGCATCGCAACGCCAAATTACCTGCTTCGCAGATAAGCGAAAAGAGAGTGAAAGACAAATAAAGAGAAGCAAATTTTTTTATAGTCTTTTGGGAAAGTCTGCACAACAAACGGATCAGTCTTTTTGTTTTTTCGGTTTGTAGCATTAATTCAAAGGAAGCTTTGTAGGCCTCAACTATCCTGTCAAGTAAAAACGACTACGGCTAACATTTTGTCGGCACACTCGACGTTAAAACGCTCTTTTCTCTCCCTCTCTCTCTGGCTGTTGCTTTCTCTCTTGCAAGCTTCAACGGATTTTTGCGAGAGGCACCAGAAAGCACACCTTTCAAAGAGCTGCACTCTCCGCGTACACAGCGTCGTCGTCGAGAGAATTCTTACTCATTTCTCTTCCTCTCTCTCCCTTTTTGTGCTTTCTGTACACTCGACTCTGAGCCATTACTCTCTCTCCCCCCCCCCCCTCTCGCGCTTACCCTTATCCTTCTCGTTACACCTTTACCACTTGCTCTCGTAGCTCCATACTGTCTTACACTACTGGCAGTAATAGTTCCTCAGTTGCCAACGAGTTTCAAGAAGAAATGAGAGGCGTGAAGACGAAATTCAAGTAGAGCTTCCTCTCTCCCTTCTTTATACACATTTCCATCGTTCTCCAGCCTCTCTCGTGTATCCTTTTCCGTCTCCAGTTTCCTCCACAATTTTCCCTCCCTTATTCACTCATTAAAATCCAGTCCAATTCTTTCCTCTCGAGTCTAGTAATTCGACACATTTTCGATGTTTATTCGCGCAATAATAATACAAATTCGGGAGTTTCTACTACACCGTTTCAATAACAATAATTACCAGAACAAAAACAAGCATGAAAATTGATAATCAACGATTGTCGTGTTGAGGTTTCGTCGTAATAAACGATAACGACGTTTCTCCCCACTTTTCACATTTTTTTATCCATAAAATTGACGAAATTTGGCTCTTCGCTCCTTTTAGGAAAATGCACGATAACATTTGCACGTAAACATTGCACTTTGGAACGAATGAAACGTTACGAACCAAAGTGAAAACAGCATCAAACGAAATAAAGTGGAAATAGTCCTTTCCACTAATTTCCATGCCAGTTACGCTGTGAAAATCCAATAAATAATAATCACAGTGCATTCCTGTCACGATGTGTGCGCCATTTAAATAATTGCCACTTAATTATCGCGTCTGTTATACTCAACGTTTGAGCTTACGAGAACATTGAAACGAAAGAATTTTATGGATATTCACGTTACGTATTATTATGTGCTGTTTATTTTGTTCACTATTCCGAACTCTGGAATTGACTCCAGCATTGAAAAAAAATCGTGTGCAGTTTTTTTTTTTTTTTATAGACAATGGCCTACGTTTGCACGATTTTTCAATTTTTCTCTCGCAACACGTTTTTTTCCTCTGTTTTCCCCCAGTATATTCGGTTTGCGACACCTATAACGTTTTTTTTTGCAAAGCCTCACAAACGAGGGCTCCCGATTGAACGATAGATGCACACGTGTGCACCCAGCGACAAAGGACCGAATGAAGTTGCGTTGTACTCATATATCGCTAACGGTTTTCCTATTTTTTTCTTTATTGATCTATTTTTCTACATACATAACGCCTCCACATATTGCTCGTTTCTCTGTCACCTGATTCGTCGATCACCACACCAGTTTTCTCTGCGCATCGCTGCAGCCAAAACCTCTCGGCACGAAGAGGGTCAGGCACCGCAATTCTCATCACCAGGCGGAATTTTATCATTTTTCCCAATTACGCAGCGCAACACAATGTTTGTAACAATTTTACCGAATTTCACGTACAATCGCATCAGATTCGAGCCACTCCAGGTTTGCATACTATTTTCAAGTGCAAACGTTTCTATGCTGCTCGCAGTGAAATCTCTGCAGGTTTTGATTCCTTTTTTTTCAAAAGTGCAAACAGTTCCAGTTTTCTCTCGTTTCATTTCCATCGTATAATTCCATTCACAAGACCATCTCGGGTTACATTTTTCCGAGGTAATTAATTAAGAGGTCCATGCAGCTCACAATGAAAATGAAATTTTGTATAAAAACGTCGATGTTTTGTCGAATACGGTGAATAACTTAATATTTTCTGATAATTTCAAAATTTTCGTCATTTTGATAATATTTTTGACTTCTAACGAAACTGTCAGCAAAATTCACGATTAGAATGACAAAAATCTGATTTTTGAACAACTTTTTAGAATATTTCTTGCTGGCATGACAAAATTTTTGTGATTTAAAAAACAAAATCGTTTGGTCAATTGTTTTCAACAAAATATCGATCTTTCCCAACAAAATTTTCTCTCCACTGCACGATCAACCAGCTAAAATAATGAAATTCCAAATTTTTCACGTTATTTTGTTATGTCGTTTCCTTTTTTCTTAAGATTTTATGTCAACGCAGAGAAAGCCTAACAGAAATCTTTCGGATCCTCGAAGATTCAAAGCGCCAGTCGCTCGCTTTAAAAATGAGTGGAGCTTTTCATCAATAACGAATAAGAAGAAAGCTCTAATTACTTCAGAGAAAATGAACTTCTCTAGAATAATTTGATGCTGGAAATATCTGTCGGGAAATTGAATCACTCACTCGTTTGAATTAATCAAATGGAGGAAGTTTAATTACATAATGTAAATGTTAATTAGCTGCTCCGATGATTTCACTAATTGTTTAATTGGCTGAAACTACTCGGTGCAGTCTATCATTGGTTGATAAAAATATCTCACGGGTATGGAGCGTTTATTGATTGAACGAATAACTTAAGAACATTAGAAACGAGCGGTAAAGTTAAAATGCATCGTATAAGTAAGTTGGGCCCTTTTTGGCTACGGTCTATACAACAGAAACCTCGAGAAGTTAAGTTTCGTAGTATCCGTGGGCAAGTTGGCAGTGACAAAGGGAGACTGGAGTGTCTTTTGAACAAAAGTGCGAGGTTAGAGTTTAGCGAAACGAGGGAGAAAGGCTGCTGCGTACACCACAAGTAAAATTAACTTATGCCAAGAGGCTCGAGCCAAGAGATGCGGTAGAAATCTCGATTCACACTGAGATCTCTCGAAATAAGGTTCAATTTTGCTTTCTCTCGTCTCCTCGTGTCTGCCTCCTTTTATATTTATCTTTTTTCTTTTCCATTACCTGCTCTCCTCTCGACTCCCAACTAACTTTCGTGCTCTACTGCATTTGTGGCAAGGGATACAAGTTTCTCACAAGATGCTCCCTACAGAGAGCGATCCTTGGTGCGCTGTACACAGACACGCTTTGCTACGATTAACCACGCTGGAGCTACTTCGACCACCGCGCTAACATAATCCCTCATACTCCTCCTACAAATCTCTATTTCCCTCAACAAACCAACCTGCTTCCCCTGAATTCTAAACTCTTGGCTTTCTCTTTGCTCAAAGATCGCTCGCTTGTCTCGAGGGACAACCTCGACTCAAAGCAACTCGATCTGGCCATCACCCAAGGAATCACAAGTACAACGTCGAATTATTGAGCGACTGTTTACAGGCAAATCCTCAAACATTCACTTAATTACAGATTATCTTTCGAATGAGATAAACGAGAAATCATTCGCTCTTGCAAGTCGCAGCTCTTTTAATTCCCGTTTCAATCTTTATAGTCGCACAGCCGATAAAAAAATCTTGTCACGTGTTTTTTTTTTTACCGATTAACAATTTTTTTTCTATTGTTTCATTCGTAAATAATTGTCATCGACGATGATCGTCGCATCCAAATATTTGGCTGTACTTTCGAAAAATAAAATACCAACAAATTGATCCGCCGTTTTTTTGTCCTCACGAATCCGACACGTATTAATTTGCTGTTGAATTCGTTTCGTACATAAAAACCCTTTCGATCGAATCAGTGATCGCGGAAAGATTTTTTCCCGCTATATAAATAATCGTGGCTCGACGAATGAATGTGGTTAACGATCCAAATTGAGTTTACGGAGAATCCTTTTACAGTGTATTTGCAAAGGTATCATACAGTTTGCTCAGAACTCGCTGATGCTGTTATGCCATTACGAGATCCTTGAGAAGGAGCCTCGAGGATTCGTGTATTGATTATACGCCGGAAATTAAGTTCCGGTCGGACATAGCTAGATTAGAGACGAGTTCAAGCTGAACTGGCTCCTGACTTTGAGATATCTTGTTTTAGGATACCGAGAGATTAAACGTATAGCGTGTGAGCGAGTGGCAGTGTTACGGTCTGCAGCGATCTGCCATTTCAGTCTGAGCCGAATAACGTTTGTTGCCGTCAGCGAAATCCGGCGCTTCATTCGTGCTCGCAACATTAAGATGTAATGCGAGGATGTGATTATTAATTAACGCTCTTGAGAGCTCGTGATGATCAGAATCGATTTTTTTTTTCATCATCTTTCTTATTACGAAGAATCGGTCATTTTCCGTCCGGGCAAATAGTACGAAGCTCATGAGCGATTATTATTTTTAGGTTGAATAAAAAAAGGACTTACCATTATCGAGAATTCTCGACATTGAGGTTTGTAGGCGTTGGTACCGCACGCGAGGAACTTGTCGGGTCCTTGTCTGCCAAAGACCCTCACGTAATTTTGGCAGTCATCGTCGCTCCGTCCCTTGAGGTAACACAATTCTCTGTGAGCTCCCGTGCTCGACCATTGCACTTTCTGAAACAACGAACGATCAATCATGAACTGGAGAAAACGCAGTTGAACGGTTGTCAAAAAAACTGAACGCAAAATACGTGAAAAAAATCTCGGGGAACCCGAAACGTAATTTTAATGGCAATGGAAAAAGTTCCAATACAGAGTTTGCATACGTGTGGAGAGGGAAATTTTCTTAGAAAAAAAAAATGGTTCCTCGGGTCGCTGTGATTCATTGAGGGTTTTTTTTTTTGGGTAAAAACAGTCTCGCTAGACGCAAGGGATCGTCCAAACTCCGGGTAGTATCGTGAGTCTCAGGAAAAATGAAAAAAAAAGCGAATGTGTGGGGAAAGAGAGAAAGAAAATACAGGATAAGAAAATAAGGGGAAAAAGGGAGTGTAAGAAAGTGCAAGAGGTTGAAAGATCGGCGAGGCATCAAGTAGGATTTCTTGGGCTCGTTTAAATTGTTGGCTCCTTCTTGGGCTAATTAGAATACGAAGTCGTACGGAGATATTCCATCCTTTTGCACCCCCGAAGCAGTGCAGGCTGCTGCAGTCATGGCATAGTCGAGAAGAGAGCGCATGGGGGTGAAAAGAGAAAAGTGGGCGGGAGTGCGAGAGATAACGAGAGGGAAGCAAGCTCGAAAAGCTCACATCAGCGACGTCGCACGTTTCGCCACGCCATGGTGAGTACCCGGCTAAAAGTTTAAACCGCAAAATCGCACTGAATATTCATCGGGTTAGAGCGGTCAGAGAGGGAGAGACAGCGGCGAGAGGGGCGAGGGAAAACGGAAAGGGATGAAGATGAGAATAAGGGGTGGCGGTATTCCGAATGGTATAGTCAACGGCCTGGGATTTTCACAGTTTCGAGCTTCCACCCAGCTGGCCTGAAAATCCGCGGATAAATTCGTTTCTGTCTCTTGCCGCAGCTTCCATCCCACAAGCACGCATCTATTATTACACGGAACTGGCGGTGGCAGCGAAGGAAAAGAAAAATGAGGATACCGCATCGCATGTCCAGCTCCGTCTCCCATTTTTCTTGTTATGGGCGAATTTTATTTTTCTCCTTCCTTTTTTTCCCTTTCTACTTTATATCTGTTTCATTTACTGGTGGTTCGCGGATTTCCATCCCTTTTTGAATCGCTTTCGGTTTGTGCCACATCCCCAGTACGAAAATCCCTCTGCTGCGTTCGACCAACTTTTTCGTTATTCTCCCTGTGTGAGTTTTGCATCAACGCAAAATTTTACAATTTTTCTTTTTTACGCAATAAATAAATTAGATTCGAATAATGCATTTTTCATGGGATGCAGAAGTGAATTGGTTCGTTCTCGTTAAAATACCATGAATAAACTAAAATTAGTTATTATTTAATATCATCCGTTATGAGCAACCCCTGGTCCGGCTTCCTGCTCCTGGGATGATGGAAGAGGCTGACAAAACTCGAATCCTCTGGCACGTTCCAGAGTTATTCCCGAGTGCGAGTTACTTTTTTCGAGAAATCATAAAGTAAAACGTGCAAAAAATGTATTAAAAAAAAAAGATGAAGGAAGTTTTCTTTTTATCTCACGATCGCGAGTCTAACTTGATAATTACTTTTTACAATTTTCTCAATACCCACTGATTAGAGATCTCGCTGTGTCGGTCGTCACAAAAAGCTCATGGAGGTGCGCGAAGTTTGTGAAGGAAATATTATAAAAGTAGAGAAAAGTTCACGTTCGGGGGAAACATTTTAATGCACGTTGCTGATATTGTGACCGTGCGGATCATTCGTCGGGTATGTGATGCATCGTGTGAGATTCAAGTATGGGAAAAAAAACTATGACAACGCCGCACACGACAACCACGATCCAAACGAAAGAGATTCTCTTTGCTTTGGAGAAAGAAATTTTAAGGATAAGAGGAGGAAAGAGGGAGGAAAAGAGAAACGTCGAAGCTGAGATTAAGGTCGAGTTGGATGAGGCTAAAAGGTGGATTGGAAGGGTGGAGTGGCTACAAGCAGTGCAACACCAACGCCGGAGCGATAGGAGTAGCAAGCGAGCGGAGTACTAGCAGAGGAGAAAGTCGAAGCTCAAGGTAAATACGGTTCATAAATGGTACAAAACGTTTTAGGTGTTTTAGCCATTTCTGAGAGCACTCTACAGTCACGTGCTAAGTGTGCCTCCTTGGGACTCACTGCAAAACTGCCTCGCAGCCTTCTTTTTCTCCGCATCTCCCTCTTTCCATGTCCCTCATTCCCCTTTTCTCATTACAACTCGTTGCAAGACTCTTTCATCGGTAGGGTAGCAAGCACAGCACGCGAGGACTTTCTCCCTCTATGCATGAGAGCGGAAAATGTTGAACCCTCTTTCCTTACCTACTCAACCGTTTCCACCACTTTCTTTCTCCTTCTCTCTCCGTCTGGTTCGAACGAAATTCAAGCGGTTACTTACGTGCTAAATTCCAGCCAGAATAATAACGAACTAGCGAGTAGTTTGCTCTTTCCCCGGCCACAACACAAATAATAGCGATTCCAAGGAATTGTTGATCGCAAAACAGAAACTACGAGCCTTCCCGATCAACCCTGCAGAGGAAACTATTCCAATTTGCAGTTGTAACCATTATAATTCTGTGTTTCAAGCGCGCTCACGAAGCCTCAAATTTCATAATTGTTCATGAAAGTGATTCATCGTACAAGATCGCTAAATAAATTTGTGGAAAAATGCGAAAAGGAATTCGAGGACTTAAAAAATCTTCGAAAACCCTCATTTCCATGCAGTTTTTCGAAATAATTGCAACGCGATCGGTCTCGAAAGCTGAAGCAAAAAAGTCTTTTTTTTATTTATTTAGAGACTCTTGGAATCGATTATCGGAGGCGAAAACGTGGCTCATTAAAACTCGATGATAATTCTGATGGGAGGAAAGTGGCGAAGAGTATTTCGAATAATAAAATAGTTGCAGAGTGTAAATTTGAAAGAGATTAATAGCAGCTCTGGCAATAATGTGGTTCTGGAGTGTGAACAGAGTAAAATTTTGGATTATAGTAATTATGAGGATAATGGCATTAGGGAGGCGAGAGTAAACGAGCCGATATGTGTGTCCTGTGCGCGTTTATTTGGCCAATCCTTGGCGCATACTCAAACGCATAAATCTCGAGTGTCGCGCTCGTTGGAGTATATGGATATAAATTCAATGCGATATACGTCGTATCCGAGTTCCGCGAGATGATAATGGGCCAGTGTGTAACCGAGACTGCCATTTGCCTCTGAAAAGTGAACAAGCCGAGGGAGCACGGCGAGTCGAAACGATCCGCGATAGTAACAGAGGCTTCGAACGCTACGCCGATTTACCGAGAGATATTTTACCCCGGTAGCTTCGCCATCTTTCCCGCACTCTGTTGAATTTTCCGTTGTGCACACTCAGTTTAGAGCAAAGAGGCATCAACTAATGGCGCAAACTAATTTTCTGCTCCTTCCTCGCTTGGATATTATAGCAAGTAAACGACAAGCGAAGCTGAGAGCTTGCGAAACTGACAGAGAGTACACTGAACAGAAAATTTCGTTGGAAAATATCGATTTTTCGTCGGATAATATTCAAGAAATCGAAAATATTCAAGAAAGCCTCTTCGAAGAGTAAATTTTTGTCATTTCAATCGTAATTTTTCTGACAGCTCCGTTAGAAATAAAAAATCTTGACAAAATAACGAAAATTTTGATGAATGAATTTTGAATTTTTCGTTAAATTAAAATAAAAACGCAATTGTTCGTATCAATTTTGTGTTTGAATCCTGAAAAACGATTTTTTTATCGTCCTGATTAAATATCGAATAAAATTCATGAATTTTGCTCAAGAAAAAACCGAATTTTGTTGCATTCCAACGATGTAACATCGTAAATTGTGAAATTATCCAAAAATATTTAGTTCGCCGTGATCAGCGAACTATCGACGTTTTTTGACAAAATTTAATTTTCATTCTACGTTGCCCGAGCCACACAGTTGCCCAAATTCGTTGTCTGCTTTTCATCGAGAGCCTCTTTACGTATATTTACATGATCGACATCGAGGCCTGTGTACTCGACCCGATAAATGATGGAGGAGTCCGTGTTCACGGGCAACTAGGGAAGGTGATAGACAAGTCGAGGAGAAGGTAAAAAAAGACAAGGCTGGCATGCTCTGGTCTCGAAAATTGAAAGTACAGGGAAGCGATCGCGAGGGGAGGTGTTCACGAGGAAACAATATAGTTGGTTCACGACCTAACCTCTTGGACTGTATGTCAGTGTGCAAATGTATTGGAATGAGTGTCGAGCGGTGTATGTGTGCGCGTCAAGCTCGTTTGACTACAGTAAATAGATTAAATTTGCTTTGTCTGTACCCTTTGTCAGAAAACCGACAGCCGGAAATAGACGCGGAGTCCGTGCGGGTGGCTCTCGGCCGAGGAGATCGGTGATGCCCCCTTGTGTCTCGTTTCTATCAAAGCTTTATACTTGGACGTCGCGATGGGGATTCCCACCAAGACTTTCACGCTCTTTCTTTCCTTCTCTTTGCCATTGTTATACTAGTTTATTAAAGTTTGCAATGCGGACAGCCTGCGACATCTGCTACAGGACAAAAGTATTGAATTTCATTAACGGACTGTGTGTGTGCAGTTTGTCCGCGTTGTGAAGCCGTTGATTGAGCTAAAAATGCCAATTACAAAGGCAGCAGTACTCGAACAATCAGAATCCTGGAAATTCAACACTTTTGAGGACTGCAAAAACTTCATGTAGATCCGAGAATTAAATACCGTCACACAATTGTTAATTAATAGCTTATTACGTTTTGATAAAGAACTCCTGAAGTCAGGCCACTTCTTTGTGACATACAAACAATAGTTGGTTCTGCATAGTTTCATTGACAAAGTGTCAATAATCCCACGCATTCCTGCGGGATCCTCTCGATGTGTCTTCAACCCTACCCTTAATTGTAAGCCTGTCAAGTTTACACGCACACGCCTGCCGGGTATTACGCCCATTGGGGTCCCCTCTTTCCATAAGGTTCGCCGCATATAGCGTGCACGTTTTACGAGCTGGCCAAAATAACTAAAGGGAGACGGTGATTAGATTCAATTTGCACGAGCGCGCGAAAGAGCGCGCGAGATTGAAACTTCTCTCTGGAATATCCAGTCGTCCTTCTTTAACGCACATCCCATGCTGATTTCTTTTCTCTCTTGATCTCTCGTGTTCTACCTATAGCTACACCATAAATTTCTCTTTGGTCCCTGTCACCCAGCACCTCTCTGGATTTCTGCAGCTAAAGAGACCACTCGGAGCTCTTCAACAAGGCTACTACCATCAGCATATAACACCACCACTCTCCATAGAGCTGCCCTCCTCCTCTCTGCTGCGCTGTTGCTACTCCGGAAATGGATGGACGGCGCGTGACTGTACCGTAACCCGTTGACGGGCTCGCGCTCACGTTCCTCCATGCCTACTCTACCCGGCACGACTCGCTGCTGCGGCCTGTCGCCAAAAGGTCCCTTCTTTTCCCTCCCTCTCCTCCCCCCTTTTGCTCTTTCACTCCGCGCCTCTCACTCTCTTTCTCGCGACTCCCTAACATTCTGCATATATGCCATAATGAAATGACGGCTCCCTCCCCCTCACCAGCTCTTTATGGCACTCCTCAACTCGCACTCGCACTCTTTCCCTCTTACTATTGCACTCGCTCCAGCTCCAGCATCACTCCTCTCGTCCCTTTCCCCCCATCCTCACGATTTAACGTTACCAACACGTTCTCTACCAAACTTCGTGGCAATAATCACGCAAATTTGGTTTCGCAGCTTCCTATGGCGAATGTCGACACTGTCACGCGGCCTCCCTGAATAAGCACTTTTTCAAACGTGCCTACGATTCCTGAACATGGCCACACACTTCCAGCTACAACGTTTTTATACACTAATTCGTCAAGGAAGAATTTATCATGAATTAAACAATAAATATTCCCAAAAATTATACGAATCTGCTTCTGCAACAAAAGAGGAAAACTTCGATTGATTAAAAAAAAATTTCTCTATTAGTTTCGCCCTCTTCTGGAGTTTCTACTGATTTTGGAGTTCCCAGCATCATGAGGAGCTCATAAGAATTCTCTCATGATTTAGATGTTTGCATCGTTGGAATGCAACGAAATTCCATTTTTTCTTAAGCAGAACTCACAATTATTATTCAATATTTGTTCCAGACGATAAAACGATCGTCTCTCGCGACCCAAAAATAGAATCGATACGAAAAATTGCCATGATTCTCAAAATTTAATGAATAATTGTTAGAAAAAAATATTATTTCGTTGAATATCAACGTTGCAAACTTCAGAGTCGTACTCTCTCCTGCTTTGCGATTGATAAGCAAGTTTTGGTGCAAGGATAAACGATCCCAGAAACCAAGTTTTGTCCTGGCCTATACAGGGACGACCCATGCCCAGCTCTTGAGTGATTGGCAAAGTATTTAGTTCGTATTCATTCTCATTAAAATTCGGAAACGAACTTCATTCATCAACGTTGATAAAAGTAATTTTCATAAAATTGTAAGAACCGAGTATTTCAAAATTTCCCCTCATAATTATTCGCAGTCGTATAAAAATTTCTTTAGTAATGTGTTTCGCTAAAAAACTCATTATTGGAATTGAATATCTGGCTTTGATTCGTAAAAATGGCGAGTTTGTGAAAGACTTTTCTGTGAAGTCCTGGCAGGAGTGCATAATAAATTATTATCTGCTTGTTGAAGAACTTTCAAGTCAAGAGTAACAAAAAATTCCACGTTATAATTGGAAAGGGACGGATTGCAAGGGATATGAAAATTATTTTTCCTTTTTATTTCATTTTCGCGTGGGTGAGCCTTCATTCCCGCAGTTGGTTTGGATTCCAAGGCTCCGAAGTGTGTAATCCGCGCGGCAGGGTAAGAAATTTCTGCATTCATGTTTGCCGGGCAGAGAAACGGCTATTAGAGCACAAGTCATTGCGACGAGAGTGAAAATGAAGGCAATGTCGAGGGCTCAAGCGACGTGCCGCGTAAAATAAATAATGAAAAATATCTCAATGGCAGGGTTTTAGAGAAGGAGACGAGCAGCCAACGAGAAGTGAAAAAGAAACTGCTTTTTTTAAATTATATACATTACATCAAGCCCTTGAGAAGTGAATCTCTATTGCCAGTGTGGGTGTGCGTGTGTGTGAGTTGATAAACGTGCTGAATAACAAGTTATACGTTGCAGTCTCAAAAATAGCATTTTCTCGAGTGCGGAGGATCGCACAGTAGGAGCATAATGTAGATATTACATGACCCGTAACGTATAATGACGGTCCGCGTACAAGATGTGCCTCGCCTTTGTACACCGAGACGAATAAAAAAGTAAGAAAAATAATGAAAAAGAATTTGAAGAAAAAAAAATAACCGGACGCATTTCACCGCAATTCTCGCCGTTTGTTTGCGCTCACATAGCAAAAAAGAGAAAGAAAGAAAAGAGGCAAAGAGGTTGCCGCGCAAGAGTGCAGAGAGAGGACGTAATTTGAGGAGGAGTGTCATAGAGGGCGCTACACCGGAGAAAAATATACACGAGGCTTCTTCTTCGGCATACTCGCAAACTATATTGCCATTTATATCTATATATATCTTTGTGTCGAGGGTAAACATGGTAGTTGGCCGTGTTGGTATTAGTGAAGGGACATTGCGCACTCGTATAAAACTGGACGAGCTGTGTACCAGCGGTAAAGAGCAGAGAGGATCCAACTGCACGAGAACGCTTCACGAGCCCCAGGTAAAAGGGACACGAGCGCCAAAGACTAAAGGAAAAAGGGAGACAGAGCACAGCAACTAAAATGACAAAAAACAACTATTTCACGAGGACAAATCCATTTGGAGAACGGCCAGCCCCGCGTTTATTGTCTCCAACGTTGCCGCGCGCGCTCTCGTTTTACTCTCTCCCTCTCTCTCTCTCTCTCCATGCCTTTCCAGAACCCCGAGCCAAAGCTTCATTGGTACTACATAACCATTATCATCTTGTAACGTCACTATGTTTTTTAGAGGTTCTTCATGCTATTTCCAAGATGGCTCAACAATCTACGAGCACTCTCTTCTCTCCCGACATACGAACCAATTTTTTACCCATATGCACCCTTCTTGAGCCAACAATTTTTTTTTGTGCTTTTTTATCGCATTTTTAAATTGCAGCAGCTGGTCCCACTTTCACGGTCGTTCATCGATCATTTTTCGTCATTATGACCTGAAAACTACGGCTGGTCTCAATAAATTTGCAAAAAGTTCATTCTGCGGTTTGTGGAAAAAGTGCAGCGAGGAAAAAAATTTGTTGGATCAATTCAATTAATTTTGTTGACTGCAGTTTTGTTCAATCGACTCCAAATTTGTCTGTATAACCGGAAACACGCTTGATTTAATAATCTATTTACTAATTAGTACAATTGGATTATTTTCCAATCAACAAAATATTTCTTAAGTATGCATCGTTGGAATGCAACGAAATTCGATTTTTTCTTGAGCAAATCTGATTAATTTCATTCGATATTTAATCTGGACGATAAAACAATCGTTTTTCAGGATTCAAACACAATATTGATAAGAAAATTGTCTTTTTTCTTTTACTTCAACAAAAAATTGAGGGAAAAAGTATTTTTCGTTGGATCCCAACGTTGCGAACTTCAGTGTCATACAAATTTTGGTTAACTCAATAAAATTCTTTTCTGTGTCGAAATTTCTGAACATAGAATTTTATCACTTTCTTTGAAATCGTCGGAAGTGCACTCGTCTCAAACTTTTCACTCGTTTGAAGTTCAGGCACGAGCTTGTTTATTTTGACGATAATAAATGGATCGTTTGAAGTGGGAACCGACGATCGTTTCTGTAAAAATCGAACGTTTCGTGGTGAACGTTAAAAAAGTATGGGGCTTGGTCGTGTTTTTGATTATTATTCGATCCGGCGGAGGTTTTAAAAACTTCCTGGATGTCTCGAAAGCCCCGAGGCCTGAAAAGCGGTGCGATCGCTGGTCTGACCGCAGTCGCTCGATTTGTATCGAGTGCGCGCAGGCTCTTGGGGAGAGAAAAAGACAGTATAGCGTTGCGGCGTGTCGAGCGACTCGTCAAGGACCCATGCAACTCTCGGCTACGATGCTGGCAAGTTTTTACGGTGGTTGTATAAGTGAATGACCGGTCAGAGAGCCGCCTCTCACCATCACTCGCGCTGGGCCTGAATCCCATAGGGAACTCTCTCGCAGAATACTTTCAGCACACGCGCTATAAGGTTATACCTTTTGCGCTGCGTCCCGTATGCCAATGCAGCCTGCGATCCCCATTATAAAGCCGCGGCTCAGCGCATTACCAATAGCATCAAAAGTCGCACTGTCTCATGTTACCACGATCATAGACACACACGAAGAATTCACAAGTCACCGGAGTAATGAGATCGATCGGATTTTCAAAGTGGAATCAGCTCGTGAATTTTGTTGGATACGTTCGGCTAATTTTTTTTTGAAAAATCCCAACAATTTTGTCATTGCAGCAAGAAATATTCTAGAAAGTCTCTTTGAAAAGTAAATTTTAGTCATTCCAATCGTAAATTTTGGTGACAGTTCCGTTAGGAATCAAAAATGTTGTCAGAATAACGAAAATTTTGAAATTATCCAAAAATATTCGGTTTATCGTGTTCAACAAAAAATCGACGTTTTTTTTGACAATATTGGATTCTCAGTTTGTGTACGGAACTTGATGTCTCATTATCGCAATCATCAACCCTTGCCAGTTGAGCTATTTCGAGTTGACGTTTGAGTTATGATCTCCGAGTATAATTCGGGAAAATAGTTGCATTTTGCATCGTCAGCGCTCGACGAAATTTCCGTTGGTTCGTTACACGTTGATATTGCGAATCTGAAGTTTGAGTGAGGCTCCGCGTAACGTTGCTCTCGTTTCCCGTGAATTCTCATCATCCCTTTTGCGTGTAATTTGACTCTGCGTGGATTTTGAAGATTCTTCATCGACATGGTGTATCGCAGAGGAAAATGTCTCATTGTAATTAATTTCGGGGCTGCATATAGTTTTCAGGATTGAAACGATACATAATTCCCCGAATAACTTGGCTTTTACATGGGGTTTCTATGGCAGGAAGCTTGTGCGCGAGACTCGAATATCGCTGCAGCAAAGAGGCCGCGATGTGTGGTAAAGCGAGCAGAGAGAGCATTGATCGCGTGTTACGTTACAAGTGCCAAGACTATTAAAGATCGAATGGTATTCCCGAGCTTCGCTTAATGGGCTTTAACTACTTCCGTTTTTCCAGGGTCGTTAAAATTTCACCTCCTTCTTTCGTGAAACCGAGTGTAGCGGCACTACACCATCTCTGCTTGAATATTATCCTTCTAATTGTATGTAAATGGCACACACTTCTCTAAACACACTCGACGACTCCGAAATTTCTCAATAAACAACTCCAAACGTTGTTTTTTTTTTTTTTCCACGAGATCTTCTAATTTCCGGAGCTTCCAGAGAAAATAGGAACGATCAAAAGTCGTTTTTTGGGATGGGTCTCCCAGACCCATTAAATGAGACTTTTTTAACCTCAGAACGGTAACTCGGGGTCTGAGGGACCCCAGTATTGAAAACTTCATATCTCCGGTAAATCTCAACGAAACAAGTTTCACGAGATTTTCTAGTTTCCGGAGCTTCCAGACAAACTAAGAATGATTAAAAATCGTTTTTTGGGATGGGTCCCACAGACCCAGTGTGGTGATTGAGGCTTTTTTAACCTCAGAACGTTAACCCGGGGTCTGAGTGACCCCACTATTGAAAACTTCATATCATTTGGTCTCATTTTTTTCGTTTTTCCCGAAGGATCATTTACGCCTGCGGTAATTTTGCTTAAAGTTTGAAAATTGGTCACAAATACTGGTAAAACGATGAAAAGCGCGGGAGAACGACGTCGGAAAGTTGGTTCTCCGGTTCACCGGTCATCGAAGGTCACCGGACGGATATAAGTACAACTTGGAAGGAACGACGTGAGCTCGTATCAAAATTTCGGCATCCCGGGTGTTAGTTAATTACATCTGGAAACTGGTCCGCAAGAGCTAATCCCAAGTTCTCGTATATACAGGCTTGTTGACAGTTATGCAAGAAGCCGCAAAACTTGTTCGGGAATACTCGTCGCCTGCGGTACCGCTAACATACCATGTGTTTACATGCAAGTATCGTGTACATAATGGAAAATAACGTGAATAATATATCTGCAGGTGAGCCGAACTTGGAGCCTGCTTAAGAAAACTCTGAGTACCGATGGGCTGCTCTCGAGGTTGGAAACATATTTATTGGGCTTTGGGAAAGCGCCACCGGTTTTAATAATTTCGCGGTTGAGATATATTCGCGACTGCTGTAAGGAAGAATGGCGAATAGACTTGAGATTTACGGTCTCGTGGCTGCGCCGAAAAAACAGCAAAAGGGAAACAAACGAATGTGACCTGGTGTGAAATAAACTCGGGCAAAGTGTTCGCGCTCCGCGACCATTACGAAAAGGCTGAAAAATATGAAAAAATCGCGTTGCTACGATCTTTGATACCTCGAAGTTCTTCTAAGCGTCTCTGCCATAGTCCGCCGTCTCATTTTCGGTTATTCCGAGCCGGGTTATGTCTAACGCCACGCGGATTTCTTCGTATATGGGTTTGAGCGTGTGTCCGCATGGTTAATATCTATATAGACATAAATACACGTATACAAGGAAAGGAAACGGGTCGGAAAGTCAGCGTCGAAACTTGGTTGCAGAGTCAGACTTAATTAGTCCGGGGCAAAAGTTTTCCTCAGGCTGGCCCGGCCGACGAACGGGGGATTACGCCGTCAACAAGCTTGTCGTGGCAGAGCGTGTTCCCTACCGCGGCGGAAATCCGATAAAGGCGCGGTCTTGCGGACCGTGCGTTCACCTCACTCTCTCTCTCTCTTTCTCTCTCCTATCGTAAACTCCATCAACACAGAACGAATGAAGGAATGAACAGCCTGAAACGAGCACCCGGGCCATACCGCCTCCTTTTCACCCTTCCAAAGTCTCTCGCGTTCTCCAACAACCTCATTTTTTTTCTTTTTCATTACTTTTCTACAGCCGTTTACGGAGATTTTCTCACTAGTCAAATCAACTTTGTTCCATCCTTCTCACTTCTAGGCATGTCTAACCAACCCTATGTATATATTTTCCTTTCAAATGATCAATCTCCCTCGCTCTCGTGTTCACGGTTATTCAAGAACCAACATTTGTTTGGTGAACGAAACCAGAAGGCTTTCTCCATGTGTTTTATTTCTCATCCCGCAACTTCAACTTCCCACCTTTGCGGACATTAAAAACGCCAACTTTTCGTCCACATGACTCGTAAAGAAGTCGTTTTTTTTTTTTAAATTCGACTAAATATAGATTTCAATGCGTCAATCAACATTTTGTTCCGGTGCAGTTAAAGTTTTTTCAATTGGTGCATTTCAATCGAGACGGAAATGACGAGTTTGCTGCTGTTGATCGAGAACGACCTCTCAAGTTAGCACCAAAACAGGTTTCGATCCGTTCAATCTCAGGCCACGACGTATGATTCGACAGAGCAAATAAAAAAACAACGAAAAACGATCGCAAATAAATCCCGATGAGATGAAAAATGCATAAAATGCAACGCAAGAGATATTTTCATCAGAGAATCAACCCAAAGTGTGTTTATCGCCCAACAGAATGCATCAACTGTGTCTTACTGCGAGAATAACTTTATGTTTGCTTGGAGAAAATTTATCGGGACGAGATTGTGACACGCGGGTGAATAAGAGGCAAAATATATAGGAACGAGGAATAAAGCAGGAGTAAAAGTACGTGACGTTGTACGTATATACATGCAAGAGACTATGGACAAAAGTATGCCATCCAACCAATAAAGATGAGAGCAAATAAAAGACGGAATAGACGGTAAAACCAGGGGGTGAGTTTTCACCCAGAGTCCGGAGACAAAGCTCTCAACCCCCGTGCCCAGCTCAGTGCAGCAGGCGAGAGGAGTTTCCTCAGTGCGTCGGTAACTTTCATTCAGTTCTCTATATTGTAGTACGAGCTCTGGTAGGAAAATGAAGAAAGGAGAAAAAAAGAAAATCGTATTTCTCTTTTTCTACTTACGCGTCAACAACAAACATTTTTTTTATGCATTTTTCGATTGCCTCTTCCCTTTTTTTTTTAAACGTGACGATAAGTGTGTAAATTCTTGACTTACCTGATCAGCAATTTCTGAGAGATCGTGCAGACTAATGTTGTAAATGGCGTTTCTGTAACGAATAAAAAAAACGACAATTTTTTTAAATTGTTAAAATAGTTTTTTCTTATGTAATAGAAATTGATTGCGATTTTATGACATGTTCGCACTTTTATGCAATAAAACCTGTCAAAATTTGGCAAGGTACGCGTTCGTTCAACTCGCTGTTAAGGATCATCGCAGTCGGATGTACGAGGTACTGGAAATATCTGTCTGCATCCGCAATTCATTTATGCAAGCGATTTCATGGTTGAGATGTTTGTCCGGATAAGGGAGAGGGAGAGCAGGAAATACAAAGCTAGAAATATTTTATTTTCATTTGATTTGATGGTGTGCTCCAAGGGAAATTTAGAAATGTGACAAAACCAGAAACAAAAAAAATCTTTGCTTTTCGAAAAATCATGACGGTGGAATTGAATAGTCTGCGGAAAGAGCGAGAGGCAGAGCGATCAGGACACAGGGAGACAGTCGACAGAACGTCAGCAATCAAGGACGAAACGAGAGGAAAATCTATTTTCGAAACGAAATCTATCCGTGCGCGAAGCATCGTGTCACGTAGCTCATCGATCTTCCTCAATTAGTACTGCTGAATGTAATTATACACCGAGCAGAAGTGGCTTCGGTGTACGTGACATGAAAATCGTGTATACATTTATTATCGAATGTTGGCGACTGCTCTCGTCCCATCACACCGATGTTCGCTGTATACTCTTTTTTTTTTTACACTCCCGTTCTTCGTATACTTTCGTCATGCGCTTCACAGACGTAAAACTCATTGCAATTTTGTGTCTCTCTGACGTTCGCGGTTACCGAAACGTTCTGCAATGGTACACATTTCGTTAGGCTATTCTTGATGATCCAACGTTAACGAATAATTCATTTACCATCAAGCAGACTAGGTCAAAAACTAAATGTATGAAATATCGTGGATTTCAACCATTTGAGCTGCTTGTTCGTCTTCGAAATTGCCCAAGATTTACATCGATCGGACTCATCGCCTATTTCTAAAATTTGAATTATATGAGACATGGAAAACGGGCTGAATGTTTATCACGCAATTTGAGCTATAAAAAATTGCACTGGATCATTCCGTGCCTGTGACATTTACGAGGAAAGAAGCAAAAAATAATGAAGTGTCGCGCTGTGGAGAGTCAGGGCATTGTCGTTACGTCAAATCTTCAAAGTTGCAAACTTTTGAGCGTTAATGTGGAAAGTTTTAACGCACCGAGACAAGTAACAAAGTGTCGTAATATAGTACGCGCGGGCTCGGATATTAACAGTCGAACTATATAAAGTTTCTTTACGCTTGACTAATAAATTTGATTTCTAAATGTTTCGTGTGATGAAATGTTCGTTTGCAACGATGGAGAAAGGGGTAAAAAAAAATGGCATATTTTTCGATTGATAGTTGGGTGAAAATGGTCGATATTTTTGGTCCAAACGATTGAATCGATAATCGTTTGAGAAATAAATGCAAACGCAACATTCGTACGAGACGAGCTGGCGCGTTATGCTCGATCGAATGCCCGCAGGTTCGATAATCAAATCACGAGCAATAACACGAACGATATCCATCTCGGTCTCGTTGAAATTTTTATTCAACGAGCCACAGGCAAGTGCATAGTCAATTTATTGGGTTCAACATTTTTTAGTCCGAACACTCGGCGACACAGATTTTCCCAGCTCGCAGTAGCAATAACTGCGTGAAATCTTTTTCGGAACAAGTGCAGCAGGCGTTTAGCCAACGTTAACGACTTTAGGCAGTTGGATCAAGGGAGAAAAGAAAAAAAATGTATGAGATTTTTGTCCGGTGGTGTTTCGTGGACGAGGACAGAAATGGAAAGTCTGCGGCTTGGCGCGCTAGAAAAATTTGCATCCCAAAATGACGTAGACGAAGAGGCTAGTATCCAATTTTCTTTTAGACTTGAACAAGGGCCGTGAGACGCTGATGCCGCATCGTTGCTGGGACGAGCAAAGCCTGGAAGCTCGGCGAAGATAGCTCGAGGAGCTTCGCTGTCTAGGGCATAGCAATATCTCGAGAAGAGTTGGTTGAACAAGTTTGCAGCTAAAAAAACAACAGCCTCCGACTACGTACTTGCCACGGAAACGTGTGGCTCTCTCTTACCGCTTTTCAAATTCTCGCCTGCTGACCTATCTATATCTTTATATATGAATAAAATAAGGGCGTAAATCCTACACGACTTGGCTGATCGAGTCACTCGACCCAAAGTCTTCCTTCTTGCGGTCCAGTGCCTTGGAGCTAAAACTTATGAGATTTTGGACCGAGCGACTTTCCCTCCGGGCCAAGGATAAAAGTAAACTTATCTTTCGATGAACCTTTACTTCGAAATTAAATAAAAACAAAATTCATCGTATATTTCGAGCTTAATCTCCCGTTGACCTTTTCTATCGTTCGCGCACGGAATCCAAAATTTCCGACAATGGAAAAAAAATGACAAATTTCAAATTTCATACTTTTTTTTCTCGCTCATTTTTTCAATTTTGTTTTTATCTCAATATCAGAAAAAGAAATTTCGTTCAGTCGATATTTTGTCGCCAACATTCACCCGTTCTTGACATATCGACAGCCCGAAAGCTACACGATCAAAAATAGAAACCTTCGCATTGCCGTTATTAAATTTCTCATTCCATTGGCATCGAAGTCAGTGTAGCGTTCATCGAGCATGAAAGCTCGACTGGAAAAATTTACATCGATATCGCATTCCCAACGAGAAACCCGAAGAAGGAACATTTATAGAAATGGAAAAACTGTCTTAAATAATTTTGAAAAAAATGACAATTCTCATAACCTCCATTTTGCAGACGTCAATAGTCAATTAAATCCATGGCTTGAAGAGTTTCAATGAAATTTCGATATTATGTGAATTTTTAGAGCTCGCTATTTACCTTGCACCAATCAGGAAAAACGTAGGAGCTCGTTCGAGCAGCTTGAAATGTTCAACGTGACTCTCGTTGCCCAGAAAACGTTGGCCAATCACTTCGCCTGTAACAGAAGAAAAAGAAAGAAAAATATTGAGATAAAACGTAAAGTTGGATAAAAAAAAACAAAAAATACATGATTCAATGAGGTGAGCGTGTGTATCGCGTCACGATTCGATCGTAAATCGACCGGTAGCGCGAGCAGGCGGAACTACAGAGGTTGGTTGTGACGTTGTAACGTATGGGCTGCATGGTATCGTAGAAATATTTTTGTTATTCATACTTTGTATCCTTGGCAGAAGGAAAATTGGGAAAATGGTCACTGCCTTGCTGGTAATTGAATTTTTCCATAATATATTCCATATCGTTCATTTAACTTGGTAATTCATGGACAAGGCACATTCGTGATTAATGAATTTTATCGAATTTCGAGTCTCAGAGTGCTCGCGCCAGAAGCAGAATGAAATGCGCAACCAAGTTTGCTTTTTCGCAGGCAACGTTTTTTTTCCCCATGAGTTCTGAGAGACTTTTGAAAAGAAATCAATAGTCGTGGCTCTCTCGGTTGTGCGGAACTCGTTTGAAAAATCCGCACCCAATGATCAGCCTCGGAATAATTCTTTGGCAACATGAAGCACTTTTGGGATCGCGGTCGATCGCGCTATTCCGGAAAGTTATTTTCTTGGAGTAGCAGAAAAAAACAAACGAAGCAATATGGCGAAAACTTGGAGAACTCACGAAGACGGTAAAGAATATATTTCGTTCAACATGCACGATACGAAGGGGAACAGCGTACCAGCACATCTGAGTCACTAAATTTTTAATCGATTTAATATATTTCTTTCGCACTTTCCGTAGAAACGAGTATCGTTTCATCTTGAGAATGAAGAGCAAAAAAAACGAGGAGAAAACACGCGATCTCATCGTACCGCGACTGCCTACGTTCGATGTTGCTGCATTCGTTATTCGAATGCATCAATTATGTGCAAGAAAAGAGCGTGGTGAACATAGTGTGAATCTGAATTCGAGGAAAATCGAATCTTGGCATTCAACCGGTCTGTTGGTACATGTAAAATCTGGCAAATTTTTTCATGCATAGTCATAAGGTTTAAATGTATGAAATTGAACGTGAAAATTGACGCGGGCTTTCGCGTACAACTGGAGCGTGGGAGTTTTTTTTTTTATTTCAAGAGAAAAGATTTCCCTGGAGATTTGGTTTTCAAATTTGGCGCAATAAATATTGAACGCAGGCACAAAAACGTTGAAAATTTTATCAAAAGAGTGAACATCGTTTAATGAAATAATAATTACGTAATTAAGGTATTACGTAAATATTTATTTCGCCAACGAAAACGATGCTCGTGACGTTTTCCTCTCGCACTTGACAGTGAAATACTCTCGTTGTTATTTCTATAATAAAATTTAATGTGGTTGGAATGCAAAGGGAAAATCGAATTAGCATCAGTAAAGTAAAACAAATTTCATTGGAGAAATGGAGGATTTTTGAGAAGGAAGGTAATGAATAAAAGTTTGAAGGGGTGAAAAACACGGAGAAAGGTTAGTTTGCAAAGGAGAGTAGATGCGGCGAGGAGGATGAAGGTTTTTTTTCCCTCTTGCATTTCTTTCTCTCCGACAGAGTTTAAGTGGCTGGCGCGCTTCGTCGCTCGAACGCGTGCGGAATAAATTAAAAGCGTTGAACAAACTCTCGCCACGAATACACTGTGCGCGCGCGATGATGACGGGGTAAGGAAGAGAAGGAAATCGAGAAAAAGTTGAAGAGAAAAAAAGAGAGAGAGAGACAAAGAAAAAAGCAAAGAAAAGCTGAAAGTCATGATGAAAAAAGGAGGAACCGAGAGAGGCTGAAGACGAAGAGAGAGGTCGGTTATTAACGTGGAATGAGAAGTAAAGTATGAAATTAAAAAAGCTGCAGACTACCCAGTAACGCATAACTCTGGACCAAGAGAGAACACCGTCATCGTTTTTTTTGTCTGCTGTTTCCTCAACATCTCTTTTCTGCTCCTTGCACTATTCTCGCACTCTCCTTTCTTTATTTTTATTCCTTTTTTTCCATGCCTTGAGTTCCTCTCTTTCAGGTTGGACTCGGAGACGACGGGAGCCAGTTAGCCGGGGGATAATTAACTGTCTCTTGGGGATGCCCTGCTCTTGAGTTATTCTCACGAATTTTCATTAAGATGGAAAGCCACGAAAATTAAAGAATGAGAGATCGTGAGCAGTGGTAACAACGCGCGGTCGGGTAATAAAAAGCACAAAGGATAAGAAGAAACAGGGGTTAATAGGGAGAATTGACTGCGCGACGATAAAATTAGATAACAAATGGCGCTGGAGAAATAAAAACCTGCTGCTGGGTGAGCCGTTACGGTGGCCCGGATTTCCAATATATATTTAATGGCTGTTATATATTTAGTGTAAGCAAAATGATTCTTATTCTCTTCAATTATCCATTGGTGACATCTTTGCTGGATTCGCACTTCGAGTCTCCTCCTCCGAGCTCCGTTTCCTGGCGAGAACGTCGCCGTAGATATATAAACGGCACACCGTTGGCGTATTTCGCACCGGAGACAGAAGGAGGTAAATGGAAAAGAGGAAAACTGCAGAGAGCTTGGGAAGGCGCGATGGAAAGCCAAGGAGACTGGAGGGAGAGGGAGCAAGTTTGGATGAAGCGAGAGGAAGAAAATATTACCCCTGTCAGTTGGGCAAATTTATGTCGGGCGTGAGAAAGCGACTAAACGAAAAATTGCTAGATAGTAAGAGAGGAGGTGAATGCATGTATGTAGTACAGCAGGAAAAAATAAAAGACTTCTAGAGAAAAGGCACGAGGCGGTTGAGGAAGGACGCAGCTACATCGGAGGTCGAATGTATCCAGTTTGAACGGGAGAGAGTAAAAAAGAGACATGGTGCGAGAGCGAGGGGCTTTTGCAAAGGCAGAGTGTGAGGTGCTTGGGGAGGAATCGTTTTCAATTATCCCTCGTGGCACTTTGCTGGCCACGCTACTCTAGCGAAACTCTGCTGCTCGATCGAGCTCTCCATGTTTCCCTCTCAAATAGGACTTTTCACACTGACGAGAGGAACCCTCAGGTGGGTCTCTCTTTGAATTTACGAATACACCGTATATAATCCTCCGCTATCGAGAAGCTTCGAGTGTACATCGATACATTTGATGCTGAAAGGCTCGACGTAAATGCTCTTAACTTGGATTTTGGCCTGATACCTCATACGTTTGCCGAGATAAACTAAATTACTTTTTTTTCTCTCCTTCTCTATTTTCGTAACGTGTACTTGGCTGGCGTACAAAAGTGTAGAGTATCGTTAACCGATGCCTCGTCTAATACAGCCACTTTGAATGAAACTGGCAAGATTAACTTTCCAAAGTTAACAATTTCGGCAACAGGACATCATACTGCGAGTAAGTAGTCTCCCTGGTGGGTTCCCATATCATGCAAGTGTATACGAAGGAACATAGAGTATGCTCGAGCAGCGGAAAGTACCGTTGGAAGTTGAGCTCGAAAGCAAAGTCTATGTGTTTTCAACTCGCCCAAACTCGTACGAAAGTCACCTCCTCAAATGTGTGTGTGTGCCTTTCTCTTATATACACGTAATATATGCAATCTTGGTGGCATGGTGTGTGTGTGTACGTGCAAGAGCTGGAATACCGAGCAAGAGGGCGAAGTAGTCAAGAATAAACACACACACATATAGAATGTTCATGTCTATAGAGATCGAGACACAAGTAAAGACCTAGCACGATTCACCTGAACACACGAATCGATATTCGTTTCTCGGAGGACAATCAAGCGGGCTCCCTTGGAAATTACTTCGATTTCGCCCCACCGGAAGCGAGACAGAGTGGAGGCGAAGCCAAAGCTTCGCTCTCTAGTTCACATCCGTACCCGCGCCCACTTCTCCCCTTGACTCCCACACAAAGCTACGCTGAGCATTGCGGGTAATTCTCAATACTGTCGCTCTCGGGTCAGCCAATGACGAAGAAATTGAGAACCAGAGAGACCAAGAGAGAGCACAACTTCTACGGGAACGACAAGTTATAGAGGATGGCACTGAACCCGAGAATCGTCGTTGCATTGGATGGACCACTTCGAGAGATAGGATGAAGGTATTTTGATGTTGCTCCAAGTTTATTGACCTATTAAGAGCTAGATTCGGTCAGGAGAGGATCCAAAAGGTTGCCTGGAAAGCAACAAAGTGATGAATCGAGCGTCGAAAATGTGTAGAAGAATTTTTTGAACTCCAAATCATTACTAGGTCGAATCAAACGCGATGATAATTATAAGAACGCTCAACGCTGGCAACCGATCGGATAATTTGATAATGAAACTTCGTACGCGAAGGATTTAATGGAAATTTTACCAATTTCCGTGACACATTTGTTCAATGAAAATAGAACGAAATTAAATATATATTTGAGGTATCGAATACATCACGGTCAGCAAGTAGGCAGCCAATAATTAATCACCAATACCGAATGCAGGCTTGTTTGAGTGAATCGAGATTGGGGATCGCGTAGGTGGTCGCGCTCGGTCGTATATATATACGGGAAGACCCTTAGGCCCTCGTTATCGGCGCTAAATGGGTTACGTGCTCAAGCCCGTCAAGGGGCAAAGACGCAGAGCTCACACCAAATACTTCCATCTTCCTTATTTTCGTATAGAATGTTCTGGAAGTTTCGCTTCTTTGCGTTTTCTTATCTCTCGCTGATGCTGCGATGCTGGGGATGTGACGCGATGCACCGCGCGGTGTGCTTTGCAATCCGCTGAGAGGCTGATGCAAGCTTTGCCGCTTTTTCTCACTCGCGTTCTTTACTCTGCGTGTATTCCCCTGCTTTTTGCCTTTTTATTGCCCAGGTATCTGAAGCTCACTTTCTCGCAACGTACCGTAGAACTTCTTTCTACTTTTCCACTCGTTTATTTTCATTTTTTCCCCCACATTTCGATCGTTTTTCTCCCTCTCACTGCACTCGGCGCATCATCTCGTTTTCTTCACCATCGACTCTCTTTTTCTCGATTTGCCAGCATCTCGCGCGGTTTCCGAAGAGATACACCAAGCCTCGCACAACATTCCAGCACCCACCATTCCCCGCCTTTTATCGGCTTCGGGCATTGTGCGCCTCGTTCTTTAGTGGCGCGCCCCATAGATCCTTGTACATAGAGCATGCTCAATCGGTCGCAAAGAACGCGACAGTGTGAACACGTCGCGACGTAAAGAGGAAAGATGAGTTTTTCAGCTGCGAGGCGATACCGCCGACGAAAGCGCGCAATGCTTCGTTTTCACTGTCAAAGTGGCATCGCGGAGCGTCTCACACTCGCAACAACGATATCGTACGATGAAATAACCACAGAAGAGGCAAAATCGTGAGCTCCGAGCATAAAAATTGTGCAAAAACTACGTTTCTTGTGCAACCATCCTTTCTTATATTTCCTTCTCATAATGCGCTCGGCTTTGCAACATGCATTTCGACGATTCCATCATGAAAATTACACCAATATATACACAAAATATTCCCAGAGAACTTCAATACGATCGTAACGTTTCTATCTTGTCTACATTATCGAACGGAGGTCGTCAAAGTGACCGATAAACGATTTCTGATGAAGAAACCGACAAAGTCTTTTTAAAACAATCATGGAAAAAGGTTTTATCACAGCGTAAAATATTTTACGAACTCTCCTTTCTACATTTATTATTAAAAATGACAAAAAAATTGAACAACATGATTTTCGTGCATTGAGAATTCGTTCGATGTGGAACGAGAGCTCCTTCCGGGACAAAATAAATTTAACATGGCCTTCTTGAGCTTGAATTACTTTGCTCAAGTCCATTAAAGAGGAAATTCAGAATTTTACAACTGCAAGTGTAGGCGACTGTGATACGACGTCGACATGGGTGGGTAGATACGATGTTGGATTTGAACGATAGAAGTCTGTGTTAGAATTTTGAACAGATGATATTTTAGAGGTCCTTGGTTTTACAACATGTGCTAGGGACAAGATTTTTTCAAGCGTAGCATCGGAATTGCTGAAAAATATGAGAGTTTTGTTGCTGGATTAGGTAAAAAGCTTTAAAATGCAGTGGATAAATGGAGATTGGCAGTGAGCAAGAACGGAGGTGAGTCATCGGGTCGTCACGCAAGTGCAAGAGCTCGGATAGTTGGAGCAACCCCTCCAAAAGCCAGCAAAAGGATCGTCTCCGTTCTACGTGGTTGGCGGTCGTCCCGACGCTCATGTCCGTGCAGATATTTCCTCTGGTACCGTGCTGTGCCACTCTACTTCATTCTCCGCCTCGCCCAGACATCGCTACATGTTGTACTCACAATTCCTCACTCAACTCTCCCCTTTGAGAACAAGTTCAACCTCCCTTTTCCTAAGAAACCTCTTGGCCTAGCTCGTCCTCGAAACTTCCGGTGGCGCTTGACCTAACCCAACTTGAGATAAGACTCAAGGCATGGACAAACTTCTACATACTTTTCCCAAACGACAGCCACGAAGAATGCGGAGCCCCCGGTGCAGGCTCGTTGGATTTTCCCTTGTTGATTAAATTCTTGCCCAAAGTTTTTTTCTTCGAACCATGAAATATAACTTATTAGAAAAAAGTAATGAATGATCATTTTTGGCAACAAAAATGAATAATTCATTCAATTCCAATGTCCAGGGTCTATCAATTTTCCATTAAGCTTGACGAGTATAAAAATTATTGACGTTTCTTTCTTCTCGTAATTATTTACGAACGTCCAAAAAGTTTCGTAAGGTCAAAAGCATCGAGGATGTTATTCAGCGCTGGCTAAGCTCGCATCCCGTTCCGGTAACAAAATACCTACGAGTGTGCTAGTTGGTATATATCAAAATGCGAGCAGCTGCTGTACGATAACGATGGTAATGACGGGAAGCTCGATTAAGTACCGCCGAGGGTATATTTTCTTTCATATATAAAGCTCCGCCATTATGCGTTTAACGAACGATAGCAAATAAATTAGCTTCCTCGCGATTCGTTTCCACCGAATCGACAATCCCCTCGACGGTGGCCTACTCTCACAACGTTGCTGGTTAAATGTGTGGTGAGTCGGCCACTAGTGCTGAAAAAAACAGTACTTTTGGCATATCTCTCCTCTTTATGAATGCAATGAGTCATATATATATATATATATATATAGAACGCGAGGAGGGGAAAAGCTACCAATCAGCCGTATCGATTTCTGCCAATGCTCCCAAATCACCAACTGTTCTGGACCAAATTTCCGAACGTGGCAATACATTTCATGGAAGAATTATTTGTTTTTCCGAGTTGGTTAATTCGATAGGATCGCCCATGCGTGCATTTACGTATTAGGCTGTTGTTCTGTACGAATAAATCCAACTCGCGAACCATCAATATAAGCAGACGTCCGAAATTTGATGTCGTTGGGACAAACTATATGTGTTGCTTGATTTAATAATGTATTAGGTAATGAGCTATTTTGTGCTTTATAAACCTGTTGTTTCGCCGTCATGTATGGAAACGGTTATTATAATCGCTGGTATATATGAGGTTGTTTGATTTGCTGCACTACTCTCGTCGTACAACAATACCGTTTCATCATGGCTTACTGCTACAGTTACATCGGGTTGGCCTATATCTCCTACACCCCGGCTCATACCCTCTGCTCGCTTGTCCAGGCTTTCGCGACTCGTAATCCCCGTTACACGTACACCATCACGACTATAGCCGTTATACTGATATCTCGTCAATCAAACACGATACTAAACTGTCCAGCAAACTTGGCCACCCTGCACAACGCGGTTGCAAGTTGGTATACACCACGACCAAGCATTGGATGTTGGTTGTACCAATAGAATCCAGTAGCGCTGCCCGATCGCGAAACAAACTCGGTACAACACGTGTGGTGCTCCTTTTCATCGCGTGTATGACTGTGACGCATCCGCTCGTATTACCCGGAAATCGATCTTCCGGCATTCCCCATGTATTAGCCTCGCGCATCAACAAAGTTACTTTGGAGGATGACGCGACATTAATGAAACATGACTAAGCCCCAAGATGTCCGGGGTAGGCTTCCAATGCAAATGAATGAAGAACATATCTAGGTTAATGAAAATGAACAAGGATCAACTCGCAAGGGATGAGTTTTTTTTATTTTATTTTCATTTTTTTTTCAACCATGACTAGTGTGTCGTGAGGAGAAAGAAATGACATGATGAATCGCTCGTTTGTTAACCCCATTATACGGGCTGGCAGTTATGTAGGAGTGTCAAAGTGAAATTGATCAATGCGGAAATCGGCGAATTGTGCGGTGGTACCGCTTTGAACCGTGCTATTTCATTTAATTTAGCTCGAATCACTTTTTTCCTCGTTATAACTACACGGAACATTCCCCAAAGCAACTACGATAATGTTGAAGTTTGCATCGTTGGGATTCAACGAAATTCCTTTTTCCTTCAATTATTATTCAATATTTGCTCTGGACGATAAAACGATCCTCTCTCGCTATGAAAAAATTTCATTAACACGAAATATTGCCATGATTTTCAAATTTTAATAAATAATTCATAGAACAAATATGTTTCTTTGATTCTCAACGCTGCAAACTTCAGAGTCATACAAATTTTGTAAAATGCTGCATCAAGTTATTGGACGAATAGAATGAGGAAGAGATTTAATCAAATTTACTCAATGACGTTTCAAGGAGAATATCCAATAGATATACTGAATTAGGAAAAAATTCTGGTGTGGATTTGACGTTACATTCCCCTGGAAACTCCTTATATGTTTCCGAGGCTCATAAAAGCACAATACAAATCCGATATCACGGGTGCAATCAATGGTTTGAGATAAGGGCACAAAATTTCGTATCTCTCATTTGATAGATGTAATTTATCGATTCGCTATTGGAGCAAGCAAACGGACAAGAGATATCGAGAAGGCTATAAAATTTTAGAAGCGTCATCGCGTTGCTGCTGCGGGACAGTAGGGTAATTTGAATGAGTCAGCTTCAAGTATACGAGGGGAAAGGACGTTTACGTTGTGTTGGGTAAAGACGGTATATTTCACGAGGGAAACAGAGACGGTGATAGAGAGAGAAAGGGAGCTATAACGCGATACGAGTTCCGGTGAAATGAACGTAGTATAGAACTGGAATGAGTGGAAAGGATCCAAGTATGTGTAAACATGGATAAGCGAGTACATGCGAGTGTGTATTGGATGGTTGGATTGTTGGATGCTATCACAGGATCAAAGAGGCTCGGACGTTCGAGCTGGGGGCGTCGGGTGGTAGACGTACATGCACATATATACAGAAAGAGAGCCATAAAGAGTGCGAAGGTGGAGTGTGGGGAAGAGGGCAAACGAATGAGGCCGAGCGGGCCATGGAGGACATCAAGGATTCGATCGAGTGTCGAAGATTCGCTGATGCTGGTTACGCTACGAAAACCCAAAGCAGCGGCAGCAGCTTCGGGCTGGAAAGAGAGAAGCAGATGGAATCGAGACGGAAAAGAGTGTAGAGAACACTGCACAGAACAGAGCGGAGAATGAGACGAATGTTTGAAAATGTGGATGGGAAAGAGACGGTCGGATGGTCAAAGTAATGGCGAGGAAGAAGTGGACAAATGTATACACGGAAAAGAGACACCAGCTAGGGAATATTGCCGAGAAAGTGCGGTGTACATGATCGCGCACGAGTGAGGTCGAGATATAGAGAATAAAGGAAGTCCATGTGTTTCGTAGCAAAAGCCGGAGGGTTAGAAAGAGAAGTTGTGCGCTACAGAGTGTGGTCGGCACAATCGTGCTACTGCGAATTGCCTTGTTTTCCCGGGCACGCGGTACACGGTAAACACGACATTCGAGTTGGAGGGCTGAAACACAACTTTGTACACGTTGTCGACTAACTCTGTCCTGAGTTGTGAGAAAGGCCAAGGTATAACGGGGACGTATCGTAAACGAGAGATATATATAGGCCAGGCCTGGCTGAAGGAATTAGATATACATGTCTATGGTGTCCGCGCATTCATCTATAGATCTACGAGTATGAACAACATTCGAAAGTCGACTAAAAAGTCGGTATGATGCGGTGCTTGAACAAAGCAGCTTGATTCCCTGTATCCACTCCGGTAACGAGTAATGTCAGCCCAGCACATAGTTTACGATAAACTGTCTGGTATGCTGATGTGCTTTGTGTGTTGTTATGATAGATAAAAGGTCCTTAAGCTA
Source organism: Diadegma fenestrale (assembly GCA_037043255.1). Classification (NCBI taxonomy): domain Eukaryota; kingdom Metazoa; phylum Arthropoda; class Insecta; order Hymenoptera; family Ichneumonidae; genus Diadegma; species Diadegma fenestrale. Next base: position 12,020,027 of record CM073312.1, read on the forward strand.
CTTTCGCCATCATACAAAAAGCCCTTTGTCTTGTTCGTTCTATACAAAAGCAACGTTTGTCCTCACTTCACTCTTTCATCTTTTTCCTCTTTTCCCAATAGATGGACGCCTTCACGAACATATTTTCCGATAGTCTTCCACAACGTTCGTGTCTCAATTTATTTTTTCGATGTGAGTCATTCTGCCAAAAGTTTGAGACTCGCAGTTCGCGAAACGCCAAAAGTCCCAGGACCTGAGCGATAGTGGAAAAGTTTAGGTTACGTATTTTCTTGCATTAGAGAGGGTGAGGCTTGCTTGTTGTGAGTAAAAAGAGCATCGGTAGCCCAGGAGGAAAGGGAATCTCGAACGTCTTGGCAAATTAAATTCCTGCTACTGTTTCCATCTCATTTTTTTTTCTCCGATCTACCGATAACACACGAAAGGACAAAATCCATGAAACCGATAATTCGAGTGCGATTTCTGTTCAAGGAAACTGTTCAACATGCTCTATTGCATTTGCTGCTCAGCAGCAGAATTCTAAATGGACAATTGGACGATGTGTCCTGTTTATAAAAGTCGATACACATCACCATCATAGTTTATATGTTGGTTGATGATACTCAATCAGAAAGATCAATGATAGAATCATAAACACCGATCAACTTTCATACCTGCGGCATTAATATTTATCGCGGAGTATGTCGATGAACGTGGAGCTCCAATAGAAGGCCAGAGCGCAAAACATGGAATAGCTGTGATCGATCGGGGCTGAGTGTTTATTAGATATAAATACACAAGACATCAACAATGGTGAGGAAAACATACAGCACGTCGATGGAGAATATTGACGCGCGAGCGGAATCCCCGAGCGAGCAATTCCATCGAGCTGCTTCTTCCTATTATAAATATCTGGCAGTTCGAGGGGCTTGGGAATCGTTCAAAGGGCTCTCGATCGAGATCGTCACATAAGATCGTTTCTGCCTCATTCACAGTCGACGTGAGATTCACAAAATGAGAAGAAAACTTGCGCAGACACTTGGAAACTCGTTACTCCTCATAATAGAATCGAAATTAATGACAACACGATGCCTAAGCTTGAGCAGCGCATACACGCGTCAAGGTACAATGATAACCCAAATAAATATCGCGTGAATCATTAGTCAAGCGATAAAGTCGAATTATACGGTATGAGGGAGGTTCGAAAAATGTTGCATGAGGATTCTTAACGAGCAGCATGAGATATGAGGTTGTGATGATTGTAATAACAGTGATGAGGGAGAGATGATGACTGGACCAAAAGCAAGAGTATGCCAATGGGTCTGCACCAACCGCATTGACCACGCGATGGCAATGGAACGTCTTTCCAATGAGTAATCCACGCTCTCATCGCTTTTTACACATATACATTGCGCTTGGATTGGGTTTGTACTATTAACACACGCGCCGCGCGTTCATTACAAAATATAATTGCTCGTGGCCTCGTAGAAAGACGACGTCATTGCGTCAGTCATACTGGCGCGTTTACCATACACTATTACTTACCACGTACACGAGGTTGCGCTATGTGCATTTTTTATCTCCAACAAACCGCCTGTTTCCACAATAAGCTACATTCTTCGATGAACCATGCCACAATCATCCTTCATGCTGTCTTCATCGCAAATTGTTTATTCAAATGTATTCTTTACGTTTTTTTATGACTGTGAAGTTTGCAACGTTGAGATTCAACGAAAAATATTAATTTCATCAACTATTTATTAATTTTTGAAAATCATGGCAATTTTTCGTACCGATTCAATCTTTGGGTCGCGGAAGAGGATCGTTTTATCCTCCAGAGCGAGTATTAAATAATAATTATGAGCTCTGGTGAATAAAAAATAGAATTTCGTTGCATTCCAACGATGCAAACTTCAAGATTATGTCTTTTTTGCTGAATATTTTTCCGATTTTTTATTCGCTTCCAATACCACGACTAATTTTCCACGATTTCAATTGTCTTTATACTTTGCGAAATGGAAATATTGGCGAGGAGAGACAATGAGGAAAATTCAAGTCTGCATGCATTTTTCTTATTCACTCGTTTCAGTCTCTGAACTCATCGGAGAAGTGCCAGATTTTTCACTTCGTTCAACCATTGAATCGTTATTTTAAAATAAATAATGAAAATGCCGATAATTATTGGATTCTCGGAAATGACATGCCGTTATTTTTTTTAAATATTTTTCGGTTATGATGAAGAGGACGAATCGCCGTGAAATGGAGTTTTTAAATATTTTCATCGAGGTCACCGGTACATCGATATCCAGCCTCAATGGACTGGGCTAACATGATGGATCGATTATTGTTCTGTTGGGTTCAAGGGTCGTCGAGCCTCTCGTCATGCCTACAGCAAGTGATGAATCGTGCGTGTTTGACGTATAACCACTTCTCATGCTGCATATACAGCATTATATTCGTATTCGCGTATACACGGGAACATGTACGTAACGTAGTAGATAGCGGAACAAAGTCGATAGTCGGTCGATTCGTGTTACGTTCTTGTACAACGAGACCACGCTATGCAAGTACATTATCGGTATGTGTATTCATTTATATATATATGCATAGATCCGTATTGTGGACGATCCACGATGCTCGACTTTGTAACCAGCCCACTCGTCTTCCAACGTCCGGCAGCATATCGTTTTCGTACGAGCAGAGACAATCGCCATCAGTCGCACATCCGTTTGCAGTCCGTCAAGAGTCGCTCGGCTGATTTCTCTCCTCTTCATTCTGTTCGTCTCGCAATCCGATGAAACTATATGTAACTACCAACTGGATCCTACAGTCAGTTGCAAGGAGCTCGTCTAGTGAGAACGTCCGATTTAGTCATCCGAGAGAGGCAGAAAGATCGTCAGGACTCCAAGACGTGAGAGACAGTGAAAAGCAGCGAAGGTATACCGAGAGAGTTACCAAAGACTCGAGAGATGTTGTAAAACACGTTGCAAAGTTTCGATGTCGAGAATAAACTGCAATTTGCTAGCTTCATTTGTTGACAAAGATCGGACCAAAAGAGAAAAGCAAGCGTAAGACAAAAAGGAAAGTGAAAAATTACGACTACGAAACATCCAACAAAATTTAACGCCGAGGACAAAAGGTTTTGTTCTAAAATAATATCAAAGTTTCGTCAGGCATTGTCTGCATGAACAACCAGAAAAGCAGAATAATAACAGGGTCTTTCCGTTTCTTCTCGACTTTTGAGCTCATGAATGGATAAAAATGGCGTTGGATGGATAAATAGACAATAACAATAATAGAAATAATAATAATAACAATAACAATAATAATAGCAATCAGAAGCCGCTCCAGTTGAACATGATTAATCATCCGGCGTGAGGGAGAAAATAAAACAATAACGAGACGGAACAGACAGCACAGAACTTCATTAAAATGATATTTCTTTGCAATCTCGTCGATCAGTTCTCGTAAAATTGAAAAATAAGCAAACAGAGGAAAATTACGAAATTTTACTACATCTTCGGGTAGGGTTTTGAAGTAAAATGTCATGACTCAATTCTTTCGATGTTGAAAACTCATTTTACTGTATCATGCCATGATATACCACGATTTTTCCTTTTTGGATGTATTTTTTCACGGAATCCTATTCACAATTTGCAAATACCTGAGTGCCTTGGAGTATCAATCTGGATTTTGAATTCTTGTTGTTGACTGATCCAACGATAAAAATACGAAAGTATAAAAATGTAGTAAATGTAATACGGAAGCAAGTCAATGAGAGATTCTGATTCCATCTCGTCGGAAAATATCGAATACGTTTCAGTCCGTGGGCGCGACGCTTCGTTCATGACTCAATACTGCATTTTATCCTGCTATGCGCAAAGGCTAATCCATCACAGCTGGATCTACTCAGCTTTAAATCCTCATCGACGAGGATAAATATTTTTGAAAAGAGAGAAATTACTTCAAGACTTCAAAGAAATTGAAAATTTTCCATTATTCAATTTGATTGATTGACGTTGCTCGATTTTTCTTCGTATTTAAAATAAAATTCATCGTCTGCCGAACTTTTCTTATGGGGAAAAGAGAGCTCGGGTCTGTATCGACACCAGAAATATGAGAGACAACCCTTTTGGTGCAGGCGTGTGCGCCAAGGGGTACAGATGCAGAGAAGTTTGAGGCAACTTGTCCGGAGATGGAATGACCCATGGAGCTGGATACTCAGCGGAGCACTGATGTTTCTTGCATCGAAAACTATTCGTTTTCTCATGCTGTGTGTAGGAATAAAAGAAAGTGTTCCAGGGTCACGAGGTCTCTAGTTCTCGAGACTGTTTTTTCCCCTTTTCCTCTGTACAGCTTGGCGCAGAATTTCACGATGGAAAAATCGAGTGGAGAGAACAAAAAAATATCTCGGTAGATACTTGTGTATACGTCTTTGGATGTATAGAGAGGAAAAAAGTGAAAGAAAAGAGTCAAGGGGACTCCGTAGATCCTCCGGTTTATCCAGAGACTAGGAGGATTCTGGAGGAATGAATTGGAACGAGAAGAGAAAAATCGATCGAGCGATTTGTTTCGCTCTCGACTTCCTAATTGGATCGCTTTGTACAGTGGTCGGCTAGCAACACTCACAAGATTCCCTTCGTTTTTTCCCTTAAGTATATTCTGCATTCAGTTTTTTCAAGCAACTTTAGTGTTTCTTTTATTTATTTTTCCCTCCGGCGTCGATGCACGAGGTATCAATGCATCTAAGCACTTTAATGGACATGCATTTTTTATGTCTCCTCTATTCCGTCGAACAAAGAGCAGTAACGTCACTACGTCCTGAGGCTGCAGCATGCAGTACGTGGATTTGTGTACAAATATACGTGTCACGAGTATATTCCTTGCGAGGATGCTTTGCAAATATCACACGTATATGCGAACACGAGAATAAAAGTAACAGAAAACACACACGATGAATCTTAAGGATATTTTGTGTATTTTACCCATTTTGTTATACGTGGAAAAACGCGTCAAGGCAAAAAGTGGCGAATCGAGTTACTCTTCAGTCTCGTGTATAGCGTCAACGACCCTCTGACGTTTTTTATCGCGTTTATCGAATAAATGCACCGTCGTGCTCTCCCCAGGATCGAATTCATGATCGAAATGGCATTTTTTCCATAATTGATTTCTAAATACACAAAAGACGAGTGCGGAGGGAAAAATGAGGAGAAATAATAGTGTGAGAGCGAAAAGTTCAGCTTATTCGCGCTTTTGTAGTTAACAAAACGCACACATATCTGAGTATCTTTGTTTCGGGTATTTGGAAAGTCACGAAGATTGCTGAAAAGGAGAAACGCTCGGGTCTACGAGAAATGCGGCAAACTTTTCACTAGATGTATTTGCTTTTTTCGTTCTTGCTTCCTTCTTTTCCCTTTCTCTCTCGCTCTGCCTCTCTCTTTCTATCATCCGCGCGTTTGAAAAAGTCAAGAGGCCCCGGGATATCTATCGCGTGTGTATGTGTGTGAAAGCGCGCGAGGATATACCGCGGCGTTCTCTATAAAACATGGTAAAAATTAAATGGAAAATGGCTCCAAGTGTGCACTACATATAAAATGTCTTGAGGCTGCAATGTACGAGAGTGAAGAGCGCCGGCAAAGGCTATTTTCGGGGGGTGGTGCGGTTCTTGCACGTTGGTTCAAGGAAAAAAGTGAAATCGACGTGAAAGACGGCGTAGCTTTATGTTTAGACAACCTAAATTGAACGACCGAGCGTACACTGCATCGTGAAAACTCGACTCTGTATATCGAAGCGTCAAATGACATATTTCGTATGAAAATTACAAGAAAACTCAACTCGGCACAAATGGAATGTCCAATTTGTGCATTCCATCACAAGAGAAAACGAAGGCCCAAAAAATCGGAATAATTAAGAGAAAAATCGTTCGATTGTGACTATTTTTTTTCTCTTATGCACATTTTCCGAGTCAAATAAACAAATTTGTATCCGAGGATAGAAATGAAAGCGATCAATGTTTTCTCACAGTCTGCAGCGCGAGTAACGAAATTTTTGTACGTTTGCAATCAACGAGACACGTGTGAGTGTGTGTGTGTGTGTGTGTGTGTGTGTTTGCGAGGTTGGAATCTTTTCGGAAAGCGTTGTAAAAGATTCGAATCTAAGAAGATTGCGGAAGGGAGGTAGAAATAAAGGAATAAGAAAATGTTGAGTGAAAAAGAGAAAGAACAAAGCTGCAGTGACGAGAAGAGATTGGACAAGATCGATAACGGAAAGGATGCTGGTCAAGCGCGAACGGCGTTTACCGGAGGGAATATCTCCGAAAAAGTGCTTCTGGTTGAGAATTGCAACGGAGAATGATGTAACAAAAAAGTACGAGCACAAAGACTCAGGATTGGACGGAGACAGACAGAAAGCGAGAGAGAGAGATGGAAATACGTAGCGTAACGATCGCGGTTGGTGAAAAAAGGAGTTTTCATAGTTATTCGAGCGAGAGTGGGCAAAAGGTTTCCCACACGTTTATTTGTTCGTCCATACGCTCGATCTCGTCGTACTTTTGTTGCGAACTGCTTCATTGCATCACAAACCATAGAGCTAGAGTACCGCTAGAGAATCAGGTTGCTCCGCACATGTGCGCGAAAGAGCGTTTTTGTGCTCTAAAAGTTTCGGAGGACGAAACGTGTGAGCGCATTTTGGTGGAGTCGTAGGTTCGAGGGAGGCTGCAAGAGCAAGGGTAAAAAGCGACTACGAGAACGAACGACGTAGAGAAGAGCTGGTACAAAAAAAGTAGAGGAGGATGAAGCAAGATTGCATTAGGCAACTATACCAGGCATTGTATGAATGGAGAAGAGAAAGAGAAAAGTGAGGAAAGGATGGGAAGGGAAAGAACAAGAAGAGCAGTTGGAAAGAGGAACAGCAGGGGGGGCAATAGTCTCGAGCTGCAATCCCTCCTGGCACGCTTCGACAACTGAATTAATTTCGAGCGCGTGAGTCACCGCTCTCACCCCGTGACTGAGTCAAAGGGCGCGACCTGTTCTCCCTCTGACTCTCTTCAACCTTGTTTCCACATTTTATGCTTCCCTGGTTATTTATTCCCCCACCCTCTCCTCTCTCTCTCTCTCTCTCTTTCTTCTTTATCTTGTACCTATGACACCAGACCGCAAAACTTTGCGGTTCAAAACTCGGTGTTTCGTATTTTCTCATATATTTAAACAAATATACAGACGGAAATTTAAATACCACCTCTTAGCTTTTTGGAGGAATTAGAGTAAGAGCGTGGGAGCGTTTAACAGTAGCAGTTTTGTTAAGGTCGGTTATGACTCGACAGTTTTCTCATCTCTCTTATTACGAACTCGCGCAGTTCTCTCATGCCCCTTCTTTGTCTTATACTCCGAAAAATTGATATTGCTGTTGTGGTTTTTTTTGCCAGCATCTCCCTCTCGCTCGTTTCCCCTTTAAACATTTTATGGAGATGTATGTGTGTGTATATAGTTGCTGGCTCCAGTTTGTCTTCCGTCGACCAATAAAGGGGAAGCTTCGCACGCAAACTCGCGTGTCCTAAATATTCTCAGTGTGTATGTATACGCACATTTCGCTATGAAGGGGAACATCAAGCTGAAGGAGATGGAGGCGCGATGGGCGAAGACGAGGAAAACGAAGGGAGGCAACCGCCAGGGCGATAGACGTTATGGGCCTTGCGGAGGAGGAGACTAGTGCACAGTTAAAGCGATGTATAGCTAGATGACACGCGTGTTATCCTTCCAAATCCTTAAGGTTCGGCCACACCGTACCGAATCGAAGGCTCTTGTGAATTTCCAGCAAATGACGCAATTCCTACTGATTTCTATGATTTTCTCAATGGAGTTCATTTTCAAAGTGTCACGAAAAGTCGAGTTTTGCGCTGTCGACGAAACCGAAAACTCCATCAGTTTTCTCCATCAATGATTTTCCCAATTTTTTACACGAGATTCTTCGTGCAATTGGTACTTTATAATTAAATGACGAAAAACAAATAAAAATTAGACTTTTTCAATCAATAAAAACTCTTTGCGCAATTCCGACCGTTGTGAATTTACCTTGACGTCTCATTTTGCCAATTCAGTTTCTCCCTTCTGAGCCGTTATCGTGTAACGTCGTAATGACTCCCGTGAGAGAGGCTTGAGGAAAACGGGGGCGGACTCACCAATGCTCTGGCTCCCTGCCCAGACACCGGCCAATATTTTATTCCTAGCTGCACGATTATTACCACGCACGTTTCACCTCTGTCCTTCCGCCGCATTTACTCGCACGCATTTTATGTCTTACGAGAACGAGGCAGCTTCGTGTGCAGAAAAGCTACCAGCCCGCGTGCGAGCAAAGTCTACGTTTACATCACATATATACGTACGCGGAATTGATGACTGCGACTTTAATTTACGAAGAAACAAAGTAACGTGCGTTTGTTCACGTGAGACTTTTTCACAATATGCACAATGAATGCGTGTCATTTTCTGAGCATTGCCGCAGAGACTTCAGAACCACCGTAACACACGTTTCTTTTTATTGTTATCGTAGATCGTGTCTTCATTGCGCACAATGAGAACGCGGAACTGTTACAGTATGACTCCCTGCGAAAATGCACCTTGCACTTCCCCTCGTCACTTTTACAGCAATGTACAGATTAATTTCACGTACGTGCTTCATCGCACGTTTTAACGCTTTTTACTCGCTCATGAAAAATACTCCGTTCAAGGAACTTTTTCGTTCGCAATAACAAATCGTACTGTCGATTTAGATACTGAAGATTGAAAGAGAAAAAGAATGATCTCGGGAGAAATGATTTTCGTTGGCTCCGAAAGAACTGTTTGTATTTATTTCCATTAAGTTATACGCTAATCGTAATGCAATTTTTAGTGCATCCGTGTACGTTCTATGGAAATAAAAAAAAACGTGTGTGCATATCGCATATGGGGAGTTATGTGCACGAGAAAATATAACGCGAGTTTTACGAACATGGAGAAATTTCGTTGATATAAAAGTTTAATGATAGATTTAACGTACAGCGCGCAAAGGTATATATAGAAGTGTCGTATATTTGTGTATGCTCTTGGTACGTGCGAGGACAAATATTGCGAATATTATATATTTTTTCCAGGTCTGGTTTCACTGTGGAATGTTTCTTATTGTTATATTTTTGGGTCGTAGATGTTATATTTTTCCTGTTCGCCGCCTGACGTTTACGCCCATGCAGCTCTCGGTTCTTTCTACCGCGTTCATTCGCCATTCGTACGACGAATATACACTGGTCACGGGGGAGAACGAAAACGATGAAGACCAACAGGAAAAAAAAACGAGCGAAATCGCGACATGGCGATGACCGAGAATGAAAGCGGAAAAATTCGTGAAAATTTTTGTTCGCGACGTCACGTAGTACCGTGGAAGAGAATGTCAGATTCACGTGTGAGTTCGTAACCGTATATGCGTTTACGTTATACACGAGGATGGAAAAACATCCGCTGCTTCTGGTTCAGATATCTACTAGGAAATTCCTGGTAACGTGGGTATATGAATGTTTTAAAAAGCTTCGGAAAACTGCCTTGTATTTTCTCTCACGTTATTTTTTGTCGAATAGAATAAATAATTTACATACATTTGCTTTTTCTCTCTTCCATTGTGTCTGAGAAAACAAAAGTAAATGTGTAGCTCGTAAAAACCGATTTCCCAAACATCCCGTTTACTTTTCCGTGTCCGAAAACCGATAAATCGAAAAATAGCGCGAGTTTGAGAAGCGCGGATCGGATGTAGAAGAAATTCCATGCGGGTTCGTAGTGGAAAAAGTTGATTATTTTTCGATCAACGTTTCCTGTCGCTCTTCTTTCTCATCGTCATATAAATTTTTTTCCATTGACATTCCATCGCCATTCCTTTCTATAGTTCACCGTTACGATAAATAACTCGTGCTTTTCAAATGTTTCGGTTTTCCAAAGTTGCTCTCTGGCAGAATATGACCGAAATGTTTTGTCGCGTTTTGTCCAGCGTACGGGGAATACCAAATGACACGCTGCCGGTGGCGTTTGCAACGTTCAATGGGAATGAGCAAAGGGGGAACCCACTGAGGTGGAAAACAAATGAGAAAAGTGAAAAAAAAATGGAAATTAAACAAGGATGTTCCTCTTGAGGACTGTACGCGTCTGCAGTTGTACCATGCGGAGTTGCAGTTAATATACGCGCATGTGTGTTGAATATTGACCACGAGTGACTGCGAAAAGGTACACCAACCCTTATCAGCCCTCCTCGTACCTTTTTTTTGTCATATCGTGTCTGTAGTTGTTTCAACTCGCATAGGGGAGAACTTCGGGATAGAAAAAAGTCTCCGAAGGACGAGACATTTTTTCGTAATTCCCAAACCGGTCGTTCGAACTCTTGCCTGCCTGAATTTTCATTTTTACTGTCAAAAATTGATGAATCCTTTCAGCTGTACATTTGGACTGCTGAAAATCGTTGAACTATTTTGGCAAGATTGTTTTACAAAAATTATACTTGCACGTGTGAATCAAAAACAGACGGAAATTCCGCAAAATTTCAAGCGCAACGTAAAGTTAAAAAGACATTAATCTTTTATGAATAAAAGGGAAATCTATTTACATGCGATATTCTAGCGGAGGTCATTTATGAGATCTGTATTCAAATGAAGGTTGAAAATTTATTCCATTCAAATAAATCCTTTGTCGATGAGGGTATAGTAAATTTAGGATAATAGACTCGAAGAATTCATGAGAAAACGCAATATCCGAAATGCGAGCTCTTCCAGCCGACAACGCAGTAGTTCGATATTGGGAAGCATAAAAAAAAAAGAGGGGAAAGAAGTGACGAGGTTATACGAGATTTTCATGCGAAGCTTTTGGCGAGCCTGTGCAAGAAAGTCTCGATAGAAAAAGAAGGATGGAATTTGCTACAATCGACGACCCTCGCGGTGATGCGGCGCTTGCACGTCGTCGTATCTGAGATAAGAATTTTGCTCGACAAGCAAAAGTAGGGTTTTGCGGCGCTATCGGCCTCTACTACTTCGAAAAGGATCCCGGAGCATTATTCTTTTGCTTCTTCACTCCCGATGGCTTATCTTGCGACGTGGAGCGAAAGAAAGCTAGACGGATATCTTTTATCGTGGTTTGTACCCGTAATCTTAAGAATGGCCAATTATTTTTTCACTCATCGAAGGAGACGTCAATGTATATATATCTTTGTAACTTCGTAAAATAGGATCGTGCTCATGACATAGAATTTTAAAACTGAATCGAACTTTCATTAAAAGCAAGTTTTCTTCGTCTATTTATTTATGTATCATACTTGTTATTCAATATCGATTCGATGGAAACGTCCGCAGTCTGAAATTTATGTTTCTTCGTGGCTGGATCAGAAAGGCCAGTGTAGAAGCCAGCATTGTTGTTTTTTTTCCAATGCTTTTTCTTTTTCCTTTTAAATCCATACCTTCATATCCAACGTCTAGCTATTTATGTAACGTATGTCTACTATGTGAATTTTTGTTGAGCATAGTGCAGGAGCCAAAGCAGACTCCCTTTTCCACACACGCTCGAGGATCCCGGGGTATCAGGACATCGTGCACCGTCGTCCGATATACCGGAGCGAGTGAGAGGATCTAGAGCTTTTAGTTTCTCTGGCTCTCGGCCAAGTACGGACTCACATATCCCCTGGGGATCGAAAGCTCCGTGAACAGACGCCCATGTACGTCTATACGTACATTTTCTATACAAGATCTATATGTATCTGGGAACATATGCTCATATATATAAATACATACAGTCCAGAGTTTATCTGCGCAAGTTTGTAAGCCTTTCTGTACCAACAGTTCTACACTGATAAAAATCGCGTACATGCATCTTAGTAATAATTGTGTAAGTGTGTGTTTCCCTTACCATGAATCACGAAACGTAATATGCGAGCAAAATTCCACACGTTGCGGTCCGTCGATCATTTTTATTCAATTTATCAACGATGATGGTGATAAATCGAAAAAAAAAATGATATGACTTTGCATATCCTTCTATAGCTTTGTTACAATCCATCAGTCTGCCTTAATGTTTCCATGGAAAAACAGTGTAAGCTTGAGGAAACACGCGGTGTAAAAGCATCAAATGTCAGCCGGGGTTGAATTAGTTTTCAATGTAATGGCAAGGAAAAACGAAGTAATGTTCTGAGTTGTGAAGGAGTGACGTCGAAGAAAGCCACGCGGCGAGACTATAGTTGGTAGAAATAGCAGAAGTCTGGCTCAAACATAGCCAAAGTTGTGAGAAGGTCGAGCTTTGTACTTATTTCGTGCACGTTCTCGTTACTTGCGCTTTATTCTTATACTTTGAACTCATTCGAATGCGAAGAGACGGGAGGAAGAGAGAATATAGAGAAGAAAACAGAGAGTTGAAAGCAGCAGCGAGAAGAAGCGGGGCTTGGTGAAAAAAGAGGGTACAAGAGGGCTCATGGGCTGTAGCTGATGGGTTGCTGTGCTGGATTATCTCCTTTATATCCATGCCAGGGTCTATGGGAAATGGGAAGAGGGATAAACGAGGGAGGAAAGAAGAGGAAAATGAAACGAGTGGCGAGGAGGAGATAGAGAGGATGGTGCAGCGATTTTACCGGAAGAAGGAAGCTCAGAAGGGAAGAGGTGAGACCGCGGTTCGTTTGGCAGCACTGAGCGAAATGAATAGCCCACATTGAGGCGGGCTACCGTGTTGCGAACGGATCTTTCCGTCGAGAGGCGGAAAGTGCGGTATGGGGCAGACGGGTCGAAGGGAAAAGAACGGAGGCTACTACTGTAGAAGAAGTAGATATAGAGAGAAAGTGATAGAAGAAGAGCAACGGAAAGAGGATTGTGAAAAAAGAGGGAATGGGAAGAGGCTGGAGAAGAAAGAGGGAGAAAAGTGCTCTAACGATGAGCCATTCAAGCCCGAGCGCATCGACCTGCAAGGTTGTAGGTGGTAAGGCGTCTACCGCGTAGACGGTATATGCCATAGGTGGTCTCTACGGATTGCACGAGTGGTCCGACTATACGTCTACTCTGTGTACTAGGATATACCTCGATGTATATACCGCTATGAATATATATAAATTCTACGTCGTGATACGCGTCGAGGTAAAGTTGCGAAATGCCTGCAACCATTACCAGAGCCGGAAGATCGTATCCATGCTACTAGGAGACTTTGCCAAACTACCATAAGAGTTCCAACGAATCGGTGAAAGATGAAATATCCATTGGTCTCATTTATTAACCGTCTGACCGCATAACCATGGGCATTAAAAAGTTCGACCAGAAACTCCAGTGGGTTAGAAATAGCACAAACAAGATTTCCTCGTACCAAAAATGCATCAAAGTTTAGCTCTTGACGACATTTTCATGCAAAGAACCAACGCAATTGCAATAAAATGTTGAATAATCAACAATTCGGCCCCGTTTCAAGGTTACGAAGATGTTTCAGATTCTATGAATGCTAGAGCGGACGTAGATATCCCCATTATCATTGAAATGCAAAGTCTTATATATGGCTGAAATGAGAAGAATAAACGGAACAAAGAAGGTGGTCGCTAGAGAGTGGTGAGTTTGGAAGTGGATGGAGATTCATAAAAGTGGAATAAAGACTTCGACATGGGCGCAATATCTACGTTGATATGAACAAAAGAAAGAACAAGAGTAGGAAGAAGAAGAAAAAAGGGATAAAGAAGGGAAGAGGAGTCGAAGAAAGGAACTGGAAGGATCACAGTTATAAATGAAAGACGTTCTGAATACTTCTGTATTCCTCCGCACACACTGCGATAAGAGAAAAGCACAATCAGCGATACCAACCTGGCGGGACGGCCGCAGAGAAAGGGCACCATAGCTAACGAGAATACTACTGCTATGCTCGTAGATAGTGAATATAGAGTTTCAACAAGACTGGGCTGGGCAATCGTTGGGTCTGGTCCAATGCTATTCAAACGTTACTGATCTCAGGTCATATAATACGGTAGCGAGTAAAAGGCGAGGACCGCAGACATTCAAGACAAAGAATATACCCTCCACACATGGCAAAGTAAATATATTGGAGGGATGTAATAAGGAGTTCAGAAGCGACACTCGAAGAGAAACACCGGTGGACAGTATGTTGCAAAGACAAGAAGGGGACTTACGAGTAGTCTTTTTGCCGTTCAAGAGAGACTACAACCACGAAATTGCTAGTCCTGGGGACTTGTCCAATCTTGGCTAGGTAAGCGCGAGCTTGTGGGAGCTTATAGCCCCGACCCTACTGCTTAATCCTGAGACGCTATGGAACGATGCTCCCGACGAGTTCTCGGTTTGCCTTTTACTATACGAATATCACTTGTGTCCAAAGTATGGAAGCGTTATGTACATCTATATGTACACATTGAAGCATCTTAACGCTTTCGCTTATATTCAACATATTCATGGATGGAAATGTATAAGACGAAAAATAAAGTATCGTTGTAAGATTTACATGATTCATACAAAGTTACTACCTGGTAGCCATATTCCATTTTAGCTGACGTGAATGTCTAAATCAGCTGCTGGAATAAAAATGTTGCGAAATACATCCGATTTAACACTACCAGCCACATTTTATGTACACATACGTATACGTACTGTATTCATGTTACATAAAATGTCGCTCGAGGTCTAGACAATCATCGTAGGACCAAGGTGAAGAGGGTAAAGGAGAACGAGTAAAAGACGACTACATATATATACAGGCTTCTCTTTCTCTTGAGCATCCTCACTCAAGCCACCATCGTTTCGCCCGACGAGTCTCCGCAGGCTCGTAAGAGCTCCAAGAGCGTAGAACGACTCTCGTTACGCTGGTAGAGAAGAAGCGCACTCTTCTCTGAATATAACTTCCCGATGTCTCGAGTCCTACTCGATCCTCTGCCGAGGAAGCGGTCTCTCGATGAAGAACCTCGATGTATACAGAGCATGCAGTTTCCGTAAATGGAAGAGCTCTTCAACGGTTTCTCTTTCTCCTGCTCTTACCTGAAATGTCTATTTCTTGCTGTACCGCTTGCGACAAAGTGTCACCTTGCTAAAATTCAATTACGCTTTACTACCGAGAAACGATCGTGAATAAATCTCCTATCAATGAAGCAAACCAGTTGTAATAATTGATTGGTACAAAATTTATTACTTTCCCTTAATAAGTGCGCTAACTTTCTTGGGTAAATTACACACAACTATGGAGTTGAAGCATCGCTGATCGCATTACTGAGTGAGTACCTTTTTTTCCTGACTTATTAATTGTGCCGTCAATGGCTTCGTCGTTCACACAGACTTTTCGGTTCGGCACGTCTCTGTTCAGTGGCAAAGTTTTAAAGTTTCAACCTTTAACTCTGCCGCTGTCCTTTTTCTCATGCCAAGATTCCTCCGCTTGCTGTATCTAATGTCCAGATTTCGTAATGCTACACAGCGCAATTCGTTCAATTTCTGATTGATTGAATTCAATGATCTCATAGAGCAATCATTGATGCAATCGATTGGGAGCAACGAGCAGCAAAACGTATTAGAATGACGGATAATCCAGGCATTGCGGTTGATCAAAGGGATAAATCCGAGTTTTTCATTCAAAGAGAATTAAATAAGATCTATATCATTGAGGGGAGAAAATTGCCGAGAGGGGTTTATCAACCGTGCTAGTGGCAACACGAGTGGATGGCACACCGCAGAAGGAAGAGAGAGACGGAGAGAGAAAGTTATACATAGACGACGTGGAACGAATATAGCAAGAGTACGATGCAGGCCGCAATGTAGAATAGCAGGCATACAGTGGTCAGTGGTATAACCGCCGGTCAGTGGGCGATGACTCGGACTAATGGGCTAACAGGCTAATGTCGCCTCATTTTGCCCTCTGATCTCGCGAGAGTTTCTCCCATCTCACTCCGTCACGCGAGTGCCCTAGCGCACAATTATCGGAGTCAACTGGCTCGAGTTAACCCAGCGCCGGAATTTTTATCTTTCTCTTTCTCCCATTTTTTTTTTAATCCCTAGTTATGCAGCTTCATTCATGAAAACGTGAGTGGCCAATGGAACGCTCTGGGCTCGAGCATCTGGCTGATAAACGAGAACAATGCGTCCTCAACCCGTGCCATCTATTTATAGACTCATCGTGTGTGGTGCGCGTAGCGTGTTAAAAGCACATCTCGTGATGAGAGTATCGATGATAGTCAACGCCGAATGCCTCTTTTCGAACCTCCTTATTTCCATAATAACATTATTTTAACAACGACTAAGAACATTCGGAAAAATCGCTTTGATCCGAGTCTTAGCCTAAAATACTGGGAAGTGTAAAATCTCGATTTAACGACGATATATTGTCGAACAATCCATCGAATAACAACGTCGTCTTTCTCGGTAAAAATGGAATTGCCAAACTGTGTGGCAAGATGCGTGAGGAATCAATGAAGAATTTCCGGGATGAGCAAAGTTCTTTGCTCATTTTCCGCCGCCATTAGATCTGGCATTATGGGAGGTCAGGATGACTCAGTCACCTTGGAAGGATGGCGATTCAATGGGTTGTAAGATATTTCAGCAAAAACTCTGAAGTGCCGACAACATTGAGGCAGTTTGACATATTGCCGCGTAATCCCTAAGAGAAACATTAATAGAAAAAAAGGAATACGGATTTCAGAGAGTTCTCGGAGAGCACGTTAGTGATAGAGATAAAAATGTTTGGGTAATCTTTCTAACAACGCTCAAAGAGTTACAGGGCTGGCGCACACCCGAATAGTTTTACACAATTTCGTGCTTCGGTGGGCCAGATATTCGCAGACATTAAAAGCAGGATGGAATGAAAGTAGAAAAAGGCTGCACACGAATTGCATTTTACCTTAAATTTATCAAAGTCTGATCCGCACTTGCCAAGAAAATCGTGTTTCCGAAGGGATATTGGAAAAATTTCGTGGTAAAGCGAACTCGCAGTCTTTGACGTTTAATGTTTTATTCATTCACTATATGTTTTCATCTCGTGTATGTCTGGTGATGTATCGATAAGCCGGCAAATAGGATATTTCGGAAACAGTAGAACGTGTGCTGTAATACGTTACGTTGGTGTGTGCAAACGGCAAACACGTGTATAGTGACGCGGACAACATAATCGATTTATTTTACCAGAAGAGTTGCAGCTACGGGATATTGCGGTAATGATATTAATCCTGGAACCTCGGGTGTTCACGGGTGTTACGCACGAATAGAAACATATGAATAACGCGAATTTGGGCGTTTTGTTGGACATTTACTTTACGATTCGTAGAAGTTGACAGCCGTTATCAAATATTAACGCATCATGAATCCGTGCGTAGAGTACGAATATGAAAATATGAACAGTTGTAAATAAATACAAAATTAAACTAATGACTTTTATCAAGTTTGTATTTCACGTTTTACGGAATATATTTAATTTACCTGACATCGTTACTGTCATCGAAATTTGTGAAAATTCGTGCTAATAGTTTTCCAAAGTATGCACTGCAATAGTTGGAGTTTTGTCAAAAAATATTGAAGGAGGTTCCGTTAGTAGAGTGATAATGAAATTAAAATCTGAAAACGAAATATGTTATTGTTTAGGCAGCAAACTTTAATCTCTTTCAAAATAATCCTAGGTCAACGAAGATTTACTACATATTTTTGAAGTCGAAAGTCACTTGATTTGACATTGGCTTTACGAAAATTTCTTACCCTTATGAAATCAGAAAAATGATAAAAATACTTCCCGATTAGATAGAACGCGTATTAAAATCTCAATTTAGAAAAAAAACTTCAAGGGTTTCGAATCAATCAAAATTTAGTGGGGTCAACGAATGTTTGGAGGAGATATTTCTAGTTAAAATCGACAGAATGCTCGGAACATCTCATTTTTTTAAAGTTTGGCAACGGATCGATTCCTAAACGAAAAGCGGATCATCATTTTTTCTTGGGAATTGTGCCTCACTTTATTCGTTATTCCCTGCGCCATAGCGGAACCTCCTTAACGAGAACGAGGTTTGATATGCACCATGGTAACAATGGGATTGACGTCAATAGGCACATGCCAGCTTAAACACATTGTTCGTTGATTAATTGCGACGAATATCAAGTTCCAATGGGATGAATTGTCCCAGAGTTTCGTGGAACCGAAAGTAAGAGATGCAAGGTAAAAGGGTCTCGTTGATATACCTTTATGGATTTTGCTATGAGCAAACGAAGAGAGGATCTTGGTGGCTTCTGATATGCGAAGCGTGAGTCAGAATATAAGCCGACGAGAGAAGAATGTATACATATATTTGCTACGTTGTGGGTTTCATAGTGAAATGTGGAGAAAACCAGGAGAGCAGAAACAGCAAAAGGAGAAGGGCGTGGCGGTGGGTTTCTGAAGGTGTGCGACGGGTTGCCGCAGACTAGAGGGTTGGAACCGAGTTCGCCGTTGAATTATGCCACGTATGCAAAGTGCAAGCTATCTTGTCGAGTGATAAGGGGGAGACACGCGAGTAAGGCCTCGTCGTCTGCTCCGTTTGCGAGTGAGTGAGCGTCTGTCTATGTTGGTGTGTGTACATGAGGTCGTGCGACACTTTGCAACCAGCAGCAACGTGGCAAAGCCCTTCCCCGTCAACCGTCGGAATCTTTCGTTGGTTCACGGCTATGCCCTCACACCTTGCCACAATCCGCTCGTTTTAGCATTTCCGCGTTTTGTCTTCTGTTCATAGCTGGCCAAATGTACGGAGACTTTGTCGCGACTGGAGGAAACCGAGGCTATACTACTGATCTTCACCTCTTTCATACGGTCTGCCGTATCATTCAGCCTGAATCTCTTTCAACAGCGAATCTCTAACCGCCACGCGAATCATGCAAAATTGGAGTTTTGCTTATCAAAAATTTGATACGAGAATGTTTCATGTGAATTCGAAACTAATTTCTGAGTCTCTCAAAATTCCATATCGATCGTTAAACCATCAGATATTTCACCGTCAGCGGGCATAAGTGATGCTAGCGATTTCTGTTCCATTTATGCTCGTCATGTTGTCAAATGTACATCATTCATGAATACTGATAAATCCGATTTGCACAAGTGAATTAAAATCTCAACTCCAATCTCTACAACGAACGGTGTCTACACATATACCTTAATACGTACGTGGAAAGAGGAAAGGAGATACAGAACGGTGAATGAGGTTCTCTTACAAATCAGAGCAGAACCCTTTCCATCCAATCAGATAAAGGCAGTCGTATAGCAGGAGAATAGAGTGACTCACGGTTAGTCTCGAACAGAGTTTCCTGCTTTTCACGTTGCATATATGCATAGTTGTATGTACTATAAGCCGGTAGGATGCATCTAGATGGAATCGAGAGAGCATATATACCAGGGGCAGAAAACAGAGATTGAACGTGGAACATACGTGATGGCTTTTGGCTTACCTCCGGCCGAAAACTATATCTCTGAAGGGGGTCCAGTCCAGCGACATATGCAATATGGATGATAAATCTACGTGGAACTGGGAATTTCTGAAAAATGGTGACTTATCGATTGTCTTTGATGTACCGCGACGAAACTTCCTCAACGTTCACAATCAAACTGACAAGTTTTTCTACTCCGTGGTCTTCAAATTCTTTTATACGAGATTTCATTTCGGACTGTCGTTTGGTTTTTGGCAATTCTATCAAAAGTTTTCGCTTTCTCATTAATTTCAAAACTTTCTTGACGCGTCGATACCGACTTTAATCGTTTAAAGAATTTGAACTCCATTTTTCTTCATTTCGATGAGTACGGTATTGAATTTCGGTCGCGATATCATAATTTCACATGGTGGAAACAGGGAAATATCCCGACATCGAATGTTCAACGCCGACGTGAAGAACGATGCCCTCAAAGTACAATAGGCATTGAAACACCAGCCGAAATTTGCGTCCAGCTACTCCCTGAATTTCGCATTGTCAACAATCAGCCGAGAATTGGTATCAACTGAATGGTTTAAAATCAATTACATCCTAACCGCAAGAGGATAAGGAACACGACACTTTTTGACGACGTTGCGGAGGAAATTCGAGTCGAACCGGTGTGCTGAATCGAGTAGAATATAATGTGCAGTTGCAGCGAACGTATAGCCGTTTTCTGGGAAATTATACATCGAAATAGCAATCTGCTGAAAATCTTATGAATATTGAATGATTGTAACTTCCGTTCGGCTAAATTTCTGAATAATTACGTGAATCGCGTTGCTCAATAATACGCCAATGTCGATAAAACAATAAAAACAAAGGCTCCCCCAATACATGACACTCAAGAAAATTAGTAAATAGAAGAGCTTGAAAAGCAAAACTGGAGCACATGATTCAAGGTGTCAGAGCAAAGAAAAGAATCAGATAGTAAATACGTAGTAAAATGAGAAGCGAATATAAGCTCACAGAGGGAAAAGCTCTATATTGGGGGTAATGCAAAAGAGCTGTACCAGTCTGTCCACGAGTACGAGAATCCAAAGCGTGATCTCCTTTGGCTTAGAACATCGGAGAGACACATGGGCCTGAATCTCTTTGGTGGCTACACAGTGGTAGAAGCAGTAGCAGTAGCAGCGGGAAAGAAGAAAGAGAGAGGGAGAGAGGCGAGAGTACTGGTCGAGTCTGGCGCAACGCAAATTGCAGCGTACATTAGTTTAAATGAATGCGGACGGAGTCATACCAAGAGCGGACGTCAGTCGCGCGCGGGCGTCCTCTACAATCCCGCCTTATGTACTACATAGGCGTATATATATGTAGAATTCAAAGCACATAATATATATGTATAATCGCACGTGTATATGAGCATATATAAACCTTTCGGAGATGCAAAATGCCGACACGTTGTAATATTAAATTGCGACTGGGGAAAACTGAGAGGGAGGCAGAAAGAAAAAGAGGACGACATCTGGCCGTCACTCAACATATCATATGCCATTATCAAAGTACCTTTTACACAAGATAATACATCGAATAGGAGCACGTTGCGAAACGGAGATAAAATATGTGCAACTTTACGAATATATCTATATACGTACGAGTGACAAAGTTTTTTTTTTTATCGTCACGCAGCGTATATACATTATTGCTGAAAAGTAGTAAGGTGAATTCTCTTTGACGTTAGTGAGGAAAAGAATCGCTCGGAGCAACACGAGTTGGAGTCGTTTTTTCTTTTCTGTTCGAATTCCTGGAAGGCTTATGCATTCCGTTTTTCAAAAATATTGAATTACCAGGTCTGAAATATTTTCCGAATTGCAATCAGTCAAAAATGATAAATTGCATCTGAAATGTAAAAATTCTCACTCGGAATATATTAAGAACGGCATCAGCCAATTTTGACGCTACCAGTTTCCGATTGATGATTTAATTGACTGAAGCCCGTGATTGGTAGAGTCCAGTTGGACTTTCGAACGAGGCGATAGAAGTGTGAACCTTTTTTTTAAATCACAACGATACGAATCAAACAAAACTATTCTTGGCACGATGTGGAATTGCCTGCAGTTGGGTGGAAACTGCTATAACATACAGGAGCGAATTTTGTGAGGGCCAAAAGATAGGGGTTGGATATACCTCTGAGCCATAGCCGCTTGCAGAATTTCGAACAAGAGAACGAGAAATAGCAAGGGTGAAAGAGGAAGAGGGAGGGAGAACGAAGGAACGAGAATCGTGTCGTGCCATTTGCAGGTCAAGCTCTTTCTCGTCCGTGTGCGTTTATCTCGTTTCCTGACTCTCGCCGGGTTGCCGATAGTGTGCGGTGTAGGCGCAACCCTCGGAGAATCGCTTGACGACAAATTGCATCGAGATATCGCTCGCGCGGGCCTCCCGTTCTCGTATTTAACGGATTCACCGAGAGTCACGACACCTTGGTCACCACCGCTATGGATTGATCGTTCGACACTATATACTGGCTTCTCAGCCTGCCTAGAAGGCCAGGCCTCGCGGGTGACGGAATATGTTGATTGCGAATAAAGTTAAGCGAAGTTTGAAACGGATTCATCTCAGTGAATTGGAAAAAAAAAAAATCAATTTTGTTGTATTTCAACGATGCAAACTTCAACATCGTCATCTGATATAAATAAGTGAAAAGAATTGATGATTTTTTGTTGTTGTATTTTTCAGTTTTACTCGTTGATCGAATCGCAACGCCTGGGAAAAGTGTGAACCACGTTCATTGGGGGATATCATTGCTTGATCAAGCATCCGTTCTAGCGGAACTGTAGAAAGGAAATGAAGAAGAATTGCGGATGATCGGCGATGGAGCATTCGCGTTGAAGAAATTAGTTCGGTACGTAACGGGATCGCAGTTTATATCACTACACGCAAACAATCTTCTCACTTTCCGGACATGCTGCAGCCGCATAGCTGCTGCTAAACGTCGACGGAGAAGCGAATATTGGTGGTTTTGTCGTGCTGGTATACACAAAGCAGACTCTTTCATTCTTTCTGTCGTTTGGCAGCAATCGATCACATTCTTGTGCTTTCAATCAACTTGCGGACTAGAGTGTGCGATCTGGGCGGTGGAAATGTTGGGCGTTTGTGTGAATGTGACGTTCACCCCTCGTGCCCAGAGCCTTCGTTACACGTATTGGGCGGAGAATAGTTGAGGTGACAGAGGAGATAGCTCCACAAATCGAAACCTGTGGTATCTCGGCGTGGAGCGAGAACTTGCGATTGTCGTTCGTTTTATTAAAACCCACAGGGTCTTCAACGTGAAATGTCACTGTTACCGACCTATCCCATTTTTTCCGGAGCCTTCAGAACGCAGACACACCTGTGAATTAATAATCTAACGATCGCAGTGCAGTCATTCGTTGGGGAGGTCACGAAGTAATCAGAAATCACTATTTTTGCGAAGAATAGATTACTATTCGGAAAATTGATTGATCACCCCATAACAATTGCATCTCAAAGGTTGTTGTTCTTTGGGCAGCCTGCACAGCCGAAATTTATTATTATTGCAATCTAACTGCATCAACGGTATTTATTCCATTGTTTGAAAAGTCTGCTTCGCTAAATTAAATAGTACAACTACCATCCTGTGAAGCCGAGTGCCGGAGACATTCTAGAATTAATCGAAATTCTTGCACCCAATCATCAAAAATATGCAGGCAGAGGATAGGAGAAAATCAGGGCTTTTCAAAGGGAGAATAAAAACCTGAACACAACGACGATGTTTGGTTAACTACAATTTCATTGGATCAATGAGATACTCTTGATTGGAGCACACAAATATTTCAACATATTGCAATTTCCGGTTTCGGCATAGGTGTAATGGATCTCGACATGCGGGTGGAAGTAGCTGCATGTATCGGATAAAATTGGAACGGCGGAAAATAAAACAACACGAAAAGGTTTTCAAGTTTCGGTGAGCTTCCAGTTGACCCAGCCGAAATATGAATTCAAAAACTCAATTGCAGACATGCCGGACATTGTAATATTTCAATCTTTTGCATCTGCTGTCCCAGAGCTATGCACAATGTGTAGATGAAAATAAATATGTATCAGAAATAAAATGAGAAATGGTGAAAAAGATGAAAAATCCAATGCTGTAGAATTTACTCGAAACGTTTCAAGCTGCGCCATGCACATTCATTCGAGCTCAAAATGCGTAAGTCACAGATTTTGCTGTATGTATTTATTGCAACGCGCGTGATAGATATGCCTTGTTTGATACATGCATTTCTTATGGAACTGAATTCAATGCAAATCGAGGAAAAAAAGTTGATAAAATAAATGAAAACAAAATGGTTCATGGTTGACTGAAATGACAATCAAAAAAAATTTGCATGTAGAACGTTTTTCTCTTGATTTACGCGAATCAAGTGCAAAACGTGAATTTTTGGTCACATGGACGAACTTAAGGTCATACAGGCAATATAACTGGCAAATGGCTCTTTATCTTTGTTTCTGGTATTTATTCTCGTTTCCGAAAGTGCCAAAGTGGAAAATTCAACGCCAACCGAGCAATACGTAGGTGGACGTTGCGTGGGTGTATATCTTTGCTCTTGTCGACTGCTGAGAAAACGTCTGCTCACTCGAGAGTTTGCTGATATCATCTCGTGAATTTGGCTCGTCATGTACGCTTCGGTTATGTGCCCGGTGAATATATATAGCCATATGAAATTGCTGAGCAAAGTGAAACGTAAACGAGGAACACGAATTGTTCTCGCTCGTCGGTTTTAACCAAGTGAATTTTTGACGGATTAAGAATTTGCCAACGTGACCTCATTTAATTAATCTTCTAGGAGCCCTCGAACAGTCTGTCCGTTGCGTTTTTGGCTCTACCATTTTAGATTTTCTATTATTACAATGTTTGTAATAACGAAAATGACTGATATTTTTGCAGAGCGTAAAAGAGCGACTATTCTTCGTCGACCTATTGCAGACCGTACGGAATTTCGAGTCACACCCAATTGCCTATGGTTATGTCTACTGAAATAACTAGCATCCTACGCCCTTTAAACGTCAGTTTTCGGACTTGAAGATGGGAAATACGAAAAACATAGAGTAGAAAAAAGAATCGTTGGTGTAAAAATGCGGCGAGGGGAAGAAAAACGGGGAAACGTCATCGAGACTGCGAGCGTTGACGCTTCACACATTTTCATCTCACGTTAGTTGGATATTTTACTGGATAATGTGACGCCCCGAATCCAAATGCCACGAAAACTCAGCGATATGGAGGCTCTGGAATTTTTTGTTTACGTTGAAAAATTTTTATTTCTGAACTTGATAGAGACTTTTTTCTGAAAGCATGTGGCATCGAGCTTCTACGACACAAATCGCGTAACGTTTTCTCATAAATACTTTGAGCAAGAGACGGCTCGAATAATGTGGTAAGAAAAAGTGAAAGAGGCTGAACGACGGAACGTGTGCATGTATTCATGCATTACGAGAGACCGGCTAAAGACCTTAGCGTACCTCCTCTTTTCTCCTCCAGTCGTTCGAGAAATCGCATTTGGCTTATCACGTTGTTGCACTTTTACCTGCGACCACCACGCGAGGAGATTCTAACGCTTTGTGTCTGTCGGATATATAAATATACTCGATTGAGTTTCTGTCTTCCGGATTACCGAGCCTACACATCCACCGCTTTGCCTTTATACCGCCACGACGTCTTTTCCTCTTTGTAACTAGTGTACTAAACTGGGCTGGTAAATTTTCGGCATCCTCTCGGCGCCTTTCTCGGTATGCTCGGCGAACTGTGTATTTAGCATATAATAAATATTCTAGTTCATTGCGAGCAACGTTGTACTCTGATCTGTAGAGCGAATCTGTTGCTATTTTTAGCTACAGTAATCTCATTCACAAGATTTTGATTCTAGCGAAAACGGAACTTCATACGATTGTTCGAGGACGCTACTAAATGGTATCAACAATGTGGTTCTCCAACTAATTAGACTTATCGGTCCATTAGATCAAACCTTCCTTACGGCTGTGCCAAGAATTATTGTGTCCTCTACTGAGTGAGAATTCTGTGCAGAAGCAAAGCTCGTGTCTGTGGATCAGGCTATTCTTCAATGGATGATACCTAATGATCATGAGGTTGCTATGACTTGAGCTTCCTACGTTGATGCCTCAGGAAAACGAGCTTTGTGGGAGCAACGTTTCACAATGGTGAATAATATAATGCAGCATATGCGAGCAAAGGAGGCAATGTATTTGAAAGTTAGGTAGTCAGAGTTGCGCACTGTTGACGGCTTTAAACCTCGAAGTACTCGCGGAATCGATGATAATATATAATGTGTAGGAGGCAGATATCGCGTACACGATCCATCTCTATCCTCCATAGATTACAATTTAAGGCTTGATATATGTACGCACGTGCCGTGGCATATCGTGCATCATCCTACGTGGCGTCAAACGCGTCCATTACTCTACACATTATGACGTGGATATATATGTGCTTTCGATCTGGATAACGTAATACCTACGATAAATGAAAATGCGAGTTGGCTGTATTGAATTTTAAGAATTCTCCGTTAATCCGAGTGATAAATGTACGACTGATCCATTATCAAACCGCAAATTGTAAACTTGGGTGCTGCAGTGAAGCAATAGAATGGAGGAGACGTGAAAATTACCTAATATCATGACGATCAATCTATTCAACTTTTCGAATAAATCTTGACGTTACCACTAGATGATTGGCTAATTTGTTCGAGTTTCATTAAACAGGATCATGTATTTAGACCGTTTTGTTTATGCTGTACCTCAAGCACTTCGTATACATATTAATATATCGTACCTTGTGTATGCTTACGTAAGTATACCAGAGCATGAGAATAACCGATATATTAATACTACTGTATAGGTCAGAGTACTTGCATCTGTGTATATTGAGGTTGTTCGAACAGGCGAGGCGTGTCATAATCCGATGTTTGCAATAGACGGTGGAGACGCGACGCTTCTGTGGAGGTGACGGGCAACGGGGATAGAAGGGTGTATATGCCGACCACGTACAGCCCGTCGAGAGGAATAAGGAGACATCGACCCGGAGTCGCGGCGGGAGCGTTCAGAGTGGAAGCGGGGGAAGGGTGGCTTAGTTTAGCAAGGGCATATAAGGTCACCTTCTCCATAACCACCCTCGTTCATTTCTTACGGTCACATCACACAAGGGACACTTGCGATATTTGAATTTCTCGTCGGAACATCGACACTGGGTATTTTCAAAAATCGATACTATGATTTTACATGAAAGCACCATGCAATCCACATTGCGGCTTCTTAAAGAATAATGGTTACGGAAGCTTTTCCTTGCTCAAGGAACCTCCGCAATGACAACATTCATTTTTTTTTGGAAAGTAGCTTCTCTGAGTGTGTTTTGCGGCACCAAGCTGTTGGTTTATTCAGCGACAGCTATCTGTAATAGTTGTCACGTAAACAACGGATTATTACACGTAGTCGTAAACACGTGCTGGCGGTAAAAGAGTATACAGAGAAAGAAGGAGAAAGACGGAGAGTGTGACACTGATGTATACAAAACGACCAGACGACGTTCATGATACGCCATTTGCGCGACATCGTCGAACGCGTTATATCATCCAGGCCTCTAGGGCTAAGTGGACGAAGACAACGACCCTACACAGGCTTCTTGTTATACTGCGTGGGACAAGAAAAAAAGGCGGTACTGTTTGCAAGAATAAGGTAGATGAGAGATGCGGCAACGACGAAGAAGAAGGTGAGGCAGGATAGCAGTTTGGTCGCGGTGTGGGAGGGAAGTTTAGAAGCGGATGGGAAGGTGGAACAAGATATAGTAGTGGCTACGTTCTGTCCCAAAGGTCGTAAGATCGCCAGCGCTTTCTCGTTTATTCCTTTCGTGCCTGCAAAACTCACGAGAAAGGGGAACAGGGGTGCTGCGTACAAAGTCCCTGAGGTTCGTGGCGCCACACCGGAACACGTTCGTCCGGAGGTGATTGATCTTGTGTTCCAAGAAATTTTCTGCCAACCTCCATCTTTTCGAGACGGTTAGTTTCCAGCGTGCGACGTCACTTCGGAGTTATATTTCCACTATTGTTTTAGTGTCACAATCCGAGAGTAGATTGTTTCTCGAAGCAGCAAGAAAATTGGATGCTGCTTCCGCAAAATGGAATGGAATGCTTGTATTAGCACGAATATAACAATTGATCAGAATTAATTGACCCTCCAACCTCAGGATGTATTCAGAAAGGATGCTTTTGGATAGATAAGTAATTAAGGTGGTCTAGTGGTTGAAACAACCGCTAAACCATCGATAAATCTGAAAAGCTAGCGAGTATAATGAAGGAAAATATAATTAAGCTGGTTACTGTGGTGGGTTTTGTGTGGCGCTGGGTTGATCCTTAGCTGCAACACTTTGAAGTCTATCTTTTCACCTCTCGGAAACTGATATTTGCAGGAAAAAACCTTAACCGCTCTTCTCGTCATATCTTCGAGATGAGCTATATATACGACTTAGCGGTTGAAGGAGGATAGAAAAAAGCAAGGATAACGATGGGAGACCAGGGGATAATGCACACCAAGCCAGAGCTACCTGGAAAGAGACTTTTTTCTTCTTATTTTCGCGAGGAAAGATGCGCAACGTTGAGGTATAATGTGGTGCAGAAGAGTGAACGCTAGAGCACACAAACTGCTGGCGGTGGTACTGTGTGCGTCTGATCGATAAGAGTGAGTTGAAAATGAGAGAGACGGGAGAAAGGAGGTGGGAGTAATAGAACCTGGAAAGCAACGTACTAGAAACTACAGAGACAGAGAGAAGGGAGGCATGTCCATACGTGCAAGAAAAGATAGTGATACAGAGGGGATGAGAGCGAGAGAGAGGAAGAGAAGCGTTAAGTAGAGGGACGCTAGAGGGAGGGATGCAGGTTCGTTTTGGCTCGAGTGGCAATAAGCATTGTCCGAGCACCAAGACCCTCTATCAACTGCCACTAACCTCTTCTCAACACACGGCTAGCCTCTCGTCACGTTCAACATGTATTCCAGCGCATACATATTCGGATCAAGCATTTTCTCCGATCGTCTCTGTTCATCGCACACATGATTCCGTGTGTAGTACACATGCATGGTTTAAAATGTTACGGAGTACTACATGTGTGCACTTCACATGGTGTTTACCACTTGGATTGTCTACGCGTATATGTATATTTAAGAATTCTATAGTTCGAGGGATGTACGAAACTGTAGCAAAGTTTGGGTGAAAACTATGTAGCGCGCATAAAATCGTGAGGGTTAGTCAGAGCGTCCAGTTGAGTGACTTGCCCGAGGAGACTGGTTACTCCCCAAGCCGTCCCCATCGTTATGGAACAAAAAGATGGACGGTGGGTCGTTCAGCCATCTTGAAGCTACTAGTCAACGCCATAGTGATTGTCTACCGTGACGTACTGGTTAGAGGCTCGTTGGGCAACTCTTTCAGCACTATAGATGTCTTATTTGAAACTGCCAATGGATGTAGGGCCTGGTGGTAACTTCGTGCACGATCGAATCCCTGTAGAACGCCCGCACTCAACGGTACGGACGCCTGACCATAGAACTCCCTTATTGGGGCTATGTGTGGACAAACCTCTTTTACTTCTGCCCGTTTGCACTTCACTCTCATCTCCCCCAGTTCATATCCACTCTTCTTCCCTCCCTCCCAAATCCCCCACTGTGGAATACTCCAACAGTTTCGGGAGTGCATGGAGCTGTGTGTGTAGACAGCAAACTATGTGCGCGTTACATAGTCGTACGGTAGGTTCTCGTTTTCACTCCATCTATATCTTTATCTCTCTCTCTTTCTCTATGTCTGCCTTTGGCTCTCCTCCAGCCCGAAACTGCTTCGTCCACGTCTATTTCCGTCCAACGTTTGGCGTCACATGCCACGCTACGCTATCCTATTGTAGAGTTATACGTAAACTCGCTAGAGTCCCGGAGCACACCGTCTGGATTACAACTTCGGCTAACGTTTGGTCACATTAACAGGATCCCGAAGGGAATCCAACCACAACCAGCTTCTCCCACAATGTCCCGGCGAACATTATCCTTGTTGATGAGATACCCACACACGGGGCTGGTAAACGAAAATGTTAAGGTGCCGGTGCTAACCGGAGAGATTGCCGCTTGTGTGTACCATACAACACGATACATGTGTAACAATAGCGCGTATGTGTTTATGCATTCTTCATGAATGTCATCGTCTATGTATGTATATCGTACACGCCGGAGTGGCGAAATGTGCATTGTGCGATTACATGCGCAACGCGCGTATCTCTTGGTTCGTACCGAGACAGAGAACGAAAGAGAGAAACAGAGAGAGAGAACGGCACGTTAAACGAGGTGCCGACTGTGCTTTGGCTCGACTTTTTTACGTCAAGCACGTCTAATGGACATAGACCGAGAACATGGAGAATATCTAGGTATTCGTTAACTGCTTACGTTATAACAGATAGATACGGTGAATATGTATATAAACATTATACACACTGCATGTGTGAGATTGTACACTCGTAAAGCTAACTAACGTTTTCAAAGCGTGTGTACATAACCAGCTGGATAAAATCGCCCCGTTTTACCGCAGTTTCTTGCACTTGTAGCTCTAACTTCGCCTTTTTTTCAAGGATATACGAGTCCTGGGATAACGCAGCTGGTGTAATCAGCGCTCTGTGCGCTACTTGGCTATATAATCTTGGACTCGTTCGCTATTCTTTTCGTTCACTCTCAACGAGCAAACTGTGGCATTTCAAGGAGATATCAGATATCAGGATTGCGACATTACATCTGATTGGCCCCCAACCAATCATCCAGAGTCGTTTCGTACCTAGTTATGGACCAAACGACGCTTAATGGATTCCACATTGTATTATTCCCGAGTTTTTCAAGTTATAAAATAACACAACTAGATGGGCATTCCTGATCAGCTCGAAATGTGAAAAAATTAAAGTATCGAGTACAGGTTGGCGGCTTCAATGGATATCAACGTAAATCATTAAGAAACTTGCAATGTTTCGTACAATACACGTATTCGGTTATAACTTGTGCCTTAATTCAATTGTAGGAAATTCCAATATCGTGACCCGTTCGATGCTTGACTGGAATATGAATATTTGTCCAATCCATAAATCAGACTGGAATGAATCGGGACTTGTAAATAAGATGGTGGACATGGTCCGATCGGGATTGTTTGAATTGTTAGACTTGAGACTGTTGTATCAGTGCGATGTAGCGCGAAATTTGTGCGTCATTGCAGTACAGAATCCTCTGAAGATCTTAGTTTACGAAGGAACAAAGATTTAATAAAGGAGAAATGTAAACGAAGCAAATAAGGTCGTATTTCTGTATCTTGTTTATCGTACACGTATATAACGGTATATGAGAAATTGCAGATATCGTATACCATGTTGAATTCACAAATATATACGCAAGCTGGTTTCGATATAGACATAAATATAGAGAGACACACACACACATACCGCAGTTATTTGCGACGCGTTTGCTTGCACTCATCCTCGAGCCCTCCGAGGCGTGTTTTCCCTCATACCATATACCACTGTGCACCCGAGCGTTGTTGTAGTACACAGAAATGAGCGGAAAACTCTTATCTCCTTGATGATTTACGAGTCTCACTACAGCACGATGAGACGAAGGACCGTTTTACTTCCTCTTGTACCTACTTACACCACCGGCATCACCACCCCAGCTGTACACGGCAACTTTGTGGAAATGGAGGAGGGCTTTTGTGAGATCAGAAGCAGCAACGAGGAGGAACAAACAATTACAAAAAATAAAATAATGAAAGAATATGATAAAAGAGAAAAACGGAGGGAGCGTCAGAAACACATTATACCCTTAATTTTTCTATGTTTTGCGCCTAACGCGCTTGAGCTTTTATCTTGCATTTAATTGTATAACCAAGGAAATGGAAAACCGAGCGTTTCCAACCGCTTAGTGAAAATATACGGAGAAGCAGGTTACGCGATTCGTACGTAATAAGCATGTGCTAGAAGGGTATTAACCTTTCTACCTGCGTGCATTGCGGTCTACCATCATGAAAACCTAAAGGTTACGAGTAGCGAATTTCACGGACAAGCGAAACTCGAGAATGAGGAAGAACGAGGGAGGACGTAAAAGGCAAGAATGGTGGTGGAATCGCTTGGACCTTCGAAAATAATGGTCACGGCGCCACTGCTTTTCTACCAACCAGCCCACCTGCTACTCCAGTTTATTCCACATGGTCACTGCTTCGCAGCCTCTGCGGTTCTACGTGCCATGACTTTGTACGAGTCTTTGATACATTCGGTTCCTACTCTCCTGAGGAATAACCCTCTATATATATTCATTCATATTGGTGCACCAAAAAGCTGCTCGAATTCACGTAATGCTACAGTGAATCAGTGATAATGTATTTATGTACAACACACGAGTAGAATCATTCGTGCGCTCGGCTGATTTATGACCATATGTCTAGATACTTGGACACTATATAGATTCAGCCTAAAGTCCATTTTGATTATGCTCTAGAAGTACAATGTAACATTTTGAAACCGATTCACTGTACGGCAAATTCTCGTCGTTCAAATGTTTCCTCTTATACGTGGAACTTTTTATTTGACAGCGAGAGGCATGTTCGGAACAAGTGGTCGAGCATTACAAAATTCCGCGAAAGTTTTCGATCCTCTAGACGTTCAAGTTGAGTACGTAACAGGTACGTGTCGCACAGGGTGAAAGCGTTTACATACATGATACACTATATACGTGTCAAGACATTCATACGTAGCTACATGTACCTGCACTTTTGTATACGTAATACGCGTGTATGTGTCCAGAGTACGTACGGCCAATCTTGCGCGAAATGACAGCTTTCCTACACGTAGCACGCTTTGTGAAGTATCGAAAAATACTTTTCGTAACAAACTTTTTACTCTCTTGCATTACCACTACCGTATGAATACCTGCGGGAGGACATGCGCGGAGCAGACGACAAAATAAAGCTTATATAGATCCTTCTCGAATGCAGGTACGAATAGTCGGTGAGGACGTGAATATTTGAAGGCAAAGCCGATTACATATCGACCCAATTATCAATATGGCTCTATCGTTCATTGGTTATCAATACTTTTTCCCTACTTTATGATTTCGAGACTTTCCTTAGCAGCAGATTTCAGGCTCAATTAAACTCGTTAAAGTTTTCGAGCTATGCAAAGTGAAGGCTATGAAGAGTAGAAAGTATGGGTAAGTAAGTTAGGAATGACGGTGAATTTCGGTTAAGTATTTATCACTATGTATGAGGATCACCCATCGATTTCTGGGCCTCGAAGAGCTCACCGCGGTTTCTAGCCGAAGCTCACGTTGCTCGGTCGTAAGGATTTTGGCAGGTCGCCAGGATTCCACGGTATTCTCCTCGTCTTTGGTTAACTACATACATATATATATCTGTGTTTGTCATAAGGATATGAGTCGAGTGTGTGTGTGAACGTGCGCGCTCCCTCTGTCCATTAGTCGACACACCACGGCACACACACGCACACACACACTCGGTGTTTGTTGGAAAGGTTTTGCGGGGAGCTGTCCCGTGATCCCTGACTGTTCGTTTTGGCCTGGTCTCGAGCCATTTTTCATTTGTTATGCCCGTCTCTTTTTTTATTCCTCAACGACATCGCCACAATATCGACGCCGCGGGCTCGTTCTCGTTTTAATATTTAGACCCGAGCTTTTCGATTAGCCGATATTAACGTACGATCTCTCGCTCAGTGTGGCGTGTGTCGTTTCAGTTTCACGTGCCAAAGTACCCTGGCACCGTACTCGGTCTGGGCATATCCTTTTGTAGGTATTTATACGGTCACGGTAGAGATCCAATGCTTCAAGTAAATGCACCACCGGATCAGGTCACCCAATACCAAAGGAACGTTCCCACTGATTACAGGATTTAAAAGCTTTTTCGCACTCGGGTCAATGTGAGTAGAGAAAAAACAGGTATAGCTATAACTGCAGCTGCATATACTATTCAGTCTATTCCAGTTTAATCCATGATACCGACCCATGTTGAGAATAACATACTGATAAATGTCAAGCTTCTGCTCAGTGGATTCTCGTGCTTTGCTCACCAACGTCAATGCAGTTTTGTCGTCAGTGTTTTCATTGTCGTTCCCTTAAGAGCTGTCCTATACGATGCACTATTTTATGGTAAATAAAGAAGCGGGTGAAGGAAACTTCTAGAGAATTTGTGTTAGTTCCTCTGCATCTGAAGTGCATCACAGTTGTGAGTCAAAGCAGTTGATTGTCGGTATGACCATTTTCGTGGACATGTCCATGTATATGTGCGTATGGAAGTTTTGGGCTGTGGAACATCGAGTTAATGACAAGTTTCAACGACCGTCCATATGACATAAGGTCCAGCCCAGCAACTGCATCTCTCTGAATGGAGAGAAACATCCTGGAAGTTGAGCTGAAGCAGGGGTCGCGAAGAGCTAGTGCAATATACACAGTAGACTGCATGTCTCGAAATAAGAGAGTTAGCTGAGGTTCGGTTGAAGTATCGCATGAGGCTGAGAAACGCAAGTTGTTCCGGGAAGAGCTAGATGCCCTGGAGTTTCGTGAAATTCTACGAGCTTACAAGTTCATATTCAACGATTCGATGGTATTTAACTCGGGGCATCCTCCTGCAAAACTTGCTGGTAAAAAGAAATCACTATCCATATGATTGAAGAAAAAAAGGTGAAGGACAATAGGGCTCGATTTCTCAGCTTCTCGGGCAGTGGAAAAACAAAGAAATAAATTCTGACGAATTTATTCCGTTAAAAGTGTAAATCTCTGAGCGAGGCCGTTGAATTATTCGAAGAGAGCTTACCGTTTGGCGGCAGAGCAGTTTGAATGACAAGAGTGAGACCGCCGTCGCCTTGCCTTTCGGGCATGATCGAGCGTGACAATTCTCAAGAATAGAAAAGAGAATATAGTTGAGCTTATCGGTCTCAGGCTTGCACCAGGATGGAATAAATGACATTCACGAAAGACGGATGGAAAGGAAAATTATCGTTTTATTTTAAAGATTTCGTGAGAAGAGCGGATAAGCGACGGCAGTTTAGTTGACCTTCTGTCTCTCTGCTTTCGTCGATATAGATCCCATCCCGAGGGTCTACTGCGATTTCCTATCCATGCCCCGTTAGAGCTTGAATAATCGCTGAATGAAAGACCGGATAATAAAGATGAAGATAAGAGAAAAAAAGAGGAAACGGAACCGCTGCGAGTGTCGGCTTTCCGGTGACATTCGAAAAAACTCACATTCAGGCTAGAGCCACGAATCGACGTTGACAAGGTTATTTTTAGCATTTTCTATGCAAAATTCAGTTTTCACACCATTCGCGTTTTTCGCCGATAATAAATACTGTTAAATTTCAACCTGACGAAGGCATTGATCATTCACCTATACATCTCCATTACAGATGTAGCTTAGCAATGGAAAATCCACATCATTTTTGCGGTCCAATTAATAAATGGAAGGTCGTCTCTCTATCAAGAAGCTAAGCAAAGTCTCTCGGGACGAATACATCGGACTTTTTAATAAATTTTAACATTTTCACTCCCAATACATTTACAATATTTTCTTCTCTTGCAGATGTTGTGAGACATTGAACTGCCCCATAACAATTTCTTATTCGAATTCCAAACAACTGGAATCTGTCGAAATCTTAATTGGCCCACAGTTAATAGGAATTGTATATCAATCGACTATAATCCCGTAGAAAAAAGGTTCCGAACACTTGTTCAAATAACGACGAAGCATAGTTGGCGAGCGGGTCAAAGTGTGGTCGTTTGTTCTACGGCCAATGAGTTTTACTGCAATTGCAGTTTATTTTGCCATTGTTAGGATCATTTCTGTAGTGCAACTCATGCAAAGCTGAGCGTACAGCTAGACGTACATTGGAGTATATATGTGGATAGTTAATATAGAAACCGCGTGTACGTGATAACTCTCGTCGCTACGAAGTATCGCGTGTTGCAGCTACATGCTAATGAGAGTCTCCCGTTGCAACGTGAAGAGAGCCCGTTTTGATCGTCCAACTGCTAGCCCTCCATGACGTTTCATAGGGTTGAACAAAAGTTATATTGAAACGTTAAACACGAGAGAACCGTAGCTAGGCTCAGTAAACTCACCCTTGAATGACTTAATCATCCCCTTCTATTATCCCTTTCTTTAATTACCTCCATATCCATGTTTCCATCACAATTTCCTATCATTTTCGCAATTTCTATTTTAGGAATTTGCTTATTTATGAAAACAATGCAAATTTACAGACTTCTATCTTTTGTCGCGCAATCAAACGACCGTGCAGTTTTTTTTATGTTGTAGAAAACATTCAATTCTTTCGAAACATTATTTATCGGAGTGGGAGAAGCCAACTGGGGACTACAAAAAGCCGGATCGTAATGATCTTTTTTTTGTAAATCGAACGTAAAAAGACAATGTACTGATGCATAAATTGAAGGGATTGATTGTTATTAGTGCGTCAAGCCAATGAATCCTGGAAATCATTCATCTCGTTCCGTTTCAAATTTTTAGAGCAATACAATTGGATTGACTATTTCAATAAAATTATCGCAATTGTACAGAATCGCGGTGATTCCTAATTTGAAATCCTTGCATCGAATTGAAATATTCTCACATTCATTGCGTCTATTTGAAAATTACCAATCATTCTCATAATAAACATGGAATAGTCGTGCATCCATCAAAGTAGATGCAATCTGTTGTGAACCGTCGGAATTCTATTGCCCTCGATGTAATTGCAAATTTTCCATACCGTTGTACCAGCAGCACAGAAGCATTGTCTCATCTCATTGTTTTATGCAATCTGCAATATCGTCGATGCGACCTGGTCGCGTTGCGGAATATCTATACATTTAACAGAAGCTTCATCAGACTGATTAATTGATGTTTTATGACAATTCACCTAATTTCTTGAATTCCATGCCCTCGAATTCAACAACCGTGGAAAAAGTCATTGGAAATTAGGGCCATATGCTGAATAACTTCGAATTGCCTTTATAATATCTTACACTACAACATGTTCGCGTGATTGTGATCAACGTGGCCGAAAACATTCGCAATTTCCAATAAGCACATTGATGAACGGAATCAATCTGATATTTTCCTGCAATTTCGACTCATGCTTCGGCCAAAGTGTAACAAATATCCACTGCAATGCAACGATTCGCATTAACCGCCGCATATCGATCGGTATGCGCCGAGCAGGAAAATTCCTCTGTCCAATCCGAGTCTGCGTTGCCTGCGCAGAGACGCTCAAACAGAACCTACGCAACCTCTCTTCTCGCAAATGTAACGAAAGCGCAAACGAGAGTTTTGTAGAGAAATGATCGAGTACATGCGGTCCAATGGGATAACGACAATTCGAAATTACGTTTCGTCTACATCGGAGTAACGATGAAAATATAGTCGTTACATGAAAAAAGAAGTGATCATTTTTTCAAAGTGCGGCGGAAATTGATCCAGAAAGAGCCAGCGAAGGAGAAAGAACAGAGGAAGAGAAAAAAATCGTTCCTATGAGATTGGTTAATAAACCAGATTGGATGATAGCGCTGTATCACGATTGAGTATAAATACCGGAAAGGCGGAAACACCAGCGTCGGAGCAATGATACTATATAAAACCGCACTCGCAACATCCGCGATAACTGCTAAGCCAATGTGCACAGTGTGCAATTTAACTACACATGCATGCGAGGATATTAAAGCAGATGGAGACACGTTTTGAATAAGTCTTTCTATGTATGACAGAAACGTCGAAGCGTCTCCAAAAATGTGACAATTGGTTTTTAGAATGGCTATACGTGCATGGACGATGTGGTGCATTAAACATAAATAAGACACTTTATACCCGGGGAAAGAATAAATGTCCGCCGTCGTTGCATGGTTCGAAATGCTTACGTCAACCCAAAAAATAATTCATTAAAAGAGTTTAAGAAGAACTCTGGCAAAAAAGCGTTCGACTGCTTTTTGGAGGGACATGAATTTACTTCTGAGAGCTTTGATTTCTCTTGCTGCCGCGTGTATATTCAGTTGAGCGTTGTATAGCGTCCCACTAAAATACGATTTATCCGCTCTGGTGAAAGTGAACCTTGGGGCGATTCGCTGGAGAAGTGGGACACCGGCCGGCAGTAAAAAAAAAAACCAGCATACAAAAAACAGTCAACGTTTCGGATCAAGTTTTCAAAGAAAGGTTAACTTGAAATGACAAAAAAAAACGTGGTTTTTGAAAGGCGTCGAGAATTACCGAGCTCTTCGGTAAAAGTCGCGGCCGGAAAAGAGCAAGAAACTTGTCGATTAAGTGTTATAAAGTTTTGTTAACTGTACATGCGGGAGCAACATCGTTATGATCACAGATTTAATAGCTGGTACATGCTTTACCTTCACTACGAGTACTCGCAAAACTCTGCGATGTTTATTAAAAGTTTTGCCGGCTATTTATCCGCGGTTTAACTTGCTCCTACCGTAGTCATGATCGATACTCGTTTATCAGAAAACTTTTGCGTACCAGAGGGTTACACTGAAAAACCAATCACGTGAAACAATAATAATAAAACTTGTAGATATTTAATTTTCAATATCCAGCTTATCGATTCGCTTGGTCAGACTGTACGCGGAGATAAGTGTTTCTCTAAAGAACGTCAATTACGGTGAGCCAGTAACTGTAATAATCCGCACTTTCTATCCGAATTGTTGAACGAGTTTCCACGGTGGCATGCAATAACTTTGCGTTACGAAAAATTGCACGGACCTTCTATCGCAGCAGTTTTTCCACGGTCCGAATCTAGAAGCTCGGACAACGAGAGACGTCTGCGAGATACAAAAAAGCTGAATAAATATGCTGAACGAATTTTGCGGGGACATAAACCTTTCCACTTCGCGGTCATGCTTCTACTATCTTTATAATAATTTTTTCTCCTTTTTCAATCACCGTGTTCCACGCTCGACTGGCTTTCTATCATATTATCTTGTTTTGCTCGATTCTTTATCCCTTTCTCTCAGTTCGTTGTTCGCTGCCGAGCAAGCTTTTGTTTTGCCTATATTTTTCTCTCCAAATCGTTGCCTCGGACACACAAAGCAACACTTTTTTTTCTCTTCTCCACATATGCATATCTATCTATTAATTTCACACGCATCGAGCCGCAGTCACGCTAACTACTCGTTGGCTAACGAGCTTACTAGCGCATTCTGGCGATGGTTTGCCCGACAGAGCATCGCAAAGGTACTTTGAACTCCACCTGTGAGCTGCTCTCACGCCTCCCACTATTTATATATATTTTATGTACAAGGTACATTCATGCTATACGTATTAAATATATACGGCTTCTGTCGTTCGAATGCAAACTTTGACCCACATAACGCGAGTTGCAAGAGCCCAGCACCATCGTGCATATTCGTTGATAGCAGTGGTGAGCTTGGGGAGCATGCGATTTCCCGCGGTTCTCAATGCAATGGCACGCACCAACCCTAACCTCATAGGGTGGTGCATCCTTTGGCAATATCTATTGCACGGGCCCAAGAAAGCAGCAGCAAGATCTTGATTGTAAAAAAAGTTACATCGATTTCTGTCTTGTATCTTGAAGAAAAAAAATTAAAAATATGACTGGAGGCACAGTTTTCTAAAGTCTCTTCCTATTCATTACTAAAGTCCCCAAGGTGTGTTGATATCACAAAAAAAATTCGATAGAGTAAACAAACCGAATGATTTGCACGACGAACAATATTAGTGGGAGTTCCATTATTTTACAATTGCACGATGGATTGGTGCAGCAAATAGACAATCAACGTGTGAACCAAAGGGTTAAATTGTCGAATTCTCGATAAGCTATAGCGTGTACGGTTTAGCACTACACCCCACACACACACATGTGCGTCATAAAGGACGTAAACAACGGGGTCGAACTAGTACCACTCACAGTTGAATGCAAGTGTAATACTCTCGAGGCTTTTCGTCTCGGTTCTTCGATCGTTGGTACACGAGTGTGCAACCAAATGGCAATGAGGACAATTATCGGCTGAAACACAGTGTAAAACACTCCTCCACACATATATGTGCACCGGAAATGTTGGAGATAGGCTGTATGGCTTTCTCCCGTTGATGGGTGATGTATTGACGTTGTATGAGGGAGTTTGTCGAGAGTTACAGTTGCATGAGAGGAAAAGCTCGCGGTAGGGTATTTCGGACAAGGCCCTACGCGGAATGAGGGCTACGATATTGCGCGTGCCGCCGGAAGGCAATTGAACGAATTTGTCAAAGGGCCCATTGGCAAGAGTACGAAACGTATAAATTTGCATAGCCGAAAAAAATTTAGACGTACTCGTTTTTCGAATGAAACGATAAATTGTTGAATATTGAAATGATCGTGTGATATATTATCAAATATACCTGTGTATTATTGTGTGTACATAAAAATGTGAAAACAGGATGTATATGTAGACGTGGATAGCTTTGAGGCGCGTGCTTGTGCCCGGTGTTCACCCGGCCGTATCCGAAACACCTGTGGAGCTCTAAAGGGATTTTCCCAGACGCTGTAGCTAAAGTATATCTTCATATTATCCCTTTCCTCGGTTCTTTCTCATTCACGACCATTTTCTTTACTCGCTAAATCTCGTATGTGTATATACATGAAGATTCGACGAGTCAGCGACTGAATCTTTTCCCTTAGAGTTAAAGTTTCGCCATATTTCTGTTTCTCTGTTTCACAAGCCGGTCATAACTATGATGACAGTGAACGATAGGGTCTGCCTTACGGCCAAACCTTGGGGAAGAATTCTGCTTAGCCCTCGGGATAAACCCTCAACCTTTTACGTAGTCGAGCATTCGTGTATACAATCTTTTTAACGGATTGACACCCTCGGATGTATGTCACGGTTTAACCTTTCTCACGAATCCCAGAGTTTCGACGTCAGCGCTCCAGCTTTGGAAATCCCATTTGACTTCACGAAAACTCATGGCGAAGCTTTGGAAGGCTCTACAAACCATTATCGACCGTTCTATATCCGCAGGCGCCTTGAGCGCAAAGAGAACTTGGAGAAATGCATTAGAACGCAAAATGATTGCAAGCGATCGACCTATCCGTCGGTGTGTATACTGCTTCGAATAGTTGAAGCAACTGGAGCAAGGAACGCAGGTAAACAAACGAGACTTTGAGGTAAACAAAATGAACATGCGATTCAGTAGCCAATATCCGTTCATCAAGTTCAAAGTACGCCATTCAATTTGAGTTCCTCCCAAAACATTGTACCTTCTCGTCAATGTATGTGACTTTTTCGGATAAAGAAACGACATTCCCCGCGGATGTGAAGACTGGATTTGGGTGCAAATCATTCATATGAATCTTTTCCCATTCATTAATTCATATTCACTGAATTTCAATCACACTTTAACGATTTTACATTCTTGTGAGTGTCCAATATCTTTGGATTCCTGATAGTGCACATAGACAACGAATAAATGCTTCTGGGGATTCGGTCTTTGACGGTTTCATCCGATACTAGGTCTGCAACTCACCATCAAATTAGATAGTTTTACTGAAGTGGAAATTGTACAACAACCTAACAAGAAGCTATATGCGTGTGCAACTCCAGGATTTCAATATCTGAATCCCCCAAAATGTATTAGGAGTTTGGTGGATTCCTCGGAAACGTTTCAGTACAGATTCGGGTGTGGAAATACTATTTTGCAGCTGGAATCCTTCTGCAGGACTCATGGCCGGCAGCGATGAAGGTGCTCAAGAGCTCCTACACGGAAGAGCGTGTGGACACACGGTAAATACGGGAAAGACCAATAATATTCTCATTAAGAACTATAGCGGAACTAGTTTTTCAAGGGTCAAGACATGAAAACAAATTTTTTAATCGTTACTGATTATAGTTACTAGAATGTAGCACAGTGTAAACTCCGATCGAAGGCATTTGCCGAAGGCTTTTCGTCTCTCGACGCTCGAGGACAGCGGGGATAGGATTAGCGGCGAATGTACACCACGCCAATTCCCGAGCAAGAGCTACAGGTGAACTCGGAAAAGACAATAAAAATGGGATTGGAGCGTCCGAGATAGAAATGGGAGAAAAATAACTGCGTGACTACGGAAGGGATCGAAAGATACTGAAGGTTAGCTGGTTTGTACGATAACCGGATGAAACGAGGATAAAACGTAAGCGAGTGAAAAATGAACGAAAGGAGAGAAATAAAGGGGAGAAAAAAAAACGAAAAACACCAAGATTTGTACAACGACAGGTGGTTTGGTTGAGCTTCGCACTTCCTCCTGGATTATCCGGACCGTTCGAAACAGATCGGACGAGGAAATAAACATTCCTTCCTGCCCATAGTCTCGGGACTTCAGAAAAGTATATGTCTGATAAATAAATGCCATTGAATTCAATGGAAACGATGTAATGTGATAAGTAGTGTGTATTAACCCGAATTGCCTCATCCATCTATCACGTCCATGCTAGTTTCCTTGAATTAGCACACAAAGTACCATTCAAGTATAATGCCAAGCTGCTACGACGTAATAGTTCGATGAGATCGATTACTTCTGGCTTTCCGTTTATAGAGTACAAAGGCTCGCCTGGATTCGAGACAGTAATTCGTAACTGTTCTTGTCTTTATACAGAAGGTACGGAAATCGTATTGGCACGATGAGATTCGAGCCATCTCTCGACTGCATCAGTCTCTCTTCGATTCTTCTTTTTCTCCGTCTTGGGATATTCAATTGTTCGACATAACAGTATGCGGATATATAGCCATGCTGAAAGGAATCGCGGTCAATATGCATTGGACGCTTCACCACGGTACAGAACATTCAAGCTAGTTGGTGAACAGTGCAGTACAATGAATAGAAGATCGTAGAGTGATCGCCAATCAACTTTGATATGCCACGGAGGTCATTTGCGTTTCGAATCTCTATTCATGTTCTTTCCTACTCTTGTGCAGGGATCGGTTTGTCTTGACTATGATGCATTATGGTAGAAATGCATAACAAGGATGTCACACGTCGCAATATGACGACTAGGCATCGAGATCGAACACTAAGAATTTAACATTTCAATGTTGGACTGAGCAAAGAAAGTTTCGGAAAATAATATAGCGACGCGGCAGTGTCCTAATTCTAACGTATTTAGACGCGAGATCGGACGAGGTCCCCTCACTTCCGGAATTCAAGTCATCGCCATTCAAAAAACGTTTGGGATAGAAAAAAAAGAGAATCTTTTCAGATAAGATAAAACGGCGAGCGCGTTAAGTTTCTGTTCGTTTTTAATAATTTATAAATTATGGACTTACGATGTTTGACGTGTAGTCGTGGTACTGGATCCTGCGGCCAGGCAACGTTGCGCGATACGAGGGCGATCAACGCCAAAATTCTAAGGGCTGCTATCATCATGTTGATGATGACTTGGGATAACCGGCGAACGGTGATCCTCCGGGCCCGATTATGAGCGGGGTCTCTGCGCCTCCGCTTTTTTTCTACCAGTCCCACTTACGCTCGTAGCTCAACGTCATCGTGTCTCAATCGAGCTCACTCTACGATGATGTTCTGGAATAGAAAAAAAAACCATGAAAATTAGTTCATCGTAGAGTTTAAGGAATCATGGTTTCAATATAAATCTCTAA
Source organism: Diadegma fenestrale (assembly GCA_037043255.1). Classification (NCBI taxonomy): domain Eukaryota; kingdom Metazoa; phylum Arthropoda; class Insecta; order Hymenoptera; family Ichneumonidae; genus Diadegma; species Diadegma fenestrale. The sequence goes on from CM073312.1 coordinate 12,063,091, forward strand.
TCACTTCAATTTAGTGACATTTCTAAAGTCTTCGTAGAACTACGCATTTAATTAGTACGTGCCGTTTGCACGCTAAAGTTGAAATCACTTGTGAATTATAAATTCAAATTGATAGCTTTAATTATCTCAGTCGCGAAGGAAATGTTGACCTATGCCACAGGTGCGCTCGTAGGATGCCTGTAGATCATTAATCTTGCAACTAGACCTTCACGAGGTACCACCTTCAATTATATTTGACTTGACTCGCTTACGAATCGTTTCGGAATCGAATTAAGCAGCAAGACCAAGTAAACATACAAGCACACGTAAACACAGCAACACACATGAAATACGAAGGAGTGCCCGTTTGCGTACGACAGGCTATCGAAAAGGTAAAACGTTTGGAGTAGGTCGAGGATGAGAAACGCACATTTCAGTAAAGTAGCTATGCATTATGCACAAATGCCTTTCGAAGTTTGTGCTTGTCTACTTTTCTCTTGCTCGATACCGGCGAAAAACGAGATATATGAGACTTGTGTAGGGAGACACGAAGACAAGATCGTCGGATGGGCGGCCTAGCAGGAATCAGACAAACTCATCCATCCCCGAATCGTATTAACCCTCCAGCTTCATTATTAGTGTTGATGCAGAGTATTACTCCATACTCGTACTTCTTGTACGTCTAGAATATCTCATTATGAAATAAATGAACACGATCTACCGACTCGAGATTCGTTAACGAAGGTTCTGAAGTAAACTACCCGTTAGCGCGATCCTGATTTATTTAAATTGCTGTTAGAAGTTGCGCCTGTGACGTTCACTTGGGATAGTCACGATTCCATCATCATTGCTGCGTTTTTAAAAGACTATCGAGCTATACGATTCGTCTCGTTGAATTTTAGCCTCTGAACCAGACACCGAGGAGGACCCTTTTCTTCCTTCCTCATGAAAATTTCACTTAATAGCGATAATAATACGATGATTCGGGACGTAAATAATTATCTTTGAACTCTATTGTCCCTTTCGGTCAAGAAAACTTTCTCCATGTGCATCGCAGAGTTCCGCTAGTTATGTCAAGTGCAATATATACTATTTGCTATAGTGTGCAACTGCTATAGAAGAGAAAATACACATTGCAATAGCCTTAGGGGCAAACTAGCTAGAAGATTCCGTTGGATCCTTCTCTTCGACTTTCCATCGTCCTCACGTGGTGAAATCTCCAGTCGTCGCAGACGCAAACTTTATAGGTAGAACGGGGCAGATTCTCTTGGCTGTCAACGATGCAAGTACCTGAGGTCGGGTTCATCGTGTATAATATCAGCTCGCTGGATACACACGTTATATTTATGCTCCGACGTAAAATTTTCCACCTCGCGACCACCACAAAATTCATTCGCTTTTACCGGCAACATCTTTTTCCATTCACAACGCCAGTGATCAAAACGATTCGCAGCGAATCATCAAAGATTGCATTTCAAGTCTACAAAAAATTGTCTATAACTTTTTTTTTATCGTTGTTGTCAACTCATCGATAAAATTCAAGTTCTTGGTAATTATGACAAATGTCAACACCTCGCTGCGTCTTTTTTTTAGTTAAAATCGTTATCTTATGGCTCAGTCAAATTATGCATCTAAATGGATTGGTTCTCGACTGGCAAAAAATTGAAACCAAAATTTAAAGCATAAATAGGAGATTTTTTTTAATAAGGTACTTAGTTTCGGTGGTAACGTTAATTTATCTTAGAGCTCGGTGAGCACGGTCTTGACTTCTCCGTTTTTGGCATTGAACAAAAATTATGCAGACTCAACGGCGAAGAAATCACTCGAGCACGAAAAATTCTACATCAGCGATTCGCTTCGAGCTTGCTCGCTGGCTGTAGGCAATTCTCAGGTCCGGTTTTCAAGGTACAAGATTCGCTGTATATGTTTCTGTATATAGATATATTAATGAGTGTATACAGTAATAAGACTCACACGATTCTCTCGTGGAGTCGTTAGAGCCGGAAATTCGTTCCAGTCAAATGATTTCGGCTGTTCGAATAGTGTTGAATCTTGACTGTTGTATAAGAAATGGTTCCTTTTCATTCTCCCTATTCTCCTTATTCAAGGCTGTTCCGCTCTGGTCTACATTTTCCTCGCTCCTTCTCGCGTCTCATCACTTGAACTTCTCACCGAGGCAAGACATTCCTTCTTTTTCCGCCCACTCCATCTGTTCCACGCGATAAACCTCATTCTCAACCTTCTTAAATTTCCAATGTGTTCCTTGGCCACGGGCCATGATCGATTACCAAGTGTCTACTCGGTCGTGATGTTGGCAATTTTGATTTTCCGCATAAATTCAACGAATTACGAATTAGACACCACAGTGTGCATGGATCATTGATACGTCGTTGCATCAGGTGTGCAGCCGATGGAAACGAATGATAAGAAAAGATTTCGCGTCAATCAGGAATAACCGCGATCGTAATATGCGGACGCACGCATCGACAAATGCGGCAGAGAAGATTGTGCTTGACGAACAGTCAGTATTTTATACGTATGGTGAGAACGATTGGAAAAAGTCATAAAAAAAGCGTATGTGAGTATGAGAGAATCGGAACAAGGAAAGATCAACGATGAGGAGAGAATTGAGGTAGACACGTAGGTGATGTCGGCGTATAGTGGACAAAAAGAGAGATCGAAAGAAGAAAAGCGCAACCACGAGGAGTGAGAGAGATAAAGAAAGAGTATGAGTGAGAGTGACGCAGAAACGGAAACGAAAAGGAGAACGATGAGACAGTCGATAAGGGACCATTTGGAAATGGGCCACTTATCCAATAAGACGTGAGCTCGTTGAAAAACCTTGCACGTAGTCCACGTAAGGCCGTAGAAACGTAGCTAGAGACTTGGTGGAACTCATTTCGGTGGCTGTTCTGCTACGGAAGCTGCTTTTCTGCCACTAGCAAGAGACAGCTTTTCCAGTCCCCAGTTTTATACTTTCCTGTCTTTCCCTTTTCTTTTTATCTCATACTCTTTTCTCACGCTCCTTCTCTATCTATCTGGTGCAAAAGCAAAAATTTTATTCCGCCATTCTCTGCTCTCGCAAATGACACGAAAACCTTATCCAAAAACTTCCCCGAGAGTTATTTACTCCGTAACCGGAAGTCCTTGCTCCGTCTTACGGGTTGAGAATAAAAATGAAACTTCTGCGGCTCAAAGTGTTTCGATCTTCACGACACAGAACTGGGAACCGCTCTATGTTGCAAATTTCAAATAAATTATTGGATCGGAACTAATCAACGGTGCTGAAGAAAAACAAACAAAAATGAAGTTCTACCCACTCTATGTGAGAAAATCATGGCGTTACCAAGTTTTGGAAACGTTGGAAGCGCCACGATAGTTTTATGTTCTACCATAATTTCCCGCAGCGTTTAATTGTCTCTTAAAAAGCTTTCAACTTCGGCCTCCGAAAAATTATAATGGAACATAAAAATATTGTGGGGATTCCAACTGTTTCGGAACTTGGCAGAGCCATGATTCACAGACAGAAGCTCCAAACTTTTACGAAGCACAATCTTAGCTCTTCAAACTTCTTGATTAATCATACATATTCATTTTTGAAAGTTTCGAATTTCAATTGGAATCCTGAATTTCCCGACATTTTATCGAGCACAAAATTAGCACACAACAAGCCCCAAAAATCAATCAATCATTATACTTTCAGTTTTGAACATTTGGTGGTTCTGAATTTACAGACTTGTTAATTAACTTTGCGCGAATCACGCGACTGTACCACGTCGACTTGTCATTTCGGCAATGAAAACTTTTCGAGCTATAACTCCAACTTCTCTGCTCCATGTTTTGCTTTAGTTTTCACTTTAGTTTTCGCATTCGGGCTCCCCAAGATAAAGGGAAGAATGCAACAGAAACACCGGGTCCTTGGAAAACCCTTTTTCCGACTGTCAACGTCACATTTTATTACAGAGCGTGTAAATCAGTTTATACCTACGATGGGCTGCTATTCAGGAGCTTTGCATAAATACGCCACGAGGCAGTAGAACGACGACAAAAGAATTTACAGGAGAAAAGGGTCAGCAGAGCGAAGAAATAACTTTCGAAACAGATTCTTCGTGGTCTCTACATTCAACTTCGTGAGGCGCGTGCCCGTTTGAGAATTGATTTAAAGGGGCATAACGTCGCCGCGACATTTTTTTGTTGCTCTGTTATATGGAAAATAAAAATGTATTACACTAGTCGCAAATCTCGCGAAAAAAATCTTAAAACGGACCGTTAACGATTTCTATTTATCAATAAATAAATTTATTTTCATTTTTAAATAAATAAAAATCCGATTTTCATTTATAACGAAATATCGATTTTTATTTAATTCGATTTTTTCGATTTAATTTTAATTTATAAATAAATAAAAATCGTTAACTAACCAATTAGTTAATCAATTTTCAAATATATCTGAGCGTTCAATTGTCCGATGGTTTCATGCTGAAATTGTTATAGAATCATCATTCTCAACAACTCGGCAAATCTTACAAACATAAATATGGATTTATAAAAGAATGAAGAAAGTTTGCTGGAAAAGCTTTTCCTTGTATAACTTGAACTAAGGGAAAATAGTTGATGGTCCGTTTCATGAACGATCGAGCGCGTACGTTCAGGCGACACGTAAGGTAGCAACGAGACGTCATCGATTGAAAAGTGAGAGAGAATCAGGACGAAGGAAATGCATCGAAATTCACAAAGATTTCCTTCCGTTTTCTCTTCACTGAGCATTCGTCGAGTGTGTGTGCATATACGGAGGCGAAGAGATGCACGTGAATGCGTACGAACCGTTCTTTCATTCGCGCATCGTGAGTGAAAACGTACAAATCTATAGATAAAAATGTATGCGGGTTTTCCTCACGTAGGATTGCATTTGATCAGTTAAATTTTTCGGAACTGTGCAATTTCCAATAAAATAAACTCCCGAGCAAATAAAACCGCAAACCAAGATTTTTAAATTCCTTTCAAACTGTCCCGCTTGCCATCAGTACGTGTTCAAATGCGTGAACAGCATTTGAATAATGAAATAAAATGGAATAAAAATAATTTCCCTTCAAAAAATATCGTTTCCTATTCGTCATTTTCCCTGCAACGCTCAACGGCTTCGATTTTTTCAAATTCCGCGAAAAATAAAACGGCTAATCGAAAACTCCAATAATTTCGGAACAGAAAGAGCAACTGGGCATTCATTCGAAATAACCGACATGTAAAATTCCGGAGTATTTGTTATTTTCCGGATGCAAAAGCGCAACTGTAATCGGAGGACAGAGGATGCAGTGGCTGTTAAGCGGCGAGAGGATCGAATCACGTGCCGGCACGATAGTTAATTACGATGAGATATACATGTCTGTGATCATATGCTTGAATAGCACACACGCGCATCAATCAATACACTGCACATAGAGACGCGATATTGATGTAAAGGATTCAATTAATCGAAATCGTTGGGAGAAATATCGTCAGCGCGTTCCAGATGTAACAATGTCAATACGATTCACTCATTCGAATTCATTGGGCTCGAACGGACCGATAGAAAAATCGAAATAAAAAACGTGTGCGCAATTGTCGGATCGCATTTTAAACATTAATTCAACATGATACTAAATCGCACCAAGTCAATTGATAACCAACGTCGTAATGAACAGAATTGCTCAATAAATGATAACACAATTCGACAGAACAAAAATCAACTAAAAATGATCACATTGCACTAAAATAATTTGTTCATTTCGAGTAAGACTTCATTCTTGTATTTACTGAAGACTGCTGGCTTAAATAAATGCTCCTCGCAACGACAATGTCATTCGTGAGTGATGTTAAAGTTTGCATCGTTGGAATGCAACGAAATTCCATTTTTTCTTGAGCAGAGCTCACAATTATTACTCCACGACCAAAAAAATTGAATGGCTACACAAAAATTGCCATGATTTTCAAAATTGAATGAATAATTGAAAAAAAAAATATTTTTCCGTCAATCTCAACGCTGCAAACTTCAGAGTCATTATTCTTGGCCGACGAGAATCATTTCCGTTCGCCACATTTTTTTGGCTCTACAAATTCGGTTTCCCAATGCGAGTGCATAGAATTTTCTTACGAGTGAGACGCTCGAGGTTTCACAGCAGCCCCCCTGCTCTCCCAAGACTCTCTTGTAATTCTATTATACAGAAGACACCGGACGGCAAAGTATATAGTTATATAATATTATAAGCAAAAAACGATCTGTCTGCGGGTGTGCGCGTTAAAACACTAGAGAGAAAAGAATTATAAAAAAAAAGAGAAGAAGCCGACGACGAAGAAGCGGAGAATGACGACGACGTAGTTGGGCTTCGCGGAAGTCGGTGCTTGTAATCCCCGTTGAGAATATTAGAAGCTCGTGCCTGCGTGCTTCGAGCAGCATGGACAATATAAACTATCGATACTTGGAATATCCCCCGGATCACTTCTTGCCTAGCCCCTGCGTACGCTTTTATTCGTTGAATCACTTGCACGTTGATCTTTTGATCGTTGATCGATTAATCCGAGGCCAAACCGACGTCAATAGAGCATTAAGAGCAAACGAGACGTGGTGTATACATATATATATAACGAGGCCCATGAGCAGCCTCTATAAGAGGTGCTCTTGCTTTCAACTATTCAACATTATTCACGCACACCATAAAGCCCCCCCCCCCTCGCTCGTGCATTCCAACACTCGTTTCCACTTTGATTTTTTTTCCAATCTACGTCGCAATTCCTCTCGTTCAAGGACGTTTCGCCGAACACTCTGACAGCATTGGGAAACAAAAATCTTACGCGCTCGAAATTCACTCTGTAAAAGTTAATTCAATCGCTCGTTGAATGTTATTCCTCATGACCTTGAAGTTTGCATCGTTGGAATGCAACGAAATTCCATTTTTTATTCACCAGAGCTCATAATTATTATTCAATATTCGCTCTGGACGATGAAACGATCCCCTTTCGCGACCCAAAGATTGAATCGAAACGAAAAATTGCCATGATGTTAAAAAATGAATAAATAATTGATGAAATAAATATTTTTCGTTGAATCTCAACGTTGCAAACTTCGGAGTCATTATTCCTCCAGACCATCGACCCTGCGCAAACCATGAAAATTACATTGGATCGGATTCCTCGTGTATTTGATTGAGCTTGAAGTTAGATGAATAGAATCGACCACATGAAATGAAGTTTGGCCTGTAATTATTAGGCGGATTGCTAATTGATCGATTGCTAATTTATTTTCCTATCAAAACTTATTCGTTGACATTCAAGTGGCACTAGTTCGAGAGCTAAATGGGATGGTGACTTTTCTGCTCGTGAAAAGATTATGAAAAAAATTGGTCGGGCATTTGCAAACCGTAAGCTCTATTCCCAAAATGCGTTTGATATCCGCAAAGAGTTTTAGCGCGAGGCGGGGAGGACGAGGAGGCTCATATCGCGGTGATCATGTATTCAGCGAAAAACAGAAAAACTGTTTTATCTCGGTCTCGTTCTCTTTCGTTGCTGCGCAAGCCTCGAGAGTTCCTCTTGAAGAAAAGTTTGTGATATCCTTTGTACCATTGACTCTGCTTTATCTCGGCAAGCTCTTTGCATACGACCGTTTTTTTTTCCTTTCCTTTGCATGCACAAACTTTAACCACTATGATTTTATTTTGTCGACCTTTTGCGGTTGAATACTGACGAGATTTCTCGATGGGAACTTCACAGTTCTCGCCTCTCTGCGGAATATCTCGCGCGCGTTTCTTCATTTTTTTCCTCCCTCTATTCTTTTTCTTTTCATCTCTCTACGAGACTCTCGGCATGTTTTTTCATCCTTTTATTTCAAGTCTCTCAGTGCTAACCAATCTCTTGCTAAAGATTACAGAAACGGGAGACGGCACACACGCGAAAAAGGCACGGGGATGATATTATTCGAGTTTAAACGAATAATGCATTCATAGTAGCGCCGAGAAGCTTGGAAAAGATGACGCCTTAGAATATATATGAAGAGACCGAGAGAGAACGAGATATACATTCACCGAATAAGGATAAGAAGTGAGTAAGAATCCTCTGTCGTCGCGACGCTAGAAAGTATGAGAATGTATTCGTGTTCTATATTCCTCATATAATATACTTATTCTCATACATAACATTTATATCTGTATATAAATTCTGTCATGCATACATATTACATATTCATGTACAAAAGGAACATTTCACGGGAGACTCGAAGCAGGTGCGATATTTCTGTTATTTAACCAAATAAAAGTAAGATAATCACCGAGATCCGAGATCCGATTTCATTTTCATTTCATATCATTTGACAAAAAGTTGAAAAATTAGAAAAAAAAAACCGTCAAACTGAATTAAAATTAAATTTGATTGTTTCTCCAGAGACTTTGAGCAGAAAAGACTGCGGGAATGCCGAGCTTTTGGAATAAAATAGCGAAGAAACTGCCGATAACTTTGGAGAGTAAATAATTTTGGAAAAATGAAAAAAAAAAGGGAATTTGTGGAGAAAAATTAAAATATTTACCTCGGCACTTGGGTGCAAAATGGTAAAAGAGTAAAATTTCATGATACAGTCGCATAATCACGATAAAATAGCGATATCAACGTATCCGAGGAAGGCAAAAGTTCTTTTGCACTATTCTACGCAATTTCGGGGCGTTTTACTTTTGTTACCCTATCTAACGGTTCATCTCGAGGCCGCTGGTAAGATGCAAGGAAATGCTCGCAGGAGGGGGCAGTTTTGGTACGGCGCGAGGAGATCACGGCTAGAAAAGCTACTACCCCCCAAGTAAGCAGACTAGTAGGTAGCGCCTCATCGCCATTCTGGCTATTTAAATTCAGTGGTCCCAACTGAATTTTAAATTAGCTCGAATTATCTTAATAAGGATCCAACGTTCGCGGTCTGTGCACGTGTCCTCGCTCCTCCTCTCTGCACCAGTCTCGGTTTACTCCCCCCCCCCCCCTACATCTTCCGAGGCAATCGCAATTTTCTCTGGCTCTGTCTTTCTCACTATTCTAGGAGGAAGCCAGCCCGCCACGTGTACGTCTCGATTTGTATGCATTGAATTTAAAACAATGTTGCGCTTTCGCTGAATGAAAATATAATGCACCATCCTGCATCCTCCTCTTCACGCAAACGGACACCCAACACACATTCCTATTATTTTAATATTACGAGAACGCAATGTGCACACAGAATCTCTCGTCAATTACGAATTATTCTTCCTATATCTCTTCATTGTGAATAAGTTTGAAGTTTGCAACGTTGAGATTCAGCGAAATAATTTTTTTACTATCAATTATTTATCAAATTTCGAAAATCATGTCAATTTTTCGTATCGATTTTATTTTTGGGTCGCGACAGACAATCGTTTTATCGTCTAGAGCAAATATTGAATAATAATTATGAGCTCTGCTTAAGAAAAAATGCAATTTCGTTGCATTCCAACGATGCAAACTTCAACATCGTTTGAAAACTGCGAGACAGAAATTCAAAAAGCCGATTCATTTTTTTATTTTTCTGTTAACTCGTGTTGCATTTCTCATCTCGAATCGTATTTTGCATCGTGAAAATGCAATTATTTATTAAAGCTATAGACACTCATCAACTTTTCGTATTCGTTGGACCTATTGGAAAATAAATAAAGGCAGAGTGTGACACGAATACGACAAAAGAAGGAATGCCTCATTTTGCAGTCCCTGTTATTTACGAAAACGAAGCTGCACGCATCCCTGGCATTTGCAATTTCGTTACGAGATCGAGCCGAATGTATATAAGCTCGAAATGGTAGAAAAAAAACAAGGACCGAGGTTTCTGGTTTCGGCGTACGCGGTGCAAACTGACGGAAAGGGAACCGTCAAGCGGAAATCATCGAAAAGAGCATCGCATCGTCGAAAAGCTCGACGAATATTCTCTCTCATTCTCCGTCTCGTTTTCGCGCTACCTTTTCATCTTTTTCTCTCTCGCAGTATAGACTCGATCGATTCCCCCCGGTCTCCGCATCGATCTCATTTGTTACGCGATTCACGTCAAGGATCACGATGCGCGATGCTCACATATACGAAAAGCTCATCGCAGTACGCGACCAGGCCGACCAATCTAACCCTCCATCGTTCCTCCACATTGCTGCCGCCGCCACCACCGCGTTACCATGTTTATCCCACTCTTTTTCGTTCGCCGATACTTGCGTGTGTGTACAGACTCCCCATCGCATCAAGATAGAGCACAGGGCTTTCCGTGCGCGCGTACGATTTAAGAATTCGATTAGCTGCACAAAAGCTCTCGAGCAATTTAATGATGTTAAAGTTTGCATCGTTGAAATGCAACGAAATTCCATTTTTTCTTAAGCAAAGCTCATAATTATTATTCAATATTTGCTATAGAAATTGCCATATTTTCGAAATTTAATAAATAATTGATAGTAAAAATATTATTTCGTTGAATCTCAACGTTGCAAACTTCTTGAGTTCATCAAATTGTCTCCGAATTTCGTTCCGCACTCGACGTGTACGAGATTTTCCCAAATATTAAAAAAATATCGACTGGACCAATGAAATTTCCCATTAATTAATTTTGCTTAATGTCTCTGAAAAACTTTTGCCAAACTCATGGGCATTTTGACTGTAAAGATTTCCAATTACCGAGCGAGTATCTGAAAGCGAGACGACGTGAGGTGATTTTGTGAATTAGTTGAAAGAGAAGACTGAGATAATTGGATAAAATTAGTATCGATGACGAGAGTCGCGTTTGAATATCTCGCGATCAATTTGTCACGAAAAAGCCCATACGCGGTATAAGAGCGTCTATATTGATACATGAATGTATGTTTTCTCTTCGTCATGCTCATTTCGCAGTCACCACTTCTCTCATTCCAATGGGGAATAGTCGATTTTGTATTCGTTCGGGACTCCATGGTCTGTACCCGACGGAATACGCAATTGACATATACGACCCTCTCTTTTCCCTCGGATCTCTTCGCCCGTCCCAGCGATACAGTCAAGTCCGTGGTTTCCGTATAACGATTGCACACACGCAAACCCATACTAGCAAAATGTATTTTACGTATATAATTATAATTCATTTTGTATAAGCAAATGATAAATTAACAAGCGACCGTATATTCGTTGTGTGCGCGAGGTGAAATAACACGGTAATGAATTTGTGAAATTGTCGACTCGTTTTTTTGCAACATGCAAAAGCTACGATGCGCATCAATGACCTCGTTATCATTAATTTCATTTTATTGAAAACAATCGTTCATTATATCGCTGTCCATTGAAGCAAAATGGAGAAATACATTAATTGAATTACTGACAGAGCATATAACAGTTTGCGATTTTTAAAACGATTCAAAAATTCGCATTTGCATAATAAATTTCAAGATTTTATCACACTTTTCATATTTTATTCAATTCGATTTTTTGCCTTTGATTTTTCAATGAAAAAAAACTCTCAACCGTTTCGCTATAGTGTTTTTATTTTTATTTTTATTTTGTTTTTCTGAATGTGCACGAAATAAATCGAGCAAGAGGGAAAGGGAGAAGTACGTCTGTGAAGAATTCCGCTGGTGCGCGCATCACACAAGCGCCCTCGATCTCTCGATAAACGAAGAAGGATTGCAAGCCCGAGAGATCGTGTTCCACGTTTAATTGATTATCTCGAAGTAACGGATGTCCGACGTTTCAACCTATAGTAGCGCGGCGCGCGAGTGGCGTAACTTCACCTGTCACGTTTGAATTTAATTTATTATTTACGAGATTCGAAAAATCGATAATTCGTATAAATAATGAGTTTTCGTTGGTTTTATCCGTTTTTTCTTTTCCACCGCGATTGTTCGTCGCGAGGCAAGATCGTGCGAGAATATTGCAAAATTTAATTAATCCGATATAGATCGCGATAAATGACGACGTTTTCTTCGAGACAATAATTGGAACAAACGAATTTTCACTGTGTGGAACTTTGTTAAACTGAAACCGATCAGTTGTCATTGAAAAGTCATTCAAATTTTGCCATTTCCATGCGCGCGTGTCGCTCTTTGCGATGATATAATGACGTTGTTGTTGAGGGACCGGAAAGCTTCCGCATGCATGTTTGCAACAGAGTAGTAATAAAAAAAAATGATTATAGTGAGTCCACGCGTATGGAAAATTGCACAGTAAAAATATACATGACCGGGACGAGATTGCAGTGTTCATGATCATCATTGTGGGTAGGTACGAATTACGAATGCGACATACTCTACTGACCATCGTCAATTACACGTTATACACGTGACATTTGGACTATGAAGCACGTGCGCGCGAGTGTTCGCGGACCATCATTCTTACGCACGAGTGTGCAACGCTACAGAAACTCGATGATTTTCATCCATGACGAGCGCAATATGTGTCATCACTTGTAAACACATTAAACCAACGGTTGTAAGGTGAATTTGTTGTGTAATTATAAACTCGTTTAATTGAGGGGAACCGAAAGCTTTTGCGAGTTGAAAAAGACCTCAAAACGAATGGCCATTAAATAAATTTAATTACGCTGACGTTGGAATTCACGAGGATTTCCATTTCTACCGATACAGAGATGAAAATTTTCGAAAAAAAAGAATAATTTTTTTTTCGCCACACGCGAAATTCGATAAAAAGATTTTTCAGCCGGTATCAACGATTCCAACGCTGAAACCATCGATTGAATCGAACATACGATGAAGTCTGCACACAACTGGATTAAGGGCCGTCAGCCATAAAGTTGGATGGCGAAAAAAAGAGCATTTTTCGCTTGGAAACAAAAGTTATTTGCTGAGAGTTGAAAATCACCAAAAGTCTGCAATTAATTTCCCGAAGAGGATGCGCGGCTTACTTTTTAACTTTCAGCAATGGTTTTGCGCCCACTTTCAATCTGCTCTAATCTCCAGACTATCGGATAAACTCTTGGTGAGGGAACGAGAAACAAAAAAACCAAAAAAAAAAGAAGAAGGAGTCGTAAAAAAAAAAGATGAGCGCAGGGAGAGAAAAAAATGACGAAACGAACTTCAAGTTGAATACTTTTGAAACTGGAGCTCGATATGTAAGCGGTTCTTGCGATTAGAGAGCCACCAGCACAGCGCCCCGATACGGCCAAACGATGAACCACACACATAGATATTCGCAGAGTTTTCTGCTGTTATATATATATATATAGTTCTCATTCCCATTGCACTTTCCTCGTGCTTTTGACTCTCTTCCCCTTTCCAGCACCCACTCCCTTTTTCGACGAGCTTCTCTGCTCCTCTCTACATATCCGACTGCACATTTTCCCACCCTCTCTTGCTTTGCTCCTCGTACACGTAAATACATATACATATGCGGGCAATAGAGATGCAAATGAAACGGAAATGCTTCCCAAACACAGCAGCCAGTAGCTGCCTCGTTCGTCATTCGTGGTGGCCACAAAAGCTGCCCAATTGGCTCCGTCGAGTTCTACTCTCGCATTACCCTTGCACATGCATATTTCCCATACGTATATATATATGTATATATATTCTCTTGCTACTGCGCGTACACAATATGCACTTTGGGCCAGAAGAATGGACGACTCAATCGCGTACGCTACGTGATACTTATCCGCGTGTATACTACAGATATCGAACGTGCCACACACACGCAGTATGACTCTCAATTTCGGCGATCCCAATAAACAACTAAAATAGTACGAAAAGACCGCAACGGAATTATTTATTTTTCCCCGTTTCCGGTTACCGTTTCATTGAGACTCGGCACATTGACACGCGAGAGTCACGCGCATATTTAAATTTCAGTCTCGTGGTTTTTCATTTATTTATCCAAACGCATTTGACAGAATTCGATGCGAAATCTTGCACCTCGTGAAGAACCAGCGAAAATTACGATGTTGAGGTTTGCATCGTTGGAATGCAACGAAATTCTGTTTTTTCTTCATCGAGGCTCATAATTATTATTCAATATTTCGTCCGGCGAAAAAAACGATCGTCTCTGAGTCCCAAAAACTCAATCTAGACGAAAAATTGCCACGATTCTCAAAATTCAATAAATAATTAACAGAAACAATATTTTTTCGTGAATCTCAACGTTGCAAACTTTAGCGTCATCGAAAATTCACGCTCGCGTTTTTCTTTCGTTCTTCGAAATGACCCACGCAAGAAAATTCGATAAAAAACGAAAAAAAAAAACTAAATATGTTTGACGACAGAAAAAAAACCGAATATCAACGGCGAGAATTTTTTATTGCGTTTCAACGCGATCGAAGTTCCAATTCGAAACGTTTCTCTCTAGTAAAAGCTGCAAACAGTGTCTGCTTCATGAATATTAAAATTGTAGTTATAAAAGAATAATTTGGGAAAATTCTTCGGTACAAAAACGAGTATTAAATCGATTTTTTTTTTTTTCAACATCAATTATTCACAATATTTCTAGAGTTTAATAATTTTGCATAATTTTATCGCGTTGGCTTCGGATGAAAATGTTTTTCTCCTGCGACACGGTTGTGTGCTCGATAACACGTGGATTCCCGTGAAATTTGCAGTGCCATCTAGCGTGTACGGCCATATTAGACGTTCGCAAGGTTCTCACCTAAGGGCTTTTATAATTACACATGCGAGGTTATAGATAAGGGTGAGTGTGTGTAGCCTGCCGCTCTCGTTCCTCATCGATTCGACAGAGTGTTCCAATTTTCGGCTCTTCCCCTTTTTCGTCTCTTTTCCGATATCTATATAAATATTTTTTTTTGCACGCGACATTCCGATTATCTTTTGGTCTCCGAGGTCGAATTTTCTGTTAGTCGCGAGGCGAACCACTAAGTGTTTTTTTTTCTGACACCTTTTTGCTATTTTTTATTTTTATTTCAACGTTTCGTGTCACGTAACGGGGAAATGGAAACGGTGGCGGGATGAGGGTTAAGGGAAAGTCACAAGGGAGAAATACAGAAAAAACGGCGACAAGGAATATTGAAAAGTTGTTTTTTGTCTTTCTTTCGTATGTGTCGGGGACGCTGTGCGGCGGCGGGTAGCGTACCAGGAGGAGTTTCCAACAGTTTTGGTAACCCAGTGAATAAGGGTTGGGGGTGCGAGGGAACGAGAGAGCAGAGCAGAGTTCGGAGACAAGGAATTCTCGATATAAGACGTGCGCGTCGAACGAGCCAAGGAAGGGAGTGAGGACACTTTCCGAGCTCAGAATATAATATGAAAAGTTGCTGGCGTCTCAATCCGCCATATCGGATGCTTTAATTCAATCCTTGTGGAATGACGTATAGCAGAAGCGTGTGACAGGAAATATCGCAGAGTCGCGTGTTTCTTTCGCATCCCGGCAATCTCTATCTCCGCCTGGTGCCCATTTTTTTTCTCTCCTTTCTTTCACTATTTCCTTCTGACGATAAATTTTTAACTTTTTGTTTTTTTCGCAACGAGAGACGCAAATATTTATGAGTCAGCGCTGTTGAACGCTAAAATTTATTATTGTCCTGCTTTTCTAATAGAATTTTAACACAAAATATTTTCGTCTTCGTTCGCTCGTGCTGGAGGTCAAAGAAATTTTTTTAACGTGTTATAAAAATTATAAAATTTGTGTTTCACTGTCAATTTTCGATCGACGTCTAATTCAATTGTTTTTTTATTAATATACATCACGAAAACGTCGCGGTTTGGCATTCGGTGCAGCTGATCGGAAATATAAAAACGCCCTTTTCGCATCGTTCCTATCGGCGAGAGTCTCTGACAGCTCTCCATCTATCGAACGGGAAATATAATTTCCTCGAGCTTTGGGGAGGCCCGGAGAAAGGGAGAGATGGAACGGAGGAAACCGAGAATGATGAGGGTGTGGAAAACGTGCGGATAGAATATCCACAACGTTGAAACGTTCTCGTCGCGATGAACGTTCACCGAGTGCGCTGCTGCTACCAGCACCTTCCAACCAAAACCACCCGTACAGCTCGAAAGAATCGATCATTAGAGATATCGACAGCTCATCAAGTTTGGCTGGCTGACCAGTCAGACCCTGGGCGTTTGCGGTTAACCGTCTCGATCCGAAACCTTCCTTTTCCTCCGTCTCTTGCCAATTCAACTCTATCCATCAACTTCTCTCCCTTCTTTTCCCTTTACCTTACCGCCTTCACGGAGAGAATATTACATTAAAAATTACTGTTATCATAGTTTCCTGGTACCATGTCGTCTCTCTAGGGAATTTTAGCAAAAACAGTAAATTTTCGTCTGAAAAAGGCCGAAAAATGATGACTCTGACGTTTGCAACGTTGAGATGCAACGAAAAACATTTTTTCTGTCAATTAATTATTAAATTTTGAAACTCATGGCAATTTTTCGTGTTGATGAAATTTTTTGATAGCGAGAGACGATCGTTTTATCGTCCACAGCAAATATTGAATAATAATTAAAAGCTCTGGTTAAGAAAAAATGCAATTTCGTTGCATCCCAACGATGCAAACTTCAACATCATGAAAAATGTCATAATTTCCGCATTTTTGCTCAAATTTGTCAGAGGGACGACTTGGTACCGGGGAACAATAATAAAATAGTAAATTTTGATGTAATATTTTCTCCGTGTTTGTAAAAACATATCGATCCAAATAATTCGCGACCGTTCACGCGCTCTGATCGTCTTTTTTTCACTAAACCAAAAAAGAACGATATTGAAGAATCTTTGACTGCGAAAAATCATTGTTGGCTCATTTACAATAAAATGTTGAAAAAAAACGGTCAACCCCTTAACCCAAACGTATTGCACGAGGCTCAATTTCAATTATTACTTGTTTGACCCGAGGGACATCCAAAAATACAATTTTTCTGCAAGGATCATCGATCGATAAAAAAAGGCCACAAAAAACACGAACGTTGCCGACCAGGTCTCAGTGACGTCGGTTTTTCCGGGTGCTGGTTGAATTTAACGGAGCCGCACACTCGCCGCATCCTCAGCAGTCACTTAAAAGTTGATAAAATACGATTTACCTTGTGCTTCGTTGAAAATAACAGAAATTTAGCCAATGAAAAGGTCAAAAGCGAAATCGAATGTCTTTTCATTCCCGTCGCGGAGAATCGCGTATTTCGGGACCGCGCGAACGATTTCTTCAATATTCCATTTTCGTCTCATTAGATTAATGGAAAAGCATGAAATTCCTTACAATCGACTTCCTCAGTTATTAGATATTCAAAATATTGTTGTTTTTTATCATCATTTCTTCTTATTCAACCAAACGAAATTATTATCGACAGGTAATTTCGTTCACTGGCTTCCAACACAGTTGCCCCCCCCCCAGGCTTTACATATAGCGGACGATTTTAATTATAACTTTCGTAGCGGTTGATTAATTAATGGGTGGCGCAGCTTCGCATACAAAGTATATATATCAAGTCCACATCACTAGCAACTAAATCGTATATGTATGAGAATTTTCTCCTTATAATCGATTAAAATTTGTCATATTTTATAGAAAATGTTTGTCGCGCGGCTTGTGTCAATAAATAATTACTGGCACATTCCATTTTAATGTAAATTCGGATTGTTATTTTTCCAGACAAAATTTCATTCGGCGACCGTATTTTTCTTATGGAAAACATGACAAATATATTTGAATTTACGTTTAATTTTCAACGCTGTTTCCGATTATTTATTTAATCAAATATTCAATGAAATATCGTTCGCTAAAAGAAAATATCGACGCTGAGTGTTCGAACGTGCAGGCAAAAGTCATGAAATACTGGAATTGATAACAGTGTCACGAGCATTTACTGCTGTTGCGTATTGGAATTTTGTTTGGACGGATGTTGTCACTTTTTCGCGGTGCATGGCGAACAACCGGAAAACTGAATGGACCATCTGGGCAGAGAGGGCGTTTTGGGCAATCGCTTTTATTTTGCAGGCTTTTCTTCCCATAAAACAGGCGCGAGAAACATTAAAAATAGTAAAATGAACAAAAATGTTGTATTTTGTTTAACCGATCCTTGACAAACTGGGTCATTTTGACCCGGATCACATCCTCAGCAATGATCGCGTCGTTCAGACAAACTTTTTTCGTCAAATTTCCCTCAGCACCATCATTTTTTTCGGAAGATTGTATTTTTTTATGGGGAGCCATAAAGTTTGTCATTTTTGACGAAGCCACAATTTTGCGTAACTATAAAATAAACCAAAAAATGTTGTTCCTCGTTTAAAATTCATTTTACATAATCAGTTTCGTCAGTCCAAGTTGAAAAATATGATGTTGAAGTTTGCATGGTTGGAATGCAACGAAATTGTGTCTTTTCTTCAGCGCAGGCTCATGATTATTGTTCAATATTTGTTACGGACAAAAAACGATCGTCCCTCGAGACCCGACAACTCAATCGCGACGAAAAATTGCCTGGATTTTTAAAATTCAATAAATAATTAATAGAAACATTATTTGTGGTTGAATCTCAACGTTGCAAACTTCAGAGTCATTGAAAAATGAATCGCAAAAATGCACAGGTTGACGATGATCCTGAAGTTTCCATTGTTAGAATGCAACGAAATTCTGTTATTTCTGCAGCAGAGCCAATAATTATTATTCAATATTTGGTCCGGCCAAGAAAACGATTCTCTCTTGCGACCAAAAAACTCAATCGACTCAAAAAATTGCCACGATGATTTCCAAAATTCATTAAATAATCAATAGAAAAAATGTTTTTCGTTGAATCTCAACGTTGCAAACTTCAGAGTCATAGGTTGACGGACGTTTATGCAGGAAGAAGAGATATAACGGGATAATACGAGGAAGGAAAATACAAGGCCAAGAGAATCAGATGCTGTAGGGCAGAATATGAAGGGAAATAAGGTTGATGCTGGAGATTTAATAGACAAGAGTAGAAAGGTGATTACATTAGAGAAAGAGAGCAAGATGAATAAACTGGTCGAGTCTGATGAGAAGGAGGATAGTTTTAAAAAGAAATGGAGACACAAAAGGAAAATATATGGTACAAAAGATATGTAACACACAGACGCAAAGACACACAAAGGGAGACCGACCGAAATGAACATTTGTGGGAGAAAATGAAAAGAGAAGGGATAGATTTTACGGAGGAGGTCGTAAGAGTCAGGGGGCGATCTCTATCCGCAGTTACAGCCTCGTTAATCACACGAGGATCGAGAAACATGACCGAGCGGAAGAGGAAGAGGGAATAATGGAATATAGAAGAAGGAAAACGTGTAGCTTGGGGTTTATATATAAGGGTAGAGAATACAACGGTAAGGTAAACGAGGACGAGGACGAAAACGACGACGTCGTCGTCGTCGTCGTCGTCGTCGTCGTCGTCGTACCGAGAGACTAAGGATAGCGTGGATAGAACATGGAGGAAAAGCCGGTAGTTGAGTAAGAGGAACAGTCTCGTGTAGAAACGTTATCCGAACACGACTATCTGCCAAGCCGAGCTTTGCCGAGGGCGTGGCTCTTTCATTTGTACGCTTCTCTCTATCTCTTCTATCCCATGCAGTTTATATACGCGGCCGCACAGTCGTCAGACTATCTTTCTCAAACTGCATCATCTCCCCCTCCCTTTCTCTCCTTTCTCTCATTCTCTTCCACCGTGGTTTCTCCTTCCTAATATATTCTCCCTTTAAATCGAATTCTACCTCGCTGTATAACCCGCTGCAAAATTCGCGCCTGATGAGCGCAGTTATTTCACCGAGAATGTCGCAAATTTATAGTATTAATTTTCTTTAATTATACGCACCGTCGCCATGCAATACTCTTTATACATCATCGAGCATATTCGCGCTTTACCTCCTTTAATATAATCTCAACGTCTCTCCGTATACCGTGCCCGATCTCAAATATTCCGATTATCCTGTGACGAAAATGTTCGATTAACAAATCCGAACTGAAATTCGTGAAATTCGCAAAAATTCTCTCTCTCCAATTTAAAAAATAAAAACTCTTTGTAAAAAAATGATGTCAAATTTTTTATCCATACACTCTTCGAGTTTATGGGAAAAATGTTCGTGCATTCGTCCTGGAAGCGACGTTGGTCCAGAGCGACTGCAACTACAGCCCATTAAATGGCCAATCATGCAGTACGCGCGCGAATAAAACGACAACAATGAATATCTAAAAGTTTGATCGAACAGGGACCGACTTTTGAATTTTCATGATAACGGGAACAAGAAATTATTCGTCGCAACATGGTGAATCATTGATGTAGATATCTCGTCAAAGTAAATGGAGGATGCGAAAAAGTTGATAAACACAAAAGTTCTTACAACCGAAGATCTCTATGCAAAATTATTCAACGGTCGAACATTTCTTAGTGCTCAGACTGGAGATCGAAACGGAGGAGGATTGCGATGACGAGCGTTCGCATTAAATGGCGTTGCATAATTCGCGTGCACCAAACAACTCATGCAAATGTGAAGAGCTTTAAATTACTGACTCGCATAAACGGATCCATCGCGAACGAGCTACAAACAGATAACTACGGAGTGAGAGTCTAATTACAGAATATATCGCAATAATCAGAGTTTTATTTGATAAAAGATGAAAATTTCGTTCGACGAAAAGCAGAAATGCATCCAAAAATGCAATGACAGCAAGTGCACCAAAGTGCATGCTGCAGTCGTCACGTACAACGACGATTCGATGAATGATAAGTAGGGGAGAAAAGTAATCAAAATAAATGCGTAGAGAGAAGCGAGTGAATTATGGCGTGGCCCAATAAACCGAGAAACTGCATAGTGCACAACGATAAAGTTAGAAAAGAATAGCCGTTTGTTATGGCGAGAATTTTTTGTAGCATGAATAAATCAACATTCAACTTGCTTCTGCCTGAGCGTGCGCTGTGTACATTTTGTAAATTGGAGGCGATATATTTTTTTCATGCAGTTTCGTAATATCTGGTAGGTCGTTTATCCGCCTCCAAAAAGTGTAAAATAATGGATAGGGGCAAGCAGCAGGCTATTTTCTCAACGGGGGACATTATTTACAGATTTCAACGAGTAATTATTCTCGGTTCCTTTTGAAAGCAAGCGAATAGCGTCATATATACACTAAATTCAAATTAATGAAAGATTTAGCGCGAGCTAACAATATTGTGATTAAAATCTTTGAAACTTGGTTATGCGTAACGTGATTATTAATTAGAAAGCCCGAGCTAATATCATATGATAAACAATTCATCCAATTCTCATTGCATTTATCTTTGCTCTTTCGCGTTTCTCGTTCAAAATTTACGGCACACTCGTATTTTTATGGACTCCGTGAAAAAGTGCAGCTCTAATTACATTTCCATTTGGTAATTGTACCAGAGCAACTGTGTCCTATACATATATATATATATGTAGGAAAGAAAATGTTTCCACAAGCGTTGAGAAAAAACATTTGTCGAGATACAAGAGCTACGAGCTTTTCATGTGCGTTAACCGAAAGTGCCAGAGAAACTCATGTCCCTTGCATGTTAAATCTCTTACACCATCCAAAACATGTATGCACATGTTACTTTACAAGTAAAGAGACAGAAGGACACACAATACGCGTGCAAATTTATGTTAAATTAACATAGTTATGGTCTTTGCTGCCTTAATCAAATAAATTACGCCATTTTAATAACACTCAGAATTAATTACATTTTGATATGATAATGAATAGATTTGCTTGTGAATTAATGAACTTTCGGCCAAAAAGATAAGTGTTAATGAATTTTTTTATTCAAGGGGGAAAATAAAAACAAAAACGATAAATTTTTAGGATTTTTGTGTCACAGCGATAAAATAGCGTGGCTGATAAAATAAAGCCCCGCGCGATGCGTGAATTAAAGTGTCTGGCAGCCAATAAACTTGACCGCCAGTCAAACATTCGCGGCTCAATTCCGAAGCGAAGTTTTTCGGATCTAAATGAAATTTACGGGATTCCAGGTGCACGTGATAAAAGTCGAAAGAGGCTGGAGCGGGGGAAAAAGAAAAAACTGATTGAAAAAGAGCCAACAAGACTGTACTCGGTCTACTCGCCGGTTTCCCAGTCATCGGAAGTGTTGTCCGCAGTCTTCAAATATTTGCGTGCACGAGGCGAACCGTGCGCGCTGGGAATGTCCGTGGACCATCAAACGATTTCACCGTGAATGAAAATTGTTTCCTCTCATCGGTGAAGCGCACGAATTGAGCCAAATTTTTACAGAAAAAACTTCGATTCTTTATAAAAAATTGTTCTAGCAAAAAATTCTACAGAAAATTCGACGTCTGGCAGAAAATTCGTGCAAGTTCTATGGACGGCCAAGACTTGGCGAATGAATTCCAAGGTGATGTGAAAAAAAAGAACGAATATGTGAGAAGAGGAATTCAGGAGTGCTGCTGGGAGTGAAGATGCGCGAGAAACGGATGCAGCGAAGAAGCTGGATGAACGCGAAAAGGGCATGCACGAAACGGGCAAGAAGGAAGAGAACTAGACGCGCGCGTCTACGAGAGTGGATCTTGGGAGGGCAGTTACGTTCTGGAATGGAAATTCGTGCTACCAAGAATCCTCCCTGCGGCTATGAGGCAGGAGATAACCTCATGCTCGGATGCAATTGACCTGTGGCCAAGAGAATGCCGAGAAACTCAATAAAACCGTATTTTTAATGAATCAATTAAAAAATTTCGACACCCGTAAATATTTGTCACTGGCGCACATAGAAAACTTTATTTTATGAAAATACCGAAATACGAGCTCGAGTAACGTCACGCTGAGGATAGAATTTTGTATGATATTTAATTAGTGAACCCTTTTCGGACAGGAGCAGAAGAGAAGACATTGTTGTGTGGGCATTTACTACGAGCGCGCCAATAACTGTGACGTTTAACGAATAAATGAGGTTCCTCAATGCGGGAGGGCAAGAAGCACACACATATAGATACTGACAAACGACATACCTTTATATATGTATAAAGCGTGTACATGGAAACCAACATGTACACACAACCTGCCGACACACACAGACGCGGAGCAAGAGAAGGTTTCGGGTCCTTAACAGCCACGAAATTAAACTCCGTCCAAGCGCGATAAATCCTCGAACGTCCTCCCCAGTCACCGGAGAATATAAGGACCAAATATATATACGTGTATGTATAATCTACGTAAGATTTGTGAATATATACACAAATACCTTGGCTCACTCTATTCGTTAACGTTGGTTGAAGGCTTTGACTGTGAGCTCGTTGGCTTATATCGGCCTCTACACACTGATCGCTCGCTCTATGCCACTATACTTAACACCGAGAAGCCACCAGCTCGCATAGCACAGAGAAAAGCCATCGTCCTGACTATCCCATAGAGACATACAAATACATATAGCTTTACCGAAAGTATATCGTTTAATGTGGACACGTATGCCTCGGATGTATACAACTAACTACCACGACGTTGTGGTTAAATAGAAACATTTACACTACTCGCTAGAACCGAGACGTGCAACATTAAAGTGTGTGTATTTACGTGCTTGTACATAAATGTTACTCGGTACACAATATTTTACCATAAACTGCCTCACGAGAGAGCTCACCACTGAATTTCGACTAACAAATATTCATGTTTTTCTTCTGTTCATTGCATTCCTTCCTGATAAGTCGTTAATTACTCAAGTCGAGTTATGGGGCGTTAAAAATTCTCGAAAAACGCTCGTTATGCGATAACGATAGGGCATCGATGACAAAATATTTGCACGTTTGGAATGCGAACGTTTTTTTGGGGGTTGCTTGTTAAAAAATTTACAACCAATAATTCCTTTACTTTTTTCATGAAAAAAAAAACGAACATGAGATTTTGAAAGATCCAGGAAAATTCATTTCCGATGCTTAGTTGAGGAAAAACGAATTTTTCACAAAAAAAAATGTGAATTTGGTTTTGTTTGTGTGTATTTGTGCAATTAACAAATAATGAATGCGCGTGTTTTTTTTTCTATATATTGTTTTTTATATGCATGAATGGCGTCTCGAGTCCATACAGATTTCAAAGTCCCAGCATTCGTAGTGGAGATTATTAATTGAAAAAAAACCTGCAAAAAACGTTCCACCTGATATCCACCATGGCTTAGGGGCTTAACGAGGTTTTACAACACTCACGGATAAATAACTTTTTTCAAGCCCGATCTATACTTTATATTTTCGGATAAAAATGTGCATGTTTTTCTTTGTTCAATATGCTATACAATTTTTTCGCGAAAACATTGTTTCCTCGTGCAGGGGGAAAAATATTGGATGCAGGCGCTTAATTAACAATTTATGCGATCAAAGAGACGCAACTATTCCCCGTTCTCTTCTCTCGGAGATCTGTACCGAGTTTTTTACATATGGATAATGGGACACGTGGAATAATTAGTGAACGCACAAAATGAGTTCTCGTTGCACTCTGAACATGCACATTTTTTATGCATCATCATTTTTCTGTCTATTTTATAATTGCCCCTAGAATTGATTCCTGGAAAAATAATTCAAAACGCGAGAAATTTCAAGGATCAAGAGAATCGTTGTTAAAATTGTTAATTTGTCAATAAAAATGAATTGATGATCGTTGCCGAGGCTCTCGATAAATCTTTCAAAGAAACAGGGACGTGCATGGGTTTGATAAAAAAATTCACAAGTTGACAACCAAAAACGGTACTTTTGAGCACATTCGTGCAAATAAATGCGATTAATTGCTTCAGCGTCAATTTCCATAGATATTGAAATATGACGAAAAAAAAACGTCCATAAAATCCAAAGTATTATTTTATTTTATTTAGTACGTGGGCGTGTATTTCACGGGAAAGGTGAAATATGGAGAAGAATGCGAGCCTCATCCGCTAACAGCGCGTCTCTCATCTCGGCGAAGAAGAATCTTCATGAGAGAAAAGACCGCAGTCGGGCTTATCCGCGGGAAATCAAATTCAGCGATACACACGCAGAGTTTCCACGCTCGCTCGAGCAGCGGCTTCATATAAAAGCCCATGAGAGTTCTTCCCCCCATAACGGCAATAAGTCATACCATTATTATATTCAAGAGCATATGTGCATTCATGTACGTTACACATTTACACATTTACCTGCAAGAACGATACGCACGGAATAAAAATTCATTAAAAAATATTTTTTAAAACGCGTCCGTGTATTTTCAACTATTTGCGCGTTTTATTAAATTGACGGACCCACGTTAAATATCTAGAATTTAATCAACCGCGTGCTCGCGCCGAAATATAATTAAAAAATTTCTAAAGAATTTCGGAATAAGCCTTTTTGATGACTCTGAAGTTTGCATCGTTGGAATACAACGAAATTAATTTGTATCATTGACAAAAAATAATTATTCAAAAGCAGAATTTAATTATGATGATAAAATGATCCATTTTTGCCATTCGAAAAGCATGTCGGCTCGAAAAATTTGGATTACATTGAAAATCGAACGAATCTTCATTAAAATTGAATACTTTTCGATGCATTCCAACGTTGCAAACTTTAGCATCATCCTTTTTGATGAATTTTCAATTAATTACTTTTCAACGAAACTTCCTTCAATAAAATCCAAAAAATATAACAAGATTGTTTCATCAGAGCGTTTTAAATATTCATATAATATTTATTATTATTAATATAATAATTATTCTTATAAATATTAATATAATATATTAGTATTAATAAATATTACAAATAATATTAATATTATAAAAATTAATATAATATATTAATATTTTTAATATTAAATATTAAAAAACAAAAACAAAAACGAAATTAGAAGATAAATAATCATGAATAAATCGTGGAAAGATATTTTAATCGTTTTTTTTTTGCTTTCGAAATGTGGGAGGAAAAGGAGGGAATCATATTTTACTTTTATGGATTTTTAATGCAATACGTTGGAGGCGCATAATCGATTGGTCAATATTACCGTTATATGTGCTATGGACTTTTCATATCGCGAGATATACTGCCCATGCATATCCTGCCGAGAGAGAGAGAGAGAGAGAGAGAGAGAGAGAGAGAGAGAGAGAGAGAGAGAGAGAGAATACGATGATGCTGAATTATTCACAATTCCCCCGATGATCAATAATTATTCATGGGAATTAATAAACATATGTATTCGTATACGGAGAATGTACTTTGTTAAATGGCTACGCGCGTTCAGTCTGTCTCTTGATACTCTCTGTCCTTATCTCGTGCACCTCGTTGATCGGACTTTCGATCGATTTCAACGATTGTTGCGTTGGTACGCTTAATCGATGTCGCAACAGCCTTATAGAGCGCTCGTGTCGTTTTTTCACTTAATTCCAGATCTGCAGAATGCCGAGAGTTGTGGGTAAACCAAGTCACAAAAGTGCAACAGCCACGATCGTTAGAATATTTTTTTATTTTTATTCTCGTACATATCGCAATGCACGCACCTGTTAGTCGCGGAATCTCGTGTGTGCGTTGCTGAATATACAACTTTTTCAGCGTCTTGAAATATTCCATTCAAAAAACGTCCACGCCACAGAGAAATCCTGAAAAATGTCTCTCGGATCATTATACCCATGCAATGCAAGCGAATCTAACGTTTCACGATCCCGAAAACGCTGTATTTCCAAATTGGGCGCAAGAACGCGTCGTATTTTTCTTTTTTTTTCAGACAATGAAACATTTTACATTTTTATACGTCCGTCTCCTAATTTAATGGAAAAATATGACTGAAAAACGATAAAATTACTCAAAAATTGACGATGATGAATTTTCTCGATTTCATGGAATCGCGATCGTTTAACACGACATAAAAAAATGATTTTCTCCATTTTGGTTATATGAAAGCGGACAAGAAATTTTTTTTTTTTTAATATATGGAAAAATGAATTGGAGAAATTTCTCTTGGCGTGACAGTTTGATCGAAAGTTCGAAAAATCCATAAATATTTTGGTTTCAAAATAAAAATGAACGAGGCGGAATTAAAATTGATCACACTTGGTTTTTTCAATATCTTGGTCGATCTAGAATGGTCCGAGTTTTATTTATGTTGATACATGTGCGTGCGCGGTGAAATCTGGTCTGTTGCGAAAGTGATTCGGTGAATGGAGCGTCCCGAAGTACGCATGGGCTACTTTTATCGTGTCCTGCCGTGACTGTGTATAAACGCCATGTACAAATGTATGCCAGTGATCGGTGCGGTGCACCTGAGAGGAAAAAGAGCGCGAGGAACGAAAACGATCTCGGTATGAAAGAGAAACCATGCCACATTTGGACACGAAACGAAAAAAAACAACAACAACGACGCATAAACGTTCCGGGGACGAGCAAGGAGGGCCTAAACGGCGTGTGCATTTGCACTTAGCCGCAAGAGTGCATCAATAAAGATTAAATGGGAAAAAATCCGAGCGATCTCGTTGCGACACGAGGAAAAACGTTTTGAAGAAGGAAAATGAATTTTTTTTTCTTTTGAAATTGTTTTTCACGTCTGTAATGAGCAGAATTTTTGAATGCAACGATTTTTGGGCTTTGTTTTATTTTGCCACAGTCAACGGGGTCTGTGACGTGGAGCTCTAGGCACGATCATGGCAACGATTGATCCATTCAAGCATATCCAGCGGAGAGAGTTCAATATTCTGAAAAGATTCCTCCTCATGTTTCTTGCTCCTCGCTCGCGAGAGTACATTCGTTATCCTCGGGCGATACACGAAGGAAAGGAGCAACATCCTGATGCGTTTGTACCGTTAGCTCGTCGCGCATGCACAAATGCACATCGGCACCTGTGCTAGCAAAACATCAGCAAGATTATACTCTCACATGATCCTTTTTGTCGTCATCGCTGCAGCGTTTCTGCTCGCTGCAGTTCGCAGTCTTCTCCGATGTATATATATATATAATAACTGCATATAATTCCCCTCGGCGTGTCTCGCAGCGTGACAGACGTTTTTCCTCTTATTTTTCAGCATCATATCTAATTAAAACGGTCATCCCGATCATTAGCGAGACATTCGCGAGTCCCCGCGCGCGCGCGCGGTTAACTCCAGTCACGATACGAAGAATGCGTGATTTTTCTTCCACGAGAGCATATTATTCTGCTCGTCGTATCGCATTAGCCGAAGAGCAAAAGAAATCTGGAATCCACGCGCGATCCTCCTTCCACGACGTTGGCAAAACAATTCCCACAAAATTGTCCGCGCTTCTTAATTACTTGGGATACGTGTAGCAAAAACTCGTCGAGGAGAAAATGTGAATAAAAAACCGACGAAAACGTCAGGAAAGATTAATATTGAAACGTTTCAAAATTCCAAGTTCATCGATCGTTTCTTTTTCGACATTCCAAGATATAAAATATAGAGTCACGTCGCTCGGATGATTGTGTTCTCGGCGTCGAGCGCGACTCACCGCAAAAATTCAATTTCGCTAAAACGTAGTGAAGATGGACGAAAACAAAATGAAATGAATCGAGGATATTTCGAGAAAATCGAGTTTCACTGGACGGTGGTATCAAGAGTGAGTTTTCGTGGTAACACGAATTTTTGCCAAGCATTGTAATAAGAAGGCGGAGTTTGGGGGGGGGGGGGGGATTTGAAAGGAAATGAGCGATTACTGAGGGTAACAACAATTTCTCACCCGCGGCGATGCGGGCTTCATGTAAAACGTGAAAGTGAGCTTTTGCAATTAGGGCGCGGGAGATGCGGTGGCACACAAGTTCGGTCGTCGTCTTCGTTATAAAACTTGAGTCCGAGAGTTAACCGCAAAAGAAGAAGACGAAGAAGGAGGTGGAGGAGGAGAAAGAAACGAGACCGAGAAAGATGGAAAGGAAGAAAGAATGGAAAGAAAAATAAGTGGCGGGGGTGGGAGACGGGGGTTAGTGCCCCTGGCTCGACGACCTACTCGCACCTCTAGGGAACACGTGACAAAGTTCTTTGAGCTTTTCTTGCCAGTAAAACGAGACGAAAAAAGGAGAGAAAAAACAGCAGCGGGGAGAAGAGGCAAAAAAAAACGGAGAAGAGAGAAAGATTCGAAGGGACCGAGAGTGGGGGGGGGGAGAAAGAGTTGGGCGATCAAGGCAGACCCCGGGGGCTGCATTTGAATAAGAAAGGACTCGGACGCGTAATAACGGCTTCAGCACCCACGCGATTTCTCGCCCAACCCCTTCATTTCTTCTTCGCTGCTTCGTCGTGGTGGTCGACGTCACCGCAAACCTCCGACCTTCGTCGCAGTCCCTTTTTTCTTTCTCCCTTTCTCTTATATACAATGCTACGCACTCGATTCCTTTTCTTCTGTGTCCCTCCCCCCCCTCCCTTTCCCGTCGCCCACCCATTACTGAGCAATCCCTTAACCTCGATGTCGATTCGTGGTTAGCCCATGAAATTTCCCACAGGACAAATCGACCCATGTCTATGTTAATTGAGAATTCAGGCCTCTTTGTTACATACAACGACAAATTTGCAGAGACAATTTTATTCCCGACTCCGCGTTTCAAAGCTTTTCCGAATTTTCATGTCATTCAAATAATTAAAAAAAAAAAATGATCTTCTCGCTAAATCGTCAAAATATATTGAAATTTCCATTCATTTCTGAACATGAAAAATTCTTCAGAACAATTGATCGAGAAAATTCAATTACCCGCGATAACGTAAATATTTACTTGGACCGTTCGAGTGAAAATTGTTTAAAAAATGATTGAAATTCCATGCCGAAAGCGCATCATTGAATTTCGCTGAAATTCCAATACATTTGTGTGTCTGTGTGTGTGGAGTTGAATTGCGAAGTGATAATAAAGGGTTTTTCGTATACACGCGGCATTGATCCGCAAGAGATTTCCGTAGCACACGAATTTGATAGGGTATGGACATGGAAATTTCAAGTGCTTCGGGAGCCAACAATCGGAAAATTGGGCTTTGTGCAGAGATTGCATAGAGTCGGTATACATTCGGTACAAAAGTATCGGATACGAGAAACTAATCTCGGGGATGGTATTCCGAAAGAAAAACAATTGAAGCCCTCGCGCCAGGTGAAATAGAAAAGGGTTGCATGGCCAGAATATCGTGTCAATGGGAAAACAAAAAATACAATAGAAAAATACGAGTTGCAGTATCGTACTCAATGCGCGGAAGAAACGGGCGCGAAAATCTCGTGCTATCTTGGAGATTACGATCGAAATTTCATTGTAGAAATCGTGAAAATTTGTGTGTTTTATTTTTATGTACTGCGACGTCCGACACAATTCTAGGAGCGGGTGATGGTGCAGCGAGATCGTGATAGTAGGGGAGCAAAACGTGGTGAAAAGGGTGAAGCTATGGATGGATAAAATTCTGAAATACCATGGAGTCAGTACAGCGAATAAAAAAATCCGATAGCATTTGCCTTCTGGGTGAATATTCATGACACGACGAATCCCTCTAGTGAGATTTTCCACTATATATCTTTTTCCTCTCTCTCTCTTCCTTTTTTAACTGTAGCAAAGCTCACGGTCGTTCTCCTGTAAACGTAATCGCTTGTCCGTGTGGTTGGCCAACTCTCCAAGAGCGAGAGAGAGAGCGAAAGGAAAAGAGAACGAGCCACACAGTTCGTCTACTATATTTTCTGGTATAGAACTCTCGCACTAAAAGTTCGTTGCACCGAAAGCAGAGCTCTGCTCTCCTCGAGAGCTGGAATGCTCTCGATAGAACTGGCCTCTCTGGTTCGTCGCGTTCTGCCGCTGCCAACGCGTTTAGTAAATAAAACTTTTGCCAAAAGACCGAGACAACAAAATTGGCGGATTTTTTTGAACGTTACTGAATAAGAAGCGGAATGAACGTCGATGATGATCGTGCGAATAAGAAACAAGTGTCAAATCCAATGTCAACCTGATGCTGTGTCTTCAGGATGCATTTTTCCCATGGCTCTGAAGTTTGCATCGTTGGAATGCAACGAAATTCATTTTTATCTTTGACAAAAATAATAATTCAAATGCAGAATGTAATTACGATGATAAAATTATCCATTTTTGTCATTCGAAAAGCATATCGGCTGGGAAAATTTGGATGGCATTGAAAATTGAACGAATCTTCATTAAAATTGAACATTTTTCGATGAATTCCAACGTTGCAAACTTCAGCATCATGTTTTTATGACTCTGAAGTTTTCATCGTTGGAATGCAACGAAATTCATTTTAATCTTTGACAAAAATAATAATTCAAATGCAGAATGTAATTATGATGATAAAATGATCAATTTTTGCCATTCGAAAAGCAAATCGGCTGGGAAAATTTGTATGGCATTGAAAATTGAACGAATCTTCATTAAAATTGAATATTTTTCGATGCATTCCAACGTTGCAAACTTCAGCATCATGTTTTTATGACTCTGAAGTTTGCATCGTTGGAATGCAACGAAATTCATTTTTATCCTGACAAAAATAATAATTCAAATGCAGAAAGTAATTACGATGATAAAATGATCAATTTTTGCCATTCGAAAAGCAAATCGGCTGGAAAAATTTGGATGGCATTGAAAATTGAACGAATCTTCATTAAAATTGAACATTTTTCGATGCATTCCAACGTTGCAAACTTCAGCATCATCTTTCCCCCCTTTTTTATTTACAAAAGTCTACACCGAACAATCCTAACCAGAATGTTTTTCCCCGGAATTGTCCTAAGGGAAATCTCACGTGTGCCACATCCAGAAACGTGTGTATCTTCCGGATGCGTTTAAATCACGTGTGTAGTCCACGAGAGCAACCTCAAATTGACGGCTGCCTTGTTTCTCTCACGAGAGTAAAAAAAACCGGGCGAGCGCGCAGTTTAATCGAAATGCACTTTTGTTAACGAGTTGAGGACATCTTCGAATAGCAAATCTGTACTTGACAAGCGCCGATTGCGAGGCGAGTTGTTTCCCCCCGCTCCTCGTCCCCTCGCAAAGCCAGGTGAGCGCGAGAGAACAGGTGCATGAACTCGGATGAACTTGGCGCTATAGCGAGAAAATGAGACCGCGCGAGCTCTAGTAGCAAAGTGAAGAAACAAAACAAACTAGATGAATAAGAATAAGAAGAATAAAAATAAACGGAGATCGCGGCGCGATGGTAACGATATAAAAAAAAAAAAAAAACGCCAAAAATTCGCGTGCGTTTGTTTCATTGGCAGGTGACCGCGTCCGGACGTAGCGCGGCTTGCCTCGTTGGAGGAAAAAAAACAAAAAACCAAAGTGTGCAGTGAGCAACGAAATATCGAAACGTTGCTGCATGAAATGATGAAAAAGTATAAATTCAACATATTAATGACACATATTATCACATAGAGTAAAAAAACCTGATATTCGCCGAGGAATACTCTGGGATATGAATAAAAATGGAAAAAGTTTGCGAGGAGAGTCGCGAAAGCTTTCGATCGATGTGTAGCTATCCGGAAGAAGTAACGAGTAAATCGGAGACGGTGGATCGAGAGAGTCCTCTTGAAAAGCAGAGAATCCTGTTATACATGGAATTATATACATGTGTCTGTATATATACATGTTGAAGGAAGAATAAAAAGGACTCGATCGTTCGCAATCGCTCCGGAGGAGTGGTAAAGAAGGAAAAGAACCTGTGCCGGTTGCTTGAAAACTATAGATGTATAGAAATTCCACTGGAATCTATATATACATATGGCTATTGGCACGTTACAAGAGAGGAGCGGGAGCTATAGAAGAATCGCGCGACGAGAGAGCGAGAGCGAGAGAGAGCCGGTGCATGAACCTGCGTGAACTTTGCGCGCGAGAGGCGCGAGCGCGACGAAGTGAGGGATACACAGCTGAATAAAAGAGAGCGAGCGAGAGGAACGAAAGATGAGAGATAGGGAGAAGGAGAGAGAAAATGCGGAGAGCGACGAACCGTTACGCTAGGTTGGATCTCTTGCTACGGTCACTTCCGGCCCCGTGGCATCTCGATCCAGACGTAGTTATACAAGATGCGCGAGCTCGTACGTCCGCGTGCGAATAAACTTTGTGCGAAGACACACACAACGCCTCTTTTCGCGCATCTCTCCATACCGCACGCAAGACTTTCACAATGACACGATTTCGTCTTGTTCATTTTAAATATTTAAAAGTTCGTACCGTTTCACTGCGTGTATCGTTAGCAAAAAAATATTCACTTGCTCGCGTCAATACTCATCGACGTTTCAATAGTCTCAGTTTACAAAAACGTCATTTCCCATGACAGAGCACCATGGGACCCCATTGATATAAATTCAATATCACAGCAGGTCGAAATGTCGTTCGAAAATGAATAAAAGTTCGGAAAATTCGCATCAATCGAGAGAAATAATGAAAACTAAATAAAATTTTCTCGTTGCGCAATGACTCTGAAGTTTGCAACGTTGAGATTCAATGAAAAATATTTATTTCATCAATTATTTATTCATTTTGGAACATCATGGCAATTTTTCGTATCGATTCAATCTTTGGGTCGCGAAAGAGGATCGTTTTATCGTCCAGAGTGAATATTTAATAATAATTATGAGATCTAGTGAATAAAAAATGGAATTTCGTTGCATTCCAACGATGCAAACTTCAGGATCATCGCTGCACATGTAAACGATGTAAAATGCCGAGAAATATTGTGATATTAAAATTCTTTTCGGTTCCTGGAAAATGTTCTGTACGACTCGATCAAATTCCCATCGAGAGAGATTCAATATTTGTGAAAAAAAAACAGACAAGAATAAAAAACAACGAGGGGGTAAGAATTTGACGTTAAAAGGTTACGAAATTCGAGTTCACGTGTGTGTATGAAAATATATATGTATGCGTAATGAATGTAAAGTAGAAACGGACGGTGTGCAACGAGCGAGAATATGAGGCCAGGCAGAGGGTTGAGAAAAGGTGAAGGGTCCTCCGTGGTTTGACCAAGGGGGCCCATAAAAAAAATGCGTCGCTCTCTGTCTCATTTTCTCTCTCGTTGAAGCAGGGGCAGGCGACGTGTGGAGGGCTTTTGACAATATGCCATATGCTCACCGCACAAGTAGCCGAGCTAAATTATTTCAGGTCATACAGGACGAGGTGCATTTTCGTTCCATACCCTCTGGAGAGAATAAAAAGACACGGCAAAAGGGAGAGACAACGAGAGCGAGAGAGCAAGAGAGAGGGAGAAAAATTCCCTCTTTTGAATATCCATCAATGGACGTTAAGCACCGTGCTCGTCCATCGACCGACTCACTCTTCCCAATTCATCTTATTTCTAATTTTCTCTCCACACTTTGTCTCCGCACTGCCTGCATTGCGCAAATAATGAATTTCAGCAAAATTTTCGACATCAAACTGCTGCAAATACGTCATGAAAAAAAAACCGTCATAATTTCTACTCACAAAATATACGGGAGATCCAAATTGTTGCATTAACAAGATTCTGAAACTCACCTGCAACAAAAAAGACAAAAAAACACGTTAATAAACTTTTTCATGGTCACGTGGATGATTTTTAAAAAATTATTCATAACGTGGAGAAAAAAATCGACAGCCATCATTAATTAGGATCGACTTTTCGACACGAATAATTAGTGGCGAATTAAATTGATTGACGATTAAATAAATTCGAGCGAGGAGGCCAAATTAGAGCCAAACTGTGTCTCGCCATTCGTGATGGAACAAACTCGACCAGTTTTAAACGTTAAAGAAATAGAAAAAATAAATAAATGTGTCGCCCGTAGAATCCTCGGGGGGTTAATCACTGAAAAACTTGGAGATTGTTTAAATTCCCCATCTCGAGGGGCAAGCGGTATAGCGGGGTGTTGCAACGTTTTTCTCGTCACCTTGTTTCGTGAGCTTTTACAAATTTATTCATAACTCGTCCGCGCGGGACAGGAGAACGCGTTCCCGCGCGGTTTTCGAGTTTCCTCTTGTGTGGCGTGGGCGAAAAAAGGGAGAAAAAATTGCCCACAGAGGGAAAGCGAGAGCAGGATTTAAAAAAAACGTTGAAAGGTGTAAAGGTTCTGTGTGCGCGTGTGTGTGTGTGCGAGGGAGGTTCGCGATGCTGGTGGGAGCTTATCGCGAAAATTAAAAGAGAATGACGAGAGCGTGGGGCTTTAAGAAACGTGAAGGGGCGAACAAGATATTGAAGGGAAGAGAGAAGAAAGGCGAGAAGCAAACAAAAAGGGAAAAAAGAGTTTAAGGAAAGCTTAAGGGATCTTCTCATGTCAATGCTGACGGTAGGGTGTTAGAAAAAAGGAAAAAAAAGTCATGCTAAGAAGAAAAAAAGCTCGACGTTTACGCGCAGACCATCATCGTTCATCCGCAATGTGCCGCGCGGCACGGACTTTCGTGTGTGTCACTGCCAACGGAGTTATTTCGCTCCGCGACATAGTGAGAGGAATCTTTTCTATAGGTTGGATATAAAAGTGTAAAATTTTTAACATAGCTGAAAACTTCCTCCTCTCTTGCTGACGCAGGGTTCAGTATGGAATTCGAAGAGTTTCTCGCTCGTTTTTATACATTTTTTCCTTTTCATCCAGAATACTCGCTCTGGTGAATAAACTGAATGAACAAATCAAATAAACGAAATATGCCAGGGCTCACAATGTGATTGGCCGTTTTTGTCAACTATTTTTTTTCTTTTTCTTTATAAATATACGACAGAGAAAAATAGTTAATAAAACGTAAAGAAAATTCGGTCGAACTGGAAAAGAATTTTTCGTTTGTGTTTTTGCCAACGCGAACAAAAAGAATTTTTTTCATGATACCTGAAAAATTTAATCAATTCAAGATTTCAATTATAATTTTTATTTTATTCTTTGTACTCTGTTCGTTTTGAAAACACACGCGTCGCCGGATCCCCGCGAGAAGAGAGCAGATTGAAATTGGCTCTAGGACTCTCAGGCAGCGAGTATAAGCGAAGCGCGAGCGAAAATAAACGAAACGAGAAATATAAAAGTGTGAAAAGTCTGCGGGAATAAATCGGGGCGCGAAATAAACGGTGCCACGTGGCACGACGACGCGGCAAGAGTCAAGAGGAGGCCGCGCGCGATAAATACGAGAGCAGGCTCGCATGCTGCACTCTCGGCTTTTGTGCTTGTCTGTAAACCGTGAGCCGCGAGAGAGAGAGAGAGAGAGAGAGAGAGAGAGAGGTGTGATGCAAACGAGACGCAACTTACGCGCATTTTGCACACGACCAACAGAGTCAACGAGGGATGATGATGCGAGAAGGATCGAGAGACCAGAGACTCGTTGGGATGCGAAGCTTTGCAGCGCGCTCTCGAGCTTTCACGCCTCCCGGCATCATCCTCGCGTCGTCGACACATGCGCGCCTGTATATTTTACATCCACGTCGTATATTTATCGCACGTTAATTAATAAAACGTACACACAACCGAGTATTTTGAATAATAAGGTCACGGCGATTATGGCCCGACCATATGGTCGAGAAAGCTGATGAGTTAATTCAAACTTTCATTCATGCCGACCGCACGCTTCGAAAAAAATTTCACTAATAAATGTTCCGTTCAATAGCCCGACAACGAGTACAAAAAAAACGCGGCAATTGTCCAGTTTTGAGCGCTTTGCCAAGAGAGAGCGCGTAATAAAAGTTTCTTTCACATTTATGAAATAAAAAAAAGCTTGTTTTCCATAAATTTGACACGTTACGAGGTCCCATGGTTCCGGGAAGCACGTGGGATTAAAAATGACGTCGCAACGGCGCTAAGAAAATATTTTGGTGAAAAAAGAAAATTACGTTGAATTCAAAACAAAATTTGGGCTAGAAAAATCGTAATTTCGCGAAAAGGATTTGTAAACTGCAAAAAGTAGGAAATTAAATATTCCGTGCCGTCAAAATTTAATTCTCCTGCATTTCATTTTAGAGAAAACAGTGAACGGAGCAGCATATTCATTTTCCAGACTGAAAATGAGCCCCGGGACCTCATAAAACATGAAAAAATACTGAGCAGGTAGAGAAAAATGGGGGGAGGAAATAAAATCGCGGAACTCGCGACCAGAAGTTCCGGCGCGATGGCCAGTTGGTTTTGTTTTTTTCAATTTTTTTTCCCTGACGACATCCTGTAAACCGTGGCGCTTGTCGGTCTTTCCTCTCGGCCCAATTTCGTTGTATATGAGAGAGAAAAGAAAACTATGAAAAATAATAAAAAAGCATCGCGAAAAAGTACATAAGAGGACGGAAACTTATATTACGGGTTTTCCGCGATTTCCTCGGGGCGGCTGCTCTCTCGGTCGGCCGCGCAGATCGATCGACATCCGCAAGAAGCTACATCCTTCCCGATTACTTTGGCGATCGGGTGGAAAAATCGTGGTAGCCCGCGGTAACTACCGAGTAAAAGGAAGCAGCGGCAAAAAAAATTGAGTGAAGAGTCCAAGCAGGAATGGAGAAAGACGCGATAAGGAGAAAAAACACACACACACACGCGCAAGTGTTAAGGGAAACGATAGCCCGAGACGTGAGTGCATTTGGACACGAAGACGGACAGACGGACAGAGAAGCAAAAAAAAAGAAACA
The DNA here is from genome assembly GCA_037043255.1 of Diadegma fenestrale. Taxonomy (NCBI): domain Eukaryota; kingdom Metazoa; phylum Arthropoda; class Insecta; order Hymenoptera; family Ichneumonidae; genus Diadegma; species Diadegma fenestrale. The sequence continues at coordinate 12,100,461 of CM073312.1, forward strand.
AGAGACAGGGGAATAAGTGAGAGGCAAAGAGAGGAGGCTGCTGGAATATCTACGACGGTATATTAGAGGCTCGAATGCTTCGAGGAGGAGCTAAAAAAGAGAGAACAGAAGAATCGAAAAGCGGAAGACACGGAAGGAAGGCAGCAGAGAGATCCATGAACCGTAACAAGTGCACGCGGAGAGACCTCGGACGAAAGCACGAACAGTGCGGAGAACGACCATGAGAGTGAGGGAGAGAGAAACGGAGAGAGAGTGAAGAGAAGACTTTGGGAATTCAAGACACACGCTATATACACAGCGACCCAACATCTCCAGAGACCCAGAAGAAAAACTATTCTCCCGTTTTGTTCGTAAAACCGGTTGACGAGATCTCGCACAGGGAGAAAGAAAAATATATCACAAGAATAATAAATTCGGCTATAAAAGAGGCTTTTGATACATGGAAAAATCGAGAATATTAATGAAACACGATATACTTAAAGGAATTACGACCTCGTGCCCCATGGGATTTAGGGAGATTCCTGTTTAGAGATGAGACCAAAAATATCCTTTCTTGTCATTCCAACACCATAATTCTTGAGCTTCGTATAAAAATTCTCCACGAAACGCGAATCCTAACAGCAATCTCCGAATCTCGATTCGCCCTGCAGGACTTTTGTTCCTCGGTTTCGGTTTTTTCTTGAGCAAAACTCATGAATTTTATGAAATATTTAATCAGGACGATAAAACGATCGTTTTTCAGGATTCAAACACAAAATTGATACGGAAATTGGCTTTTTTTTGTTAATTTATCGAAAAATTAAGGGAAAAAGTATTTTTCGTTGGATCCCAACGTTGCGAACTTCAGTGTCATTTCATTTTTAATATGCTCCGTTGAAAATGGTACCGGAATAAACACAAAACTACGTTCTCCAGAATTTTTCAATCATCTTCATCGAGAGTGTAAACAAAAAAATTTCATTTCCTTCCCAAACATGCTTGAGATCCATTTAAAAACTAAATCTACAGAACGCCCTTTTCCAAAAACGAAGAATAAGACACGCAATTGACGTTTTCGACATATTCGTAAGCATCGAGACACAATATTGAAAACATCGTAAGAAAAAAAAAATCTTAATTACAGTCCCACAAGAAAATGAAATCCAATTACAATTACAAGTATTTAAACAACAATATTATTCGCAAATGAGTTCAACACACTTGTCCGCGTTGTGTACTCCATTAGCAGAGTGTCTGTGTGCATGAATCACAGACTGGCGCCTCATTTCTCTCTGCGTTTGTACCTGCTCAAACGCAAAGACAAAAACCTGCTCCGAGGGAGACTCCCTCTAACGGTGAAAGACTGAACCAAGAAAAAGAGAGAGAGAGAGAGAGAGACTGCGGGCACATAAGAGAGGAGTCAACCGGACGATAGAATGGCGAAGAAGCTTCGTGAGTAAAGGAAAGAGAAAAATAAGGAGGGAGTGAGAGAAGTGAGGTTAAAACACACACACGCACACACCTGCGGACACACACACATGAGATGAGGAGGGGGGAGGGCATAAACTACGAGATGTATACATATACGTATTTCTAGTCTCACTAGCAAAGTCTCTTCACGTTTGCAGTTCATTGGCGTCGAACCACGTACGGGTTTGCACCAGAGCTTCCCCCTCCCCCCCTTCCCCCCTTCCTCACTCGCTCGTTCTTTCTTTTCATCTCGTTATTTCTCGTCTCTCGGTGCTTGATATACATATACGCTATTCCAGAGAAAATAGAGCGACTTGTAGCCAAGTGAATTGGTTGGGAGCTTGAAAATTTCTCGAATGGCTAGTTTCATAAAAATTCAACGAATAAAGAATATTAAAACGAGAACAAACGACGAGAGTGAGAGAGCAGCGTGTGCTCGTTAATTACGTTACAGAAATTCAACGTGAAACTGTGCGTTTCGTTTGCCCAATATTTTTCTCTAATAAACCGAATCGGCCGAGACAATAAATTAATGAGCGCGATAATTTACTTTTTGGGACAGGAAATCGAGGCGATAGAACGAGATCGTTTTATGAATTGACAGTCTTTCGGCGAGAGCAACTTTTAGCGATCCAACAATTTGCAACATTCTAGTGCAAACGTCGAAACTGTCAGAGCTGATGGAAAAAAAACCCCCATGGGCTGCCTCTCGTCCGCTTGATTCACGTTCTACCGAGCACGCTCTATATAAATTCCACAGATACGACGATAGATGAGATCGCATCGTCCAGTTTCTTCGTATGCATTTCTAGCTCCTCGTTCCATCGCGAGATGACGGTACCGATGCGTTTTGGTGCTCGCGTCGCTTCTTGCATGGAGAGAGCGAGCACCTGCTCCTTTTTTTTCTTCAATTCCAACCTGATCGAGAGACTTTGCTCCCACTACCCTAATCCAACGCCGCAAGGTTTACGAACTCGATTTAGGAGAGAAAAGCGAGGAGAAGTGTACGAGACGAGGATGCCGGGTCGGAGATTCGTATCGAGAATCGTTGCATCAAAAACACGAACGCGAATGGCTCGTCGTATATTTTCCAGAAACCTTAACGAAAATTGTGCAAGCAAAATTCCTCGTTGAGTCTCATTAAATTTCAAAAGATGCTCGTCCCGATTTTCATCAAAAATACAAACTCTCATGGCTCTGAAGTTTGCATCGTTGAAATGCAACGAAATTCATTTTCATCTTTGACAAAAATAATTATTCAAATGCAGAATGTAATTACGATGACAAAATTATCCATTTTTGCTATTCGAAAAGCATATCGGCTGGAAAAATTTGGATGGCATTGAAAATTAAACGAATCTTCATTAAAATTGAACATTTATCGATGCATTCCAACGTTGCAAACTTCAGCATCACCTTTTTATGACTCTGAAGTTTTCATCGTTGGAATGCAACGAAATTCATTTTAATCTTTGACAAAAATAATAATTCAAATGCAGAATGTAATTATGATGATAAAATGATCAATTTTTGCCATTCGAAAAGCAAATCGGCTGGGAAAATTTGGATGGCATTGAAAATTGAACGAATCTTCATTAAAATTGAATATTTTTCGATGCATTCCAACGTTGCAAACTTTAGCATCATGTTTTTATGACTCTGAAGTTTGCATCGTTGGAATGCAACGAAATTCATTTTTATCTTTGACAAAAATAATAATTCAAATGCAGAATGTAATTACGATGATAAAATGATCAATTTTTGCCATTCGAAAAGCATATCGGCTCGAAAAATTTGGACGACATTGAAAATTGAACGAATCTTCAATAAAATTAAATATTTTTCTATGCATTCCAACGTTGCAAACTTCAGCATCATAAACTCTTTGATTATTAATTACAAAGAAAATGATCGCCACAATGAATCAAGGATCGGCTAAAAAAGAAAAAAAAATTCACCCGGAAATGATGAAAAGATCGCCGCACAAAAATTAAAAATCAAGTTCCCTCACGACGCGATCACCGGATAAAAAAAAAACCGGTGAGTCGGTACAAGTTAATTAGCAAATAAACGCAAATTTGTCACTACATGTTTTGGAAGTTTAAATCGGATCAACGAAACGAGCAACACCAATTTTCGGCTTGTCGATGAAAAACAAACGAATATACACGCGGGATTTGAAATCGAGAAGGGCGAAAAAATCAAGCGCAATGGGCAAACGAGTGTGTACGTTCGATTCACACACGTATACACAGACACAATTGTAAAAAAATGTGAATCCGATTTTCGTTATAAAACTCAACATCGCACTTCTCTACCTGTACATACATTTTTTTTTATTTCAGTTTTAGTTTCGTTTTTTATCTTATTTTTCGCTACACACCCGATACATTGGGCAGATTGAGTTGGGAATGGGTTATAACCATGCCGCGATACATATCTGCGTTCTATACACTTATATAGCTTTTGCATACACGAGTCACATCAAGAGATAGAAGCAGCAGCCTATTTGAATTTGTGACGGAAGATCGCACAGACTAAAACTCTCGGGGAATCGTTTAATCCCCGGTCAATTCAAGAGAGAGAAAGAGAGAGAGATTCCCATATCGCCGTTTTCACAGCGTTGTATACTTCGTGTTACTTTGTTGGTTATCGAAACGTTTTTGCTTTTGAGACTCTCTACTGATCGCGATACAAACGCAGCTTTCTCTTGACGCGGTTCCAATGCGTTTGTCGCAAGTGCAAATCGTTCGAAACCCCTTGAGAGACATTCGTTTACGATCAAATATGTACATTTTCAATGCCCTAAAGTGGACAAACCGATTGATGAAATAAAAAACGTTTGTCGCAAGAATAATTCGCGTGAAGAGCGCGAGACAGTGCGACTCGTTGCTTAAAATACTAACCAAAGCGACCCGACCTAATTCACTAATATAGCCGACGAAACTTTCGGTCGCGAGTACCAGCAGACGATTAAAAAAAAAAGGGAAAAAAGATTCATAATTCGAGAAACGAGCGTGGATTTGGAAGCAGCTTAAAAAGCTCAATATTCCGGAGAATCATTTTCATAAAAATAGAGTCCCGCGTGTTTCGGCGTCTGCTGGCAACACGAACCGGCCTCAGCACTTCTCGAGACTTCTTTTTCGTGTTTTGTGTATAACTCAGAACTAAAACGTGAACAAAAAAAAAATCAAAAAAAAAGGTTGAAAGAAGAATCGAAAATGCGAGAGGGCGCTCGCGCGATTTCATGTTTCCCCGGAATAGAGTGAATCACACACGCGTGCCAACGAACAAGGTTTTTGGCTCCGGAGAGAAATCAACGACTGTCGAGAAAACGAAAGAAAAACGAACTCGATTTCCAAGTTAAATTGGATACATTTTTCTCGACAACCGATAAAATGTCATGCGGAACTTCAAGTTTGTCCTTTCAACGAATCGTTCGATCGCTGCTTCATTAAAATCAATGCGATTCCGTTCATAAAACGACGCTCCCTTTCGTAAAAGAATAAAAAGCACATGATCCTGAAGTTTCCTCAAGTTTCCCCCGTAAATACATCGAAAAATATATTTTTTATTAATTATTTCCATAATTAATGCGATGGTGATAATTTTTCACGTGAATTTAATTATCCAATGGCAATCAAGACTGTCCCCCAGTGTATCGTTGACAAATACTGTATGACAATGTTGATTCCAAGGCGATGCGAACTTGAGCATCGTAAAAGAATGCGGTGAAGAAAAATATCATGAACTTTTAATCGCGACCATAAAAATTAAACCTCCAGAATTCCACAATAATGACTATATCAGAAAAATATTCAACCATAAAACAAAACTCTCGCTCTCTCAAATATAGCAAAGTATGATTATCACTTTGTTTTTTACGATCTTCTTTACTTTTGCTCGCACCTCGCGCGCCTGAGGTTGAAGAGTTATAAAAAAAATGTGATCAAGCCGCCAAATGAAAAGTAAAATACAGCAACATTGAGAATAAGAGAAAAACAAGAATAGAATAATGAAGAAAAATCTTTTCCCACGTATTGATTTGATGGCAAAGGTTCGTTGAGTTGTTAAGCGATAAAAATAATTTTAGTACATCGTCAGGACAAAAATGTATGAAACGTTTGGTTTATTTTAGTGCAATAATCGCGCAGCTCCCGAGTGAGCTCCAGAATAGCTGCTGATATGCCGAGTTACGAATGTGACGTGAGGGAGACATCAATGACCCAATTAAAAAAACTGCAACCAGAGAATCGAGAGTTATTATTATATAAATCCAGGTGACTGGTGTGGCAGAACGATAAAGAAAGGGAACAAGACCGAAAGGAAGCAGCAGGTAGAAAAAAGAGGTTATTTTCTACGGTTGAGGATTACGAATCAAGAGAGAAAGAGAGAGAGAGAGAGAGAGTGAAACGAGCTGTTGGCGAAGAGATGAGCGTGCTGCTCTGAAAATGAAATTATAGCAACGAGCTTCTTGGAAGTTGAAACAACAGAGGGGGAGCAAATAAATCCACTTATCCGAGTATATACGCACCCTCCGCGGGCCTTTCTCTGGCGTTCTGCGTGTCTTAAAATAACCCTCGGGGCTTATAGTTCGGTATAGCGCAGTTGAGAGAATTGAAAAAGAAAAAAAAATGAAAAAATCGAGCAAAAAATGGAAAAAACGAAAAAAAAACTAGACTCGCGTGTACGTCGAGGAGACTATATGGGACTGTACAGTGTATGCAGGGATCTCAGGGTCTCTAAAGAACGCGATGAGCTCGCATCCGATCACCAGTCGAAAGGACCGCGAGTATACGAACGAGAGAGAGAGCGAGAGGAGGAGAAACAGATTCAAAGACGAGTGTGTGGGGTCCAAAACGAGTATATCTGGCTTGGTTGCTTATTGCTGGTCGTACAACGACGACCAAGAGAGAGAGGGAGAGAAAGGAGCGAGAGCATCACACACATCACGGTACATCCGATGGTTATGTGTCTGAAGGGACCCCCGAGGCCATAGTGCGAAACGAATTAATCCAATTACAAAATTATGCGATCCATTCTGTACAGCAGAGTCTTCTTAGCCATAAACTCATACCGCAACCGCTCTCTCGTCTTGGCGCGGTCGTTCTATTTTTGCATGCAAGTCTAGAAAGGAAAAGAGAGAGAGGAAATCGCGTTTTCGAATTAAAATGTAATCATTGCGCTGTGATCAGTCCGTTGAAAAAATCTCAAAATTATTTCAGACTCTCGTCAAACGTTTATAAATACTTCGCACACAGATTCGTAACCCTAAAAACGAGGGCGTCGAGCTTTCGCGGCCGAGATACTAATGAAACGTCAAAACGTCGCGCGTCATTCGCTCGCGGTTAACAAGATTCGTCGTCGTGATATATATTCACATAAAATATTTATTCGCGATAGCGAAATAGTCGAGAGCGCGAGCACCTGTTCTCGGTACGTCGCGCGATAGTTGAAAGAAAAAAATGCTGCAATACAGCATGAATCTCAAACAAAACCATAAAATGCAAATATAAAATAAGCAACGCGCGGAGACGCGATTCTCTCGTGGTCGTGCAAGGCCGTCAATAAAGAGAGTGCGAGAAAGATGAAGAAAGGGTCTCGCGATCGCAAGAGAAAACAGAGTTTTAAGCTGCAACGGAAAAGATGAGACGCTCGCGCGAACAAGAATAATAAAATAAGAATAAGCAAAAGAAAACCAAGAAATGGAAGCCGCGAGCGCAATAAGAAAAGCGCGTCGCGCGCGCCGTGTGTAGAGAGTCTGGACCTTCGAGCGAGGGACGCGCGCGTTCCCGGTTTCGACTTTGCAAACCCGCGCCTCTCGTCTTTATAATATTCTTCATCTATATACCTATATACACATATTTATAGCGTATGTATACGAGCCTCGTGCGCTTGTAGGTATAATATAACTAGCATACAAGTCCACCGCCTTAACTTCAAGGTTAAACCATTCTGGTTCGCGAGTACAGTCCATTACAAAAGTCTTCACAGTCTCAAAGACACACGAACTCAAAATTCGACGATAATTATAACAAATTGATTCCCGAATCATAAAAAACGTGGGCTCGATTCGTACGATGAAATCTTTTCGACGCAAAGAGAAAAAAACAAAAAAAAAACAACTCAACGCGAAACTGACGGCGATAATTGAGATCGCAGCTAAATAAGTTCAAAGATTCTGAAGCATTAGGGAATTAAGTAATTAATAAACACGCAGGAGGTTGAACGAATGAAAAATGAAGAATCGTAATCCAAGTAAACATTTTGAATGATTCGAGAACATATTTCGGTGTAAAAAGTTTCGGTGAAATGGAAAAATCCATTTTGCCGAGTTTAAACTCACGAGCTTAAGCTCACGCGGACGCGCGGATTTGGCGAGAGTGGGTGTCTCGTTCAATTCTTCTTCAGAATTATTGTCTGGCTTGGTAAATTGCGTTATTGTTTAATTGGTACTCGGGTCAAACGCCGTTCCGCAGCATATATACAATATACTTGAGCGATTCTACACAAGCATATACATATACGCATATAGGTGTGTTGTCTCTAGGCTATTGATATTCTATGGATAGCACTCGATGTGATATTACAGTGGGATGCGACGTGTCTGCCTCGTCTATATCTGTACTAGCCGCAGACATTAAGTGCCATGTAGTTAAATTATATATATACGCGTTTAGATCTCTGTACAGGGTGTGCCAGACGATGCGTGATGAAAATGCCAACTTCCGCGTGTCCTAATCATCCTCTTGAGCAGATTCACATGCTCGCGACGATTGGACGAAAATTTAATGATGTTGAAGTTTGCATCGTTGGAATGCAACGAAATTATGATTCTGAAGTTTGCAACGTTGGAATGCATCGAAAAATATTGAATTTTAATGAAGATTCGTTCAATTTTCAATGCCATCCAAATTTTTTCAGCCGATATGCCATTTGAATGACAAAAATTGATCATTTTATCATCGTAATTACATTCTGCATTTGAATTATTATTTTTGTCAAAGATAAAAATGAATTTCGTTACATTCCAACGATGAAAACTTCAGAGTCATAAAAATATGATGCTGAAGTTTGCAACGTTGGAATGCATCGAAAAATATTCAATTTTAATGAAGATTCGTTCAATTTTCAATGCCATCCAAATTTTTCCAGCCAATATGTTTTTCGAATGGCAAAAATTGATCATTTTATCATCGTAATTACATTCTGCATTTAAATTATTATTTTTGTCAAAGATAAAAATGAATTTCGTTGCATTTCAATGATGCAAACTTCAGAGTCATACGAAATTCCATGTTTTCTTAACCAGAGCTTATAATTATTATTCAATATTTGCTCTGGACGATAAAACGATCCTCTCTAGTGATCGAAAAACGTCATCGATACGAAAAATTGCCATGATTTTCAAAATTTAGTAAATAATTGATAGAAACTATATTTTTCGTTGAATCTCAACGTTGCAAACGTCAGAGTCATAAAATTTTAGGGCTTTGAAGATTTTCAACGACAAAAAATCAATTTTATTCCGATGGCGAAGAAATGCATGGAGAAATTTTTCATTTTCCGTCCAAAATCGAATTTTCCGATGACTCTGCAGTTTGCATCGTTGGAATGCAACGAAATTCATTTTTATTTTCGCCAGAAATAATAAATCAAATGCAGAATGTAATTACGATGATAAAATGATGAATTTTTGCCATTCGAAAAGCATGTCAGCTCGAAAAATTTGGATGACATTGAAAATTGAACGAATCTTTATTAAAATTGAATATTTTTCGATGCATTCCAACGTTGCAAACTTCAGCATCATATTTTCCGAAACAGTCAAAAGTTGATTGCAATTTTGATTCAATTTCAAATGTAAATTCCAGTTTAACGAACGGGGCGATTTTCCTTGTGAGTGAATACAAGTTCATTGTATTGACCATCTGTTGGGCGACACCCTGTATATTTATAGTCCTTTTGGTCGCGCGGTCTATAGTGCTCTCCGGTCATTGGCATCCGTCCAGCGTCGCGACGCCTCCTCCCAGCTCGTAACCCTTGGCGCGAGACACTCCATGGTCGGATACCACGAACGAGTTGGACATACGCGTTTATATATATATATATCGAAGTCCATATTTATCGACATATAAATGTGTATACACATGTTAACGTGTGCTTTTCGATTCGGGATGTTTAACATTCTGGATTGACCGGAATCTTCTACATATTCTTTCGATATGCAAACGCGTTGGCAACGAAACATCAGAGCAAAGAGAGAGACAAAGTCTCTATCGCGAGAGAAATCTCTCGATCATGACGACAAGTATGCGAGAACGATACAGGTGCATGCCCCGCCGCGCCGCGATCGACGCGAGGAGAAAATAACGAAACAAAGACGAAAATGAATAAATTAAAGAAAAATAATCATCGACAATGGGGCATGGTGAGAAAAATGTTGGGCGTGTGTAGAAAACCAGCCATGAGGAATGCTCCGCGATCTATATACGTGATGCATCGAATGAGGAAATGAAAGAGCTTCGTAAGAGTCGACAGAGTCGAATCTCTCGTAATAAGTTTACAAAACCATCAAAAACGAATGTGGCGATAAATTTCAAACTCTTTTCGACGCCGTCAAGCGTTTCTACCAACAAAACGAAATTATAAATGCAAAGAGTAAAAATCGGACATGACTCTGAATTTTTTTCTATCAATTATTCATTAAATTCTGAGAATCATTGCAATTTGTCGTATCGATTTATCGTCTAGAGCAAATATTGAATAATTATTATGAGCTCTGATGGAATTTCGTTGCATTCCAACGATGCAAACTTCAACGTCGTAAATCAGACGAGTTTCCAAATAAAAACTCGCGACCAAAAATAACTCAACTTATTCAACGTGTAAATTGAATTCTCCATTTTCTCGGAGAATTACTGAAAAAATAGATCGATTCTCGTCGAAATCCAAATAAAACTGCAGCCGAAAATAATCATAACGATATAAACGAGTAATTTAAATATGGATAAGCTAAAGATGGAATGAAAAGTTACAAAACGAATTCCTCCGAGTGTAATTATGCGTAAAAACGACATGATTTATATCCGCGCTCGGGTACAGATAATTCGATATTTAATTAAGGGATATTGGACTGTAGAGAACGTTGGTAATAAATGGTTGATCTCCCCGGCCGGTACGTTTACATATATGTATATATATATATATATATGTATTGTATCCTCTTCAATCATTCTACGAAGGCTCCTCTAAGTCTCTAACTCCGTAGACTGTATATAACGTTCGAATCTCTCCGCGGAGCGAAGCGCATGCACACGAGGACGAATGCACCGTGTCTTACTCGACAATCTCGTTCGTGCGTGAAAGATGTTATACACGAGAAGGCGCACAACGGCCCTGACCGCACTATGGGGGATTCTCGCCATGCACCAAGCATATTTATATACAGATATGTAATATTTATGTGTATTAAAGGCCAGCAAAGACAGAGAGGACGCGAGGAACCGTATATAACAATAAATATGTATATATGTACGCGCGTACACAGTTTTCTTCCTGATGCCGTTTCACCGTTACATCGAGAGAGACTTTCGAGCTTCCTCTAAAACTCTCATGCGCGGACACGTGTACGTGTATAGATCGAATGCAAAACGCATCATTATTTCAAATACATGGCAATCAAGTATCGAGTGTGCCACATATTGCTGGAGGGTTTTGTCGAAAAAATCGTCGACATTTTGAAAAACGCACGGGGAACGAAATATTTTTCGATAATTTCGAAATTTTGACTGTATTTTTCATTTGTAACGGAAATTTTAGCGAAATTTCTGATTAAAATGTCAAAAATTTACTTTTCGAAGAGAATTTCCCACTGCAACGACTATTTTTGTGATTTTTCAATAAAAGTTTAGTCGAACATTTCCAACAAAATTCTCTTTTCCGTGAGGTCGAAAAAACGATGACACTGAAGTTTGCAACGTTGGGATCCAACGAAAAATACATTTTCGCTTAATTTTTCGTAGAATTAAAAAAAAAAGCCAATTTTCGTATGAATTTTGTGTTTGAATAATCCTGAAAAACGATCGTTTTATCGTCCTGATTAAATATCGAATGAAATTCACGAGTTTTGCTGAAGAAAAAACCGAATTTCGTTGCATTGCAACGATGCACTTCAAAATCGTGAAAAAACGTTTCGCTGCATGATTTCGAGACACCGGAGTATGCAATTCGTTTCCCGAAGCCGTATACGATCATTTATAATAGTAAACGCGGGAAACACTCGGTTTTTGGATTAAAAGAAAAAATAATAATAAAAAAAATGGAGCACTTGATGGATTTCGTTTGAATTCGCCTCTATATGCGCATCATCATTTACCGAGCTGGTTGCGATGGAGCATGATGAAAGGCCGAGCATGCGACAAAAGGCTTAAGCTTCCTGAGATAATGCACTGCTGGTGCTGTCCCTTCGATGCTTTGTCATTCGACATCAAAGGTTCATCACAGAATGCATGCTGCATCGTTCAAAACGTATGGACGATGTGCATTCCCAAGCATTAAATTCCAAATGGTGCATGCTCGCGTTTATCCACGAACTCGTGCTGTATCGGTACAAATTTACCTTTTTTTCATCTTTTTCACGATGTGAATGCATATGAATGACATATAGAACACAAGAAAAGTAAAAGAATCCGAAGGCATAAAGCGAGCCATTAAGGGCTCGCGAGCTTGAGGTTTTTTTCCATCAGAGAGGCCCTAAAAGGCAGAACGAGCCATTAGTTTTGGTTCTTCTCCTTCTCCGAAGCGTGTTGTCCATACGCTCTCGGCACAAAAGCTGCGCATACCCTAAATCTCGGGCTAGCACTCAAAAAATTCATCGCTTCATCAACGAAATGTGTTTACGAGCAAAATCCCGACTGCACAACAAACTTGCATGATAACCATGAAAAATAAACTCGATCCTTGCATCTTGTTCATGCTCGCAATGAATCCCCATAAAAACCGATAAAAAAAAATGGACAAATAAAAACACTATGCAATTGCATGGATGCAGAAACGTAATATGAAAAGTAATTCGACAAAAACTGCTCGTTATTCATGAAAACATATTTCAACTCAATTATAATTGTATTTTATTGTCTCAATTGCTCGTTTCGTCGTTAAAAAACAATGAAAACGTCATTTTAATTTGAAAAAAAGTGAATAGCATTTTGAGAGACTAATATACACGTGGGCGAGAATGAAAATGCAATTCTACACAAGTTTTATTAGGGGGATTAGTGCAACGCGTTCGTAGCTCTGGTTGGAGCGGTAGAAATGCATTTGTTTTGATATAGCTCGAGTGCATACAATTTAAGCGGAACAAGAGGGAGGCGCGATGTATACGAATGTCGTGGTGCAGGATGGGAGGCTGTGCGGAGGGTTAAAAATCTGTCAAATGCGGGGAAAAGGGGTAGGAAGGTATGGAGAAAGCTTTTTGGAAATATGAACTGGTAGGGAGTTTCGTAGTTTCAAGCAGAGTGCAGAATTCGTGGCTAAGGGCTGGGCGAGCAGAGGGAATGGGGTTTGCGAGCCAAGTTGGACGGGGGCGTCATCTTCAATCCCACTAGAAACGTTGCTCATCTGCACTTTCGTTTTGGCGGCGAGTGTGTAGCTGTTCAGTGTATAGCAAAGAGAGGCAAATTTTAAAAAACGTGGGGCTCGCGCGGCCAGTACTATTATTTCGCGTACACAAGTTTTCACCGCTAATGGAAGCAAAAGCCACTCGTTTGTTTGGCTGCTCCTGCAGTTTGTCTTTGTCAGTGAGATGAGGCGATTTTATCCATTGCTCTCTATTCTCATCCACGTTTCCAGCCCATTTTTTCCCATACCTTTCCCGCATTTTCCTCTCTCTTTACCATTTTATTCTTATACTTTACTTCCATCTCGCGTATCGTTCTTTCTTTTTACTTTTTTCCTCTCTCTCCCTCACAGACACACTTTTTGCTCTTTACTCCCGAAACCCTAAACCCTTCTTTGTGTGTTGCCTTCAATCTTTCTCTCCGCTGGACACTCTGCAGTTTCTACTCTAATACAAAATTTTCAGTCCGTCCCTCAAGCGCTTCGCGTGCACACATCGCAATCGCGAGTCTGTAGAAAATGTGTCGCGCAGCAGAGAGGAGAGGGAACGATGGGCAAGGTTTTACGTTTCCAACAACGAAAGCAACGACGTGGACTACGACACCCTGGAGATGAATTTGCTTTTTCTCTGCGCGTACACCCTCGCGTTCCCTTCAATGCTGTCGCGCTCTTTCTACTGCATTCCGTGCTGCACAAACTTTACATCGCTCTTCCTCGACTATATATATTTTGTCGACTTAATTTACCATGAATTTGAAAATGAATGTAAAAAAATAAATTACACTTGAATTTTCGTTTATTAGAGTGACGTTTCGTACTTTCGTTTCTAGCCCCGATGTGAAAAGGTCACTTTTCTATAGCCCCGCTCCGGGAATACTAATTGCACCAAACGTTTTCCTTCTTTTCCCTGTATTTCATGCGTCAAAGCGCAGACACGAATCACATTTACGTGTATAATTAAAAAGTCCGTTTTTTTTCCTTTTCTTCTTTTCTCGCTTCAACTAATTTTGTTTCTTTTTATCGTGTCGAGTAAAATTTCGTCCAAGTGACATCAAAAGCTTCGTCCAAGTTTCCGAACAATTTTCAATTCATTATCAATTTTACAATCAAAAAATTCCATTATCGAAATCAATTAATTTCAATAAACACTTGGAGGAATCTTGCGGAAAAATTCGTCAATTTTATCCACATAAAAATGACAATAATGACTGCGGTAATGCAGTTTGCACGAATACTCACGAATTGCAGCCACAAAATAAAGTAAATGGAGTCTCAATTGAATGCTCACCTGTAACAAACGAAAAAAAACGAAACGTTAAAGAAAAAACAACAACAAATCACAAAGTTGTAAACTCAATTAATAAAAACATGAGATTCCCGTGATAGAAAAAGGAAATAAGAGGGAAAAAAGATTCTGGAAGTAAGCGGAGGTCGTAAAACCTCAAGATTCTTTAGATTTGCGTTAATAACGTCGCGTATAGTTACAAGAACGTTGAATACTTTGCATCTGCCACTCGAACTTAGTTTTATTTCAATTTCCTTCAATTTTAAGGTGCACCAAGAGTTCTCAAGACTGAGGAAAGTACGGGGGCGAGTAAAGAATACAGTGGTTGAAGGGGCGGCGTAGTGCGGATAGCGAGCAGGGGTTGTAGGTAGAAAGGGTTGCACAAGCCCATAAGGAGAAGGTAAAGGAGTTTTCGAGTTAAACAAAGTTGCTTCTCCCTCGAGGAGGAGGCCAAGAGCAGTGTATCCGAGGATTGGAAAGGGGAGCGCGTTGAGGAGAGAAAAAGGAAGAATAGGGGGTTGGGGGAGGGGGCGAGATACGGTAATAAAGCAAAGAGTCGTGGTAAATGCGACCGTAAAAAGAAGTTTATCGCCTTTGCGTCCGGAACTCGCTCTCCGGGCTCTCGGTTAATAGAGAGAGCATATAGAGTGTGTGGAGGGAGAAAAGGAAGAAGCGGCTTCTGGATCTCGTCCTGCTGCTGTTCGTCTCTACGTGCCGGTACCGGTTTTTCCGTTGTTTCGGTTACGGCGTCTATCTGAATACGTAACGCCCACGCAGACTCACACAAACGAGCCCAAACACAGACACGCGTACATGTGAATAACAAATAACCGTAATAAAGTATAAACAACCCCCTTCAGGACATTTTTTTCGCCCCAGCAGACGTTTTACATCAACAGATACCCGTAAAAAGTGTAAGAGCTCGCAGAGAGCGAGAGAGGGAGAAGAAATATGAGCTTGAAACATTCGGTCTCGTATTCGCGTGTGGATTATAAAACTACTAATCGATACTATCAGGCTCTCGTTGCGCTGCACCCTCTCCAGTGGCCAACGGCGTTAATTGCTACAATCAACGAGTTTTACAGTCTTCGTATAATAAAATTTATCTCGGTCTTCCGCGACTTACAGCCCTCCGCTCTTTATATCATTTTTTTTCTCGCACTCATTCTCGTATTCGTGTCTTCGCGCAGATACACCGCACATTTATATATTTAGACACGACTCTGAAGCTTGCAACGTTCAGATTCAACGAAAAATATTTATTTCATCAATTAATTATTAATTTTTGAACATCATGGCAATTTCTCGTATCGATTCAATCTTTGAGTCGCGAAAGAGAATCGTTTTATCATCCAGAGCGAATATTTAATAAAAATTATGAGCTCTGCTTAAAAAAAAAATGGAATTTCGTTGCATTCCAACGATGCAAACTTCAACATCATTATTTAGACTGGAATATGCGACGAGACGACGAACCCGGAAAAGATCCGGTTAAAGAAAATAAATTTAATCTTTCATCGATTAAATCTCCGGTTTGCTCGCACAACCATATTGCCATTTTTCCCAAAGTGCTAATGCGATAGCCGCGCACATCGTTAACTTTGATATCGAAAGAAAATTGTGAGCAGCGACGCGTGCGATTAAATTGCAGCAGGCTCAATGAGGATCTTAAAAAAAGCAGGAAAACGGGATAAGAGTTCGTCCAACTTGTCGATCTACTGCAGAGTTTGCGAAAAGATCGTGAAATTAACGAGAAAACACTGATCATCGTAAAACGGGATAATATTTTCTCTTTTTTTTGTCTCCGTTAACTTGTGCAGCAACAACCAAGATGCATTACGAATGAATATTGCGAAAAGTATTGAGTACGCATCAGGCGAGCCGGAGGAGGCGCCGTTCGCGCGCAAGAAATAATGAGTCGCGCATAAATAATTGTTGGAATAAACTCGACGATTATCATTCGATCGCGCGCGTGTGAGCTCGCAGCAATTATGATCCATCATTGCAGCGAGTTTGACGATGCTCAATCAAAGAAAAAACCTCGCGCATTCGTTAACCATTAAAAAAAAAAAAAAAAACACTTCATTTGCGTATTGTGAGCAGCGCCGTAAGTTATTCGTACGCGCAAACGAGATAAGAAGAAATGAAAAATGATCAAGTTCGTTAAGTAATAACTCTCTGTGGCCCTTTTTTTCGAGAAATCCCTGCGCACAGGCGAATCCACCCTTCTTGGCGGGCGTTTCGATCGCGGCCAGAGATTGGCGAGTCGCCCCGCATCAGCAATTGAACTCGTCAAAGTCATAATACGCGACGGCGTCGTGTGCTCTCGCGGCTCCACCGTTTCGCCTCTGCACGATTGACGATATAGCCAAAACGAAATAGTTGCCTGGCTAGCAAACATCCCGAGAGCTTGGCTCGAACAGACTAACGATTCGACAAAAATAAAAAAGGCTGCTCTCACCCCTTGCACGTGAGCTAAAAACACTTGCCCGCTGGAAAGCAATTATTAATTTCGATTCGATGTATCGAAAATACACAAAAAAGCAACTTCCACGAAAACGCCAACGCTGTAGTATATTATCATTATATTTGTCCGCGCATATAGCTTTCTTTATATAAAAGCTAAACTAACGAGTACAGGCTTCATGCAATTAGGCCAGTTCCTTGTTAGCTCATTCGACTTTGTACACGTACACCCTTAAATCCAAAAACCACTTTTTCAACAATATATCTACACACGTATATTTTCGCTCGTATTCGCGTACACGAAAAGTTAACGATCTTGATGCGAGCCAGCAAAATAAAAGATGAAAAGAACAAAATCGCTGGAGCCTCGTTGGATTTTCCAATGAAAAAGAGAAAAAAAGCTAAAAAATTTTAAAAAAACTCTCGTGAGTGCACATATTTCTGTTTCGACAACATTTCGAGGGAATGATCGACCATGCAATTTCTTTGCAGCAATGTCAACGATCCTGTGAAACTGCTCGCCCCCCGCGAGAGTGTTGCCGATGCATCAGCTCCAAGGGAAACTCTGTCGAGTCCCCGCGGCTGATGATACGCTCGCAGTTATACACCGCGAGTTTCATTTGATTGGCACGATTGAAAACTCACAGAAAAACTCTGCCTCGAGCGAAACGATATGCGCGGACGAATCAGCGGACGGCTGAGCTGTCATCCAACCGAGTGTTGACCCGTTTCGCGTCGAGGATTATTCTCATGTACACTGCGTAGCTATATTGATAGCGCAACTGGAACGTCCACGCGGTCATGCATTTGTGTTCGAGTAGCAAAACGACAGAATTTGTTAGTTAGAGAAAAAAAACGTGTGACTCTGAAGTTTCGTTGAGAATACACGAAAAAAAAATTCCCTAATCAATTATTTATTAAATTTTGAAAATCATGCGCCAATTCTTCGTAAATCGATCCAATTTTTTGGTCGCGAGAGCAGATCGTGCTGACGAAAAAATGAAATTTCGTTGCATTCCAACGAACATTATAAAAACGTTTTTCCCCCGAATTTCCGAAGCTCGTTTCACTTGGCGCAGCAGATTTTTAATTAATATGAAAATATGCAGTGACTATAAATTCATCAAGAAAAAGTGTCAAAGAAGCTCTAACATGGTAAAAGAAAATCAGGAGGGTAATATATTCGTCGCAAAGTTGGTCGCACACACGTACAACATTATCGGCAATGTGTTGCGCAGTGTGTTTTGCGAGGGTATAGAATAAACTTTGGGGAGAAATAGCGGCGCAGAGAGTTTGTACGTCGCAGTGAGAATGTGAGGTAAGGAGAAAATAATGGCCCCGTTGCTATCGAGGGACAGCGTGACGATGCAAAAGAAAAAGAAAAAATCCGCAACACACACAAATAAAAAGTAAAATAAGCAAAGAGAGGGTAAGAAAAAAAGAAAAAAGGGAAAAGGGCACAAGACTTGGCGGATATTTGCGCGGCGCTCGACTTATGAGCTACATAAATTTGGCTTCTTTCTAACCCGCTTTTACACTGGCTCGGGGCTCTATCTATACGTGTTTGTGTGTGCAAACGCCAGTGCAATGGCTCTTTCCCTAGAGCGTCGCAGCGTTTTCTCAGGGGGGGTAGTCCAAGTTACAATCTCGCCTGAAACACGCTCTCTCGCGCCCCGGTTCCATATACCGGCCTGCTGTCTAACCTCACCGGTGCAAACGACGAGCTATGAGACCGAAAGCCTCGACTCTCTGGAGCATGGAGCGAGAGCAAGCCCAAGAAAGACCGAAAGAGAGAAAAAGGGAGACAGAACCATAGAAAACTCGCGCGTATACAATGTTCATGTATATAGTAAATGCGAAATAAGATGATGTACATGGCAAAAAGCTACGCAAGAAAAGAGCAAAAGCATCTCTTGGAATAAATTTTTCCAAAATTGACATATTTACGAATTTTGAAAAATTTATATATCGTGTGAAATTTTTATTACGTATAAATCCAGAAAATAAATTCATTTGATCGGAAAAATACGGCCGATGAGCTCGAATGCAAAAATCGTGTATCGATGAGGGACAAAAATCTTCGAGTCCATTATTTTCGCTTGAAAGAATTTATAAAGGTGGCGTGTGAAATATTTTCTTGATTATTATTTTTATTATTTGCTCGTTCGTCATTGCGGCGGCCTTGTCGCCATTTTCGTGGACCATTATTTTATTCTCGCTCGAGAGAGAGAGAGAGAGAGAATTGCAAACTTGGAAACAATCATCGTAGTAGCAAAAGTTAGTGAAAAAGTTTTTTTTTTTCTTCATTTCCTGCTCTGTAGCAAAGTGTTCGTCGATGTCATCGTCTATGAAAAGCGTCCCTAGCGCAGGTTGATGAAACTTGTTCGTATAAGAAACGCAGGCAAGCGGAAATCCAGGGCGAGCCGAAAGAGATAAAGAAAAAACAAGAAAAAATTGAGCAACAATCTTTGGAGAGGCTGTCACATAGCCGCGACATAGTTTTTTCTCCGGGTTCGCCCATCGCACTAGTTCCCGGTAGATCGGAACCTTTTCTTTTCATCTTCGTGCTCTTCAAACTTTTTTCCCCTCAAATTCTTCGATGATGTCAAAAGAGAGGGGAAAAAAGGAAAAAGAGTGAGAGAATGTTCTGTGAACCGCGAGGGAAGAGAAATAAAGTTTCAAACTCTTGCTACCTTTCGACTCTTGGCACTATCATCATGTCGACATAATTGGGTCGTCCGCGAGGGATCAATTTTCTCAACGTTTTTCCGAAAATTCAACTTTTCAGCTTCATTATCGTCGTTACAACTTTTTTATCCCTTTTTTCTCTTTTAAATCGATCGTATTATTCAGAAAATACGCGCCATTTTTTTCTGCATTCCCGAAGCCACATTCGCGCCAAAGTTTCTATAAAACAGCGGAACAAAAAAATAGCCTCGCGCCATTCGTTCGAGAGCCTTTCTAACAGCATCAGGCCTTTTGGCGAGCCCTTCGAGTCCGCGCGTTATACACTTCAATACGTTCGACTCGAGAGGCGGAAAGGGTGGCGGGCTTACGCGGAGGGTGTGTGGGACGAGAGGACCGAGCAACGCGATAGTAAATATCTCTCATGAGAGACACTCATCTCGGAGCTCTCGTTAAAATTTGCCGGAGGCTGCGCCTTCTCCCGCCACAGAGAGAGAGCAAAACCGATTCAAATTCTCTTCGACGCTCCAAGGCCAAATTATACGGAAGCGAAGGGGAGGAAAATGAGGTCTAGAAGCTTCGTATATACGAAAATGATATATCTCGCGTGCGCCAGGAAATAAGTATGGATTCGATACGTATAGAGTTGAATCGAAAAAATCCGATAAGAATCAGATACATTTTCATCGCGAGCCGTAAACCTTCTCGAACGAACCAACGCGCGCAAAGAAGAAACATATTTTTAAAAATAATAACGCGGAGAGAGCGGCCAAGGCTGCATGAGACGTGAAGGGCTGAACGAGAGCACCAAAAATACTCGAACAAGAACGATGCTAAAAATTGCATCATTGGAATCCATAGAAAAATATGATTCTGAAGTTTGCATCGTTGGAATGCAACGAAATTCGTTTTTATATTTGGCAAAAATAATTATTCAAATGGAGAATTTAATTACGATGATAATGTTATCGATTTTTGCCACCCTAAAACATATCGGCTCGAAAAATTTGGATGGCATTGAAAATTGAACGAATCAACAATAAAATCAAATATTTTTCGTTGCATTCCAACGTTGCAAACTCCAGCGTCATAGAAAAATACGATTTTATACGTCATTTCAATAATTATTGCAACTTTTCCAGTATTTTTCAAGGAAATTCGATTTCGTCGTAGACTGTGTGAAAATTTTGCACAAATATTCATTTTTCGTTGCATTCCAACGATGCAAACTTTAAAATCGTGAATTAAAACCGCAAAAAACGTCTGCAGAGTCCTCGCAACGAGCGAAACCTCAAAATCTCAACACTGACAACTAAATTTTGTCAAAAAACGTCAAGATTTTGGTAAACACGCGGTAAACTAAATATTTTTGAGTAATTTCAAAATTTTCGTAATTTCAATAATATTTTTCATTCCCAACGAAACCGTCGGCTAAATTTACGATTGGAATCACAAAAATCAACTTTTCGAAGAGACTTTCTAGAATATTTCTCGCAGCAATGACAAAATTTGTGTGATTTAAAAAAAAAAAAAACGTTAAGTCGAACGTATCCAACGAAATTTCGATCTTTCCAGTGAATTATTAAAATGCTCCGATCCCCGATAGATTAATCGAATTTTCCGACTCTTCAAATACACATAAAGCCTCAAGAATCGCATAGACGATGAAAAACATCTCGGCAGAATGTGAACTATAGTCGAAAAGACAGACAAGCACGATGAGCACAAATACCAACGCGTTTTAATACAGTGAATATTCCTATATACATAAAATTAACGGCAACGACGTCGTTTCGCAATCCGCCCAGCAATGCACATATGTGCGCGTGTGTATATAAATACACATGCACATAGAAAGCTCTTTTGTCGTTTCCGCAACCGCTACGTCCATAGTCTTTCCCTTCCCACGCGAAGATGTCGTTATACATTTACACAGGGAAACCTAAACATATATATTCTTCCTAGTCCATAAGCATGGTCTACATAGACGAAGCCAGCCCATGGAGAGTGAGTAAAGAATACAGACACGCCTGGTATTATATTTCTTGGCTGGTACTCTGTTATTTCGCTGCTTATCACGCTAAAACGAAGATACAGACCAGAGAGAGGGTCGCGGTGAGCGCGCGATGCACCGAGAAACTTGGTGCGCAAGCATGCGGCAAGGCGCGGTATTATAAACGCGAGAAAGGGTGGAATCGAGGGGAGGCCAAAGCTTAAGCTCATCATCACGGGGCTTGCAAATTCTTATCATTTTTCTTACTTCATTTCGTTTCTTTTATCGCGCAGACTTAATCAAAGCTGATACAATAAACATGCGAATCGTGTGACCGAACGATTCTCGCGCGACTGTTGAATTTACATATATGCAGTTAAAACAATAGCGCGAATTTTCAGCCCGAACAATCTGTCGGTTCTCGTTCGCATGGAAATCGAGATCAAAGTTATTTTAATGCTGAACTTGAGTTTCAACTTCAGGTCGAAAATTTCCTTCAGCTCCATTATTTCTGTAAATCAAAATTGCATAACCGCGAACCTCCGCGCGAGTCATGTCGATAAAATATAATTCAACGAGAGTCTCGAATTAAAAAGTTGTTTCGTGCCCGTTGAAATGATTTTCATGCCGATCGATATAAACGTCCCGAAATCAAGATAATTCTCGGCACCGAAGCGCGTCAATAGCGCGCAATGCGATTTGTGTTTGAAGACTCAAATTGAAGCGTCGCGCGCCACTCTTTTGGCCTTTTTTTCGCACGCGTGTTTGTCGAAATGAGAAAAACAGACGCGAGAGGACTGAAAAGCACTTGAAGGAAAATCGGTCGCGCACGTATAGCAACGAGCGAAAAAGCAAGTGAATGGAACGACTATAAAGAATGAACGAAAAAAAAAAAAACAAACAAGAAAGAAAAACTAAGTGCTCGTGTGATAAATCCAAAAGTGTGTGTGCGCGCCTGCAAACAAACGCAGCAAACGTATAGAAATTCGTCTGGCGCCATATTCAAGAGAGACAAACGAGGCGGGTCGCATTTCGCATAGTCAAGCACTCGAAAAATTCAATAAATCGTATACGACACTTTGCTCAAGTATTTTCAATCTATACCCGCGCAAAGAGAAAGCACGTCGCAAAGACTTTTTCTTTTTCCTCCCTGTCTGCGGTGTTTTCTCAAAGATAAAGAAAGCCGAGTAGATGACGTCGTTGAGAGTATTTGAAAAATCTACCCAAGGCCGAGATCTCCGGGCTTAATGACGTTTCCCGCGGTGAAGTGCATTTTCACAGTGCGAGACAAAATATTTTCAACGACTCCGAAAATTCTCGTAAAATCACGCGATAAACTGTCGCTTGGTCACTCCCGGTCGTGTTTCTTTTTTGTTTTTAGTTTTTTTGTTGTATGCACAAAATATTTAAGGTGAAATAACGAGCAAAAGAAATTTGGGACTGAGGATAAATGAGGAATGGATAGCGAGGGCGATTAGCACAGCAACGAGTCGAGACTTTGACCGAAAAACTCGACGAGAAAATATATAGCATGACAGATAAGATTGAAAACATTTCTTCACTGATTGCTACCCCTCGAAACCCTCAAGTATATACATATGTATTCATCGCTATGTATACATACTCGTAGGCTTTTCTATATATGTATGTATGTTTGTATTCAGGAGAGCTGTGCGGTCCCGAAGCGCTGATTGCAGGAAAGCTTGGAAAACTAGAGAATGAAACGTTCAAGAGAGGTTTCTGGGTGCTCCGCACACGGCCAGGGAGCGAGTTGCCTTTGAGGGAGTAAATTACGATAATTACTTGAGTAAAATTCCACCTTTTCTTCCGCGTTTCATTTTCCTTTTATTTTCATCGCTTATTTTGAAATTCTATGCAATCGTAGTACACAAGCTCATTCTTTTCATTGCACGGTTTGTTATTCAGTGAGGTTTACCTTAATTATTTTTTTGCAGGGCCTCCAAAGCAAAGAATTTCATTCTTTCATGCTTAATCAATTCAATTGAGAAATTTTCGAGATCCAGAATAACGATTCAGGAGCAAATCGGGCGCAATGTTCTCGTAATTAATTCAGATTGAGCCAAATTCGCAAACTTGCATTACACTAAGTTTCTCTGCAATTTTTATCGTTGTCATTATATTTCAAGATCTGTATCGACCAGAAACCATTGACAAAAATCTTTCAATTCGCTCTCCAGACTAATCTGTTTATTTTAGAAAAAAACGTTCGGAGTCTTTTCGATAGTAAATTTCCCGCTCTACAAAATTGCTAGAATGCATTTTTTCTCTATGGCCATCGATTATGCCAGAAAATGCGCTCAAAGATCAAGTATTTCCAAATTTTAACAAACAATTCGCTCTCCTGACTAATCTGTTCATTTTAGAAAAAAACGTTCAAAGACTTTTCGATAGTAAATTTCCCGCTCTACAAGATTGCTAGAATGCATTTTTCCTCTACGTCCAACAGTTAAGCCAAAAAATCCGCTCAAAGATAAAGTATTTACAAATTTCACCAAATCAATTGATAAAACATTGCGCGCAAGAGATGCTTTCGATTCCAAAGCAATACGAATAAACTGCAAGATTAAGAGTGAGCAGATTTTGAGCTCAAGTTTATATAGTCAACCATATTGGAGCCGAAGCAATATTCTGTATACAAAATTGTGTATAAAGGTCTGAAGGAGATCGCGCGCGACTGGTGGTGCTGCGGCGGTGTATCTCACTCGAAGAATCTCGAGAATTTGCAGGTACACCAGATATATATATGTATATATATTTAAAACTATGCACACTACGTGCTCTGGACAAAGAGACGACACCAAACATTATTGAGGGCCGCGTGAGCGCGTAATAAAGGGCAAGGACTGGAGAATCGTGAGGGTGGTCGGATACCTGACGCGAGAACTTGGTGCGGTCGGTTCGTTTCAGCCGCCAATAAATATACAAGTGTATGGATAAAAGCACAAGCGAGTTTGCGTCTTCTTCTTCAATACCCGGAAAAGGTGTCTGCATATACGAGCAGAAGCAGCACCAGGAGCAAGAGCAGTGTGTAAACCTCTTCGATCTTATCCAAAGTGTATATTGATGATGGTAAAGTTTGAGGAAACCGTTACATATATATATATATTGCGGAAGCTGCTTCATGCATTTCCCCCATGGCTTGTCTCGTCTTGACGTATATTTAGTAATTCTTCGTTGGCTCCCTAACTTCGGCTCTCTCGTTTCGCACGGTACATCGTAACCAGGCTAAATGCAACATCACGTTTTACTCGCCCCTCATCGCGCTACTTCGGCACGTTCCGATATTTCCACGTGTTTACGAATACAAGTGCGTATATACATATTATGTATATGAGTGAAAATGCCCCCGCGGCGCGCGACGTGGCATAACCGAAAATATGTGCATAAAGGCCAAATGGTTGCAAATCTTTTTCCGCAGGTCTCTATTTTACACTCAGTGACCAAGAGCTTGAGTCTTGTGAACAAAAAAATTCCAAGAAACGGTCATTGCTGCTGCGCTCGAGTTCGCAACGATTTTTGGCACCAAAACCAACAATTTTCCTCTATAAAAAAACAAAAAACATTTTCTGACGTTGAGATTTATAAAAATATTTAATTTGAAATTTTTCTCCATTTAAACGCGTGTAAATGAAATTTTCGGCTCGTTAAAAAATTGCAAAAATCGAGTTTAAAAAAAAAATTCATTCAGGATTTTTGTTTGCAGATGGCGAAAAAAATTATTGGCCCAAATTTTTCAAGAAAAATATCCGCAACACATTTTTTTGCAACTCATAAACGAAACGCGATCGGAATTTACACGCGTTTGGATGGGGAAAGTTAAATATTGAAAATTAAATATTCCAAATTCTTAACGTCAGAGAATTTTTTTTTAGTTTTATACAAAATTATTAAAGAAAATTCCAAATAAAGTGATTTCGTGATGGTCAACGATCTTTGCGCTAACGAGGCAGTTTTTTTTGTAATGACACGGAATGCCCTGTGTGTCATTTTGTTTGTTAATGCGTGAGCAAACTTGAATTTTTAATTTTTGCCCTACCTTGCCGCGTGTTGTTCTATTTTCGCCTTGTACTTGTAGAACATTTGCTCTCTCTCTCTCAGTCTTTATTATCGATTCACTACCCTAAATAGCCCGGAAATTTGCATAATTCATGAATCAGTCCCTGCTTTTCACTTCGGTTTTGTCGATAAATTTCAGCGGCCTGAATTATGTATAACTTTTCCGAGGGTTTTTCATAATTTATTCACGTGTCAAAATGGCCAAGCGACCACTCATCGTTCTCCCAACACACGTTACCATGCATAAATTACTCATTTTCATCAATAACGAAAGCCTCGAATATTCAAATATATAAAGTCGTCAAATTTTTCGACTTTTCTTTATCTATCGAGCTCATCCGGTTTCGCAACAAAATTCCAACAGTCTAAATAATTCTGGCATTACACTTTTGTATTATTAATGAAAATTACACCAATTTCTATCTCGCCGCGATTGCTCACTGCACTGAAAATTCAATTTTGTCAAAAAAACGTCAATATTTTTACTAAAATTGGATAATTTCAAAATTTCCGTCATTCCGACAATATTTTTTATTCCTAACGCAACCGTCAGCAAAATTTACGTTTGGAATGACAAAAATTGCATTTTCGAAGAGACTTCCTACAATATTTCTTGCTGAATGACAAAATTTTTGTGATTAAAAAAAAAAAAAACGTTTAATCGAACGAATCCAACAAAATTCCGATCTTTTCCAACAAAATTTTCTTCTCAGTGGGCTAAAACCTGCCTAACGAATAAATTCACGATAATGAAAACCGAAAACCTGAATGACCCAAAAATTGCACCGAAAAGAAAAAAATAAACCGCGACGACCTGCTCCGAGGCAGAAATATATTTGTCAATTGTTGTTTTCCCCTTTTTCCGCAGATTTTTCCGAATTCCTTGTTTGCCCCGGAGATTCGCGTCGATTTTATTCCCTTTCAAAATTTTCTCCGATGGCCAAAACAAAAAGAGAGTAACAAAAAAAATAAAAAACCAAATTGAATAAGGTACGAAAAGCGTGTAGCGCGCGTCGCGTGGTCGTTAGCCGCGTGTGTGGTTTAGTTATAACAACATGGCGGGAGGGCGCATACAAAATGGCGCAAGCTCGTACGCACCCTATGTGTGTAAACTCTAAATCCGCCAAGTTCATTATCCGCGTCTATGTGCGTGCGTACGTGTGCGTGAACGTGCGGTTAACAAGCGTCGCGAAACGGGAAAAACATGCATGCACCGCAATGCAAAACGCGATGCTCGACGACGCGTGGGACGATTCAGCTCGTCGGTACGCCGTGACAAAAGTTTGCATTATATATCCGCGCGAGCTGCAACCATCGCGTATCGCCTACATGGAAAACATCACAGCAGCCCTGGAGCCCCCCCGAGAGAGCAGGGTAGTTACGCGGTATATGTTGAATATATAAAGATAAACGTACGATTGTCAACAATGGGGAAGAATGGACATGACGAAAAAAATCGGCTTATAATTTACGAAACGATATAAACACGCGCGAATATTTACGTACATTTTATGTCCGCGCTCGTAAGCGAATCAATTATAAAATCTACTCAACCGAACTTAATATCGTGAGGAACGAAAAAAAAGAGAAAAAAAGTTCATTGGGTAGGCTAATGGGTGAAATTCCCACGGAATTTAATGGGCAAAGTGATCGTGTGACTTAATTATTCAATCAAGAAATTATGTGATTAAAAATTAACAATAACATCAAACATTTTTCAAGCCTCTAAATTGTAAAACTGCAAACGAAACGAAATTACGATCCCCAATAGAAAAAAAAACACACACAAATGATTTCTCATCGCAAAAATTCACTTTGAGCCTCTAAGAACGAAAAAAAAGAAAAAAAGGTTCGTTGGACAAGCTAACGGGTGAAAATCCCACGGAATTTAATGAGCAAAATAATCGTGTGACTTAATTACTCAATCAAGAAATTATGTGATTAAAAATTAACAATAACATCGAACATTTTTCAAGCCTCTAAATTGTGAAACTGCAAACGAAACGAAATTACGATCCCCGATAAAAAAAACACACACAAATGAATTTGTATTAAAAAAATTTACGTTCAGTCTCTGGGAAAGCGAGAAATTGATGAAAATTTTTTTGAGGCCGGATGCAGCACGTTTTAACGTCTTTTTGAATTATCATGCAAGAACGAAAGAAAATATTTAATTATTCCAATGTCATTACGCAAGCTCATCTCGCGAGTATACCAAGACCGCGATAATTTAACCTGTTGAAATGTAATTTACAACAAAAATGTGTGCTCGAACGCTTTTTTTAATGGCAGCGGAGAGTTGAGTTTTATTGGTTGGTGCGGAGAGAAAATAAAGTGCGAGAGAAAACGCGTTGGGGGGTCGAGGAAAAAACAGCTGACTTTGTGCAATTAAAGGTTGCGGAGGATATTAAAGTGAGGACTGTGTGCGTGCGTGAGGAAAGCTCGGGAACGTGAGACCGCTCTCTGATTCGTATTTAGCGGACAACCCGAGAAAAGCGCGAATGAAAACGAAAAAGAAAGTGAAAAAAAGTCAGCACACTAAGAAGAAAGCCAGACGAGGAAAAAAGTTTTTAAGGGGATTGCATTAGAGACTCTTGCTTTCAGAAATGAAAAAAAAATAAATGAAAAAAGTGTGTGTGAGGAGCGAAGCAGGAAAACCAGGGTCAGTGACGATGCCTGGTATATTTTCTTCCTCCGTTTTGCTCTCGCCCCTCGTGTCGAAAGGTTGGCGACATGGTTCATGGCTTTTAAGTCTGTGCCTGAGCCCATGCGACCCCTTCGTTGCGGAGCCCCTTCGTCGCCTTCACTCCGCATCGACGGTTACGGCCTCTCCTCCTTTCTGCTCCAAGGGATGAAGGAGGAGGGCACACGAGCGAGCAAGAGGAAAGGGGACAAAACGCGCGCAACGTGCTGCTGCTGTTCGCACCTGTTGGAATGCAAGTATACACACGCGGCAAAGCTCGCGCCACCAAAACGAGACGTTATTCCTATACAATATCGCAGCAAACTCGAGCGTTGCTGCTGCTGCAGCTCCTGTGCAATATGCATTCATGATTTTATTACACGCGGCCTATAATACGATATAAAAGTTGTCCTCGTTCGCATGTACACTGAAAATTAAACTCCGTCAAAAAAACGTCGAAATTTTGTTGATCACGCGGTGAACTAAATATTTTTGGATAATTTCCGTAATTTCGAGAACATTTTTCATTTTCAACGAAACCGTCAGCAAAATTCACGATTGGAATGACAAAAATTGACCTTTCAGAGAGACTTTCTAGAATATTTCCTGCTGCAACGACAACATTTTTGTGATTTTCCAAAAAAAACGTTTATAGTCGAACGTATTTTACAAAATATCGATCTTTGGGGTCGCCGCATTTTGCTATATCAAATTTTCGCTGATTCTTTCATTTTTCATTATTTCCCATTACATTTCCGACCTAGCAACAGAATTTCCAATGATTGCTCAACGGAATATCGAAAAAATCAACCAAAATTCGCAGAGTGATTAAAAACCAAAAAAAAGTAAATTCGCCTAGCGCGAGATTGCGCCAAAAGGTGGAACGTGCAAAAGTCAAAGATGACTGTGCGCGTTTAGAGGAAAAGATGCTGCGAAGAGGGAAATAAAGAGAGAAAAGAAAAGCGATTCTATAAAAGAATATAATAATGGTTGTGGCGAGAGTTTGAGCATGAGCACGTACGTGATTTTCCGACAGAAAAAGAAATTTTCTCCTCTTGCCCATGCGCGCACCCAACGGATCTAACTCTCGGACTGTTTACCAATTTCTCTGTCTAAATTGCGCGCGTTTTCTTATTCCAGCGCGAGAATAATAGCTTTTGGCTCAAACCTCTTTTTACTCCCCTCTTTCGCCGCAGCCTCCCGCGTTTTCTGTTATACGATCAGCCATAGCGCTCGGATAAATCCGCGCGCGCGAGTCTACCTCGCCCTTCATCTTCGCCAACTCCGCATACTCTTCGCTTCCGCTTCCTCCCGACTGATTTCCAGTTCTCTCTCTCTCTCTCTCTTTCCCTCTTTCTCCCTCGATTCGCTGGTGTCTGGGTATAAAGAGCAAAACTGCCTACCGCAGCCAAGAGCTTTGCTCACTCGCATCGTTTCTCGCGCCGCGCCCAACAAAATGCAACTGCGTTTTACGTGCCCGGTAGCGATGGCAGTAAATATTACATGTACGCATACACATCAAGTTACACGCGTGTGCGTATGTATTAAGTCGTTGAGTACAATTCTGCGGCTAAACTCTGCGTTTTAAACAGTTTCTGCACTCGGTCCGCGAATGAATCCAGTGTTTTGCGTGTGCAGTACACTATATCAAAGTTAAATTCCCGAGGCTTCGGGCGACTATTCTCTATAATATGATTATCCTCACAGCGCGAGCGACTCCTCAAACAACAACAACGCTCTACAAACAATTCTCGTATGACTGGAGGCTTTGTCTGCTTTGTTAAACATTAACGATTATCAAACGATTCACTTAGATGCGTAGAAATTCAAAGGACGCGCAAAGAATACTGATGCAATGAAGAGTGCAGGGAAAAAAGGTAGAAAACGACGTAAAAATCTGCTATGCACATAGAAAAAAAAATTTCAAACAACATACAAAATAAATTGAAGGGATATAAAAAAAAATAAACTGAATGTTACGTGAAAAAGAATTTTTCTGCGTGGATTTTCCAAGGAAATATGAAAATTGTAAAAACTTCAAATTTTTCCTAATTTTGACAAAATTTTCGATTTCTAATGAAATATTTCTTGCCGCAATGACGAAATTAACGTATCGAAACAAAATATCGACGCCATGTACGAGAGAAAGAGAGTGATTGACCACGCAGCGGCGCGGTGATTGGCAGGCTGTACGAGAGTGAAGGAAATGATATTGAAGAGGACGCGCAGTTGCGAGTAATAATGTGGCTCTTTATTTAAAGCAAAGTTAGCAATGAGTACGGAAATGTGTAATTTAAGGCAACGTGTTTTCTCGTGCACTCTCCACACCCCAGCAGGAATGTCTTTCGAGCTCGAAAGTGCAGTCCGCGCGCGATGTACGCACACATAGTTGGAGCATAGCGATGAGATAGATTCAAGGCAAGGCGGCGAGAGCCATGCAGCAGCAGAGCAGCAACAACACAATATAGAAAGACACGGTGCACACATTCGTCCTGTCTTCGCCTGGATTTTCCCCAGCACTCTGGGCGATACTAGAGCTCAACGAACCCTCTCCCTGCTACTTTATTCAAGCGCGCGAGCGCCATTGCTCCTTTTGCTTCCGTTGCACCGGCAAATCGTAGGGAAAACATTTTTCCCCTCGCGCTTCCTTTGCGTTCGACCCAGCTCGCTCCAGAGCGAGCTCCAGAGTCCTGTCCAGAGAAGTCATTGAACCTCATCGTTGAACGACGTTTTTCCACATTTCGCGCTACGAATTTCTTACATTTGTGCATGTGCATCGGTCCATACACGTTTGCGTCCCCCGTACGGGACAAAAAAATGAAATAAAATAAGGGCGAAAAGGAAGAGAAAAAAAAGAGAAAAACAGACATATTTCGAGAGCAGAATGTGGAAATGTCTTCGAAGCACGAAATTGTATGGAAATCAGATAAACGATCGAATCTGGCAACGGAAAGTCGAGTCCCTTTCGCTCCGTCCCACAAATACATCTCTGCAGCGAGGGAAAAACTCAATTTCATATAAATTTACAATTCTTCCGGAATATAGAGAAAAAGATGTTGGGATAAAAATGCAATCAAGGCGAATCACTTTTTGTCCAAGTACACACGCGCCAGAGTGTGTAACTCAATGACATTCGTTATCAAAATATGTTTCGTAGCGAACGAACGCTCTTCGATCAATTCCTCAAACTTTTTCCATTACTTTTCGTACACCGAAAAGAAAATTTCGTTAAAAAAGTTCGATTTTTCGTTGGATACGTTCGACTAAACGTTTTTTTTTTGGAAAAATCGTACAAATTTTGCCTGCAGCAAGAAATTTTCTAGAAAGTCTCTTCGAAAAGTAAATTTTTGTCATTCCAATCGTAAATTTTGCGGACCGTTTCGTTGGAAATAAAAAATATTGTCAAACGTACGAAAATTTTGAAATTATCCAAAAATATTTAGTTTTTACCGTGTTCAACAAGAAATCGACGTTTTTCGACAAAATTCCATTTTCACTGATATTTCCGAACAGATTCTTGCTCACAGATTTTCATCTCCCGTTGCAAAATAATTCGGTAGATCAAACTGGCGGCGATACTCCCAAAAATGTCTTCCATCAAAAGAAACAGAAAATCTCGAAATTCCTCTGCAATGGAAAGTCATGCATGCACACGAAGTTCTCTCGTCGCATACACGAAACAATCAAGATCGATTGTGATTCGGAAAAGCGCGCAGGGATGCGGAAAAGTTTCCTCGGGAAAAAGGAAAAAGAATAAAAAAAAATTCAATAAAACGATTTTCCTCAGAATTTCCATTCAACGAAATTCGAGTCCATCTTGCGAAAAAAAAACAACAAAGATGTATTAAAAAGCCAAAAAAAGCGCCCGTAGCACCCTCAAACATAAAAATCATGAAAAATTCCATTGAAAGAAATGAAGAAGAAAAAAGCGACGCGATTCATGGAGCACGAGCTACAGCAAAGAGGAGCACGAGAGAGCGAACGAAATAAAACAAGCGCGGCGCCCGTTATGGATTTAACTAATTAAACGCGGGATGCAGTGGCCATCATGTGCATTAGCCGATTCAATTGAATTTATGAATGAGATAAGAAGAAGCTCTCGCGGGCGAAAGAGGGAAAAGCAGCGGAGGAACTTTGCTCCCGATGCGAGAGTCCGGGGGGGTTATTTCCTGCTCTCGTCGGTGCTAATTAAAATAAAGTGTATGCGCTCGCGCGGATGCCTTTCTGACGAGGAGTACGATGGGAAATGGAGGTTAGGAACAAGAGGAAGAGCGCAAGAGATTGTTTGAAGCTGATGAGGGTTGAGCATGCACGTGTTGTTGTTGTCGTTGTTGTTGTTGTTGCATAGAGACAAGTCTCGTTTAAGCGGCAAAATCGAAACCTCATTTCGAATCCATGCTCCGCGGCGATTCGAGAGCCAGCACGCGCGGGGCTGCCAAGCTTTATAATACATACAAAGAGAGAAGACACGCGGCGGCAAAATGGCGAGAGAGATTACAGTCTCTCGAGGGAGGCAAAGAGAGCCAATGAAAATCCTCTTGGAGGATCTTATCGTGCATGCTTGGCTCCTTGCACGAAGAGAGAGAGCGAGAGCGCAATTCAACCGCGATCGTTTAATCGTGACCGAACGACACGAGGTCAACTCCGTGTGCTGCTCTCCATGTCCGCGCGCGAGCCGCCTTCCTGGCCTCTATATCCAATACAGAAACATATACACGGTGGTCCAAACTTCAATAGTAAATAGCCGCAAAACTAGACAAAAATCCAAACGAAAAATTAAGTGTCTCAAAACTTCATCAAA
Source organism: Diadegma fenestrale (assembly GCA_037043255.1). Classification (NCBI taxonomy): domain Eukaryota; kingdom Metazoa; phylum Arthropoda; class Insecta; order Hymenoptera; family Ichneumonidae; genus Diadegma; species Diadegma fenestrale. The sequence goes on from CM073312.1 coordinate 12,133,519, forward strand.
CCGACTCTCTGTTCCCGCTAAAAACTTTGATGAGCCATGGGGAAAAAACATCGATCAAAAAATCGAGGCAATAATCTCGATTACTCCAAAATTTTCATCGTTTCCGCACGCAACGAAATTCTTTTCAATCCCCTGACAAAAATGACGTTGAAGTTTGCAACGTTGGAATGCAACGAAAAATATTTTATTTTATTGTTAATTCGTTCAATTTTCAATGTCATCCAAATTTTTCGAGCCGATTTGCTTTTCGAATGGCAAAAATCGATCATTTTATCATCGTAATTACATTCTGCATTTGAATTATTATTTTTGTTAAAGATAAAAATGAATTTCGTTGCATTCCAACGTTGCAAACTTCAGGATCATTGACAAAAATGATGATTTCGATGCAAAATGTAATTTCGATGATAAAATGATCGATTTTTGGCGACCGGAAAGCATATCGGGTCGAAAAATTTGAATTAATTTGAAAATTGCAGAAATATCATCAACAAAATTTCGTTACATTCCGACGCTGCAAACTTCAGCTGCTGCAACGTCAGAAAATGAGCATTAAAAGCATAATTTTCGTCAAATTGCGAGAAACTTTCTCCATTTTTGTATAACGACTACGGAAAACAAAATTCCAGGCATTTAGAACACAAATAACAGCTTGTTCGATACGTGTACGATCTGCTGGCGACCTGGTTAACTTCCTCATCGCTTGCATTATACAAGCATCGATGTATATATAATATGAAAGTGATGTTAAAAGGTTTATTGGAATTCTCGGGAGTTACAGGACTATTAAGCGATTATCGAATGGAATGATCGTCTAACTGGATCAATACGGAATCACATCAGGACTGCGAGGGTCTGGCATATAGAATCGTGCGGCCTATCTCTCGCTTTCCCTGCCGCCGCCGCCACCGCCACGACGCGATTACACATTTTTTCCCGAGGAATCTTTCTTTCTCATCAAATTTATTTATTTTTCATTTTTGACCCTTCACGAGCGCTGCTTTCCACCGCGACCTCTTTTGTGTATGTATTCAGTCGCTACTCCATTTGCTTTCCACGGTATAGAGAAAAAATTCCGCATAAATTTCCCACAACTCTGTTTTGCAAAAAAATCAAGTACTCGGAGGATTACGAGCTTGATGATCCGAAGCGATTAATTCTACAAAGTGCCTCTCTCCCGGAAGAATTAATAATCCATGGAAATGCGTTTCTAAAACGTCCAGTTATTCAAATATCCGAGAGCAAAAATTGCAAGTTAACAAAAAGCAAATTCGCGATGACTGAAAAGTTTTTAACGTTGGAATGCACCGAATATTCATTTTAATCTTTGACAAAAATAATTATTCAAATGCAGAATTTTATTACGATGACAAAATGATTCATTTTTGCCATTCGAAAAGCATGTCGGCTCGAAAAATTTGAATTACATTGAAAATTCAACGAATCTTCATTAAAATTGAATATTTTTCGATGCATTCCAACGTTGCTAACTCCAGCACCATGTTTTTATGACCCTGAAGTTTTCATCGTTGGAATGCAACGAAATTCATTTTTATCTTTGACAAAAATAATAATTCAAATGCAGAATGTAATTACGATGATACAATGATCAATTTTTGCCATTCGAAAAGCATGTCGGCTGGAAAAATTTGGATGACATTGAAAATTGAACAAATATTCAATAAAATTATAAATTTTTCGATGCATTCCAACGTTGCAAACTTCAGCATCATATTGAACTGGGCAAAATCCTAAGCGATGCATTTCTGCAATGAGAATCACAGCGATGAGTCGTTCGTATGTGCCTCGCGCACGCGGAAAAAAAATCCACAAGTTTTCCGTATTAATTGCGAGATCAAAAAAAATTTCAGATTCAAACACACAATTCAATTAAATACGCGCGACCTTGTGCACAAATATGAATTAAATTAAAAACGTGACCTTGGTCGCGCGAGGCCTCGGTATCGGACACTTTCAAAGTCCGCGGTAAGGACTTTCAGCATAAAACTGCCTTGAAGTTAATTTCCCAACGTCAATTATAAAATTGCAACGTTCCTTCCACGACAAAAATGCATTCAAAAAACATTTTTTCCCTCTCACCAAAAAATCGTTTTCCTCAACTTTTTATATCGTCAAAATGAAAAAATAAAACATCAAGAAACAATTCTCGCACCGAGCGAGATTCCAACTCTCGTCAAAACCTTCCCAGCACCAAAACTCGCGTGTCATTTTTTCAACTGCCGCGCAGCTTTCCCGCGCGACACTTTTACGTCGCTCATAATTTTTTGTTCTCCATCATATCCTTCTCAAACCGCGCGTCGTATATTCACACACACACACACACACACACCGCGGAGATTCCTCGCTCGCGTATAATATCAAAGTTTCCCAGCGCGTGTAAACAATTTTTCCGGACGAATGTGCGAACAACAAGCAAGAGAGAGTCATCGAGACCAACTAGTAATTAGACAAAGAAGAAAGAGAGAGACAGCAGAGAGTCGAATGCACGAGTGGAATGCACGAACGTATAAAATCGCGTGAGGTTTCGCGAGCAAAGCCGCGCGCACACCAAAAGCCAGAACGGTGTAGAATTATTTCTTCATTATATATTTATAAACCACAATAAGACATACACTCTATAGATATATATAAATCCACGAATATGTGTATAAATCATGATCCGTACACACGTTAACAAAGAAAAAGGCGTAACCCATGGAACACAAGATCGAAACGCGCGTACAGAGAAATGTGGGTTAGGCTTTTTCGTAGCCCGACATAGCCGAGCAGTTTGTGTGATGGTTTGACTATTGGTATGCCTAGGAATAGTCGATTACGGTAGAGAATGAGCGTAAATTTATCGTTTATTGGGCAAGCGAGTGAAACTAAAAGAGCGAGAGAGATCGAGGGAGTCACGTTGGTCGTTTCTCCCGAGCATGCAGTTGCTCGATGTACACACGAGCGAGTTCGAAGCGCGATTTGCGCAAAGGCGTTAGCTCGCGAGAAAGTTTTTCCGGGATTTCCTGCTGCTGAAAGACTTGGCGCTCGCGCGCGAGACGACATGGACGTTTGTGCTTGCTGCTTGTCTCGATCACGTAGATATACAAAAGTGCATTACGTATATATGTAGAAAATTTCTATACACCGCGTGGCTGCAATAAGCCTCTCGTTAAGGAGTCGGAAACTCCGCAGTCCAGAGAGGTGAATAATGTTTCAAATTACACCATTTTTACCGCGAGATGCCTTATATATATATTCTTTCTCCATGAAATTCTCCATCATGAGAAATTCGCGTGCGACTTGAAATCCAGACACACCTCGCGCGCGCGTATACACAAACAAAAATTTAATTCCCATGTCCTGGCGATTCTATATTCCCCGCTTTCAGTTCAAATTTTTCATCCGAGCAAAAGAATAATTTTAATAAAACATCTCAAGATTACAATTAAGAGAAGAAAACAAATGAAAAAAACGTCAATGATTCTACAAAGAATTTCAAACGGTGCAGTAAACGATTTTTTATCATCGCGGCACGATATTCAAAAAAGAAGAAACGACGGTTCGAATGACACGAGGGTGAAGAAAAAACATGCTGAAAGTTTGCAACGTTGGAACGCATCGGAAAATGTTCAATTTTAATGAAAATTCGTTCAATTTTCAATGTCATCCAAATTTTTCGAGCCGACATGCTTTTCAAATGGCAAAAATGGATCATTTTATCATCGTAATTCCATTCTGCATTTGAATAATTATTTTTGTCAAAGATAAAAATGAATTTCGTTGCATTCCAACGATGAAAACTTCAGAGTCATAAAAACATGATGCTGAAGTTTGCAACGTTGGAATTCATCGAAAAATGTTCAATTTTAATGAAGATTCGTTCAATTTTCAATGTTATCCAAATTTTTCCAGCCGATATGCTTTCCGAATTTCAAAAATGGATCATTTTATCATCGTAATTACATTCTGCATTTGAATAATTATTTTTGTCAAAGATAAAAATGAATTTCGTTGCATTCCAACGATGCAAACTTCAGAGTCATAAAAAAAAACACCGTGGAAGTTGACGAGACACGAGGAATATCGAGCTCGAAAGAATAATGCAGTGTGAGGAATAAAAATGAAAAAACTGCGTGCAAAAGTTTCGTTGAGAGCCAGAGTCTGCTCGGCCAGCAGAGAGAGAGAGCGAGTGAAAAGTAGTTGAAGTGAAACGAGAGAGAGAGAGAGAGGCAAACGGGGAGAACGAGTATTTGTTGCAAGATGCGCAGCAGCTTTGGGTTTCGTCGTAATTCGTAAAGTAAAAGGAGAAAACTATAGTGACGTATGGGGTCTGTGAAGTGGATGCTCTCGTGTAGTTGTAGCAAAAAAGCGCGAGATATATAAAGAGAGGGCGCAAATAGTTTTAAGCAAGACTCGAGGACTCGGGAAATTGGCTGTTGTGCAGACGGCGAGGGGGCGAAAGGGTTTGTCAAAATGTCTGTGTGTGCGTTTGTATATAAAATAGACACACACACACACACACACACACACGCGCGCGGGGATACACATAGACAAAGATAACGATCTCGTTCAAGTCTTTTCGACCTCACAAGTCGTTATCGGAATACACGTTAACCAACGCGCGGGGGTAAAAGCGTTAAAAGAAAATTTCACGATTGGCAATTACTTACGACGAGCGAGCGAGCGAGCGAGCGAAAAGAGGAAAGCAATTCTGGTGTTCGCGCGCGAGATGCTACCTTCATTGGCAATAGTTGCCGTGTTAACGGAAGTAAAAGCCTCCACCTTGGAGCCTCCCCCCCCCCCCCCCCCGACCCCCGCACGACCAAAACCTTGATTCCTCTTTTCTTTCTTTCCCCCCGCGCATCCCTTTCGCTCCGCTCGTTTTTTCCGCTCCTTTCAATTGGCAATCGAAGAAAATTAAAGCCAGTTTGGCAAAACTGGCAGAGAATCGACAAAAGGAAAGAGAAAAGCGTTTGCGCGATGTGTATAGTAGAAAAAAAAGGAATCGCGTTTAAATGCATTGGGAGTAGCGAGCCATAAATTATGTGAAGGCGAGAGTGAACAAAAAGTCCGAATCGCCATCGAGGAATTTCAACTTGAAGAATAATACAGAAATTATCAGAGACACGGGCGTGTCAATTAGCCGCCAAGAAGTCATTAATAAGTTCATCAATTAAAACAAGCCGCGGAGCTTGCGAATGGCAAAGTATTTACGAAGTAACGCGCGTCACTCAAGGCTACTGAAAAAAAAAAAGTATCAAGATCGTAATAGCTTCGTTAAAACTTTTCAATCGCAAACTCGTGGATGCAGAGTCAAGTCTCCGCGAAAACGGAGCAACTAAATTTCCACACTAAACAAAATGTCGCGAAACGCAATGAAATTTCTCGATCACACGATCGCAGTGGACGAATCACCGCGCGAGGACAGATTTCATTGATCCAAAACAAATTATTAAGTCTCTCCGCCGCCCTTTTCGGAACGCAAAGCCTCGCTAACGACGAGTCCGAACAATCTACGCGCTATACACGGCCTTCCGGCCACGAAACGCGACATTAATAAACCGAAATGCTAAAAAATCATATGCTCAGATGACGAATTCGTAATTACAGCCCACGCACATTGAATACGTGTGGGTGCGCTCGAGTACCGAGTCTCATGCGATTACAACAATTTCCAACTCTTCAATCACGCGACCTCGCGACACAAACACATTCCTACGAATATAGACATTGAAAAATTAATGGCGTACAGAAAAAGTGAAGAGATTTTGTCCGGTTCCATTCACACACACCGAGTGGCAATTTACAGAGTTAAAATGAATTTTTCCGTGAATGAAATCATAAAAAAGAAACGCCCAACAATCGAGCGATGATTCAGAAACTCGAAATTCAGAATCCGAAAAAAATCAGTCGAAATAAAAAATAAATCGCATCCGATGTAAAAAAAACGGTGTGTGGCAAAAAATTGTAAAAATGAAAGCCCGTGTGCACAAAAATATTGTGTCTCGTGTGCTCGCTCCGTACTCGAGACACACAGGCCGTTACGAATCCACAAAATATACGACCCGAGAAACTGTGCACGCGTGCAGATGAAACGTCGTCGTTGGCGCGCGCGCGACCCCGGGCCCCGGGCTGCAGCATGTAGAAAGTGCAGGGTGATTTTAACGGCGTTTATATAACAAAAGCAAATGCTACAGTGGCCCGTAGCTACAACGAGATAAGAGAGTATATAGTAAATGCCACACGACAAACACGAACGTATTTGTACACAGCAGGCTCGCGCCTTCACCGCATATATCGCGATATAGTTCGGGGTGCGTGGGAGTCTTCAAGAATATATTAATAAAAATGAACTTTGCAGCTGGAATCTGCGCGACGATTTAGCAAAATTCTTTCAGATAAGAAAGTTAATCTCAAAGAGCCAGAAAAAAATGACTCTCAAGTTTGCAGCGTTGAGATTCAACGAAAACTATTTATTTCATCAATTATTTATTCATTTTTTAACATCATGACAATTTTTCGTATCGATTCAATCTTTGGGTCACGATCGAGGATCGTTTCATCGTCCAGATCGAATATTTAATAATAATCATGAGCTCTGGTGAATAAAAAATGCAATTTCGTTGCATTCCAACGATGCAAACTTCAAAATCATAAAAAAAAAACTCTTCGTAGATTTATTTCTATAAATTATTCATCAACATTTGAAAATCTTGCCAATATTTCGTATCGATTGAATTTTTGGATCCTCGAGAAAAGAAAAAAAATACAATTTCGTTGCATTCCAACGATGCAAACTTCAAGATCATAAAAAAAACTCTTCGTAGATTTATTTCTATAAATTATTCATCAAATTTCGAAAATCATGCCAATTTTTCGTATCGATTGAATTTTTGGATCGCGAGAAAATAAAAAAAATGCGATTTTGTCGCATTCCAACGATGCAATCTTCAAGATGATAAAAAAAAACTCTTCGTAGATTTATTTCTATAAATTATTCATCAACATTTGAAAATCTTGTCAATATTTCGTATCGATTGAATTTTTGGATCGCGAGAAAATAAAAAAAAATGCAATTTCGTTGCATTCCAACGATGCAAACTTCAAGATCATAAAAAAAAACTCTTCGTAGATTTATTTCTATAAATTATTCATCAAATTTTGAAAATCATGCCAATTTTTCGTATCGATTGAATTTTTGGATCGCGAGAAAATAAAAAAAATGCAATTTCGTTGCATTCCAACGATGCAAACTTCAAGATCATAAAAAAAAAAACTCTTCGTAGATTTATTTCTATAAATTATTCATCAAATTTTGAAAACCATGCCAATTTTTCGTATCGATTGAATTTTTGGATCGCGAGAAAAGAAAAAAAATGCAATATCGTTGCATTCCAACGATGCAAACTGCAAGATCGAGGTCAAGAGTCAAAACGACATGTTGAAATACCTCCATGAATTCTTGGAGATATTCCAATGTATATATAAAACATGAATCCGTATATGGACAAGTGCAAAATATGTATATAGTCTTTGTGGAGGTTTTGGGGATAGCGCGAGAGTAAGAGAGGATGTTTCTCGTGGAAGCAGCAGATGAGGACACACAAGGTAATTCTGCGATGAGGAACGACCGTGTGCTGTTGTGCTAGAGAGGTAAAAGAGCGCGAAGGGTTGTGTGTCCAAAGTATAGCTCGCAGTGAGGCAAGAGGGTTGGCGGAGAGCAGCTCTGGTTCGCCTTATTGCCTTCTCCTTTTGCTGCGCTCTGCTTTTGCTTGGTGTGCAGCGATGCAAGATGTGATTCCATGTGGTACGTGAGATTGTACACACCGCATTTTCGACGTATATATATATGCACGCGGCATACAATTCGTGGATGCATGTTTATATAAATAAACATATATATGGAGCATAGGGCGGTCCATTCCCAATTGGCGTAAACATTGTTTTTTATAGGATATTGAAGTTTGGATCGTTTAAATGCAACGAATATTCTCTGCATCGTTTTCCAATTTTCTCATTTTTCAAATCGCCACTTTATCGCTTATTTTTTTTTCCCCTCTGATTTCGTCAGCTATACGAGTTTGACCCATTTTTGCAAATACGTACGATCGAAAGTAAATTAAATTGCTACAAAAAAAAAATCATCATCAAATTTCTCATAGTTCCTTTGGGGAGAATTTATTTGAAAAAAATGTTCATCGCCATAAGCAAAGAGAGTGAAATGAAAAAACGAAGCTCGGAGTAGCGAGAGGAATTTCTCGTTTTCTCTCGAATGTAGAATATTCGCGTGTGTATGCATTTCTTGTAGGACAAAGCAATGTAAGAGAGAATTCAAGGAGAGAAGAAATTTTGGGTGAATGTACAAGTTGAGCACGCAGAGAAATTGCCAAGAAATGTCTCGTACATGGTAACAAGTGCGCCACGGCGTAATATGTGCTCCCATATGTGTGTTTTTCGTAGCACAATGTTTTCGTGATATTTTTCGTATCACGGTTTCCATCCTTATGCCACCGGACTCTTGCTATTCTCTCTCTCTCTCTCTCTCTCATTCTCGACAGAGAAAATAACACTCGCCTCCGGCTTTACAATTTAAACCACGCGCACACGGTTTCGCCCTTTCCTCCTGCCTTTTCCCCATGACTTTTGGCTCTATGCACACACACACACTAATCTTGACTGCGTGTGTGTACACGTGCATGTCGCAGCAGGGCATGAGATTACTGGTGCAGTTTATACGTGACGACATGGCCATAATTTCTTCACCGGAAAAGATAAAAGAACGAGAAAGAGATTTTCGTTGGGATCTCAATGAAGATGCATCGCTCTCGAGCTTTTTTTTTTTGCAAGCTTTTCCTCGTCTCATATTATTTCACCGCAATAAAAACCACAAAATCGTGCCATTCATAAAGTTCCAATATATAATTAAATGACCATTTTGATTTCCGCACATTCGTTGCCCGCGCGCAGGCTCCGCTGAATAAAAGCAGCAAAAAAAAAAAATGACTTTGACATTTATTGCAACGTTGAGATTCGACGAAAAATATTTTTTCTATCAATCATTTATAAAATTTTGAAAATCATGACAATTTTTCGTATCGATGAATTTTTTTGATACCGAGATCGTTTTATGGTCCAGAGCAAATATTGAATAATAATTAAAATCTCCGGTTACGAAAAAATGGAATTTCGTTGCATCCCAACGATGCAAATTTCAACATCGTAATAAAAAAAGCGAGTTGATGAGAATAGCCAAAAGTTTTCGTAGAATTGCTTTCAGCGCAAATTAATACGTCGTTAAAAGAATAATAGACGCGCGGTCCAGTCAAATTGTTCGCCATCATCGCAGGTATAAAATCCAAGAGCCGCTGAACAGGTACACACAGAAATAGCGTCCAAGTGTGTGTATATACATAATAATATAAAGCCCGTGCATGCAAGAGAGATAACGTTTGTCCCGGGGAGGTTGGATATAGTTTGATCAAACATGTACTAGACTAACGTTGAGCCGAGTTTTAGTATCAAGTTAGACTGAGCAATGTTTCGTGTGGCTCGGAGAGAGACTCGCGGCGAGAGCAAGTTGTTTGTTCCATAGAATCGAGACAATTCGATTGCGTGCACGTTCCCTACGTATATAATACCCATGTGCAAATATACTCACCATATATTACACATAAAAAGCCACACTCACACACTCGTACACACAGACGTATATACATCTAAACAAATAGGAAATTGGCAGTATCTACCACACCTATTGCTTGTAATGCGAAATATGCCATGCATATTCAGAATACTATAATAGCGTGTGGTGCATACTCCCGTTTCGTGCATCCGATGCATCGTAATTGCTGATTTATGAATTCCTATGAATCTAGAAACGCCATAACGAGTGTCTCGATAGTGTGCATGCGTGTGTGTGTGAGGGAAAGAGGGGAAGGCTCAATTATGTAATTGAAGGACTGGAGCGCGGTAGATTGGATTTTAATTCTCATTAATAGTCGCTTCGGTCAATAAATCGGGTGCATTCAATCAATGAATTGAAATCATTCAAATGCGATTAATATAATGCGAAATTTACACGGTAAAACAAATTCTGCCGTGAGGCTGCGGGGGGCAACTTTTTCTAGACTTTTTATATTATTTCGAGCAAGAGCTCGAGCATTTCGTAATATCTCGCTGCATGGTTAATTAATACACTTGGCGCGGTTGAGCTCGTTAAAACGTCATTAAAATCATGAGCTGAATCGGACTCCTCAACCGCGCCGACACTGTGTCTCTTAGAAATCATTTTTTTCTTTATCTGCTCTGTCAGATCATCAAGATAAATTCCATTACTCATCGTCATCCGCGCGCGATCGATGATTCACTATGACTCTGACGTTCGCAACGTTGAGATTCAACACAAACAAATGTTTTCTATTGATTATTTGTGGAATTTTGAAAATCGTGGCAAATTTTCCGTGGCGATCAAGTTTTTGGGTCGCAAGAGGGAATCGTTTTATTGACCGGATCAAATATTGGATAATAATTGTGAGCTCTGCTGAATAAATAACAGAATTTCGTTGCATTCCAACGATGCAAACTTCAGGATTTTTTCAAAAAAATCTCAAAATTAGAGCCAAAACCGAGTAACTCGTTGCATTAGCAAATGAAAAATAAATAAAAACTCAAAAAATTTTCTCCCTTTCTTCATAAATGTTTTTTTTTCTTCCATTCAAATTCGCTGGAATAAAAAATTGTTATAAATTTGCAATCACCATAAAATCGCAATATTTCCATAGGGATCGCGCGACTCAAAATCTTTTCTTGAATTGATTGATAATTTTTCTTCATTCAAAATCGCGAATCGTCCTCTAGAATTCCGATGGACGGGGCGCGCGCACGCGAGAGCCGTGCAAAGAGTCTCGAGACACTTGGCGGCGCAGCGAAAACAAAACGCGCGCCGTAAATTGTGGCGAATGTGAAGCTCCCGGATTAAATTCCCGCGGGTAAATTTTTCATCGCGTCAATGATCGATATCGGTCGACGGCGGAGGGCCAAGGAAGGGGGGGGGGGGAGTAACAGTGACTCGGATTTTATAATCGGTTCGAATCCGATTGCGCAATCGTGCTCTAGCCCGCGCGTTCTCCAAACGGTGGCTATGATTTACAGAGCAAATTGACGAGGTAGAGATCGAAATGCCAGATTAGTTCAATGCACACACACAAATCTATCCGTGAATTATTTTCATGGGTGTGTTTGTGTGTGTGTGGGTAAAGAAAAACGAGAAGAATTTAAGCAACTGTCGTTGGAGCAGCGTTGCACCGCGCGTTCGATAAAAAGGTAGGTGTTAAGTGGATACAAACTGTATATTTCAGGCACACACGTCAAGACTGTACAACGACTTCGACAGACTTTCTGCATATCTGTGTGTGTGTGTGTGCGGGCGCGTAATATATACACGAACGAGATCCTTGCGCAATGTCTCATTTTCAAATGCCAACAGCGTGAGTTACGCTCTATCTGTACGATTGTAAGAAATAATCGTCGATATATTGTCGCCCATGTGCATGGTTCGAGTGCATTTCTTGACGCATGCGTACGTTAAAATTGCGCACGTAAAGATTTATCAAGAAATACCAAAGACACAGGAAAAATCGTGTGTTTTTTTTAAAAAAAAACTCGCAAATTTCGATCGAAAACGTTTGCATCGTTGGAATAAAACGAAAAATGCATTTTGTCATCAATTATTTTTATAATTGATGCACTTTTGACGCGTGCGTGCGTTAAAACCGCGCACGTAAAGATTTGTGAAGAAATACCAAAGACACAGGAAAAATCGTGTGTTTAAAAAGAAAAAAACTCGCAAATTTCGATCGAAAACGTTTGCATCGTTAGAATAAAATGAAAAATGCATTTTTTTGTCAATTATTTTCATAATTGATGCACTTTTGACGCGTGCGTACGTTAAAATCGCGCACGTCAAGATTTATCAAGAAATACCAAAGACACAGGAAAAATCGTGTGTTTTTTTTTTTTAATCGCAATTTTCGATCGACGTTTGCATCGTTGTGACGAAAAATTCATTTTTTAGCAATTATTTTTATAATTGATGCACTTTTTCCCATTTTTTTTCGACAAATTCGATTTTTGAGTTTTGTTTTCGATGATTTGCGATGCGAGAGAAAAAGCAGTGCATCATGTTATGGCGAATAAACAATGTTGAAGTATGCATTGTTGAAATGCAACGAAATTCGGTTTTTTCTTGAGCGCAAAACTCATGAATTTTATTCGATATTTAATCAGGACGATAAAACGATCGTTTTTTAGGATTCGAACACAAAATTGATACGAAAATTGGCTTTTTTTTTTAAATTAACGAAAAATTAAGGGAAAAATTATTTTTCGTTGGATCCCAACGTTGGGAACTTGAGTGTCGTGCGAATGATTCATGGAATAATTTCTTTTCTCGTAATTATTATTACGAGACTAAATATTGCAAAGACCGCACACAATAATATACTAATTTCTTTTTTCTTCTTCTTCTCGTTATTTTCTTTAATTATGAGTAGCACGACTGGTTGAGATTACATGTTGCAACTTTCCCCGATTGCCCCTACCGCACCACCGACGCTCTGTGCAGTAGCCCCATTACTTTGTATAACTCTGTGATATGTAGGACTTCTTTTTTATCCGTTAAGTCCGCGAGCGAGCGAGCGAGCAAGAGAGAGAAAGCAAATGAAAAAAACGTGTTTCAGACTCCCTCGCTGGTGTAACCAACCGTACGAGAATTGCACAGTAAGCTTTACACCAGAATTGATGCAAAGCATTACACTTCCATGAGCTGGCACGTAGAGGCAAGTTCGATAATTATATTCATTGCTTACAACCATTTTTTTCCATTATTTCGAAACATCTGGAGTTGCAGTTACAGAAATCCACGAAAATTCGTACCAACAAAAAAGACAAACTTTCGCATGAATTTTTAAATCACTGCAAAGTGCAATTGTCACGTGAGTCGAGACTGAAGTGACAAATCGTCGCGTCGACGAAACGTGGCGCATGGGGAAGGAGATCGAGGCGCAAAATAAGTCGTATCGTGATTATTATTCGATACGTCGTTTTTTTCAGCACGGGAGAGAGAACGAGGATTGGATCTAGAGTCGCGGGTCTGATTACACCGCGTCTGACGCAGCGCGATCGTCGTGACTCAGGCCACTCCAAGACTCATGTGCAAATCCACGTATCCACGTGGATAATTGATAATCTATAAGTTCTTTGTAAATCTGGCGTGCAAGACGATGAGACGAGACTCGAAACGATCATTGTGCTCGCCCCATGAAAATAATTCTCGACCCAAGTCCTTTTTTCTCTTTTCCTTCGATTTTTTTTCTCTTTACGATCTCGTTCGATATTACGAAGAAAATTAAAATTGCTCGATACCCAAAAAATGAATTTTCAAACAACTTTTCGAAGCTTCGAATTTCAAAAAACCGACAAAATAAATTAAAATAAGAAAAAAAAGACAAAATATTCGTGTGAACTCAAATTTCAATAAAAATGAAAATCCAAAGTTTTTTTTCAATATTTCCCCATCAAATTTCCATCATAATTAAACTACCGACAAAATAAATAAAAATAAATGCAAAAAATTCATTAAAACGACTTCCGGACACTGGAAAAAAAAATCGTCGCGACAAGACGAAAAGAAAAAAAAAGACAAAATCTTCGTGTGAATTCAAATTCCAATAAAAATGAAAATCCAAAGTTTTTTCTCAATATTTCCCCATCAAATTTCCATCATAATTAAACTACCGACAAAATAAATAAAAATAAATGCAAAAAATTCATTAAAACGACTTCCGGACACTGGAAAAAAAATCGTCGCGACAAGACGAAAAGAAAAAAAAAGACAAAATCTTCGTGTGAGTTCAAATTTCAATAAAAATGAAAATCCAAAGTTTTTTCAATATTTCCCCATCAAATTTCCATCATAATTCCAAACTCGAGTGACCTCTACGAATTCGTGAGAAAAATGTGCGTTATTTCTAATAAAAAAAAAGTAAAAAAAAATCATCCAATTTGCATTTCTTTTCGTAATGAATAAAATGAATGAAATAAAAACGTCCGAAAAGACCGTGTGAAGACCAGCGATCGTCAATTCGTCGAAACGGGATTTGAATATTTTAAAAAGCGGAGAATCACGGCGGCAACAAACCATAAATACAAGATTTCGCGAGAGAATCCGAGTTCTCCGCAACATAAATATTATAAATCGCATCAATTTTGATAAATGGCCGCGTATAAATCGCGTAGCGTTATGTTTGTTCGTTGCCGACTTGTAGCAAAATAATTTGTGAAATTCGTCGAATCGCGCCAATAAGGACCGTGCGACGAAAACGTAAAGAGCACGCGGCACATAAAAATAATGGATTAACATGAAATTACGAGAATGAAAAGTCTTGTCGGATTTCCGAAAATAAAATAAAAACATGTATTTTGATGTTTCGAGGGAAAAGTAAGAAAGTAATGAAGAAAAAGAATAAAAAAACGAAAAAACAGGGACACACGATGTCGGTCGTGACACGAACTTCACTTCGAGGTATTCCCCTTACACAACATATGGATAAATTATGGTTCTGTCATGCATATAGAGAGAAAGAGCGAGAGCGAGAGGGAGAGAGAGCGCGAACATATTCAGTTGGTCGTGTGTCATTGGGTCGAAAGTCGTGACTCAATTTTCTACACAATTCTTCGTGCGCACTCTTCGTGCGACATAAACTCGGGAATCTCCCTATCAACGAGAGGGTAGCTGCGGTTTATAGAAACAAAAAACCAACAGACAATGAGAGCGAGAGAGAAAAAAATAATTCACCCCGAAGTGTCGGTGAATCGATTTTTTTCAACGTGACTCAAGGGTCTTTACTAACATTTGCACGTAAGCGAGTGACGTTGCGTCGAGCTGATTCACGGTCATCGTACCCCGCACGATTTGCACGATCAAGAAAAAAAAATCGTTTTCCTAACGCAAAGAGCCCCAAAAACTCCGAAAAAACCTCCAAAGACCAAAAATCTCTAAATCGCGTTGAAAAAAACGCAAATGCAACAATTAAAATCACGAAAAATATTTCAAAACAAAAAAAAAAACGACCAACATTGCGCGCAGCTTGACGACGAAGCGAAAGAATCTGCAAAAATTTGCTGAGAGCTCGCTCGTGTCCTTTGACGGGAAATTCCGAAAAAGTCGAACTTCTCCCGAGACTCGCGACAAAAAATGCCACGCGCTGCATTTCGGTTGAAATTTTTGTACGAAAAATTCACAGAAATATCGTAAAGAACGGTAAATGTCAGAATTTCGATGCAAAAAGTCAATTGTTCACTAGAAGAAGAAAAAAAAGGGAAAAAAGTAGTTCCGGGAAGGGAAAATATATTTACAAAGTATTTAGAGGCTAAAACTCGATCGTTGTAATTTTTAACTTTCCTCCAGTTACACATGCATATGCGAGGAGGGGGGGGGGGGGGGGGGGGGTGCGAGGAAGGAACGAGTTGAATATGCGTATGTTACGAGCAGGGCGCGTGCAGCTGTCACGCTCAGGTGCACGAGCCTAAAAGAGAGGGCAAAAGGGAAAGGAACAAAAAGAGAAAAAGCGAGAGGGAGTAGATGAATAAAAAAACAAAACAAAACAAAAAATTGTGTGCGATTGAGCGGAGGAGAATGGAACTGGGACAATTGTCATGCCCTTGGCGGGGCATGACCCTGCCTGCCCCGGACCATGCAGTCGTTCCGATAAATTCTATATCGGTACAAAAATAATAAACGTTTTCGCGCGCAAAAAAGGTCGTAACTGTGACGATCGGACGTTCAAGTTTCGCCTTTCTTTCACAGTCACGACTGACACACATTCCCAAAGCAAATAACGTACGGACGAATTCAGCAAATGCGAAAGAGCCATCGTACGCACAATTTTCCACTACGCAATATTCAACAAATTTATAATAACCACAACAACAACAATGACGCCACGAACAATAAAAGTTCGGACGTAAATATCCGCGCGATTTGCAGCACTCGAATACAGCCCGAAATTCATTATTTTTCTTTCTCCGTATCGACCTGCATATTTATCCCATTCGTAAGCGACGCGCAACGATGTTTTATAAATTTTCAGCGAGGCGTGTATACATTTTTCCAGAAAATCAATGCAAAACGTTGTTGAAGAGGAAAAAACAATTTCACCCTTGCGCGCGAGTCGGAAAAAAATAATATTCGCAATATAAAAATGACTCTAAAGTTTGCAACGTTGAGATTCAACGAAAAAAAAAACGTTTCTATCAATTATTTATGAAATTTTGACAATCATGGCGATTCTTTGGATCCATTCAATTTTTGGGACGCGAGAGAGAATCGTTTTATCGTCCAGAGCAAATATTGAATAATTATCATGATCTCTGCTCAAGAAAAAATGCAATTTCGTCGCATTCCAACGATGCAAACTTCGCAATTCATATATAAAAATTGCAGAGCGACAAAGAACCATTTTTTGTTCAATGACAAGAATTTATTTTGGACTGACAAAAAAAAAAGAAAAAATTTCCAATGCATCGACATTATTTCATGACCCTGAAGTTCGCAACGTTAGGATCGAACGAAACAAACTTTTTCCCTTAATTTTTAGTTAAATTTCCATAGAAAAGCCAATTTTCGTATAAATTTTGTGTTTGAATCCTGAGAAACGATCGTTTCATCGTCCTGATTCAATATCGAATAAAAATCATGAGTTTTCCTCAAGAAATAAGCGAGTTTCGTTGCATTCCAACGATGCATACTTCAACATCGTTTATTTATTAGAGGAATTTGCTCGAAGAATAAGAATTGAAAAAAAAACTCTGATTGGATCATTGATGTAAAAGCATTCACACAGAATTTCATCGGGGCTAACGAATATCCAGAGATAATTGGCTCGGAAAAAGAGAATTATATCACGATTCAAATGACAATAAAAATAATAACAACAAGAGGGTAGAAATACACAAACAGCCTATAAGGAATGTTGTTGTTGTTTTTTTTTTATTTCCCAGTTGCTTAGTCCTCCGATCTTTCCACCGGCCGCGAGCTCGCCGGGGCAAAGAGAGGAGGAGGAGCAAAGACTTGGCAGGGCGATTGTGCACCTCGAAAACCTGTGCACAGATACACATTGTCGTGTGGTGGAATAAATATATGTGAGCTCGAGAACTCGAGCTTCGAGACACACTCTCGTTCCCTTCTCTGAGCCCCCCCCCCCCCTCCTTTCTTCCTTCTTCGTTCCCCTTTTGCCCTCGCCCCTGTCTCTTTCCGGGGCACCTATACCTCCGGAGCACACTTGGAAGCTGCCACAAACCGGTTTTCTCGCACTCGAGTAAGAAACACACCGAGGGAGACACACACCATATGGTTATAGTACACTCGACCAGACGTTCCATGGCTTAGACAGCCGGCTGCATTCGTGATTCGAAATACACGAAATCTAATGACTCTGAAGTTTTGCAACGTTGAAATTTAACGAAAAATATTTATTTTATCAATTATTTATTAATTTTTACACATCATGGCAATTTTTCGTATCGATTCGATCTTTGGGTCGCGAAAGAGAATCGTTTTATCATCCAGAGCGAATATTGAATAATAATTATGAGCTCTGGTGAATCAAAAATGGAATTTCGTTGCATTCCAACGATGCAAACTTCAAGATCATAATCTAATGACTCTGAAGTTTGCAACGTTGAAATTTAACGAAAAATATTTATTTCATCAATTATTTATTAATTTTTCAACATCATGGCAATTTTTCGTATCGATTCAATGTTTGGGTCGCGAAAGAGGATCGTTTTGTCGTCCAGCGCGAATATCGAATAATAATTCTGAGCTCTGGTGAATAAAAAATGGAATTTCGTTGCATTCCAACGATACAAACTTCAAATTCATGAAATCTACGCGTTTGTTCCTCAATTGCCAAACGATATTAAAGAAAAAAGCCATAAAAAATGGAAAAAATAAATAAACAAACGAAACTGTAACGAAATTTTGAAACAATTTTTCGTGTTCTCAGAATGAGAATCAAGGGAATGATTTTTTTTTATCTAGTCAAAATTCATGATCTCGAAGTTTCGATCGTTGGAATGCAACGAAATTTTGTTATTTCTTCATCAGAGCTCAGAATTATTATTCAATATTTGGTCCAGCCAATGAAACGATTCTCTCTTGCGACGAAAAACCTCAATCGACACGAAAAATTGGCATGTTTTTAAAAATTCAATAAATAATCAATGCAAAACATGTTTTTCGTTGAATCTCAACGTTGCAAGCTTCAGAGTCATGAAATTCCAGAACAAAATGATTCATTCGAAACAGGAAAAATTGAAAAAATGCCTAATTGAGAAAAATTTCACTCCATCCTCGATCTCTGAATCAAATTGGATACAAAACGATAAATAATCGATAAGAATAATCATTATCGAGAGTCTCCGACGATTGGGTGAAAAAAATCTTTTCAAAATTAGCTCAAAGCAGCAAGAACTGTGTCAGCACAAATTTTTATCACGCTCGTAAATAATGGGAGAGCCCGAACGATAAGATGGCTCACTTTCAATAATTGTGTACTTCGAGTCTCTCGGAAAAACGATATTGCTGATGTAACGATAAATGTAAAAGGAACGTCTGTATTGACATCATCGAAAAACATGGATAGCATGATTTTCCAGAGCGAAGCCTGGTCGTTGGATAAAATAATGAAGAGAATGAAAAATCAAAGCAACGCCACGAGACTTTAATCGAATCAGCAAGTCGAAAAGTATCGATAATTCCAGATTAAAAATA
Organism: Diadegma fenestrale; assembly: GCA_037043255.1. Lineage (NCBI taxonomy): Eukaryota > Metazoa > Arthropoda > Insecta > Hymenoptera > Ichneumonidae > Diadegma > Diadegma fenestrale. The sequence goes on from CM073312.1 coordinate 12,152,351, forward strand.
ACCTTTTCATTCATTCGTTTCAAATCTGTATTGGAAAGTGACCAAAGCGATTTGGCATCGACTCAGAATTGCATGGCAGAATTTACGTTTTCAAGCCTCCTCCCATTTTCTCGAGAATCTCGCGAGCGTTTCGCAACGAAAATTTCATTAAATTTCCCGTTCAATTCGCAAGCGAATAAAACGTGAAAACTTTTTTATTTTGTTTCTCGATTCGATCTCAATCAAATGGATATTTGCATTACGAACGTCAACGAAAAAAAATGGTTTTTTTCATTGTCACCTTCGCTCAATATAGCTCGGTGGCTCGTGGTCCTTGAACCGTACAACCGACGGCCAAATCGCTTCGCCTTTGCGTGGGAAAGTCCACGATAGAGCCCTTGAAGCCCAACACCGACAAGTCTGTCGCGTAACACACTGCTTTTTATATACACATAATGTACAAATACTAAATATATGTATTAAGATAATATACGTGTGTATATATTTATCCGTCCATTTGGACAGTCACTGCTGCAATACACGAACCAATTTTTTTTCCCAACAAGCCCCCACTAGTTATATTTAATAGGCTGACGTTGCCCCGAACCATAATCACCGCGGCAGTCTCGCCAGCTTTTCTCAAACAATACTGACGAACCGATCATTTAAAAAAAAAACCAAAAAAGAGAAAAAGTTCAACTGTCTTGACCGTGTAAAATATTCATGTCGAGCAAAAATATCGCGTTAAAGTTTGCATCTCGTTGGAATGCAACGAAATTCCATTTTTTCTTGTGCACAGTTCACAATTATTATTGAATATTTGTTCTGGACGATAAAACGATCTCTCGCGAGCCAAAAATTGAATCGACACGAAAAATTGTCATGATTATCAAAATTTAACGAATAATTGTTACAAAACATCGTTTTTGTGAAATTTCCTGGAAAAATGCCAACTTTCTTGACCGTGTAGAATATTTATATCGAGCAAAAATATCGCGTTAAAGTTCGCATCGCTGGAATGCAACGAAATTCCATTTTTTCTTGAGCACAGCTCACGACTATTATTCAATATTTGGTCTGGAGGATAAAACGATCTCTCGCGACCCAAAAATTGAATCGACACGAAAAATTGTCATGATTATCAAAATTTAACGAATAATTGTTGGAAAACGTGGTTTTTTGTGGAATTTCAGGGAAAAATGTCGTTCGAGAGTTTCAACAATTGAATTACCCAAAGTTCGCGACGTTTGGGTCCAAAAAATATTTTTTTTTTATGACTCTGACGTTTGCAACGTTGAGACTCAACAAAAAATACTTTTTCTATCAATTATTTATTAAATTTTGGAAATCATGGCAATTTTTCGTATCGATGAAATTTTTGGATAGCGAGAGACTATCGTTTTATCGTCCAGAGCAAATATTGAATAATAATTAAAATCTCTGGTTAAAAAAAAATGGAATTTCGTTGCATTCCAACGATGCAAACTTCAACATCATTTTTCCTGTCATTGTTCAAATTCCTGTCAAATTTTCTGGTTGAATTCTAAAAAAAAAAGTTCGTTTCATTGTCCTGACCAAATATCGAAGATAAAACAGAATTTCGTTGCATTCTAACGATGCAAACTTCACGATCGTGTAGTCAAGGACCCTCGAAACAGATCCAGAGATTGAGAAATTGGAAAGTCGTCTGTCTAATGCTTGTTTTCGGCCTGTCACCCATTAATAGAGTTCAAAGAAGGCTGAAGGTATTTGTTAGTACCAAAAGTGTCATTATCCCTCGACGTACCTTGATCCTCTGTTTTCCCAATAAGCTCTAAGAAGCAAGGGGGGCGCGATGGGTAATAATCGTTAGCAGTAATTACGATAATTTTCCAAGTAAAAAACAGTCACCGAGTAACGAGAATATTTTATAATTATTTCGTAACGTCATTGTAATTCGATTGTCAAAATTTTTCATCGGATCTCAGTTTTACGTGCAAACAACTCAAAAAATCGAGGCAAAATCATGAAAAAAAATAAAATCGTCAAATTTACGTGATGAAATGGAATCACGCGACGATCGTCAATTTCGAGCATTTTTTTTCTGTCCAAATCAATTTTTTCTTGAGAAATAAAATAAATTCGAAATTCCCAGTCAAATTTTTGTAATTTTTATTTTTTTCTCCTGCGCTTTGACTTTTTTGACTTGCTCAGCGATTGGAGAAAATGGTTCAAAGCACAAAAATCCGTGGAGCTTCGTTTGTCAACTCAATGGGACTTTTTAACAAATGGAGATCGAAACTACAGATGAGGAATCGAGTACGCGAAGGCGACTGTTTCGATAAGGATCGCTCGGAAAGAAAAGATCAGCGGGTTCAACGATAACGAGAGGTAAAGCCTTTCACTCTTAAAATATCACATGGTCGGTTTAATTGTCAATTGTACGAGCATTTTTTATCGTTTCTAGCGATCACACAGTCGTGTAAACGATTTTTTCCCTAATCATTGGTTTTCGGATGCCTAAAAATGTACGTTCGTAAGAAAAACCGAAAAAAGTCTGGAATTTCGTTGCATTCCAACGATCGAAACTTGCGATCATGATTTCCGAACGCAATGAGAGAGCGAGCAGAAAACTTTAATCCAAATTCTTCACTCTAACGCGAATCGCCCGCGATTGTATACATTTTCCGGGAATTCCGAGCGCAGTCACGTGACTCGACGATCGAGGCGAAAACTTGACTGTTTGGACGGGGCCGCCAACGAAAATCGTGGTTTCGAAAAAAAAACTGACATTTCCGTCAATTTTTCCAGATGCATACGCGAAATAACGCGGAACGTTTTTTTTTTTTTTGTTAAATATTCAATAAACGAATTTGTTCGTTCGAATGAAAAGCTTGTGAGAGAAAAAGTTGTGTGTTTGAGTTTTGCCAGCGGCGTTATGAACTATAACTCAGTCATGCTTGTTTTTCATTGGCCGAGGAAAAGCGTGGGTCGTAAAAAAAGGCGCGTTTTTCAAAGACTCGTTGGTTAATAGTTTTGGGAACTCGTTAATCGGTAAAAACTCGCGAACGAAAAGCAAACTTAAAATTCCGCCGAGCTACTCGCTTATTTCGGCGAAATCACGTACTTGGAAAATAGATTTAAAAAACGGTAAATAAACATTGAGCTCACCGGAAAAAGGAGTGCGAAGACTCGATGCTGCAAATCCAAAAACTTAGTGTCTCCTTAAGGTGTGTTTGTTTTTATGTCGCGCGAAGAAAGTTGCGATCGAACGTGTGTGTGGCCCGGAGATGTTGACGAAAAGATGGAGTGCCGATGCAACAGTGCCACCGCGCGTCCGAAGTCGGAACTTGCCACGACGAGCGAACCAGTTGATATAAATAAAAGCGATAAAAAAACTCGGAGAAACTAATTCCCGGGGTAAAAAAACTGGCAAAATCGGCTAATCCCAACGCACTTTTCACAATAATATTCACAGGCTAAGAATCAACAGCGAAAGACCGACGAAAATGTAGAACGCGCTCGAAACACCAATGGACCGCCGTGGAGCACGATTTTCAATAAAGAATGTCGAACTTTCTTAAAATCACGTATTTCATTCGAAAATTTAAAGAAACTGAAAAAAAGTTAACTGCAGCAAAACCAAACACAGAAATTCGTGTGATACGCGCACATTTATATCCACTTTTGTATTCGTATCCCAAAAATAAATTTATCGAAGCACCACGAAAAAAACTGTCACAAAAATCACCGATTTCGTACAGACGTCGCTTTCCCGAAGGAATTTTTCACTCTGGTCTCCAATATCACTTGTTAACGAAAATCAATGTTGAATTTTCACTATTTTTCACGAAAGTAATCCATCGAGAAACTCGCACGTGTAACTCAGGTTCTTGAGAGCCTTCCCCGTGTTCGTGAAACTCCAAAACACAGACACACGCGCGTTTGTGAATAAACGATATTTTGGTTAATTCCAGTGAATCTTGTGAGGTGTAACGACAAGATTTAATGAATAGACTGTGACGGGAAAATATCGAGAGTTTGAAGCACGTGAAGACGTTTTTTTTATTACACAAAGGGGAAGGGTCGGGGAGTGGGAAAAACAACGCGCGTTTTGGCGCGAACGGGCTTTCGATACTACACGCGCGGCAGCCAAGTCGCAACTGTCGGACTGTTGGACAGCGATGCGAGAAGGCGAAGCGCGTCGCGCGCGCTCTCTCTATTGGTTCCCCCACTCCTGGCCCATTCACTCGGTCTCCCCACCGAGTCGACGGTCTTGGCGCGTTCTGTCTCCCTTCGCTCAACTAAATAACATTTTTCTCGCTCGCTCTCGTCCCTTAATCCATTCTCTCTATTTTTCCTTCCATCTTTTTCTCTTCCTTTCTTTTTTCTCACTGTCCCTTGCACGTTTTTTTCGTCTCTTATTCTATCTTATTTTTGTCCATCTCTCTCTCTCTCACCTGACTCGCTCGCTCGGACGCTTCTTGCGTACGCGCTGCTCTTCGTCACGCTACTCGTTCTTCTGTTTTCTTTTTTCTCCCTTCCCCACACACACTCACACGCATTAACTTTTTTTCTTCGCGTTGTCCCTCAACGGACTACGCACAGCTTAGCTAACGTTCAAACTCCGGCGTAAGGGCCCATCTCGTTTTACCATACGGAGATTATTTGTACATCCGACGCCATTTTTATTTCGAACTAGATACACAGGGCGTTCCAGAACGAATGTCCAGCGCGCCTGTTCCAAAAAATTCACTATAAATTCAATTCTCGGCAGTTTTTAAACCTCGTGAAAATTTCTCAAGATTCAAAACACGACGAGCGATGAACGCGCCAACAAACCACCGCGTTTTTTGTAGCGTAAAGCAGAGTACGAAGACGGGAAACAAAAAGAATTAACCGTTACAAATTTTTTGTCTGAATATATCAAGAAAATTATGCTTTTCCGGTCGTGTTCAGTGACTCCAAATATCCGAGGCGTTTGAAAAATCCACGACAACTCCAGAAACTCTTCATTTCCGTTTAAAACGAAATTCGGGTCACTCGGTGACGCGCCGGGTCTATTTGACCCGCAGTTCGAATCCGCCTGGTTTATCGACAAGTTTATCATCAGATTTTGTTGAAAAAAATCATACAGACACTTTAAAAATTCCTGCACACGCGACCATCATGAAAAATCGTAAAAAATGACGTTTTGTCGTTAAAAAAAATTCTTAAAAAATTTGTTTTTTACAAAATCGAGTTTTTTACTGAAATAAAAATTCAATAAAATGCAACGAGCCTCGAATCGGTTGGGGCGAAACGAAAAAGCGGCGAGTCCTCAATTTTTCTTGCAACGGAATGGATTTAATTCGATAAAGAGTTTTTATTTTCTCACTATGGTCTCGAACTCTATAATGAATATATATCTATAGATATTTCGCGAATGATTTCCTGTGCTCATCTTCAGAATTGCTTTTTCGTTCTCCAGGGCTCGAGCGCATTATTATTATATATTTTTATTATATATATATCTATATATTTACTATGTAGAGCTCTCGGTATCGTTTCCATCCTGTCGTTGTCATTCTTCAGCAGTCAGGGCGTCGTTCTCGATATCTCGCGACGACTTCTCTCATTTACTTCTCGCTTCAGGCGCGTTTCCAGCTTTTCTTTCGACGTATATACAGGCCATGGTTGAAAACGAAAAAAATCTGCTGCGCGTCTCGATATAGCACATGCCAATCGTTGAGCGCGATTCACTCCATTGGACTCTGGGTTATTGACCCACTTAAAGGAACGCGATACTTTTCGCTAGTTGCCAGTTTGTTTCTTCTAGTGGTATATAAAGGAAGAGACTCTCGCGTAAGTCGAGAAACAGATCTCTGCCAACAACTCGCACGCTGTCTCGCGCTCCCAAAACTGGGTCAACAACCGAGCGCGTTCCCCAGATTTTCACGAAGCTTCAGTTTTTACCTTCACGCTCGCTAAACGATTGCCAATTTTATCAGCCTTTCACGTATTTCAATGAGATAAATTCGTGCATTATGAATCAACTCGGATGGGAAAATTATTGAAAGTATAAACCGCGCGCGCCTCGATGATGCGTTTCTGCTTTTTGCAGAGCAATTCCCGCGTTCGCAGTGAAATAATTTTTTATATTTTTCATATAAAAATATGAATTTATCACAATCAATCGATCATCGGACTTTTTTTCATTTTTTTTCTCGCGTTTTTAAATTAATTATCACTGAAAAGATTATTTTGTTGGTTGCGATCAATTTTTTGAAAAATCACACAAATTTTGTCATTGACTGTGGGTCGTTGTCAAATAATTTTGTAGATTTTTCATGTAAAAATATAAATTTGTCACAATCGATCGATCATCGGCCTTTTTTTCGTTTTTTCTTCTCGGATTTCTAAATAAATTATCACTGAAAAGATTATTTTGTTAGTTACGATCGATTTTTCGAAAAATCAGACAAACTTTGTCATTGACTGGTTCGTTGTCAAATAATTTTTTAGATTTTTCATATCAAAATATTAATTTATCACACTCGATCGATCATCGGCCTTTTTTCGTTTTTTCTTCTCGGATTTTTAAATAAATTATCACTGAAAAGATTATTTTGTTGGTTACGATCGATTTTTTGAAAAATCACCCAAATTTTGTCATTCAAATGGTAAATTTAGCTGGCAGTTTCGTGAGCAATCAAAAATATTGTCAAAATAACGAGAATTTCAAAATTAGACGAAAATATGTAGTTTGGCGTGTTCGAAAAAATATCGAAGTTTTTTGACAAAATTGAATTTTCAGTGTGAAACCATCGAAGAGTTCGAAATCGTTGGATTATTTGCATTTATCAAAATTTTCTGTTGTTCCAAATTCTCGTGGACTTTCTGCGAGGCTTTTGTAATAATCAGCGAGTGACGAAACTCACCGAGCAACGTCTTTAATTTTCTTCTTGGCAAGATCTCGTAATACCGAACACAAACGCGACAGGGACCCTGATTCGGATCTTTTTCTGTCTTGCTCTCGATGGGCGGATCTACGACGGTTCATGGACGCAACGTGGATACGTAGGTAAGAGAGTAGGACTCGTCTGCACACGTGAATATACCGAGACGACGTCCGGCCGTTTGCCTCGCGCGCCCCAGCGCAGATCTCGGGCGAAACCAATTACGTAGACAGCCGCGAGCACGAGACGGATTGATCGGATGCCAAATTACGGACGTAGTTTAACGCCGGGAACATCGCCAGACCCTCCGGGGTCACGTGACCCTTCGGTACTTACTCCGCAAGAGACATTACGACACACACGTACTCGAATATTGGTTAAAGAAAGAAAATGCGGCTTTTGTGCCCAGATTTTAAATTCTTTTAAACTTTCAATTGGAAACAAACTATCGACGAGTTCCATGCAACTCCCACGCTTTCATTCCGCGCTTTTCTCCTCTCGATATTTCCCGGATCTTTCTCTTCGAGAGCTGCCCGCGCGCGATCTTTTACAAATCTTGCCAACCCCCTGAATTTATGGCCCAACTTTGCGTATACGAGTTTTTTTCTTTATATCGTTAAATCTCAAAAAGTACTGAATAAAATGTATCGTTCTCGTTTCTCCACAATTTCAAAAGCTTCTCCAAGAACATGCCCCATTTGTACGCTGAATTTAGTCTGCTCGACTCTCTGCTTTTTGTATAAATTCTTCCCAACGCAGTTTCGAGTTGGCTAATCCAATCCGCGTGGAATCTTCCAACTCGCGCCAACTTGTTCTCGTTAATTCTCTCGTTCGATCGCGCTCCGGACAAAACAATCGGCGGATTAATTTCGACGGAGCAAATAACAGAGCGTCAAACGGCCGTTGCATTGAATTTGAGAATGGCATTACGAAAAAAAAGCTGCAATGCTCTCTCATTGCGTCAACATATCCCCGGGAGGGCAATTGATCGCTCCGGTATTTTCTGTGTGCATCGAAAATCCACGAGGTGCGAATAAAAACAAGGGCAACGAATAAAGCTGTCGTCGTGGGGGGATGGCAACAAAAAATGAAACAATTGAAATAAAATACAAAAAGGAAATATAAACGCAAGCGAGAATCAATTAGCTAATTGTTGCGTTGCTTCGTCGAGTGAAAAACAAAACAAGAAAGAATAAAAAGAAATTTTTATCGCGACTGCGCTAATTACTTTATACGCCGTCGACGCGTGACCCAGAAAATTCGCGTACGCAGAGAAGGAACGCGAGTGATAACGAAAAATACACACGTACCAACGATCCCATCGTGTATTTTTTTATTTCAACTCGTTTTTCACACACCAACGTTATTATAAAAGCGACAAGAAAACATTCGGTGACCTGTTACGCGACAAGATTCACACAGCCTCTCTCCTCTCCCCCTCGTAGACATAAACAAACCGTATAAATATAGACGTGCATGTAGAAATGTGTGCACGTACATTAGTAAGATTGGGAGGACAAAAAAAACGGTCTCATGCATCGACAAGTGGTTCCTTGTTGGCCAAGGCAATGTACGCCAACACACAGTACATTCCATTCACCACTGCACACACACGCGCCTGTGAACATTTGTGTGAGGCCATGCGTGCGAGCAAACTCACAATACGCGCTACGACGACTTTGAACTGAAAATTCAATTTTGTCAAAAAAACTTCGATACGCTGTTGACCACGGCGGACTAAATATTTCTGGGTAATTTCAAAATTTTCGTTATTTTGACGATATTTTTTATTTATAACGGAAATTAGCGATTGGAATGACAAAAATTTACTTTCGGAGACGTTTTCTAGAATATTTCTTGCTGCAGTGACAAAATTCTTGGGATTTTTCGAAAAAATCAATCGTATCCGACAAAATAATCTTTTCAGTGATAATTAATTAAAAAATTCGAGAAAAAAAACGAAAAAAAGTGATAAATTCATATTTTTATATGAAAAATCGACAACGTTCAGTCGTTGCGATGTTTCTCAACAAAATTTTATTTTGATTGTGCACAAACATTGAGATAAATATTTTCGGGCGTGTGGGTGTTTGTTTGAAAATGCGGGCGAGACAAATCACGCGTAACGTGCGGGGATTCGCACTCGGACGTGAATCCCCAAATTCAATCGTGTGTTCGATCGTTATGAGGAGAATGATGATAAGGAATAATGAATAAAAAATTACTCGTGCGTATGTTGGTTCGTTCTGGCAGAGTTATTTGCTCTACATATTCTGTCTCGTCTCTATTATGCGCTTGACACTCTTTATACCCTCGTTTGTCAAACCCAATTCGTTCTGTATCGCGTCGCGAGTCGCTCGCTATTCTCAGCCGTTTTTTTCTCATTCTCCAAAGACCCTGCTATCGTTGGGTTGTCCCGTATGCCCTTTTTATCGCAGCCAGAAAAACTCGTCAGAGTTCTGCGAGACTAAGAAAAAAGGTAATTGATGAGGGAAGTCTCGTTGCTGACGTATTTGGCACTTGAATAATTCAACGATTCGTTGAGACGTTGATGAAAATTCAATTTTAAATCGTCGCAACGATTTTTCGAGTTGTTTACGATGAAATATTTGTGTGTCATCGAAATTAAATATCGCGACCAGCATCCGATTCAAAAACGTTCACTTGTTTTTTTTTTCTACATTGCACCATTCGGTAATTAATTAAAAACGTTCCCACATAAATTTGAAGCCTCCTCGAGTGGCCAACCAAATCGAAGAGGGTTGTGGGCCTTGTACGAATCCTCCAAGTGGTGCTTGCGACTCTTTGAGCCACACGATTGTGTGTTGCCTCAAACTCGACACCATGTATCGATCTCGAGTGCCCTGACTCGTTAGTCATCCTCCCAGAGTTTCATATCAATCACAAATTTTATTAATTCATAAAAATCTCCATGTCGGGCACGGCGCCAAAAGAATTTCTTTAACGTATTAGTATCGAAATTTTGCATGAACAATCTCGACGACATTCTTTGAGATCATTCATTTACAATTTTCATCTTTTCCCATCCAAACACGTGTAACTTCGAGTCGCGTTTCGTTTATGAGTTGCAAAAAAATATGTTAAGGATTTTTCTTAAAAAGGCTCATAGCTTTTCTGGCAATCTGCAAAAACAAATCCAAAATAAATGTTTTTTTTGCATTAACTCGATTTATAGGAGGCAAAACGAACATTTAAGAAACTAAGACAGATTTATCGATAAGCGCACGATCTTTCTACTTTATTTGAGTCCCAAAACTAGTTCCCGTTGCTAATTTTTCGAATTTCCAAAAAACATAAAAATTTCCAAAAAATAGACCCCAATAAAAAAAAAAATTAAGAAAACGTTCTCGTCAGAGTCCACTCGTAGTCTCTGTAATGAAACAAAAAATATTCAATTCAACCATTTTCAATATAATTCTCAATATTTTTATCCGCGATTTTTTCAATTTTTTAATAAGAAATTTCTTGATTTTATTAATAATTTAAGGACTTAATTGAATTTTTATGAATTTTGACAATTTTTTGATTTTGGCAGAGTTCATTTTGCGCCATGTTGCCCTATGCGAAACTTTTTAACGAAACGTGACTTTTCAATTGACACGCGTAGATGAGGAAAATGAAAAATGGTGAATTAAATTTTTAAATTCTAAACGACACAAAATTTTTCCATCAACGTGCACAGATTTTTTTTCCCTTCCATTTGATCTTTTGTCGTTCCCAGTGAGTAATGCCATTTTATATTTTACTGTGTAATTAAATCGACAATTTCTCAAAGTATAAAAAAAAGACGGTCCCAAGATGCATATGGAGGATGAACCACCATAAAAAATCCGAAATCTCGATTTAAAAAGATTCGCTCTTTTCTTCAGCTTCACAGAACTCTCATAAATCTGCTTGCAAATGCACAAAAGAATCTTTTACAGAGTGCAGTGTATTCTTTGCTGATCGCGAATCTAACGGGCTGTCGTATCGAGAATCCTCCTTCTTCAGCTCCTGCTGCTCGCCTTCTACTCGGTATTTTGTACTCTGTGCGCTGAGTTTGTATTTCTTTTATCCTTTTGTTTCCTGAGGCATCTAACCACTTTGTCAGAATTGTTCTTGTTCCACCCTCTTCCCTCTCGTCTTTAATGCTCATATCGTACTCAGGCAGTTTCATATATTTAATTCTCATGTAGATTCCCATATAAATATATATATACGACTGCGTATGGTGAAACAAGGGAACGACATGAAATTTGGTGAACGGTAAAAAGGGAGCTTTTTCTCCCTTCTTTGCTCGAGGTTTCCATTTATATGAACAAGAGAGAGTTGAGCCTGGTTATCGTCGCTCTCAAGTGTCTCAGAGTTTGCTTGCTTCGATCGTAACGCACAACCGCCCTCGGCCCCATGCTGCACTTAACATGCACCCTTTGTGCCTAAGCTTTGATTGGTGTACGTAAGTCTTTGAGAAAGCTATATCTGTATATCCATAAATATATACCTCGTAAAGACAGCCATGGCCAAAAGTATGTGAAATTTCCGACCGCACAAGCTACACCTGGGCCTTTAAGGAGGTTCCGTTATGACGCAGGGAATAACGAATCAAGTGAGACACAATTCACAAGAAAAAATGACGATCTGCTTTTCGTTTAGCAAGCGATCCGTTGCCAAACTCCTAAAAAATGAGATGTTCCGAGCATTCTGTCGATTTTAACTAGAAATTTCTCCTCCTAACATTCCTTGACCCCACTATTTTTTCATTGATTCGGAACCCTTGAAGATTTTTTTATAAATTAAGATTTTAATACGCGTTTTATCTAATCGCGAAGTATTTTTAATATTTTTCTGATTTCATAAAGGTAAGAAATTTGCGTAAAGCCAATGTTGAATCAAGTGACTTTCGACTTGGAAAATATGGAGTAAAACTTCGTTGACCCAGGACGATTTTAAAAGAGATTAAAGTTTGCTGCCTAAATAACAACATATTTGTTTTCAGATTTTAATCTAATTATCGCTTTACTAACGGAACCTCCTTAAGCTTGTCAGCAATTTCTGCGACAACGAAGCCTTTTTCTGGAATTAATATGGCGAAGGATTACGGGGGTGTAAAAAAAAAAAGGTCGCAAAGGTGGAAAGAGGTAAATGGAGAATTTCAACGACGTCTCGTCTCATGGTTTTATGTCGAAAAACAAGCATTTCGAGACCTCGATCAATCAGTTTGACGTGATTTTTGGAATTGAGCTCGAAATCGATTCGTTTCATCAACACCAACGTCCTTAATACTTTTGGTCATGGCTGTATATTCTACTCACCACCATTGTAATCCTATGGAGTGTATATACTGTGCGGTACAAGCTCCGATCTCCCCTATACACGAGCTAAATACACGCACCGGTACAATATAATCCTTGGCTCTGTGTCCTATGAATTTTATAAATTCAGCATGGTAACTGTCCAACTCCCAAGGGAAAATATCGGTTTAACGCATTATTTTCATGTTCCCTGTGCCTGTTAACCCTTCGCGATCAATGCTCGACGTTTGATGCATAATTCGTCGTGTTAATTGTTCACCTCCGCGCGGACGGATTCATAATTAATTCGAAATTTCGCGGCTACGTCGAACGAGACGAGAATTGAAGGCGGCAATGCCGATCTGCGTTGCTGTTCTCTCTACGCAGCTCTTCCTGCATAATCTTCCCTTTACCCCCCACATACGCATGTACACGTACACGAAAACTCATCGTACGCTGTTTAATATGTGCCCGAGGTACCAAGGTATGCACGTAAGTGAATCACAGTTGATGAGGCTGGCATCACGTGTGATTTGTAATTGCATTATCATAATTAATGTTAATTACCTCCTACCGGGACCAAGAATTATTTTATGCAAATACTCGCGCTTGACCACGTTTAATACGTCCAGTTATACTTTTGCCTTTATTAAATTCAACTTTCCTAATCAATTTATCAGGAAATCCTTCGGCCGAGGAAACGTCAATGAAAATTCGATGGCAATTTTCCTCGGAAGTGCCTTTTGTTTGTCGTAAGAAAACGATCATTGCACAAAATCAAAATGTCATTACGCCGGACTTTTTACACTAATAGGGCGTCCCAGCGAGCGCTGAAGGTTCGGGGCGCCAAAAAGGATCAAAGTTACTCTTCGGTCCCTTTTGCGACTTGTGATTTCCCTAAAAGTCCATAAAAAGTGAGGAAACTGTGACGAGGGATCGAGTTTGAGGCGCGATTTTTATTTAGTCGGTTTTTGTGTCGGATACGATTCGAATAATCGTGCGGAAAAATGTCTCGAACGATGTCTTGGGATGTCCTTACCGAAGAGTTTGCTCTGCTGTCATTGAGAGCAGCAGTTTTTCGGAGGAAAGTAATTGATTCCGATGAAGCTGATGTTGCGATAAAGATTTGACGTGGCTCCAAGTTTTTTCATGCAATTTCTAGCGATAAATGATTTCTTGTCGATAAAGTCCGGTGGCGCGATTACGACTTAACCGGGTCAGTATTCATCGTCGGATTAAGCGCTTCTGGTAAACTGCACGTTTTCGTCGACGATACAAGATGCCGCGCGGAAAAGTTCACGAGGCAAAAGGTATCGGAGAAAATGGTCCAACCATTTCGACACTCTCCGAGTGAAATAAAATCATTTACGGCCCTTCTTTACGCGAATGCACTTGACGATGCAGTCTAATACACAGCCAGAAGGGAGAGAAAATGCATCAAGAACACGAGACTTTTTTATGCTCTCGCACCCTGCGATTTTCTTCTGAGACTCGTGTGATCCACCAGCTTGACGGTAGTGCGAGCCTTCGCTCTCCTATATCGACTATTACACTTAGCTCAGCATCTCGCGTACACTCTTTACGGTAATGCCGCTCGAAGCAACTCCCTCTCCACGTATAGCGAGACATTAACTCCCCAACCAAGTTTCAGGTAACGTATTCCCTTAGTTATAACCTTGTGCGTTTGTGTGTGTGCGTGTAAAGCCGGCTATGAATGAGAGTCTGAGCTGATAGGGTCCAGCGAGATAACCCATCGCCGCTATTAAGTATCTTTATCGAACATCCAGATCGAACGATACAAAAAGGAATAAAAACAAAGCTTGCTCTCCATGAGACGCAAAAAAATGACAAACTCAAGGATGCTCGCGTTTCCATGGGATCGAAGATAAGTTTGAACTTTTTTTTAGTTATTTTGATAATTAACTAAAATAACTTGGTAATTAATCAATAATCAAAGGAATGAAAACGAAGCTTGCTCTCTATGAGACGCAAAAAAATGACAAACTCAAGGATCCTCGCGTTTCCACGGGATCGAAGACAAATTTGAACTTTCTTTTATAGTTATTTTGATAATTAACCAAAATAACTTGGCAATTAATCAATTTTTTAATCGTTCGAGTGATGGATAAATATTTATTTGCTCTAATTTGATTAATAATCGATTCCCCTAGTAAAATAGTTTTGGACCCCAATGGAAAAAAAATTTAGACCCCAATGAAAAAAAAATTCAAAAAACGTTCTCGTCAGAGTCCACTCGTAGTCTCTGTCCGTAATCGAACAAAAAATATTCAATTCAACCATTTTCAACATAATTCAATGCAAAAAATTTAAAAAAATATACCCCAATGAAAAAAATAAAAAAATTAAAAAAACGTTCTCGCCAGAGTCCACTCGTAGTCTCTGTCCGTAATTAAACAAAAAATATTCAATTCAACCATTTCCAACATAATTCAATGAAAAAAAGACCCCAATAAAAAAAAATTAAAAAAACGTTCTCGTCAGAGTCCACTCGTAGTCTCTATCCGTAATTAAACAAAAAGTATTTGATCCCAGGAATAGAATCCTATTTGCCTAAACTTGTTTTTTTTTCTTATCGAAATGCTTGGGTTTAAGACGCTGTCATATATCTCGATAAGTTTTGAAAGCAGCGCTGCAGCGCTACTAAAAAACCGCTCGCGCACGTCAGCGCGCGTGGTGCACCTTAGTAAATGCAAAAAGTGTGTGACTGAAACATTGTTTCTCACTTTGCTCAAATACTAAGTGCGTGAACGTTGCATATAGGCCCTAGCTAATTTACGAAGTGAGCAAACTTTACCGTTGCCGGAATCCTTATTCAAGATCTCTCGGCGGTGTAGTTCTGAATTCTCGGTCCCAGCAACGCAAACCCATTAGCTAAATGACGCAATGTTTCTAATTATCCTCTCTGCAGTTCGAGACTTTCACGACGAGCTGCATAATGTCATCTTCGCCGTATCAATCAAACGCGTGCTTCACTAATTGTTCATGACGTTCAAAATATAAACACCTGCTCATTCATCAAATAAACAAATGATTCAAAAAACCAAAACAAAACTCGATTTTCACGTTCCCGCGCGATCAACGACCTTCGCTTCATCCTTTTTTCCATTTAGCATGCAAGAGCCTTATCCAAGTATCAGCAGGTTTAACGAGAGTCAAGTCTTGTTCGTATGCGTTACAAACACATTCATAACAACTCGCTAGAAGTAATGTCTGGAAATATGCCTGGACTAATACGAGTCAGGCGAGCTGCTCGGAAATGCTATTTATTCGTATAAATTCTATACAGGGTGAGACATTTGTACGAAACAAAAATGTTTTTTTCATAAATAAAGTCAAAATCTGGTCATCACGTGGGATGCTGAGCAATTACCACAATTCCTGAAGTCCCGCAGCAAATATTGGACGAGCTTGTCTTCGGTGGAGTCGAAAGTCAAAATCAATCGAAAAAATAAAAAATTGAAGCACTGCGGGAGATTCTCGTGCTCGAGATTCATTTTCCTCCTAAACGCGAAGAAGGGAGTAAAATAAATTGTTTTAAACTATTGAGGCTCGAATTAAAAGTTCGCGCAGTTATTTCTCAAGGTCATGGGGATGAGAAATTATACCATGGGGAGTCGAACAAACGCGTCAAGGCATGAAGCTGCTATGTCTGGACCACTTTTGACTTTCGAACGGCCCCAGAGTCAGGAATCTTCCCGGAGAACTCGGTGAATTTGTTGTTTGGATTTTTATTTGTCGAGAAAATGGTCCAGATCGAAAGTGACGTTTCGCGTTCGCGCACCTTGCCCTTTCGGACTGGCCGATTTAAATCGTCCCAGCACCATGATGCACTCTGGACGTTTTACCTCACTTTGAACCCAGAGTCAGAAACTCTTTGGTGGTAGAAAGAAACGAGGAGGTCCGAGTGTGTAATAAGAAGAGAGAGAGAGAGAGTGGCGCGTGTTAGTTTTTGTCATAGTGTGTGGTGAAGAGGACAGAGGCTGTGATAAAAGCAAGTAAAACGAGGAGCGTGTGGGTGGTTGCTTAATCGTGTGGGTGTAAGCTGGTAGCTTAAGTCTTTCTGGCTGCTTGGATTTTCTCCTCTTTTTCTATTCTCCTGACTCTCTCTCTTTCTGGTGTTGCATTTCTCTTGGTTTTTACAAACGTCCACCCTACGGTGGTTTCTGTGCTCGCCACAGTCTCCCGAGGCCACGTCGGTATAACGAGGCGACGTAAACAGGGAAGCGAGAGGATCAAGCTATAGAATCGAGAGAGAGAGAGAGCGAGAGGTAAAATTGCAAAGGAAGAGGTGGAATGAAAAGGACGACAGTGCGACGACCACGTTCGTATTGCAGTGGCGGTCGTCGCCATCGTCATCCGGTGTGTATCGTCGAGAGAAACCAGCAACTCGTTCTTTCCCTTTCTCCTATTTATATATCATCGGCCATGCCGTTTCAACTCTAATCCGTATATATACGTGTGTGTATATATGTTATATGTGCTACAGTAGACTGCGTGACGCTGAGCGAGGGCGTGGCGATACACGTTGCTCGGCTGTGTGAGCGATAAGAAACGCACTATCGCCCGCGACCGCGCGGTGTGTCGCCCGTAATTGCTTGCACGACCCACACACCGCGCCCCGGCTCTGTTCTCTCGCCCCCAATGTATATCTGTATCTCTATCTAAATATCACACACACACACACGCGCGTATGCATATTGAACGGTTGTGAAAAAGACGCTGCTCTAGAGAGACGCGATGGGAGCAATGAAGCGCGAAAACATATTGAAGCCACGTTCACAATGTGTCCTCTCGGTATATCGAAATAATGGAGAGTCTCAAGCCACGCGAATAACGAGATGTTGAACCTTTTTGCAAAAGCCACCCCGCGCCCGTTTCAACTCAATCCATGAATTATTGAGAGTATGGGAAAAAAAACGTTTATTATGCAGTGGCAATTTCTGTTTTTATAATCCGCGTGTTAAATTCGATAAATGCGGAACAACATTTTTTTACTCTTTTCCTCCGAAAGTCTATTTAACGGCACGAACGCAAAATTTGATATTTCTGCCGCGGATCAGTAGCTACGCAATTGGCTGAGGTGGAAAAAATGAAAAAAGACGATGCAGAAATGGGGGAAAATAATGTTTGGCCACTAATTTATTCGAGAAAGATCGTGCGCACGCAGTCAAATACACTGGACGGACCTCAAGGTTCTCGCATTTATACCTGCATGGTGTGAATACAGCCTTGCTGCCGGGATTAAAGAAATTAAGAAACGGACATGAGTAAAAAGGGAATTTTAAAAAGAGGACTGCCGACACGGACAACAGAGTGTGTGCCTGTGTGTGTGTGCTCAAACGAGAGGCAAGGATCGTATCCCTCCTCGCGCGCCTTCCGCGCCTCGTTTATAAATCTTGCTTGCTAGTGCGCATAGCACGCGAATTATAACTCGCGTATATATGCCCGAGCGAGAGAACGGAATGGTGGAAAAAACAACGCTGAGAGAAAAGGCAGAGGAAATTACTCCACAGAGCCAAAGAATATATACATGTACCCACGTTACTCGACGCCCTACGCCTCTCTCTCTCTCTCTCTCTCTTCGGAGTTTCATACACTTTGCTATGTAAGAACAACCGAGACACACGCACAGAGGCTCGCCATGATATACGCGTAATTATCGAAGTGTACGCTCGTGTATCTTTCGAGTGCTCGTTGTTGCTCTCCTCCCGTATGTACTACCGTATAGTAGCCCTTTAGAGCATTTGTGGCCTCGTACCACAGCTTGTGCAACAGAACAGAAAAGCCGAGGGGGATGAAAAAAAAGATTGAGTATAGCTCGCAATCGTATATATTCCGGTAAAGCTACCAGAGGGAAAAAACACATGAACGAAAACAAGTCGCGAAACTTTTGCGTTCAAACCCGCACGGTTCATTCGGCGCGAACACTAAAAATCGAATTTTGTCTAAAAAACATCGAAATTTCGCTGAACACACGGTCAAAACTTGGAATTTTTGGATAATTTCAAAATTCTCGTAATTTTTACAGAATTTTTTTGGATTTCTCGCGGAACTTCTGCAAAGACGAAATTTGGATGATTTTTCAAAAAAATGTTCAGACACTGAACGGAATTATCTTTCCGGTTTTTTCGTGCCAGAATCGAGCGAAATTACGTCGTTTTTAGTGACATTTTCTGTCGCGTTTCTTGCAAAAGAGTCGATCGATCTTTATATGTTCTTGAAAATACCGGATTCATGCAAACACTCCCACAAAACGCAATGGCGTAAAGTTGTCAGGGACGCCATGTGTTGCTAATGAAAATTTATGCACAAATCAGTATTGTCGTTTGTCAGTAAATAAACTCGAAGGAAACTTGGAACAGCGATATAACTGTATTTATGGCGTAGAGATAAATGATAGCAAAAAGTTGGTTCATGCTTGTCGCAGTGTTTGCGTTATATCGCATGCTTCACTCTCCATTTGATTGCTTACGCAAAATTGAGTAAAAAAACGTCGATATTTTTTTTGAACACGGTAAACTAAATATTTTCGGATGATTTTACAAAATTTTCGCAATTTTGACGATATTTTTCGATTCCCAACGAAACTGTCAGCAAAATTTACGATTGGAATGACAAAAATTCACTTATCCAACAAAATATCGATCTTTTGCAACAAAATTTTCTTATTTTCAGTCCACAGCAACACGCCGCACTCCGATGCTCATAAGATCCGATAACTATAGCTAATCTACCTCGGATTATGTATTTATATCCACGCGTATGTGGACACGTGTGTGCAACTCATATTCGACGCAGTAACGCCGGCTCGTTTGGCAGCATCAACTCTCTGTACACGCCTGTGCACCTTGTACTTTCGAGCGGCGTGCCACGCCACACGTTGCGGTACGGATTGAACGCAGCGACTATTATCCCCAGAGTTAGTTACACTTGGAATGCAAGTACAACGCGTCGCAACCCACTGAGGAATTCCCGACCGAACACCATTTTACTCTACACACTATATTTCCTGAGTATTCAAGTTTTTTCTGCTCTTTATTATTCAGACCAACCGACGAAGCTGAATCTTGATCGTTTTGGATCAAAAGTCCATTTTATTTCCTCAGGTTTCTTGATTGATTGTTTTTTCTGACAATTCTTGCACGATCGATTAAAATGTTTGCACGAAATTTATCGAAAAGTCTCGTTTTTACTGTCACGAGCATTTGAGAAGGAATTTCTTGTTTCGATCTTGAAGTTTGTTCGTGGCTGAGTGGCGCAGTTTCCGAAACAAGTGGGATTTGACGAGACTGCTCGACTGGTAATTGAAGATGTGGTAACGCTGACGTTTGCAACGAACAATTTCGGAATGTGAGGAAGAAATAATGGATGGGGAATGCAATTGCTGGAAGCCTTGTATAGAAATTGGCGGCACGATTAAACAATGAGAAATTTTTCGCCCCCAGCCATCTGGTGGCGATCTAATTTACTGTGTAGAATCACGCCGCGAATCGGAGAGATTCTACGATACGAATATATGCCTCTTTATGGGTAGAAAACCCGTGGTTACGTTTCACGCGAAACAATATCCCGTAATTGTCGAAGACACAGTGCGCAGTTAAAATGTATCAAGGGATATAATTCCAAAAGGTATATATAACGTGCCGGTGGTTTAAATGCGCGAAGACGCGATATATACAGCACGAATGGCGATACTAAAGCTGAAGGCCTTGTACTCCATCTTTCTCCCTCTCTCTTTCTCTCCTCTCGCTCGCTTTGTTTCTTCCCCTTTGGTCAATAACGTAGTGAAGCGTAAACGTTTATGGCTTATTCCACGAAATCTTCACTCTGGCGTACACCACACTTTCATCGCTTTTGCGATAACGATGAGCATTCTTGAATCTCGCTTAATACATTTTAAGCTTTACATTCATGGTGTTCGTGTGTCCTTGGCTCATCTCTCCACTATACATTTTTTCTTTCCTTTGAGCTCGCCCAAAGGCGCGCCATTTTCCAATAGGAAACATGAAAAATTGATGGAGCCATAAAAGAACCGACCAAATTTCCATCCGCCAACAGCCAAAGGGACTTTACATCATGGGCGCGTCAATTCGCAACCATGTGTCAAATCATCCCCGAACGTTAATCTCCACTCCGCAGACTCCGTCTTTTCGGCTAACCAGAAAAGTCTTTTTGGTCCACTCACAGGATTAGTGTAATTTTCATCCAACATATTCGTAAGTCTGAAGATTATTTCATCCATTCAAGTGCGAATGAACACCCACTTGCAGCCGGCTCTGACATTAAATGGAATTTGCTGGGAACGTCGTGGAAGAACTCTGCCTTTAATTGGCAGCGACCTCGAGATCTACACCAAGGTTCGGTACATTGGTCTCTATTAACCAGCATATTCTATATTATACCCCACAGATCGAGCCACATCTACGTACATGTTCTCTCGAGTGTTATATATACTAGCAATATCGGTTTATATAGCTATATATATCGTTGAGCCAAGAAGCTGTGTGGAAGAGTCAATAAACGTCTGGCACTTTCCCTGAAACGCTTGCCCAGCACTTTTCCTCGATTACAGAGAAATTCGCGAATCTATATATCTCAGTTATATGAGAATACGCTATATGTTGTTGGAGAGATTCCCTATCTAAAGTAGTTCGGCACGGACCCGGATATATACGTAATTAAGTTGAATTTCCCATAACCGCAGACTCCTTTTCGAGGACCCGAGTTATGCTCGTTTAGCGCGAGTTATAATTGAAGGGTGGATCGACCTGAGGAAATTATACAGTTTTACTGAATGAAATCGATTTTAATCGTGCCAATGGGAGTTTGTCGACGAATTATTAAACGATATTCTTTCCAAATGCTTTCGATGTCGAATTGTTGATTGTTTAATGGTTGAGCTAACAAGAAACAATCGCGAAAAATCATAGGAGTTTAGTGCAAGTTGAGTGGAATTCATTTAATCGTTTGCTGTTTTGTGCCTGCGGTGAATAAACATTAACGACGCGAAACAAGTGAAGAAGATCGTTATCGAAGGCATTCGCACAGAAACACGAGAAGACTTTGTAAAAGCTTTTGCTGATTATTCTTTCGCCCGTGTAGCATGACTCTCGATCTTTAGATTCAACTTCCGGTCTTAGTGTTGTACATGCTCGCGTTTCTCCGCTCGAATATCTCTCTTTGCCTCTACAGACTCTTGATCTCATTCCTCTGCATGGGTAAACTCATTCTCCTCAATTTCTACGAACTCCGGAACCCTCTACATAGAAACGTATCGCGTCCTCCATATTAGCGAAACAGGTATTCCTGACTGTCATTGTTATTGGCGTCGTCCTCGCTATCGTTTTTGTTGTTCAGACGCCGTCCCAACGACGAGAATCGCTTCGGAGTCGATACAGGGTGACCCAGATTGAATTATCTCTCGTGGAAGCTCAGATCCTCGAATTACTTTCAAACGAAACAATTTAATCCGAGTGTCAACCGCTTCTCACCTCTGATTGGTAATTAAGTGATAAAATTGATGTAAGATGCTCTTTCAAGGCGGATGCTGTCTAAACCGTTAGATTTAGGCTACCAAACTATAGGACCATTTTGATAGAGCATAAAATTTCCTAAAAAAAAGATTCACGTGATTTTTCTGCATTCGCGATATTTCAGTCCTGGGAGTGGATTGTAAAGTGGACTAGTGCTCGGCAATCCTTTTTTCCTTCGATCCACTCTCAAAGCCGAAATATTGAAGTTACAAAAAAGTTGTCAGGAGCATTTTTGTAGGAAATTGAACGATCTAAAATATTGTTCCTATGCATATCAATGCTATCTCTATCGGTTACCGCGAAATACATTGTTAAAACGAATGTATTGACGAAACTTGATTAAAAACTCATCAGCGATCCTGATTAACGCGATGCAGACATTTTCGACTGTAATTGCGATTGTGAACTCGAGTCTACATTATTGGCCATACTGCCTGGTACATCCTGTAGACACGGGTACTATCATCACTGCATAAAAGTCTTTTGGATCTTGTTCCAAGAGCGAGAGCGACGGGAATCGAGCACGTACTGTAAAACGTGTACAAGAGGGTGTGTGCCCGAACAGAGGGCGTTCGGAGCGCGTAACCTGTTTTCATTTTTATCGTTCGCATCAGGTTTCAACGCAGGTGAGCTCACGAAGCCCAGCCCCGCAAACCTCTCGTATTCCACGCAAGAGTTTCCTCTTTCACATGCTCTATACTTTAATGCGTTTGCGTATAGGCGGCTGGCATATGTATCTCCCCGCGCTTATATCCGTAGCCTATGCCTTCCCATATGGAGGCCCAAACACTTTGCAAGTTTGAACCTTCCTCTTGATCAAAGACAAAAATACCCCACCTTAAATTTCGACCGCCATTCACCCTCGCGTATTCAATCCTCTCGTATTTTTTTCCTTATTCCATCTGCACAAGATCCTAATTATACGTTTGGCAATAAATCGAATAAATCTTTGCTCCCCCAGTCCGGCCAGATCGAGATTCACGAACCTCGCAACTTCACCCAATCTCTCGTGCTCAAATTTTGACTAAACTCGAAAAATTTGGAGTCGAAAAATAAAAATACAATGAAACTTTAGATTTTTTGTGTATTTCAGGCAATGGAGGACATTCACGTGTATGACCCACTTGAGTTTGGAATAGATTCGCGTCTATGTAAAGCATCCACACAAGCACATCTTGAATTGAAGTGGATTGTGTTAGGAAAGGTTTCCTAGTCAGGAATACGATACGACTTTGACTTTGCATATGTAGATCGCTCGTACAATATGACCGGAGATAGATTTGTGCTTATTCGTACGTTTATAGTAGGACCTGCATGTAAGTACCAGCAGAGGGATTCATGTATATGCTGGGCATCAAAGACCCACCACATACATAAAGTTTGGTACGGGGTATCGTTCTCATGTACGAGGATCCTCGTATAAAGGCTTCACGTGACTTATACAGCGGTACACTTAGCTCCAGGATTTAACTCTTAGGGTTTAGGCAAATCAATGAGTGTGGAAACATCAGGTCAGCCCCTTGCACAGTTTGCCAAAGTTGGAGAAACAGAATTTCACTACTCAAAGTTGTTATGTCCTCTCGCGGATTCACCAACAACCGAAGCATGCAGTTTTGATTGGGCTACAAATAAAACGAGTTGTTTTATAAATATCTATATATATACATTGGGCGCCATACCACTTTAATAATATTGGATGTAGATATAGTCGTATAAACTGCCTCGACGATTCGACACGCAACCTGCTCTCCTTTCCTCTTTCTCCAAGAGACTCGTAATCTCTACCTTAGCTTTTGCCCATTATTCGTCTACCCTCAAAATCGCGTCTCTGCACCCGCCACTGCGCCGCGCCTTTCTATATATAAATTAACCATTGCGAGAAACAATCACGAATCGACTCGAAAAACTGCATGCTCTACTCGAGCGCAACAACTCTCTTCGTGTTTCTGTCATCCTTGTGTCTGTGCTCTTTTATGCAGAGTTCATGCACGTATTAAGGAGGTTGGATCACGAAATCAAAATAATCAGAATTTCATCAAATTTCATCCAAATTTTCGACCACACGGTAATCGAATGATTGAGAGTCAAATCGAAATCCTTATGCCCTAAATATATTTGCAAAATTTTATAAAATTCCTATCTTTTTGAAATTTTTCATGTTTTTAACGTGGTTTAGCATGGCAACCTCCTTAAGCTAAGGGCGTGTTGAATTGCACACGGAGATTATATACGCCGAGTGGCTAAACCGCGCAGGTAATGGAAAAATGAATTCTCGAGAGACAGAGTCGTCGAAAGCATTTGAAAAGGAAGCGAGAGGGCCAAAAGCTCGCGTGTTCGGCGAGACTATTTCTTCGCTCTATATATTTTGTCCCCGCGGAGCCTAAATCCGGAAATTGTCTCGAATGGAAAACGTGTGCACTCTTATCGCTTTGCAACCGATTTTTAAATGAAAATATGTCTCGTTCGTGTGAATCTCGTGAGTCACAGACTCGCTGGTTCTCTGGTCCGGATCCTGCGGGAAGGAGGGAAATTTCGTTCAGGCCTTTTTTAACGAACGATCAATTTTTCTTCGAACTAATACTTTTTTCTTGGACAACTGAATGCATTTTTTTTTCTCATGACATGCTATCACGATAATAGAATTTTTTTCACCTCGTCTATCCAAATGGAAGACTCGGCCAAGTACACTTTACGTGTGCACACAATGGTCTCAACGCCATACGCAGTGTTTATCGCGAAAGCGTAGCAATTTTCCGCACGAGCATTACTCCGAACGACATAAAGTTATGGAGCACGTAAACCTCGCGTCTTGTCGGAGTCGATAGAGAAAAAAAGTGCCACGTTGCAACTTTGAGAACGAGCTACGTCATATATTGCCTCAATGAGTGATTATCGGTTAGCGCGAGGTATGCGCTCATATTCACCTTTTAACTCGATAAGGCAACAGGTTTTCCCGACTACGACTGATGGATCGATTGTGCGGACGTCGGGTATCGAGCGGAAAACTCCTTCGTCGCAATTAACCAACATGCCACAGCTCCCGTATTTCTTTTCTTCAATTCTCCACCTCATACATTTCAACGTTTTTCCCGCGAGGTTTCTCCACACTGGGTATCAAAAACTTGTACGAGAGGGCAAAAAGTTCGTTGCTACGTTCGAATTCTCGTTTCTCGATAATCAACCAACCAATTTCGATGAATCTTTCGCAGGCAGAGAGCTCAAAGCCTCGCAATACTGCGATGTAACGCCGATCGCGAGTTACTGCGTGCCAGGAAAACGCCAAATGGATCTTTTTACAGAAAGATCGATAATTCATTAAAAAAATATTGATAATTTATGATCTTGGAGTTTGCATCGTCGGAATGCAACGAAATTCCATTTTTTATTCACCAGAGCTCATAATTATTATTAAATATTCGTTCTGGACGATAAACGATCCTCGATCGCGACCCAAAGATTGAATCGCTACGAAAAATTGCCATGATGTTCAAAAATGAATAAATAATTGATGAAATAAATATTTTTCGTTGAATCTCAACGTTGCAAACTTCAGAGTCATTAATTTGTTCCTTCCAGCCTGAGCAAATCCGACGATAAACTCTGCGTGGATATGGACTTGAAAAAGCAAAAACACCAGGCGTTTGGGCTTGGAATCATTTTTGTTACGAAATTCAGGGGTGAAAACGAGGACGCACGTATACATCGCGTTTACTACCCCGTGCAATTCAACCCCTCGCTCCCTCGCGATCCAAAAGGGATGTGTGGATCCCGCGCGTACAAGTAATACACTCGCCTCGCGTCGTTATGATTCGCGTAGATATACTTTCGTGGTGAACCGCATCACGGAACTCATTAGCGTTAGAGCTAATTTGACGAGGTCATTCGACCGGGGAGAATGAATTCAGTTTGGTCGTTATACTCACACGGGAACAATTCCGACTTACACCTCGCAGTTTTTTACACCCAGCGGAATCTTCCGCGAATCATTTTTTCAATTAATGCGACCCCCAATTTAATTTTCTCACTGTTTTTTCTACGGTCGGAGCGATTCCGTTGGATGGATATTCGGAAAAAAGAGAATTACAAGTTTTCCAAATTCTCGAGAGCATCTCGTTGAATTTCATTTTCACGAAATTTCATCAAATTCTTCTTTCGCGTTTTTTTCCGCATTAGAGGACATGCGGGGCGAATAATTATAACGGGGCGACGTTCCCGGGTCAAAAAGACCCCGATTGAAAAAAATTCTCTTGATTTTTATTTTTTCGCTGACTTTTTGAATCCACTTACTGCGAAATGTCATTTTCAAGAGTCACTGGAATACAAGCATGACAATTATCCGTGCGTCGCGGCTGAAATTCGATTTTCCGAATGTGGACACAGGTTTGTATGCTAATTTCGGTAACGAATGCATAGAGAGGTTGGCCACCGTTATTGCGTTACGCTGAATACGATACTGTATTACATTTCATGGTTAATTTCATCAAACATTGCCAAAATTATCGTCTACGGTATTCCATACCCATTGCAGAGAAATTCCAATTCAATATGAAACTCAAAGACAACCGCATACGCTTGGGCATTTGCGAATTAAATCTGGAAATCAATTATTTTCGTTTATTATTTATAACGAACGAGATATTCGCTTGCAAAATATTTCACGTGACTCTAGCTCGTTGAACGCGATCGTTCAATCTCGAAACTCGATGCTCAGCATTTGCACTCGATCGAAACGTGGAAAAAAAGCTCGATCAAGAATTCTTTGCTCATGCATTTTGGTTTTTTGTCGATTCAGCTTTTTTTTAGCGACTCGTTTTTAAAATGCTCGTCGAAATTGCGCCTGATTTGGAGTCTTTTGATTTGGATTCACGAATCCATTGAATTAGCGACCAATCATGTGATTAAAAAATTAATTAATTCTTGTTTTATTCTTCGATTCGAAATCGCGCTTTCCCGCGCAGTTACGAACTCGCCCGGTAAGTTATACTCGGTTGGTACGATCGGACGACGTTGCGGAGCTCGTTGCAGGTGCCTGTTCACCTTTCGGTCTCAAGATTTTCCGAAAATCTTCATGACACTGGAATTTTGAAAAAAAAAATCAAATTCTCCTGGGAATTTTTAGATTTTTTTTGTGTTTTTTAAATTTTCTCAGGAAATTTTATCCGAAATTTGGGACTTTGGGTGGAAAACATTTTTTTGAAGGTCTCTGATTGACTCGCGGTTGATATTGATCGACCAGCACGAAGCGTCGCGCCAATAAATCCGGGAAATAATAAAATTTGAAAGGTAAACACGACGCCAAATGGCCAGAGAAATTAAATAACCTCTGATTATTTTCTTCATTAGTGCCATTAGATTAAACAATTAGGCAAATGATGGAATCCCGTTTCGAGCTTCAGGAATTAATTCGGTTGAGCAAGGACGTTGTTTCTCGTTATTACGAGCTCAAAATTCTGCCAAACAAGCTTTTCTCCGAGTGGCAAGTTAATTGTACAGTAACTTTAGCAGTAGAAAAAACGAACGTTTGGAAAAGCGATGTGGGAGGAGGAAACGTCGTTGTGCTCGCGTTTCAACGGAAAAAGTTGATTCGTGTGCATGCGTGAGGATGAAAAGTTGAGGCAACTCATCTGCACAAACTTTTCGCTAATGCAGAAGCTCGTTTTGACACGGAGATTCGATTATTAACAGTTTCGTAAGGTAAAATACTCAGCGGGTAATGCACGCACTCGACGTCCAGTTTTCCCCGAGTCTCTCTCACTGCCAATCTCGTTGACCTAATTTTCAGGGGTTAAAACTACGCGAATACCTAAATGACGACGGCCAGATGGCTTCCGGGATATCACCCCATGAACTTTTCACGTCATCCGTATCAAGAGACTCTGTAAAGAGTCTCACGACAAGTTCATTTGACAGCTTTGTCGTTTGCTGCTCCGCCAGACTCGCCGCTGAATAAAACTATTTTCCCTGCTTAATTTCTTCCGATGCTAATGCTCGCTTCGTGTTCCGCACAATTGGATTCAAACTCACTTCGATGGCGAGTCACCACTCGTTTTTGTGCCAAATACAAAACCCCATAAAAAAAATCCTGTTTATAAATTTTCTGCACTTTGCTGGTTGGGAAATCAAAAATTCGCCTTACAGATTCATTTCCACCAAGTTCGAGGGTCAAAAAAAGTGAATTTCGATCTTTATGTAGCGAAAATCACAAAAAAAAAAAAAAATCGTTCGTTATTCGGCAAATTTCGTCAGGAATTCGACGAGATTCTCCCATTAGGGCTGGGTCAAATTTAGCATTTTGGAATTCGACCCATTTTGCAAGGACGTGATCGAGGGTTTTGGAATATTCAAGCAGGCACGAAAGGATATTAAGGACAAGGCACGAGTCGAGTTGGGAAAAATCTATCGAGAGATTTTGTGCATAAAAGGTCCTTAATATCATTAAACACAGGTTAAGTGGAATGTAAAAATAGTTCGGCTTAATGTGCTTATATATGTAATTCACATTGTAATTATACATAATCAACGTTTCATGGGGAAATTAGTAAAGAAATTTTGTCCGCGGTAACGCTTTATCTCGTGTTTATCGTTTGTTGTTCGTCGAGGGTTGGAAGTGTGATTCGTTTCGTGATTTTCCATGATTGCGATACAGTTTGTGTTTCGTGGGTTTTTTTCTCCTCGTTCCCGCACCTGAACTCTCGTCACAATTATAATCGACGCATTCGGATCGATGGTTTATGTGGGTATACGTATAGGTAGAGGTAAAATTGCACTCACATTCACTCTGTTTGCATCCACAATCGGAGAAACAAATAATAGGATTTAAAAAAAAAAGACAAAAAATAAAAAAATGTGTAGATTCCAATGGGTCCAGTTGTTGGCCACGTGAAAAAACGACATTGGATAAAAGTGCAAAAAGTTTCGTGAACATGAAGAATCTCAAAAGAAATTTTAATGAAAAAAGTGGACGATGGAGGCTCGTCGTGGGGCCAATAACTGAACCATTTTTTCTACGAGGGTGAAGAGCACCAGTGACGTCATTTTTCGACTGAAAAATAATTTGGAGAAAAACGTTTCAAGATTTTCCCATTAAATTTGACAGCATCTTACGAACTAACTAAATTTTGAAAAATAAAAATAAAACAATCGCTTTTTCGCTTCGGTACCTTCACCCAAAATCGTCGTATGAACGTTTTTTTTTGTTCTTTGAATCAATTATTCGTTCGAATGATTTAATAATAATAATTCTTATAAACTAAATAAATGCGTCCACGTGTATTGCATTCAATCTCGTAACAGGGTGCACCTCCAGGCATTCACGAGGAAGCTGATGAAAAGCTACGTTTAAAAATCTTCGCGACTCCATTTTTGGCTCGAAAGTGAAAATGTTTTTTTCCTTTTTTTAATATTAATTGATTTCATTTACTTTGTTTCTGCATATTAATTTATTAGGAATAAGTGATTGAAGTTTTGCATTTTTAGAATCTGTCGGACCACCCTGTCTCAAGCATCGTCAAATGTTACATGCGTGTTTCAAGCTAAATCAAGTCTAACACGAGTCTAATTTGTTCTCCCCCTGCCCTGGCTCAGATTTCGCCTCGTCCATGTGATTCTCGGACTGTCAGAATCTCGTTAAAACACACACGATCGAATAAGTACATAAAATGAAACATTTTTGTCCAAATTTGTCCGTTGCTTCGCCATTTTTTTCCCCTTTCTCTCGGTTCTTCGTTCACCGTGTTTTTTATCTCTCTCTCTCTGTTTTATTGTTTTTATTCCGAGCTTACTCGTAATGCTATATTTACAGTATAAATATCGACGTTTATATCAACGCGCCCATTCCATTGAACGAATTGACAGGATCGCATTCATAGTCGCGAGCAATCTTTCTTACGTAAACGGAGCGAGGAAAAAAATCGATGAAATCTCCAACGAAACCAATATTTTCGACAGCGACGACACAAACGTTCAATTATCGGAGTAAATATTGTCATTCTTTCCGAAATATACAGATATAAAGGTGAATGGGCAAGAGGTCAATGGGGGAATGTCGATCGAGGACATTTACCAAATCGAATTGTTGCCTCGAGCCAAACAATATTAAATTGAGCAAAAATGAAGCTGTGCACAAGCCTGACAAAAATAATTGAGCGTTTGTTTCTTCGTATAAAACCAAAAAAATACGTTTCTCCAAAGATTTTCAACGATTCGTGTCCTCGCGTGGCAAATCTCATATTCGTCGTTCATTTAATTCGTTTCTTTTTCTTCCAACGATCGGGATCATAGAAAATCCTTTCATCCTATAATTACGAATGTTTATTAATTACTCGTTATGAAATATTACTTCGATTATCGTTTGTTTGTTATTTATTATTATTATTATATACTTTTTTTTTTCATTTTTTCGTTCTCTCATTTTCCTTTTCCTTTAATCATTAACACAGCTAAGGAGACAATGGAATGAGGTTTCGACAATGATTAATGTAAGGTGTACCATCTAACGATACGAATCAGCTTTCGTCTGAACGTAAATTCTCCCTTTTTGTGTTTTCATCCATCATTTTCGTATTCAGTATTTCATCAACAATTATATCGCCTAAAAAGTGAGTATAAAATGCATGCTCGGTACGATTCCAAGTTTTACTTTTGTCGTATGATTTTTGTTTTTTCTGTTATTATTACGTGAATTATTCTCATCGATTCTACGTCTGAGCATGTGTCGTTACTATTGTTTTTCATCATTTTTCTTTGCCCCATACTGCCCGGCGCGTACGATAAACTCTTCAAGAACAAGAAACTGTTTGCAACGATTGTTTTTTTTCTCATTTTTCCCTCTTTCTTTCCAGATCCATTTTCATATTTAAAAAAAAACTTTTTGCAAATCGTGTCCAATAAATCGCTAGACTTTTTAAAAAATTATATAAAAAATTAAACACAAGCGTTGAGTAACGTTTCTATATATGTTGATCACTCGATCGTCCATTATTTTATCAAAAAAATATCAACCCCAATTTACACCATTCGAACAACAAAAATCCCCCCCCCCCCCGCACAGAAACCATTTCGATGTTTCTCGCTCACTTCGAAACGTTTTTTTTAAGTACCATTTTGAGACGTTACAATTTTCTTTCTCTTTTCTCTCTAATCACAAATTAACGATAGCCTTAACATCGAAAATGTTTTAACTACGAGCAGAGACAAACATCCACGAACAATACAGTCGCGCCAAGTAAATACGAGCCAGCAAACAATTTGAACAACCTTTCAACAAGATTTTGTGAGTTCTCGTTATTTTTAAACATTGTTAATTTCTCTTTTGTTGTTTTTTCGTGTAAATTCTCAAATTCGCATCATTTTTTTTGCAACAGTTTTGTGGAAAAGTTAATGCGAGTTGGATGCTGTAAAAAATTCCATTCAAAAGTGGACATTGAGACCTTTTTTTGCTCCAAATTATGAGAATTCAAATTCGCATGAAAAGTATGGAAAAAATAGCGAATTTGTTGAAAATTAACGAGACTCACGAATCTTCATTTTACGATAAAATCGTCCGCTTACAACGCGACGATTTGTGATTTGTGACAACACGTAAAACAATTTTTTTTCTCTTAATGTTGAACACGAAGTATTTGAATCCGTAAATTTCGCGTAAACGATATAAGCATCAAAACGTTAAGTCTCACTCTCGTCGAAGAAAAAAAGAGTATCGTAGTTGCAGAATAAATTGTGTTACTCGCGCAGTCGTGTTTGTTTATTCGTTCGGGTTGATGAGACACTCAGAAGGCATTTGGCTTTTAAATTTTGAATAAGCAAACGCTCCACTTGACTTTTCGTGTTGATTGTATTTCGTGAAAAACCTAGCAACCTCGAAAGAAAAACGAAAATACTTGATTGCATCAATTTTGCGTTACGATAATGACAATATAATATTTACATCCTCGATTTTAATTACAGAATTCTAATGAGTTCGAACGTCAGGTCAAGATTTTTGTTCTTTCGGATTTTTCAGTGTCTGTTTTTCTCGTTTTTTTCATTATTTGTTGTGTTTTTTGTTTCAAAGATGGTACACTTAATTATTTTCGGATAGTTAACTAACTCATTAGTCGAGTTTGGCAATGATATTGTCCCTAGCTTTTGCTTTGCATTACTCCATTATTATAACTCGTGTAAAAGATTATTTTCTTCATCGTAATGATTTTTTAAAACTCTCCCCTTTGTTTTATTTTCGGTAAGACACAACATTGCATCAAACGCTGCTTTATTTTCTATCCTTAATTTTTTCTTTTTCTCTTTTCGTATCTTCTATTTTAGTTTAGAGCTTTTTATCCTTTTCTTTTCGTGTTTTTTGTATTTATTCATTTTACGCAATCTACGCAACTAACATTACCATGGAAGATTTCCAGTTGTCGATATTTGGTGGGTATAGTTTTTTCTGTTTATTTTTCATCCTCCTTTCACCCGTCGACGAGTCTACCGGATATTTATAACACTCGTTGCCCCTCTCCTCGCCCCTATCGCGATTACGTCGAAGTTTGCATCGTCGGAACGAAACGAAAGCGTTTTTTCAAACTTTCCCCAAATTTTTCGCACCCTCGGACCACAGACATTGGTCAAACGCTTTTTTTGGGTTATTCGTGCCGAAAATTCGTGTGAAAATTTGAAAAATTGCTCGTCTCGTTCCAACGAATTTGACAAACGTTTTGTTTTTGTTTTCGCACGTTCTCGTAATCGTTACGATCTCAATAATGGTGAATAAGTTTAATCGCTAGAGACACAAGCAGTAGAAATATATTCGAGGATGAATTAGGGCAGTTTTAGCCATTCTCGGTATATAGACGTGATTTTTATACACCGCGCGGTAAACCGTTACACAATATCTCAGGTACCGACTGGTTTGTCCATCAGCAAGAGACAGAACGACGTATTGTGTTTAATTACTTCATAATTCGCGTTTTTTTGTCTCATCATTTTTAATCCATTTGTTTTTCTCGTTATTATAAAAGTCATCTGGTAAATTCTATTTCACGCCCGCCCCATCGGCTTGGCTGGCAAAACAGTAAAAAATAAATGTAAAAAAAAATAGGAGAAAATGAAAATATTAAAACTCGGGCTTTCTCAAATTGATTATGAATTCTCTCTCGCTCGATCGCTCACGTCCTTACAACGATTGCATTTCTCTTCTTTGGCACTGACAATTTTTTTTTCCTTCTATTATTTTTTACACGATCTCTCGCACAACTGGAATTCGAGGTTTTTACGTTAAAGTCCCGGGTTTACGGCCAGGCGGGACGACACTTTTTCGCCAGGACGAACGTCGTCTCGCCCGTTTATCGACGTGATTTTTTTTTTTACTTTTATTACGATAATTGCTATTTTTATCTCTCTCTCGCGCTTTTTATATTTCTGCGTAGCCTTAAACAACGAAACGAGCATAATGGCGTTCTCATTTCTTTAACGAACACTCGTGAGAGCACCCTGGAGCTTCTACCGATTACGGTCCGTCAAAAATCGTCAAAGTCCAACGATTTTTGTTGGATGTTTGCAAAAAATGTTGAGGGAAATTTGGCTCAGCAAAAAAACGATGTTTTCATCGTCGCAATCCAACGAAATTTCCTTTTTCGCGAAAATCCCTTTGTTTTTGTTGCAAATTTAACTTTTTGCGTCGAAATTCGCATCGAAAATTCTTTTGTTAACGATTTTTCCGTCATCGAAATCCATAAAAACGCCAGCAAAATTGTAAATTTTCTCGAGGGAAACTGTCGGAATTGTGGGCAGATCTGTATTTTGTAAATTGATGAATTTTTGGCGTATCGGAAGTAAAAAAGGAAAAATCGTTGTTTTGGAACGATGAAGACTCCGGGGGATGAATTTTTTTGAAAGAAAAAAGGGGAAATTCGGGTCGGATTAACACTTTGTTTCGAGATTGGCTTTGCGCGAGCACGCGATATAATCCTCGCTAAATTTGTCTCTGATTTCTTGTTTCTGTAATACCATAATGGTATCGTCAACGTTAACATCGTTGACGGTTATTTGTGGACCGACTTCTTCGAGGGACAAGATTTCGGTTCCGGTTGGGGAATAACTGAGAGTGGTGGCTTCGCTGGTTGGTGAAGTGACGCAGCTGTCGCCAACGCTACGGCTTCTTGGTGCGGGATGTGATTTTCGGTATTGTTGTATATTGAGTGAGAGACTAGCCTGAAGGGTTGATTTTTCGTTGTGTCTGGTAGGATCCAAAAGTCCGTTTTCTTGGAGGTCCCTTCGTCTGGGACTTTTCGATCGTACAGCTTGCAACGGGCTGTCAGGACTGAGAGGAGAATTGCTGGATAGAATTTTGGAGCTCGCGGCTAATCGGCTGGCGCAGGGAGAATATTTCGAGAGATTGATTGTTATTTTTTCCGAATCTATGGTCAGGGACGAACGATTTAGTTTTTTCAATGGGCTACAACCGATCGGTGGTTTTTTACATTTTATCGATGTTTTTTCAACGAGGCTATTGCTCTTTTGCAACGGTTCGTGTATTGTAAAGTGCGGATTGCTCGTTGTTTTCGTTGCTTTTTCAATAACGCTCTGGCTCTTTAACAACGGGGTTTGTTGTTTTTTCTTGCAATTTTTACCGCTCCATAAATAAATTTTGGCGGAATCGCTGCCTCCTGAATCTCGCTTGTTATCGTTTGATCTCTCGCAACCGATCTCGGTCTTCTTCGTCTTGGCTGAACTTTGCAATAGTCCTGCCTTGTTGGAACAACGTAATTTATTTAGCTTCGTGCAATTCGTGTCTCCCATCGATTCCATCGAATTTAAATTCACCTGAACCGCTACCGTCTTTTTTTTCCCTCTGCTTTTCTTTTCTTTGTTGATCGTCGTTGCCGCTGGCGTTGTTGGCTTTATCGAGATCGTCGTCGATCTCTCACTATTTTCTATCTGGATCTCTATTGGCCTTACCTGCGACATTCGACGCTCTAATTCTTTCGATCTTTCCACCCGCGGCTCAACCAACTCCCTTTCTCCTCTCGCTTCTTCCCCGTCGATCGTTTGTTCCGTCCCCGACTTTTTATCCACCATCATTCGACTCGAACGATTCGAACCCGTTTTTTTTTCCTTCGTTTCCTCACTCTCTGACATCTCCTCCGAAACACTGTTCTCGTCTAACTTTTCCACACCCTTTTCTTTCCTCCCTTCGTCCCTTTCCATGCTCCCTTGCTTCTCGCATATGAAAAATCCCTCGTCGCTCGATATCGGCGAGGGCTCGTCGTCACAGAGCAACATCGCGTGACTTATCGTGTCCAAATAATTCGAAAACGAATTATCTTGACTCTCCTCGTTCACGATTACTCCGCCTACGACCTGCTGCCCTCCCGCTGTCTGGGAGAGGCTCAGTTTACGTCAGTTCACCAATTCTACGCTCACAAAGTGTTTTAGCCGTTCTAAATACTGATTGTACAACTCAACGTCGTTGTGGCCAGCACCCTGGGAAAACGAAAACAACATTTTCATTCTCGTCCACTCAATATTTCACTAAAACTATTCAAAAAAACGTTTTTCTCCCAAATTTCTTCGTTTCTCGATTATTTTCTACTTTCTAGCGACCCTTTGTCGTTTCCTGAGCAAACGTGAACGATGTTACGTTGCGGTATGGTTAAAATTTGTGATTTTTAAGTTGCTCGAGCATTTCGTTCGATTTTTATCGTTCTGGCAACGAAATCTTTAGTTTTTTTCGATTCTTTTAAAGAAACTCGATTAAATTCATATTTACCTCGACCCACAGAGGTTCCACAGCCTTGGGACATCTTTCGTAGATTGCAAGTCCGTGACTGATATTAATTATATCGTCATCAGTTCCATGGATGACGAGCACCGGTGAAGTGACCTTCGGCACTTTATCTATGCTGTAAATAAAAAGCAATCAGTGAGACATCGAACAAGCTGCGTTTTTCGAGTCGACGGTATTGAAACGAGCAATATTTTTCGTCCAATTGCGCCCCCTGCAAAGTTTGACATTGTGAACAAATACGTTGATTGGCTACCAACAAAATTCGACAACTTTCGAGTCATCGATGCAAAGATTCGTGTTACGTTGCACCAAAAACCCCAAAAATCTTGGCGCCCAATGAAAAATCAAAGCCAAAAGAAACTTTTTTTGGCCAAGTTTCATCAAAAATGTTTGCAGGCCAATAACGTGGACAAATTGCGTGATTCTCTAGCCGATATGCATGGCAACATTTGCAGGAGTGGATCGCTGAAAAAAATCTCTTTGTTATCAATTTTTCTCAACATTAAAATCAAAACGCCAGAAGTTTAATCGATTGGAACGCAGCAAATTTTTTTTCCAATCCTTTTTTTCCTGTTATTTCGAAACCAAATCCATTTTCCTCGTCGTTCCAGCTCAAAAAAACGAAGTCGTGACGATTTTTAGAGCTTCGTAATGTCCACAAAATTCGCATGATCTGAACTTTGGAGTTGCGTACAAGAAAAATGTGTCGAAATTGAAAAATACGAAAGAAAATCGAGACTCGACGAGTCTTTTGGGGCGGCAAAATTGCTGCGAGACGAATGAGATTTCTGGGTACCTGAGAAAAGCGTCGAAGAACCAAGTCCTTTTGGTATTGGGAAAAGCCACACGCATTCCGGACATTAGAGGCGAGTGGAGAACGACGGCGCCGACTTCGTACCGAGTGGCGAGATCGACGGTGGGAACGGTGCCGATGCTTTGGCCGTAGAGGATGATATTTTCGGGGCTGATGCCGTAGCGAGTTCTGAGAGCGTGCCAGGCGGCGTCGATGTCGGCGTAAAGATTTTTTTCCGAGGGTTTACCGCCGGAGACTCCGTAGCCGGAATAATCGTAGCTGAATATGTTGCAGTTGATTTGTGAGCCGAGGCTGAGATAGAAGCTGGACATTTGTCCGAGATCGACGGCGTTACCGTGTGAGAAGAGAATGGTGAAGCGTGCGGTGGCGGAGCAGCGAACAAAGATGCAAGCGATGCGATTGCCGCGTGAGGTTCGAGCGTAAAAACCTTCGACGGATTCTTTTTCTCTCTCGGAAAAGTTCCATTCCGCACGTTTAGAGAAGGATATCGTGAATTTGGTGCCTTCGTCCTCGATAAAACTGTATGTCGGTTCGGGCGGTGCGAACGCAAGTTTAGCAACGATTCTGGACGGACAGGGTGGACAGCAAAACAGGGAACAAAATTCGCTT
The DNA here is from genome assembly GCA_037043255.1 of Diadegma fenestrale. NCBI lineage: Eukaryota > Metazoa > Arthropoda > Insecta > Hymenoptera > Ichneumonidae > Diadegma > Diadegma fenestrale. The sequence continues at coordinate 12,189,277 of CM073312.1, forward strand.
AGTGTGTTCATGATTTTCGCGGTTTATGGCTTTGCGGAAGTTCCGCGTTTGCAAAAACTATTTTTTTTTTCTTTTCGAGTTTTTCGCGAGTATAAACACTCGTGCTATATATATGTTACGTATAATCGTCCGAGTCAAGCATCTGGGAATCTCTCGGTGGGACTCCAAAGGGTGAAGCACTTGTAAACTTGACGAAGAATTATTATTATTTTGATACTCCCGTGAATGTGTGTGTGTAGAACGACAACGAAATTGGATTCACGAACTTGTACACCTCACGCACTATTTTTTCTTTTGTATTATTTGCTTCCTTTCGTGGCTTTGTTCCAATTAATATTAGTCAAGTTTGACTCGATCACTTTTCTCTCTCTTTTCACTTGATTCACTTTGATTGTACGCGATTTTATTTGCACTACATTACTATAACTATCAACTCAGCTGTAGTCATCGTTTGTTATCGTATCAAAGCAAAAGGGTTCTCTTTCTCTCTTTCTTCATCCCGTTCTGTCTTTCATTCGTGACCAACTCAAACCCCCATTTTTTTCTTTTCCTATGTGTTTCCTATCGGGTCTTTTACATCTATATGCCCGTTTGTCCTGTATATACGTGTTTATACGTGGATTTTGTGTGTATATGCGTGAAGTGAGTCAGCCATGACGGTAGACAAGGAAAATAATAATGCACCAACCCGAGATATCTCCCAAATGAGTTGAACAAGGTAAGGAGATCCCTCTCCTATGAAACAAGCGAGTCGTTTGTCCACAGCGACGCTATCTCGTGGCGGCAAAATTTTGAACTGCTACACGCTTTTTTATGCTCGGTCGAGGCTGCAGAATTACTGCAAAAAATAAAATACAAATCTGCCGGATCGTTTCGACGTGCCTGTGATTTAGAAAAATGCGAATTTTTTGGGTTTGGTTGATGAAACGGACAGTTTTGGATGAACTTTTGCGAGCAGAGTGCTCGGAAAAAGCGTCGCCTGTCAGGTGGCGCTCTCTTCGTTGCGGTTGATTTTGGAACTATTAAAATTCACGCTCTTCCTCCGTCGATACTACAGACTCGGTGAACTTGCCACATTTTTTCAATCGATAAAAGTTTGACGAGCAGTTTTCGTCATTACTTTAAATTTTTTTCGATAAAATCAACCAGATAAAATGTTTTGGATGATTACGAATGAAATAATGAAAATGTGAATGCAAAATATACGAAAATTCGGGAAATGTGCGGGTCGCAACAAAATCAAGCAACTTCAGGGGGTTGCGATGTGCGAGAGACATGCGCACAGGGTGAAAAGAGCGTCAGAGTATAAAATACATTTGGGAATCGGGGGGTACGTAGAATCTCAGTGACGGCCTTGGTCTATTGACAGAAATAGCAGACGACAAGTGCGCTCCTCGACTCGTTCTGGGCTGCTACTTGACGGGAATACAAAACGTTGTTTTTTTTTCTCAAACGAATCTTCCCTCCTCTCGCGTTTATTATATATACGTGCACGAATTGTTGGATTTCGAGCTCGACGCGCCTGCGTTAATGTGTATCGGTGTGCGCTGTGTTCGTTCGTCCGATGATCGGGTGGGGTGGCCCTGGGTGTGATTCTTCATCATAGTAAACACGCGCGATTCATACGCAACGTTAATAACAACAAAAAACCGCGTTTTAATCTCAAAATAATAACTTATTGGCCAAACGTTTTAACCAACGCGGTAATCATGAATCGACACGCAACGCGAAGTAATAACGAGACGATTACGAACGAAGATACACGACGAAAAATGGCGGATCACACAGAATTCGGCCCACGAAAAACTATTATCGTTTTGGCCATTGTTGCCGGATGTTTCGCTATTTTGTGGCCCAAAATTTTTTACCCCATGATCAGTTCTCCTGTCAATACAATACACACCCCCATTGATGGACCTGGTGAGTTTTACATGATTTTTTGTCAGTTTTACATTCATCGAAAACGCGTATTCGTCCCTCGTATTTCCAAGTACGACCAAAATTTCATTATTTCCGTCTTCACGCATGACAATTATCGTTTTTTTTATTATTGTTTTTGCGCTATCGAAAATTCCAAACACATTCAAGTTTCGCTTCCGTTTTTTATGTCCCTCGCGCACACACGCGTCCCAAGGATATTCGTGGACATTCTCCCATCGAAAATTCGGTTCTCAACCAAAATTTCGAGATATTTCAAATTCCCAAAAATATCATTCCAAGCCGGAGAGCGTTTCGCTGAAATTTGGAGATTTAAATGCTAATTTTTTAATTCATTCAAACCTAAAAACTCCATTGGCAAGCAACAAATGTGACGATCCAAAAAACTTTTAAATTCTTGACGATTTTTTTTAGTTTTTTGTTAAAAATATTCCGGATTTTTTGTTCGACCCTGAAAATTTGAGTGACGATAAATTTTTTCGCGCCGAATACGATTTATTTGCCGCACGTAAAATATTACGATATAAAAATATTAAGAGCAATAATTAAAAATATCGATGATCGAAAATCGATTTTATGGAAAAATATGAATTCTGCGATTTAGTTTCAATTTTTTTAATGAATAATGAAAAAAAAACTGCTGAGCAAATATTGATCGTTTTTTTTATTTGTTTGTTTTTTTTTTTTAACGTAAATGTCAGGCTGCTGCGATTTGATATTCGAAAGCGACGTCAATGCAGTGGACATAATGCAGGAAATGTGTAAAAACATATTAAGGCATCATCAAGTCGATCCTAGAGTACGAGATGCCTTGAAATCAAACAAATTAACGCCCCAGAGCGCGAGTTTCTGCAGGGACGAAGTTTTAGCGAGATGTGGTATAGATCTCTCGTCTTTTCTCGCTGAAAAAGAGAGACTGGGCAAAACGTACAAACAAGTTTTGGAAGAAATAAGAACTTTCAATAGCTCGTTGTGCCTGAAAAATCAATTTGGTGTTCCACTCTCGCAATTGGGAACTCCGCATCTCATAAGATATCACATTTTAATGCCTCACAGTAAGAAAATTTCGTCGTGGTACGAGAGTCCCTTGATTTTTATTAATTAACATTCACTCACCAATTAACATCAGTTCATTAACTTGTGAGTTTGCAGTTTTTTAATTGCATCAATATCCGCATTATCGACGTAAAAATTTCGGTTCTTCGCAAAAAATAGTTAATTAAAATATTTGTCTCATAAATAATTGGATTTTTTTGGAAAATTCATGAAAAGAATTTGATTTTTACGTTCTATTCAAATTTTCATTTTTTTTTTTCATTGTTGTGAACTTTTTAAATAAATTGACCATAAAGTCGCATCATTAACGTGGTCGAAACTAATTCCACGAAATTCGACGATCCAGAGTTCCGAAATTTTGTGATTTAGTTTGTAGTTGAAGTTTCCGCCGGTTTTCGAACGAAAATCATCGAAAAAATGGCGTTCGATTTGTTAAATTTCATTTTTCACGAATATTGTATCGAGTGAATAATTTTTCAATCGAAAAATATTATTTTTTGGACAATTTATTGCGTCAGTAAAAACACGGCGAGTCGAGGCGATGAATCATCGCGAATTTCCACAATAATTGAAAGTTTTTCTCCAAATAACTCGAGTTGAAAATCATTTAGCGAATAATTGCAAACACCCAAATGAAAATACTTGGAAATTGTGGCTTTTGAAGACTTTCTAACATTGCAAAGGTCGTTCGGAGTATAAATGGATTGTGGTCTGAAAGCTGTCCATGTTACTTTGGACGATAGCCAAAAGAGAAGGGATAAAAAACGAAAGAAAAAAAAATGTTATCCTACGCGAAGAGACGTGGACGGTCCGGTAGATTGGCGAATTGTCAAATTTCCCAGTACAATTTTCTCGTCGTGTCCAACGCAAAGTTACAAAATAACTAAAAAAAATCTATTAATACTTATCCTTCGTGTTTCGTATGACTAATAAAGTTTTTTTATTCGTGCAAACGCATTAATAAAACTGGCTTTTTGCACGTGACGTCAAATTTGACTCAAACTTTATCATTTTTTCCCCCTTCCTTGATTATCGTTATTTTGGGACTTCAGGCCCAATGAGACAAGAGCGACGAGTCCCACCTCATGCCGGTGGACTTCATCCCGCTATGCAACAACGGGGCAGAGCCATTCCCTCGTCACATATTGTTCCGAAAGTCGATGGTCGACCCGATCACGTTGTTATAGAAAAAATGAGACCTCCTTTAGGCGCTGCTGGTCGTGTCGTACCAACACCCAGTGGCAGCAACAGCATGGGCATCATAATGCCACTCTACACCATTGGAATATTCCTCTTTTTTCTCTATACCATTGCAAAGGTGAGCATTTCGCGTAGAAAACTATTTCCACGTTAGAAATTCGATCAACGAGTTGCTGAGTGATCGTCAATTAAAAAAAAAAACATTTTGAACAAGAACATATCGACTAAACTCAAAATCTTTCTCGTGACTCAAAATCTTTCCATTTTCATCTCGAACTCGATAATTTCTCATTGAATTTCGTCGAAAAAACAAAAAAACCATTTTTTTCGATTGAAATCATTTCCCTTGCATCCGGGACTGGGATCCTTTTGGGAATTAATCAAAATCCAATGGACCACGATACAAACGACGAATGACTCTGAAGCCTGCAACGTTGAGATTCAACGAAAAGTATTTTTTCTATCAATTTTTTGTTAAATTTTGAAAATCATGGCAATTTTTCGTATTGATGAAATTTTTTGATAGCGAGAGACGATCGTTTTATCGTCCAGAGCGAAAATTCAATAATAATTATGAGCTCTGGTGAATAAAAAATGGAATTTCGTTGCACCCCAACGATGCAAACTTCAACATCATAACGACGAGGATTTAAAAAAATCCTCGATGCATTAAGAATCCGCTTGCAATTCTTTTACTTCGAGGATCTGACCAGAATTTTTTGTAGGTCATGCGGAAAAACTCTGACAATGAAATATACGCAGAATATCAAAATCCCACGGCGGAAAGGGAGTTCCGGAACAAAGTATTCAATCCCGAAGTCCTCACGAGTGCAATGACCGGCGTGCCTTGCTACAGGAAAGAGCGTTCGCCATCTCCGACGAGACCGGTCCCCACGATCGAGGAATTAAAGGAGCGTAAGTAAAAAAAAAAAACACTTGAAATGCTGAATTCAAAGAAAAAATTCAAAATCATCTATTTTACGTATCGCAAATCCCCATCGATACCAAAAGCAAAAAAATCCAATCATTTCACCCAAGTTTCAATGAAATACGCTCGAAAAATTGCTGCTTAAAGATAAAAAATCAAAAAACTGCTTCGCTCACGTCGTATTTGATCGAAAAAGATCGTGACTGCAAGTGTCATCGCGTGCTCGAGTCACCCAGCAAAAAATCCCGGACAAAATGATCGCGAAAGTGTGAAAAAATTCGTCCCCATCACAGCCTCAAACGAGAGGCTCAAATTTTCAACTAAAAATGTCCTTGAAACCTATTTTTTCCCGAAAATGCAAGAATGTATGTGCGGAAGAGAAAAAGATGGAATGAGGAATTTTGGAAAATGAGGCAAATGAGGGAATATTCTGAATCGGTGTTGGTGTAATGTGTTGCACATGCTGGACGAAAAACTAGAAGCCGCTGGAGACATAGAGATAGATCAGCTGAGGCAACGTTTGGTCGACACGGAAGCAGCGATGGAGAGAATAGTCGTACAGATGGGGAGCTTGTCACGTACGGTCGTAAATAGCCAAAGCCCTCATCAAGATACACAGGTTTTACAAAGACACCAAACCGTTTTTTTCTTTATTTTTCGTGGCCGATTATTGCAACAACAAAAATAAAACTGTTGACTAGAATTTTTTTTAGTTTGTCTATTTTTTCCATTAGATTTTAGACACGTTGCACGTTGCTGTTATTGGTTTTGTTCGAGCTTTTTAAACAAACGAGAAAAATACCGAAATGGGCAAAATCAAAACAATTGCAGCGAAAACATTATTTCCCTCTCATTTTTCACTCACACTCACTCGTTTTTTCATTCTCGAACTTACGTTTCTGTTTTACATACAAATTTATTTACCTTTTGAGTAGTTGATGGGGTTGCTAAGTCCAAACAGCTGCCAGCTCTTGCCCAGAATTCCAAGGTACACTTTTTTGCCCTCCCTCAATTTTTACTCACCAGCCATTCGTCTGACTTGTACACATTTTGTTCGACCTCAAAATCTCAGTTTATCTCATTGGACGTAAATATCGTTTTTTTTTTTAGATTCTGCAGTTTCATTAATTTTTAGATTGACTTTACGTGAACAGGAAATCACTCGTGTCGACGTTAACAATAAACATCAGGATTTCATTGTTTGACGATCATGCAAATGTTGCTCTTTTTTTTGTTTCTTCGCAGCTACAATGTTTATATCGCTACAGCGTGTGCATGTCGTGTGAACTGATTATTAGGATTATTAGGTCTTGTTTTACACCAAAGCGAGTTTCGACGACCTCGTGCAACGGCCTAACGCTGTATTATTTTGGAAAATTCATTTCGTCCTACAAAAAGTTTGTTAAATTCTTCATTTTTTATGATGTGAACGTTTTTCATTCAGGAGGGAATTTTGAGGAAGGAAAAACAAACATTATTCCGTACTTTATATACGATTCAGCAAAATTCCGGACGTTTTATGCATCGCGAAGAAAAAACCTGATGGTATTCGTTTTTAATTAATTTTTTCAAGTGTTTCTGCCAAAAGGAAGACTCGAAAAAGATTTCGACGAGTTTTTCGAAAGAAAAACTCGAACGGTTTCGAATTTATTCTCTTCTGAATTCGTCTCGAAAAATAAATTTGCGAACAACGATACAGCCTTGGGTCTAAAAATCACTTTTTTTTGTCACTTGAGATTTTTTCTCGTGATCTGCGAAATTTTTAATATTAATTTTCATTTCTTTTGGTCATGGCTCTGAATAATTTCCTTTTTTATCAGCAATTTTTTCACCCCGATGTAGTGGAATTTATTTGGCGAAAATTTCCAGGATTTTTTTGAATATTTGACACTTTTTTTGTAGCCGATGTTTTTTTTTTTCAATTTTTACCATTTTCATGAATATTATTCAATGAAATTTTATACGAATATCGAAAAAAAAACTTCATGTGACAAAACAACAAACTTTCTGTAGTGTAACAATGAAAATTGATTGAATTTCATTTTTTTTAGAGCTTGATTGTTGGGTTCGTCGATATCGTTGTTTTTTTTCTACGCGATTTCAAGGCGTTTCGATTGTGTGAACGATACTTTTAGTTGCAGGACGAATGCGCGTTGCGATCATGCTGCAGACGAGGTGAAAAAGACGTCGAGGAACTCGACGAATCTTCGCCTACTGTCAAGGTTATGGGAATGGAAATGACCGCATGTTGCGAAGGTGGTCAAAGAATCAGTCGTCCAACGACCCCAATCATCACACACACGTGAGTGCAATGAATTTTAATCGTCAAAATGAATGAAACCGAAATCACTGACTTTGATAAATTGTTCGAAAAATTATCAAAGTGTTTGAAAGTTTATTTCGTTATTTTTAAAAGAATTTTACAAAAAAATTGTGCGTAAAATTTCGGAAAATGTGGAAAAATTGATTTTTCCGAAAAAATTGCATTGAGAATTGAAAAATTGTTGAAAAATCGGATAAAAATGTCCAGGCCGGGAATATCGAGTGGGAAAAAATTCCTGCAGCAATTTTTATACTTTGTGCTCATTTTTGTGGCGAATTGATAGAAAAATTGCATCAAGATTTTTTTGAATCAAGAGATTGTTGAAAATGTGGAGGAATTTTGACTCGACAGTCATCCGGAACGAGAATTGACTCCACCAAAGCCGATTTATCTCGAGGGTGCATTGCCACCTCAGTGTGAATTGCTGGTAACGGATTCGGAGACACAAGCTGAAAATTCGGAGGACGATACGGAAGCGCCGGTGGTATTATCAGGCAAAATGACCCTGTCGCTCATCAGTCACGATCAAAATCAAGCTGTAAGGAAGTATTAGAATTTACAAGCCAACTGAAACGATCAAAAATGAAAAATCTTCGGAGCCATTTATTATTTGGTGAATCTCTTAATAATTTCATTACAAATTTTCGCTCTAATGGTCAAATATCGAAAACACTAACAAATATTAACCGTAGCAACCTTTCGTTTCCCAAAGCTGCAGATTTGTTTGTTTCCATTGAGTGAGAGAGAAAGAGAGAACCGCTTTTAATATTTTATCCCCCAAAATGGCTATTTTTCCAAACGCGACGATATTATTCATAAAAAATTCATTTCCTCCTCAAAGATTTGAGTTAAAATTCCAATAATTCGAATTTCATGATTCGAAATTTGATTTTCCAAACAATTCCACAAAGATTTTCTCTTTTTTTTTACCCACAATTGTTTTTTTTCGCGTTTATTTGATTCTTTCCGAGGATACAAAAAAGGTGGAGTCAAAAATAAAGATTAATCGTTTTTCCTGTGTAAATAAAGGAAACCGAGGATGAGAGTCTCGAAGAGAAAGAAACACCGTCGCGAGCAGTGGACACACGAAAGAAAAGGGATTTGGGACATGATACAAAAACGGTGGGTTCTGAATCGAATAAAGTAAAGGAAGGCTCCGAGGTCGGAGAAGCTTCGGAGGAAGAGGAGGAGGAGGAGGAGGAGGAGGAGGAAGTAGAGGAGAGCGAAGTGGAAGAGGACGATGAGGAGGACGAGGACGACGAGAATTACGAGGAGGATGACGAGGCGGAAGAAAACGAGGAGAGCGAGGAGGAAGAAAAAGTTTGCGGGGTGGAAAAAGTTGCCGGAAGCACGAAAAATCAAATGGACAACAAAGTGAGCACGATTGTGAAAAATAGTACAGACGACGAGGACGAGGACGAAGACGAAGAAGAAGAAGAAGAAGAAAACGAGGAAGTCTTGGATTCGGAACGCGACGAGAACGAAGATTCGAAAGAGGACGAAGACGATGACGAAGAAGAGGAAGAAGAAGAAGAGAGCGAATCTGCTAGTAGCGAGGACGAGGAAGCCCCAAAAGTGAAGAGTTAAATATCGATCAATCGTTTATCTCAAATTGGACAAAAATCCACACACGATCATTTATTCAGCTTGAGCAAAAAAACAGACGAAATAAAAATAAAACAACAAGTTTATAGAGTCCTTTGAGATATTTCACATAGTGCTATTTTTTACAACAGCCTAACGGTATTAATAATGAAGATAAATCAATGAAAAGAGAATCTCAAAATGCCCCAATTCAAGCCTGAAGCAAATCATTTATAGAAACTCATGAAACGTCGATCTTAAGGAGGTTCCGTTAGTAGAGCGATGATTAGATTAAAATCTGAAAACGAAATATGTTGTTATTTAGGCAGCAAACTTTAATCTCTTTCAAAATCATCCTAGGTCAACGAAGTTTTACTACATATTTTCCAAGTCGAAAGTCACTTGATTTAACATTGGCTTCACGCAAATTTCTTACCCTTATGAAATCAGAAAAATATTAAAAATACTCCCCGATTAGATAAAACGCGTATTAAAATCTCAATTTATAAAAAAAACTCCAAGGGTTCCGATTCAATAAAAAAATAGTGGGGTCAACGAATGTTTGGTGGAGATATTTCTAGTTAAAATCGACAGAATGCTCGGAACATCTCATTTTTTAGGAGTTTGGCAACGGATCGCTTGCTAAACGAAAAGCAGATCGTCATATTTTTGGGAATTGTGCCTCACTTCATTCGTTATTCCCTTGCGCCATAGCGGAACCTCCTTAATCACAGATTTGAGAAAAAACAAAACCAAACCAAAGTGTATACGTAATTCCATTAAGAAACATTACATTGTTGAATTTCTTCCATCAATTTTATTTATTCCATGCTATTATCTTATCGCTCTATCATTTGTTATTACACACACACACATACACACGAAAAATCCAATATATTGTCATTGTTATTATCGAGCAATTTAAAAACCAAATGGGTTTTTACGTCGCGAAATAAAAACGGATGTTGCAAATATTCCAAAATGTTTATTCAAGTTTTATTCTTTCGTCGTGTTTGAATTAGTTGGAGAGAAAAATTTATCGATCAGCAACATCGATTTTTCGGGCTTTTCGAACGTCGGCATGAAGTTACGACTCTTTAATTCCAGTTCGTGGGTGCTTCGCCGTGAAAAAGTCACGGGCAATGAATCTTTTGAAAAACGAGACGACTGACGCATTTTAAACAATTTGGAAATCTTGTTCGGCATTGATGGGTTTTTTGAATAATCGATCATCAAGAGTGGAAAAAAACTTTGTTGACGATCGCGGTTACTGGAAAATCATCGATGGAGCTTTATCAACTGTCAGTAAATTGGGAAAAATTTCTACGTCGCTACCAAACGTCAGTTTGTTGATTTATTAAATTTTCTTCATTCCATTGTTGTTGAAAATGAAAAATCTCGAATTTCTATTCCTCAGGGACGATCGTCCGAACATCAAGGGAAAAAGTTTGGTTGCCTGTGACGGAGCGCTGCATTATCGACGAGTGATCTTGGCAGTATTTTTCATGCCCTGAAAGTTTTAATCGCGAGTAATTGCGTTTCTTGGCCTTGAAGAAATTTTTCTAAATTTGCATCAAGTTTCGTTTCAAGGTCAACTTTTTTGTGCATTTTTCAAAACCTGAAAATTCCCTGCGAAATGAAATTATAATGAAGGCGTTGCGTCTTGAAAAACTTGAAAAACGAACAAACTTCCGAAAAGAATGTTTTTAATGGCCACAGAAAATTGAGATTGAAAAATTCTTTTATGAAACACAATCTGGACATCGTGAACACTCGAAATGTTCATACAAACAAGGCCAAATATGTTTTCGATGTTCACCAAAAATTTCATTCCATTTCATTCATAAAAAATCGATTTTTTGGGCTGGAAATTGGGTCAGAAGTCAAATTCGCTCTCTGGATTTCCTTCCTAAAAAAGTTTTCGTAAAAAAATGATTTCCATCAATGTACAAAAAAAAAATTGAAGTTGATTGGAAAAAATGAGAAAAAATATTTGCTTCTAGTATCGAATGACGAATCCAGCAAAAATTGCGAGATTCCCCAGAATTGTTACGTGTCTACGAAAAAAAAAAACAAAATCTCTAAACGTCGTAAATATTATTTCGAAACGTCAATTCCTGGTAAATATAAAAATCAACTGATATCCAATGAGCAAAAAACACTCTCCAAGTCTTTTTGAATGAAACCACCGAATTTTGCAGAGCTTTTTCTCAACAAAAAGATATTGGATCAGATTTTTTTTCAGCAGGCTTTTGAAGCGTTTTTTTTGAGGATCCATGACGCAGTATGATTGGAAACGAGTTATCTCGTTTCAGGTTTTTTTGTTTTCCCACAAATTGCAATTACACTGACAACAATGAAAAACAATGGCTTTCAACGCACGAGTACCAGAAGCTCGCAATGGGAACGAGGCTCACGAACGCATCTAGACACGACGACACGTTCCGCTATCATTACGCGTTACCGAGCCACACAGACACACGAACACACGAATTCACGTACAAATGATTTAGGTTTAGTAATACTGGCGGGTGGTTGAAAGTGAAATAGCGTTTATAGTGGATATCAATTACTAAGGATCATAAGGACGTACCCCTTGCTTATTCGTCGCAGAGAGAAACGGCCTTGTGACTTGGAGAATTGGGCAAAGCATATATACAGCATTTGTATGCACATGGAGGAATCTCGGGACATGAGAGATTCTACACAAAGCTTGTGGACGGAGACGCGATTTGGGCATGTACGACGATGAAAGAGCGACGTTATAGTCTTATGTATATTATCCGTATACAGGGTGACGCATTTATTCCGAAAACCGTGAAATATTTCGATCGAAATCACAGGAAAAATGTGAATAAGTCATTCCCAACGTTGCTGCTCAGCCAAATCTTGAAAATTTCGATTTTTTGTTGAATTTGGGAAGAAAGAAACATTCAATTTGCCTAAAAAATTTTTTTTACTGGTTTGGGTCAAATTTTTGGTGCGAAATTTGTCGATTAAGTTGAAAAATGCAGCGGGAAACGTTTTTTTTTAACCTGAACCAGTTTTCGGCTTTTGGAGCAGATTTTCTTCACATTTTCCAGTTCCAAAGAAAAGATTTGTCGTTGACCATATCTTTTCGGAGAATGGTCATTTTTCGAGATAGTAAATCTTTGGAAAATTTAATGACTCACCCTGTATAGTGACATGGGTGGACCACGAGCGATTCTATGCCGAGTGTGTTTGTACACCGTCACCCTAGTCATGTATGCTCTTATAGGAGAGACTCATAGAACAAAGCAGGCATCTCGTTCTCTTGCTCTTCACAACCTCTCTGTGTTATCTGCCTAAACACCCTCTATTACGAGACTAAATTTCTGGCCACCCTGCAATGACGTTTTGCACAATGGTGCTCCGACAAATAATCCATTTTTTCCATATTTTCTTATTAAAAATACAAAACAGACTGGATTGCGCATCAAACTTAAAAAAAAAATTCTTCCCGTTCGCATTGATCGAAAAAACTCGATTGAGTTTATTCCAATTTTTCTCTTTTTCAGTCACAAAAATTCTGGAAAAGTGATTTTTTTTTTTTTTAATCGAATGAGGGTGAAATTTTGATGGAACTTCGTTGAGAAATTGATGGAAAGAGAAAAAATTGGCTCGATAAAAATCCGTTTTTTAGGCTCCCCAAAAATTGGTTTTTTTTCATATAAAAATTATTGGAATGTAGGCCAATAATCACAATTGGCAATGGATGATTTCATCAAGTGTGAAAAACGAGCGTATACGCGAGACGAGAGAAGAGAGACGCGGGGGGAAAGATACAAACACGATGATTTTATCGTCGTATGGAGAAGAGAGAGGAAGAGGGTTTAAGAAGTGAAACGAGCAGGGAGGGAGGGAGGGGGGAGCAACGAAGGCAGATAAAAGCGATTGACCCTCGGTCTCCTAATGACCTCAGTGATAGGCAGGGAGCTTGCCGAAGTTAAATCCCCGTCATCTTCGACGCATTAGTGGAGCTTACAAGCACTCTGCTCATCCTACGAGAAGCATGCTCCGATATATATATCGCGAGTTATAAAACGTTTCCGGCATTTCAATCATTTTTCAACGTTGACCAACATTCGTTCCGGAATTGAGTGATTTTTTGTATTCGCTGGCAGTTGATGGTTCAGAAGTGAAATGAAATTATTCAAATTAGCGTTAATTTTGGCGTGTGGACTTGCCTGTCACTGTGATTCGAGCCAAAACGGTGAGTTTCTCTTTTTTTCATCATTTCGTTTCGTGTGTGGCACGACACTCGACGCGGGTGATCCATTTCGTAACAAATTTCGTCCACACTCGATTTTTTTTCTCTCTCTTTCTTCTTTATGAAAGAAAACTTTTGGCTAACGCGATGATCGATCTTTTCGTTATGTATGCACATATGTTACGTCGATACGGAAGTTAACCCAAGTGAGAATGTTGGAAATATGAAAAGTTTTGTGTTTGCTTCGTTTCAGAGGATGACGTTGAAGCGAAATTGGCCGAAGGCGAGAAACGTCTCGGCGATCAAATAAGACTGATCCTCAAGCACTATCAACAGCCTGATCCTCTCGGACTACCTGGTGCTCCTATTCCCGATCCAATGGACGTGCCCGACATGAAACATTCATTTTCCATGTACACCATGAATTTGAAGGAGATCAAAGTTTACGGCTTGTCCAAATTTCGCATCGAACACGTGCGATCTGAATTGGCCCTGATGCAAGTAAGGAGAAAAATCCTGCACGCGATTCTTCTGCTCATTTTTCCCATAAACTCCTGGAGCTCATTTAGTGAATTTAAGGAAAATTCAGTGACGAATTGCCTCAGTGGAAATTTCGATCCGTCTCGAATTTGAGGGAAAACGAAAATTCTTTTTTCTTTATCAAGGTTTCTGTCGCTCTCAGCATCGAAACTCTCGACATTCGTGGACTTTACACTCTGGCATCATGGATCTCTAGATCAGCTGGTGATTTCACAGTTAAGCTGAGCGACGTAATTGTCCAGGGTGTTGCGAGGCTGGAGGTCGGAGCCGATGGAAAACTTCATGCTCAGGACATTGACATGGATTTGACCTTTGAAAATATTGACTTGGATTTCAAAAATTTGGGTTTTCTGGGCTCAGTTTTTCAGGGAGTTATTAATTCTGTTGGGACATTCATTTTCGATGGTATCAAGCCTTTTATCTTGAAGGAGGTCAACACGAATGTAAGGTGAGTCTCGACACACGTAACTGCAATATAAATTAGCGTCTCGAATGGTCGAGGAACTTGTTGAGGGAAGAAAAATTGCAAGGGAAATGTTTGTTCAGACTGTTGTCAAAACTTTGCAATGCTCGTTTTCTTCTCGTTTTAATTCCAAAGATTTTCATTCACCAAAATTGACTTTCTTAATGCTCCGTCCGGAGTTTCGTCGCCTCGTGCGAATTTAAACCAGCCGCGTGGCCGCCCTCGTGTATCTAAACTATTCTCCGCGTTCACGTTGCGGCTTGGTCTCATTAACAACTTCCGACTCAAGCAAAGTCTAATTAAGCTATTGGGTCTTCTACGGGAAAACTCGTTCGAGGCCAGAGAAACCCTGTATAACTTTGATATTTTACGCCAGCCCGCTAACACAACTTGATTACAATGCAATCCAATTTATACTTCATTTGTATATATGCCCATCCACCCAACTATGTATATGTCTTTGTATCAGAAAGTGTTATCTCAATCGTCGGATCCTACAATTCTAGGAAGCACGAAAGTTCACTTGCGATCGAAGATCTCGTTGTTTTGATCGACATTGAAACGCATTTCACATCATTTTTTTTATGACTCAGAAGTTTGCAACGTTGAGATTCAACGATAAATATTTATTTCATCAATTATTTATTCATTTTTCAACATCATGGCAATTTCTCGTATCGATTCAATCTTTGGGTCGCGAAAGACGATCGTTTTATCGTCCAGAACGAATATTTAATAATAATTGTGAGCTCTGGTGAATAAAAAATGCAATTTCGTTGCATTCCAACGATGCAAACTTCAAGATCATTTTTTTCAATTAAAAATCGAATTCAATTATTCGAAAAAATAGTCAATCAAGTCAATCTTCCAGATCGATCAAACTTTAAATTTCCCACATTGATACTTTGGCTCATTGAGAATTCTCGTACATTATTACGTCGAGGTAAAAAAAAAAGAAGATTTCTCAAAAATCCCCGGAGACAAAATTCGACGCTTTACACGATCTTTACAAAAAATCTTCATTTTCTTCCCACAAATAAATAATTAATAAAATCTCTAGTTAAAATCCAAAAATTCAATGAAATATGAAGATTGTCGTTTTTTTCTTCGTCTTGATATCCGACAAAAACATATTTTTCATTTTCATTGACAATAATTTCGTCTAAATTAATAAAAATTGACTCCGTAGATTTTTTTTTCTTTTTTAATCGATGGCATTCTCGGCAATCTGAACTTTTGATAAGATTAGAGGAAAATTCGAGGAACGAGTTTTGTTTCCATGGAGAAAAACGTTCAAAGTTTTATTTTTAATTTTTTTTAAATTGAATCGGATTCATTTTTAAACAGCTTCATGAAATGGATGCACGATAGTGTCATGCTCGAGCGTCTTAATTAACATTGGACGTTGTGGTTCCCGTCGAAAGGCAAAGAAACATGTTCTATCTCGTGTTTGCAGGGGCGAAGTTAACAAGCAGATATCGCAGTTGCCGCAGTACTTCCCGAACTCGATTTCGCCCTTCGATATGGCAGTCGCTGAGGCTCGCAAACAAGTATCAGATATGGGTTACGATCCCTACAGGGTCAAGGATTATTCGCAGAAGGCCGGTATATTCATCTTTACCTCCAGTCATACTTGGCTCACTGGTATCGCCAGTTTCTATCGAGTTGGCAATATCACACTCACCATGGAGAATGGAACTGTGAGTCGGAGAAATTCTATTCAAAGTTTCTCGTTTAAATGTAAAATACGGCTAAAAAAGTGATGTGAAAAGTTGTTCTGGTTGTAAACTTCAAAAGTAGAGACAGTGGGACTTGTTTTCCAAGGAAAAATCGATGGAGCTTGAACAATTAATTACGGCTCAAGGTCGCAGTCTTGGCAAAACGTTTAACTTTACCATTTTCATCAACTTTTATCAATTTAGCGGCGAAAAAATTCATCATTCAGGAAAAAACTCATTTTCGCCGGAAAATTATTTAAAAAATTGACAAAACGTTTGATATGAGTACAAAAAATTGAAGATCCTTGAATGAGAGTTCGTACGCGGTTACTATAGAGAATTTTGAATGTTTTGCTTGAAATTTTCCTCCC
Source organism: Diadegma fenestrale (assembly GCA_037043255.1). NCBI lineage: Eukaryota > Metazoa > Arthropoda > Insecta > Hymenoptera > Ichneumonidae > Diadegma > Diadegma fenestrale. The sequence goes on from CM073312.1 coordinate 12,205,629, forward strand.
GGTCGATAAAATTTGCCAAGAATACAAGGGAACGCCCGGATTTGCCTCTGCAACGGGAATTTTTCGATTTAAATTCTCTCCGTGCATCGCCGAATGTTTTTTCTTCTCAGATCGATCGTCAGGAATTGTGAATTTGGCCTTGGCGAGACTATTGCCTTAAAATATCGCGGTAGGCTTAAATTCAGTATGTGAAAATGAGAATTTTGAACGGAGAGGTGCCAGCGAGCATAGTTTCGGGTCCTTTTATTTTACATCGCGAAATTCACGAGATACAAAGCGAAGAGAAATCCAGAGGTATTAGAAACTCTGGTTGCTGAGGATACGCGCATGATCATGGCTTTTGTGCAGTTCTGTGAATACTGAAACAATGGTTCGCTGTGCATTTAGCCAGTCGAGAATCCAATGCAATTTTCTTCATCGCATAAATTTCTTTTTGGTTTGCAGAATCATTTTTATTTGATATGTTTTAAACGATAATTTTCTGCAATAATGATAAAAACGATAAATTAAAACTGTTCGATTAGTACGCGCGCGTATTTTCCGGTATTTTCTCGTCGTTGAAACGGAGCATCAATATCCGAATAGCCATACAATGTTATAAAATCGAACAGACTCTTCCAGCCAATTGGCTTGGAAAAACATCAATTAATACGGTATAAAAAAACGTGTTTTTTCCCCTGTTGGATTGGCTCCCCCGCGGCAATAGGTATACGCGTCGTTGGACGTTGGTACTCAGGAAATCGAAGGCCGTACTCACTGGGAAGTGAGCGTTGTCGGTGGAATGCTCTCGCGGGCTGGAACGGTCTCTTTCACAATTCAATATTTCAGAGTTCAATTGAGGCTTAGCCAGCCGTTGGATACTCGTAAGCGAGCGTGTCTGGAGGATCTGAATCTCGAGCTTGGAAATATTCAAGCGAGAATTCATGGTGCTGGCACTTTGGATTATATTCTTGAGGCCAGCGTCAATGTCATTCCCAATATTTTGAGGTACGACCTTCCAAAATTACTCTCAACCACGAATTATCATCATTTTTACGAAATAAAAAAAATATTCATTTCTCCTCTCCAAATGGGGGGACGATTGAGATCGGGCTCGTGCTAATTCTTGTTGCTTTGAAAAAGTTGGTTGTTGGCTCCAAAAAAGACAATTTAAAAACAAATTTCCTCGGACTCGTACAATGAATCGCAAACTCGTCTCGTACAGACTAAAATTTAATAAATACGAGATGAAATAGTTTCACCATGAGCTCTCGAGCGTTGCACGCGGTAGTTCAGTCAAAATTGAAAAATTCAACAACATCTGTGTACCGTAACGTGGAGTATTTTTTACAACGAGTAAATGTTGGTTTCGAAATAGTAGAAAAATGGGACGACGAGGTAATCTGTCGAGGAATATTTTCTCTGTGAAAGAAACAACGACGAGATTTCAATTTATTTTCATTTAGATTTATATTGAATTTGATAGTTATTCTGACAATTGCGTTTTTATGACATTCTCAATAATCATGAAAAAAAAATCGCCTTATTGGCATGGATTTCGCGATAACGCGCGGAACGGATGAGGAAAATTGTTCTTGTCGTAGATATCAAATAATGGATGCTGTGGAAGGCCCGATAAAGCGACGACTGCAGGAAGAATTGGACAAGGTTGATGTGGAAAAGTTGATACATGACAAGATTCCTGAAATCGCTGAACAAGCAAGACTTTTGAATGGAGGAGTGCCAGCGGAGGACATTATTCTTGAGGAGATGGCTGTGCCCCATGACATCGACGACAACGAGAAGCCATTTTCAGAGAGCGAAGAAGAGCGTGGACCATCGTAATAATAAAAAAGCCTTGATTTTTCTCCAGAGCACTCGACAAGCTGTGCGTGCCAGTTGTTCACGGATTATTCAATTTAAACGAACAATCATTTCACCATTAACCGCGAAACTTGTTATTTATTCCGTAAAAAATAATCCGATCGTTCATAATTTTCGAACTTGATAGCGAAATGGTTGATCAATAAATGAAGACGTACGTGAGTGGGAGCGAATAATTAACAGACCAAAAAGTCTACCTCCAAACTGTGAAACTTGCCAACCCCATAAACTGCACTAATTAACTCCGTTACTCATCCAATTAAGGTTTTCAAACCGTCCATCTTTCCCTGAACCCACATTTTCCGCTGAATTAAGAGTGACTGAAGTTCAAGAATTTTTCGGCAGCATTTCAAACTCCGTCTGCACCGGTTCAAGGCTGAAAAGGGCCAGCAGAACTTCAATCTGTTCTAATTCTCTTCGCAATTGAGCTTCCCGGATAAATGAAATCTATTTCTATCCGTTTTCCATCAGGATTTTCGGGATTGAGCTAATAAAACAAATTTTCTGTCCATCATGATACAGTCGAGTCGAAAACGTGGATTTAAGACGTTTTCGGGCAAAAAAAATCATTGTATTAAAAAAATGAAGAAAAACTCTTTATTTTCTCGATCTAAATACGTTTTTTCAGCTCCAAGAATCGAGTTCTGAGCATAAAAGCGATGAAACGTTTTCTTCCATAAAAAATACCGCGACAAATTTCGAATTCGTTTTTTTTTCCGAGTCCCTCAGCTTTCTCGAAGAAATAGAGAACAGAGAGAGAGAAAAATCAATTAACGATCAAGGAAGTTGGAAAAAGAATCGCGTCATAAATTTTTCTAATAAAAAGTGTTCGAGCAAAATGATTTCTCATACTTGAGTGAAATGGTAACGAGCATAGTGCGTGAATCTCGTTTGCAAATGACTCGATTCAATTTTCATCAGAGAGTTAAATTCACGAATTGCAATGAGGTTTTATTTCGTCAGGCCAGAAACTCATTAAAGCTGATGGAAGTTTGACGGGAAGAAGGCAGAGAACAGAGTGGAAAGAGATAAGCCATTGTCGCCGTTAATCATCCCTCTCATGAATTTTTGATAAGTGGCAAATCTGCAAAAGAAAAAAGCAAACTGACCGATGGGAAAAATCATCTTCTCAGCTCGCAGTTTGAACAAGCGAAATTTCATATTCATGGATTCCGAGTGCCCGCAAATCTCGGCTACTATGTTGACACAAAGCGAACGTTTGGCCGAGTCGATCAAAGCGAGAGGACAAAAGATTTTCTTTTTATTCGAAGAAAGATCGTTTTTGATCGACTCTAAAGACGATGCAGAATATTGACCTTCATATTTATTTCATTTTGCAAATGTTTTCCGAAAACAACGTCCTTAACGACAAAACGAAATATTTTGTCAAGAAATTGAGTCACACTGTCTCAATTTTCGAAATGTGCTCGATAAGGAATTTGGAAAAAGCCTCGTCACGTTAATTTCGATGTAAAAATGAAGGAAACGTAATTTGTTTTTATGAATATGAGAATTCTCGTAGAAAGTTCACGGACGAAAGATTTTAGGAAAGAAATAATATACAAAATTTTCGAGAGATTCTACGCGGATTGGAATGAAAATTGGACGACATCAAGAATTCATGAGAATTCAGTGCAGTTAAACACCAATTCAAGAAATTCATGGTGGCCTTTTGATTACATGGGCGTTGAGTAAGTTGCGATAAGTGCGAGAGATAGGAAAGCAGTTGAGTATGAATTGGAGAATTCTGAAGTGTGGAGACAAGGCTTTCGGATTGCGTGGGAGTCTCGTAAGGGATAAACGAGCGTATACACGTGCGGTACTGTTGTTTAGATCTCTCCGGGACTCTGCTTTTATTCCATTTGCAGAAAGCCGAGGATTGGAACGAGTTCGCATCAGGGGGATGGAAAATGAGAGAAGAAGACAGAGGCGAAAGATGATAACGTTCGCGATGTTTGAGAGGAGCTTGTAAAGGAGGAAAAGAGCCAAAACAGTCTGTTCTCATTTCTCTCCACTGCTAGAGAGACTCCCGAATTTTCACACGCACGTTCGAGCCTCCCCCAAATACGCAAGTAGATTTTCTTTTATGACCCATTTGTTCCAAGTCCTTGTTTCGGTTATCTCGTGCGACTCACCCATTTCGACCTGTCGCCTATTCTTGGCTGTATGTGCCTGGCTAACGACCCAACGACCATTTCCACCCATGCCTCTCGTTCCCTCTGGCCCTATCATCTGCGACTCATGGATCCGACACCGGAATAATTGAGTATGGCAGCGAAACACAATTTTTTTTTATCCTTAAGCCGCGTTTTCGTTTCTCTATTTCGATATTTCTGCCTTTTTCTTTCCGGAAAAGCCAATTCTTTAATAATAAATAGCAAATTATGGGGAAAATCCAAATTTCCGCATATTTAATTATTCAATATTATGTCAATCCATGAGAATCTTTATCAGACATCATGAGCAAAGAGTTTTTGGCTGAGGAAAAACACGCGGAACTGCACGTACGAATCCTATGGATCACAATATTTTTCTCGGTAAATTTGGAACATGTGCTTTACATTTACAACACATATTCATACGTTTCCGAGCTTGCCAATATCGTGAAATGCAAACGCTGCTTCTCTCTGGCCTGGAGGAGACTTTTACGCACGCCAGGGGAATTCTCAACTCCCCGAATACGTGGATTTGGTTGAAACGAGTGGGGAAACTAGAATCTTGTAACTCGCTGTTATCATTGCCATCGAGAGACTTCAGCTCGAACGACTCCAAAAAACGAGGAAACCGGAAATACTTTTTTTTCTCCACTTTTTATTTATTTCGAAAGTCGTCGAGATTTCGAATGTCGCCCGGAAATTGATCAGGGAATTATAATTAGCGACGACCAAATTGTGTGGGAAAAGGTCGACGGAATATCGGAAACTTTAAGGAAAAGTTTGAACCTGTCTAGACACATTCAGGTGTTTATTGAAAGGAATAAATGAAAAGTATACGCATGGCGATTGCACGATTGGATTTCCAAGCGATAGCTTTTTCATTGATTGGTAAATTTTTCACGTACAGATTTATCTCAGGAGGAGAAAGAATGAGAAAGATGAAGCTCGAGGGGTGAAGAGAGGAAAACGGGGTGGTTTTGATCGTCCGATGTTAACGGAAGCTGCGCGATCCTTGTAGTGGTACTTTGAGCGTGGATGAGAGAAGCACGTGGGTAAAATGTGCTGATATGTGCACCAGTTTCTACGTGGCTACTACATCGAAATGTTCTTAGTGCCGGATTTCTCACTGCAGGTGTTCACATCCTGCTGTTTCCCTTTCGGCATTTCATCTCGATACTGTGGCTGCTGTATACGTTTTCTTATTTCTCTAATGCTCTCTTTTTTTTTATCTATACGAGCTGAACAAATCAGCTTTGTTCGGGATTATCGTCCATACCCAATTATCGTTACCTTTTTCCTGTTGATCTTTTCCTCCTTGTTCTGTCGCTTCCAGCCCGATGAAATTCTTCACACTTGGACCGCAGCTTCTCATTTTTCTCCTCTCTGGTTTCTCCGGCTCGTTAAAATTTAGTTACGCACGAAATGAACAAATTTTTCCGAGCCGATAAGTCAATGATGGTTCGGAGTAAAAAAGTGGCAAAAAAAAATCAAAATTCTCTCGAGTATTTTTGAAAACGTGAAAACACCATTATTTATTGCAAGGAAATTACAAAATTTCCATCGTTCTTGGGAAAAGTCGCATTTTCAAATATTTACCAAAAAGTTTAGAGAATTTATGGTGAAAAATTTTGAGCCTATTTTTGTCAATTTTCATTCTAAACATTCGAACGGTGTGGAAAATTTTTATTCTCGTGAATTCGAGCCGCTGCGAAATCCAGGCCTTCAAAACTGATGTATGAAAAGAAAAAAAATCACAGAATTATACAATAACCTGGAAAAGATTAGAGACAAAAGGAAGAAGAAAAGAGGGAAAGATTGAAATAAAGATTAATAGGGGAATTGAAAAATGTCTTGATTTACGTTCGTTGCGTGAGATATTTGCAACATAGATAAACGTACAAAGATAGTAGGAGGGCATTTTTTTATTTGTCCCTTTTGGCAGTGGTTTTAGCTCGATTGCATTTACAAGTGAAATCTTAACGACCGCGGCGGTCCCCATCCTCCTACGGTCGAGGTGAAACGCAAAACTGCAATATCAGACCGCGGAAGAGTGTGTGTCCGTGTGTTTGCGAGAGAAAGAGAGAGAGAGAGGGCGAGAAACAGGATAAAAAAGGAGTTGCTACTACTTTCTAGCGATTTTAAATGCGCGCCGTCGAAAACAATAAATCCTGCTTCATCTCTTATTCACTGGGAATAATTTATTCGAAAATTATACTTCATTTAATGCTCGTCCTGGCCAAAATAATCGCCTCGGTTACTATCTGATTGAAGGTAAATAGAGAGGATGCTCGTCCTGCATATATCGTCGAACAATAAACTTTTTATGAGACGAAAAGGCGCGAGTAAATGAGAAAAATATAAGAAGCGGAATAACTATCGATAAAAATGAAATTGCAGCGGAAATTTTTAAAGCAAAGGCGTTATGATTGCCTCATGAAATTCTCGTACGGATTGCAATTCGTTGCGAGGATCGAAGGACACTACAAAAGAGGACTCGGATCTGTAATTTTGATCGGAGAAATTGCTTCTACGATTCTCTACAATTGTCACAGTTCTTTGCAGCTTCCAGAGACGTATGTTTTCTTATATATCTTTCTCGCTATGAGCAATATCCTTCGATACATATGTGAGCTTCACAACCTGCTGTGGGAAACGCGAAAAGGGAGAGCCTGCTGTGACACGAGCTGATTTATTTATTTATTCTTTCTCTGTACGGGCAAGGATCCTTCAAGCGTATCCGAGAAAGAGAGAAAACGAACGAGCAGCCAGAGATAAACTCCAAATGGAGTAGCTCGGGGTATTTCCTCGTTAACCAAGCAACGGAAATTCCTCCTCGCACTGCTTCTCGTACGTGTACTTACGAGACCACGCAAAAGTTTTCCCCCACTTTACACACTCGGTTGATAAAAATTGTGAAAATTAGCATGAACGAGGATTGTCGAACATTTGACTTCAAGTGTGGAAACACTTTCGGACTGCTCATCGCGATTTTTCACTTTTCAATACGAAAACACGAATTAAAAAAAAAAAACTGGCAACTCGCCTGAGCAGACTTGTCCAGATTATGAAAAATATCGTAATAAATTACAGTAAAGAATTTTTTAATATTTTGTGAAGGCTTTTATTCGATAATTACAGAATTGGACAATTTATTTATTTGTCGTATTTTTGCAATCGACAAATATCGATAGGTTATATTTTTCTTATATTTATAAATGTCTCAGAGGTCATTGGAAACGTTTCTGAAAAATATGTGGTTCCTGTAGCGGTTCAAAGGGTCGATGGAATTTTTAATGGTATAGTTTTCTATATAAGGACTGAAGGAAGTTTCGTGGAAACTCCAATTTTTTACAGTTACAGAATGTAACGTTTTTTTCCGTTGCCATGGCCATGGGTTGATTTTCATTTCAGTATGGAGTACGAAAGTCTCGTTTGAAGGGTTGGAACTCGGCGAATGTTACGCTCCGCTACGTGAAAGAGGAAATCGATGGTGAACCGATGAGTGCTGTTGGCGTGTGATCTCCGCTCTCATCGCAATATTCCGATGTCTCATCGTTTCCTTTCTCTCTCTCTCTCTCTCTTATTCACACACACAGACACAGAATTTCTCTAACGTTGATGCCGTTGGCGTCTACCTTCAATTTCTTTGCCGTATCTGGTACAACGATGACGTTGAGTAGGAACGACACACGAGTGTGTGAAACCGAAGCGCTTTCAGCACCTACGAATTACCGGTCGTTCGACCTTCGAGTCAACTTCCCTCTTGGCCTTTTCCTTCGCTTCGTATCGTCCGATTTCCGGACTGCTCTCGTATTTACTCATCTACGCGCTCCGCTAACCTCTTTTCATACCTCCCCCATCTGGCTTTCCTGTTCCATGCCCTTTTCAATATTTTATATAGTTTTCCGTTGCTCCCGCAATCCACTTTCATTTCGCAGCATATACAAGACATTTGTGTCAGCCAAAGTTTCCCTCGGTATCGACAAGACTTTTTTCCACTCAAATTTATTCCACACGAATTGTCAAAAAAATTCAAACGATTCATTTTTACAATAAATACGCGAAATAGATTCGGATTTTTTTTTTCAATCTTTTCTTACGTGGACCGAATATCAATTTTCCATTTATCGAACGATGTCATCGAATGAATTTCAAATCGATTAAATTCCTATCAATTTTTCAGCGGAAATCAATACTTGCGACGAGATTTGTTTCGACCAACAATTGCTATTCTCGTGGGGCAAGTTATTGCAGCATATTTGAAATATTGGATTATTCAGAGCCTGGAATTTGAAACGCTCTGCATACTTGCTCGACTCGATAACAATTTCAACGAATGTTGCTATTTTTCAGCAAAGAGAAAATATAAAAAATAACTGGCAGAGTTAAAATTTTCCTATTGGTGGCTAAAGATAAATCGAGAGATTGATATTTCATTGTACAAGAGAAGAAAAAACGATCCAATCTCACCACGAAGAGTCCGTACTCTCGATCAACCAACATGTGGCTTATGGGACGTTACTGAAAATGGTTTTTTGTTTATTTCGGCTCTTTTTATTTCTTTATTTTTTAATGCCTCGTACGCGAATCTCCGGATCGGTGAGTTCCGTGTATTTTTCGCTTGGTTCGTTGGTTTTCTCGTATCTTGTTTCCCCGAGGGTATATATACAAAAAGCGTACGAGTGTGTACATGCAATTCAAGTGATACCTCAATTGGTGTCTCCTGGCGTTTGACAGGAGACTGAAAATGAAATAGGAACGTATATAGAACATGCGAGAATATTGCACAACTACGAGAGAGAGCGAGAGAGCGAGAGAGAGAGAAAATATGAAATACGAATGTGTGTAGCAAATGTATGATAGTGTAGCAAATGGCAGAAGGAGACAGAGAGAAGAAAGTGGGGAAGAGAGACAGGCAGAGGGAAAAAGAAGGGGATCGGGACGGAAGCTGCGGGGAGTCACGAGGCAATCACTCGTTTCTATCGGAATTGCGGTTGAGAGATTTTTCGACATGCCTGGCTGATATAAAATTTGACGAGAAGCAAAACATCAAGCCCAGCCCACCAGCGGCGATCGTAGGATATTCTGCACAATCCAACCCCTTTCCACTTTGTCCTGTTGTATTTGTATGAGGGTTGCGGTAACGTTTTACATTCCACAGATTGCAATAATGCATCCTGATTGCAACGACTAAATTCAGCTTTCAATTGAGTACCATTTAATTAATTTTTCTGAATTTATCATCGAGCAAAATAATTCAAAAGATTCATCGTCAAAATGTGTTCAATGAATTTATGTTTATTTCAAATGCCACAGCATTTTTCTAAGTTTGCTGTTTTTGTGAAAAAAAAACGATTTTTGTGTTCAGGTTCGATTTTCTGGGATAAAGCCCAACTTCCACAACGTCCATTTTCATTGAAATTTGTCGCGACCAATTTTTCCTCGTGTGTATCCAAAGTTGGTCCATTTTTTTTTCAAAATTCAACATGCCTCAAATTTGTCATGTACAAATTCCATAATTAGAACGTTCATCGGATATTTCTCTATTGGGGTTGGCCTTTTTTTTTAACCAGAAGATTTTTTAATTTTTCAGGGCACAATCGAAGGGCATTCTTTTGTCGGTTACAATTTCCCTAATAAAATAAAAAAACAAGCACGTGTTCTTCGTAACGTCAACGCCGCAACTTCTGGAGAATATGGAATGGAATGGAATGGAATGGAATGGAATGGAATGGAATGGAATATGGAATGGAATGGAATGGGATGGAATATGGAATGGAATGGAATGGAATATGGAATGGAATGGAATGGAATATGGAATGGAATGGAATGGAATATGGAATGGAATGGAATGGAATGGAATATGGAATGGAATGGAATATGGAATGGAATGGAATATGGAATGGAATGGAATATGGAATGGAATGGAATATGGAATGGAATGGAATATGGAATGGAATGGAATATGGAATGGAATGGAATATGGAATGGAATGGAATGGAATATGGAATGGAATGGAATATGGAATGGAATGGAATATGGAATGGAATGGAATATGGAATGGAATGGAATATGGAATGGAATGGAATATGGAATGGAATGGAATATGGAATGGAATGGAATATGGAATGGAATGGAATATGGAATGGAATATGGAATGGAATATGGAATGGAATATGGAATGGAATATGGAATGGAATGGAATGGAATATGGATTGGAATGGAATGGAATGGAATGGAATGGAATGGAATAAAATGGAATGGAATGGAATAAAATGGAATGGAATGGAATATGGAATGGAATGGAATATGGAATGGAATGGAATATGGAATGGAATGGAATATGGAATGGAATGGAATGGAATGGAATATGGAATGGAATGGAATGGAACATGGAATGGAATGGAATGGACTTCGCGTTACGAAGTTGAGGCGTTGAATTTCCTGTGAAATTGTCTTTTTTCTCTTATCCGGCCGTCCAGATTGTTGGATTGTGTAACGGATGCCATTATGGTTTCGAGGATTCGCTCACATGAGGATGTTTCGTAAAAAGGGACAGGCTTAAAAATAAACAGTGATCCGTCATCGAGACGTCTGAGTCTATCCAGCAGGAACTACTGAGAGGCGAGTTTTGTCTGACTCTAGTCGGTTTCGACTACTTGCTAATGCGTGAATCGGATGGAGTGCGAGGAAACTTTTCTCGGGAGCTCGGTAAAGCTCGGTAAAGCGCGATCGTGCTACGTAAACGATTCACTAGTTAATCCGAAATATTTTGAATATTTATCAAATTCGAATAACATGCCGAGTGAAAAAATCAGGCGAGGAAGTTGGTTCGTAAAACGAGAAAATCGAGTTTGATTAACACGCGATGATTGAACGGTTTCCGGGTTACTTTACCGTCAAATTGTGTGCCCACGTTTGCATCAGTTTAGGCATTAGAGAGAAGAAACTATAGCTGTTCGAGCCAACATCTGATATGCAATATTCATTGTTATCGACAGCAAGATTTCAGGGAGAGCTTCGGGTCCGCTTTTGTGAGGGTTTCCATACGCAACAATCGATTTTAAGGTGCGAGAGGCTCATATCGCGATCTTTCGATAGAGAAACGCGTGTGTTGGTTGCGTCAATGATGCTTCCATGTAATAGCAGCATGATTCTCGTATCAAGTTACTATTAAGCCAGGAAGTCAATAATGTGAATCATATCGGCTGATCGTTTTCATGCCACGCACATCAGCATCGATCTTTATGGCTATTTTACCCATAACATCCTGGTCCCGGCGCAAATATGGGTTACGTGTTTCCAGTTCGATGTATATCCCTCTATATTGAAGATGGGTCGATCCCTAATCCAGTAACGCTGTTAATACCTGTGTACGAGCCTCACAAAGGCTTGCCGGTATACTCATCAATTTTCTCACGGTCCTGTACGTCGAAGCTACAAGGCAAACCAACGGAAATGATCGATTCCACGATCGTGTTTCATGCCAGGACCAGACGTTGGATTTTCCGGATCCTTTTTCTCCGATCCCCAAACTTTTCATCGATCATTGGGATTGAGTCTTCTTGATATTACGATTAATTTCTTCGAATTCTGTTTTCAATTCAATTCCGAATCAGATCTCAATTTGACACCCATAATGCGACACCCTGTATCGTCTCGGTTTACTGCTGATGCTGGCTCAGTTGTTATATGTCCACTCTTGAGCTGATCCGCTGGTTTAAGCGACGGAGCAGCTCGCAACACTGTCAAAGAGATACGCACAATAATGCCTCGAGCTGTGTTTGGAGATTAAGACTTTTACGATCGATTCTCCAATCGATTCCCACCACCGGCTCGTATCGATGAATTTTTAGTAGCCGATTAAACGAATCTGCTGTATCACGATGTATTTATGATCCATCACGCAGCGACATTAATCCGCGTTTAGATTCCGTTTGATGGGCTTTCATTTTTGGAAGTCAAAACTGTCGTATCTTGGCTGCTGCCTCGCAGTTGAATGAGTCACGTAATCCGGCACGAAAGAATCACTGAATGATCTTGAATTCAGATCAATTCCGTGTCCGGAATTCAAGGTCATTGTTCGATTCTTTTCTGTAACGATAGTTTTCCGACTTGATTTTCTCTCTGGGGCAATAATTTTTGAGTTTCATCTCAAATTATCGTGTTTTTGATCCAAACGGTCCTTTGATTTTATCAGAATGACTTTTCACAAAGATCGGATCTGGAATTCGTAATTACGATGTTCGACCTTATCAGGATTCCGCGGAGGCTCAAAACTTAGTTTATGGCTCACACCATGCGACAGTGTCACGTGATATTAATGCGAATCCATCAGTCATAAAGAAAGGATGAAGCAGCGAAGGTCGAGCAACTTAGGAGTTAGTAATTAATGGTTTTGCGTTGGCTTAATGACCGGTTACATGTTGGACATTGTGTGTTGGGTTCTCGGTGAGCGAACCCGAGAACTCTGTCACAGCGGGCTAAGAGACATGCACACACTGAGAGAAAAAAACGGGTGGATAAAAAAATGTGATCTGCGAAGATTATATCGTAGCAGGAAAGCGAGAAAGAGGAGGCGGAGAGAGTGAGAGGAACGACGGGGCGCCGACGCGAGGAGTGCGTCGAACAACCCCCAACCTGGTCGCAAAGTTTAGCGTCAGTCCACGTTCACCCTTGTTGGCGTGCACCTCGTGGTCGGACGTTCGAACGTTTTTCAATAACGTTTCACCGTTAAAATTCTCCTCGAGCTCGTATTTTCAGGATTAAATTTGATCGAGATAATTTCAGTTGCGATTAAAATCGTTTGCGAGTAAAAAAAAAAAAAAAACGATAGAAATTGAAAAATAAATTCTTGATCGGTTTTTTCAACGATTTTGAGCAGGCACTCCAAAACCAAACGCAAATAATGACTACATGACCTTCACAACTGACACATTTCATTGGAACTATGAATAAAAAAATGAGAGTGATAATCCTCGTTGGAATGTCGATCGGCGGTGTTGCGGCGCAGAGACGACGAAACAACGTGTGATTATTGTGAGAAACAAAAAAGAAAACATTTCGACGATCGAGGTCGTGGGTTGAGGACCAAATTTTCGTTCGATAATTACGGAAAATTTGATCGAAATGACTGACGATTTTTTATAGACGCAAAAAGTGCAAAACACATGATCAGCGAATAAAAAACGTTTCGTTCGTTTATATTTTTTATTCGATTTCGATCTCCGTGAGACTGAGAGAAATTTGGGAGACGGAAACCGTGCACACGTGTCCGGCGACCGGAGGTTTGCAATTTGCCGAGCTTTTCGCCGGTGCATGACAACGAACTGAGTAAATATAAAAACAGTGCGGAATTTTACACTCCAGGCCGAACCCGTACAATCAAATTTACGTTTCGTGCTTATTCGCTCTCGTTATAGCTTATCAGACGAATAGTGAAGGTTAAAGGGGCTCGTGCAAGGGGAGGGAGCAACTCTGCGGATATGAGAAAGCACGATGATCGTGCTCTGTGGCCGTAACTCAAACGAACTCATTCGAAACTCCAATTTTCTTCGTTAGCTCAACCAAAACGTCGAGTTGATAGATAAATTTTTATTTTTCCCCCGAAATTCCGTTCACAAAATCTGTCTCGAGGAAAATTAGCCTAGATAATGCGAAAAGGAATTTGAGAATCTCTGCAAGCACAAAAAAACGTATTTTGGAAAAGTTGAAAAATTAACGGAGACGAAAAAATGTGAGATTTGTATCGAAAAACGTTCGTGGTCGGTTTCGAGGACTTTTCCAAGAAACTCTGACATTATTTTAACGATATTTTGGTCTGGCTTCGTTGGCGAAAGAAACAAAAAGCGATTATCTTTTCGTACCCCCGACGAAACGTTAATTGAGTTCGGAAAGTTTGATCGTGATAACAGGAAGTATCGGTGTCTCGGAGAATTAAATAATAACCTTCGTGGATTGTGTAAATGGAGGAGAGAAAAAGGTGAAGAAAAAATAAGCATCGGAAAGTTGAACTTTTTCTCATTATCTGGAGCAATATTGCTTTGTTGGTGGTTTCTCGAGATTCTTAATGACTCGGTGTTAATCTTGGGGGTGGAAAAGTTTGTCGAGGTCGATTGCTTCGTCGTGGCAACAAAGTATCGGATATCAGCGAAGACTCCGTGTGTTGTTGAAGCGTTGAACGGTTCTCCGATGTTTATTGACACAATATTTGATATTGGCATGGGTTAAGTGGACCGAGAAGGAAATAAAAATCACGAGTGTTTTTCTAACGTGGCAACCGATCGAATAATTGCCTTGTCAGATGCTTTGTGATCGCTGCAGTGTTGGAATACGTGCCATTCAGGACGAATAACTTCTCGAGACTTCCTGCCTTTGTCACGTTCGACAGAGCCAAGAAATAAACAAATACAAAGAATTTACAAAAAGTTACTCCAACAATAGTGTTTGTGTTTGTTGTGTTTAAATATAAATACAATATCCATATATAAATATACAACTGAGGAATAATGAGAGTCCCGCTCGTACTGCTCAGCGGCATCGTCGTTCTTTCCGTCGCAGTTGCAAGAGCACTATCTTGTGTGTGCTCTCCTCTTGAGTGCGACGTTCTCACCGAGGACGATTGTCCCGGAGGACTCACTTGGGATCCTTGCCAGTGAGTTTGATTTATTTACTTACTAGTCTAAATCACTTGGCTTCTCCTTTTTCCAAGTTTCCTTTATAATCAAGACTTTCAAATTCACAAAAAACTTCCGGAAATTTCATTTTATCCGTGAAAGAGTTTTTTTTTCTCAATTCATTGCGAAATTAATTTTTCCCATTTGGGATCCTTAAATCAAGATTTTTAAATTCACAAGAAACTTCCGGAAATTTCATTACGTGCGTGGAAAAATAATGGATCGCTCATTTTGTGCATGAAAGAATTTTTTTTTTTTAGTTTATTGCGAAATAAATTTTTCCCACGTTTTTGTTGTTGTTACGACGCGAGGCCGTAAGGCCAAGCGAATTAAGGGTTCACGCATATCTGAGAAGGTCAGAAAATTCAATTTTCAAAAACCATTTTGATTCATACTTTTCAAATTATTCAATATTTATAACAATTCTGGTGGTTTTCAACTGCGGAATCTGTTAACCACAGAAAAAATGCTCGTGTGTGACAGAAATACAGAATTTTCGCGTGCGTCAAATTCAAGAGGATGCCACAATGACGAATGTTGCGAAGGACGTAAAAAAAAAAACGCTCGAGTGACCCCAGCGATTAAGAGGAAAAAAGTGTCAACGATATTCGACAGAAATGTTGGAATATCAAAACATTTTTATTTTGTTGGAATTAATAAATTTGTAAAAAAAAGTTTTAATCTTCGGGGCAAAACGAATAGTTCACGAACAAATTCAAAAGTCAAAATCATAATTCGTTTAATTAAATTAATCATTTTCAGAGTAACATGCATTATTTTTATTATAGAAAAAAAAGGTTCAGATTGATTCTATTTTTAGCGTTTCATCTCGATGTGCGTGGGTCCTTGAGTCCGTACGGGTGGGAGAAGAAAAAGACAAAACTCGTAAATCGATATTGAGACGTTACGTCACGTCGTGATTCCAATTGATTCAGCTAATTGGAAATAAAATCACTAATTGAAACTCTTCAGTATTTTAATTAACTCTGTTTAATGGGACGATTCGATTTATCTCGTTTCGATCTGGCTGTTGGGATATCAAAGATTTAGACAAGCAATTCTTGAGAATTTCATGAAATGTGATTTTTCGTATAGACAGAATTACAATTTTATCTGATCGTTATGGCAATCGCAGTTTTTCGTTCTTTTCCTACAAATTTCGTACAAAACAATTTCTCAGTTTTCTCGCCACGGTGCAGTTTATATTTAAAAAAGAATAAAAAAAACTGCACCGATTTATAAATGACGATAAAAAAATGAAATTTTATTCGGTCGCAATGAATTTCGAACGTCAAATACGACTGAAATGTTGGAATTTTCCTTATGTCGATGAAACGTATTGAAATAAAATAAAGCTATCGTACGCGAGGGACGTCTCGATGTAAAAAGTTACAACAATTGCTATTGAAATTCATGAACGAAGGGGGTTAACACGAATTTATTCACCGAACATAAGTTTTCCCCTCGTATACATAGAATAATATATAGATACATGAATATAGGAGGTTTTCCAACTTTTCGCACACTCCCCCGTATATCCTTTTTCCTCTTTCACTTTTACTACTTCGATCGTCGTTTCGCGAGAGTAAGAGGACCCAGATTCGAGGTTCAACTGCTCTCATTGAGAGAGAGCGAAAAGTTGGTACGCGCGAGAAGCTCCTAGCAAAGATTTGTCTCCGATATAGGAGGAAAAAAGCAGAAGATATACTTCCGTATAACCATAAAAGACAAGTGATTGAGAAAGAAACAGCAGGCGCGTTGAAAGAGCGAGAGCCAGAAAGAGAGAGAGGGAGCGAGAATGCATGAAGGGAATCAAACGTGATTCAATAAATTTCAATATTCTGGACAACTTTATACACATTTACTTGAGTTCTTTGAATTCATCCTGCTCAACTGAACCGTCTTTCAAAGGCTTTTATGCTTAACATTTCATCGATCTTTCCCACTCAATGAGAAAGTTTGGAGCTTTATAAATTGAGAGAAATGCTCAATCTTTTTATCCAGCTTTTGGATTAATTGATATTAAATTCGAACTTCACCTACGCGTAGAGAGATTCTCTCTTTCTGAACTGTAATTCGATAGCTTTGAAGTCTGAATCATTTTGCAAGGGAGCAAATCCTTATTTTATGCTTGTTTTTTCGGTGATTACAAAAATCGTTCATGTTTGTCGTTGCAAATTGGTTTCGTCAATCGCGTAATAGAAACCCGAGAAATTCGATATCGGAGCGAATTTTTATAACGTTGTTATACTCTCGAACGAGAATAATTTCGAATTCAGTTTATCTCGTATTCGCTCGTGGAAAAAAGTTTTAGTGTAAATATGAAATGATAGTGATTTGATGGATTTTTCCACGAAACCGCGATTAATAAAAAAAATTGAGTTATTTCGAGAATTTTGAGTACAAAAGGCCGTTCGACGTGACGAACGCCATTGATTTAAAAAAAAAAAAAAACTCGCCGGCGTTCATTTTAAACTTCGATTTATTTCCATTGTTTTTATTAATTTGCTTCTGTGCATTTTTTCAAAACAGACTCGCGGTGTCTTTATTCGTGGAGTATGAATTTTTTATCCTCGCGCATATAGCAAAAGGCTGTGTGTTTGGGGGGGAGAATAAAAATGAGAATTTTTCTTTTCTTCGTCGATTCCCCTGCCGCTCGTTGTTGTGTGCTTGAAGGAAAAAAAAAGACGAGAGGGATTTTATAACGATACGCTTTAAAGTTCTCAAAGGTTGTGCAAAACGGTCGTGCTTCACAGAATTTTTGTGGCTGTAAAACCACAGGGTACTCTCGTACTTTTGCAGGCAAAGTACTAAAATTTCCTCCCCTATAGCCAGTCAAAGTCACATTGTGTAACGCCGCTTTGCGCGTGTGTTCAAGTCGCCCCGCGATATTGTACAGAGCCGCGGCGCACCAAACGCCGTTTCTCACTAATTGTTCTTCGTGTTGTGTACCGACCGTTTGCTTATACACTCTCAAGCCTTTTTATTCTCTTGCTCGCATTCGCCATGGCGATAAACCATTCCGCGACCCCAAACTTTTACGATCTCGCCGTTAGATCATTTGCGGAATTTTCATTATTATTATCATCCCAAATACGCACCGCGACCTTTTTACAACTGTCCCGCAATAATGTAATTCATTTGTTTCATCATATTTTAATATACTTTTTAATGCACAAAAAAATTCCTTATTGCAAAGCGAGAAACGTTGGCAAAAAGTTTGTAAAAAAGATCCTCAAATCGTCGCAGTCGCGAGTTTATTCCCAACAATTAATCAACGACGAATTTTTTTATTGCTTCATTTGATTACAATCTTTTAACTGTCGCGCTCATTTCGTCGATGTTAATTTTCTTTGACACGAGCTGCGCATTCAGAGACACTGGCGCAGTCCACGATATTTACTCGTTATTCATCATTTCGCAGTGGAAATCAATTTCGGAAGCCCCGTAGAGTACACTTCGCGAGTCTTCTTGTAATTGCGTTTCCTGTTAGCAGTCATGGTGCTTGTTTCATGGGGTGCTTTTCGAGTCTAAATTCGTAATGCTGGCCGAGGCGTTTAATGTTTTCTGTTCGACCGTACGTCCCAAGGGCGTCGATTATTATTCGAACCGTTTTTGATTGAAGCCTCGGCAAGTGAATCGATGTTTGCCTCGCTAGCCATAATTGTTGCCACATATTGGCTCAAGCATTGTCGACCGTTAATTGGTCGCGTAACGACAGAATTCAGTCTTGAGGGATTCAAATTGACAAAGTTGTTGGAAAAATTTAGAAAAATGTTTCACAAAGTATTTTTTCCTGGCCCGTTTTTTTTTCTAAAAATTTGTAACGAAATGTCTAACGGACGTTGCGAGCAGAACTTTCAGGCTCCGGAAATTTCGAGCCAAACATTCTTTCCAGCATTTTGTTCGCTTCGATATCCTAAAATTGTTGAAATATTTCACTCCATTTTCGAAGAGTCTCTTTGACAATTTTGATTAATTCCCAACAATTTATCGACGAAATTTTCCTCACGAAGAATGTCACGCGACTTTATCGGATTTTCATGGAAACGCCATGAAAAAATGCTTGCAAATTCCAGCCAATATAAAAGTTAAAAAAAAAAAGTTTTTCCGAACCCTGCGTAGCGACGCAACAGCAATTATTTGCTATTTTTTCAACGCCTTTCGAAGCATTCTTAACGCTAGTGACGTGCAAACTCGAGCAAAACTTTGCCCTCGCTCGCATCATTTATGGGTAAAAGTTTGTGCATCAAACGTGAAGGGTCGTATATATTGTATGGGTCGAAAAGCCCATTTGATGTTTCACAAAAGAGCGATGAGCAAGACGTGATTGTAATTGAAAGCCTCGCGGTTGCGTGAACGACGTTTCCCCAAGGAATCAATGTCGCCAAAGACATTTTTTTCTCTCTTATCGTACGTTTTTATTTGCTTTGTAAACTATGAGTATTGTAAACTTCACGGATGTGTGGGTGATTAAAAATACAGAAATAACACAAGCCGCCAACATTCGCAGCAAAAAAGCTCCGACATTTTAAATGGGATTTCATCAAAGACGAACATGCTGAGGGATCAAACGATTCTCTGGTTACCAGGCTCGTTTTCTACATTCGTTTTGATTCGTAATTCGAGTATTTCTCGTCATAGTAGTCGAACGGAAAAGGGACACAGGGAGCGTAGAAATGTGACGTGAAATTGGAATTTTTTCTCAATCCAGTGTCATCAGTTCTCTCTTTGTTCAAGCGGATGTATGTAATTCAAATGAAAATTAATTCCAGCGCGTCTCGATCGAAATACCAATCATTGGATTCATCCGTCCAACTTTTTTCTCTCTTTTTTTCTCCGATTCATCGTCGCCACTGCAAAATGCAAAATAACATTGAAATATGTTTATAAAATGCCTTGAGGTAAATTAATCCAGGCCGGATTCGACGATCCAGGGAAAGGAAACGATCTTTTTGATCCGGGCGTGTGTGATGGCCATAAAGTAAATAAAACGAGAATCCCAGAAAATCGACACAGCCTCCGCATTATTTCGTTTGAAAACATTTTTCTACTCCATAGCTCTCAAAAACCTTCAACGTTTATTCGTTTTTGTTTTATTCATTAAATTTTTGCAGAACTTTTCAGCATAAATTCGGTGAATGCTGCAAGTCGTTTGATTTAAAAGCAGACAAAAAAAAACTTCACTTTCATTTCTCAACCGTTTTGTTTTTCTTTTCGAAATTCAGCCTTCTTTATCCGGCGCAGTTGTATTTTTTCAGGTTCATTCAAAAACTGTCCTTTGCAACGTTCTTTTAGAACTCTCGTAATTATAATCCAGTGGCATGCCATACGTTCATATTTTTACTTTGCATCAAAAGCAAAACCTCCGCGTTAACAATGATTAAAACATGAATTTATAAAACATACACATGTTGTTGATTTTTCTGCATTCGTTCGCGTTGTCTGCGAGCTCATTCAGTTGGACTTTTCCTCAGTCATAAACTTTCATTATGCGTTCCTGGTCCATTGCACCTGCACATTGCAATTCGTTTTGTCATTGCGCGTCGAATAGTGAAATTTCATACTTTGAATTCCAAAATCTTTGCTCAGCCCTGAACACACGTATATTTTGTGAATTCGGGTGTTTATAATGACAGTGGAAATTTAAAGCCGAGAGTACGGCTGTCGAGGAAAGAAAACGTTGGAAAATTACCGGCTTTCCCGGTGGTGAGGTTTGCGGTTGTCGAGTGGGCATGCCCCCTTGCCTCGCAAGCTGCTCCACGAGCGCGGAAAACGGTGGCAATTTTCATATACGAAGGTGCCAGCACACGCTAGCGAAGAATTGGTATGGAAGAGAGAAAAGGAGATACGCATTGAGGAAGCAAAGAGGGAGAGAAAAAAGGCGAAGGGGGGGGGGGGGGGGTTACGAGGCAAGAGGCAGGTCAGGTGTAGTGGCACAGGGTCGATGGTAGTTGTAGGTAGTAGATTTTTCCTCTTGGCTCCGAATTACCGTGCTTCTATAAAGCCGAACACTATAGCAAGAGTTAAGAGTTTGTGTTAAGTGTGTGTGGTTTTACGAGGCTTTAAAAAATCCGCTTTTTTTCGTTCATACAAAACGGCATGGGGGTGTAGAGGTAAAGAAGTTTAACGAATAGGATCCAGTCTGAAAGTTTCGAGACTTTATGAAGGAATAATGTTGCGATTGGAGAGGGATGCAATTTATTCGAATTAAAGGGTAACACGTGGGTGTGGAATTTTTAAAAGGACCATTTAAACGCGGAGGTCGCCATTTCTTTTTGATGCTGGTCAATTTTTTCGATTTTTCGAGCTTATTCGAGTTGCAATTTTTCTTGCAATTAAGGAGGTTCCGTTAGTGGAGCGATAATTAGATTAAAATCTGAAAACGAAATATATTGTTGTTTAGGCAGCAAACTTTAATCTCTTTCAAAATCATCCTAGGTCAACCAAGTTTTACTCCATATTTTCCAAGTCGGAAGTCACTTGATTTAACATTGTCTTTACGGAAATTTGTTACCCTTATAAAATCAGAAAAATATTAAAAATACTTCCCGATTAGATAAAACGCGTATTAAAATCTCAATTTATAAAAAAAACTCCAAGGATTTCGAATCAATAAAAAAATAGTGGGGTCAACGAATGTTTGGAGGAGATATTTCTAGTTAAAATCGACAGAATGCTCGGAACATCTCATTTTTTAGGAGTTTGGCAACGGATCGCTTGCTAAACGAAAAGCGGATCGTCATTTTTTTTGGGAATTGTGCCTCACTTCATTCGTTATTCCCTTGCGCCATAGCGGAACCTCCTCAAACTATCGGCTGAAAATGAAGAAACACAATTGCCTGCGCTCGATTATTTTTTATGCTAATTATAAAATTTGTCCGAGTTTCCAAAAGTATTTATGGAGGAGCCGAAATCGTTACGTGGGGGAAAGTTTTATACTTGCTTTCGAGTTTTCGTCTCACATTCCTGGACGTCAGAGCGTACTTTATTTAAAGGGACGTGTCAAACTCGATACTCAGGCTCCCACCTTTTCCTTGTCGACAACAGCTTCTCACATAAAATGACGAAAATATTTTCGTACCCCTGGGAAGTTATCCCGGGGGAGTGAAAAATGAACTTTTGTGCGAAGCTTGAAAACATGCTATGCTTGCTCAATATTTCAGATGCTGCAAAGTGTGCGCTCGTGTCGAGGGTGAACCTTGCGGTGGACTGTTCGGTTTTTCCGGAAGTTGTGCTCCTGGTCTGCAGTGCGTCATTAAAAATCTCCTTCACCATACAAAAGAGGTCGACGAGGGAACATGTTCGAGTGAGTACTCGCCACGTTTTTTACCTCTTGTAATCACTGCTAATACGTGCGACGAGCTATTATCATGGCACGGTCGCTCAAGCCCCAAGTTGGGCTTTAAACACCCCGACCTATCAAGTTTCCTCCTCGTAGGAACTCAAATCGCTATCAGTGAACTCTTCAACCTCGTATTAAGCAATATTAAGCGCGTAATATTAAGAATATTCTCTAAATCTTGACATTCGACTCTTTTCATGATTCAGAAGTGGCGCAAAAATAAGATCTGACCAGATAAGACCACGATCAATTTTCTATAAATAGAGTGATAGTCTGAACTCTGGAGAACGTGTTTTTGGAGCGCTTATCGATTCGGAGGTGTCCTTAATAGTGCAAAAACCCCGGTCACGTTTGACCTCAGTTTATACTTTAAGAATTTTATTATCTGGACAATTATTTCTGATTTTTTCAAACTCCTGGATAACGCGATTGCTTAAATTTTTACGAGAAAACAAAACCGTCGGAATTGATTAAGGAGGTTCCGTTAGTGGAGCGATAATTAGATTAGAATCTGAAAACGAAATATGTTGTAATTTAGGCAGCAAACTTTAATCTCTTTCAAAATCATCCTAGGACAACGAAGTTTTACTCCATATTTTCCAAGTCGAAAGTCACTTGATTTAACATTGTCTTTACACAAATTTCTTACCCTTATAAAATCAGAAAAATATTAAAAATACTTCCCGATTAGTTAAAACGCGTATTAAAATCTCAATTTATAAAAAAAACTCCAAGGGTTCCGAATCAATCAAAAAATAGCGGGGTCAACGAATGTTTGGAGGAGAAATTTCTAGTTAAAATCGACAGAATGCTCGGAACATCTCATTTTTTAGGAGTTTGGCAACGGATCGCTTGCTAAACGAAAAGCGGATCGTCATTTTTTTTGGGAATTGTGCCTCACTTCATTCGTTATTCCCTGAGCCATAGCGGAACCTCCTTAATCGAAAGCGAGTTCAGAGCTTTCGTGTTGTTCTATTTTGCTCATGATTAGTCCGATAATTTGTAAACTTAAGGGAAAATAGTTGCCAGGCTCGCTTTAATGATTCATTCGTTGCTGATTAGTTGGGCGGGCTGTTTTTTTTTTTCGTTATCCATCGTATCTACACCCTCTACTCTATTACTACTTAGATTTTTTCCGCGAGGCAGCACGCGCGCTGGTGAGTTATAAGAAACGATCGACGGGGTCCCGCAAACGGTAGAAACTTTTATGGCCACAGGCCAAACGACTCTGGGCGAAGGTCGAACTTACTCTTTCCCTCTCTTTCTCAATCTCTACCTCCTTTTTTCCTTTTTCGCATCCTCCAATCTTCCATCAACCACTTTCCCTCTGTAAACACATCCAACCTTTACTCAAGCTCCCAGATACGGGACAATGGTTCTTACGGTTAACTTGACAATAACGATGTTGTGTCCTGAAGCTCCGTAGATATTACCGTAAAAGAGTTTTCGATTACGAGCGGAACGCGCCGCGTTATATACAAAAGCTTCGTCCTATCTGTGATAAAAGTTGGAATAACGAACGTACCGAAAAGTGGACGTAAAACCTAGAATTGGATCGACTGCAGAAGAGATGACTTTTGGATTCCTAGGAAAAGGATTTTGCTCATAGCACCAAATGTCGTCATTTTGTCAACATTCCGAAGCAACGATAAAGCTGCAACATCCAGTTACTGAAAAATCTTTGCATCTCAAATGGCCAGGACGACATTTTTGACGAATATTGTCATTTTCACAATACAGCGAGAGATCGAACAAAACAACGAGACGAATTTGTATTAACAGAATTTATATTTTTCTCGGTTTATATTTAGCAGAAAAATGAGAATTCTGTTTTTTATTGATCGGTTTTCGTAGTAGTGATGGTTTGACACTTATTCGAGCAATGTAAAGCAAGAAGTTCAGCCTTAAAAAGAAAGTAACAAGTTGCTATTAGAGAGTTTGTCAATTGCAAGTTTCCGATTGCTTTTTGCAGACTTTTCATTTGATGGAATTAACGTTGAATGTCGTTACATGAGAATTTTAAAGAGACGAGACTCTTAAAAAGAAATCGTGGGGATGCGGAGGTGCTTGAAACGAGGTTGGAACGAGAAAGTGGCCAGGTGAGTGAAGTTTAGAGGTTGAGGAGTGGTTTCAATTTGCTGGTTAGTAGAAGGTTTCCGAAGTCTTCGTATCTATATAGATTTTGACAGTTGTATAAACACATGACATAAAATTCTACGGTTTACCTATTGCATCTCCGTATTATGCGGTGGGACGAGCCACCAACCAATTCCCTGCTTTTCCGTCGAATTCAATCTCGTTGGATGAAAAGAGAACCGAGTTGCAGAGAAGATGCCAACGTCAATGATCCGACCTCGAATAAACTCACTGTAAGTTGCAGTCTCTCTGCTCCCAGCCCTAAGTCCTTCAGGACCTTCATTCGTCCAGGGATAAAAAGGGACTAAAGCCACAAGGAGGAGAACCATATTGGATCGGTTCTTAGCCCTCAATGAATCCATCCAAATACGTCCTTTGCCCTGATACTCAATTTCCGATCAATCATGGCGCTGAAAACATCGCAGCTTTCCAAAGTCATTAGCAATAAGTTTGTGAGGAATCGTCCAATGAGTTTTAGGTGGCGAGCTTTCAATTCCGAAAGCTCCAAAAAGCCCGAAACACTTGAATAGCGAAATATTTTTGCTTAGTTCAAAGACAGAGATTCATTTTTGTGCTGGCCTCAATTAGATTTTAAGAGAATTATTATTTGAAGGCTATTCAATACAGCAATGATGGGATAAAAACAATTGTTCTCCTCCTCTCGAGACCATTGGCAGACAAATCGATTTTATCTCGTGTCGAAGAACGGTGCCCCAAGTAGTTCAATGAATTCTTAATCCCTCCGTACTTTTTTCGTGTCGTGAAACGGGGCTCGTGCTTAATTGAATTCTGATTAAGTATTCCGTACTCGAAGCTATTCACGCTACGGATCGATACTCGTATTTTCATCCTGAGTTACGTCCTGAATAACACGATCAAATAATTCCAATTTTTATCGCATGCCAACATTTGTTTTGCTCGATTTTATAAAAATTTCTCGTTTTTACCAATTTTCTGTCAACAAACTGAGGGTTTTCTATGCAATTTCATGCGCGAAGCTTTTTCACTGACTTCATCTTCCTCCTCTCGGTGGCAAAACAGCGAATGCAATAAACTTTCATTCCTGACAGATGAGAGTCAAGCTTTCTCGTACCATAAACCGAATTTGTACGTTTTTGGACATACACACAGGTCCGACATGAATTTCTCATATTTTCCAGTTTTCGAGATGACGAATCACCTCGAGTTGGGATATGCGTGAACGTTTCTCTTTGTGAGCAGTGTGTACACATCAGAAACATTTGTATGTCCGAATGAACTGAAAATATATTAAGGACACTCGTTTTTTTGTTTTTATTTTTTATTTCGCTTCATTTTCACTAGCTCGCAATTTTTTTTCCCAATGCTCGTGACATTTTTGTCGACTTACCCGTAATATCGTAACGTCCACTTTATATCTGACTTTTCCGTGTGTTCATTCTCACTTTCCGTGGCTGCTTACTTTTCACTCTGGTGCATCGCATCTTCCCCTTGTAGCCAAAGCGTGTACACATTTAAATTGATACGTGCCCTCGACCGGAGCGTCGTGTCGAGCTCGACGGAGAGGAACTGGCGTATCCAGCAGCCGCACCATGTCTGCGTCCATCTGCTCAGTATTCATGGAATATTATGGAACAAATTAGTTTAGCTGGTGGATATTTACATTGTTGAAGCCCATTGGTAAAGCTACTGGGTGCGGCGAAGGCTCGCGTTGCTATACGTGCTTTTGTCTCAACTTGTTACTTTTATTTGGTGCATACAGAGGCATGCATGATTTTGGGCTCGACTGCATTAAGCGCATACGTATGATGGAGCTTTTATGAATTTTCACCAAGTATTTTCAACGTGCTTCAATTAAACGTATACGAAAAATGTGTCCAAGTTTCATAAACGAGCTTTCTAACTATAGTTTCTATTGAGCTATATCACCAGCAAACTAGAAGCGTAATCTGCGAGATATTTTCTCTTTGCTACTCCATTAGGGAGACTCCGAGCGACTTGGATGCTTCCCAAAAATTCTCTCCGTTTCATGCAGCATCTCTCGCTATTTTACATCGCATCCCCCAGGTGAACTTGTCTGTACCATATTTCTATATTCACACACACACACACACACACACACACACACGTGTCGAGAGAAATTAGCACCATCTTGCGTATACGATTCGTTATGTGATAGGGGGTTTCACGTAGCGCGAGTGGCATGGATCGTCTGTTTTCAACGAAGCATGTAACCTCGTCGAGTTCTCATCTTTCCTCGTCGTCGTTATTTTTTTCAAGCCTTTTTTACAAGCCTCGTCCAGTCTTGTAGCACTCTCTTGCATAAACGTCGTTTTCCGAAGCTTTTGCATATGCGCAGCCGGCCTCTCTGGAGCAGCACGAACAGGACAAGGATGAGACCAAAGAGCTTTTTCACCTAATCCTCTGCATCTCACCTTCTCATCCTCCTACTTTCGGTGTGACCCGCTTACGAATACGCCCCTATATATTCGTTTGTATATCTCGAGAATGTACACACGCAAGTACTTGCATATATCTATATTGGCTTGTTGCCGGAGTGCCTTTTCGAGATGTGAAATATTCATGCTCGTAAGAGGAGACTGACTGCGAGTCACCCCTGCATCATTTCAGTTATCTCAACTAGACAGACTATAATTTTCTTGCCACTTCGGCTTACCTTTCCAGTTTGGCTCGTCAGTCTGACTATAACCATGAAAATATTGCAATCGTTTAAGGCGCCTTCAGGCGAGAGATATAGAAATTCTGGAGGTCTTGACGCTCTCCAAGAAAACTGACAACATTTGCCTTGATCCTTGCTCCAGAAAAATTCATCTTTGTATTAAATTTTCAACCGAAACATCACGAAATGTATTTTGAATTTTCAACATTATTTCCTGATTACAATTCCAGCTAAAAATTATGGTACAGGTTGCTTTTTTTTCTACAAAGTAGATTGGCTCGGATTATCAGAATGAAAAAGTTTTCACAGGTGTGAATTCAACATCTGGCGCAGTTAGCTCCCTGATGAAATAATCCAGCGATTCTTTTGGCGCGGATGAGTTATTAAAATTGG